>OZ025291.1:422910938-424407563 GCA_964019185.1 Maratus speculifer | reverse complement strand
TCCAGAGAAAAATTAAAGTTTTCCAACATCAATGTTAATGACATTGTTTACGTAAAATTTCCCAATGTGTTTAACAAGAAAATACAAGGCCCATATGTGGTGAAGAAAATAATTTCTCCTGTGCTCATTCAAATTCAAGATTCCAATAATAGTCATGCTTCCCCTATGTTGATTCACACTAATCGAATCTTGAAGCTTCAAAAGAGAAATGAAGCACTGCAACATCCTTCAGTTTCTTCTAAAAATGCATCACATGATCAATCAGCTGTTGATAATGCATCTTCCACTCCTGTGAGACAACACTCTTCTACTCAGGTTTCAAATCATGATGCTGCATGTAACACTTCTCCTCAAATTCTTTCTTCTTCTAAGTCACAACAAACATCTTCATGTTCCAGTAAATCGGTTTTGTCACAAGCTCCTCCTGATAGCACTCATACTGGTGTTAAAAACAAGTCTACTCAATATAAAAATTATGATCTTCGCCCTCGCAATCATAAACTGTATAAGAAATAAACTAACCTTCTTTTTCCTTTTTCAGGATGACTATTGCTTTGTAGTATAATCAGTCGATGCTAGCCAGACTGATATTTCAGTAAGAAGAGTCACTATGTATTTTTTTTCTTCTTTTCTCCAAGCTGCAGGCAGCTGTTATTATTTTTTTTCTTCATTATGTAAGTCTTCTTCTCCCTGATACAATTCAACAGTCATCCTCTTGATGTATGTATGGTTTTCAATAGTTTTATTATTTAATGCATTTATCTCTAACTCATAATTATTACAATAGATATATAATCTCATGTATGCCATACTTTTAAATCTTATAAAGTCTTTAATTACAATAGTTGGTGCTGAAATTGAGAAATAATTTGTCTTTTTTATATTCTCGTTATAATATTATGTCATTATTTAAAGTTATTTTTGACAAATGTGTATTCTAATATGAAAGGTGAAATTGTAATTAATATAGGGTAAACATAAATTGGAGTACTCCTCAAATTACTTTCTCTATTGTGACTTCTCTTTACAATGCATGCATGCTTTAACATTTAACCTCTTTTGATAAAAAAAAAAAGAAAAGAAAGTGCATGATAAACTTATACATACTAATATTTCTTCTCTTCTTGGTGAAATATAGAAAGTGAATGACTCACCATAAGTAGTATATAATATTTTTTTGTATACTTTTGAGTGTTATACTTTGGATCCAAAGATGTTGAATGAGTCATTATATATATTTATATAAAGCAAATACTTGATATATGACAAATGCAAAAGTGATCACTTACTTAATTAAAAAAAAAAAAGTTTGAAAATTACAAGTAAATATGTTCAAGAATATTGCTTTATGAGAGTGTAAAGATTCTCTCTGTGAAAATTGTTATATTCATTTTGAAGATGTTTTTATTGAAATATAACATTATACTTTTGCTACCAATTTAACATATGTCATTCTTTTTGCAACTTATTATTTTATTTTCTGTAAAAATGTGTTATTGAATAATGCTAAGGTTATTCATTTAAGATTTATTGAAAGTTTAAAAGGCTATGTGGTGATATAAGTAAATTTTTTTATGAGAGCCTAACTAATCTCTCTGCACCATTTATATATATATATTTTTTTGTTCAATTGTCAACTTACAAATTCATTCAATTTATCATGTGTTATTTGAAACCATATATTTTATATATAGTTATTGTATGATTCATATACAGTTACAGTATGTTTCATTTTGTTGACAACTAAGAATATTAATATACATATTATTGTATAATCCAATATTTTGACATATGCTAAAGCATTCTAGTGCATTTTGCACAGCCTAACAAGTGACTCGTCAAACTTAAGGACTGTTGTTTTGCACATAGACATAGACTTTAAAATTTTTTTATATATATGATAGATACTTCTGGAAGAAAATTTTGTATACCTTCCATGTTAACATATAAGGATTACTATTATAACAATAAGTATTTTTTTTATTATTTGAACAGCATGTAAAACAGTTATTTATATTCCTATAACTATTTCTAATACATTTATTTTGTGTAATTATTTAGTATATTTGTACATATGTCAGAAAATATTGTCTCGATAAAAAAAATTGTTCATTTTTTGTCATCTCACCAATATTTTCTTTTGGGGGACCCTGGGTAATATGTGGTGGTTACTCGATAACCCCCCATATGTTTAAGTTAATTCATTTTTATTAGCCATTTTATTTCTTATTACCTCCTTTTTATTAATGTTCTCAATTTAAATTTTATTTCGATTTCGTTTCCTTTCTTTTCGTCGCCTGTAATGTTTTCTTTCTTACTTAGCTTTCGAATGTTACAAGCCGGTAAAATCCTGTTCGAAGTCATTCCTTCCGGTTTGGAGATCCTTCGAGAACATTCTGGCTTGTTCTATGGGTGGAACTTCCGTTTATTCGGACACCCCCCTTAGCCTATCAAATTAGTTTCCGCAGGTGACGTATTTTAAGCCATTGAGTGCATGGCCACCTGCTTTGGCCTCCCTTCTTTACGTGTTTATCAATTTTGTTTTTATTAAATTCATATTTCTCCATACTTTGCATCGTAACTTGGCTTATTTTGTCCCCCCCCCTCTTTCGCTCGCTGCCAAATTGGCGTATTTTGGGATTCCAGTAACCTTTTCTCTTTTTCCCCTGGGCTCTCGGCCACCTGCGTCAGTTGCGCTGTTAGACTCCTGCCGTAATGGATGCGGTCGGATGATTGGAAGTTTTGGGTGGAATTTCCGGGGCATGTGTGCCCTCCTCGAGATTATTGCATACGGGCACCATTTCATGCTGCTATGATCACGCCATGGTTTCAGGAAAGGTTGATTTTTTAACGCGGCGAGAAGCAAAGCCCCTTCAAAGGCATCCCGAAATTATTGTGTTTTGTGCCTTCTCTTTTTCGGATTACACAATTTAAATAAGGGCACACCATGGACCTTCTGTTTGTTGCTCTCGTGGTGGCTTCATATCTAAATTAGAATGTCGTCATGTGTCTTCTAAATATTTATTTTATTTTTCATCATCTCTTCGTTAATAATTTTCTTCAACTACTTTTTGTGCTCAAATTTCTTCAATAATCTTTTTATGTGATCTCAGTCCTCTGAGAAAACAAGCAGAGGTGAAGATTTTCTTTCGTGAGGTGAAGAATGTTCTTTCAAGAAGTGATCATACATTTTACATAACGTATTGACTTTATAATTTCTTTCGTCATTCTAATTTGCTATTTGGCCCATCTTCACATAAATAAATTTGAATATTCACGGGGCGTTCCATGGAAAATATTGGTGCATATCTATATAAAATACTCGTCTGATAATATATATATATTTAAAAGATACATATATTTAAGTGATGTTTCTTTTTTTGAAGAAAATAATATCATTTTCCTTTTGTGTGTTATGAGAAATTCTTCAAGTTCATACTGTACAGATATATCAAAAAAAAAATGTGTTATGATGAAAGATGTTGGTTTTGTTTGGAATATATCAATTTAAAAAAATATCTTCATTTGTAAAGTTTTTTTACTATAAAACAAATGTTAATTTCTATGAGAAACAAAAATGTTTCTATAAAGAAGATATTCGATTTTTCATGAAAGAAATACAAGTATTTCATAAATAAATAAATATTAATCTTCAACCAATTTGTGTATTAATTCCTGTGCATGTGTCTGGATTTACTACTCATCATCTGGCAAGGACTTCACAGGTAACTTTACCTTTTCTTCAAATTTATATTTTATAATTTTGTATTTAGTTTATCATCTTCAAGGTTAAAAGAATATTTTTATTATTTTAAGTGAAGTAAGGATGGTCACTTTTGGGTCGTTTGCCGGCCTCCATTCTTCACAATGTATTAGTCACTTTCACGATCACTTTGGCCTAATTGTGGGTTGAAACAAATAAACAAGTGTTTCTCCTCCCATCTCTTCTTCTCACCCACTAAAGTAAACACAACAACTTTATCTAGGAAACTGGGATTACAAGAACTTTTCCTGTAACAGTAACAACAAAAACTGAAGTTTTAGAATCGGTTACATGGATTTTTCCTGTTATCGTTACATGAAAAATTCTTGGAATCCCAGTTTCCTAGAAAATGTTTAGTACCTTTACAGATTTTTTTTTTTACAGTGTATATACTTATGGTCGTATGCATTTTTCCGTAAAATTTAACATCTCTAAATTAAAAAAAATAGTAATAATAACGTTCACCGTTCCAAAATTCTTTCCTAAATTTTCCTTAAAATGTACACTTCTTTTATAACTGAGTTGTTTTTCCAATCACAGAGTTTATTTTGCTATAATTTTTTGTTTTTTTCTTAAAGACTGTTCAAGTATAAATAAAAATATACAGAATATAATTTTGTTGCCTGTATCGTTCTATTATTCCTAGCATTCTAATATAATATTCTGCCAGATGGGGGTTTACTCTTTACTTATGGAATCGGTTCAAGTCACGCCCTTATACACTTGAGATTTAAGGGTGTATTTCGATCCAAACTGCTTATTTTCCGATTTATTTTTGAATTTATTTTTGCTCTCAAATGCATCAAACTGGAAAATTGTCTTATTTAGAAAGTACACAAGGTGCCGTGATTGGCGATGATGCAGAAAATATTGTAAAAATAAGCAATCAAAAACGGCAATATGAACCGATTTTTCCGAAGCGGGAGATTTGGGGACGAAAAAAAGGGTCATACTGAGAAGCTAATTGTTCATAAATCAAATTCTAATGAATTGAGCATAAAAAGACATCACTCGGCACCTGATACGTCTTTTCAAAATTCACCTCAGCAAGTTTCATGTTTCTACTTTTAAAAATATGTCTGAAATTGTATCGGAAAATTTCGAGCTGTTGAAGGTGGAAAAGTGTTTTTTCGAATACACCCTTAAATGCTGAATTTCAAGGAGTTTGATTTCCCAAGTCTTCAGTTACTGTTTTTGTAGAGAGGTTTGATTATATTTAATAAGTTTTTTGATATGAAAGGAGTTATTTATGGTTCGTAAAATGAGAAGTTTCCTTAAAAATATTTTATTTAAAGCAATCATTTCAAATCATAGTTAAGGGACCGAGGACCTTTATTTGAACAAAATTTGGAGTTTCTTTTCGTGAATTATTTCCGTATTTAAACTGAGTCAAAAACTGCATGCAGATGCGATAATGTGTTTCTTTTTTTACTAATTTTCAAGTGATTCAATTTTACACACAAAAATAATATTTTGGCAATTTAATGTTCTTTAAATCTGCTTTTTTTTTCGAAAGTGTTTTTTCAGGGTTTTTAGATTTTTAAAATGCTCTTTGAGTCTTAAGTTTTCACAAAAAGTTATGAAATTAATAAAGATTTCTTAAAAAGAAAAAAAATCTAAAAATTGACCATTAGAGGGAAGGAAAAATCGTTTTACAGATTTGTATGTAACAGAGTTTTATGTGGTAAAATGAAAACTCGTGCTAATATCTTAAAAATTAAGAAGCATGGATCATTTTAAAGTGTTGTTTTAAAATTTATAATTATTTAAAAATTCTTAACACTAATAATAAGATTGGAAAATTCCTTAGACGTGTTCTATATACTTTATAGTGTGTTTCCGCAAAAACTTTATATCTCTATGAGGAAAAAAATAAAAATAACCTCAACTATTCCCAAATGCGTCCTAATTTTCCCTTAAAATATACATTGTAAAAAAAAAGGCCGATCTACTAAAAAAATTTTAGTGATCCTTGTAATTACTAAATTTTTTTTTGTAATCTTACTCAGTTACTAGAAAGTCTGTAAGAATTACTAGAAAAAAGCTAGCAACGAATAGAGTTAATAGTTTTATATTCTTAATAACTATTACTAAAACTCACTTGGTGAGGCCGTAATAGCCTAGTGGTCATAGCTCCGATCTGCAGGATGAAAGGTCCCGGGTTCTATGCTGGAAGCCACCAAATACGCCCTTGAATGTAAGCAGTGTAAGTACTCTTTAAGAAAAGGGGTCATGAAAATCCTGTCGGAGCAGGTAGCAATGTTTGGTGCTGCCATCTATTGCGGCTTATTATTAAAAATAATTTTGGAGCTGTTACTAAAATTTGCTTGGTGGCTTATACTAAAAAGTTTTAAGTTAGTTATACAAAAAAGTCTTTTGTTACATTTACAAAAGAAATATTTGTTTCACTTGCAAAAAAAAAAAAGTTTGTAATGGTTATTAAGAAATTCTGTGGAATACAAATTTACTAAAAAAATTTTAGTAACCTCTTGAATTTTTTTTTTTTTTTTTTTTTTTTTTTTTTTTTTTACCGTGTACACTTTCTTTATAAAAGAGTTGTTTTTTTAACTATAGAACTTATCTCGATATAAAATTTCGGTTTTACCTTAAAGACTGTTCTAATATAAATACAAATATACAGAATATGATTTTGTTTCCTGTATCATTCTGTTGTTTTATACTAATATAATCTTCTGCTAGATGGGGGTTTACCCTTTACTTATGGAATCGGTTCAAGTCACGCTCCTATACACTTGGGATTTAAATGCGGATTTTGAAGGAGTTTGACTTCCCAGGTCTTCAGTTGCTGTTTTTGTAGAAAAGTTTGATTATATGTAATAATCTTTCTTACTTTAACCTTCCTACCCTGTTGAAATTTTACTCAAACTTGATTAAAATATTTCACACCAGAAGTTTTACTTAAGTTCGTTTAAAATACTTATTTAACTTAAATCTTTGTGTTATTTATTTAATTTACTTTATGAAAAATTTTCTGATTTGAATCGAATGAAACGCATTGTGGGTCTGGGTCGATTAGACCCATTCAGGGGAGGAAGGTTAAAGGAGTTATTTATGGTTCCTAAATGAGAAGTTCCCTTCAAAATATTTTATTTAAAGCAATCATTTCAAATACTAGTTAATGGACCGTGGACCTTTATTTGAACAAAATTTGGAATTTCTTTTCGTGAGTTATTTCCGTATTTGAACTGAGTCAAAAACTGCATGCAAATGCATTTTTTTTTTTTTCAAATTTACAAGTGATTTAATTTTGCACACAAAAATAGTTTTTCGGCAATTTAATGTTCTTTAAATCTGCTTTTTATTTCGAAATTGCTTATTCAGCGTTTTTAGATTTTTAAAATGCTCCATGCGTCTTAAGTTTTCACAAAAAGTCATGAAATTAATAAGGATTTATTAAAAAGAAACTGTGTATGGCATTTAAAATTTGACTTCATCCGGGTTATTAAATTATTTTTAACTTTTAGAAGGTAAAATTTTGATGAAAACTGATATCAATCTAAAAAAAAAAAAAAAAAAAAAAAAAAAATTAAAAAATCAATATTAAACGGAATGAAAAATAGATACACAATTTTGTTTATAACACAGTTTTATGTGGTTAAAATGCCAAATCATGAAAATATCTTAATAATTAAAGCACATGGAGCTTTTGAAAATTTTGCTTTAAAATATACAATTATTTAAAAAATTATTAAAACTACAATAAGATTAGAAATTTCTTTGGAGATGTTCTATATACATTATGATATGTTTCGACAATATTTTATATCTCTATGAGGAAAAAAAAATAACAATAACATCAACCGTTCTCAAATGTCTTCATAAATTTGATTTAAAATATACACTTCCTTTATATATGAGTTGCTTTTCTAACTATAGAACTTATTTTGATAAAAATTTTGGTTTTTACCTTAAATACTGTTCTAATTAAAATTAAAACTAGTCGTTGGGGGCCACCGTAATACTTACCCATCATGGATATGTATATGGAAATAAAACATGTGAAAACTATTTATACAATGCATTGTAATTCATAAACAAAATTTTAATATTGTTAATATACATAGTAATGCTATATAAAAGAACTGCTGATAACCAATTTCGACAAATTATATAAAACGCCAAACTACTCAAGTAGTACCGAACTGCGTAAAAGAAACATCCTTATAACTCCAAAAATAATAATTCTATTAACTAACTATTGACAGCGTCGGATTAAAAGTCTCATTTCCAATTAATATATACCTCTGAATTGAAATTTGAAAGAAATACAGGGTCATGAAAAATCGAAGAATGTGGAAAACAGGATTACAAATATCTCGGCAACTAATAATTCGATCGACTTCGTTCTATATGAAAAATGTGTGTTATTTTATTGCCTTTTACGTCCATGCCTTAGAACAAAAAAATTCGAAAATTTTATATACCTTTCATCAGAACGAAATTTTCGAGAGTCCGAAAAAAATAGTTCCGGATAATCGAGGTTGCTGATATTAAATAGGCTTCGTTCCATTCTTACATGCTAAGTACATACAAAATTTCAAGTCTCTATCACAATTTTTTCGGGAGATAGAGCGTTTACAGACAGACAGACGGACGGCAATTTTTTTTTCTAAAAATATGTTTTTCGGAATCTCCACTATCTAAAACGTGTAAATCCGTCAAAAATTTTTTTTCGATTTTCAAAACGATTGCAAGATTTACCCTATACTACGTATGATGGGTAAGTAATATACAGAGTATGATTTTGTTTCTTGTATCATTTTATTGTTTCTAGAATTCTAATATAATCTCCTGCTAGATGGGAATTTACTCTTTTCTTATGGAATCGATTCAAGTCACGCTTCTGTACATTTGAGATTTAAATGCGGATTTTCAAGAAGTTTGATTTCCCAGGTCTACAGTTTCTGTTTTTGCAGAGAAGTTTGATTACATTTAATATTTTTTTTGTATTAAAGAATTTATTTATGGATCCTAAGACGAGAAATTTGATTCAAAATATTTTATTTGAAGCAATCATTTCAAATTTTAATTAAGGAAACGTGGAGTTTTATTTGAGCAAAATCTGGAATTCCTTTTAGTGAGTTACTTCCCAATAAATACTGAGTAATTTGTGAAAAACCGTATGCAGATGCGATAATTTTTTACAAAGTTACAAGCATTATAATTTTGCGCACAAACAACTTTTTGTCCCTTAAATATTCTTTCAATCTGCTGTTTTTTTTTTAAAGTGAATTTTCAACGTTTTTAGATCTTTAAACTGCGCCGTGCGTCCTGATTATCAATCAAAATTTACGAAATTAATAAGGAAAAATACTGGATATTGCTTAAAAAGAGACTGTGTATGCATTTTAAAATTTATCTTTATTGAGATAATAATTAAATCTGAGTTTTAACTTATTAAAGGGTAAAATTTTGAAAATACGTCAAAAATAAAAAATAAATTAAAAAATCGACTGTTAAAGGGAATAAAAAACATATACATAATTTTTTTGTAACAGTTTTGTGTGGTTAAAATGCAGAATCGTGGAAATATGTGCAAAATTAAGACATATAGAGCATTTGAATTTTTTTTTTAAATCTAAAATTATTTAAAATATAATAAGACTGGAAATATTTTTAGAGGTGTTTTATATACTTATGATCAAATGTATTTTTCAGTAAAATTTTTCATCTATATGAGGAAAAAAATAATTATGTTCACCATCCACACATGCGTTCCAAAATTCACCTAAAATATAATTTTCTTTTATAAGTGAGTTGTTTTTCTAGCCACAAAGCTTATTTTGCTATAAATTTTCTGTTTTTATTTGAAAAACTGCTTAAATAAAAATAAAAATACACAGAATATAATTTTATTTCCTGTATCATTCTATTGTTTCTAGCATTCTAATATACAGGGTGTCCACTCTCAACGGTGGCCAATGGCTAATTTCTAAACCGTTAGTCATAGACATGTAGTTCCAATTGCAAAAATGCTTTTAAAAAGGTAAAGAATTCTTTTTCAAGCGATTTAGGTAAAAAAAAAAATTGTAAAAAATTACGAAAATTAAATTTTTATACGGTCCTCCGGTCCTATAAGTGATATTTAGTAATTTTTTTACCACTACTTTAACTTGTAATACAAAAAAGTCCCATTCCTTTGCGATTAAAACTGACCGAGTAATAGCTGTTTAAAGTTGAAGCATCTTTTTTGCTGGAAATTAGGGGTCAGTCACAAATTTACTGGAAATAAAAATAAACGCAAGATATAAAATTTAACATTAAACATTGAGAGTAAAATAATTTTTACAATATTATTTTTAAATTTATGTTGATGATTGCATATTAAAGTAAAATTTCTACTAAAAATATAAGTAAAATACCCAGAAAGTTTGTTAATTTAAATTATGAGAAGCAACAGTCACAAATCGTTACAAAATGACACATATTGAAAATTCTGTTAGAATACATAACCTAACAGAATATGGTGTAGTCCTGTAAAATAAATAAATGGTACGCACCTAAAATTGTATTAATTCTACATTGTCATTGGATATAAATATGTGTGCAAAGTGTACCTCGATCGGATATTTGGAAGTGAGTTAACATTTGAATAGAAATTTTGAGCTAGGGAAACATACGTACGAACATTTTAAGCAAAATAAAAGCCTATCAAAATAACACACATTTTAAAATAAAATCGCGATTTCCCAAAATTTTATTTTCTCGCTAAAGAGAATTTTAAAACTCACTAAATATCTATTTTAACCAATCTAGAAGTTAATTAATAAAAATTAACATTACCGTAAAACTTATACGGTGGTGGCACCTTCAGTTAAATTGCTTTAAAAATGTTTCTTTATCTCATTTAAAACATTTTTGTAATTGGAACTATATGCCTGCGGCAAATGGTTTAGGCATTAGCTATTAGACAGCGTTGGAAATAGACGCCCTTTATAATACTTTAAGCACTTAGTGTACGTTCCCTTAAAGCTCTGTCCAATTCATCCGTATTCAGCTACAGAAAAGTGGTTTAAGTCATGAAATTTAAAGTTTTATAACTCGGTCAATTTTAATGTTAGATGAATGGGACCTTTTTTCTCTTACTTGTTAGAGTAGTGGGAAAATTTTACCAAATATCACTTATAGGACCGGGGGACCGTATAAAAAGTTAATTTTTGTAATTTTTTAATAATTTTTTTTTTAAACCTAAATAGCTCGAAAAACAATTCTTTACCTTTTTTAAAGCATTTTTGCAACTGGAACTATATGTCTATGACTAACGGTTTAGAAATAAGCCATTGGCCACGGTTGAGAGTAGACACCCTGTATACCTGCCAGAAGAGGATTTACTCTTTACTTATGGAATCGATTATAGTCACGCTTCTATACACTTGAGATTTAAATGCGGATTTTCAAGGAGTTTCATTTCCCAGGTCTTCAGTTACTGTTTTTTTTTTAGAGAAGTTTGATTATATGTAACAATAATTTTTCTTACATTAAAGGAGTTTCCTTCAAAATAATTGCCCCACCAGTGGATGAGAGGTTCTGACCTCTCAACTGGTAGACGGCAGGTGCTGGGTTCGAACCCAATCGCGGCTGTCGGCCTAACCGTTCGGAGTTTTCGTGGTTTTCTTCGAACCTTGCGTAAATACGGTTTAGGTTCCCTTAGAAAGACCCCCACGAAGGGCACTCCCCCTTTGGTCCTATATCCCTAGTGTAGATAATCCGACGACAAAAATAAACCAAACCTTCAAAATATTTTATTTGAAGCAATCATTTTAAATCCTAGTTAAGGAATCATGGACCTTTATTTGAACTAAATTTGGAATTTCTTTTTGTGAGTTATTTCCGTATTTGGAACTGAGACAAAAACTGCATGCAGATGGGATATTTTTTTTCAAATTTACAAATGATTCAATTTTGTACACATAAAAATTTTTTCGGCACTTTAATGTTCTTTAAATCTGCTTTTTTTTTTTTTTTTTCGAAAGTGATTTTTCAGCGTTTTTAGATTTTTAAAATGCTCCGTGCGTCTTAAGTTTTCACTAAAACTCATGAAATTAATAAGGATTACTTAAAATGGAACTGCGTATATCTTTTAAAATTTGAATTCATCAAGGAAATTAAATTTTATTTTTAACTTTAAGAAGGTAAAATTTTGATGAAAATCGATATATCAACCTAAAAAAAAATTAAAAAAATCGATACTAAACGGAAAGAAAAGTAGATACATAGATTTCTTTATAATACAGTTTTATGTGGTTAAAATGCAAAATCGTGAAAATATCTTAAAAAGTAAAACACATGGAGATTTTTTAAAATTTTGTTTTAAAATCAATGATTATTTAAAAATTATCAAAAGTACAATAAGATTAGGAATTTCTTTGGAGGTGTTCCATACACTTTGTGGTATGTTTCCACAATATTTTACATCTCTATGAGGAAAAAAAAATAATAATAACATCAACCGTTCCAAAATGCCTTCCTAAATTTCTTTTAAATTTAGATTTCCTTTATATATGAGTTGCTTTTCTAACTATAGAACTTATTACAATAAAAATTTCGGTTTTTACCTCAAAGACTGTTCTAATATAAATAAAAATATATAGAGTATGATTTGGTTCTCTTGTATCATTCTATTGTTTCTAGCATTCCAATATAATCTTCTGCCAGAAGTGGATTTACTCTTTACTCATGGAATCAATTCAAGTCACGCTCCCTTGCATTTGAGATTTAAATGCGGATTTTCAAGGAGTTTGATTTCCCAAGTCTTCAATTCATGTTTTTGTAGAGAAGTCTGAATATATTCAATAAATTTTATTATATTAAAGGAGTTATTTATGACAGGAGTAATTTTCCCATGTTACATTTTTGGGTGAAAAAAGTCCGGGCCAGGATTCGAACCAGGGATGTATTGGCCGAAGCCGCCAATGCTCTACCAACTGAGCTATCCCGGACACGAACACTGGAGGACTATTTCACCCAAAATCCGTGTTTCAAAATTAATCTAATGAGTTATTTATGGTTCCTAAGATGAGAAATTTGCTTCAAAATATTTTATTTGAATCAATCATTTTAAATACTATTTGATAGGACCGTGGTCCTTTATTTCAGCAAAAATTGATCCAAAAATCAATGTTTCTTTTTATGAATTATTCTCCAATTTGTCCTGAGTTATTAGTGAAAAAACATGTGCGGATGAGATGATCTTTTACAACGTTACAAGTATTTTTTAATTTTGTATACAAACAATTTTTTGGCCCTTTAATATACTTTAACCCTTTCAGGAGAAAGTTACTTCTACACTGTTAAAAATCTTGATCTAGTTTGAACCAAAAAAGTTTGTATTTTGGTGCTCAATATCTGCCACCGTAAGATGGTGAAATCTCGTACCAACATTTGGAGCTTCCTAGTTCAACCTATATATAGTTCAACAGTATATACAGAGTATGATTTTGTTTCTTGTGTCATTTTATTGTTTGTAGAATTCTAATATAATCTTCTGCCAGATGGGGATTTACTCTTTACTTATGGAATCGATTCAAATCACGCTTCTGTACATATGAGATTTAAATGCGATTTTCAAGCCGTTTGATTTCCCAGGACTACAGTTTCTGTTTTTGTAGAGAAGTTTGATTACATTTAATATATTTTTTTTGTATTAAAGAATTTATTTATGGATCCTAAGACGAGAAACTTGATTCAAAATATTGTATTTTAAGCAATCATTTCAAATTTTAATTTAGGAAACGTGGACTTTTACTTGAGCAAAATTTGGAATTCCTTTTATTGAGTTATTTCCCAATAGATACTGAGTCATTTGTGAAAAACTGTATGCAGATGCGATAATTTTTTACAAAATTACAAGCATTATAATTTTGCGCACAAACAATTTTTTGTCTCTTAAATATTCTTTCAATCTGCTGTTTTTTTAAAGTGAATTTTCAACGTTTTTAGATCTTTAAACTGCGCCGTGCGTCCTGATTATCAAACAAAATTCACGAAATTAATAAGGAAAAATACTGATATTGCTTAAAAAGAAACTGTGTATGCATTTTAAAATTTATCTTTATTGAGATAATAATTAAATCTGAGTTTTAACTTATTAAAAGGTAAAATTTTGAAAATACGTCAAAAATAAAAAATAAATAAATAAATCAATCGACTGTTAAAGAGAATAAAAAACATATATATAATTTTTTAAAAGTATTCCAAGTTTAAACGTTCCAAGTATTGGAACTATGCTTCAATGGGAGCTCCAAATTTTGGTTCAAGATTTCACCATCTTACGGTGGCAGATATTGAGCACCATAAAACAAACTTTTTTGGTTCAAACTAGAACAAGATTTTTAACAGTGTAGAAGTAAAATACTAAAATGATTGATTGATGCCAGAATTTGAGAGCAATTTTCTTTCAAAATATTTAAAAACAAATATTGCACATACTTAATATAAGAAATTTTTTCGATTATAAATTCTATGTGTCAATTTGCCAATTTTCGATTAAAATTTAGTGGTCCAAAAAGAACCACCACTATTGAAGGGGTTAAATCTGTTTTTCTCCACAAATTTTTCAACGCTTTTAGATTCTTGAAATGTTCCATGCGTCTTAAATTTTGATACATGAAATTGATAAAGAAGTATCCCGATATTGATTGAAGAAAAAAAAAAACAAAAAACAAAAACAAAAACAAAAACCGTACACTGTAAAAAAAAAATCATGAGGTTACTAAAAATTTTTTAGTAAATTTGTATTCCACAGAATTTTTTAGTAACAATTACAAGCATTTTTTTTGCAAGTGAAACAAACATTTCTTTTGTAAACTGAACAAAAGAATTTTTTGTATAACTAACTTAAAACTTTTTAGTATGAGCCACCAAGCAAATTTTAGTAATAGCTCCAAAATTATTTTTAGTTAATTAAAAATAATATTTAGACTTCTGAAGAGGAAGATTTTCGGCAAAACCACAATAGATGGCAGCACCAAACATTTCTACCTGCTCTATTTTTGCATGTTTCTAAAGGGGAGGTAAAGTCCAAAGATCATTACCCATGGTAACTGCTACGACTGGATTTTCATAATTCCTTTATTTACCGAGTACTTACATTGCAAATATTCGGTGCATATTTGGTGGCGTCCAGCATCGAACTCGGTTACTTTCAGCCTGGAGTTCGGTGCTATGACCCCTAGGCTATCACGGCCACACCAATTGAGTTTTAGTAATAGCTATTAAAAATGCAAAACTTTTAACTCAATCCGTTGCTAGCTTTTTTCTAGTAATTCTTACAGATTCCTCGTAACCAAGTAAGATTACTAAAAATTTTTTAGTAATTACAAGGATCACTAAAATTTTTTTAGTAGATCTACACTTTTTTTTTTTACAGTGTATGCATTTTAAAATTCGATTTTATTAAGATAAGAAAATTTGATTTTAAATTAATTAAAAGGGAAAATTTCGACGAAAATCCATAATGAATTCAGAAAATAACTCTTATTTAATTAACTATTTAAGGGATTCAAAAATAAATACAGATCTTTTTTTTAATAGTTTCCAGTGATTAAAATGTAAAATGAAACATCTGAAAAATTAAGATGCATGGAGCATTTAAAAATTTCGTTTTAAAATTTATTATAAAAAAATCTTTAAATTATAATAAGACTGGAATTTAAAAAAAAGTATTTATGGCAAAACGAAAACGTAGGTTTTATGAAAATTTCATATCTTTATACTGGAAAAAATAAAACATAATAACGTCTACTGTTTCTAAACGCGTTCCTAAATTCGCATTAAATTACATATTTTCTTTATAAATGTGTTGTTTTTCTATTCATAGAGCTAATTTTGTTTTTATCTTAAAGACTGTTCAAATATAAATATAAATATATACAGAATATGATTTTGTTTTTTTGTATCATTCTATTGTTTCTAGCATTCTAATATAATCTTCAGCCAAAAGAGGATTTTCTCTTTACTTTTGAAGTCGATTCAAGTCACGATCTTATACACTTGAGATTTAAATGCGTATTTTCAAGGAGTTTGATTTCCCAGGTCTTCAGTTACTGTTTTTGAAGAGAAGTTTGATTATATTTAATATATTTTCTGATATTAAAGAAATTATTTATAGCTGCTAAAAGGAGAAGTTTGTTTCAAAATATTTTATTTGAAGTAATTCTTTTAAATTTTAAGAGGATCATGGTTGTTTATTTAAACGAAAATTGATATAAAAATAGAAATTTCTATAAATTAATGTAAAAGTACTGTTGGGCTAAATAATAAAATAGTTTAATTTCCATGAAATACTGAGTGAAAAGACCATAAATGGAACGTCTACGCAGATGCTCACTACCCATTTCAAATATCGCTAGAAGGCACTTTTGTACTTTTCGCTTGAAATATGAGCTCCACATAGGGTCATTAGCATATTATCAGTAGATGGTAATGATGGTAGAGAGATTATGGTGATGATGGTAGATAGCTGATGGTAATAATGGTAGAGAGAGAAACGCTGGATGAGAAGTTGCTATTTGATAAACTCTAGACTGTGAGGAATTCCGTGGGTAAAATATTTATAAAAATATATGGAGTTCAACTAGCTCCACTGACATAGACTTTTCTTCATAACTTGACTCCTAGTTGTGAAGACGGTCCTGCGTTTTCCGGTCCCCGAGAACCTTGCTGGATACGCTTGACCACACCTAAAAGTATTCGATTGAAAAAAAAAAACATGCACAGTCCTAACTATAGTAACATGCTGGAAGCTAATGAAAAAAAGTTTGCAGACACAATGAGAATGGCGGGATCGAAATTATTAGTCTATCCGCTTGCATTTTTGCCGATCCTACCGAAGCTAGCATAGGGGAGAAAAATACGGGCTTCTGATTGGTCGAAAAATTGTTTGCAAATAGATCATCTTGAATGCTAATGTACATATTAGGAGAGTATATGGGTATATCATTAAAATAATAATAAGAAGAAGAAAATGGAATTTTTTTAAAAAGTAATATAGAACAATTGAGTTTGACGCCGTAAAATGAAAATACTGTTGTTTCTAAATAAATTGTCCTGATTGTGTATATATGTGCATATTATGTTAAAAAAAATAGAAAGAAGAAATGGCAATTCTATTTTTATTATTTTCTAAAAGTAATACATAACAATTGTTAAACATCCTGATTAACTTCTTTAATTATAAATTTCGAATTATCTATTTCTTTATCTATTAATAAATATTTAAAAACAGAAGGAAAATCCAGTTTTCAGAAGCTTTTCAAACAGAAATTGATGATTAAATAAACGTAAACTCAAAAATGAAGGAAAGCAAAATTATTTAACCAATCAGAAGCCCGTATTTTTCTCCCCTATGCTAGCTCCGGTGGGATCGGCAAAAATGCATCCACTAGAACCTTGCTGGATACGCTTGACCACACCTAAAAGTATTCGATTGAAAAAAAAAACATGCACAGTCCTAACTATAGTAACATGCTGGAAGCTAATGAAAAAAAGTTTGCAGACACAATGAGAATGGCGGGATCGAAATTATTAGTCTATCCGCTTGCATTTTTGCCGATCCTACCGAAGCTAGCATAGGGGAGAAAAATACGGGCTTCTGATTGGTCGAAAAATTGTTTGCAAATAGATCATCTTGAATGCTAATGTACATATTAGGAGAGTATATGGGTATATCATTAAAATAATAATAATAAGAAGAAAATGGAATTTTTTTTAAAAGTAATATAGAACAATTGAGTTTGACGCCGTAAAATGAAAATACTGTTGTTTCTAAATAAATTGTCCTGATTGTGTATATATGTGCATATTATGTTAAAAAAAATAGAAAGAAGAAATGGCAATTCTATTTTTATTATTTTCTAAAAGTAATACATAACAATTGTTAAACATCCTGATTAACTTCTTTAATTATAAATTTCGAATTATCTATTTCTTTATCTATTAATAAATATTTAAAAACAGAAGGAAAATCCAGTTTTCAGAAGCTTTTCAAACAGAAATTGATGATTAAATAAACGTAAACTCAAAAATGAAGGAAAGCAAAATTATTTAACCAATCAGAAGCCCGTATTTTTCTCCCCTATGCTAGCTCCGGTGGGATCGGCAAAAATGCATCCACTAGAACCTTGCTGGATACGCTTGACCACACCTAAAAGTATTCGATTGAAAAAAGAAATGCACAGTCCTAATTATAGTAACAGGCTGGAAGCTAATGAAAAAAAGTTTGCAGACACAATGAGAGTAGCGGGATCGAAATTATTAGTCGATCCGCTTGATGTCGTCTTTCGGATGCCGTTCGCAACAAGCTCACACCATTAGTGAGCGGGGTTCATCACATTTATCATGTCTCGGAAGATTGATTTTGCACGCTTATATTTTAACAATCTTCAAAGGAGGAGATAATGAATTCGACCTGTATGTATTCCTTGTTAACTCATAACTTCATTAAATATAAATTGATTTTGTTTGAAAGTATAAGATACCCATTGGTCCCATTTTAATTTCATTAAATTCTCATGATTAGAACTTTTTAAAAATAAAAACGTTAAAAATGCAAATTCTCCGTCAAAGCAATCGTCTAATTCAAAACAATCGTTCAATTAAAAAGCGTTCATAATTCAGGCAATCACTCTTACACAGATACGAGATTTTTTTCTTCAAAGTGCGAAATCAGGACTGAATAAAGTTCGGGATCTAGATAGATTTTGCGAAGTTAGCGAAAGCACATCGACCAATAAGAAAATTTTCACTGTTAGAAATCTACAGCTATACCGCATAATCACTCCAACGTTTTAATAGGATATCTCAACTTTGACCAATGAAAATGCTCCATGCATAGTAAACTAATTGTTTTATATAAAAGCGGTGACGTGATGATGCAGCTTCAATTGCAGATTTTAAACAGAGTACCTATTTAAAACATCAAAGATTTAGCAAAATTGCAGGTTCTTGATTGAGCGATAATAGAGTTTAATTCTTTTTAGCACTTTTTTTGAAATCGGCTAGTATATTTTTTAAAGCATATTTTATTTTTTAAATTTTTGAACAGCAAATAAAAAACGTGTAACTAGCCAGCCTTTGAAAAGAGAAAGCCTAAAAGAATACTTTGCACCTTTTGAGATGCAATTATCTCTCTGCCTTTAGAGTAACAAGTGTACCCCTACTGTATTCTATTACAACAGCGAAGTTCATGGAGTGAAAGTTAAACTTGAACGACTACTCACCATGAAGGTTGTAACTGTTGGGTGGTAGTGCTGGGAGTTAAATGCAGACATACTCATGAATTAAGGTAAAAAAACACAGTTTATTAAAAACTATACGGGCTCAAGGGAAGTGGAGCAAGTCTAATTTTCACAACTGAGAATACTACGAAAAGACTAAACGCATACTCACAGGCTCCGGAAACAGCTCAATCGGGGCAACTCTGATTACTTCTCACTATCTCTCGGCTAAGCTGCTAGATAAAAGTTAATTAGACAGCCTGTAGTGGCTGAGTTAGTGGCTGTAGATATCCTTTATTTACCTTGAGATAATCAAATGCAATTGCTATTAAATTTCTTACCACGGCCAACTTCTCTATTCGAATACCGAAACTCCTTCCCAACTCACTGGAGGCTCGATGCTACTTTCAATCTGCTAGATACCAGCGGAAAACACACTTCGTTGACTAATATCTCCAGAACACTCAGCTGGCTATCGCCAGTGATTCACTTCGCTATCTAATGTCTCTAGTCACACTCAGTCTTGGCTGGCTAATGCCAGAGACACTCACACACACTCAAACTCCACGCTTTTATATGCTGCAAACTGAGATACTTCAAATTTACATAATACTACTAACCGCGAGCCTAACTGCAGAATCCGAAAGAGACATACACAGTACACACTCTAGAAAGTTAAAGTAAAAGAGAGGATAGATGTCGCTTTTACGCTTACACATGTTAAATTATTGACGTCACGATCTCAGAAACACTAGAGTGCCTTTATGACAAAGGTCACTCCTTCACAAGGTCACTTTTCCTGGTCAAATTTTACATATAATCAGTTTGTAAATAAGGTGTAAAGTGCCCTATTATCGTCCCCCAGTTACTTTTAGGCCCCTGGAAGTTTTAATTTTCAGTGAAAACCTACCAAATTTGGATAGATTAACTATTCACACATGTGGAAACATGGGTAAATGTTGGACAAAAAAACTTAAGCAATACGAAAAATTGGTTTTTCAAAAGTATCTCAAAATTTAAAAAAATGTCCCAATTTCGTCCCCTTGAAAGAAATCCAAAAAGCCAAGGATTAAGTTATAACCAAATCAAAGTTTATTTCAAAATAAATAATTAACTTAATTTAAATTAACTTAAGGTACAAAGAAATGTACTATTAATCCTAATTGTATTATCCATCTAAGCATGAGGAACATATAAATTGTGCATTGTTTTTGGCTCTTGAGCATGTTTCGTGTGACCATGGGCAGCACTGAAGGCAATGAACCCATTGTTTTCCATGTTTATCATGAGACGCTTCAAGCAAGTAGGACACTCTGCATTATTGTCATCATCATCGCTTATATTATCATCATGAGGAATTTCAATAGAGGAATTCATTAATCTCGTTACCAATGATGTTAGGTAAGTTATGTTTGCACTTTTTCAGGTGGATTTTTTCCCTTCCCCTTGAGAGTGGTAATTGTCAGAATTTTTTTTTTTTTTTTTTTTTTCGCTTTGGAGTTTTTCACATTTCTTTTATACGGAAATCAAGTAATCAATGTTGCTAAATCTCTTCGTGCAGAAGATGCTGGTGTGATCAGTGACACTTCCCTGATCTCTTATTACAATGAACTTATTTACAAAATTTGAAGCAAATCCTCAAGATTAAGTCTATATATACCTACATACAAAATTGCAGGCACATTATTATCAGCATTTGACAGTGCTGAAAAGCGTTCCAAATTTCTCCCCGGTACGAAAATAAGAAGTGAAAGGTGGATGAAATTGGGACAATGTTACTTCCCAATATGGCGATGCTTCAATTCTTGTAAAATAAACTGAAAATTGTAAAACTCACTATATGGTACTGTTACCATCTTACCTATGTAGAATATCTGCAATGAATAGGAAATAAATACTTACGGTAAAGTAAATATCGTTTTACAAATCATTTTACGTTGCAAGAACTGAGATCTTCTAAACATAGGAGATCCGACATTAAGGATTTCGTCTTGGCAAGGGAAATTTTCACTTCTGAATCCTTTTGTCTTCCGTTCGTTTTGCCTAGCGTGATCAGTGGCACCACTTTCAGAGAAACGGGGAAATGAATGGGGGAGAAATTTAGGGAAGGGGACGAAATATGGACACTTTACCTTACTGTGCTCATGGGATTGCAGGATACTAACCAAGTGTAAGGATCTAATTGCTATAAGGATCTAATTTGACTAATTTAAAGCTAGACAATGGACTTGTACATTAGGGTGGATCGAAAAGTATAGGAAAAAATTTTTTTTTAGAAATCACTATCGGCGCGGTGTGCAAAAGTTGCCTTTTATGCATACTAATTTACAGGGTTTTTTTTATTAAAATCCATTAATATCTTCCGGTGCCCCAAGCGCCCCAAAAATAATTAAAAATTGAGTTTTTTATGATTTTTTTTATATTTTTTGTTTATTTATTTTCTCTTAATTACTTTTGGCGCGGGGTGCAAAAGCTATCTTTTATCTATCTTAGCTTACATATTTTTTTAAAATAAAATTCATCCATATTTTCCGGTGCCCCAAGCGCCCCAAAAATAGTTTAAAATTGAAATTTTCTTGAAAAAAAAAATTTTTTTGTTTTATTTTATTTTACTTTTTGAAATTCATTTGGCACTGGCTTGGAAAGTTGTTATTACAATACTACATAATTCTGCAGTTCCCATATATTTTTTTAATCAAAATCCATTCACATATTGATGCACCAATTATAATTAAAAACTGAAATTTTTACAAAAATGTATTAAGAATTATAATTTACGAAAAATACTTACAAATTTTTAAAACAGTTTAATTAATAACTTATAAGGTTATAAATAACATTAATTTTGCAATAATAAGTGACATATAAATTTAAAAATCAAAGCATTAAATCATAAAAATTACAAAAATCAAACTTATGTAGAGAAAAGTTTTACATCCTTCAATTTGGAAATTGACATATTTTTAAACTTTGTAATCTTTTTTGGTATCAAAGTGTTTTATCTGGCTTCTTGATTTTGTTCTATTCAATATAAAACCGTGTCTCTTTTCTTGCCCAGATACAGTTTCTGATGCCTCAGACACTAGTCGAACGCATATTTCAACGCTTGGGTATGGCATGGATATTTTGACCATTCATTCGTTTTTACAACTTTTATCATATTCTCAATTTCTTTGCAAAGCACATTCATCAAAAGAGGTGGTTCAAAGCGTCCAACTGGTTGCCAGTCAATAAGTTCAAAATAATCCTTCGCTTTGAAGTTTATTTGGGGTACTTTGAAAATTCTCACTTCTGGTGATTTTCTCTTTTTATTTCTAGCATAAATTAGCTTTCGCATTGCTAAAGATCTGATATGCTCTCTGTTATCTGTGAGCATTGACAATAGCAAATTTTCAGGAAAAAAAAAAAAGAAACTATTTCGTTGAATAACAGCATGTACGATCTTTCTTAAATTGGGTTCCAAATATCTAGAATATGTGATAAGTTTCCAAATATGACGCGCTCCTTCAGTTATAGATGGCTTTGTTTTGACATGAAACCATACAGGTGCATATACCTTCATAATATATGTTGTAAGAATAATGAGATTATCAGAAGGATTTTCTGTAGCCACTTATAACCTTAAAATTCTACACGTAGTTGTTAGCCATCTTGAGTGATGAACTGGACCAGGTTTCATTAATGCCAGATTGGAACCACATTCACCACGTGATATTGCTATGCAAATATCATATAAATATTGCTGGTCATTGCTGAGAACTCTTCTATCTATGTTGTCTTCCAAATAATAAAGTATAAAAAGTTTATTTTATACATTTAATAAAATACGATAAACGATTTCTCATCCTCTCGATCTACCTTTTACGTTAGATAAATTATTCTTTAACTGTTAATTTTACTTGTATTTTTTAGCTTAAAATTTGCATGAAACTCGATTTTCGGCAAATAATTAAAAGTGTTGGGGCATTGGAAGAAATTTATCAAAGTCGAAAATTATTTGGATGCATGCTAATATACTATAAAATGCATCTTTTTTATCCCGCTGATAAAATAATTTAAAAGAAATTAAAAAAACAAAAATTATAATTTTTTATAAAACTTTCAATTTTTTTTACCATTTTGGGGGCGCTTGGGGGCATTGGAAGATATGGATGGATTTATATATAAAAAAAAGATTGAACTAATATACAGGGTGATTCATAAAAGATGGGCAGAACTTTAAGAGGTTATAGTACACTTAAAGACAAATAATATTAAATAGGAGACTAAGGGTCCCAGACGTATTCCCAAGGAGATAGGGGGCATTAAAGTTTAGGGTCCGAAATTTCAAATGATTATAAAAAATGGGAAAATTGGTCGATTCGTTTGCGGTTTTTGCAAAAAATTTTCTTTATGCCAGTATTTTCTTGAAATAAAATTTTAAAGTTCAATTTCAAAAAATGCCGATAGGGGGCGCTTTAGACTTTGGAGTAACAAACAACTATTTTTTAACGTTATTTTTTGTATTTCTTTAAATGATTTCGAAAGCTTAGACTTAAACTTAAATTTTGATCTAAAAATCTGAGTCCTAACGAGTAGTTAAGTAGCGTAAACTGAAATTTGAAATTTGAAACCCTTCTCCCCCCAGAACAAAAATCAGTTATTCCCGATCTTTGTGTCGTAGATTAGGCTTTAACTACTGCCGCGTTTTGCTAAAATTATTCTTTATGTCAGTATTTTCTTGAAAATAAATTTTAAAGAAAATTTTCAAAAAATTCCGATAGAGGGCGCTTTAGACTTTGGAGTAACGAACAACTATTTTATACCGTTATTTTTTGTGTCTCATTAAATGCTTTCTAAAGCTTAGACTTAAACTTAAATTTTCAGCTCAAAATCTGAATCGCTAAGCGTGGTTCAGTAGCGAGGGGAGGGGGTTCAAATTTCAACTTCTGAACATAGTTCAGTTTGCACTACTTAACCATGCCCAACGATTCTGTGCTGTGATACGAGGCAAAAATACAACTTTCGTCAAGGACTGCATAGTCGGAATTCACTCATAAAGGCACTGGCACAGTTGGAAACGTCGCTCATGCAAACGTTAAAGCTCCATTCCTGACGCTAGTCACCGGGTGAAGAAGGAGACAGAAAGTATGCAAATGTCAAATGGAGAAGAAGAAGAACACGTATGCAAAATTTCGACACGATTCAGGCATAAAAACCACTGAACGGTGAGTCAAGTGTAAGTCGCTGTAGTAATGAATCGGAAGATGGTGCCCTTCACGAATAAGGAAAAGGCTGAGATGCATTTAATTTACGGAGCGGCAGATGGAAATGGTGCAGAGGCACAACGAATGTACGGAGAGCGATTTCCCAACTGGCGGTTGCCTAACCGCAAAACTTTCGAGCGCTTGCACAGACAGTTGTGTGAGACGGGATCATTTCTCGCTTCCCGGTCGAATGCAGGTCGTGCAAAAAAGGACGAATCAGTAGTTGTTGCAGAAGCCATTCTGGATTTAGTAGCGGCGCAGCCAAGTACAAGTACACGAACAGTGGCTAGGCAGGTGGATACCTCACAGTCCATGACTTGGAGGGTACTGAAGGATGAACATTTGCTCCCGTTTCATGTGCAACGAGTCCAGAAACTGTCTCCAGGGGATTATCCAAATCGTATTGAATTCGCCCGCTGGTTTCTGCAGCAGAACGCGCTAAATCCACATTTTGGACGAACTGTGCTTTTCACCGATGAATGTACCTTCACACGTGAAGGTACATTTAACACACACAATGCACATGTATGGGCGGATGTCAATCCACATGCTACGTATCCACATGCTCATCAGAGACGCTTTTCCATCAATGTTTGGGCAGGAATCCTCGGAGACCACCTAATCGGACCGTACCTTCTTCCTGAACGCCTCAACGGTAAAACATACCTCACATTTCTGCAACATGTGCTGCCAGACCTGTTAAACGTTGTTCCTCCACGCATCCGGCCGGTCATGTGGTTCCAGCACGATGGAGCGCCAGCCCATTACGTACGAGACGTCCGCAACTATCTGGACATCACATTTCCGAACAGATGGATTGGTCGAGGTGGTCTTGTTGCTTGGCCTGCTCGCTCGCCAGATCTTTCACCCCTCGATTTCTTTTTTTGGGGACAATTGAAGGCTCTTATGTATGAGACACCCATTGAATCCCCCGAGGAACTGGTCGCCAGACTTTCCGCCGCTGTAGGGGAAGTGCTCGAAAAGCCTGATGTTTTCGCGAATGTTCGCCGTTCCATTCTTCGCCGTTGTTCTGCGTGCATAACCTCTGGTGGTCACAATTTTGAACATTTATTGTAATTACATGTTAATAAATATGCTTTGGTAACATAATCCTAATTTGTGTCTTTTTACCTCGTATCACAGCACACAATGTGTGGACATGGTAAACTGAACTGTGCTCAGGAGTAGAAATTTCAAACCCCTCTCCCCAGAAACTTAACCACGTCTAACGATTCAGATTTTGGGCTGAAAATTTAAGTCTAAGCTTTAGAAAGCATTTAATGAGACACAAAAAATAACGGTATAAAATAGTTGTTCGTTACTCCAAAGTCTAAAGCGCCCTCTATCGGAATTTTTTGAAAATTTTCTTTAAAATTTATTTTCAAGAAAATACTGACATAAAGAATAATTTTAGCAAAACGCGGCAGTAGTTAGAGCCTAATCTACGACACAAAGATCGGGAATAACTGATTTTTGTTCTGGGGGGAGAAGGGTTTCAAATTTCAAATTTCAGTTTACGCTACTTAACTACTCGTTAGGACTCAGAATTTTAGATCAAAATTTAAGTTTAAGTCTAAGCTTTCGAAATCATTTAAAGAAATACAAAAAATAACGTTAAAAAATAGTTGTTTGTTACTCCAAAGTCTAAAGCGCCCCCTATCGGCATTTTTTGAAATTGAACTTTAAAATTTTATTTCAAGAAAATACTGGCATAAAGAAAATTTTTTGCAAAAACCGCAAACGAATCGACCAATTTTTCCATTTTTTATAATCATTTGAAATTTCGGACCCTAAACTTTAATGCCCCCTATCTCCTTGGGAATACGTCTGGGACCCTTAGTCTCCTATTTAATATTATTTGTCTTTAAGTGTACTATAACCCCTTAAAGTTCTGCCCATCTTTTATGAATCACCCTGTATATATAAGGCAACTTTCGCAACCCGCGCCAAAAAGAAATTTAAAAATATTAAGAAGCAAAAAAAATCTATAAAATTTATAAAAATTTCAATTTTTGACTTTTTTTGAGGCGTTTGGGGCACCGGAAGATATGAATGGATTTCAATAAAAAAACATATGTGAATTAGTATGCATAAAAGGCAACTTTTGCACCCCGCGCCGATTCGATTATACGAATTTCGATTTTTCGATCCACCCTATTGTACATTGAAGTCTGGTAAAGGCGGAAGCTCTTGAAAGGACTAAGGTTTTTTCCTTCCAGGCGACAGCGAGTCTACCGGCCTTTTTCATATGACACTAGCAAATTAGACACGGCGGCTGTTGATAAATAGCCTAGACCCCCCCCCCCAGTACCTTTTCGTAGTTTCAATATGACCAGACTTGGGTTGGCAACATTGACGCCAAGGCGGATCCCAGGTGAACCAATTGGACTTTTATCTGGGAGGGGCAGAGAGAGAGAGAGATCAGGCTCTCGAGAGAGACAGGGAGAATAGCAGAGAAAGGAGTTGGAGAAGGATGCTTGAGATGTGAGCTCGCTGTAAAGGCTCGTGAGAACGAGGCTGTTTCATAGAGAACCCTGAGTTCTAATGAACTGTAATCTATTCTATCTTTATCTTAAATAAAAATAATTAGCATGGAAAACGGATTTGCTCACTAACGCTACCAATAACACAAAATCGATTTCTTGTGAAAGCAAATTCGTTACACAAGATATGATGAAAATGCAGTTTAAAGTGTCAATATTTCATTGCATAAATTACTAAATCTCTTGAAAATGTTTAGTTAAATATCCGCCCAATATTGGCATATCATTGGCATATCTTTATCTATTAAATATGACATGCATGAGAAATTTTTAGCTTGAACTTAAAATTTAACATGCGAAATTTATGTTTCCCTAAGAAAAAAAAATATTAATAATATTAATTATGTTAAAAGCAGGAATAATTCTCCAAACCTTATTTAGGTATTACACACATAAAATACTACAGATAAGCTAATTATATTTTCTTCATAAACACAACTAATAGCGCAAATATTTTTTTCCGTAGAAGTTATTTTTGAAAAAGTTAATTTAAAAGTCATCTTAAAATGGTCGTAAAATATTTTAAAGAGATTTCTCCCGGCCACAGATCTTTATAATACATTATCATATCAGAATAAAAATAGCTGCACAAAGGCACGTTGAAAAATATTTATTTTTTAATAAAATGGCTTTATTATTTCCTGTCTTCACTAAATATATGCGTTGTCATAAAATGGCTAAGTATTTTTTCTCGTCCTTATTAAGATGTTCAAAGTTATACTTGAACGCACTAGAGAAATTTGAGACTTAATTACTAAAGTGATGAAACAATAAAATGTAGGCTACTTTTGAGGAAAATAAATTACTTCCGCCTATGTTTAAAAGCCTGCAATAAATTTCCCGCACACCGTGCTTTTATTATGCTTAGCTTCATGACAAGAAAAAATTGTAACTCTAAGTTTATTGTATAATATTGAGAATGTTTTTCGAATAGATTTCTAAAGTATAGCTAAATAATTTATTGCATAAATTTTAACTAATAAGTTACTTAAAAAAACGAACAAACATTCTATATTTAAAAAAAAGTATGTGTTGCAATTGTAATTGTTGAGACTTTTGAACGTTTTCGGTTCACATTATGAAAACTATTGCATATAAACTATGAAAAGTGGCAATTTTATAGAAGAAATTTGTGATAAACACGTTGAATTAAACAATTTTTTTAATCGAATAATTATTTTAAGTGCTATTTAACGTTGAAATATTTTGAAATTTCTCGATTAAAAAAGTTTTTTTACAATCAAAAATCATGTACCGCAATTTTGCCATCTTGATGAGGCTTTTACTTGACTAGAATGTGGTGTGCGGTGTCAAATGGTTTTTTGTAGTTTATCTAACATCTAAATATCTTTTTCCATTTTTTTTTATTCAGAGTTTAATCGCATGAACACATATTTAATTCATAATTTGAAATAGTTGTTTGTATCTATTGTTGCCAGATTTTAAAAAGCCCAAATAAAAGATATCCAAACGCTTTTCATTTGAAAAAGTATATTTTCGAGTGACAATTAAAAAATAAATAAAATATAAAATAATTAAACTATAATATGAGAGAAAAAGTTAATGATGAAAAATATATTATACTTAAAACGGTATGTTAAAATGTCGCATTTAAAAGAATTTCCTTATTACCTTAAAGAATATTTTTATCCAGAAGGTATAAAAATCAGCAATAATTTTTGCTCAATTATTTTATTAAAGTTGATTTTCCAATGTGTAATTGATCTTACTCAATCAATAACGAAAACAGTCGTCAACTGTCACGACAGCTGATGGATACTTTTTAATCAATGTTATACATTTGACGATAGAGACTCTTCGTGCATTTGACCACTTTCGAATATTTTTATATTCCATTGATACCACTATTTATTGAAAAACATTTTTGTCGTATATTTTTCTTACACAGGTTGTTAAGATGTATATAAATGATTTTTGTTTAGAGAAAGTGGCGTGAGAAGAATAAAAAATACCAGTGTCAGCTCTGAAACAAATGTTTACCCAAAGGGTTTACAGTTTGTATAATCGTGTTGCAGATCTGCGACATACCCAAAAAGTCAATATTATTTCGACATTAAATTCAAAATACGATTTTGTTAATTGTTGTCATTTTAATTACACGAGCGATTATTTCTTCCACTGACTGGATAACCTCATTGGCTGAAATCCCCCTCATTGAAACTTGGCGACGATTTACTGAGGAAAAGAATTTTTTCACCAGCTAGCTTGGAAAAAAAGCCACGGCCCGTTTTATTCAATCGTCACCGGCATGCAGAAAATACGCATTCATTTACAAGTGCTGTGCAATAACTTTTTCAAATATAATGTGTTTAAAATATTAAATATTAGAAAGTTCACAAATAATTTAGTTTTTCAATGTTTTAATAAATTGAATAAATCAGGAGTGAGAGATATTCATAAAAAAATATCTTCATATAATCTGTTCTTATCGCCAAGCTTTAAGCAATAAACGTCATTTCTGGCATACTTAAAATGTGATAACCAGTGGACCAATGAGATTATCCAGCCAGTGGGAGAAATAATCGCTCGTATTTATTACACTTCTATTAACATAACTATTTCATTAAATCCGCAACAGACAGCGATACTAATTTTTTTTCGAATGAAATTTTAATTTATCTCTCGGTCAGCTACACAGGATTTTTGCTGAATTATGCTATGAAGCAGTGAAGTTAAAAAAGTCTGCAGACGTCTACAAGTATATTATTTACAAAGGTACGTTTAAATTATCTATTTAAAGATCATTTTCAAGTTAGGAAATTTATAATATTTATAAAATAAACGTAAAGATTTGTTTGTTGCAGATCTGCAACGAAGCGCCTTTTCATTGAAAAAATCCATATAATGGATTTTTTTTTTAAATATTGAAAGAGCATGATATAAAATTTCTTCTAATGATTATTTAATTTGCATTTCTGTCGGAAGAACAAAACTATTGTAAAAAGGAAACATTTTCTGTTTTTATATTTTTCAATTACTATAAATGAAATTAGGTACCCTCTTCCCTCTATGTAAAATTAATATCAAGTCCAAAGCTAGAAAAAAAGGAAAAGTCGCACAGAAAAAATAATTCAACGGAAAAAAAACATAGAGGGCCTACTCAACAAATTTCAAAAAATTAGTGCACTTAAACGAAATCGGGCACTGGCTATAATAATAATACTAATAATAAAAATCGTTGTAAATACTCTGATTGTAAAGGATTTATTCAAACCGTATGTGAGAAATGTGGTGTGGGACTTTGCTACAATAAAATTAACAATTGTTTCAAAAATTTTCATGTAAATTAATATTTTAAATATTATCAGTTTTTATCCCACTTGGATGTTACAGATATGCAATAAACCCATTTTTTCTAAATAAATTTCTATTTTTATGTTTTTATTTTTTTAAATTATTTTTTCCGTGCTTAAAATGATGCATTTTAACATATATGTAAGAATTTTTCAAATCGGAATTTTTGAGTTACCAAAGGGGTAATTATGAAATATTTTGATTAGATATCATAAAATTTTACGTTAGAGTAACTCGTTACATGAAATCTTATGGTTTCCTTTATTCAAGTTCCCTAAACAGCTTATTAATAAATGCTTTGTTTTCTAAATAATCTCAATGCTTTACTATTTTAAACATAGCACACGATTTATTCACGTTTCCTAAACAATTTTTTAATAAATGCTTTGTTTTCTAAATTTTCTCAGTGCTTTACCATATTAGGCATCGCACACGATACGCCGCATATCTAACTCATTGAAAGTGAGTTTTTCAAAAATGGCCGCGAAATTAATGTTTACAAATATCATTTAAAATTAAATACTGCTTATAACAATAAAGTACGAATATTCGGATTACACCTTCTTTTTTCTTCCTTACAAAATTTGCAGTACCAGTAATATTTTCTTCCTCCAGTCAACAAAAACGTATTTTCAAGTGATACATATTCAATGTGTTAATATATTGTTCTCTTTACTTTCATTCATTTGTCTTAGATACTTGCATTTCTGTTGTGTACATCTTGAAACATACACATTATAGTGCATACAACATACATACATCTTTTAAACCTCTGGATCCCAAACCGCCCGAGATATTTTCATTCGTATATTTCAGTTCCCACCAGAAAATTAAAACAACAATATTTGCTTTAATCAATAACTGAACATTCCGTATTTAAATAAAACGAAATTAGCCATTGAATTTTTCTGGTGTGAGATGAACTACATAATTTCTAGAACGTGTTCTAGCATGGGAATTAAAGGGTTAATAATGAAGGCGTGAGTTTAGACGTATTCCCTATGTAATATGTATAATATTATTACACTTACTAGAAATAAGTGTAAAAGTTTATCCTTAGAAAAAACAGCATTGATGATTTTCGTTTTTACAAACCAATAAACTATTCAATTGTAGACTATTCAATTGTAGTGTATCCGGATATGCACTTCTTGTCAATTCTGGAAAAAAAATCAATTTATATGAAGAAAAGGGAGGTGTGTCAAAACCATTGATTTGATTCGAATGTTGAGAACGAAAATTTCTATGCTTTAATAAGAGATGTTGAGAAGATATTTTCAGATTTATTCTTGATTACATTTACTTTAACAATACAAGGCAGAAGCCGTCGAATTTCGACGAAAAAAAAAATGTTTAAAAAATAACTGTTTCACTGATTTTAATAAATCTACAAAATTAGTTACAGTAAAAATACACCTTATATTGATACGTCTAACTCTTAAAAAACGATATTTAACGTAAATTAAAAAAAATACTGTTCCATTAAAACTCATTTGCAGAAATTGTTAAAATTAAACTTTAATCGCACATGTAAGCAGTAAAAATTAATAATAATAAAGATCTGTTATGATTATAAAGTTATCAATTGAAGTTCTTATACTAGTATTCCAAAATGAAAAAAAGCAAAATATATTCCACTTTGACTCGGTCATAGAATTTTTTTCCCGTGAAATTTAAACCCGACACCATTTTCCCCGTATTGAAATTTTAAATATGCACCTTTCATATCTGTATTCCATCTTTTAAAAAAATCAGCATTTTAATTTGATCATTTTAATTAAAAACTTGAAGTTTCGATGCTATTAACTGAAACAGATACTAAACTGTTTAAATTCTTTTAAGTATACATGAAATTTTGTAAATAAAACAAAAATTCACAGGGTTTTATAACAGGCTCCTGACACAGCACGTACTTAATTTTTTTTTCACTTTTAATGAGAAAATGACAACATAAAGTAATCAGCTTTTTTCGTTTTTTTTTCAACTTTGCTTTTAATAGACATGGAGTACTTCTGTTGCCACGTTTAGAAAAACGGTATCAAAACTACAAAAAAAAAAAAAAAAAAAAAAAAATTAATATCTCAAAAACAAATATAGATCCAGCTTTCAAACAAATTGCACTTAAGTATACATTTTTCCCCATACAACAGTGTAAAGATTGAAAATGTGCGATAGCTAGAAAATTAAAAATTTGCAGTAGCGAAAATTGCAAAAGAGAAATTTCATCGGAAAGTGTTGCCATTCGCAAAATGACGTATGCGTTACACACAGATACGTTTGACCTTTATAATATAGATATTCAAAATAATTTGATTTAAATAATTAATAGAAAAGTAGATTGAAGAAAGTTATAAAGTTTAAATAATGTTTTGACACGGAGCATTCATTGCTTCCGATGTCATCTTCAACATAAACACAAACTTATTGCGCAGTAGAATTCTTTTTCCAAATAATTCGTACTATAAGCTGAAAACGAAAATAGATGAAAAATACTATATTATTATAAAATCATTGTTATTATAGAAATCAATTAATAAGCAATCAATAAAATTATCGTGGAAAAAAAGCGTGGGGTGCTCCATCTATAAGTTCTTAAGAAGCACCTCACGCTTTTTTTCCACGATAATTTTATTTATTGCTTATTAATTCATTTTTATAATAACAATGATTTTATAATAATATGGTATTTTTCATCTATTTTCGTTTTCAGCTTATAGTACGAATTATTTTTCACTTTTTAGTTTGATATACTTAAAAAGCGTGTTTTTTAGTTTTTTTAAACAATATTTATTTTTTAGTTTTTAGTTTGATTACTTTAAAAGTGTGGTTTTTAATTTTTTAAACTATATTTATATTTATTACAAAAACCAAATTAATCGGTTGGATAGTTTCAGAGTAATTGGTGAACATACATAGAAAAAAATACATACGCTTCGAATTGATAACTTTCTCTTCCTTTTCTGGAGCCGGTTAAAAATAAAAATTGTAATACGGAAATTTGTTTTTAAATTTTACATAGATGTATATAATGTCAGGAGTGGGGTTCGAATCCACAATCTCTTTCGAAAAACAGAGCTTCAATCCGGCGCCTTAGATCTCTCGGCCACGCTGTCTACACTCCATTCAGTGAACGTATTCAACACTTTTAATTAGCGAAAAATCACTAATTTTATTAGTTTTTGCCTAATTACTAAAAAAGTACTGAACCAATTTCGATGAAACTGAAGTGGTACCAATTCGAGAGCATCGTCTTTCATTTAACATCAAAACCAAGTTAATCGGTTGAATGGTTTCGGAGTAATCGGTGAACATACATAAAATAAGGAGAGTTACAAACTCACAAACTCACAAACATACAGGTGAAGTTAATAAAAGCGTGGTAAAATGGTCCGCACAAAATATATGATGTAATTCCTGACAAAATTTCAACGGTATCTTGTATCACAGTAATATTCTGAAAGATTTCATTTACTGCAGAATAGTTCTTGGTGTCGCTATCTGATTTTACACTTTGGAATCAAAAATTAGTTCGAACATCTGTCGATAATTCTTGAAAGTAATTTCTTTACTCTGGATTCCAATAAATACATGTAGCATGTATATTTACAACACTTTCCAGTACATACAGCATACTTAAAATACTAACTAGCAGTACATATTACAACCCTTTCTTAAATAAAAATAAAAGTAATATCGAATTTCTCTCTAACTCGGAAATCTCCATAATAAATATGCCCTATATTTTTAGTAATCGATGTTTTAAACGGAAATACTACCTCTGACAATAATATTCGGTGAATGAATTCAGAACGAGTGATCTGGCAGCACTGGGGAAACAAAACGCTGCACCTGCATAGAGGCAAGTGTAGACCATCTTCCCCCACCGTTGTTCAGTTGAGCGTCGTTTATGTTCTGTGGAAGACGTGTTTTACCAAGTGCTTGTTCAGTGTGTTGGTTCTTAACCCAGAACAGGAAAATGAACGAATAAAAGAACAGTTTAAAGTTTGGTTTTAAGCTGTGCAAGACACGGAAAGAAATTCATTAGGGGTTGTGCAAACTGAACATCCACCATACTCGTCAGATCTCAATTCTCCAGACTTTTCCCTATTTTCACTACTCAAACTCTCTTTGAAAGAGTTTTGACCATATTGCTGACATCCAACAAAACGTAACGAAGCTTTTGAACTTCATCCCAAAAGAAGACTTTTTGCGAATTTCCCAGGACTTGTATAGCATGTCTCAGCGGTGCATAGTTCTAAGAGATGACTATTTTGAAGGATGGTATGGTAACTTTCGTTAATATTTCATCTACATTAATGCTACAGGACTATTCACCGAACTTATTTGTCAGAGGTAGTAATAGCTACTCTGTTGCAAAAAATATATTATTCTGTTTATCATATTTATATTATTACCCATATAATATATTATTTGTTTAAAATACGTGAAATTTTTTAAGTTATAATATTGAAAAAGTATGCATTTTTTAAAAATTATGATGAAAATTTCTGATTAAAATTTTACGTCCTAGTTTCTCATTACGTAAAATCTTATTTTTCTTTCATTCCTATCCTCTAAATGAATATTAATTTTTGCATACCGTAGAACTTAATATAAAATATTAAGGAAAACAGTGAAAGAAACTTAAAGCGTAATTGTCTAATAAAATGCCGGGGCACGTTGACAGAATTTTACAAAATAATTCGCCTTCTGGAATTGGAAGACTAATGAAATAATCTTGCAGACTTTTCAATCCTGCAGCGTGTTTTAATTTCCTCTCTGCGCTAAAAGCTAGTTTTTAAATTAACTCGCTTAGGAAAAGGTTAAAGTTGTAGTTTTTTTTTAAATTCTGAAACGCCAAGTCAATTTTCAAGAGAGTTCGTGAAATATATTTGGCTTCTGATTAAGTTTTCCATCATCAAGTATTAAAAGTCCCTGTGATAATTTCGATATCTCTTGAGCGCGCTTAATTTTAAAACTCCTCAGCTTAAAAATGAAATTTTTGTTTAATGTTTCTGTTTACGTTCGTTTCATTCATCATCATAAATGCGGTGATAATCATAAATGTGAAAAGAATATTTTGGAGAAATTTTATTTAACCATGTGTAATACTGATTAACTATTTAATAATATAGATTGATTCTAAAATATACAATTTGTTATTTAAATGAAATTTTTATAAACATTTAAAACTTATTTTGGAGGAGGAAATGTCTCTTAACAAATATCGCCTCAGTTTTTTTCAGGTACCCTCAGATTTTGTTTCATGAAATCCTTAGTGCATTTCCGAAATTTAATCATCTTTTGTTGAACTTTAAAAATTCAGCAATGTTTATTTTATTTATATTTATCTCTATTTATATATCTATATTATTTATATTTATATATTTGAATTTGATAGATCTTTAGGTTCAATTAGATTTTAATATGGTGTTGATTAATTTTGATTTATATCGCCAGCAACTGATGCTGCTTTACGATTTCAGCAATAGCTCTATCTCAAGAATTAATGCTCCAGATTCAATTAGACGCTAATAACAACATACGAGTCATTATTGATTAGATTTTGGTGCAGTGGCAGAACAGGTGACAGTGCTATGCTAAATTCTTTACGATTTTTCAAAAGCTACACCTCAAAATCTAAAGTACGTGATTTAAGGCCCCACAATAGTCACAGAAAAAGTACACAAAAAGACCCGGATGATAATGTAAAGTCTATGGGAGCGTTCTTTTCAAATATCTCGCTCAAATTTTAATATTTTTACATGATTTTTTTGCATAGGATAGCTGTGGAAGCTCCACAACCGGCCTAGTTTTTACTTTTTCGATTTTGCTTATATATTTTTTATATTACGATAGTTTCAGTTTCAGAACCGGTTTAAACCGGTTTCGAAAGTTAAAGTAATTTTTTAAAGAAAATCTGAAACAAAAATTGAAAAAGTAAAAACTAGGCCGGTTGTAGAGCGTCCTCAGCTATCCTATGCAAAAAAATCGTGTAAAAATATTAAAATTTGAGCGAGATATTTGAAAAGAACGCTCCCATAGACTTTCCATTAGCGTTCGGCTTTTACCGCGTGACTAGTGTGTGCTCTTAATAAAAATGTAACATTTTTTTGCATTTTGACTTCAATAGATCCTTGTTAGACTTTTGTTTAGTGAATATTGAACAACTGGTGTTGATTTTATATACTTTGGGTTGGAAATTTAGGTTGCAGACATCGAAGAGTTTGTTTTTCGAAATTGAATAATTTGTTTGAAACATTACAGCACATATATCTCCTTGTTAACCGTTTACATGCCGAATTAATATCGCTATGTAATTATAATTTTGTTTTTCCTATATTTCAGCTTCAGATGTTTTAATTTATGCATACAAATAAAAAAAAAATAACAAAAAAAAATATTTCTGCAGTTTTATTGGCTGTTTTCGTTTCAGTGTTCGCATTTTGGAACATAATAATTGATTGACAACCTATGCGAATATAACAAATTATTTTCCGTTATATGCTATTGCATATTGTTCGTGAGTATTTTCTCGAATTCCAAAAAACATTTATATTCCTAGCGGTAAAATGTAAGTAATATAATGAAAACGATAAAAACAAATAATATATTTTTATGCAAATTAATGAATTTACATTTTCGTTATACCTGTGATAAATGCTTAAACATAAATATTTTTTCTTTCAAAAGTTCAAATCAACCTTATACTTTATAAGAAAAATAGGGACATCGTTATTATGTTTGAAAATATATGTTTTGTATTACAAATAATGCAATTTTTCCATTTAGGAATATTGGCTTTTAAACGGTTAAATGCATCTAATTCAAAGAAACTGCATACCGTTACAATCTTGATGATGGCCGTAGATTGTCATTTAATTTTGGCACTGAGACAGCAAATTTTGAACTAATAACCTGCCTGAAATAGAAAGTTTTGGAATTGCCACATCCGAGTGGTTATTATTGCACTTGATATAATGATGCATTATATCTCGAAATTTTTGTTTACCGATTTTCCTTTTTTTGTGAAAATATTAGTATTATTACAAATCTTGAGAACGTCGCCGCCTGAGCGATAATACATATAGATCTGAATAAAGGTATTTATTTGCGTTGTAAAGCGCATTTTTATCACTTTTAACAATGTTAACACAGCTTGATGATTTTAAGTGATTTTCATATATAACGTTATAGGCTGCAACGCATTTGAATTTTATTATCTGAAGTATTAATGGGAGTTTTTTCTTGCAGATAAATTGTTTCAACTGTTGTAATTTATATTTATCTCTCTAGTTAAAAATTTTTAAATCAATTCTTTATCGTTTTTACATTTATGTATGTTAGTATAATCAATCTTTTCAATAAAATATGTTAAATATTGAAATTTTCTAACTAATACTTCTAATAAATGTGTTTTTTACGGATTTTTTTCTTTTTAAGATTCTTATACTTTTCCTACTTTAAGTTGATAAAATTCAATTTGAACTGATTTGAAACAGTATTAAAACAAGATACAAAATATACTGAATTTCTATTTATTTACCATGCTAAATTCTTCTAGTAAAAATACTGAAACATGTCTTCTGAAATTTTTCCTCTGCATTTTTTCCCTTTTAAAACCTCCTATACGTTGTAGATTTCTTTATGCATCCTTCACTGTTAAAAATCTGCTGCATTTTGCTGCAACGCACTCCCCTGCTTGTATAGAAAACGGTTACTTGACCGTGAAATGGCGCTTTCTCATTGGTTTGAATAGAGATATTATATACAAGTGGTGGAGGGCGTTGCAGCAAAATGCAGCAGATTTTTAACAGTGTTTCTTGCACAAAATAGCATACACTACACAATTTAATCATTTTCAAAATATCTTTCCTCATTTTTACCTCTTCTTTCAGACAAATACGCTGTTAAATAAGGTTCAAATGTGTTTTAGTCGAATCTTGCAAGAGTTTCAGTTTGAAATTTCATGCAAAGTGGTGGCTACAAAAAATATCCTTCTAAACGTGACCAGATTATTGCATCTAAAAAGTGAATAAATTTGTACAGCAGAAGTTTCAAAAGTATTTCTAAACGGACTAGTACAAAATATAGTTAATCAGTTCTATTCAATGGCAGATATATTTTTTCTGTTACACTATTGCGCTGTGATGTATTATTTATGTTTAAATCTTTATTTAAAAATGTGAGTGATTAGTTTTAGACTGGGTGGATTAAAAAATGTTTGAATAAACTTTAAGAAGTACACTGTAAAACATTTGTGTAACGTTACTCCATAAAGCTGGTGGCAGCCTTGCTGCCTCCAATTTGGTGGAGTACTTTAACCGATATAATCGGTGTAACATTGCAATGTTACACCAGTAATGCATATTTTTATTACACCATTATGTAAGTGAAAAATTACTCAATGAAGTGTAAATCGTAGCTGCCACCAATTTTATACAGTAACGTTACCTCAAATGTTTTACAGTGTAGTACTGCACACCAAAACAAATTTATTTAATTATTTATCTATACAAAAATCAAAATTATGATTTATCTTAATAAAAAATGCTAAATTACCTAAAAAAGCTTTTATAAACATAGGAACCAGTAGATATTAAAAGTAAATATTCAAGCACTTCCGACTGATTCACAGAGTTATTTAGGGAGGAGACATTTCTGATATGTGATTGTTTCTTAATGACTGTTGGTTAAAAGAATAGATCATGTTAATTTTTAATACCTTCGACAGTTTTTTAAGTTTTTAAAAACTTTTTTCATGTCGACTTTTAACAATTTCGATGGTTTTTATGTTTTCAAAAACTTTTTTCATTGTCGAATTTTATCATCTGTGTCCATTTATATGTTTTTAAAAGCCTTTTTGATATTAGATTTTAAAATCTTAGACGATTTTTAGTGTTTTAAATGTTTTTTCATGTATTTTAGCACTTTTTAAATTATTATTTAGTATTATTATTTTGGTTTTTGTATGTTTAAATGTTTTAAGTAATCACAATGTGAACATAATCTACCGTGTATCAGCATTTCTTAAAATTTGTCCAATCTTTTTATAACGATGTGCATGTGTATGAAAATGAAATGGATCGATATATTGATTAGCATAATTTTTTTATTTGTTTAATCACTAAGTTTTGTCATTAACACTTTGAAATTCAACAACTTCGATTTTTAAATTATTTACTGAGATGTTAGAAAAATGCATTTTAAACAAGTAAAAAATAAATAAATCAATAAATAATTAAAAATTTAGAACGAAAAAAAAACTCACTAAAAGGTGCTCTTTTCATATCTCAGCGCAGTGACTTACCATGAATTTACAATCAATACTTTTGAAATAGATTTAGTATTTTCTGAGTTCTCTTAAAATTTTAATTTAGAACAATTTTACAACGCTTTTCATGTATTTCCCCATTTTCACTTTGAAAATTTTAGAAATTGATTTTAGAAAACTTGTGTATATTTCCCAAATGAAATTTCAAGTTTCTATTGTTAACAATTGCCTACAACTTGTAATTTTGACCGATTTTAAAATGGTTTTCGAGCCGTTTATAATAGTTTAAAATTTGAATTTTTTCTACTTTAGTCAGATAAAATTGCATTTTACAAGTCACTACCATGCCCAATTTCAAGTTCTTAGTCATTTCAGTATCACAGAATTCACAATTTAGAAAATTTTTTGCTTCTGTTACCCCCAGGTGGTAGTGACACCGACATAAAATATACCTATGTCGAAGAAGAAATAGTTCCTATCAATTTACAATCATTATTTCTAAAATAGGTTGGATGTTTCCTGAGATTGTATAGAAATAGTAATTAAGAATGTTTTTAGAACGCTTTTCCCGCAATCGTATCCGTTTTAAATTTCGAATTTCTTTTTGGACAGTTCTTATGTAGGATTTAAATATTATAATTAACTTTCATGCGAAATTTCAAGTTGCTAGCTGCTTCCGAATCACAAAAATCGCAATTTAGAATATTTTTTTGCTCTAGATGATAGTGGCGTCGACATAAAATGTAACTTATGTTGGAGCAAGGACTCTCAACAACAATTTTCTGCTATTATTTTTAAAAATCAATTTGATATTTCCTGAGATTGTACAGAAATCGCAATTTAGAACATTAGAAAAATACTTTTCACGCATCTTCACCAGTTTTTAATATACATTATTTTAGAAAGTATTCTTAAAATGCATTTATGTCATAAAAGTAACGACCATGACAAATTTCAAGTTTCTAGCCAATTTAATAACACAAAGTCGCATATTTAGAATGGATTTGTTACTCTACCTTCTTGGAGGTTATGACATCGAAGTTAAATACCGTCTATGTATGAACAGGAACTGTCACTATTAATTTACTACCATTATTTTTCTTAATTGGTTCACTAGTTCCAGAAGTTAAATAAGTAATATATGTCTATAATACGTACACGCGCATAAGTAAAAAAAATCTTATATTCTTTGAAGAGCGCGGATTCTAAGTTATATAGTTTTAGAATAAACAAGACTTAAACAATTAAACCAAAACAAACAAATTCCTTAAAAATCAACGGGGTGGTTTTTCTGGAACATTTTTATTGATTAATGAAATTTTTTGCATTTTTTATGTAGAATTTGTAATAATTGTCTCAAATTAAAATACTTTGAAGCAAACTATGCATCTTACAAGCCTAAAATAACTCCTTTAATATTTGAAGAGTTAATAAATATAATCAAAATTCCCTAAAAACAACAACTGAAATCCAGGGCAATCAAACGCCTTGAAAATCTACATTTAAATCTCAAGTGTATAAGAGCGTGACTTGAATCGATTCCATAAGTAACGAGTAAATCCCCGTCTGGCTGGATATGATATTGAAATGCTTAAAACAACAGATTGATGCAGGAAATAAAATCATATTCTATATATCTTTATTTATACTTCAACAATCCTTAAAACCTTTTGGCTAGTGAAAGCACGATTAGGTAGCTTTTATATTTCTTGGTTTTAAAATTTTTATACACATATTTCTGTTTTAGGTAGATTTCATTACAAAAAGTAAAAAGCTACTATTGCAGCCATCCGGAGGAGAGCACTTCCAAAAATCTTTGGCATATTTTCACCGATCATGACCCCCAGACACCAAAATAACCCTCTATTCTAATGTTAACTTTTGTATATATCCGATTTTTGTCATGCGATGCTCAATGCTTATATATTATTAATGCCCATTAACTTCAAATTCTTTCCAAGCTTGGTGAAATTTGGAAAAACATCGCCAAATTGGGCGGCCCAAAAATAAGTAATCAGGAATGATGCCAAGCTTGGATATAGCGATTCTCATTCAAATTCTTTACTGACGAATATTCTCTTCATCGCAATTTATTTTTTTTAATTTTGAGTAAAATTAACTTCGAAAAATTTACGTTGAAGTATAAAGAAAAATATACAGAATATGATTTTGTTTCTTGTATCATTCTGTTGTTTTTGGTATTGTAATATAATCTCCTGCCAGACCGGGGTTTTTTTTTTACTTATGGAATCGGTTCAAGTCACGCTCCTATACACCTGAGATTTAAATGCGGATTTTCAAGGAGTTTGATTTCCCAAGTCTTCAGTTATTGTTTTTATATAGAAGTTTGATTATCTTCTTATATCTTTGAGAATATTCTTATATTAAAAGAATTATTTATGTCTTCTAAGAGGTATAGTTTGCATTAAAATATTTCATTTAAAGAAATCATTTAAATACTAGTTAAGAGAAACATGGACTTTTTTATTTGATCAAAATTTGAAATTTCTTTTTGTGAGGTATTTTTCAATTTGAACATAGTCATTTTTGAAAAACTGCATGCAGATCGATTTAAGTCACGCTCCTGTACACTTGGGATTTACACGCAGATTTTCAAATAGTTTGATTTCCCAGCTCTTCAGTTACTGTTTATGTAGAGAATTTTCCTTATATTTCGTAAATATTCTTATATTAAAGGAATTATTATTTAAAACATCTAAGATATGTAGTTTGCTTCAAAATATTTTATTTAAAGAAATCATTTCAAATTCTACTGAAAAACGCATTCAAAAATTTTCCTTAAGACGACACAATACTGATTGAAAAAGACCCGGATGATAATGTAAAGTGTATGGGGGCGTTCTTTTCAAATATCTCGCTCAAATTTTAATGTTTTGAAGAGACTTTTTTTGCATAGGATAGCTGAGGGCGATCCACAACCGGCCTAGTTTTTACTTTTTCGATTTTATAGTGTCTGATTAAAAAAAAAAATTACTTTAACTTTCAGAACCTCTTTGAACTGGTTATGAAACTGAAACTATCCTAATATAAAAAGAATATAACCAAAATCAAAAAAGTAAAAACCAGGCCGGTTGTGAATCGTCCTCAGATATATATGCAAAAAAAAAAAAAAAAAAAAAAAAAAAAATCACGTCAAAATATTAAAATTTGAGCTAAATATTTGAAAAGAACGCCTCCCATAGACTTTACATTATCATCCGGGTCTTTTTCAATCAGTAGTTTGGGCTCAATAAATAAAATGCACTAGAAAATTCATTTCCTTGATTTTTAAAGATATTGATCGTTTTTGTTGAATTGTTTTTATCTTACTTATTCTAAATCAAACTACATAACTTAAGGAGATTTCGTATCCTTTGATGAACTGTGAAGATTTTTCTTTCTGATGTTCATCTACTTATTATATGCACATATTATTAAATATATATACTAATATTATAAAGAAGTAACGCTTGTGAGTGCGTTTGTTTGATTAATTGTAGGGTTAACTTCTGGAACTGGAGAACGAATTAAAATTAGCCGAATATGACAATTCGAAAACTTTCTTCTACCTCAAGCATGGTAATACTTCAAAATTCACTACCACAGTCAAAATTAAAGGACAACCTGAGTTCATAATGAAGATTCTAAAGGATCTATTTATGTGAAAGTGTAAACATAATATGTAGTTTGAATAACCTTTAGCTTACGGGGGGGGGGGATTACCGTAATCCCAAGAAAAATACGGGATTGGGATTATCTTCATACCGAAAATTCCTACCCCTTAAAGATGCTGTGCAAAGACAATCTATGCTCATTGAGGATATTCTAAAGAGATGAAATTCCGTGCATTAGTTTTTGAAATAGGACTATTGTGGATATCCTGAAAATTGCAAGCGCCAACTGTTGGGAGATTTATACCAAATATAAACAGCATTAATATTTACCAAACTGTCGCTGAATCTGAAGTTTTATGAAAATTCGAGAATTAGTTCTTGAAATAGAGCTATTGCAAGAACTGGGAAAAAATCAGCATAGCAACGCCACCTCTCTGGCGACTGACACCAAAATGTAAACGGAACTATTTTATATAACGGATTTTCTGAATCCGAAGTTTGATGAATATCCGTGCATTAATTCATGAGATAGAGCTATTGCGGTAATAGTGAAAAATGCAGCATAATGGCGCCATCTGTTGAGAAATTTACACAAAAATATAACACCAATTCATGTCAAGTACTAATTGAATCTGAAGTCTTATTAAAAATAACATTATAAAAATCCGTGAATTAGGCATTGAAATAGAGCTGTTTAGAAAATCATAAAAAGTGCAGCATAGCAGCGCCAGCTGTTGACCGATTTACACCAAAAACTATTGAGCATCAATCTATATTAGGGACTACCGGGATATCTATTTTTATTAAATTCCATGCATTAGTCCTTCAGATAGAGATATTGCAAAAATCGTGAAAAATGCAGCATAGCAGTGCCATCTGTTGTCCGATTTACACCAAAATATAAACAGCACCAGTTTATGTAAATGTTTAACTGAATATCAAATTTTATAGAAATCCGTGAATTATTTAGATATAACTTTTGCGTAAATTGTAAAAAAAAGCATAATAGCGCCATTTGTTGAGCGATTTATGCCAAAAACGAATGTGCATCAATTTATATTAAGGACTACCTGAATATAATTTTTTATTAAATTCCTTGCATTAATTCTGGAGATAGAATATTTCAAAATTTATGTCGCATATAGACGGATGGACATACAGAGTCATAGACTCATAGACGCATAAAAACATGTTTTTTGGACCTCTAAACTGGATGGACTTTTGGATAAAAACATGTTTTTTCTGACCTCTAAACTGAAATGCGAAAATTTTCGCGACACCAATACTTTTTTCTTGTAAAGATACAATAAAGTAAAAATAATGGCAGGAAATTAATGGATACATTCCCTGTTCATATATAGGCTGTATTTTATTTCGATGCCATAGCCTCCAAGGAGATAAGGGAGCAAAAATTGTTCTAAAAATGCGACTTTTGCGTTTTTAAATTGGCTAGAAACTTGAAATTTGTTATGGTAGTTACTTATAAGATACATTTACATTAAGATACATTACATCCATTTTAAGAATAGTTTATATAAAATTTTTTTTTGTTAAAAATTGGTGGAGATGCGCGAAAAGTATTGTTATAACGTTCTAAATTGTGATTTCTGCGCAAACGCAGGAGATACTAAATCAATATTGAAAAATAATGGTAGAAAATGGATGGTAAGAGTTCTTGCTCTGACATAAGTTACATTTTATATTAGTGCTACTACCACCTAGGGCTTGCAAAAGCCAAACAAACAAACAAACAAAAAAAAACAAAAAAAAAGCGATTTTTGAGATTTTGAAATCGCTAGAGCAGTAAAAAAAAAAATCAAATATTTACAGGGGATAAAATGTTCGAAAAACCTTTTAAAAACTTTCTAAATTATTATTTATAGGCAATTGTTAAGAAAGGAAACTTGAATATTGACTTGGCAGATATACACATGCTTTCTAAAACTAGTTAATAAAATTCTCGAAGTAAAAAGGTGGAAACGCATGAAAAGCGTTTTAAAAATGTTTTAAATTAAGATTTTAAAGAATGTTCAGAAAATACTAAACCAATATTAAAGTAGTGATTGTCAATTCATAGTGAGGTACTAAGCAGTGATATGAAAAGAGTACCTTTTAGTAAAATATTTTTTTTTGTTCAAAAGTTTTAATTTTTTTTACATGCTTAAAATGAATTTTTCTAACATCTCAGTAAATAATTTAAAAATTGGATTTGTTGAATTACAAAGTGTTAATGACAAAAACTTTGGGATTCAACAGATAAATAAAATCTTCGTGCTAATCAATATATCGATCCAATTCATTTTCATACACATGTACATGGTCATAAAAAAATTGAAAAATTTTAAGAAAAGTTGATACAGTGTAGGACATGTTCACACTAATATTATATAAAGTATTTAAACATAAAAAAACCAAAAATATAATTTATCTTCCTAAAAACGTTCTAAAATGCACGAAAAAACATTTTAAAATAATAAAAACCATCGAGAAATTTAAAATACAATAATGAAATGGCTATTAAAGACATAAAACTATATGTAGACATGAAAAGTCGACAATGAATAAGGTGATTAAAAACATAAAAACCGTGGAAAATGTTAAAAACAACATGATCTGATCTTTTAACAACATTCATTCACAAACAATCGTATATCAGAAATTACCCCTCCCCTGATGATGATTAATTGAATTATTTGAGACTGCTTGAATATCGACTTTTAACATCTTGGACGGTTTTATGCTTAAAACGACCTTTTCCCATGTATTTTAGCATCTTTTTATTATGATAAATCCTTATTTTGATTTTTGTATATTTAAAATTAAAAAAAAAATATTTTGGTGTGCAGTTCAATTTCTTAAACTTTATCTAAACATTTTTGAATCACCCAGTCTAAAACTATTCAGTTACATTTTTAAATCAAGATTCTAACATAAATAATACACCACAGCGCAATGTTGCAATAAAAAATACATATATATCTGCACAGAATAGAACTGATTAACTATATTTTGTACTGGCCCTTTTAGAAATACTTTAGAAACTTCTGCTATACAAATTTATTCAGTATTTCGATGCAATATTCTGGTCACGTTTAGGAGGAAATTTTCTTGTAGCCACCACTTTGCATGAAATTTGAATCTGAAATTCTTGGAAGATTCGACTAAAGCACATTTGAACTTTATTCAACAACGGATTTGTTTGAAAGAAGAGATAAAAAAGAGGTAAGATATCTCAAAAATGATTAAAATGTGCAGTGTATGTTATTCTGTGCAAGAAAGAATACATAAAGTCTACGAAATGTAGGAGGTTTTAAAAGGGAAAAAAGAATGTAGAGGAAATATTTAGAAGGCATGTTTAAGTATTTTTGTGTGAAGAATTTAACATGACAAATAAATAGAAAGTGAATGTTTTGTATCTTGTTTTAATACTGCTTCGAATCAGTTCAGGTTAAATTTTACTAACTTTAAAATAGGAAAAGTTTGCGAATCGCGAGGAGAAAAAATAACTTAAAAAACATATTTATTAGAAGTGTTGGTTAGAAAAGCTTCAATATGAAACAGATTTCATTGAAATGATTGGTTATACTAAGGGACTGTGTAAATATAACGTTATCAACTTTTCCATAAGTTTGGATCTCCTCCACCCAACCGATATCTTACGTTATCATCCTTTTGAACCCTCCTTCCCCCTCCAGTAATAGTATCGTTATCAAAGTGTAAAAGTTTTTTAATTTTTAAAAATATCTTTCTTTTGTTTCGAGTAACATAAAAATCTGGTTACATATATTTTTTTCATGCTTTATTAATTAAAATGAAGAGAAGTCAATAAAGTATCCCTTTATACCAAATAACACTTAAAAAATAGCTACTAGAGCTTTTTATTACATAATGCATTCAATGGTAATAAATTCTTGTTGCCTTGAAAGGGGGATAGGTAAAGGAATTCTTTCACTATACTGTTCACTATAAAAACTGTGTCACTATAAAAACTGTGTCACTATACTGTTCACTATAAAAAAATACTGTTCCATTAGAACTCATAAGAATAAAGCAAGAAGAATACATTCTTTCTATTATTTTTTAATTTATTAGTAAACACAAGCTTCCTTTCAAATATACTGCACATATGGCCACTTGGATGTTACAGATATGCAATAAACACATTTTTTCTAAATAAATTTCTATTTTTATGTTTTGAATTTTTTAAATTATTTTTTTCGTTTTTAAAATGATGCATTTTAACATATAAGTAAGAATTTTTCAAATCGGAATTTTTGAGTTACCAAAGGCTTAATTATGAAACATTTTGATTAGATATCATAAAATTTTACGTTAGAGTAACTTGTTACATGAAATCTTATGGTTCCCTTTATTCATGTTCCCTAAACAGCTTATTAATAAATGCTTTGTTTTCTAAATAATCTGAATGGTTTACTATTTTAAACATCGCACACGATTTATTCATGTTTCCTAAACAATTTATTAATAAATGCTTTGTTTTCTAAATTTTCTCATTGCTTTACCATTTTAGGCATCGCACACGGTACGCCGCATATCTAACTCATTGAAAGTGAGTTTTTCAAAAATGGCCGCGAAATTAATGTTTACAAATATCATTTAAAATTAAATACTGCTTATAACAATAAAGTACGAATATTCGGATTACAACTTCTTTTTTCTTCCTTACAAAATTTGCAGTACCAGTAATAATTTTTTCCTCCAGTCAACAAAAACGTATTTTCACGTGATACATACTCAATGTGTTAATATATTGTCCTCCTTACTTTCATTCATTCGTCTTAGATACTTGCATTTCTGTTCCATACATCTTGAAACATACTCTTTATAATGCATACAACATACATACATCTTTTAATAATGAAGGCGTGAGTTTAGACGTATTCCCTATAAAATATGTATAATATTATTACACTTACTAAAAATAAGTGTAAAAGTTTATCCTTAGAAAAAACAGCATTGAGGATTTTCGTTTTTACAAACCAATAAACTATTCAATTGTAGACTATTCAATTGTAGTGTATCCGGATATGCACTTCTTGTCAGTTCTGGGAAAAAATCACTTAATTTATATGAAGAAAAGGGAGGTGTGTCAAAACCATTGATTTGATTCGAATGTTGAGAACGAAAATTTCTATGCTTTAATAAGAGATGTTGAGAAGATATTTTCAGATTTATTCTTGATTACATTTACTTTAACAATACAAGGCAGAAACCGTCGAATTTCGACGAAAAAAAAAATGTTTAAAAAATAACTGTTTCACTGATTTTAATAAATCTACAAAATTAGTTACAGTAAAAATACACCTCATATTGATACGTCTAACTCTTAAAAAATGATATTTAACGTAAACTTAAAAAAATACTGTTCCATTAGAACTCATTTGCAGAAATTGTTAAAATTAAACTTTAATAGCACATGTAAGCAGTAAAAATTATTAATAATAAAGATCTGTTATGATTACAAAGTTATCAATTGAAGCTCTTATGCTTGTATTCCAAAATGAAAAAAAGCAAAATTTATTCCACTTTGACTCGGTCATAGAATTTTTTCCCCGTGAAATTTAAACCCGACTCCATTTTCCCCGTATTGAAATTTTAAATATGCAACTTTCATATCTGTATTCATCTTTTAAAAAAATCAGTATTTTAATTTGATCATTTTAATTAAAAACTTGAAGTTTCGATGCTATTAACTGAAACAGATACTAAACTGTTTATATTCTTTTAAGTATACATGAAATTTTGTAAATAAAACAAAAATTCACAGGGTTTTATAACAGGCTCTTGACACAGCACGTACTTAATTCTTTTCACTTTCAATGAGAAAATGACAACATAAAGTAATCAGCTTTTTTCGTTTTCTTTTTCAACTTTGCTTTTAATAGACATGGAGTACTTCTGTTGCCACGTTTAGAAAAACGGTATCAAAACTACAAAAATATTAATATCTCAAAAACAAATATAGATCCAGCTTTCAAACAAATTGCACTTAAGTGTACATTTTTTTCCCCGTACGACAGTGTAAAGATTAAAAATGTGCGATAGTTAGAAAATTAAAAATTTGCAGTAGCGAAAATTGCAAGAGAGAAATTTCATCGGAAAGTGTTGCCATTCGCAAAATGACGTATGCGTTGCGCACAGGTACGTTTGACCTTTATAATATAGATATTCAAAATAATTTGATTTAAATAATTAATAGAAAAGTAGATTGAAGAAAGTTATAAAGTTTAAATAATGTTTTGACACGGAGCAATCATTGCTTCCGATGTCATCTTCAACATAAACACAAACTTATTGCGCAGTAGAATTCTTTTTCCAAAAAAGGTCCGCACAAAATGTATGATGTAATTCCTGACAAAATTTCAACAGTATCTTGTATCACAGTAATATTTTGAAAGATTTCATTTACTGCAGAATAGTTCTTGGTGTCGCTATCTGATTTTAAACTTTGGAATCAGAAATTAGTTCGAACATCTGTCGATAGTTCTTGAAACTAATTTCTTTACTCTGGATTCCAATAAATACATGTAGCATGTATATTTACAACACTTTCCAGTACATACAGGATACTTAAGGGTGTATTTCGATTCAAACTGCCTATTTTCCGATTTATTTTTGAGTTCATTTTTGCTCTCAAATACACCAAACTTTCAAAATCTCTTATTTGGAAAGTACGCAAGGTGCCGTAATTGTCGATTCTTCGATAAATGCAGAAAATATTGCAGAAAAAGCAATCAAAAACCGCATTTCGAACCGATTTTTCCCTAGCGGGAGATTTGGGAACGGAAAAAAAGGGTCATACTGATAAGGTAATTGTTTATAACTCAAATTCTAATGAATTGAGCATAAAAAGACATCACACGGCACCTCATACATCCCTTCAAGAATCCCCTCAGCAAGTTTTATGTTTCTACTTTTAAAAATGTGCCTGAAATTGTATCGGAAAATTTCGAGCTGTTGAAGGTGGAAAAGCGTTTTTTCGAATACTCCCTTAAAATACTAACAAGCAGTACATATTACAACGCTTTCTTAAAAAAAAAAAATATTATCGAATTTCTCTCTAACTCGCAAATCGCCATAATAAATATGTTCTATATTTTTAGAAATCGATGTTTTAAACGGAAATAATAGCTACTCTGTTGCAAAAAATATATTATTCTGTTTACCATATTTATATTATTATCCATATAATATATTATTTGTTTAAAATACGTGAAATTTTTTACGTTATAATATTGAAAAAGTATGTATTTTTTTTTTTTAATTATGATGAAACATTTTGATTAAAATTTTACGTCCCAGTTTCTCATTACTTAAAATCTTATTTTTCTTTCATTCCTATCCTCTAAATGAATATTAATTTTTGCATATCGTAGAACTTAATATAAAATATTAATGAAAACAGTGAAAGAAACTTAAAGCGTAATTGTCTAATAAAATGCCGGGGCACGTTGACAGAATTTTACAAAATAATTCTCCTTCTGGAATTGGAAGACTAATGAAATAATCTTGCAGAGGTTTTCAATCCTGCAGCGTGTTTTAATTTCCTCTCTGCGCTAAAAGCTGGTTTTTAAATTAACTCGCTTAGGAAAAGGTTAAAGTTGTAGTTTTTTTTTAAATTCTGAAACGCCAAGTCAATTTTCAAGAGAGTTCGTGAAATATATTTGGCTTCTGATTAAGTTTTCCATCATCAAGTATTAAAAGTCCCTGTGATAATTTCGATATCTCTTGAGCGCGCTTAATTTTAAAACTCCTCAGCTTAAAAATGAAATTTTTGTTTAATGTTTCTGTTTACATTTATTTCATTCATCATCATAAATGCGGTGATAATCATAAATGTGAAAAGAGTATTTTGGAGAAATTTTATTTTACCATGTGTAATACTGATTAACTATTTAATAATATAGATTGATTCTAAAATATACAATTTGTTATTTAAATGAAATTTTTATAAACATTTAAAACTTATTTTGGAGGAGGAAATGTCTCTTAACAAATATAGCCTCAGTTTTTTTAAAATACCCTCAGATTTTGTGTCACGAAATTCTTAGTGCATTTCCGAAATTTAATCATCTTGCGTCGAACTTTAAAAATTCAGCAATGTTTATTTTATTTATATTTATCTCTATTTATATATCTATATTATTTATATTTATATATCTGAATTTGATAGATCTTTAGGTTCAATTGGATTTTAATATGGTGTTGATTAATTTTGATTTATATCGCCAGCAGCTGATGCTGCTTTACGATTTTAGCAATAGCTCTATCTCAAGAATTAATTCTTCAGATTCAATTAGACGCTGACGTATGTTGTTATTATTGATTAGATTTTGGTGCAGTGGCAGAACAGGTGACGTTGCTTTGCTAAATTCTTTACGATTTTTCAAAAGCTACATCTCAAAATCGTGATTTAATAAACATTTAATATTTTGTTGCATTTTCACGTCAATAGGTCCTTATTAGACTTCTGTTTAGTGAATATTAAACAACTGGTGTTGATTATATTCTTTGTTGATTTATATTCTTTGGGTTGGAAATTTTGGTTGCGGACATCGAAGAATGTGCCTTTTGAAATAGAATAATTTGCTTGAAACACAGTACATACAACGCTTTGCCGTCAATGTGTGGACTGGGATCGTCGGCGATTGTTTGCTGGGACCGTATTTACTACCATCCCGTTTAGATTGCGCAAACTACCTCATATTTCTTCAGACTGTGTTACCGGGTCTTATGAACGAGGTTCCTGCTGTTATTCTCCGGCGAATGTGGTTCCAGTATGACGGCGCTCCAGCACATTTCGCAAATGATGTGCGTTGTTACCTGACCAGAAAATTTGGAGCTCAATGGATTGGTCGCGGTGGACCGGTTTGTTGGCCACCACGGTCACCGGATTTATCTCCAATAGACTTCTTTGTATGGGGTGCCATGAAAAACATGGTGTACGAGACCCCTGATGCCAGTGCTATGGACCTTGTAGCACGCATATCGGTTGCCGCCGCAAACATCCGGGAAACGCCAGGCATATTCCAGAAAGTTCGGTTGTCCATGCAACGTCGTTGTGAGGCATGTACTCTAGCAAATGGTCAGAATTTCGAGCACCTCTTGTAAGTCTGTACAAAAGATGCACAAATAAATGTTTTTTCTCTAACCACTTTCTTGTTATGTTTTCTTTCCATCATTTAACCGGATTCATATTGCCCTACTACATGACGTCTGCGCCCATGCTTTCCTATGTGAAATAGTGTTCTTTTCCTATTCCCTACCTTCGCACCAAATATTGATGATGAATTCAGAATCACCCTGTATATCTCCTTGTTAACCGTATCCAATTCAAAGAAACTGTGGCCCCGCCAGTGGCCAAGAGGTTCTGACCTCTCAATTAGTAGACGGCAGGTGCTGGGTTCGAACCCAATCGCGGCCGTCTACCTAACTGTTCGGAGTTTTCGTGGTTTTCTTCGAACCTTGCGTAAATACGGGTTAGGTTCCCTTAGAAAGGCCCCCACGAAGGCCACTCCCCCCTGAGTCTATATTCCTCGAGTAGATAATCGGCCGACACAAAATAAACCAAACCAAAGAAACTACGCACCATTACAATCTTGATAATGGGTGTAGATTGTCATTTAATTTTAGCACTGTTATAGCAAATTTTGAACTATTAACCTGCTTGGGATAGAAAGTTTTAGGATAGGCACACCTGAGTGGTTATTATTGCACTTGATATAATATGCATTATAGCTCAAAATTTTTGTTTACCGATTTTTTTTTTTTTTTTTTTTTTTGTAAAAATATTAGTATTATTATAAACGTCGCCACCTGAGCAACAATACATACAGATATGAATAAAGGTATTTATTTGTGCCGTAAGTGCATTTTGTATCACTTTTAGCAACGTTAACATAGATTGATGATTTTAAGTGATTTTCATATATAACTTTACATGCTGCAACATATTTGAATTTTATTATCTGAAGCATTTAATGGGAGTTTTTTCTTGGAGATAAATTGTTTCAATTATAGTTAATTATATTTATATTTATCTCTCTAGTTCAAAATTCGTAAACAAATTCTTTATCGTTTTTACATTTATGTATGTTAGTATAATCAATCTTTTCAATGAATTATGTTCCATATTGAAATTTTTCTAACCAACACTTCTAATAAATATGCTTTATAAGGATTTTTTTCTTTTTACGAATCTTAAAATTTTTCTACTTTAAGTTAATAAAATTCAATTTGAACTGATTCGAAACAGTATTAAAACAAGATATAAAATATATTCAATTTCTATTTATTTGCCATGTTAAATACTTCATGTAAAAATACTGAAACATGTCTTCTGAAATTTTTTCTCTACTTTCTTTTTTTCCCTTTTAAAATCTCCTATATGATGTAGACATCTTTATACATTCTTTCTTGCACAGAATAACATACACTGCACAATTTAATCATTTTCAAAATATCTTTCCTCTTTTTTATCCCTCCTTTCAAACAAATCCGCTGTTAAATAAAGTTCAAATGTGTTTCAGTCGAATCTTGCAAGAGTTTCAAATTCAAATTCATGCAAAGTAGTGGCTACAAAAAATATCCTTCTAAACGTGACCAGATTATTGCATCTAAAAAGTGAATAAATTTGTACAGCAGAAGTTTCAAAACTATTTCTAAACGGACCAGTACAAAATATAGTTAATCAATTCTATTCAATGGCAGATATATTTTTTCTGTTACACCATTGCGCTGTGATGTATTATTTATGTTTAAATCTTTATTTAAAAATGTGAGTGAATAGTTTTAGACTGGGTGATTCAAAAATATTTGAATAAACTTTAAGAAGTAGTACTGCACACCAAAACAAATTTATTTATTTATCTATGCAAAAATCAAAATTTTGATTTATCTTAATAAAAGATGCTAAAATACCTGAAAAACTGGCAGATATTTTTTTCTATTACAGCATTGCGCTATGGTGTAATATTTATGCTTAAATCTTTATTTAAAAATGTGAGTAAGTAGTTTTAGACTGGGGGACTCAAAAATATTTGAATAAACTTTAAGAAGTAGTACTGCACACCAAAACAAATTTGTTTAAGTGTCTAACTATACAAAAATCAAAATTATGATTTATCTTAATGAAAATATGCAAAAATACACGAAAAAGCTTTTATAAACATAGGAACCAGTAGATATTAAAAGTAAATATTCAAGCACTTCCGACTGATTCACAGAGTTATTTAGGGAGGAGACATTTCTGATATGTGATTGTTTCTTAATGACTGTTGGTTAAAAGAATAGATCATGTTAATTTTTAATACCTTCGACAGTTTTTTAAGTTTTTAAAAACTTTTTTCATGTCGACTTTTAACAATTTCGATGGTTTTTGTTTTCAAAAACTTTTTTCATTGTCGAATTTTATCATCTGTGTCCATTTATATGTTTTTAAAAGCCTTTTTGATATTGGATTTTAAAATCTTAGACGATTTTTAGTGTTTTAAATGCTTTTTCATGTATTTTAGCACTTTTTAAATTATTATTTATTATTATTATTTTGGTTTTTGTATGTTTAAATGTTTTAAGTAATCACAATGTGAACATAATCTACCGTGTATCAGCATTTCTTAAAATTTGTCCAATCTTTTTATAACGATGTGCATGTGTATGAAAATGAAATGGATCGATATATTGATTAGCATAATTTTTTTATTTGTTTAATTACTAAGTTTTGTCATTAACACTTTGAAATTCAACAACTTCGATTTTTAAATTATTTACTGAGATGTTAGAAAAATGCATTTTAAACAAGTAAAAAATAAATAAATCAATAAATAATTAAAAATTTAGAACGAAAAAAAAACTTACTAAAAGGTGCTCCTTTCATATCTCAGCGCAGTGACTCACCATGAATTTACAATCAATACTTTTGAAATAGATTTAGTATTTTCTGAGTTCTCTTAAAATCTTAATTTAGAACAATTTTACAACGCTTTTCATGTATTTCCCCATTTTCACTTTGAAAATTTTACAAATTTGTTTTAGAAAACTTGTATATATTTCCCAAATGAATTTTCAAGCTTCTATTGTTAACAATTGCCTACAAATTGTAATTTTGACCGATTTTAAAATCGTTTTCGAGCCGTTTATCCTAGTTTAAAATTTGAATTTTTTCTACATTAGCCAGATAAGATTTCATTTTACAAGTCACTACCATGCCTTGAATTTGGCATTTGAAAATTTTACAAATTTGTTTTAGAAAACTTGTATATATTTCCCAAATGAATTTTCAAGCTTCTATTGTTAACAATTGCCTACAAATTGTAATTTTGACCGATTTTAAAATCGTTTTCGAGCCGTTTATCCTAGTTTAAAATTTGAATTTTTTCTACATTAGTCAGATAAGATTTCATTTTACAAGTCACTACCATGCCCAATTTCAAGTTCTTAGTCATTTCAGTATCACAGAATTCACAATTTAGAATTTATTTTGCTTCTGCCACCCCCAGGTGGTAGTGACACCGACATAAAATATACCTATGTCGAAGAAGAAATAGTTCCTATCAATTTACAATCATTGTTTCTAAAATAGGTTTGATGTTTCCTGAGATTGTATAGAAATAGTAATTTAGAATGTTTTTAGAACGCTTTTCATGCAATCCTATCCGTTTTAAATTTTGAATATCTTTTTGGACAGTTCTTATATAGGATTTAAATATTATAATTAATTTCCATGTGAAATTTCAAGTTGCTAGCTGCTTCCGAATCACACAAATCGCAATTTAGAATATTTTTTGGCTCTAGATGATAGTGGCGTCGACATAAAATGTAACTTATGTTGGAGCAAGGACTCTCACCAACACTTTTCTGCTATTATTTTTAAAAATCAATTTGATATTTCCTGAGATTGTACAGAAATCGCAATTTTGAACATTATAAAAATACTTTTCACGCATCTTCACCAGTTTTTAATATACATTATTTTAGAAAGTATTATTAAAATGCATTTGTATCATAAAAGTAACTACCATGACAAATTTCAAGTTTTCAGCCAATTTAATAACACAATGTCGCATATTTAGAATGGATTTATTACTCTACCTTCTTGGAGGTTATGACATCGAAGTTAAATACCGCCTATGTATGAACAGGAACTGTCACTATTAATTTACTACCATTATTTTTCTTAATTGGTTCACTAGTTCCAGAAGTTAAATAAGTAATACCGTATTTACTCGTGTATAAGGCGCACTCTTTTTCCAAAAAATTAGGGCGAAACTCCTAGGTGCGCATTATACACTGAATAATTTTTTACTGTTGGATGCAGTCGAACGATATACATATGAAACAAGAAATGCAATCAAAAAAGATATTAAAACTCGGAAAATGTTACTTAATTGAAGTATTACTGCATATTTAATTCATTCTTTGCAGTTTTTTATACAACAGAGCTAGTGACATTATCTAAATGCTAATTAGAAATTCTCTTTACCGTCACTCATTCCTATTTCCCGTCATTCTTTTACAACCCGAAGTCTAAAAATGCATTTTCGTCTTGTTTTCTGGTCTGGTGTAATGTTTGTCTCGACTTTTTTTTTACTGAAATGCATTTGGTCATTCTTCTTTAGCGTATCAAATTTATGGTGCGCGTTATACACGAGATTTTAAGAAATCGCCATTTTTACCTGCAAAGTAGGGGTGCGCCTTATACACGCGTGCGCTCTATACACGAGTAAATACGGTATATGTCTATAATACGTAAATGCGCATAAGTAAAAAAAATCTTATATTCTTTGAAGGGCACGGATTCTAAGTTATATAGTTTTAGAATAAATAAGACAAACAATTAAACCAAAACAAACAAATTCCTTAAAAATCAACGGGGTGGTTTTTCTGGAACATTTTTATTGATTACTGAAATTTTTTGCATTTTTTATGTAAAATTTGTAATAGTTGCCTCAAATTAAAATATTTTGAAGCAAACTATGCATCTTAGAAGCCTAAAATAGCTCCTTTAATATTTGAAGAGTTAATAAATATAATCAAAATTCCCTAAAAAACAACAATTGAAATCCGGAGAAATCAAATGCCTTGAAAATCTGCATTTAAATCTCAAGTGTATAGGAGCGTGACTTGAATCGATTCCATAAGTAACGAGTAAATCCCCGCTGGCTGGAGATTATATTGGAATGCTTAAAACAACAGATTGATACAGGAAATAAAATCATATTCTATGTATCTTTATTTATATTTCAACAATCCTTAAAAAAAAAAAAAAAAAAAAAAAAAAAAAAAAAAATGGCTAGTGAAATCACGATTAGGTAGCTTTTATATTTCTTGGTTTTAAAATTTTTATATATATATTTCTGTTTTAGGTAGATTTCATTACAAAAAGTAAAAAGCTACTATTGCAGCCATCCGGAGGAAAGCACTTCCCGAAATCTTTGGCATATTTTCACCGATCATGACCCCCAGACAGCAAAATCAACCTCCATCCAAATGTTGACTTTTATGTATATCTGATTTTTGTCATTGCGATGCACAATGCTTATATATTATTAAATTCCCTTAACTTCAAATTCTTTCCAAGCTTGGTGAAATTTGGAAAAACATCTCCTTATTTGGCAACCAAAAGTAAGTAATCATGAATGATACCAAGTTGGCTATAGCTTACTATGTAATGAGTCGCAATTTTCATGCAATTTCAGTATTGACGAATATTCTCTTCGTCGCAATTTAACTTCTTTAAATTTGAATAAAATTAGCTTCGAAAAACTTGCAGATTTTTTTATTTTTATTTTAAAGATTGTTGAAGTATAAAGAAAAATATACAGAATATGATAATGTATCATTCTAATGTTTTTAGCATTGTAATATAATCTCCTGCCAGACAGGGGTTTACTCTTTACTTATGGAATCGATTCAAGCCACGCTCCTATACACTTGAGATTTAAATGCGGATTTACAAAGAGCATGATTTCCCAAGTTTTCAGTTACTGTTTTTATAGAGAAGTTTGATTATTTTCTTATATCTTTGAGAATCTTGTTCTATTAAAGGAGTTATTTATGGGCTTCTAAGAGGTATAATTCGCATTAAAATATTTTATTTGAAGAAATCAATTAAATACTAGTTAAGATAACCAATGACCTTTTTATTTGATCAAAATTTGAAATTTCTTTTTTGTGAGTTATTTTCCAATTTGAAGTTAATCATTTGTAAAAAACTGCATGCAGATCGATTTTAGTCACGCTTTTCTTTACGTGGGATTTAAACGCAGATTTTCAAATAGTTTGATTTCCCAGGTCTTCAGTTGATGTTTTTGGAGAGAATTTTCAGTATATTTCATAATTATTCTTATATCAAAGGAATTATTTAAGATTTCTAAGATTTGTAGTTTGCTTCAAAATATTTTATTAAAGAAATTATTTCAAATTCTTCAGAAAAACACATTCAAAAATTTTCCTTAATTAATAAAAATGTGCTAGAACTCTTGATGCTTTCCCTTGATTTTTAAAGATATTGTTCGTTTTCATTGTTTTTTTTTTGTCTTATTTATTCTAAATCAAACTACACATAACTTAAGGGGATTCCGTATCCTTTGATAAACTGTGAAGATTTTTCCTACTGATGTGAATCTACTTATTATATGCACATATCTATGTATACTAATATTTGTATAATTATTTGCAGGGTTAACTTCTGGAACTAGTGAACGAATTAAAATTAGCCGAATCTGGCAATCCGAAAACTTTCTTCTGTTTAAAGTATGTTAATACTTCAAAATTCACTACCACAGTGCCAAAATTAAAGGACAATCTGTGTTCATAATGAAGATTCTAAAGGATCTTTTTATGTGAAATTGTAAACATAACATGTAGTTTGATTAACCTTTAGCTTAGGGGGAGGATTACCGTAATCCCAAGAAAAAGAATGTTGAAAATACGGGATTGGGATTACCTTTACCCTTTTAATTTCTACCCCTTAAAGATGCTGTGCAAAGACAATCTATGCTCATCGTGGATATTCTAAAGAGATAAAATTCTGTGCATTAGTTTTTGAAATAGGACTATTGTGGATATCCTGAAAGTTGCAACATAAAGGCGCAAACTGTTGGGAAAATTATGCGAAAATATAAACAGCAATAATTTTTACCAAACTGTACCTGAATCTGAAGTTTGATGAAAATTCGAGAATTAGTTCTTGAAATAAAGTTATTGAAAGAACTGGGGAAACAATCAGCATAGCAACGCCACCTATTTGGCGACTGACGCCAAAATGTAAACAGGACTAGTTTATATAACGGATTTACTAAATCTGAAGTTTGATGAATATCCGTGCATTAATTCATGAGATAGAGCTATTGCGATAATAGTGAATAATGCAGCATAATAGCGCCAGCTGTTGAGTGATTTACACCAAAATATAACCCAATTCATGTCAAGGACTAATTTAATCTGAAGTTTTATTAAAAATAATATTATAAAAATCCGTGCATTATGCATTGAAATAGAGCTGTTGAGAAAATCGTAAAAAATGTAGCATAGCAACGCCAGCTCTTGACCGATTTACACCAAAAACTATTCAGCATTAATTTGTATCAGGGACTACCGGAATATCAATTTTTATTAAATTCCATGCATTACTCCTTCAAATAGAGCTATTGCAAAAATCGTCAAAAATGCAGCATAGCAGCGCCACTCGTTGTCCGATTTACATCAAAATATAAACAGCGCCAATTTATGTAAATGATTAACTGAATATCAAATTTTATAGAAATCCACGAATCAGTTATTTAGAAATAACTGTTGCGTAAATTGTAACATAATATAAATATATATATATATATATATATATATATATATATATATATATATATATATATATAATACCATTAAAAGTAGACAAGATTCACCAATGGATTTTATCAATAAAAGAATTAAATTGAATTATAGTAAACAATATTAACCATTTGAAATTAACCATTGAATTTAATAACTTATAGTACATTGAACATGGAAGGAAAAAATAATAATATGAATACAAATGAAATTTGTAGAACCAAAGCAGAATCTTCAGGTCCCAAATACTTTGGAACTACAAATCGGAGTGCGTGGTTTCATCTTCGTATTTGCCATGAAAAAGCAAAACAATACGAATTTGGGACTACCAACACACAAAAACCAAATTATTAAACAAGGAACAAAGATATTTTACAAAAAGGAGTTGAAAGTAAGTAAAAATAATAGTTTTCCATAACAAACAAAAAGGATAAAGCAGAATGGAAATATAATTGAACCGGAAAAATAATTAATAATCGATATTAACATAAAATTAAATTAATAAAATGATTAAAATTAGAATTAAGAGATAACATTCATGTTAACATATAACTTAAAATACATTATTGTTACTTTAATCAGTAACATTTATTGTGACTTTACATGGTAAAAACTCATTATCTTAATATAGGATAATAAAAATTAAAAAAAATAATAATAATAATAAAAAAAAAATATTAATAATAGTAATAATATTAATAATAATACCAAAAATTATATCAATAACATTAAAAATAATTTGATAATTAAAATATAGCTATTTAATTATAGATATAACTAGACAAATATCCATATATTGGTGTAAATTAAACAGTTTAAAAATTATGTTAAAATAAATAACCCACTCTCAATTTTTTTTTTCATAAATAATTAACCTTTGCGTTTTTATCCAAACAACACCACCCTCCTCCGTACTCTAACATCTACCCAACCAACCAACCTATATATATATTTTTTATTACTTTTTAACATTTTTAATTTTTTATTATTATTTTTATGTTTTATAATTTTTTTATACATTTTTTACGCAAAGAATTAATTATAAGATCATGTAATATCTAATTATAAATTAAAGAATATATGAATTTTTTAGGATAACCATTATTTATAGCATCATATACAAGCTTTTTAATATTAGTATTAATTAAATGGGAAGAACATAGACATTTTATTCTATATAAATGGTTAAGTATTATATTACGATATACAGAATTATGAAGACAAGATATATATGCTGCATAATAGCGCTATTTGATGAGCGATTTGTATCAAAAATGAATCTGCATCAATTTATATTAAGGACTACCTGAACATATTTTTTTTTTTTATCAAATTCCGTGCATTAATTCTGGAGATAGACCGCCCACAAAATTTATGTCTTATACAGACAGACGGACATACAGAGTCACAGACTCACAGACAGACCTTTATAAAAACATGTTTTTTGGAATCTCTGACCTCTAAACCGAAATTCGAAAATTTTCGTGAATCCAATACATTTTTCTTGTAAAGATAGAATTAAGTAAAAATAATGGTAGGAAATTAATTGATACATTCGCTGTTAATACATAAGCTGTATTTTATTTCGATGCCATAACTTAAAAAGAGATAGAGGAGCAAAAACTGTTCTAAAAATGCGACTTTTGCGTTATTAAATTGACTACAAACATGAAATTTGCTATGGTACTTACTTATAAGATACATTTACATTAGGATACATTACATCCATTTTAAGAATAGTTTCTATAAAAAAAATCTATGTTAAAAATTGGTGATGATGAGCGAAAAATATTCTTATAACGTTCTAAATTGGGATTTCTATGCAATCTCAGGAGATACTATATCGATATTGAAAAATAATGGTAGAGAGTCCTTGCTCTAACATAGGTTCCGTTTTATATTGGCGCCACTACCAACTAGGGCTTGCAGGAGAAAAAAAAAACATTTTAAATTGAGATTTTTGTGATTTTGAAGGAGCTAGAAACTTGAAAATTTGCATAGAAATAGCTTATAATATTTCAATACTATAAAAGAACAGTCAAAAAAGAAATTTGAAATTTAAAAGAAGTGAAATTGTGCGAAAAGTGTTCTAAAAATATTCTAAATTTTAATTTTTATATAATCTCAGGAAATATCAAACTGTTTTTAACAATAATGGCTGCAAATTGATAGAGACAGTTCCTTCTTCAACACAGGTATATTTTACGTCGGTGGTTCTACCACTTGGGGGTAGCAAAAACAAAAAAACTTTATAAATTATGATTTTTGGGATATTGATGCAGCTGACAACTTGAAAATTGGCATGGTAGTTACTTATAAGCTGTAAATCTTATGTAAAAAAAGTTAAAAAAAAATTTAAAGGGGTTAAAATTTTTGAAAAACGTTTTAAATTACAATTTATAGGCTATTGTTTAAAAAGAAAACTTTAATATTGACTTTACAGATATACACATACTTTCTAAAATTAGTTTCTACAATTTTCAAAGAGAAAAGGTGGAGAGCCTGAAAAGCGTTCTAAAAATGTTCTAAATTAAGATTTTAAAGAAAACTCAGAAAATACTAAACCGATATCAAAAGTATTGATTGTAAATTCATGGTGAGTGATATGGAAAGAACACCTTATAGTAAAATGTTTTTTTCGTTCTAAATTTTTATTCATTTTTAAATTTTTTTACATGTTTAAAATGAAATTTCTAACATCTCATTAAATAATTTAAAAAACAGATTGGTTGAATTACAAAGTGCTAATGACAAAAGCTTTAAGATTCAACAATTAAATAAAAACTTCATGGTAATCAATATATCGATTCACTTCATTTTCATACACATGTACATTGTCACAAAAAAATTTGACAAATTTTAAGAATAGTTGATACACGCTAGAACATGTTCATAATAAGATTATACAAAATATTTAAACATACGGAAATCAAAATTATAATTTATCTTCCTAAGAAAGTTCTAAAATACACGAAAAAACATTTTAAAATAATAAAAATCATTGAAGATTTTAAAATACAATAATGAAAAGGCTATTAAAGACATAAAACAGGATTCAGACATGAAAAGTCGACAATGAAAAAGGTTTTTTAAAACATAAAAACCGTGGAAAATGTTAAAAATCAACATTTCTTCTTTTAACTAACAGACATTCAAAAACAATCATATCTCAGAAATTACCCCTCCCCTGATGATGGTTATTTGAATTATTTGAGAACGCTTGAATATCGACTTTTAACGCCTTCGAGTAAATCTGTAAAGGTTTTTATGTTTAAAAATCTTTTTCCATGTATTTCAGCATATTTTTATTAAGATAAATCATTATTTTGATTTTGTATAATTAAATATTCAAACAAATTTGTTTTGGTGTGCAGTACAACTTCTTAAAGTTTATCCAAACTTTTTTGAATCACCCAGTCTAAAACTATTCAGTTACATTTTAAAATCAAGATTTAAACATAAATAATACACCACAGCGCAATGCAGCAATAAAAAATACATATATATCTGCACAGAATAGAACTGGTTAACTATAATTTGTACTGGCCGTTTTAGAAATACTTTAGAAACTTCTGTTATACAAATTTATTCAGTATTTCGATGCAATATTCTGGTCACGTTTAGGAGGAAATTTTCTTGTAGCCACCACTTTGCATGAAATTGGAATCTGAAATTCTTGCAAGATTCGACTAAAACACATTTGAACTTTATTTAACTGTGGATTTGTTTGAAAGAAGAGATAAAAAAGAGAAAAGATATCTCAAAAATGATTAAATGTGCAGTGTATGTTATTCTGTGGAAGAAAGAATACATAAAGTCTACAAAATGTAGGAGGTTTTAAAAGGGAAAAAAAATGTAGAGGAAATATTTAGAAGGCATGTTTCAGCATTTTTGTTTGAAGAATTTAACATGACAAATAAATAGAAAGTGAATGTTTTGTATCTTGTTTTAATACTGCTTCGAATCAGTTCAGGTTAAATTTTACTCACTTTAAAATAGGAAAAGTTTGCGAATCGCGAGGAGAAAAAATAACTTAAAAAACATATTTATTAGAAGTGTTGGTTAGAAAAGCTCCAATATGAAACAGATTTCATTGAAATGATTGGTTATACTAAGGGACTGTGTAAATATAACGTTATCAACTTTTCCATAAGTTTGGATCTCCTCCACACAACCGATATCTTACGTTATCATCCTTTTGAACTCCCTTCCCCCTCCAGTAATAGTATCGTTATCAAAGTGTAAAAGTTTTTTAATTTTTAAAAATATCTTTCTTTTGTTTGGAGTTACATAAAAATCTGGTTACATATATTTTTTTCATGCTTTATTAATTAAAATGAAGAGAAGTCAATAAAGTATCCCTTTATACCAAATAACACTTAAAAAATAGTTACTAGAGCTTTTTGTTACATAATGCATTCAATGGTAATAAATTCTTGTTGCCTCGAAAGGGGGAAAGGTAAAGGAATTCTTTTCAATAAAGCAAGAGGAATACATTCTTTCTATTATTTTTTTAATTTATTGGTAAACACAAGCCTTATTTCAAATATACTGTACATATGGTTTCTCGAACCGTGATTATAAAGGTATACATATATGAAGAAGAATAGGGATGTTAAACGTTGGGGTATTCTATATTTTAGAATGAAATACTTTATAATAATTTAGTGATTTTAATAACTTTGTGTTTTCATAAAAATAAATAGTAGACTGAAAAAAAAAATACATACAATTTTGAACTAAAGACCAAGTTAGAAATGAAAAGTGAAATTTTTATTTGATGAAAAAGGATATCGATAACAAAAGACACCTCCTCCTACTAGATATATCTCAGAATATCATGTCCCAGATCCTTTCTTTCCCCTAAAATAATAACGTTATATATGTACAGCCCCTAACATATATAAATATGAAGACCATAAAGAATTTTCTGAATGAAGTTTGAACTAGAGAAATAAATACAAATATAATTTACTATGAGTGAAGCAATTTACATGCAAGTGAAAATACCCATTGAATACTTCAAATAATAAAATGAAATGCGTTGCAGCCCATAACGATATATATGAAAGTCATTTAAAATCATCAAGCTGTGTTAACATTGCTAAGAGTGATAAAAATGCACGTACAAGGCAGAGAAATATCTTTATTCAGATAGACATGTTTTATCACTCAGACGGAGACGTTCTCAAGATCTATAATAGTACAAATATTTTTACGAGAAAGAATATAATGTAAGTTAAAAAATTACCACGATTATTTGGAAAATGGTATTTAAAAAGACTAAAACTTTAGACTGATAAGTAAATTCTATTTAAAAAAATAACAATAATAAACATCATGTTTAGGATTATGGAAATGTGGCGTAAGTAATAGGTTTCATTTACATCACAAATTGTGTATTTTTAAATGAGAAATTGTATATTTTTTCCATGAAAAATTATACTTTTTAATGAATTTATAGTATAAAATAATTAATTAGTATTACACGTGGTACATAAAACTTCTTCAAAAAACTCTTTTCACATTTATGATAAACACCACATTTATGATGATGAATGAAACGAGTGTAAAAAACGAATGTAAACAGAAACATTAAAGAAAATTATATTTTTACGCTTAGGAGTTTAAAAATTAAGTGCGCTCAAGGAATATCGAAATTATCACAGGGACTTTTAATACTTGACGTTAGAAAATTTAATCAGAAGCCAAATATATTTCACGAGCTCTATTGGAAACTGACTGGCGTTTACGAATTATAAAAAAAAAAAAAGCTAAAACTTTAACCTTTTCCTAAGCGAGTTAATCTAAAAGCTAGCTTTTAGCGCAAAGAGGAAATTAAAACACGCCTGTAGGATTGAAAACTCTGCAACATCATTTCATTAATTTTCGAATTCCAGAAGGAGAATTATTTTGTAAAATTCTGTCAGTGTGCCCCGGAATTTTATTAGGGAATTACGTTTTAAGTTTCTTTCATAGTTTTCATTAATCTCTCATGTTAAGTTCCGCGATATGCAAAAATAAATATACATTTAGGGGACATGAATGAAAGAAAAATAAAATTTTACATAATGAGAAATTGGGACGTAAAATTTTAATCAGAATGTTTGATCATAATAATAAAAATGTAATAAATACTTTTTCAATGTTATTACTAAAAAATCTCACGGATTTTATACAAATAAAATCTTATATAGATAATAATGTAAATATCATAAGCAGAATGATGTACTTTTAGCCAGAGAATAGCTGTCATTTTTGTTTAAAAACATCGGTTTCTAAAAATATAGGAGATTATAGATTATAGAGAGTTGCCAGTTAGAGAGAAATTCGCTATTACTTTCATTTTTTAGTACTTTCCAACAAAGTTTAAAAGTGCTTAAGCAGTCGGTTTGTCTGTCTGTCTGTCCACGCTTTAACTCAAGTAAATATACTAGAATTTTCATCCAATTTATAACACTTATTTAGGGTCACTAAAGCATGTTTGGTATTGCATTTGAAGTATGTACGATAGATGGTTCATTCACAGGAACACTCGAAAAAATTCAATTAAATTATGGTATAAGGGGCAAAATAGTTTGGAGAGTATTTTAATAAAATTACGATATTTCAAATTATTGAAAGAGATATAAATCACTGAATGTCGCTACAATAACGTTAAAACAGAGAAATTAAAGAGAATTTAATTATTACGTTTAGTATTTTTAAAATTAAGTGCGCTCAGAGATATCGAAATTATCAAAAGAACTTTAAATACTTGATGATGGAAAATTTAATCAGAAATCAAATATAGTCCACGAACTCTTTTAGAAATTGACTACCGTTTCCAAATAAAAAAAACTAAAAACTTAAAAAACTAAAACTTTAACCTTTTCCTAAGCGAGTTAATCTAAAAGCTAGCTTTTAGCGCAAAGAGGAAATTAAAACACGCCTGTAGGATTGAAAACTCTGCAACATCATTTCATTAATTTTCCAATTCCAGAAGGAGAATTATTTTGTAAAATTCTGTCAGTGTGCCCCGGAATTTTATTAGGGAATTACGTTTTAAGATTCTTTCATAGTTTTCATTAATCTCTCATGTTAAGTTCCGCGATATGCAAAAATAAATATACATTTAGGGGACATGAATGGAAGAAAAATAAAATTTTACATAATGAGAAACTGGGACGTGAAATCTTAATCAGAATGTTTCATCACAATAAAAAAAATACATACTTTTTCATTATTATAAAGTAAAAAATCTCACTTACAATCAGGTGAGGTTATTATGATCAGGAGATAATTTTGACCACCACCATAATGGAGATAAATGTGTATAGTAAAATCTTGTTTCAAGCATAGATATTAAACTTATAATGCATTTTTCATTTTAAATATTCTTTATCACTGATCTGAAGCATTTTCGAAATCTTAAATAGTAATTTGATTAAATTCTATCAAAATTTTTGTTAAACGGATTTATCAGTTTGGTGTTCTAATAATTTTTATTACCTGAAACAAATTGTGTAGGCACGTAAAAGAAGAAAAATAGTGATCATTTAAATGATAAATTGTATATTTTTCAAAGAAAAATTGTATATTTTTGGACAAATTGTATATTTTTTGACAAATTGTATATTTTTAAATGGAAGATTATACATCTAAAAATGAAAAATTTTGTATTTTCAAATGATAAATTGCATAATTTTAAATGAATTTATATCATTAAATAATTACTATTACATAGGGTTAAATAAAATTTCTCCAAAAAACTTTTTTTACGTTTATGATTAACACATTTATGATAAACACCATATTTATGATTATGAATGAAGCGAATGTAAACAGAAACATGTTTTTACGTTTATAAATTTAAAAATTAAGTGTTCCCAAAAATATTGAAATTATCATAGGCACTTTTAATACTTGATGATGGAAAACTTAATCAGAAGCCAAATATATTCCACGAACTCTCTTGGAAACTGACTGGCGTTTTCGAATTAAAAAAAATAAATAAAACTCTAACCTTTTCCTAAGCAAATTAATTTAAAAGCTAGCTTTTAACTCAAGGAGGAAATTAAAACACGTTGCAGGATTAAAAACTCTGCAAGATCATTTCATTAGTCTTCCAATTCCAGAAGGAGAATTATTTTGTAAAATTCTGTCAACTTGTCTCAGCTTTTTATTAGCAAATTACGTTTTAAGTTTCTTTCTCAGCTTTCATTAGTCTTTCATATTAAGTTTTACGATATACAAAAATAAATATACATTTTGGGAATAGGAACGAAAGAAAAATAAGATTATACATAAAGAGAAACTAGAACGTAACATTTTAATCAGAATGTTTAATAATAATAATAAAAATATAATAAATACTCTTTCAATGTTATTAGTTAAAAAATCTCACGTATTTTATACAGATAAAATCTTATATGGATAATATTGTAAGTATGATAAGCAGAATGATGTACTTTTAGCAAAAGAATAACTGTTATTATTGTTTAAAAACATCAGTTTCTAAAAATATAGGACATATAAATTACAGAGGGTTACTAGTTATAGAGAAATTTGCTATTAGTTTCACCTTTTTTGCTACCTTCGAACAAAGTTCAAAAGTGCTTAAGCATTCGGTTCGTCTGTCTGTCCACGCTCTAACTCAAGTAAATATACTAGAATTTTCATCCAATTAATAACACTTATTTAGGCTCACTAAAACATGTTTGATACTGCATATGAAGTATGTACAATAGATGGTTCATTCGTAGGGACACTCGAAAGAATTCGATTACATTATGGTATAATGATACGATGCATCATTCCGTCTCTAGGCCCTGCCAGGCCCTTGCGGCTCTTCAGATGAGGGGCATCGACTGGGGTCGGGATTCGCAAACCGCATGCGGCTACTACTCCGGGTCCCCATCCGCACACCTCACCGTCCGATGCCTACGGTCTAGTAGCCAGCTCGGGGGCTGGCCACGTTCCCAAGTCTGATGAAAGCGCCCGAGTACGACAGCTCCCCTGCCCACTGAGTAACCTCAGAGGCGAGTCGGACACCTGGGATTTGCACCCATTGAACCATGACGGGCCCCAGGATGACGACGCCCACAAGAACGCCGAGACCAGTGACCCATTGCCATGGGACGACGGATGCAAATTTGCTGTACGGCAGGCCCCCACAAGATGAAACCACTATAACAGGGAACACATTTATGTGGGTTAGCCGTGATTACATTATGGTATGATAGAGATCCACCATTCCGTCTCTAGGCCCTGTCAGGCCCTTGCGGCTCTTCCAATGAGGGGCATCGACTGGGTCCGAGATTCGCAAACCGCTAGGCGGCTACTACTCCGGGATCCCATCCGCACACCTCACCGTCCGATGCCTACGGCGTATGTGGCCGACCCGGAAGTCGACCACGTTCCCAGCTATTGATGAGAGAGGTCGAAGGCGACAGCTCCCCTGCCCACTGAGTAACCTCAGAGGCAAGTCGGACACCTGGGATTTGCACCCATTGAACCATGACGAGCCCCAGGATGACGACGCCCACAAGAACGCCGCGACCAGTGACCCATTGCCATGGGACGACGGATGCAAATTTGCTTTACGGCAGGCCCCACAAGATGAAATTTATGGTACTTTATGGTATGCGGGGCAAAATAGTTTCGAGAGTATTTTAATGAAATTACGATATTTCAAATTATTGAAACAGTTATAAATCACTGAATGTCACTATAATAACGTTAAAACAGAGAAATTAAAGAAAATTTAATTTTTACGTTTAGGATTTTTAAAATTAAGTGCGCTCAGAGATATCGAAATTATCAAAAGAACTTTTAATACTTGATGACGGAAAACTTAATCAGAAATCAAATATATTCCACGAAATCTCTTAGAAATGGACTGCCGTTTCCAAATAAAAAAAAAACTAAAACTTAAAAAACTAAAACTTTAACCTTTTCCTAACCGAGTTAATTTAAAAACCAGCTTTTAGCACTGAGAGGAAATTAAAACACGCTGCAGGATTGAAAAGTCTGCAAGAACATTTCATTAATTTTCCAATTCCAGAAGGAGAATTATTTTGTAAAATTCTGTCAACGTGCTCCTGCATTTTATTAGAGATTTAGGTTTTAAGTTTTTTTTCACAGTTTTCATTAATCTCTTATGTTAAGTTCCACGATATGAAAAAATAAATATACATTTAGGGGACAAGAATGAAAGAAAAATAAGATTTTATATAATGAGAAACTGGGACGTGAAATTTTAATCAGAATGTTACATTATAATTATAAAAAAACTAGAAGATAGCCCGTCAAAATGACGTGTTTGCATTTTTAAAGAATGATAAAAAATTACAACTGTGGTCAATCATAGCCACTTTAGGCTGAAACAATTTTGATAAATACACAGAGCTGCCAACTTCTACGCCTTTTTAAATGAAATAAACGTGTTTTTAACCAGAAAATTTATTAAATAATATGCTTCACGAATTTATTTCATAATATCTAGCACTGCACATTTTCTTAACTTGTTAAACATAATTTCTTGTTTGAATGTGTTTGTTTAGGTGTAATAATGCGTAGTAGTTGGCAGCCATGAATACAGCGATTAAACTTGGAAAGGGAAAAATCTAAAAAAACAAACAAACAAACAAAAAAAAAAAAAAAAAAAAAAAAAAAAAAGAAAAGAAAGAAAATTTCAACAGAGAACTGCATTTAAAACTATAGCAAAACTATCTGGTAGATGGGGGTAGGGATTATAATGAAATTTAAAACGCATCCGCGGTTTGCTTAAATAAAAAGTTTTAATTAAATAGAGTTTTTGAAATCGTAAAAAGATTTCAAAGCGAAGTAAAATGTAGTGACGTCATTTACAGCTCCCGCTGTAAATCTGACCATTGAGAACGCTCCATTACGACTATGGAACGGTTTCATTGGTCAGAAAATAGATTGCCTTTAAAATCGGAGGTAACTTTTCACAATGTTTTTTATAGATTTGAAATTCACAAGAGTCATTCACGGCTGTAAAGAAAAAAAATTAAAGCAACCCAAATATAAAAATTTTAACAATATTGCATTTAAAACGCACCTTTGCTTTCCTTTAATAAAAAGTATTAATTAAATATACACTGTAAAAAATTTTACTCATTTGCTACAGCGTCACTCCACCGCTTTTATAGAAAACGGTTACTTTACTGTCTTATGGAGCATTCTCATTGGTCATAAAAGAGATATTCTATAAAAGCTGTGGAGTGCCGATGCAGCAAATGGGTCAAATTTTTAACAGTGTACTTTTTGAAATCGTGGAAAGATTTCAAAGCGAAGTAAAATGTAGTTACGTCATTTACAGCTCCCACTGTAAATCTGACCAATGAGAACGCTCCATTACGACTATGAAACGTTTTCATTGGTGAATGAGTTTCTTTTTCTCGTGGATAGGTTGAGCCCGGAATTGTTATACACGGAGGGATTTTATATATATAATACATACTTTTTCATTATTGTAACGTAAAAATCTCACTTACAATCAGGTGGGGTTATTATGATCAGGGGATAAATTTCACCACCACTATAATGGATATAACTGTGTATGGTAAAATTTTGTGTCACCCATAGATATTAAACTTACAATGTATTTATCATTTTAGATATACTTTATCATTGGTCTGAAGCATTTTCGAAATCCAAATAGTAATTTGAGTAAAGTCTACCAAAATTTTTGTTAAATGGATTTGTCAGTTTGGTGTTCTAAAAGTTTTTATTACCTGAAACAAATGTGTGTAGGCACGTATAAAGAAGAAATATAGTGGTCATTTAAATGATAAATTGTATATTTTTAAATGACAAATTGTATATTTTTAGACAAATTTTATATTTTTGATAAATTGTTTATTTTTGGACAAATTGTGTACTTTTAAATGACAAACTGTATATTTTTTAAATGAAAAATTGTATATTTTTAAATGGAATAATGTTTATTTGAAAATGAAAAAATAAGTATTTTTAAATGATGAATTGTGTATTTTAAAAATGAATTTATATTATTAAATAGTTAATTACTATTACATAGTTTTAAATATAATTTCTCCAAAAAACTCTTTTCACGTTTATGATTAACACATTTATGATAAACACCACATTTATGATTATGAATGAAGCGAATGTAAACAGAAACATTAAAGAAAATTTATTTTTACGCTTAAGTTTTAAAATCAAGTGTTCCCAGAGATATGGAAATTATCATAGGGACTTTTAATACTTGGTGATGGAAAACTTAATGAGAAGTCAAATATACTCCACGAACTCTCTTGGAAATATCCTGCCGTTTCCGAATTATAAAAAAATTAACTGAAAGTTTAACCTTTGCCTGAGCGAATTAATCTAAAAGCTAGCTTTTAGCGCAAGGAGGAAATTAAAACGCGCTGCAGGATTGAAAACTCTGCAAGATTATTTCATTAGACTTCGAATTCCAGAAGGAGAATTATTTTGTAAAATTTTGTCAACGTGCCCCGGCATTTTATTAGCGAATTACGATTTAAGTTTCTTTCAGTTTTCATTAATATTTTATATTAAGTCCCACGATATGCAAAAATAAATATATATTTAGGGGACAGGAACGAAAGAAAAATAAGATTTTACATAATGAGAAACTGGGACGTGAAATTTTAATCAGCATGTTTAATAATAATAATAATAATAATAATAATAATAATAATAATAATAATAATAATAATAATAATAATAATAATAATAATAATAATATAATAAATACTTTTTCAATGTTATTACTTAAAAAATCTCGCGCATTTAATACTTATATGCATAATAATATAAATATTATTAGAAGAATAATGTATTTTTAGCAACTGATTAGCTGTTTTTTCAAATCGGACTATATCTTCCGATCGCGCAAACCACCTAAAAATTCAAAAAAATTGAAAATTTCCGATTTTTTCAGAAATTTTTAAAAAATATTACATATACATATATTTTATCACTATAGTGAAAAATATTTGCTTATTGTACTGTTTAATAATAATAGAAAAATAAATTGAGTTTAGAGAATATCTTCGGATCGCGCAAGCTCATTAAAAATCGGGGAAATTTTCAATTTTCAGTGATTTTGATGTATTAAGAAAATAATTAAATAAATTCAGTTTGCGATCTCATGTTAAATTTTAAATGTAAATTAATACTATTGAGCATATTAGGCCATTTTTGAACAACCGAGGTCTTACCATGACAAGATCGCTGCAGGGCGAAAAGGTTTAGTAGTTTGCGCAACTCCTGTGAGCCACGTTGCGAAAAGCGCCGAAGTCGCCCTACGTGTACATACCCATTGCTCCCCAACCTCATCTACTTGCACAACGCGCCATTTGGTATCAGTGAGCCCGTAAACGATTTTCGTTTGTTTATTGGTTGTATTGTGTTATTTTAATTACATTAACAAGTGACATGGATACGGATATGCATATGTCGTTGACCAAGAAAATTAATAGACAATCTTTTCGTTGTCCCTTGCCTAGACATTTACTGCCAAATATTTTTCCAACACATGGAGATGTTCCTCGATTCTGCTTTGAGGAGAGGTTTCTATTAGCAAGTAAACTCAACAACATTAAAGTGAGTTTCTTATCTGTCAACTATACAGTGGCAGAAAAAATAAAATATATCTATTAGAAGGCATCAATCCCAAAAGTTTCTGAGTATAGAATCATTTAGATAATGCCTACTACGATAAGTATTATTAGGATGAGCGAAGCGAATCCTCTACTAGGCCACTCAAGTTACATTTTGTCGTACACTTTATAAAAAATCTATTCAGTATTTTGACTTGAAATTAAACATAAGAATAAATTATGATATGTAGATTTGCAGAATGTTATTTTTTTTACACTATAACCTTTAAAAAATATTATTTTAATAATTAATTTATTCTACATGTTTTTCTATTATGGACGCATTTTTGCAAATAAAAAATTGAACGCGTATCTTTTTATTTTCAGAATGAAAATTAAACCATGGGGTTAACAATTATAGATAAACTCATGATTAATTAATTAAATAAAATATATTTTTATTATTCCGCCAAAATCGTTTGCAAATAAAAAATTGAACCCCTATCTTTTTATTTTAAGAAGGAAAATAAACTATGGGGTTAGTAATTATAGATAGAATCATGATTAATATATTAAATAAAATATATTTTCATTATTCTGCCAAAATTATTTACGCAGTTTATACTTACGTATTTTAAAAGAATTATACGTTATGATTTATTTATTTAGGTATTTACTTTGGGTGTAGTGGCAACAAAAAGAATCGTAAACAAGTAAAATTAATTCTTATATTTGGTATTTAAAGTGAATATTTTGTTAAATTTGGTAAGTTTTTTAAGTCTGGTATTCGAAATGAAAGATTAAAGAATAATTAAAGAATATTTTAATCGATTAAAGAATAATTTAATTCAACCAAATTAAATATATTAACTACGTTTATAAATAATTTCTGGAATGTATTAGTAATTTAAAAATGTCGAGAAAAAGAACACTTATTGGCCAGAACGAACGCCGTTACTGGCCATTGGAAAATGTAAAAACATCTTTAAAACTTTTAGTTAAAAATTAAAAAAAAATATTTTGTAAAATTCTGCTTCGAAAATATTTTTATTGATACCAGCCTTATATCATAAACAAAAAATTCCGAGGAAATTCTTAGTTATTTGGCTGAATTTACATTTCTAAAATTTAAATGCGCCAAAACATGAGATAACGTTTTTGCTTAATAAAGATGCAAAAATAATATAAAAAAGTAATGTTCCTTTCAAATATTTATCTTATGAAATAATGCTTCGCGAATCCAAACAAAGCACGGCTTTTGCTAGTAAACTAAAGAAATATTATATTCTAGACAAGGAAAAGCCAGATTTTATATAAAAGTTTGATGTATTTAAAAACAAGGAGCTCGACTGTGTGATATTACAGCCTGGAAATACGTAATGTATTAAAATTGCGCCTGTAAAGTGTCTCCAGATCTGAGGGAGTGTCTGATTAAAACTAATTGTACGCCTGAAAAACACAATAAAATTCTAGTCATTGAGCATAGATTTATCTACCTCCAGAGACAGTACGGGACGGGAAAACTTGGTACTATAAATCAAAAGGAGGAAAAAACTGAATACAAGATTTGGACGACGAAACTATATATTGAAAAGGTAACCGTCCAAATCTGTTAAAGCGGAAATGAAAGATCTTGAGCATTTAGATGAAATACAGGAGAGATTTAATGCTAATGTAGGCGTATCTAAAATCTCATTACCATGACCGATACAGCCTATCAGATTTAAATAGAAGAAATTACCATGGCAAATGAATGTGGAGTTACAATCTGCATTGTTACATTGCGATCGCAATGGTGTATTTGACCCTGCAGGTGCTGCTATAGCAATGAGTGTGCTAGAAGATATTGCTGTAATAACTAAAACTGATGCTTCTCAAGTTATTGATTGATACAAAATTAGAATGGATATCAGCCGCACTAGAAAAAATTTACGTCAAAGTCAAATGGATTCAGAAGAACCACATGGCATATATTTTGATGGTAGAAAGGACGATACTTTATTTATCCTCCTCAGTTCTGAGACAAATATCTCGAGGGACAACACATACCTATTTAGGATTACTATAAAAAATCTTCAAACATGCATCATTCTACATATCAATGCGTATTATATGGACGCATTTATCGAAAAAGTCCAGAAGTGTTTTTAACAATTCTACAAGCATTAAATTCATTCATTTAAAGGGTGTTTGTTAGTGTCTTAGGTGTACAGTTCTTAAGTATACAGGCGCTATATTCGTGTGTCGGTAGAATATTTGGTGGAAAATCTCTTGAGCAAATGAAAAGATGTCTGACAATGAAAGACAATGAAAAGATTGTCTAGTAATTTTCTTGGTCAACGACAGATGCATATCCGTATCCATGTCACTTGTTAATGTAATTAAAGCAACACAATAAACCCAATAAACAAACGAAATTCGTTTACGGGCTCACTGATACCAAATGGCGCACTGTGCAAGTAGACGAGGTTGGGGAGCGATGGGTATGTACACGTAGGGCGATTTCAGCGCTTTTCGCAACGTGGCTCACAGGAGTTGCGCAAACTACTAAACCTTTTCGCCCTGCAGCGATCTCGTCATGGTAAGACCTCGGTTGTTCAAAAATGGCATAATGTGCTCAATAGTATTAATCTACATACACTATATTGCCATTGATTATGGGACACTTGCGATTTTTGACATTTTACTAAATATCTAGAAAAATACATGAGGAATCATCTCGAAACTCTCAGTGTATAAATATAATAGTATAAGTCATACATCTCCGTGAGGATTTTTTACCGAAACTCCATAGGGGACCGTCAACAAATTAAAAAAGAATGAATATCTTTTGAATAACCCTGTCAAAACTAATGTAGCAAAAGCGCTCAAACTCTAGATTATGATTGAATGCCTTATTGTAATACACTGTGTTCATTTTTATGCAAATAGCATGCACACTCGCAGAGTAATTAAGGTTTTTATAAAAATGGCCCCAAATTTTTCTAAGTTTTTCCCTTATAATTTTCAGAGTTCTTAATATAAAATAATATTTTTTTCAGAAAATATGACAAACAACATTGCACACAGTACCCTGTAATCAGAATTAAAAAATAATAAAAATTGTATGAAAAATGAGTAGGTATACTAAATAATTTTTTACTGCGCATGCGTCAAAGATATCAAAATTTCATTTGCATATTATGTTAGCTAAATGTATAGAGCAACTTTTGTAAAAGTCTCAAAATTATAGCTTGAAAATTCTGAAAGTAATCGTCTATAGAATAAGGACAAAATCCGTTGTTTCCAAAATGAAGCAAAAAAATGAGGGATTTTATCCAAAAGTAGCCGTAACATCCCGTATTGTGTATTCTATATTGACACTAATCAATGAATATATGGATACAGCCCCTCTTGTTTTTGCTTCATTTTGAGAATAACGGATTTTCAACTTATTCAATTGACGATTATTTTCAGAATTTTCAAGTTATGATTTTGTGACTTTCACAAAAGTTGCTCTATACATTTAGCTAACATAATATGCAAATGAAATTTTGATATCGTTGACGCATGCGCAGTAAAAAATTATTTAGTAAACCAACGCATTTTGTATACAATTTTCATTATTTTTTAATTCTGATTACAGGGTACTGTGTGCAATGTTGTTTGTCATATTTTCTGAAAAAAATATTATTTTATATTAAGAACTCTGAAAATTATAAGGAAAAAACTTGGAAAAATTTGGGACCATTTTTATAAAAACTTTAATTACTCTGCGAGTGTGCATGCTATTTGCATAAAAATGAACACAGTGTATTACAATAAGGCATTCAATCATAATCTAGAGTTTGAGCGCTTTTGCTACATTAGTTTCGACAGGGTTATTCAAAAGATATTCATTCTTTTTTAATTTGTTGGCGGTCCCCTATGGAGTTTCGGTAAAACATTTTCATGGAGATGTATGACGTATACTATTATATTTATGCACTAAGAGTTTCGAGATGATTTCTCATGTATTTTTCTAGATATTTAGTAAAATGTCTAAAATCGCAAGTGTCCAATAATCAATGGCAATATAGTGTATAAATTTTAACATGAGACCGCAAACTGAACTTATTTCATTATTTTCTTAATACATCAAAATCACTCAAAAATTGAATTTTCTCCCGATTTTTAATGAGCTTATGCGATCGGAAGATATTCTCTAAACGCAATTCATTTTTTTATTATTATTAAACAGTACAATATGCAAATATTTTTCCCTATAGTGATAAAATATATTTATATGTAATATTTTTTTTTAAATTCTGAAAAAATCGAAAATTTTCAATTTTTTTTTATTTTTAGGTGGTTTGCGCGATCGGAAGATATAGTCCGATTTGAAAAATTCTTTTTTTGTTTTTCTTGTATTTACCAATCGCAACTTTTCCGCACTATAGCGATTCAGAAATAAAGACTTTTGTTTTTTCGCACCACCCTACTGGTTATTAACGGAAACCACAGAATTACAGATGATTTAAAGAAATAAATAGAAATCTTACCTGGTTATTACCGTTACTTAATGCACTTACCCGGTTATCACTGTTTTTGCAATTTTTAAATGAAAATTTACAGTCGCCTTGTGACGGCAAGTATTCGATTTTTATTTTTCAGTACTATTGCAAATCCCAAATTACCTCATTTTTTTTCAAAAATGTGCCTTACCTGGCTATAACCGGAAAGCACAGATATATCTCACAAGAAATTTTCCTATGATAAAACTAATCTCATTGAAGCAGGGATAAAACATTTGAAAAGAAAAATTTATAGAAAATGTTACTGAAATAATAATAGTTAGTAGTATATGTGATACTTCCAGCTGGCCTGAAGGTAAAGAACTACGCAAATTCGGAGATAAAGAAATAACATCGCTTTCAGAACATTATGCAGGCTGTTAAGTTATAAAAGAAGATGCCACTATTCATATTTTAGATAAATGGTGTAAGCTTAACTTTCTCGGCAAAAATTTAACAATTTTCTTTTTGTAACTTGTTTTTCTATGAAGGATCGATTCTCATGTATTTCGATTGTGCTGATACTTCTTATGTCAACAGCTTTTTGCGAAAGACGTTTCAGCAAAAAATGAATGCTATCAAAAGTAAACTCCGTTCAAACTTAAAAGAAGATAGTACGATCAGCTTGTTTTTAAATTTAAACGGACCATCTTTAAAAGATTTCAATCCCCCCCCCCCAAAAAAAAATCAATTGGTAAATGGTATTTAAAATCAAAATCTCAAAGACACCATTAATTTATGTATATAATTTCTTGTCCGGAATTAAAGTTAAGGATATTAATTTTTTCACTGCTTTAATGTTTAATTTCATAGTTTGTTTCTATTTAAATTTTACAACGAAAATTTTTTTTTATCTTAAACTTTTTGCTCAGTTTAATTTTTTTATGGAATAGTTGACTGCAAAATCCCACATATCAACAAAAAGTAGCCGAATACGATTATAAGTAGCCAGTGTTTCATTTTCAGTGAATGTGTTAACCCTTTATCTACTGCATTATGAATTCATTAACATTTTATATTCTAAAGCATTTTACGCAAATTGTTTAAACTAAATTAAAAGATTTACATAATCGTTTAATAAGTATTTGAAGGATTTTAGAAGGATTGAAGGATTAAGGTGGATTAATTAAATTTGAATTTACAGGGATTTTGTGCAATTTTTATAACCCCACTCAAATATTTTATTTTTAATTGTTTTCTTAGTATTCTGTAGAATTATAAAATGTACAAATATGATGTTCTTACAATATAAGTATAGAAATATTTCCGCATCGAAAAATCCCCCCCCCCCTCAGTGCCAAGAAAGCTCAAAAGATGCAAAAGCAACAGAAATTATCCTTAAAATTTTTTTTTTGTTTGGTGTAAGAAATAATGCTTTTGAAACAAGGTAAAGTAATGTATCTGTAACTCAATCTAAACAGTATTACAACTAACTGACGAATTAAAAGAATTTTATAATAAGTTATTTTAATGTACTTATAAGTACCGTCGGTAGATAAAGGTTTAATGTCAGAGAAATTATTGTTCAAGTTGGCCCCTGAGAAGTTTTCCAGCCGCCTAAAAATTTTCAACTTTTTATCAGTCCCCGAGCATGTAAAAGTAAGTATTTATGGACTGGAGGGAACTAGTATTGAAGATTTTATAAGGAAGAAAAAAAAAGTGTAATGCAAACATTCTTACTTCATTGGTGTAAGCAGGATTTAATTTTAAATGACATTTGTAAACGATAATTTCGTGCTCATTTTCGAAACACGGCCCGCGCTTATTGTGATAAAGTATGATGCATCGTGTGTGATGCTTAAAATAGTAAAGCATTGTTATAATTTAGGAAACAAAGTATTTATTAATATACCATTTATTGAACATGAATAAAGGGAAACACGTAATGAGATTCACGTAATGAGTTACTCCTACGTAAAATTTCATAATATCTATTCAGAATGTTTCATAATTAACTTTTTGGGTACACACTTGTTTCAGAGCTGAAACTAGTGATTTTTAGTCTTCTTGCACTAATTTCTCAAATATATACAGTAGAACCCCGATAATTCGGATTAACTGGGACCAGACCCAATCCGGATTATCGATAATCCGGAAAATCCGGAGAATAAGAAAAAAATGGAATAAAATGAAACATACTTACAGAAATCACCTTTATATTAAACTTATTGAATAATTACAGACAGTAAAAACGTTTACTTTGCTTAATTCTTCCGAAAATATTTCAGAAAAAGTTTTTTTAATTCAGAATACGATGATGAAACAAATTAATGTTATGGAAATTAACCAATCACTTCTCAAACTTGAAAAAAAAATGATCAAACCGATCCGGATTATCCGGAGATCCGGATTAACGGGGTCCGAATTTACGGGGTTCTACTGTATATATGTTACGGCCAAAACCCGCAGCCTGGCCAATTCTAGAACTGGCCAAGCTTCCTGGCCAAAACCCGAAATACATGAAATGAATAGCGTACCTCATGTTTTAGCCTGCCAATTCGCAAACTGGCCGGGCAACTTTGGGCAATATCCGAACTGGCAACTTAAGGATACTTTTTAGTTGCGGGGTCCGTCATGAAACTTCTCTTGGAAGTTGTTTCTTATTTAGAAAAACTCTTTCATCATTCTCTTCTGTGTAACAAAATACCTTTCAGCGTCTCTCTAAAAAAATCTGGAATTCCTTTCATACATTGTAAAAAAAATCTGTGAAGGTACTAAACCTTTTCTAGGAAACTGGGATTCCAAGAACTTTTCATGTAATGATAACAGGAAAAATTCATGTAATCGATTCTGAAACTTGAATTTTTGCTGTTAGCGTTACAGGAAAAGTTCTTGGAATCCCAGTTTCCTAGAAAAGGTTTAGTACCTTTGCAGATTTTTTTACAGCGTACACTGTAATAGATAACTGTTTGTCGTCCATCATAATGATGCATAGGTATCGATTTTATTGTAAATAAGATAATGTAACAACATTAAAATGTACAGTAAAAATTATTCCCATTGATTATATTGAAACGAAATATTTTGGTGTATCCCACAAAAGTAACCAAAAATAGTACACAATTCACTTTCAGTACCAAAATTAATTGATAAACCAAATAAGATAACAATTACAAACTAACCCGAGCATTTACTCGAGTTAGAGCACGGGCAGGCAGACGGCTAGACTGTTTGAATTGATAGACACTTTCAACTATGTTATAAAGGATTAAGCCGAATGCCTATATCCATTTCGTGAACTGGCCAATCACATTTGTCCAGTTCGCGAATTGGCTAATCGCATCTGGCCAGTTCATGAATTGGCCAATTTCGGGTTTTGGCCGTAACATATATGAGGACCCCAGAAGCCAAGGGGTATAAGTGACAAAATTGAAAAAATTGAGTTAAGTGCACAGGGTATCTGAAAATATGCTTTTTTCATTTCAGGTAAAGAAATATAGGTCATTTTCTGATTATTTGGGGGGAGTTATAGAGATAAACCACTTTTTTCGAAAAACAAACAATATTGATTAATTATACATTTAAAGAAAATTGTACTCTATTTTTTTTAACAGTTATTGAAATGAGAGTTCAAAGACCAGAATGCAAGAAGCAGATGTTTCCTATTACAATTTAGTCAATTGTTATTGATGTTCCAATTTAACATCAATCATCTTTAAACTCAATTTACTCCAAATCGACATTTTGTCACTTGTACCCCTTGGCTTCTGGGCTCCTCATATATATTAACAACATATGTAAGAACAATATACGACAATTTTTTTAAGAGATATGAATGGAATATAAAAATAGGCACTGTGGCCAAATACATCATGAGTCTCAATTGTCAATTGTATGAAATATGTTGAAAAGCATTCATAAGTTATCGTGAAAACTGACGGCTATTTTCGTTATTGATTAAGATCAATCACAAATTTGAAAATCAGCTTATATAAAATGATTAAGAGCACACACTAGTCACGCGGTAAAAGCCAAGCGCTAATGTAAAGTCTATGGGGGCGTTCTTTTCGAATATCTCGCTGAAATTTTAATATTTTTACATGATTTTTTTGCACAAGATAGCTGAGGACGATCCACAACCGGCCTAGTTTTTAGTTTTTCAGTTTTCGTTTCAGATTTTCTTTAAACAATTACTTAAACTTTCGGAATCGGTTTAAACCGGTTCTGAAATAGAAACTATCGTAATATAAAAAATATATAAGCAAAATCGAAAAAGTAAAAAATAGGCCGGTTGTGGATCGCCCTCAGCTATCTTGTGCAAAAAAATCATGCAAAAATATTAAAATTTGAGCGAGATATTCGAAAAGAACGCCCCATAGACTTTACATTAGCGCTCGGCTTTTACCGCGTGACTAGTGTACGCTCTTAAGTAAAAACTAGCACTGCCTGCTAGATTTTTAAACCGTCTAAAGAATTTTTTTTTTTATGACGCTAGCTGTAAGAAGTTGTTTTAAAAGATAATTTTAAATATGACATAATTATTACCATTAACTGCTTCTCGCACACAATAGTTTAATTATTTTAAAGTTTTCTTTCTTTTTTTATTCATCACGCGTAAATATACTTTTCGAATGAAAAGCGTTTGGGTATGTTTTTTAAATTCTGGAACAATGCATGCAAACATTTATTTTAAATTATGTGATAAATATATATGTTCATATGATTAAACTCGGAATAAAAAATTAAAGAAAGAGTTTTAAATATTAGACAAATTACAAAAAATCGTTTGACACTGCACGCTACATTCTAGTCAAGTAAAAGTCTGCTAAAGATGGCAAAATTGCTATGTAGGCTTTTGAATCTATAAAATTTATTTAATCGAATAATTATGACATATTTCAATACTAAATAGCACTTAAAATAATTGTTTGATTAAAAACTTTTTTGATTAAATTTGTTTATGACACATTTCTGTATATTATTATCAGTTTTCATGATTTTAAATGCCGAAAAAGTTAAAAGGTCCAAAGAATTTCATTTACAACAGACACGTTTTTTAAAATGCAGAATGTTTTATAAAAAAAAGTAACTTATCAGTTACAATTTTTATAATAAATTATTTAGCTATACTTTAGAAATTTATTCGAAAAACATTCTTAATATTTTCTCTTAATATTATCTCTTCTTAATATTATATCTTAACTTAGAGTTACAAATATTTCTCGTCATGAAGCTAAACATAATAAATGCACAGTGTGCGGGAAATTTATTGCAGGCTTTTAAACGAAGGCGGGAGTAATTTATTTTCCTCAAAAGACGCCTAAATTTTATTGTTTCATCATTTTAGTAATTAAGTCTCAAATTTTTCTAGTGCGTTCAAGTATAACTTTCAACAGCTTAATAAGGACGGGAAAAAATAATTCTCCATTTTATGACAACGTATATATTTAATGAAGACAGGAAATAATAAAGCCATTTTATTAAAAAATAAATATTTTTCAACGTGCTTTTGTGCAGCTATTTTTATTCTGATATAATAATGCATTATGAAGATCGGCGGCCGGAAAAAGTCTCTTTAAAATATTTTATGACCATTTTAAGATGACTTTTAAATTAACTTTTTCAAAAATAACGTCTACGGAAAAAATATTTGCGCTATTAGCTCTGTTTATGAAGAAAATATAATTAGCTTACCTGTAGTATTTTATGTGAGTAATACTAAAATGAGCTTTGAGAATTATTCATGCTATAATAGACTTAATATTACACACATATCTTTTTCGTAGCGAAGCATAAATTTCGCATGTTAAATTTTAGGTTCAAGTTAAAAATTTCTCATGCATGTCCGATTTATTAGCAAGATATGGTGCTATTGGGCGCATATTTAACTAAACATTTGAAAGAAGGTAAGCAGTGTTGAATTCAGGGGGTAGCCCGGGGGGGGACATTTTCCCTCGGAGCAGTGAAATGCTCCCCCTGGAAAATTTGAAAATTTGCATTTTCAATGGTCAAAAAGTACAATTCCCCCCCCCCCCCGCCGGAACTCTATAATGTCTCCCCTCGGAGCCACTGAAGTCTCTACCGGTGAAAAGTCTCTGGATTCAACACTGAGGGTAAGTAATTTATGCAACAAAATATTGACATTTTAACCTGCATTTTTCATCATATCTTGATTAGTATCCTGTTAGACCATGAACACAGTATTTACAAACTGGGTACATGTAAAATTTGAGCAGGAACAGTGATCTTGATGGCGGCAGTAGTTCAACTTTCACTTCATTAACTTCGCTGTTGTGGTAGATATAGTAAGGTACAATACTTATTCTATAAAGGTGAATATAACAAAATGTGAGATTTTGATACTCTGAGATACTGAAATTATCCATTGAAAACTATTCAAAATTTGAAGAAGTAAATTAATTTTCTATTGGAGAATAAAAGATTTTCCATGTAAAATAGCAAAAGTTTGAAGAATTTAAATAATAAGCAAATTTTTATGTGATTATAAGTCATTTCATTGCATATACAGGGTATTTCAAAAATGACCGGTATATTTGAAAAATAATAAAAATTAAACTGGCAGCGTTAGAAATACACCGTTTGTTGCAATATGTTTGGGAAAACAGTAAATTTTGAGGCATACAACTTTCGAAATTAGTTAAAATTTTCAACAAAAGATGGCGCTGCATGCAATTTGAAAGCTGTTGTAGAAAACGCAATCTGTGAGTTTGCCATTCTGTAAAGCCTCTGTCCCTGCCCGCGAAGACACTCGCGAACTAATGCTATTCTTATGGAGAGGCGATTTTTTAATAACTCTTTGGCATTTTGAAATTTTTAATAATTTTTTTTTCATTGCTTAGCTGAGGTTCCTCTCATGATTGCTCCTTGATTATGTTTTTTGATTTTGGTCGCAGGTATTTTCTATAACTTTTGCATCCAATTACTTTTACATCCAAAATTGATTTCGAAAGTCAGAGTAACTTTATAAAAAATATCTGAGATTCAAATCGAAAATGTAATCAAAGAGCGATCTTGAGAGGGGCCACATCTATGCAATGCAAAAAAAAAAAAAATATTTAAAAATGTCAAAATGCGAAAGAGTTATTACAAAAATGCTTCCCAATAGAAACACTGTAAAAAATTTGACCCATTTGCTGCAGCTTCACTCCACAGCTTTTAAAGAATATGTCTTTTATGACCAATGAGGATGCTCCATAACACAATAAAGTAACCGTTTTCTATAAAAGCAGTGGAGTGACGCTGCAGCAAATAGATCAAATTTTTTTTACAGTGAATAGCATTAGCTCGCGAGTGTCTACGCGGGTAGGGACACAGGGTTTACAGAATGGCAAACTCACAGATTGCGTTTTCTACTATAGCTTTCAAATTGCCTGCATCGCCATCTGTTGTTGAAAATTTTAACTAATTTCGAAAGTTGTATGCCTGAAAATTTACTGTTGTCCGAAACATATTGCAACAAACGGTGTATTTCTAACGCTGCCCGTTTAATTTTTATTGATTTTTCAAATAAACCAGTCATTTTTGGAACACCGTGTATATGCCAGGATAATGACATTTTCATTCTAAAACATATTTTACATTCTTGTTCTTTTTATTTTGTGGTCTAACATTTTTTTTTTAAGATACACATTTTCTATATAGAAGCTCAAATTCAATGCAATGTTCAATTTTTATTTGTTAATTTTTAAAAGCCAGGAAAATGACTCAATAAAAGTCTATTCTATTTTTACGAAGACTTTAAACGGTTTGGACATTATATTCAAAAAATGTCCAAAAGATCTTGCTGGTAGCTATGATTTTACTACTCCTGACCTGAGCTATGGCAAAAATAAGAATTATATTTTGCAGTGCCATATTTATACTTGATAAAAAACTAAAATGAGCAGGCCAGGAAAATGACATTTATTGTCAGTGACAATCATCTTTTAATTATGGAACTTTATTTATGGTTCGGTTGAATAGTTTTTGTGTTGTTGCATGCTGGTACATGAACGGATTGAATGACTACTATATAGATGCTACGTATTTACATACTTACGAATGCACCTAAAAAAGCAGCAGAAAGAACTCCTTCAATTCCCGTATTGTTTTAAAAATGGAATTACAGACGACTTGTTGCTACTGGACCGACTTTACATCAATTTTCGTTTAAAAAATCAATAAAAGATATTTTGAATCAAATTGCACTAGTTAATAAATTTTGCATTCATCGCGTCTATTTCGCGAAAACAAGAATTACAGATTAGTAATTGTGTGAAATTAAGAGTACCGCTTTTTCAGGTTATGTTTCTTGCAGTGTATTTTCTAAACTATTTTCAAGAAGAACCAATTTTTATTTACAGACAATCCTATTTTTAACACTTTCAAACAAAATTGAAAAGCGCTTATGCATTCGGTTTGTCTGTCCGTCTGGCGATCTGTTCGTTTGTCCACGCTATAACTACCGTAAATAATATACTTTGATTTTCATACAAATGATAAAGCTTATTTAGGTTACCAAAGCATGTTTGGTATTGCATAAGAAGTACATACCTTTAATGGTTCATTTACAAGGACACTCAGAAGAATTCGATTACATTGTGGTACATGCAAAAAAGTCTTTTGACGAGAATTTTTAACGACATTATGCTATTTCAAATTCATTGAAACTAATATAAATAACTGAATTTCACTATGAGCATGTTAGAACAGAGCATTTTTTAAATTTATTTATAGGGACGCATAAAAGAAATCTATTACAGTACTTTCTTTGCTTAATAATTGCTGCAGAGCACGTTTTAAAATTCGTTATGCGCTTTTAAATTTAATTAGTTTTCTGCATATTGCTCTTTATATATAAATTCTGTACCTCATATACAGTGCTGCACAAAAATATTCGCATACCATTCTCCTTATTAGAGGAAATTTCTGAAGGTGAATTTTTAACTGAAATATACATATATCGCTTAATGACCAAATTTGGAATGCATGTTGCTAATAGATACAAATGTCTATATCATATACAGGGATACTAAAAAAATTTGGATAATTTTCCGACTCTAGATGGGATCAGCTGAAATTCGGTTTTGAAATGCGTAATATATTTCAATATGATGAAATGAGATGTAATATTTTATTTTTTTCAACAGTGCAGTTATGTTACATTATTTTGAATGTTAGGAAAATGTTTCATAATCTATGCTTCACGCATGAGTTTTCTTTTCCTATTTGTCATGTTATTGACAAATTTATACGCCGATGCAATAAAATTTTGAAATTGATAAGGATTTTTACTCTTTTATAAGATAAAATAATCGTGTAATGTTTTTAGAAAATAACCTATGTATTTGCACTTTGAAAAGATACTACTTTATGAAGTGTTAAGCAGATTATCTCCTAATACAGCTTAACGCTCAAAGGACAATAAAATGATATTTGTTAGTAAACAATGAAACAGTATAATAAAAACAATCTAAGAAAAATAAAAAGGTAGAAGTAATAATGTTATCAAATATTGTAAAAAAAAACAAAAATGCCGGTTCTATTATAAATAAATGAAGCATTATGGTATAGACATAGATGAAAAGATGGACAATAATCTTGCTTGCAACAATCAAACTTTATTGTAGGATTCTTTTAAAACAGATTTTAATAAACTTCTAAACACTTAAAACTCCTTAAAACAAGATAATATTGTTTTTTCAAAAATGTATAAGATATTTCACGTTTTTAAAAATATACACTTGTAAATTAGGATTATTTTATCGATAAGTTGTATCTAAAATTATGCAGATTACTCATGGATACAAACCATGGATAGTTACAAACCTTTTAGGATTTTACCCACGAAATAGAAGAAAAGGTAGACATGTTTACAAAAATTGAAACTTATTCTAGAATCCATTTTAAAAAAGCATTGTTAAACTTTTAAGAACTTAAATCTACTAAAATCAGGATAATAAACTTTTTAAAATGTGCAAGATATTTTACCCTCTTTTCAAAAATATGCACTTGTAACTTATGATTATTTTATTCTTAAGTTGTATTTAAAATAAAAGCAGATTAAATGCAATAACTCATGGGTTCAATAGTTACAAAGTTTTTAAGATTTTACCTACGATAAAAAACGATATGCGTAAAACAATATTATATTTTTGACCTTACACTTATTTCTCGACAGCAGTTGTGTATAATAGAAATCGCCTGACCGTTAAAAGTTGTTTTCATCACGACAGTAAAAAAAAAGCAATAACACCGCATACCGAAAATTTATGGCGGACATTTAAAGAAAGGCCACAATAACTCATTTCTCTCAAGAGTAACCTAAATTTTCTTCTTTCATCATTTCGGTAATTAAGTCCCTAAATCACACAGCCCATCCACTCTAACTTTCAACACATTCGTCAAAAAGGGGAAAAAATTACTGAACAATTTCATTGTTACTTTTATTAAGATGGAGACAAGTGAAGTATAAATCAGCTGTTAAGAGCGGGTTATTTTTCAGTTCGGACATTGTTTAGCTATATTAGCTTTGTCGTGATGATGATTTTCTTTAAATCATTGAACTAGGGGATGGTATTTAAGATGTATGGTGTGAAATCTAAAAGAAATTGCAATGTACTTTATGGACAAATTAATTGTAAAGTACGGTTGTTACCTGTGCTCAGAGGATTCCGTATTATAAATATATATTTATTAATTATTAGCTGCTATATTATTAAAAAGATATCATTGTGCAAATATAATACATTATAAAAAACTATACAGCTTACGGCTGTATATAAACAAATTAAAGTTTTGTACTTTGTGTATATACTGGAAAAGTACGAATGGGTGCACTATAAAAGTTCAAAGAGATATTAAGCCTAAGTAACATCAAGTATTACAGATTAAATGCAATAACTCACGGGTACAACGGATGCAAATTTTTTAAAGATTTTACGTACGATACTAAACGATTAAAATATTATTATATGTTTGATCTTATACTTATTTCTCGACAGCAGCTGTTTATATTAGAAATCACCTGGCCGTTAAAAATTGTTTTCATCACGACAATAAAAAAAGGGCAATAACACCGCATATCGAAAATTTATGGCGGACATTTAAAGAAAGGCCGCAATAATTCATTTCTCTCAAGAGTAACCTAAATTTCCTTCTTTCATCATTTCGGTAATTAAGTCCCTAAATCACACAGCCCATCCACTATAACTTTCAGCACTGTCGTCATAAAGGGGAAAAAATTACTGAACCATTTCATTGTTACTTTTATTAAAATAGAGACAAGTGAAGTATAAATCAGCTGTTAAGAGCGGGTGATTTTTCAGTTCGGATATTGTTTAGCTATTTTTGCTTAGTCGTGATGACGATTTTCTTGAAATCATTGGAATGGGGGGATGGTATTTAAGATGTATGGTGTGAAATGTATTGCATTTTATGGACAAATTACTGTAAAGTACGATTACTGCCTGTGTTCAGAGGATTCCGTACAATAAGTATAGAAATTATTAGCTACTTATATTATTAAAAAGATATCATTGTGCAAAGATAAGGATTTATAAAAAAATATATACAACGTTGGATTGTATATAAACAAATTTAGAGTTTTGTACTTTGTATATATACTGGAAATGTATAAACGGGTGTACTATAAAAATTTAAAGAGATATGAAGGCTAAATAACATCAAATATTGCAGATTAAATGCAATAAATCATGGTTATAACAGTTACAAACCTCTTAATATTTTACGTACGGAACTAAACAATTAAAATAATATTATATTTTTAACCTTACACTTATCTCTCGACAGCAGTTGTTTATGTTAGAAATCACCTTTTGTTGTTTTCATCCCAACAATTAAAAAAAAGGGCAATAACACCGCATACCGAAAATTTATGGCCGACATTTAAAGAAAAGCCGCAATAATTCATTTCTCTCAAGAGTAACCTAAATTTCCTTCTTTCATCATTTTGGTAATTAAGTCCCTAAATCACACAGCCCATCCACTATAACTTTCAACACTGTCGTCAAAAAGGGAAAAAATTACTGAACCATTTCATTGTTACCGTAATTTCGGGTGTATAAGCCGCAGATCAAACAATTCTTTTTGGACCCAAAAATCTTATTTAGTGATTGAAGACAAATATTTACGGCTATCTGACTAGTTATATTTGTTTTTTGAAAAATTCTGGGTCGAAAAAGAATTGTTTGAGCTGCGGCTTATACACCCGAAATTACGGTACTTTTATTAAGATAAAGACAAGTGAAGTATAAGAGCGGGTGATTTTTCAATTGAGATATTGTTTAGCTATTTTTATTTTGTTATGATGACGATTTTCTTTAAATCACTGAAGAGGAGGATGAAATTTAAGATGTATGATGTGAAATTTAAAAGAAATTTTAATGTACTTTATGGACAAATTAACTGTAAAGTACGAAAAATTATCTGTGCTTCTGTTCAATAAATATAGGAAATTATTAGCTAACTATATTATTAAAAATATATCACTGTGCAAAGAGGATATAATAATAAAAATATATACAACGTAGGGTTGTATCTAAACAAATTAGAGTTTTGTATATTGTGTCTATACTGGAAAAGTATGAATGAGTGTACTATAGATGTTCAAAGAGATATGAAGCCTAAATAACATGAAATATTGCCGATTAAATGCAATAACTCATGGTTATAACAGTTACAAACCTCTTAATATTTTACTTATTGAACTAAACAATTAAAATAATATTATATTTTTAACCTTACACTTATTTCTCGACAGCAGTTGTTTATGTTAGAAATCACCTTTTGTTGTTTTCATCACGACAATAAAAAAGGGCAATAACACTGCATACCGAAAATTTATGGCGGACATTTAAAGAAAAGCCGCAATAATTCATTTCTCTCATGTGTAACCTAAATTTCCTCCTTTCATCATTTCGGTAATTAAGTCCCTAAATCACCCAGCTCATCCACTGTAACTTTCAACACTGTCGTCAAAAAGGGGAAAAAATTACTGAACCATTTCATTGTTACTTTTATTAAGATGGAGACAAGTGAAGTATAAATCAGCTGTTAAGAGTGGGTGATTTTTCAGTTGAGATATTGTTTAGCTATTTTTGCTTTGTCGTGATGACGATTTTTTTAAAATCATTGAGGAGGGCAATAGTATAAACATGTATGATGTGAAATTTAAAACGAATTTTCAAGTACTTTATGGACAAATAAACTCTCAAGTACGATTATTATTTGCGCTCAGAGGGTTCCGTACAGAAAATATATGAATTATTAATTAACAATATTATTAAAAAAGATATCGTTGTGAAAAAAATAGTAAGACTTCATAAAAAATTATACAACGTAGGTTTGTGCATAAACATGTAGTTTTTTAATTTGTATACTAGAAAAGTATGAATGTGTATACCATAAAAGTTCCAAGAGACATGAATCATAAATAATATCAAGTATTGCAATCAATATAACTTTTTTAAAAATATTATCATTAAACTGATTTGATGAACTTAAATCGGTACTGACACTAAATATAATACATAATTGAATTTCATTTGGAAACTCACATAACTAAATTTTCTTTAAGTCATTGAATTGGAGCATGGTATTTAAGATGTATGGTATGAAATTTAAAACGGATTTTAACGTACTTTATGGATAAAAATTACAGTACACGAATGACTTGGTTAGCGAGTTAAGGCAGCACATATTTCTCTGAAAAAGACCCGGATGATGATGTTAAGTCTATGGGGGCATTATTTTCAAATATCCCAGTTTAAATTTTAATATTTTTACATGATTTTTTTCCAATAGGTTAGTTAAGGGCTATATACAACTGCACTCGTCTTGACTTTTTTGACTTTGGTTCCAGATTAAAAAAAAATACTTTAGCTTTCAGAACCAGTTTAAACCAGCTGTGAAATTGAAACTATCCTAAAATAATAATAAAAAAATTAACCAAAATCGGAAAAGTAAAAACCAGCCCGGTTGTAGATAGTTTTCATCTATCTTATGCAAAAGAAAAAAAAACATGTAAAAATATTAAAATTTGAGCGAGATATTTGATAATAGCGCTCCCATAGACTTAACATTATCATCAGGGTCATTTCAGTGAATAGTGTGGCCCCTTAAGTTGTCACTTCTTTCTTAGCACTGCATTTTTATATGCCAGCGACATGTTTAAAATGGAGCCTGCTGTGTGGTAATAAAGAATTTGATGTCACAACTACCGATATATTCTAGCTGTCTCTCCACTATTCCTCATGCTGCCTTGTATTTATTTTTTTATTGAATAACACGCATCTGACTTGCGTGTTCGACGTGAAAGCCTGCTTATAAGTCATCGTCAATATACAGAGACGAGATAGCACAAGGACATTTTAGAACACGAGAGAAATACAAACAAGAGTTCTACACAAAGAATGTGTGCAACAGAACCAGCGGGGATCGAACCCACAACCTAATAGGCATGTGCCTTAACCACTCGGCCACGGAGGCCCCATTCTGCCTTGTGAGGTCCCTCATCTTCCTCTCGATAATGCCTTGTTTAACTGAACGTTTTCATTGTAATTAAAACAAGTCTACGAATGACGAATAAACTTCACCAACCCCTAGACTTATCCATGTGCGAAATTTTAAAATGGAGGGCCAAAATCACAGTCAGGAGTGGTCCAGCGACCTCATTGGTCGTGTGGTATAGGTGAAAATCACGAACGTGTTTCTCCATTTGAAAAAGAGTGAGGGGTAAAGTAATTCATGAAGCAATTGTTACCGTCTGTTCTTATTTACGATAAACCATCGAAATTAACTCAATTAAGGTATTTTGATGACATTATATAAAATAAGAGTGAAAAATAGACTATAAATGAAAACAGATGAGATTTGCATCAAAATTGCCGCTACGATTTTTTTTTCGAAAAAAGGAGTAAAACGACATTTCTTCTACTGCTAAGAGATTGTTCTCTGAAAAGGACGCGACTCAATGACCAATGAGGTGTTTGGATTTCACCGGACTGTGATTTTGGCCCTCCATTTTAAAATTTCGCTATCCGCGTTCTCTCCGGAAAAAAATGAATTACAAGTTATAAAAGTTGAGTTACAGTTTTGAAACAAACTTTATTTAATATTACATTTTCCGTTCCATTCGGGAAACAAACAAACAAACAAAATTCAATTGTTAAAAGCGAATATACATACCGCATAGTTAAATCTAATGTTAAAACTATCATACAGTTATAACTACGTTGTTATCGCTAACATTATACAATGTCCATTCGGCGATATTGACGAATGCGTTTGGGCTTTAAAATAACTTGTAATTTTATATGAAACAAACTTTATAAATGTTAAAATCTGCGTTCTTTAATAAGCAAACTAAACCTTAAATTCTGTTAAAATAAACTTTTATTATTAATTCAAAAACACTTCTACTAATGTAAAATTAAAAATCAAAATCATTTACGCTATGAATATTTAAAAAGGCTGTAGCCAATGGCAGTTTGAGCACGATTAAGCGATCGTAAGCAAATGAATATTTTATGAAAACCGGAGGCAATAAACTAATTTAAAATTTAAAGCCGTTTTTATTGTTATGAAATGAATTCTCATTGGAATTACATGTCGGTGAAATGTAGTTTTATTATTTTGTTTCTGTGCAAATTTAAAATGCTAAAACGCAAAGCGCATTTCTAGCTATTTGTTTTTATAGCTCTTAAATAAAGCACTTAGCTATTACAATAAATAAATAAATGTTTTATTCTAAATTTACTTTGTAAAATCTTTTAAAACATGAGGGAGTAAATAAAGAACGCAAAGTTGATATTGAATAAAAGATAAATTTAAAATAAAATAATTGCAAACGGCGCAAGGAGAATTAAACAAATAATAATTACTATTGCCATTACTAAAGGCCAAAACATAAATGAAGTCATATAATAAATGCGTATAGTTATACTAACATTACTACAAGTAATTAATAGCAAAAGTATTTTTTAAGGAGGATCAAGGGTTGAAAACTTTTCAAAAAATCGAATTTTTTTATGATCTAATTTGATTATTCAGTTAATTCTAAACTCAATGCGAAAAGCCGCATAAAAATATTTGCATTTTTAACGGAGTTATAAGCATTTATGTATCAACACTTGCATAGCCGCACACTGTAAAAAAAAGGGTCGATCTACTAAAAAAACTTTAGTGATCCTTGTAATTACTAAAAAATTTTTAGTAATCTTAGTCGGTTACAAGAAAATCTGTAAGAATTACTAGAAAAAAGTTAGCAACGAAGAGAGTTAATAATTTTATATTTTTAAAAACTATTACTAAAACTCACTCGGTGTGGCCTTGATAGCATAGTGGTTATAGTAACGGACTCCAGACTAAAAGGTCCCGGGTTCGATACTGGCCACCGCCAAATACGCCCCGAATGTATGTAGTGTAAGTACTCGTTAGTAAAGGGATTATGAAAATCCTGTCGGAGCAGGTAGCAATGTTTGGTGCTGCCATCTGTTGCAGTTTTGCCGAAAATCTTCCGCTTCAGAAGTCTGGATGCAGCTCGAAGGAACTTCCTGCCCTTCGGGCGCACGTAATGGTTATTAAAAATAATTTTGGAGCTATTACTAAAATTTGCTTGGTGGCTCATACTAAAAATTTTTAAGTTAGTTATACAAAAATTCTTTTGTTCAGTTTACAAAAGAAATGCTTGTTTCACTTGCAAAAAAAAAGTTTGTAATGGTTACTAAAATATTCTGTGGAATACAAATTTACTAAAAAATTTTTAGTAACCTCTTGAATTTTTTTTTACAGTGCACCCACATAATTTCAAATTTAAGACGCGTTTTCTCAAAACTTGATTTTTGATGACTAACACAAAAATTTAAAAAGAAACTATTTGATGGAATGGCTTAATTTTTTTTTTTTTTTTGCAAGCATATAATACTATTATCTAGAGAATGAATTACTATATTTTAGATATTTTAATATTTTGAGTATTTTGAATAAAAAACAGTTGTATTTTTTAGGGTTTTTTTTGAATTTTCAACTTTGAGAGATTTTTTAATAATGCTTTTTTTAAGTGATAATTATATCCTTAATTCATTCTCTAGATAATGATGTTATATGCTTACAAAAAATAAATAAATAAATAAATAAATAATAAAAAAGAAATAAGCCATTCCATCAAATAGTTTTTTCTAAATTTTGGTGTTAGCCGTCAAAAATCAAGTTTCGAGAAAACGCGACTTAAAGTTGAAATTATATGGGTGCGGCTATGAAAGTATTGATACATAAATGCTTATAACTCCGTTAAAAATGCTAATATTTTTATGCGGTTTTTTGCATTGAGTTAAGAATTAATTGAATAATCAAACTAGATCATAAAAAAATCGATTTTTTGAAAAGTTTTCAACCCCTGAGTCCCCTTAAATCAAATAATACTCCATTAAAAACATGTACTGTTAATAGTACACGAGACCCAAAGGAGTTAAAATAAAAACAATATTTTTTCAGTTCGGTGTTAAGAGATGTTTGAAAAAGAGATTACGAGATTTTTGAAAAATAGTTTTTTTTTCAAGTAACTTAGTGGTAATAACTATTAATCCTAATTAATATCTGTAATTAATACGTTCGCAAATAAATCTGAATTTGAAAAATGTGTCATCAAGTTGTTTGTTTGGCTCTGTAAACAAATTAAAGTATTTCCAAAATTTGACCTGTTCTTCCACCGTTAAAAAAATGTTTCCAAGAAATTAAACAATATGTATACAGCATCAATTTACATTTCCATAAGAGAAGCTGAAACTTCCAGACGACCCAATATTTAGAATTTTATTTATGTTTTGATCTTAATAAGTACTTATCTAGAAAAATGAAATATCTAACAGAAAATAAAATATCTTTCATCTGCACACGTAACCGTTGTATTATATTTCCCATCTCATTACATGTTATAAAAATGCATGCGTTACTTAATCGTTATCCATCGTTATTTTCTTATAAAACAATTCAAATTGTCATTTCTTTCGTCTACAAATAGTTCATTTCGAATCACTTTCGAATTCATTTAAATGTATTATCAAGAGAAAAGAGTTAATAGATTTCTGATTATATTACCTTTCATTAACATAAATAAATATTTGTGTATCATTAAGTTTCGGCTTTTTATCCACTGTCTAAAATATTCCATATTATGAAAAATTATTTTTAGCTATTATCATAAAAAACGTATTTAATGAATAGGAGACGCTAAATAATTGTAATTTAAAATTCCTTTTGTAAAAGAAATTTATTTCGAAATATCTCTTTTTATTTCTGCAACGGAGACACATGCAGATGCTGTTTAATTAATGTAATAATCTATATTATCATGATTATTAATTTTATTATGTGAGTGAAATTGACATAAAAAATAGAATCTGTATTTTGGTTCATTTATTTTTTTGTGATTTCATTGATTATTTAAATCTCTTCTGGTTATTTCAAATAAAAAGTTTAAATTCTATTTTTTTCCTTGGCATATGCTATTGTTCCTTGTTAATATTTATATTACCATAGTAGCGTAGAATCATGATATAAATATTTTGATACGCTTTTTGTTTCTGTATAAAATTGAATAGTTTTTAAAACACGCAGATTCATTTTAAAAAGAAAGAAATAATTTAATTAAAAAATACGATCTGTATCAAAACTTGGTTAAAACTGAATATGACAATGAATTAGGACTGCTTTGCGATTCCTATTATTTGCGCCATAAATCATTACGCTACTATTAACATCAAATCTAGTCAGAACGAGTTGCGAAAAATTTCGCATAGCAGCGCCACCTTTTCGGCGATTGACACTGAAACGTAAAGAGAACCAGTTCATACCAGGAATTAATTGAATATAAAGTTTGATGGAAATTCCTTCAAGAATTCTTGAGGTAGAGGAATTGTGAAAATTATAAACAATACAACATAGCAACGCCACCTGTCATATATTAAATGCATAGACATATACTAATATTATTACATGTAAATAATAGTAAAAGTATTTCTTAAATAATACTCCATTAAAAGACATATAGAATTATTAGTACCAGACTAACAAATATAACACCAGACTCGAAAGGAATAAAACAAGTCTACGTGTGACGAATAAACTTCACCAATCCCCTGCCCCTTAAAACTATAAATGATAAATGAATTAATTTAGTTACAATTTTCAAAGTTACTTTAGTTGCTTTACTACAAAATTTATTTTATTTGATAGTACGTTTTCCGTTAATTTCAATGTAAAAAAAATAGGTAATTTCTGTAAGTTTTACTGGTGAATAAGGTATCCTGGGGTAATAACGCCACGTTAAAGTTCTACCAATTTTCACGGCTTAATTTTAGATTGTGTTTTTCAAACAAATATAGGGTTTGATACAGCAAATCATTGTGTATCTATAGAAAAAAAATAATTTAACAGGTATGCATTCATAAAATGTAATGACGTGATATCTTAACCAATGCTATTTGGCGTTATTACCCACCTATGCGGGTAATAACGCCATGCAAACAAATAAATAAAATAAGATGGAATAATTCCATGTAGATGTCCATTTCTAAAAATACAAACTCTACAGCCCTAGAAATTTACAAATTGTTGACAAAAAATTTTTCTAAGCGATAGAAAATGTTTAATATTTTGTGAAAGTGCAAGAAAAGGGAGAGGGGGGAGGTAAAAGAATATCAGACCCTGAGCTTCTTTTGCCTAAAAAGAATCGCTTAGATAAAATTATTAGGAAAATTGCACGGTTTTAACGGTGTTTATCTAAATCAGTATTTATGTTCCCATATATGCATTCTATGCGATAGAAAACATTCATTTTTTTGTGAAAGTGAATAGAAAAAGTGATTGGGGGAGCATCTACAGTATATAACTCCCTGAGTTTATGTTTACTTAAAAAGTCCCACTTAAATATAATTATAAAAATGATTGCACTTTTTAACCCGTAAATCCCACACTAATGTGGATTAGCTCAAACTTAAAGTTAAAATGTCGGCGTTATATTAAACATTCTTTAATAAATTTGTATTTTTAATTAAGTAAATAAGATTTTCTTATTATCAATGTCCTTGTGAGATCCCTTATTAAATTTTACACATGATTCATGTGGTTATATTTCATTAACTCTATATTAGCAACAAAATAATCTTTAACTGCTGTTAGCGATCTCACTAAACGCTGACTTTTTGTTGTTGTCAAATTTCAGGTTTTAACTTGTAGTTTGCCATTTAACTGTAGATACAACTGAAATTCTCTTTCTTTTGAAGTCCTCGTACTACTGTTAGAAATATTTAAATAAATTAAATTTAATTAGACTTCATACTGTACAAAAAGTTTAGTTCAGAAATAGTACTCTATGAGTTTTAATCATTGATCGCCTTTTAACCTTTAACTAATGTTACCGGTCTCGCAGACCATTTCTTTTTGCATTTTTTATAGTTGAACTTGTAATTTTCAGTTTAACTACAGACACTACCGAAATTTTGTTTCATTTGGAACTTTTGTACTATTGCCAGACACTTCTAAATAGATTAATATTAATTATAATCGTCTTGTACAAAACGTTTAGTACAAAATTCTATCCTATGAGTTAATCATGCCTTTTATTCATCTTTTGATCTTACGGTCTCATAGATCCCTTCACATTAGTTACGTTACAATTTACAGTGGCGGTCGAAAGTTTCCGGCTCCTTAGTTTCTGCGATTTATTTACCAAAAAGTTTCAGCAAAGAAGAAGCACAATTGCTTCAAAAGCTAGGAATATGTGAATGACTTCTGACCACGTGATAATTTTGATTGGATACTGAAGATGCTTCATGCAAAGGGATAGAATTCGAAGTTCGCGTGTGCAAAAGTTTCCGGCCACTTATCATTCTTTAGATTTGTTTCTATCGGTAAAGTGTTTTTTGGTTGTGTTTATGAATGAATTAACGTGTATAGTGAAGTTTGAATTCAAAATTGAAAAGTTCAACAATTATTGTTCATAGATGAGTGATTAGTTTGTCGCTAAAAGGCCAATCTTCTCGAGATATTGCGGCAAAGTTAACGATCGGTAAAATCGACTGTAAACGATATTTAAAAATTATATAAAGATGGCCATGACCTTCAGGATTTTCAGAGGTCCGGGAGACCCCGGAAAATTACTATTCCTGTGGACAGAATTATCAGGAGAAAAACAATTGACAATCCGCATGAAAATTCCGTTGAAGTATACTGCGATTTACGGAATGAAAATATTGCTGAAATAAATTGGTCTACCGTGTCATGATGCTGACGTAGAACTTTTTGGAATAGTCGGTGTTCAAAAATTTTTCCTAGGTAAAAAAAAAAAAAAAAAAAAAAAAAACAGCGTACTCGACTGGCGTTTTTCAAAAAACACAAAGTCTGGTCAAGTAAAAACTGGACAAAAATACTATTTTTCCATCAATCGAATTCGAAACCGTTTTGAAAGTGATGGCAGACACAACGTCCGATGACTTAACAACAAAACATATGATTCGACCTATGTTATTCCTTGAATGAATCATGGCGGAGGGCACGTTATGCCGTGGGGAGTATTTTCTTCAAAAAGTGTCGGTCTGTTATTTGAAATCCCCACCCAGGTGAAGCATACGATGTATAAGGATATCTTACAAGATCATTTTCTGGCTTTTTAGAGAAAAAAATTTGGTCGCAACTATTTTTCTTAATATGATAACGATTTAAATAATGTATGCAAGCCTCGATAAGCAATGGTTTCCGCACTAAAAATTTCGTTTTTGAAATGGTCAACCCAAACGGCCAACATGAATCCAATAGAAAATCTTTGGAAAGAAGTTGGAAAAAGTTTGCGGATCTATAGATATTCCAACTCAGCCGAAATTTCGTCAAAATTGCAAGAAATGTGGAAAAAACGTACCATAGACGATCTTTAACCGTTGATTGTATGGATGTTACGTTGCTGCGCCGCAGTACTTATTACTAAAGATAATAAAATAGTAAACGATAAAACACTAATTGTAAATGTTATTGATCACTGTAATTTTCTATTACAGTACCACTTTTTAGAAACTAGTGAAGGTGGCTGGAAACTTTTGAGAACATGCGTTTTCCTTTATACTTAATTTTGTCAATTAAATTTATTGATATTTACATGTTCTTCTATAAGTAAGTTCCTAACTATTATGTCAATAAAATGTATAAGTATCACTTTGAGATTCCTCTTTATATAAGCATACTTACAAATTAACTGAAAAATTTTTGCTGGCCGGAAACATTGTATATCACATCAGTTAAAGGTTAAATTTTGAAAATTTTGAAAAACAGAACGCTGAGAAAGCGGTCAATTAAAATTTAGAATTCAATTGAACAACCAAGTGAGTATTTAATAGAAACCTGATTTTGAAAATGTATGAATTAGAATATCGAAAACATTTTGATATCCTTTTTTTATGAGTTTAAAAAAGTTTTTACATTAGTATTAAAAAAGAAAGACCAGTTATGGCTACCGGACCCCCCCCCCCCCCTTTAATCTAATCATTTCAACGATGACAATAATGCTGTCTCATAAGTAAAGGAAAAAATAAACCCCCTTCGGATGTAGTTCCGCCACTGTAAGGAATCAACCGAAGTATTAACGCCAAGGAATGGCGTTATTACCCCAATATACTTATTGCGCAGTTCATATTAAACTACAAACTATCCCGCGAACATATAAAAAATCTTCTACAACATTTTGAAAGTACATGAAATGCACTACAAATTTAAATATTAAACAAAATATTTCCTGGTAAATATATAGTCTTCACATCACAGAACTTACCTCGCAAATGTTAGATCAAGCATTAATTTTAATTGCTTCTAAAAGCGATTAGATCTACAAATGGAACAAATTAACTTTAAGCTGTTGTTTGTGTTTTATATAACTCAATGCCTTTCTGCGCAGAGCCAACAGGTGCCATTTCCCGGATTATTTAATAATTTTGCGTAATATTAGCACTTGGCGTTATTACCCCACCTGCGTTATTAGACCAGAACACCTTATTTAAAATTATTATAGAATTTTTGCTGCATATTTAAATTTATTATTAAACTTACAATACATTTCTAACTACGTTATTCTCGCTATTGCTGTATGACGTCGCATCTGCGTTATCGTTCCATACTCTTGGGAATTAAAATAACTCATAATTTTAAATGAAACATATTTTACAAATGTCAAAAACTGTATTCTTTAATAAGCAAATTCAACTTTAAATGCTATTAAAATAAACTTTTATAATTAATTCAAAAACATTTCTACAAATGTAAAATTAAAAGGGAAAACCATTTATGCTATGAATGTTTAAAAAGACTGTAGCCAATGGCAACTGAGCACGATTAATTGATCGTAAGTAAATGAATATTTTATGAAGACCAGAGGCAATAAACTAATTTAAAATTTAAAACCATTTTTATTGTTATGAAATGAATTCTCATTGGAATTACATGTCGGGGAAATGTAGTTTTATTGTTTTGTTTCTATGCAAATTTAAAATGTTAAAAGACAAAGCGCGTTTTCTGTTATTTGTTTTTATAGTTCTAAAGAAAGTATTTAGCTATTACAGTAAATAAATAAGCATTTCACTCTAAATTTACTTTGTAAAATCTTTTGAAATGAGATTTAGTTAATAAAGAGCACAAACTTGATACTGAATAAAAGAGAAATTTAAATAATGTAATAATCTCGTTTTTAACCGTTATCTAGCAAATTTTATATAAAACTAGCGAGCTACGCCCGCTAGCTGGGCCACTTTTTCCAAACGAACCTCGATATTAAGCAGTATATAATAAGCGAAAAAATTCATTTAATAAGCAAGTCTTGGAGTTCGAATCCTCAAGCACAAAAAAAGTAAATTAAAGAGCTATGGTTGTTATGCGCCCATTATCCCGTTAAAAATATGTGATTTCGCACAGTGGGCGCTACGCGCCCACCGTGCAACGGCCTACCACCCACCGGAGCTACGCGCCATGGTCGCCATCGTCCCGTTAAAAATATTTGGTTTTGCACGGTTGGCGCTGCGCGCCCATAAGACATTTTCTCGTATTTTTTGGTTCATCAGAAGCAGACTTTTACGCAGATTCTGAATATGTAATCAGTTTTATCTACTTTAAAAACTGTCTGTATGATGGTTTAAGAAAAACGCGCAAAAAAAGTTTCGGTATTAAAAACTGCAAAAGACTGCTATTAAAAAAAATAAGTAATTTCATTAATATCACAAACAACATAACTAACAAATAATTTTGGCAGCTCGTTTTCCGTTTGTGCTATCAAAAATTAGTATTAATCGCGTAAATCTTAGGTTACACAATATTCGTGTATGCTACCAAAAATAAAAAGTATGAAAATAAACCGTGTTTAAAATTTTTTACCAATTAGTTCTTTTTCAAAGAACCGAAACGTAAGAAAAAGTCGTTTTCCGGGGAGAAAAAAGAGGTTTTCGGCTGCTTCTTCTTTTAGCCAAAGGGGAAATGTTCAGGTCGATCACCGCAAGGTGGCGCAGTGTTCTGCCTCAGAGCTCCGTTTGAGCCCCGTTTGGGAAATTAGACGTTTTCCGTTCCGATTCCCGACCGGTTTTTAATTCATAACTTTTTTAATTTTGGTCCCACGGTCTCGAAAATGCCCGAAATGACTTTCCCGGAATTTTTCGAATCGAAAGACACCTCTCGCGACTTCCAACTCGCCCGCGTTGCGAACTGTAATCGGCTTCAAGCAGACAGACAGACAGACAGAGGCGCACGGATTTTATTAGTATAGACTAGCGAGCTACGCCCGCTAGCTGGGCCCCTTTTTCCAAACGAACCTCGATATTCAGCAATATATAATAAACAAAAAAATTCATTTAATAAGCAAGTCTTGGTGTTCGAATCCTCAAGCACAAAAAAAAGTAAATTAAAGAGCTATGGTTGTTATGCGCCCATTATCCCGTTAAAAATATGTGATTTCACACAGTGGGCTCTACGCTCCGTGGTCGCCATCGTCCCATTAAAAATATTTGGTTTTGTACGGTTGGCTCTGCGCGCCCATAAGACATTTTCTCGTATTTTTTGGTTCATCAGAAGCAGACTTTTACGTAGATTCTGAATATGTAATCAGTTTTTTTCTACTTTAAAAACTGTCTGCATGATGGTTTAAGAAAAAACGCGCAAAAAAGGGAGAAAAAGAGGTTTTCCACTGCTTCTTCTTTTAGCCAAAGGGGAAAAGTTCAGGTTCTTCACCGCAAGGTGGCGCAGTGTTCTGCCTCAGAGCTCCGTTTGAGCGCCGTTTGGGATTTGAGACATTTTTCGTTCCGATTCCCAAGGGGTTTTCAATTCACAACTTTTTTAATTTTGGTCCCACGGTCACGAAAATGCCCGAAATGACTTCTCCGGAATTTTTCCAATCGAAAGACACCTCTCGCGACTTCCAACTCGCCCGCGTTGCGAACTGTAATCGGCTTCAAGCAGACAGAGGCGCACGGATTTTATTAGTATAGACTAGCGAGCTACGCCCGCTAGCTGGGCCACTTTTTCCAAACGAACCTCGGTATTAAGCAGTATATAATAAGCAAAAAAATTCATTAAATAAGCAAGTCTTGGTGTTCGAATCCTCAAGCACAAAAAAAAGTAAATTAAAGAGCCATGGTCCCGTTAAAAATATGTGATTTCGCACTGTGGGCCACGTGCACTCGAAAAAAAAGATTGTGGATCGGAACTATGGTCGCTTCGCGCCCATAGTCCCGTTAAAAGTATTTGGTTTTGCACGGTGGGCACTACGCGCCCTTAAGACATTTTTCCGTATTTTTTAGTTCATCAGAAGCAGATTTTTACGCAGATTTTGAATATATAATCAGTTTTTTTCTACTTTGAAAACTGTCTGCATGATGGTTTAAGAAAAAACGCGCAAAAAACGCAATTAGCGCCGGTAGAAAAAGCGGTTTTCGGCTGTTTCTTCTTTTAGCCAAAGGGGAAAAGTTAGGTTCTTCACCGCAAGGTAGCGCAGTGTTCTGCCTCGGAGCTCCGTTTGAGCGCTGTTTCGGATTTGAGATTTTTTTCGTTCCGATTCCCAAGGGGTTTTTAATTCATAACTTTTTTAATTTTGGTCCCACGGTCTCGAAAATGCCCGAAATGACTTTCCCGGAATATTTCCAATCGAAAGACACCTCTCGCGACTTCCAACTCGCCCGCGTTGCGAAGTTTAATCGGCTTCAAGCAGACAGAGGCGCACGGATTTTATTAGTATAGATTTATCCGGTTGACAACAATTTTTTGTGAAATAATTAAAATTAGTTTTTATCAATCAAGAAAATATCTTAAATTATATAAGACAAATTTTCTTTTTCTTTTTTAGTGGTATCCAAAAAGGTGCTTTAAGCATTTTTTGAGGTTGCGTATATGCACCCATGGACCCGAAGCGGTCAACAGTTTGCTTTATGTATTCGTTTTGTCTGGTCATCTATTTGTGTTTGAACTCTTGTAAATATATTCCGATTGTCACATAATTGATATAATATATTGAGTATACTACTGCGTGTTTGCAATTGAAAATGGACTATGTGGCATTTATAGTTCGATTACATGGTTTTAAAATCTTAATTAAATAAGGTAATTTTTTTTTTTTTTAGTGGTACCAAAAACAAGCGCTCTAAGCATCTTTTGAGAATGCACCCATGGTCCCGAAGGGGTTAACAGTTTGCTTTATGACTTCACTTTGTCTGGTCGTCTTGTAACGGTTGGACACTCAGCGTGGGGGTGGAATGGAGACATAACTCAGAACATAAGATAAAAACAGTTTATTTAAAACGGTTAGGGCTCAAGGGCAGTGGAGCAGTTCTGTAATTTTAATAACTGATAACAATACTAAAAGATTAAACTCATACTCACAGCTCCGGCACTAACTCAATCGGGGCACTTCAGATTACTTCTCCCTTAAACTTCAGCTAGGCTGCTAGATAAAACTTCATTAGACAGCCCGTGGCTGTATATATACTCTTTATTGACTTTGAAATATTCAACGTAATTAATAATTAACTCTTACCAACGGCACACTTCTCGAATCTACTTCCAAAACGCCTTGTCACTCACTGAAGGCTCGATTATACTTGATATCACTCGCTCTAGATCAATCCTACTGCTTGTCGTCAGCACCTAGCTAGCTTCTAGTCACTACTAGCTGGCCAACGCCGCTAGACACACCACACACACTCAAACTCCAAGCTTTTATATGCTGCAAACTGAGATACTACAAATTTACATATTACTTCGAACCGCGACATAACTGTAGAATCCGAGAAAGACACACACGCTCTAGAAAGTTAAAGTAAAAGAGAGGATAGATGTCGCTTTCACGCTTACACATGTTAAATCATTGACGTCACGATCTCAAAAATGCTAGAGTGCCTTTATTACAAAGGTCACTCCCTCACAGTCTATTTATATCCAAACTCTCGTAAATGTATTTAGATTGTCATATAATTGATATAGGGTACTGAGGTATGCCATTGCGTGTTTGCAATTGACAATTGGATGTGTGGCATTTATATTTCATTTCCAGAAATACTCAAAATATTTTTTTACATTCTGGTTTACATGCAGGGAGGGGGCATTTACAGTGCATTTTAATGAATTGTAATAAATTGTATTCTGCTTCCCCAATACTGATTTTAATATTTTCCTTATACTTATTTATGAGATTTTTTTTATATACAATTGAATATACCCTTAATCAAAATATTTTAACAATTTTGTTCAAAAAGTAATTTATTAAAGTTTACAAGTAATTTATGAAATATAAATATGCGAGCAGAGTAGATGGAGGGATACACTACGGAATATTTGAGCTCCGGAATTTGTACATTGGAAATTAAACCCTAGTCTATTAGACCGAGCGGCGGCGACACGAATAACTACGTCATCGAGTTACGGGATGAAATCATGATGTAGGAGAAGATTAATAGGAATATATCTCTATAGTATTTGTATTGTATATTATGACGCATTTTTGTTATAAATTTCAGTCTGCAGAGGATTTGTACCAGGATATGCGCAACCAGACCAAAATAGTCTGAAAATATTTTAATTTATCTTTAATTTGGTCCCAGTTTCATCTCGTAACTCAATGACATGATAGTGACACCAAAATGACGAGTTGGCGCCCGCTGTTACTCATATCGTACCAAGAAATGCTGAGGCAAACCAGTAATTACTTAATCTACACCTAATATTCTTCTCCTACATCAGATTTTCAAGCCGTAACTCGATCACGTGGTGATATCGTCAAAATAGAGATTTGGCACCCCGCTCTGCTCGTCTTGTACCGAAATATGTCTAAGCGGATTGAAATATTCGTACTGTACTAGTCGGTCTCTCTAATGTGCCAAAAATTTAAACCGTAACTCGATGACGTTGTAGTACTGTCGAAATAGGGGTTTGGCGCCTCTTTCCATCCTCTTTGTACCAAGATATGCCGAATCGGTTGTTTTCTTTCTCACTAATAAGAATCTTTTTCTAAACGATTAATTCATCGTGAAAGTTCAAGGCGAAGTAATGTAATGCAAAGTATTATGTCTATAGGGTTTGTATTGTACATTATGACGCATTTTTGTTATAAATTTCAGTCTGCCGAGGGTTTGTACCAGGATATTCTCAGGCAGACCAAAATAGTCTTAAAATACTTTATCTTACCTTGAATTTGGCACCAGTTTCATCTATTAACTCGATGGCATGATAGTGACGCCAAAATGACGAGCTGGCGCCCGCTGTTACTCATATCGCACCAAGAAATATCGAGCCAGACCAGTAATTTTTTAATCTACTTCTAATAATCTTGTCCTAAATCAGGTTTTTAAGTCGTAACTCGATGATGTGGTGATACGGGCCAGAATGGAGGATTGGCTCGTCTCGTACCAAGACATGACAAGGCAGACAGAAATATTCGTATTGTATTTGTCAGTTTTTTTAATGTGCCAGTGTTTCAAGACGTAACTCAATGACGTGATAGTACTCTCAAAAAAGGGGTTTGGTGCCCTTTTCATATTGCTTTGTACCAATTTACGCCGAATCAGTCATTGTCTAGCTTACTATTAATAAGCTTTTTCTAAACCATTAGTTCATGTTAAAAGTCAGTGGCGAAGTAATATACAGGGTGTTTCGCTACCAGACCGACAAACTTTGAGGGATGATAGTAGACATGAAAACAAACATTATTAAATAGAAAACCATGGGGCGCAAATGTCTTCTGTAGGAGTTAGGGGCTATTAAAGTTTAAGGTCCAAAATTTCAAACGGTAATAAAAAACGGAAAAACGGGTCGATTCGTTTGCGGTTTTCACTAAAAACATTCTTTATATCACGATTTTCTTAGAAAAAAATTTTAAAGGTTACGTTCAGAAATTGTCGATAGAGGACGCTTTAGACTTTAGAGTAACGAACAACTACTTTTTACCGTTATTTTGTGCATGGGGTTGAAATTATTCTAAAGTTTAGACTTTAACTTAAATTCTAAGAGACAAATCGGAAACATTGGGATCGGGTAACTAGCAAAAATTGAACTGTGAACAAAGGGGGGGGGGATTTAAATTGCTCATAAATATTGGACAAAAAAATCTGTTTTGTTGCGGTTTGCGTGTAAATCATTCCCTTGGTAATTATTTTATTCACAATGACGTACAGCTTTGGTATCCCCATTTTTTGATAGAGGGCGCTTCCGACACTTCTCTGACATTTCAATGGCATTACTCCTGGGTGTTTTACTACCAGACCAACCTACTTCCAGGAAGTTTTAGTCCAGGAACACAATTTGTGCATATGATAAAAAAAAGAATAAGAAAAGGTGTTTTCTTCAAAGAAAATCATTTTCAGTAGGGGGTATGGTTTCCACGGGCGGCCAGCAACGTTGAACACCTTTGAGGCATGGACTCAATGAGGCTATTAATGACGAGTTGGGGTATTCTGCCCCACTCTTCCAGAAGAGCTCTTTCCAGTTCTTGGAGAGTTTGTGGGGGTTGTTGGCGGCCAGAAACTCGTCTTCCAAGAGCGTCCCAAACTTGCTCGATTGGATTCATGTCTGGAGAACACGCTGGCCATTCCATTCGAACGATTCATTCCTCGAAAAGGAAATCCTCCACCAGATTTGCACGATGTGGCCTGCAGTTATCGTCCATTAAAATGAAGTTATCTCCGATTGCTGCAGCGTAAGGGACTACAATAGGTCTGAGGATCTCATCCCTATATCGGCGACCACTCAGAGCTCCATCTCGAATGATGTAGAGGTCAGTGCGCCCGTCAATGGAGATGCCACCATACACCAACACTCCTCCACTGACACTTTCGTGCACGAAAGCAGGATTATTCCTACTGCCACGGTCCCTCCAGATGAAAATACGCCTATTATCCGGATGCACAGAAAAACGGGACTCGTCAGAAAACAGAATATTGCTCCATTCATTTCTTCTCCAGCTGACATGCTCTGTTGCCCACTCCCTGCGGTCGCGACGATGCCTTGATGTTAATCTAACACATACCATCGGTCGGCGAGCATACAGACCTACAGCATGGAGCCGGTTTCGGACAGTCTGAGTTGAAATCGTGGTGCCTATAGCCAAGCGAAGGTGTTGTTGAGAAGAGTAGCGTTCATGTTTCGGTGTCTCCAAGCTGTTAACGCTAAATACCGATCTTCATTGGGCGTCATAGCCCGTCTACGACCTTGCCCTAGTCTTCAGCCTACACATCCACTCGCCAAAAAACGGTTCCAGATCCTGGAAATGACACTTTGTGACACTCCAATGGCTTTCGCTACTTCGGCTTGAGTTTGGCCCCCTTCTAACCTACCAACAATTCTCCAAGCTTCTGAATCTGTCAAATGACTTCGCTGAGACATCGTATTCATCGAAACAAAGCAATCACTGAATGCCGATCATCCTTGTCTTCATTCTCTTTTATCCAGTTGAAAGTCAAATTTCATTCGCTGCCGCTGAAGCGACGTTTTTGACGTCGAACTCAAAATTTGCATACTCCACAGTTTGAAAAACAGAAAAATTTGCATTTGTGATTCTCTTCTTCTATTTTTGGCAAAAAAATTTCGTTTATATCTTTATTTTATATAAAACTTCAAATATTCTTTAATTGTTTTGAGCAGTGTATATTAACTTCAGAATAATAAGATTTCTTCTCATATATAATGTCATCACCATGACAATCTACGATCATTATCTGTCATGTTTTATTGAATTAATTATGTGTGACAGGATTTAATTGAATGAAAAACTTTTAGTAATATCATTTTAAGTTTTCATTAGATCTACATAAAATTTGAGATGATTTGATAAAATTTCACATCGATTATTCTACATTAAGATAAATTTAATGATTTTGTTAAATTTCAAAACATTTATTTGGATAATGTTTGCTCTGTGATATGCGGACAGACGGACAGAGAGCTAGACAAATCAGAAGACGACGATAGGTGCTACATATTTATATAATTACGAACGCATCTACTAAAAGAATATGAAAAAAGGTCAATTTTTTTTCTGCGTTACATTTTATAGTCTTGGTTTAGCACTCTAAAATGTAAGTATTTGTATGGGTCATTTAGTATTCTACATCACATGTTTCACCATGATTATTATTTACTTTAAGAACGTATTTGTATTATAGGTACAAATTCATGGTTGCCAGTCGCCACATGGCGATTAATTTTCGGCGTGTGAATCGCCATCCTTTGGCGATTTTTGCTTTTTTTCTCGTAATCATTAGACAAAAATTGCGTTTTTCCTCGATCATCCTCTGACAACAATCCAACGTTTTTTTCGCGATCCTTTTAATAAAAAACCTGTGTTTTTAGCGTTATTTTAACCAAAATCGCATTTTTTTCGAGTCGTGGCGTTTTTTGCGATCCTTTGATAAAATTAGCTGCGATTTTTGGCAATCTTTTAATGAAATCCGCGTTATTTTTGCTTTGTTTGTTAATTTTTCTTAGAAATTAAGTATTTATGGTGGCTGGAATATTTGGGTTTAAGAGCCACAGGCTTCTTAAAATTTTTGGGAATCTGCACCTATAATTTGTATGTAGTTCCATCCTTATATGACATCATACTCCCTCGTCTTCGCTATAAAAATTTATTTCTTTAATAATAATAATTATAAAAATAATAATAAACGAAATATGACCCTTATAAGAGTGCTCTTTGTTTCCAGGACTTTCAAAAACCTTTTATCAGAATTCCTATAAAGAAATACAGTAGACTCACGCAAATCCGTAACCATAAAATCCGCAACTATCTAAAATCCACACATAATTTACGGATGTAAATATTGAAACATTCAGTTCAGATATAGGGACAAAATTAGACTTCTTTATTTTTATAAGTTTTATATCAATTCCATATACAGTCGGCTCTCGTTAATTTTAAATTCGTTGGGACCACAAGGAATGTTTGAATTATCCAGAGTTCGAATTTTGGAAACATGAATAAAGGGTATTATTACAAAAGAATTAATGTTACAATACTTTTTAAATTTATTTTGGTTATGATTAGAATACGACTTAAGATCAAATTACCGTATTTACTCGTGTATAAGGCGCACTTTTTTTCAAAAAATTAGGGCAAAACTCCTAGGTGCGCCTTATACACGAAATAATTTTTTACTGTTGGATGCAGTCAAACTATATACATATGAAACAAGAAATTATTTAAAGAAGATATTAAAACTTGGAAAATGTTACTTATTTGAAGTATTTCTGCATATTTATTTCATTCCTTGCAGTTTTTTATACAACACAGCTAGTGACATTATCTATACGCTAATTAGCAATTCTCTTTACCGTCACTCTTTCCTGTTTCCCGTCATTCTCCTTACAACCCGAAGTCTAAAAATGCATTTTCGTCTTGTTTTCTGGTCTGGTGTAATGTTTGTTTCGACTTTTTTTTTACTGAAATTTATTTGGTCATTGTTCATTAGCGTATCAAATTTATGGTGCGCGTTATACACGAGATTTTAAGAAATCGCCATTTTTACTTCTAAAGTAGGGGTGCGCCTTATACACGCGTGCGCCCTATACACGAGTAAATACGGTAAAAGATATAAATACATAAACAAATTAAGAAATTATCAACAAACACAATGTAAGAAGGGTTAGAAGTGCCATTGATGGACAGACGGGGCACTAAGAAAACGGATATGAAGTGCATGAGATTATATGTATACTAGTTCAGAACAGTTGTGACTAAAATGAAAGAAAAGAAGCTATTTAAAGGATCTAAAGATCACGAGAAAGTAATGAATAATGAAAAATCAAAATTCTCATTAATTCGAATTTAATGATGCCACAAAAAAAAAAAGAATTGGAATAAATGAATTTTTTAACGTTATTCTGCTCTTGAAAATTTTGGGACTTTATGTTTAGTTCGAAACAAGCGAAGATTCGATTTATCCGATTTCGAATAAACGAGAGCCGACTGTATATTTTAATTTTTGTTAATATTACTGAATTCGTGTTTCTTTCATAAAGGAAAAATAAATTTATTTCAGGAAAAATTCAAGATATTGCTGATATCGCTGTTATCCACAATTTTTTTTACCAAATATATTTATTTATTAACCAAGCTTTTTTGGTTATTAAGTTTGGCAAAATCTGAAAAAAAACTTCCTTATTTTATAATTTTGATGTGAATTAGTAATATATCTTAATGAGTCAAGTTTTATTGATTATTTTAGGAAAAATACATTTCATCTTTATACTGAACATTGACTCATACATAATTGATTATTATCTTGACCTTTCTTTTTAATATTTGAATCATTTAAAAAGTTATCTAAATTTTTATTATTTATTACTTATTTTTTTATTATATTGTAAATATTCATTATAGTTTCGATTGCATTATCAATTACATTCAATTGCTATTTAAAAAATGTAAACAAATAACCAAAAATCCGCTCAACCGCTGGTCCAAAGCTGTGCAGGTTTGGGGAGTCTATTGTACATACGTTATTCAATGAAAAACATTTTATCATCAGATAAATCGACCAGTACTTTCCTAGTAGCAAACCAATATTGGTCCAACGTGGCGCCAATATTTCATTAATTGGAAATATTGCCAATAAAACATCAATATTGCTCCAATATTGGGATGTTTACATTTTTCCCTTATTTAACCAATATTTGCAGCCAATATTTTGATTTCATTGGAAATATTGCCAATAAAAAGCCAATATTGTACAAATGTTGGCGTTACATTGGAAATATTTCCAATGAAATTCCAATATTTAACCAATATTGGAGTTTTATCGGCAAGATTTCCAAAGAAACCCCAATATTGGCATAATATTAGCTGCAAATATTGGCTAAATAAGGGCAAAATGTAAACAATTCAATGCTGGAGCAATATTCCATGCCAATATTTTGCCAATGTGCCAATATTGCTCCAAGATGTAGCCAATATTGGTCCAATATTGTTTGGCTACTGGGGTTTGTGAAATTTCCAGTTCTAAAATATTTAAAATCCCCTGAATATCTTAAAGTGTACGAACAATGTTTAAGAAGAAAGCGCAGTCAACTAAAGCCGCAAATCAAACGTAATTTTATATATGAATAAACGTATATATTTACTTACTTAAAAGTTTTCCTTATACGCTTCATGCCTGGAATAATAAATGTGTTCGCATAATGGCAATAAATTTGTATAAAATTTGCAAAAGTACAATCAAAAATTTACTTACAAAAGTAATTTTATGATATTTCATTTACGAAACCTGATCCAGAATATTATAAATTTAATGAAACAACGCAAAATAACTCCTTATTGTTATATGTATTCTGGAATTTAAATTCAGCTTCTAGAAACGACTTCGGCAGAATTTGCATTCTTATCAAATTCTTAATATTTGCGACTAACCTTGAGAATTTTGAAAGATTTCTGAGGATGTTAAAATTGCTGTACTCCAAATATTCAATATTGTAAAATAAAATAAGTTTTCCAATTTAAATTTTAGTTTCAAAACAATTTCCTTTAGAATGAAATTTTAACCTAAATTTACATTGTATGTTCTTTCACGTAGATAAAATATGCAAATGATTTTGGCATTGCTTTATTCATAACCATGAGCTTTCATAATAATTCTTGAAATATGAAGAAAGTTTATTTTATTTGAAATGAATTTCTGAATGAAATCTTTTTAATCAGTAACAGAAATAACCTTGAAATATTGAATGATACCCTTATACATGAGTATGCGTTGTATACCAATTTTTTTAACCTTCAAACGCACACCAAATTTCTGTTTTCTATGAGATATGTATGAATTATTTGCATGACTTAGTTATATACATGGTGGTCATAAAAAAACTTTGCCGATATACGGAGCTCTAGCATGAAATTTCAGATATAGCTATTCAGAGGTATGAGCTCAAGATTCTGTAAACGACAACAAAATGGCGCTCACAGTTACGGTTATAGTTACCGAAACTCGAAAATTTCCAATGGCAACAACCATTTTTTTTCATCGCAAAATGCTCAGCGCATGCGAAAACCCTAGAGAGCCGTACGTGTATCGCAAGAAACGGATATGTTATGCACGCACAAAAAACCGTTCTGGGAATCCTCCCCCCCCCCCCCATAGAAAAAACTCGATTGAGGCGCAAGGAAGAAATTTGCATATGGCACAGAGTCAGTACACTGATCTCTGATTACAATACAGATCGGAGAAACTAAAACTTTTATTTTGATTACACATTTTCCACATGGGTGTCATCACCATTAATTGCCTGTGATGGCACCCATGGTTGCCTTTGGAAATTTTCGAGTTTCTGTAACTATAACCGTAACCGTGAGCGCCATTTTGTTGTTGTTTACAGAATCTAGAGCTCATACCTCTGAATAGCTATATCTGAAATTTCACCTCGATCGGTTGAGCGGACTGGCTGCTAGAGCTTCGTATATCGGCAAAGTTTTTTATGACCACCCTGTTCTTAACGAAAATAAAATGAATTGGTATGAAATACACATTTAGATTTAAAACATTTCAAAAGTTTCAAATTTAAGTATAAAAAATGACATAATTAATTGGGAATGTATTACATGAAAATCTGCATTTTTCATATTAATCAGAAGTATGTGTCGGAACAGAATATTACGCAATGTGTATTTTACATGTTACTCAAAAATAAGTGTATTCTTGAAACATCTACAATTTAAAGTGTTTGTTTCAAGACTGATCACTCCTTTTTTTTCATCCGCTATAAATTTAAAAATCTGAATTTCTGACATTTAAGTATCTAAAATGGAGTGTTTAATTTTAAGATTTTAAGCATTTTTTTTTTTTTTTTTTTTTTTTTTTTTTTTTTTTTTTATCGGGCACTTTTAACCTGCGAATCGCAGCCTTTTTTGTTTTTGTAAATGTAATTCACAACACATATGTTTGATGACGTTGAATCATGGAAAAATATTTGGTTATCGCCCTGCCAATCCACCGGTCTTTGAAGTTATACCAATGCTATTGAAAATGTAATATTTCGAATGATATTTTGGAATTTCTGATATCTGTTAATTGCCCGCTAACAATTTTGTTTGACGTGCCTATAGAATTCCTAATGAAGATCAATGTTTATTTTATATAATTCGCATAATTCATTCAAATGCAAATAAACATACAAAATCATTTACGAATTATTAATTTTACTGGCATAAAGTATGGTTTTGTTTTAAATCTCTTGAGATCCCAGGGTTTACTGATGCACTTTTTTAACATTTCAGTTATGGATTTATATTAACAAACTGATAACTAAGACAGATTGAACAGCGGCAAAAAAAATATTTTTTCTGTATATAATATTAACTGAGTTACAGTTTTCAAACAGAATTTTTTGATAGTACATTTTCCGTTCCAATCAATGAAAAAACATAAATTTTTCTAATTTTTACATGTACTTGCCACATACTTAAATCTATTGTTAAAACTACTATAATTTTCTAATTACGTTTTACTCGCTATCGTTGTTTGACGTCGTATCTAAGTAACTGACGGTTGGTTGTTCGTTCGTTGTACAGAATTTTATGGCACAAGGTCATTTAAGGGACATGCTGCGCCAAGACCAAGATGAAGATTAAAACAAAGTTAAAATGTATTGTAAAAAATGCAAGGTGTCAAAGTCACATTAAAAGACCCAAGCAACGTTTGGGCTTTAAAATAACTTCTAATTTTATATGAAACCAATTTTATAAATGTCAATAACATATTTTTTATTAAATAAATTGATATTTAAATTCTATTAAAGTAATTTTTTCAACATTAATGTAGAAAGATTTATACAGATGTAAAATAGAAAATCAAAACCATTTAAGCTATGAATGTTTCAAAATGCTGTAACCAGTGGCAATTGGCTGTGGATGAATACCTTTGGGCTTTAAAATAACCCGTAATTTTATATAAAACCAATTTTATAAATGACAAAAACTGTTCATTAATAAGCAAATTGAAATTTAAATGCTATTAAATTAATCTTTTTAATATTAATTCAAAAACATTTCTACAAATGTAAAATTGAAAATCAAAATCATTTATGCTATGAAAGTTTAAAAAGGCTGTAGCCAATGGTAATGGAGCAAGATTAATCGATAGAAAGCAAATGAATATTTTATGAAGACCGGAGGCAATAAACTAATTTAAAATTTAAAACCGTTTTTATTGTTATAAAATGAATTCTCATTGGAATTACATGTCGGTGAAATGTAGTTTTATTGTTTTGTTTCTGTGAATTTGAAATGTTAAAAGTCAAAGCGTATTTCCAGCTATTTGTTCTTATGGCTATAAAGAAACTATTTAGCTATTACAATAAATAAATAAATAAGTCTGTGTAAATTTAATTTGTAAAATATTCTGAAACGTGAGGGAGTTAATAAAGAACACAAAGTTGATACTGGATGAAAGAGAAAATTAAATAGTGTATTAAGCATATCTCTAGTTTTTTTAGCCCTTTCGGGACTGGCAACTTTTACATGAACTTTATTCGGTTGGTAACACTTTTTGTCAAGTTATTAAATTTAGTTTATCAATTAACAAAAGGTCTTAAACATATAAGGTAAATTTTCTTTTCCTTTTTTTTTAGTAATATCAAAAACAAGTGCTTCAAGTATCTTTCGAGAATGTATATATATGTATGTTCTCGACAGGTTTAACTCTTTTGTGTATGACTTTCCTTTGTCTGATCGTCTATTTGTGTTTGACTCAAGTAAATATATTCTGATTGTCACATAATTGATAAAGGGCAGCCATACACAACCTTTTTTTCCACTTGGGCTACAAGCATAAGTTTCAGATTTTAGGCGGCCGTAAACAAAAGTTTTATTTTTGGCGGGCCGCAATACACTTTTAAAAAAGTTTTAAAAAACAGTAATTAAAATAACTTAAATAGTCTAAAAATGCAATGTAACAAAGTTAATATTTTTATTAGGTTTGTCACGGAAAAAAATATCACAAAAAATTTAATTACCCTCTTTCCAAATAATAAACTTCATAGTAGATTTCTATCATAAATGCTGTAGAAATATTCCAAGAAGTTTGCTGTTTGAAATTGATTCTATAAAATGTTTTCGGTGCAATTTTTTTGTGACAAAAGTTTAACTCTAAAAAGTATTCATTAGCCATATAATAAATATAAAACATAATATTACAACAAGCTGAATTTCCAACGAGATTTTCTTTAATAAATTCCATATTTTTCACGATGAAAAAAAAATAATTGTAGAAATATACAGTGCAAGTTTAACCCGTCAGTAGTCGCGTGTCGGTCTTTTTGCCGCCCGTATTACTTATTTTCTTTTAACTTGTACCACATTGCAAATATAACGGAGATCTACCATGTAAACTGACTTTGAAGTTTTTCGACCACTTTAGTGAAGTAACAGGACACTTTTTCTTTCAGGTACATTTTTAGAAACAAAGTTGAAATTGGCAAAAAAGTCTATGTAACAATCTCTAATGTCAGCTCATTTTTACTTTTTCCCATTCCTCGAGATCTCATGAATAAAATGCATAATTTAAGAAATCTTCAAATTTATATTTTCATCGAAATGTTATTTTCATATATAAGGTGAAAAATATTTCTTATTTTACATATTTGGTATGCGGGGGGCCAGCGGCAAAAAGACCGAGCGCGACTAATGACGTTATGAAAAAAATCACGACTACTCGCGGGTTAATTAGGCACAGCGTTTGATTGTTGTAGATTAAAAATTGTGTGCATCACTGTAGGACAAACAAGCCTACATGCAAAACGAGCTTTTGACTAAGAAAACGGTTTGTAACACAGTTTTTAGTTAAATTCTGTTCTCTTATGAGCAATTACCTTCACATGAAAACATATGAAACAATGTTCAAGATCATTTATACTTTCTTATATGTGCATCTCTTGAGTATGGCTCTTATAGGGTACTAAGGTATGTTATTGCATGTTTGCAGTTGAAAATTTAATGTTTGACATTTATAGTTCGTTTGCAGAGATATTCAAAAGAATTCCTTTACATTACGTTTTATTGGAAGGAGGAGCATTTACAATGTATATTAATGATGTCAAATATTATGAAATTGGTAGTTATTACTGAGGTGCACTATAGTATGTTTTGTATAATATGGAAGTCAAAGCATTTATCATTTATTCTCAAGGTGACACAAAGGCATTTGATTAAAATGTAGCCCACGAGAATTGTTGACGAAACTGTCTTCTTAGCTGTGGTGTTCACCTTTAACTAATTGCCGAAACGTCAGTGAAGGCTTACTTTGGAGAAACGAAATTTTTTGGTTTCTGTCTGTCAGTCAGTCTGTCTGTCAGTCTGTCAGTTAGTCTGTCTGTTCCGCGATAACTAACGCAAAAAACATCCGATTTTCTTGAAATTAAGTGGGTATGTTAGTGAGGCACTGGGATTAAACTGTATAGTTTTTTGTTAGATTTGATTCATTCGTTCGGAAAATATAGAATATTTTATTTTGCGCAATAATGCTTTTCTATGGCAAATCCAATGATTTTCAATGTTTTTTTCCTTGAGAGAAAATTACACATTTCATTAATGGAATTCAATGATAAATGGATACTGAAATTTACCAGTTAAATTATTCGTATTGTTTTAAAATTTTGTCTATGCATTTGTCAGATTTTTAAAGTTATTACTGTAAATTTTGGAGATTTTTTATAAATATGTTCCAATAATATAAACTAATTTGGTTTAGAGATTTACTTATTTAAAATGTATTTATTTCATTTTCTTTATTTTCTCTTAATGGTTGCTAAGCAACCATTCATCCTAATCCTTATTATATTTTAATGCTATAAATTTGAAAGCGTAGACGAAAATTTAAATGAAGTCAACGTCAAAACTTATGAATTAATTAATGTCTTTTTATCTTTGCGGATAAATATAACATAGCCCAGAAAAGAATATAGGCTATGTTTTATTAATTTTATTCAAATATTTTCCTTAATAATTCAACATTTCCTTCTTTTTCATACAGAATCAAGAGTGATTTTTTAGATAAAATCTAAACAATTTCCTTTATCGTTGCCAAAAAAAAATCTGGAATAATTTTTCAACGGCAATAAGTTTCAATTGAGCAATTCCCATTCGAAAAACCAAACTAAAAAAATAAATAAATATGACGTCAGAATTAAAATAAAAATAAAAATAGTACTTTATTAAATATTAAACAAGGAAATTTGTTTCGTTAATAAGAATTTTTCTGACAAAAATGGGGGCATAATTAGAAGTAAAAGAAATAAAAAATAATTATATTTTTAACAAATATTTCAATTGGTAAAATTTGACGTCATAATTGAACAAAAACAGGTATTTTATAGTAGTCGTTAAAAGTACAAGAAACATGGATATCAATAACTCATGAAAAATAACGCCATTTCCGAAACTTCAGTGAAGACTTACTTTGAAGACACGAAATTTATTGTTTTTCATCTGTTAGTCTGTTCTTCTGTACGTTTGTCTGTCCCGCTATAACTGCTACAAAATGCAATCAAAACATTTTTTTTTCGGAAACAAAATTGTAAAACTCTAGATTACTGAGTTTACACTTGCAAAAGTTCCTGATACATCAGATTTAGGTGCTTGTGGTTGGCAGGTATGTAGAAGTATGAGGATAATGAAAAATATTTGTCCAAACTGTTACTTATCCTTATAAATCAAAATGTATAAGGTAATGCAAGATATACAATAACCATTAGCACAATTATTAGAAAGTGGCAAATTTAAATCAAGTGAGGCTACGGGGGGTTCAGGGGGGCTCCACCCTACTGAAAAAATCTACTATGTTATAATAATAATAAAAAAAAAATAGATCATGAAAATTTCAGAATATCCTAACATAACTAAATTTTTATTTTACCGCTTTTGAAGGCTGAAAACTTCTAATTCATATTTTATTCTTATAAACAATTAAGTACTATGAAAATTTTAAATTAAAGTTTCCAAGAAGTTGAATATTACCCAAAGTGTGTTTAAAAAAATATATATATGTGCAAAGCTGACGTTGAGGATCCTGATCTGCAGATTTACTAGTTTATTGTATGTTTCGTGCTGTGTGTAAATTCCATTGGTATAGAGTGTAGGAAATCTGGATAAAGAAACTCATGTGTTTTATAGTCTATGGTCTCGAACTGCTTAAAAGTTGGATATGAGGATAGATGAACCAGACGACAACGATATGTGCTACATATTTATATAATTACGAATGCACCTAATAAAAGAGTGTGAAAATAGTCAAATAACTTCTAGTCTATATTACAATTAATAGTCATCGATTAGTACTGAAAAATTTGAAATATTTACATGGTCCAATTATTATTCTATATCACATGCTTTACTATGTTTATTATTTACTCCATCCACCATTATATCCACCATACTCCCTTGTCTCCATTATAAAAAAGAGTAATTGTTTAATAATAATAAAACAAATCATAAATTTTTGAAAGTCAAATCCTACTTAAGTCAACAAAGAAAAATTTAATTTTACTTACTTTTTATTAAATAGTTACAATTAATACAAGTATGTGTACACATAAGACAGAATCGGCAAAATAGAAAGCGAACTCCCTTGGAATTTTACACTTTTCCTTCTAGATATGGAGTTGGACTATTATTTTTGTTTGTTCATATTTATTCATTAAATTTAATTAATGAATTAATAACAGATGTAAATTTTCCCAGTGGGTGAAAAATGCCCTGGTCAGGATTCAAACCAGGGATGTATTGACTGAAGTCGCGAATGCTATTCCAATTAAGCCATCCCAGACTAATACTGGAAGACTAATTCACCCAACTAACCTTAACGATCACACAATATAGTCTGATGCAGACCAGATCTGTCTGATATCAGTCTGTGTGTTCAGTAATTCATGTACCCATTAAATAATCGCGTTATAAATTATTCTAATAATGAATTAATATTTGAAAAAACTGTACCAACACCAAGAGTCTTTCATCACAATTTAAAAAAAATGTATTTGAACTTGAGTGGATGCATAAGGAGTATTTTATTAATGATTGCAAATTTGTTCAAGATATATAAATATATTTAGGGAGAGTGTGAATTATTAGTAGGAATTGAAAACTGTAGGAAATATGAACAGGGTTCGTATGCTTTAAGTACTTTCAAGCAACTTTCACCAGCATTCTTGTAAAGAAATATTTACGTTATTTAATGATTTATTTATTTTTTTTTCAGATAAACTGATCAGTCTTTTGCGAAATTTCCAGTTCTGAATTCCCTAAAGTCCCCTGAATATCTTAATATGTACGAACCAGGTTTAAGGACAAAGAGTTTTCACTTAAAACAGGAAATCAAACGCAATCTTATATGTGAATAAACATATATATTTACTTACTTAAAAGTTTTCCTTATACACTTCATGCCTAGAATAATACATATCTTCGCATAATACGGATGAATTTGTACAAAATTTTCAAAAGTACAATCGAAAATTTACTTACAAAAGTAATTTTATAAAATTTCATTTACGAAACCTGATTCAGAATATTATGAATTAAATGAAACAATGCGAATAACTCTTTATTGTTATATGTATTGTGGAATTTAAATTCTGTTTCTAGAAACAACTTTAGCAGAAACGACTTTTGCATTTTTATCAAATTCTTAATATTTGCAACTAACCTTGAGAATTTAGAAAGAGTTCCGCGGATATTAAAATTGCTGTACCCCAAATATTCAATATTGTAAAATAAAATAAGATTGCCAACTTAAATTTTAGTTGCAGAACAATTTCATTTACAATGAAATTTTCACCTAAATTTACATTGTATGTTCTTTCATGTTGATAAACTATGCAAATGATTTTGACTTTGCTTCATTTATACCCTTGAGCCTTCATAATAATTCTTGAAATATGAACAAAGTTTAAAAAATGAACTCTTTATAAATCAGTAAAAGAAATAACCTTGGAATATTGAACGTTATCCCCTATACATAAATATGCGTTGAATACCATTTTTTTTTACTTTCAAACGCACACCAAATTTCTGTTTACTATGAGATATATACGAGTTACTTGCATGGCTTAGTTATATAGTTAACGAAAATTAAATAAATTAATCAAATTGGTATGAAATACACATTTAGATTTAAAACATTTCAAAGTTTCAAATTTGAATATAAAGAATGACATAATGAATTTAGAATATATTACATGAAAATCTGTATTTTTCATATTAATCAGAAGTATATGTCAGAGCAGAATATTACGCAATAATGTATGTATTTTACATATTACACAAAAATAGGTATTTTCTTAAAATATATACAAATTAAAGTGTTTATTTCAAGACTGATCACTCTTTTTTTTCTTTCATGCGCTGTAAATTGAAATATCTCAATTTCAGACATTTAAGTTTCCGAAATGGAATGTTCAATTTTAAGATGTTTTAAAATGTTTAGATTTTTTCAAGGCTTTTTTTTTGCATCAGATACTTAAAGCCTATGAATCTTAGCATTTTGTTTTTGTAAATACAATTCATAACTATGTTTGATGACGTTAAATCCTGGAAAAATATTTGGTTATGGTCGTGCCAATCCGCCAGTCTTTGAAGTTATTACTAATGCCATTGAAAATGTAATATTTCGAATGATATTTTGGAATTTCTGATATCTGATACAAAATTGCCCGCCAACAATTTTGTTTGACGGGCCTATAGAATTACTAATGAAGATCAATGTTTATTTTATATAATTCATTCAAATGTAAACAAACATACAAAATCATTTACGCATTATTATTTTTAACAGCAAAAGTTTTTTTTAAATTTCTTCACAGCCCGAGGTTTATTGATGCACTTTTTTTTAAAATTTCAGTTATGGATTTATATTAAAAAACTGACAACTAAGAAAGGTTGAACAGCGACAAAAAATTTATTTTTTGTATATACACTGTAAAAATTGAAGACCCAAATTGGGTTGAAAGATTTCTGGGTACAGTAATGTTCCTAAAATGGTACAGTAAGGATTCCAAAATGGTTCATATTGTTCCCAAAATAGATAACCCAAAATGGTTCAAAACAGAGCAGATCTTTATTAACATTAAATTAATCAAAATTTCTGAGGTATAATGTATATACTGTCTAAGATATTTTAATTGTTTTAATGTCATTAAAAATCAGACTTTTTTAAAACTATTTTGTGCTATAAACTGAACTTTCCAAATTGGAACAATGCTGTACCCAAAAATCTTTCAACCCAATTTGGGTATTTTGTTTTTACAGTGTATAATATTAACTGAGTTACAGTTTTCAAACAGAATTTATTTGATAGTACATTTTCTGTTCCAAACAATGAAACAAATTTAGTTTATCTAATTTTTACATGTGAATATACTTGCCGCATATTTAAATCTAATGTTAAAACTACTATACACTGTAAAAAAAATCTGCAAAGGTACTAAATCTTTTCTAGGAAACTGGGATTCCAAGAACTTTTCCTGTAACGGTAACATCAAAAATTCAAGTTTCAGAATCGATTACATGAATTTTTTTTGTTATCGTTACATGAAAAGTTCTTGGAATCCCAGTTTCCTAGAAAATGTTTAGTACCGTCACAGATTTTTTTTTACAGTGTACATTTCTAACTACGTCATTCTCGCTATCTCTGTTTGAACGTCGCATCTAAGTAACTGACTGATACGTTGGGCCTTAAAACAACTTTTAATTTTATGTGAAACCAATTTTATAAATGTCAATGACTGACTTTTATTAAGTAAATTGGTATTTAAATCTATTAACGTAAATTTTTCAACATTAATACATAAATATTTTTACAAATGTAACACAGAAAATCAAAACCATTTATGCTATGAATGTTTTAAAAGGCGGCAATTGGTTATGGATGAATACGTTTGGACTTTAAAATAACTCGTAATTTTATATAAAATCAATTTTATAAATGTCAAAATTTGTCTTTCAATAAGCAAATTGAAAATTAAATGCTATTCAAGTAATCTTTTTAAAATTAATTTAAAAACATTTCTACAAATGTAAAAATAAAAATAAAAATCATTTATGCTATGAAAGTTTAAAAATGCTTTAGCCAATGGCAATGGAGCACGCTTAACCGATCGTAAGCAAATGAATATTTTATGAAGACTTGTGGCAATAAACTAATTTAAAATTTAAAACCATTTTTATTGTTATAAAATAAATTCTCTTTGGAATTACATGTCGGTGAAATGTAGTTTTATTGTTTTGTTTCTGTGCAAATTTGAAATTTTAAAAGACAAAGCGCATTTCCAGCTATTTGATTTTATAGCTATAAAGAAAGTATTTAGGTATTACAATAAATAAATAAATATTTCTCTGTAAATTTACTTTGTAAAATCTTCTGAAACGTGAAGGAGTTAATAAAGAACGCAAAGTCGATATTGAATAAAATAGAAACTTAAATAATATACTAATTATATCTCTTGTTTTTTTTTACCCTTTCGGGACTGGCAACTTTTACATGAAATTTATTCGGTTGATAACATTTTTTGTCAAATTATTAAATTTAGTTTATCAATTAACAAAAAAATTTAATTATATAAGGTAAATTTTACTTTTTTTTAGTGGTATCAAAAACAAATGCTTTAAGTATTTTTCGAGAACGTATATATATGGTCTCGAAAAGTTTTAACTTTTTTGTTTATAACTTTCGTTTGTCTGATCATTTGTTTGTGTTTGACTCTAGTAAATATATTCTGATTGTCACATAATTGATATAGGGCAGCCATATTCAACCCCCTTTTTTTTTCAAGCGGGCCACAAGCATAAGTTTCAGATTCTAGGCGGGCCGTAAACAGAAGTTTCAGACTTTAGGCGGGCCGCAATATACTCATTAAAAGATTTAAAAAAAAAAGCAATGAACAATATAAGTAGTCTAACAATGCAATGTAACAAAGTTAATATTTTCACTAGGTTTATGGTGGAAGATATATCACCAAAAAATTTAACACCCCTTTTTCCAGATAATAAACTTCATGGTAGATTTTTAACGCAAATGGCTGTTGAAATTTGCCACGAAGTTTGCTGTTTGAAATTGATTCTGTAAAATGTTTCCGATGCATTTTACTTATCCCATCATACGTAGTATAGGGTAAGTCTTGCAATCGTTTTGAAAATCGAAAAATTTTTTTTGACGGATTTACACGTTTTAGATAGTGGAGATTCCGAAAAACATATTTTTAGAAAAAAAATTTTGCCGTCCGTCCGTCCGTCTGTCTGTCTGTCTGTCTGTAAACGCAGTATCTCCCGAACAAATTGAGATAGAGACTTGAAATTTTGTATGTAGTTAGTATGTAAGAATGGAACGAACCCTATTTGATATCAGCAACCTCGATTATCCGGAACTATTTTTTTCGGATTCTCGAAAAATTCGTCCTGATGAAAGGTATATAAAAATTTTCGATTTTTTTTGTTCTAAGGAATGGACGTAAAAAGCAATAAAATAACACACATTTTGCATATAAAACGAAGTCGATCGGATTATTAGTTGCCGAGATATTTGTAATCTTGTTTTCCACATTCTTCGATTTTTCATGACCCTGTATTTCATTCAAATTTCAATTCAGAAGTATATTTTAATTGGAAATGAGACGCTTAATCCGACGCAGTTAATTGTTAGTTAATAGAATTATTATTTTTGGAGTTATAAGGATGTTTCTTTTACGCAGTTCGGTGCTACTTGAGTAGTTTGGCGTTTTATATAATTTGTCGAAATTGGTACATCAGCAGTTCTTTAATATAGCATTACTATGTATATTAACAATATTTAAATTTTGTTTATGAATTGCAATGCATTGTATAGTTTCACATGTTTTATTTTCATGTACTTATCCATGATGGGTAAGTATTACGGTGGCCCCCAACGACTAGTTTTTTCTGAGACAAAAAATCTACTCTAAAATGTATTTATTAGCTATATATAATAAATGTAAATCATAATATTATAACAAGCTGAATTTCCAAGGAGATTTTCTTCAATAAATTTTATGTTTTTCACGATGGAAAAAAAATAATTGTAGAAATATACAGTGCAAATTTAATTTGGCATAACGTTTGATTATTGATGAAGATTAAAAATTGCGTACATTACTGTAGGTCAAACAATACTACATGCAAAACAAGCTTTTGATTAGAAAAAATGGTTTTTAACCCAGTTTTTAGTTAAAATCTGTTCTGTTATGAGCAATTATCTTCCCATGAAAATATATGAAACAATGTCGAAGATCATTTGTACTTTTTTATATGTGCATCTCTTGAGTATGGCTGATACAGGGTACTGAAGTATGTTAATGCATGTTTGCAATTGAAAATTTAATGTTTGACATTTATAATTCGTTTGCAAGGATACTCAAAATAATTCCTTTACATTATATTTTACGGGGAGGAGGGCATTTACAATTCATTTTAATGATGTCAAACATTACACTGTCAAAAATTTGACCCTTTTGCTGCATCGTCACTCCATCGCTTTTATAGGAAACGATTACTTCGCTCTATTATGGAGCATTCTCATTAATCAAAGCAGAGATATTCTATAAAAGCAATGGAGTGACGATGCAGTAAAAGGGTCAAATCTTTTACAGTGTATGAAATTGATAGGAATTACTGAGGTGCACTATAACTTGTTTTGTATAATATGAAAGTCAAAGCATTTATCATTTAGTTCAGGGTGACACAAAGGAATTTGATTAAAATGTAGGCCACGAGAATTATTGACGAAACTGTCTTCTTAGCTGTAGGGTTCATCTTTATTTATTTTATTGCATGTTACGTGCAGTGTGTAAATTCCAATGGTATAGATTGTAGAAAATCTGGATTAAAAAAAATCATGTGTCGTAAAGTCCATGGTCTTGAATTGTTTAATATGCGGATATTAAACAATTCAATATATTTTGGATATGCGGACAGATGAACCAGACGAAAACGATAGGTGTTATATATTTATATAATTACGAATGCACCTTATAAAACAGTGTGAAAAAAGTCAAATAACTTCTAGTATCGATTACAATTAATAGTCTTCGTTATTACTGTAAAATTTGAAACATTTACATGGCCACTTACTATTATATATTACATGTTTTACCATGTTTATTATTTACTTTATTCATCATTATATTCTACCATACTTTCTTGTCTTCATTGTAAAAAAGAGTAATTTTTTAATAATAATAATAATAAAACGAGAAATAATTTTTTGTTTGCTCATATTTATTCATTAAATTTAACTAATGAATTAATAACAGGTGTAAATTTTCCAAGTGGGCGAAAAAAGTCCGGGTCGCATTTTCAGAAAGAATCACGTTTTGAGCACCAGCCTTGGCGAGTTGGCGAAAGCGAAAACGTTCAGCTAGCTGCATTGCCAAACACAAAATAAACTAAGTTCAAATGTGTCATAAAACATATGATTATAAGAATTATATTTATTACAAGAGAATCTTTACTACTGTTTTTAATTAACTTCTCGATTTCTTCAAACATAGCGAGTTAAGTAAATAATATTTTTGAATTGGGGAAAAACCCCCCTATGTTTAGATGTTTTGTGAAATTTAAAGCATTTTAATCTGAAAAAGCTCTTTGTTTTAAGCTATGTTTTAATCGTAAACAACGGTGAATAACATTTCCTCATATTATAGTCTTTGCTTGATAACATTTACGGAAAAAACAAATGAACAATAAGCGCGATCTCTTTGCAGAAGGAAGGGTTGACGTCACTAGGCGTTTGACGTCACAAACAAGAAAGGGTGCGTAGCATTGACTTCATCTGCGCGCCAATCATTGTCCTGGCGATAAGGTGCTCAAAACGTGATTCTTTCTGAAAATGCGTCCGGGTCAGGATTCAAACCAGTGATGCATTGACTGAAGTCGCCAATGCTATTCCGATTGAGCCATAACCGGACGAATACTGGAGGATTAATTCACCCAACTAAGCTTAACGATCACACAATCTAGTCTTATGCAGACCAGATCTGTCTGATATCAGTCTGTATCAAACACAGTAATTGATTTACCGATTAAATAATCGCGTTATAAATTATTCCAATAATGAATTGATAGCCTAGATTGACTAAAATTAAATTTGTATCAACATCAAGAGTCTTTCACTACAATTAAAAAAAGTATTTGAATAGAAAGATGTGAATGAATAAAAAGTGTTTTATTAACGAAAAAAATTAAACAAGATATATAAATATATATAGGGAGAGTGTGAATTAATAATAGGAATTAAAAAAAAAATACAAAATATGAACAGCATTCGTATGCTTTCAAGAACTTTCAAGCAACTTTCGCCAGCATTCTTGTATAGAAATATTTCCGTTATTTAATGAATTTTTTTTCTTCAGATAAAATGATCAGTACTTTTGCGAAATTTCCAGCTCCGAAATTCCAAAAATCCTCTGAATATCTTCATATATACGAACCATATTTAAGGAAAAAGAGTTATCAATTAAAACAAGAAATCAAACGAAATTTTATATCTGAATAAAAGTAGGTATCTACTTACTTAAAAGTTTTTCTTATAAGTTACATGCTTAGAATAATAAATATCTTCGCACAACAGGAATAAATTTGTATAAAATTTATAAAATTACAATATAAAATTTAGTTACAAAAGTAATTAAAAAAATTATTTACAAAACCTGATCTAGAATATTATGAATTAATTGAAACAATCGAAATAACTGCTTATTGTTATATGTGTTGTGGAATTTAAATTCTATTTTCAGGAATGACTTCTGCAGAATTTACAATTTTATTAAATTCTCAATATTTTCGACTAACCTTGAGAATTTTGAAAGAACTCTGGGGATATTGAAATTGCTGTACTCCAAATATACATTATTTATAAATAAAATGAGATTAGAAATTTAAATTTCAGTTGCAAAACAATTTTCTTTACAATGAAATTATAACCTAAATTTACATTGTATGTTCTTTCACGTTGATAAAATATGCAAATGATTTTGGCTTTGCTTTAGCCATACCCGCCAGCTTCCATACTAATTCTTGAAATATGAAGAAAGTGTAATTTTTGCTGAAATGAATTTCCGAATGAACTCTTTATATATAAGTAAAAAGAAATACCCTTGAAGTATTGATTGGTACATCATATACTTCAGTATGCGTTGAATACTATTTTTTTTTGCATTCAAACATATATCAACATTTTTCTTAATATTAAATATACGTCTATAAGCTATTTGTATTACTTAGTTTTACGTTTTTACATTTAAGAAAAAAAATAAAATGATTCAATCAAATTGGTACGAAATATATTTAGATTTAAAATACATCGAAAATTTTAAATTTGAATTATTAAAAATGACAATGGATTGGGAATTTATTACACAGAAATCTGTGTTTTTTTATATTAATCAGAAATAATGTTAGAACAGAATAATAGCAAAAAATGTGTATAATTTGCATTTTACACAAATTTTTATATTTTACATACTACACAAAACAGGTGTATTCTTGTGTGATTTACACACTAAAGTTTGTATTTCGACAGTAATCGTATATTTTTTCTATGCACTGAAAAAAATCTGCAACAGAAATTTGCTGCAACAGAGATTCCAGACAATGCCGTAAAAAAACGGACTTTATCCGTATATTAACGGATTTTGCCACTATATTATCGGTTTTTGTCCGTAAAACACAAAAAATTACAGGAGTTGACCATTTATGTAAAAAAAGTGACATATTCCGTAAACTTACAGAAAAATTCACGGTAAAGTATCATAAATTTACAATTTTATTTACAGTGTGCACAGTAAGTTGAAATATCTGAAATTCAGCCATTTGGATGTCTGAAATGGAAAATTCAAATTTTAGACTTTTAAATTGTTTAAATTTTTTCATACCTTTTTTGCATCAGACACTTTAAGCCTATGAATCGCAGCATCTTGTTTACGTAAACATAATTCACAGCTATGTTTGATGATGTTAAATCATGGAAAAATATTATCATGGTCCTGCCAGTCCGCCAGCCTTTGAAATTATCACCAATGCTATTAAAAATGTAATATTTCGAATTATATTTTGGAATTTCTGATATATGTGTAATTGCCTGCAAACACCTCTTTGACGTGCCTATAAAATTCCTAATACAGTTCAATATTTTTTTATATAGTTCGCATGATTCATCCAAATGCAAACAAACGTACACAATCATTTACGCTTTACTATTATCACTGGTTTATTTACGTACTTTTTAAAATTTCAGTTATGGATTTATATTAAAAAAATAATAACCGCGAATGGTTGAACAGCGAAAATAACTGAAATTTCTTTTTTGCACATAAAATTTGATGATTCGTGGGGGGGGGGGGGGGAACTCGAAAAGGACATTTTTTGACAACTCTTATAATTTTTTAGGGTTTCATTCATCTGACGAAACTCTCGGTCTTCTGTGTGTCTGTCCATCCGTCTGTCTTTCACAGAGTCCATACATAAAGTCCATAAAGTCAAAGAGTTCAAATTCCGTGTACCTACAGCTGAATACCTCTTGTCACACAGCTAATCAGAAAATTTCGAAAAAGACTATCATTTTAATAAAAATATTTTTTTATATATTATCAGTTCATTTTTTGTTGTTTTTCTCTTCTAATTGTAGCACGCAAGTTTAAATATATATAAAAGTTATTATGTATGTAACATGAATTTATAGATGAAAAAAATCACGTGAAAAATGCTCTTATTTATTTTTATTTCATTATGTTACATCATATTTATCATCTATTTCGACACGAGAAGTGAAATTTTTTTTAATTAAATTCCTATTCATTTAAATTACTAGACATCTTTGGTGACCAGTTTGGACTCGCTTAAATTTATGCTAAGCTTTGCAATATTTTTTCTTATATTCTTAATTTTATTTACTTGCGCATCTTCACTAAATCTGCAGATTCTGATTAAGAAATCAACAAATCTATTAAATCAAGGCAGCATTTAGGAGAAGAATTTAGTATACTATTCTGGTTGGTGCGAAGAAATCCGAAATAGCACCGAAAAACCATTTAGCAAACTCTTTCAAGAATTCAAAGTGAGAATGTGTAAACATTTTTTGAAGGTATGTTGTATGATATTAGGTCAGTTATTATAATGTTATGAGTGTTTGATTCATACACATCCTTCGCTAAAGCTTGGTGTAGTTCTGGTTTACAAAAGAGAGGATATGTTGCCAAAATATATAATCAATTCTAAAAGCAAACTTGATGAACTTTTATTTTTGTTTACATAGAAATTGCTCCTTTTTCTGTATAAAAATGAGGCACAAATATCATATACTCACCACAGAATGATTAATTTTCTATTGACAATTTTCGTTTGTTAATTTAACCCTTTATCTACCGACGGTACTTATAAATACCATTAAAAGTATTTATCATAAAATACTTTTAATACATCAATTAGTTGTAATATTGTTTAGAATAAGTTACAGATACATTACTTTATTTTGTTCCAAAAGCATTATTGGTTACAGAAAACAAAAATATTTTAAAAGGATGATTTCTTTTGGCTTTGTATCTTTTTAGCTTTCTTGGTGGTGAGGGAGGGATAAAGATTTTTCAATTCGGAAATATTTCTATATTTATATTGCAAGAACATCATATTTGTACATTTTATAACTCTACAAAATACTAAGAAAATAATTAAGAATAAAAGATTTGGGTGGGGTTAGAAATATATCTAAAAAATCCCTGTAAATTCAAATTTTAAATCCTTTACGGGAGACCCGTACCCAATTTTCGGCCAAAAATCATCAAAAGTTAAATTTTTTTTCTCAGAAAACGATAAAATACACATTTGCAAATATCCATGCAAAATTTCTGAACTCGGGGACACTTGGAACAGGTAGAAAATGAGCTTTTTAAATTGTACTCACTATAGAGTTTAAAGGACTAGCGGCCATTTAAAACGTGTTTTTCTGAAAATGACTTTTTTCATATTTTGTCTAAGTTCAAAGTACTAAGACTCAGTGGTAAAATGATTTAGAAACAAAGTGCTTATGTTTTTAGAACCTTAAAAAATTTGCAACAAAAGTAAGGAGAGATATTTTTTTTAACTATTTCTGAAAATTTTACATAAATTGGTAAACATGAAAATTATAACGAATTTAAAGAAATTTACCATGCGTATTTTTTTTTTAGCCAATTAAAATAGAAAATTAAAAATATCTCACCTTAGTTCTTTTCTATATACTATAACACTATTTAAGAAATTTTAGTAATACCAAAATATTGAAAATTGTATGAGGAGTAGTAATTTTAAAAAGTATACTTTTCCACAAAAAAATCATAAAAATCCCCATAAAAAATATACTTTTTAATAAAAAGTGAATTTTTTTTGCTAATTATTCCTTACAAGAAGATTCTTAAATAGTCCACCAAAATTCATTACTTTAAAATCAATCATAAAAATTTTGGGTTTTTTCTTACAGGTCTCCCTTAATACTCCTAAAATCCTTCAAAAATTCATTAAATGATTATGTTAATTTTTTAATTTAGTTTAAACAATTTACGTAAAATGATTTGGAATGCTATATTTTCATGAATTCATAATTCGGTAGTTAAAGGTTTAATGATAAACTGTTTTAAAGGAAATATTAAATGAAACACTCTGTGCGATCTGCGACCACACTTATTCATTTGTTTTTATATTACTTAACTTTTTTATATTGCAAAAACATTGCAAAACATAAAATAAACACACGTTTAATAATTGTTTATTACTAATGGACACTAGAAATGCTATTTTAACACGCAATTTAAATTACAGTAGAACCTCGATTCGTCGTTTTTAAAGGGGTGCGGAAAAAAACCCCGATGAATGCGGATTAACTTCAAACTACGAAATAACACAATGTTTATGCATTAACTAATGCATGCAATGTATACAGTATACTAATAAATACTAATTTATTGCATACTAAACTGTAAAAGAAATAAAACGAAGTTATACAAAATTGATATTTATTTTTCAGTTTTGTTTCGTTTTTCGTTTACTCTTTTTTAATCAAAAAATTATTTTTTTTAGATATAAAACATTTCTCTGGCCCTTTTCTGTAATTTCATATATTTCATAAAAGTTCATGCTCTTTCAAATGCCATAATTGCATCAGACAGAATTGACACTGGTAGTTCAGCTTTATCGGAATGAACGTTATCCTCTGCTTCCTCACCATTATTTTTTTGCATTATAACTCATTTCTCCTATGTTTAGGACACTACATGTCCCTATAACTTGATCAATGGAAACATTATCTCATACTGCTATATACAACCACTCTTCATCTGCATTATTGTCGCCATAATCAACACAAACAGCACAAATGAATTGTTTTATGGTAAAGGAAGTAATTCCAGTTTGTAGTCATATGGTTTATTTTATGACTGCCGATTATCTACACCACAGAGTAGTAACAGAGAATCAACTTTCATACACTGTAATGGCAACCTGTTTAACATGGGGTTACGCATAGACAGTAGCGAGACGAGCGGATGACTCTGAAACAACGATCATAACATTAGAGAGGTTGCTAATTCGGCGAAACATCTCTTCCTTGGCGACAAATGATAAAAGAAAAAAGAAAAAAAATACAGCGACGGCTTGCTGCTTCTTGTTTTGAAATTTATGAAAGAATTATTTTAATATGAAATAACTTTGACGTATTCGTCTTGCAAACAATACACGTGTCTCTTCGTAACATAACGACCTAATAATTTAAACTTGAAAATTCAAGAATAATAACAGTAATAATTACGAATCAATATAAGCGCGGAAATCTAAGATCAAATAGCATAAGCACGTGTGCAAAGATAATCAAATCAGCATTCAGTAAGAAGCGCCAAACCAGAATAGGGTTACAGTTAAACAGAAATCACGAGGATAAAAATCGCCAACGCGATGGTTTAGTTTTTAAGTCATCCACTGAGGGCGTTCTTTTCAAGTCGAGTTGAGGCTCTGTCCGTACTCTGTGTATACAACCACTCTTCATCTGCATTATTGTCGCCATCATCAACACAAATAGCATAAATGAATTGTTTTACGGTAAAGGAACTAATTCCAGTTTGTAGTCATATGGTTTTTTCATGACTGCCGATTATCTACACGAGGGATATAGGCCCTTAAGGTGTGGGGTGTCCTCTGTGGGGGTCTTTCCAAGGGAGCCTAACCCGTATTTACGCAAGGTAATCCAAAGTTCGAAAAAAAACCACGAAAAAATTCCGAACGATTAAGCCGACGGTCGCGATTGGGATCGAACCCAGCACTTACCGTCTACCAGTTTGGAGGTCTCGGCCACTTGGAGGGGCTGTTATCATACGGATTCGCATGACTTTCAATTTCATTCCGGTGAAAAGAAAATTTTTACAACGATGACTGCGGGAAAATGACTTTTTGAAGAACGATTCTTGTGGGAATAGTCAATTTTACTTAAGTATAATTTGTGATGGGACAGTAGAAATAAAACGATCAATGAAGGAAAACGATGGATGTGGGAACGATAGATCGGGGTTTCAATTTATTTACGTTTTCATTTTTACACATTCGCACATTTCTGCTGCAAGCCATTATTATTAGTTATTATTCATTATAAAGAGCTCGCTAAAAAGCGTTATAAGAAAAAAATTGCTATTTTATTTAATTCTCATATCTGTTAGGCTCCATTCACACCAATTTCCCATCTTTTTTTAAAGTTATTCATACAAGGTAGAACCCGTCGAATTTCGATGAAAGAGAATATTTAAGAAGAAACTGTTTCATTGTTTTATAATAAGCCTACAAAATTAGTTACAGCAAAAAATGCACTTTATATTGCTAAGTCTAACCCATAAACTAATGATATTTAAACTAAAGTTATTAAAACACTATTTCCATTAAACTCAGTTTTAGAAATTATTAAAATTAAACTTTAGTTGTAATGTAAGCAGTCAAACATAATAAGGAACTCTTATTATGACAAAGTTCTCAGTTAAGGCTCTTATGCTTGATTAAAATTCCAAAATGAAAATCCCTGTCGGCATGGCTTATAGGCGGTGGTAGATTGCGAAAAGTTTTCATCTCAACAACAACAAAAAAAAAAAAAAAAAAAAGATTAGAGATAAACCCAGTTTAACTACTTTATTCAGCCGCTTTTAAAAAATTTTTAATCTCATTTTTCTGAAAGAACTGGTTTTATCAAAATCATCTTAAACGAAATTCTACTCAAATGCCCATTTTGGCAACATATTTTGAATTATATTCTGACTTTATAAAAAAAAAATCGACCAATATGCTCATTATATAGTTCCTAAATAACAAAAAACTGTTGATTGAATTTGTTTGACAGCAAAATTGAATTTAAAAATGAGTCATAAAATAACCAATTTATTATTTTAATACATCCACAATTCTTTAATCAAGATCGCTTTGGGAAATTTTGTGCGAAGTGCCCAATATGACAGATTTTTTTAAAATATACATTTACCCTTTATCAAAAATCTGACCATTACGGCACATTACACAGTTCCTAAATAACAAATAACTGTCAATTAAATGCGTTTGAAAGCAAAATTGAATTTAAAATTGAGTCATAAAGTAAACAATTTGTTGTTTGAATACAACCTCAATTCTTTTATCATGATCGCTTTGGGAATTTTTTTTTTGAGAAGTGCTTACTTTGACAGCTTTGAAAAAATATATATTTACCCTTTATCAAAAAATCGACGAATACGCACTTATATAGTTCCTAAGTAACAAAAAACTGTCAACTGAATGCGTTTCAGAGCAAAATTGGATTTAAAAATGAGTCATAAAAAAAAAACAATTTGTTATTTGAATACCCACAGTTCATTAATCATGATCGCTTTGGGAAATTTTGTGCGACGTGCCTATTTTGGCAGCCATTTTTTGAAATATATTCTGCCTTTATCAAAAAACTGGCTAATCCGTCACATTACATAGTTCCTAAATAAGAGGTTCTGTAAATTGGAAGGGTTTGAGAACAAAAATGAATTTAAAAATGACTCAGAAAAAACGCAATTTGTTATACTTTCTTAATTTTTCAATGAGTATAACTTCGGGAAATTCTGTTCAAAATACCCTTTTTGGCAGCTTTTTTAAAAATATATTCTGCCTTTATCAAAACACTGGCCAATACGTCACGCTATATAGTTCCTAAATAAGAGGACCTGTAAATTGGATGGGTTTGAGAACAAAAATGGATTTAAAAAGGACTCAGAAAAAACGCAATTTGTTGTACTTAATACATTTTTTAATGACGATAACTTCGGGAAATCTGTTCAAAATACCCTTTTTGGCAGCCTTTTAAAAAATATATTCTGCCTTTATCAAAAAACTGGCCAATACGTTGCATTATATAGTTCCTAAATAAAAGGATCTTTCATTTGGATGCGTTGAAAATTAAAAATGAATTTAAAAATGAGTCAGAATTATAGCAGTTTGGAATTGAGGTTTTTTCTCCAACTCCTATTTTTGTTTAATTTATTTTTGCTATAAGAATTGGTTCTATGAAAAACTTGTTAATATAAAAGTTGTAGATAGTATTGTGAAGATGTAAAATAAATTTAATTAGATTTGATTGCTTAATAATTGAGTAAGTTATGATTTTTTTTCCACCCCCTTTTTGTTTTCGTTTTTTAATTTTTTTCATCGTTAAAAGTTGGTCCTATTAAAAACTTGTAAATACAAAAGTTTTAGATAGTTTTAAGAACATTTATAAAAAATTTAGTTTTATTTGATATCTTGAGAATTGACGAAGTTATGAATTTTTTTCTCCCCAAAACCATGTTCTTTTCGCCCCTTGAGCCCATTTTTAACTTTATCAAAAATCTAACATGCATAAACTTTTTGCCCATTTTTTAGAAATAGTATAAACTTTAAATTGATTCGATATCTATTTTAATTAAGAAGTTATCGTGTTTTTTCGGTTTTCACAAAAGCTCTTCCTATTTCCACCCCCTTGGTCCGATTTTGCCCATTAACGAACTCGACCGAGATTTTAAGCCCCTTGATTTTATGTAAAAATTTGAAGAAAATCTGAGCATAATTATGGAATTTATCGTGTCCAGAAGAAAGTGATATACACCGATAGATAGATAGATAGATAGATAGATATAAACTTTTTTACTGATGGTAGTTTTGGGGTCTAGGAGTCATGATTCGTGTAGATCCGCAAAAAATTTTCAGAAATTCCAACATGGGAGAAAATGCAATAGGTAGTATTTCATACGAAATCTACCTAAAAACAGCAAAATTTATTCCACTTTGACCCAATCACAGAATTTTCTCCCGTGAAATCTAAACCCGATATCATTTTCATTGTCTCAAAATTTACATATGCAACTTCCATATCCAAATTCATCTTTAAAAAATAGTATTCTAATTTGATTACTTTAAAATCATTTAAATTCAAAACCTGAAGTCTCGATTGCTATTAGCAGGAAACAGATATTAAACTGTTTACATTCTTTTAAGTGCAAATGAAAATTTCTGAAATAATCTGTATGCAATAAATACGATAGACAATATTCTTAAGACGTCACATAAGTTAAAATATTTTTGACATAGCACACATTTTAATTTCAACTTTTTTCATTTTTATAAGAAAATGACAACGTAAAAGGTAATTATTTTTTCCCCTTTACTTTTAATAGAAATGAAGTGCTTTTGTTGCCATAACACAAAAGCGGTATTAAAAACTATAAAAAAAATATTATCTCAAAAGTATATGAAGGTAGAGGTTTCAAACGAATTGCATTTAAAAGCATATTTTTTCCCTATACAATGGTATAATATTTAAAAATATTGGATGTTTAGAAGTTTAAAAATTTGCAGCAGCAAAAACTGCAAGATTGAAATTTCATTTCAAATTTCAAAGTGTTGCCATTCGCAAAATTATGTATGCGTTACACATAGATACGTTTAACCTTTATAATATAGATACATGAAAAAAAATTGTGAAGGTATGTATCCTATAGAATACACAAGGACTGAGGAGGTTAAAAGGGAGAATTTCATTCAGCTTCGAAGTTTAGTCCGCTATTTTGTCAAATTATATGTATTTTTATAGCATTATAAGTTTATTGCAAATACTCTCTTCCCATGCTTTAACTGTAAAAAAATATTAAACATTAAATTTTTTGGCATCAAAACTCTGGGAAAAAGTGATTCCTGAATAAATCATTCGCAATCTTCATGAATATTGCATGCAAATTTTTGCATCACTTCAAATCTGTGAATCACAGCCTTTTATGCTTTAGTAAACATAATACATGGCCATGTTTGATGACATTGAACTCAAAAAAATTGGTATGTATCCTATAGAATACATACCAATAGTATAGAATACATACCAATAGGTCATGGTCCTGCCAGTCAATCAGTCATAGAAGTTATTACCAATGCTATTGAAAATGCAATATTTCGGAATTTAGCTGATATCTTTTAATTGTCGGCCAATAATTTTGTTTGACTTGCTTATAGAATTCCTGATGCAGTTCAATTTTTATTTTGCCCCACCAGTGGCCGAGAGGTTCTGACCTCTCAACTGATAGATAGCAGGTGCTGGGCTCGAACCCAATCGCGGCCGTCGACCTAACCGTTCGGAGTTTTATGGTTTTCTTTGAACCTTGCAAAAATACGGGTTAGGTTCCCATAGAAATACCCCCCCCCCCCTGGGTCTATATCCTCGAGCAGATAATCGGCCGACACAAAATAAACCAAACCAAACCAATTTTTATTTTATGTAATTCGCATGATTTATTAAAAAAATCATTTATGCATTATTATTATCACAGTCATAAAGATTTCTTTAAATGGAGAATTTCGTTCTCCATCCAAGTTAATCTGCTATTTTGTCAAATTATATATCTTCTATAACATTGTAAGCTTATTGCAAATACTCTCTTATTATGTTTTAACTGTAAAAAAATATTAAACATTAAATTTTCGGGGAAAAAATTATTCCTGCATAAATCATTCGTAATCTGCATAAATATTTCATGCAAACTTAAAACCAATTCCATTCTGACGAGAAGATAAGTAATACTTGTTTGAATTACTAAGAGCTTTAAACTGTTAGCTTACGGTCTGTTTGAAGTTGCCTTGGAAATCTTTGCTTAATCTGCCATGCGATGGAAGCTTATTTGTTGAATTAGACATAATTCCCGTGGATATATTAGAATCCTATCTTTAATAAATGATGCTCAATTTCTTCAAATATATTTTGTGATTTGTAGAAAAACTGGTTTGTAATATAATGTACAAATTTTAAAGTTTTTATTCCAGACAAATAATTTATAGTTCTGTTTCTAACGATGAAGTTCGTAATTTATAAAGAGATTAAAAACATAGAAGAAAAATATTTTTCAATTTCTATTTTTTTTGTACTTAATTTTAAATTTTAATTTTTTTCAAAACAATTAAATGGCCACCATTTTGAAAGAAAATGGCGGATGAAGCTCGCCGACGAATTCGGTCGAGACATTAGTATGTACTATATACACACCAAGTTTCATTCAAATCGGATCATAAATATGATAGTTACTGCATGACAAAAATTATATATATATATATATATATGGAATTAGTTATTATATGATCTTAAAAATAATTAACACATTGCGTAAAAAAATGCATAAAAATTATTAAAACATAAAAATAATACAATGATATATATATTTTTTTATTTTAATAAAAATAAATGGAGTACGGAGAAAAATTAGATGTACTCAAATCTATGGAATATAACATGAGCATCTTGATGTTAACCCTTAAATGCATAGAATAGAATGCGTTCCAAAAAATGCGCAATTCAAAGAATCAGAATTCATACCAGAAAAAATATAAATAGTAAATTTTTCTATATTTAATTACGAATGGTCTGTCATGAGGTAAAGTGAAAATTGCTCTTTTAAATTTCTGGTGAGAATACGGAATATGTGAATAAACCCCCCAATAATTCGGGAACACTTATGGTATCGAAAATGATACAATAAACATTTAAGGGTTAAAGAATCATATAACTTTTTTTCATTTGGAAAAGAAAAAAAGAACACAATATCATTCACCTGCATTAAAAGTGACACATCTCGACAAAAGTAAACTTAACAGAAGAGGAAAAAGAAAATTTGCTTGATTTTATTGTAACATGAAATTAAAGCACTCAGCTCTTCATGCAGGAATGGAAACGTGCATAAAAAGTTATTCAGAAATGTTACCTCCCCACATAATGTACCCTTCTTCAGTGGTCAGAAATGGATAGACAGCGCAATAAAGTGATTTCTCGTAACTACACCAAGGCTACCTTATCATAATAACAGGCTTGTCATTCAGGAGAAAGTCTATGGATAAAAATGTCCCTATAGTTGCCAACTTATTATTGACTTTGTCTCATAAGTAACGTCACCTGGTGCATACTACTGGTAACATTCCATGCACAAATTCATAGGAAAAAATGGAAAATATTTCAGTTTCTCACATTAGATGGCGCTAGCAGCGGGAAAATCATGTGGTTTCTGACCACTTGTACTGTAGACAAAGGAAACTTAGGGAATGACAAGCCTGTTATTATGATAAGGTAGCCTTGAACTACACTTATGAAACTTTTTGTATAATAAGACTCATCTATGGCAGGTCTATTAGAGGAATAAAACGCAAAATGAATTTTTGCGAGATGTGTCACTTTCCGTGCGGGTAAACGACATTATTAACCGTGTTCACCTCTAGTTGACTTCCGTTCATAATGAACGGGATTTGACAAATCGTCACCTGAGAATAATAAGGTTCTATCTGTGTTTTTGAAAAAATTGACTTATATATATAGAAATGTTCAATTTGAATCAATGAAGGGATTTCTGGATTGAAATAATGTCGTAATGTAATGTTGTGAGGCCATATATAAATTATGTATAACATCATTTTGATGCAAAAATGTCTTCATAGATACAAATAGAAACTTTCTATATCAATAAGTCATTTTTTAAAACACAGATAGAACCTTATTATTCCCAGGTGACGAAATGCGTTCACCACTGACGACCAAGTTTTTTAATCTGGCGACAAAATTAGATTTAATCTGATTTTTTTTTTTTTTATAAATAGCGATTTTTTTTTGTATCAAATAAATAATCGAGTAAATCGTCAATTATTTTATTGTTTTTGAATTACATTCTCCTTAAGATATTCAAATGTACCCACGCACACATTAAAACTCTTGCGAGAAATTTCGATGTTTATTTTATTATTTTGAATTGAAGTTCAGTCATTTAGCATTCAAAAAATGCCTGCTTTTTAGTTCAGTGATAGTTAAAAACAAAGATATAGCCCACAGTACAAACTGGAAATCAACTTTCTGAAACCAGAATTGACTTTAAAGGGTCACAGAAAGGTAAACAATACAATTTACTTTAAAAAAAAATATGCTATTTACACATATGTATGGTATATATTAAATACACAATTTATAAACAACTACAAGTATGGTGCATTTCAAACTTGTAAACTTCATGCATTATTTTTTGTGGCTATATCCAAATTTTAATTTACATTTTCTCGAAAAGAGTGCTTTTCATTGTGTACAGTTACCATCTCTTAAAAAGTTTTTAAGATAATTGAAATATAATTTTGTGATAAGGTCTGATCATCTTTTGGTATATTAGGAAGCAAAATATAGCCTGTAAGTTTGTATGTATTGGTTTAAGAACTATTTTTATTGAAAAACACACATTAAAAAATCATGGATTCGGTATACTGTAGTTTTTTGCTCAGTTGGAAATATTTAATTCGTATGATAACTTTACCAATCAGTTCGATCCTGTTAAAAAATGCAATAATCTACTTACCCATCGTTCTATGGAGTTTCTGTACCTGCCGTTTATTCTGTTGAGCTGTCTAAATGGCGAAATTTTTTTTCCAAGCACCTTCGTCGTTCCAAACCCAAACTCGCACTCTGATTGGTTGTTGCTTTCGGCACTGTTTTCACGTAACTTGGCGATAACCATACTTGGTGAAAAATATTTCGCTCGTAAGTGAACGAGTAAACCTAAAACCTAACCCACTCATTCTTATTCTTACTTCATTTTGTGCTCTTGTGTTATTTTATAAAATGGCTAATGCTTTACTTATTAATAAACGGGAAAAGTTACTTTGTACTCGGTTTGGAAGGAAATCAAACTCCTCGACGGAAGCATCTATCGCTATGCCAAGTATGATTATCGCCAAATAGCGTTGCAAAGTTTAGAAAAAACCCGGTTTAAACCCGGGAATAAACCGGGTTTTTAGGAATAAACCTGGAAAAAACCCGGGATTTTTTGGAATAATTCGGTTTTTTGGGAATAAACCTGGGAATAAACCTGTTCTATTGGAAATAAACCCGAGAATAAACCGACTTTTTGCAACTCTATCGCCAAGTTACATGAAAACAGTGCCGAGAGTAACAACCAATCAGTGTGCGAGCTTGGGCTTGGAACGACGAGGGTGCTTGGAAAAAAAAATCACGCGTCTAAATGACAGATCAGATGTTATAACCTACAAGATTGTCTCACGAAAAATGCTCACCTGTTGCCGTGCCCAGTTAGCTTAAACGGTAAAGCATTGGCCTTGTAAGCCAAGTATCTGGGTTCGATTCCCGGCCAGGGCAATTTTTCGCTCAGTTGGAAATATTTAATTCGTACGATAACTTTACCAATCAGTTTGATTGTGTTAAAAAAATGCAATCCGGTAGTAAGTTTAAGAGATATTGTAAATATTTTGCTTTTTATAGCACAGGTAAGTGGTTTGCTAAAATGCTGTTGAAAATAAAAGTGAGATATATTGAAGAGATTTCGTTATAGTAGGTTTATCACTAACGTAATTCTTTACCAAAATTTGGCTAAATATTACCAATATTTAAGAATATAATTTATTCAAATTATTTCGAATGATAATAAAAAACTGTTCATAAAAAATAAATGCAGGAAAATTCACAAAATTTTTAAAGAAAAAAAAAGTCATTTATATGCCCTTTTTTATTGCTTTAATGGGACTTATTTAGCTGCATGCATGAAATTAAACCAATAGTAGTAGCATATTCTCCAATAAATACAGAAATACCCGTACCATTTTCTATTTTAGAAGGAAAGTATTTTAAAGTCTCGAGAAAGTTATTTCTTTCTTCACGAATGTATCTGAAATGTTCTTTGGAAGCAATTTAAATCTTTCTACGTTAACTCTAGAATCTTTGAAACAAATGCAAATTTAAATTAGTTAAGTTGCCACGGAACGTGAGCTTATTATTACAATTATTTAAATATTCAATCATATCTACCAAGGAGAAATCTAACAACTCAAATCTTGTACTAAATAAGAGCAGAGAGGGAAAGAATTTCAATGCGACTTTCGAAATTTCCTTAATTATTCTATGCAAATGAAAAATTATTTTCAATACGAAAAATAAGGGTTGCAGAATAAATATTAAAATTACAAAGTTCCTTTATGTTAATTTTATTTCAGCTTATTATTCGTTTGTTTTTTTGCTTAATGGTTTACTAGAGATGCAAGTTTATGCATTGCATTAGGAATAACTCATGTCAGATATCATTAACTGACACTTGCAGTAGATGTTCTGTTTATTCCGTGGTATATGTAATCATTATTCCATAAAACTTTATCATTATTATCGAATAGTATTTCATCTAATATTCTTGTGCTATAAAAAGATAATCGAAAACTTTAGAGGATATAGCAAAAGGTTTAAAATGAGAATTTTCTGAAATATATATATTCAAAGTTAGAGATAATATATTACTTACCCATTATATGTATAGAGTAAATCTTGCAATCGTTTTGAAAATCGAAATTTTTTTGAATCGGATTTACACGTTTCAGACACTGAAGATTCCGATAAGGATATTTTTAGAAAAGAAAAATTTGCCGTCCGTCCGTCTGTGTACCTGTCTATAAACGCTCTACCTCCCGAACAAATTTGGTATATAATTAGTATGTAAAAATGGAACGAATCCTGTCTAATATCAGTAACCTCGATTATCCGGAACTATTTTTTTCGGACTCTCAAAAAATTCGTTCAGATGAAAGATGCATAAAAATTTTCGAATGTTTTTATTTTAAGAAATGGACGTAAAAGGCAATAAAATAACACAAATTTTGAACCCAAGAACAAAGTCGATTGAGTTACCGAGATATTTGTAATCCTGTTTTCTGCATTCTTGGATTTTCCATGACCCTGTATTTCCTTCAAATTTCAATTCAAAGATATATTTTAATGGGATTTAAGACACTTAATCCGACTCAGTAAACTGTTAGTTAATATGATTATTATTTTTGAAGTTATAAGGATGTTTCTTTTGCGTAATTCAGTACTATTTGTGTAGTTTGGAGTTTTATATAATTTGTCAAAGTGGTTCATCAGCAACTCATTAATAGAACAATACTATATACACTATATTGCCATTGATTATGGGACACGTGCGATTTTAGACATTTTACTAAATATCTAGAAAAATACATGAGGAATCATCTAGAAACTCTTAGTGTATAAATATAATAGTATAAGTCATACATCTCCGTGAAGATTTTTTCCCGACACTCCAAAGGGAACCGTCAACAAATTAAAAAAGAATGAATATCTTTTGAATAACCCTGTCAAAACTAATGTAGCAAAAGCGCTCAAACTCTAGATTGCGATTGAATGCCTTATTGTAATAAGCCTTGTTCATTTTTATGCAAATAGCATGCATACTCGCAGAGTAATTAAGGTTTTTATAAAAATGATCCCAAATTTTTCCAAGTTTTTTCCTTATAATTTTCAGAGTTCTTAATATAAAATATTATTTTTTTCTGAAAATATGACAAACAACATTGCACACAGTACCCTGTAATCAGAATTTAAAAATAATGAAAATTGTATATAAAATGAGTTGGTTTACTAAATAATTTTTTACTGCGCATGCGTCAATGATATCAAAATTTCATTTGCATATTATGTTAGCTAAATGTATAGAGCAACTTTTGTGAAAGTCACAAAATCATAACTTGAAAATTCTGACAATAATCGTCAATTGAATAAGTCGAAAATCCGTTATTCTCAAAATGAAGCAAAAACAAGAGGGGTTGTATCCATATATTCATTGATTACTGTCAATATAGAATACACAATATGGGATGTACTACTGTATTTGGATAAAATCCCTCATTTTTTTGCTTCATTTTGGAAATAACGGATTTTGTCCTTTTTCTATAGACGATTACTTTCAGAATTTTCAAGCTATGATTTTGAGACTTTTACAAAAGTTGCTCTATACATTTAGCTAACATAATATGCAAATGAAATTTTGATATCTTTGACGCATGCGCAGTAAAAAATTATATAGTAAACCTACTCATTTTTCTTACAATTTTTATTATTTTTTAATTCTGATTACAGGGTACTGTGTGCAATGTTGTTTGTCGTATTTTCTGAAAAAAATATTATTTTATATTAAGAACTCTGAAAATTATAATGAAAAAACTTGGAAAAATTTGGGACCATTTTTACAAAAATCTTAATTACTCTGCGAGTGTGCATTCTATTTGCATAAAAATAAACACAGTGCATTACAATAAGGCATTCAATCATAATCTAGAGTTTGAGCCCTTTTGCTACATTAGTTTTGACAAGGTTATTCAAAAGATATTCATTCTTTTTTAATTTGTTGACGGTCCCCTATGGTGTTTCGGTAAAAAATCTTCACGGAGATGTATGACGTATTCTGTTATATTTATACACTAAGAGTTTCGAGATGATTCCTCGTGTATTTTTCTAGATATTTAGTAAAATGTCTAAAATCGCAAGTGTCCCATAACCAATGGCAATATAGTGTATATTAAAATATTTAAATATATGTTTAAATTTCTAAGTTTTAAATTTCATTGTATAAATAGTTTACACATCTTTTATTTTCAAATATTGTATTATGTATATCCATGATGGGTAAGTATTATGGTGGCCTCTCAACGACTAGTTTAATTTAGAATAGGTATTGATCAATTCAGACCGGCTAAAGCAGCATCTCAATGTTATCAATGACAACTGTTTTTTATATTTCCAGCCAATTGTCATATTATTCCTTGATGTGTGGAATGTGATAATAAACATATTTCAAAAAAGTGCAATTAAAAATATTCCAGAAGTAACAGAAACAATCCTTCTAAATTCTGTAATTGAAGCTTCCTTTACTTTTCAAATTACAAAGGTTGTTCCAAATTTGTCCGTATTTTCCACCTTTAATTATTGTCTCTTTTAAATTATCTGTCTATCCCAGTAGTTCCCAAACTTTTTTGTAATATAGATTGTTAATAATATATATAACAATATATTATAATATATAATAACAGTATTTATATATATAAAAATATATTATAATATATATTATTGTTATAAACCCAACCAAGTCCGTCGGCCTAATCGTTCAGTGTTTTCGGTGCTTTTCTTCTAACATTTTGTATTCACGCATAAATACGGATTAGGTTCCCTTAAAAAGACTTCCATGGAAAACAAACTCTTTCGAGCTTCTCTTTCTTCTTTAATACAGTGCTCAGCAAAAGTTTAGACACTGGTGTTTATTTACCTTTAAATAAAAAATACGAACACTTGAGTTTTACAAATGGCTATACTTATTTTTAAATATATTTTAAACAATGTAGGATAAAAATAATAGTTATAATATAGGATAATATTTAATTTAACTGAAAAAATTAAAATTTGCATGTTGCAAAAGTTTAGGCACTTTTTTGATTTTTTGCAAACTATTCATGGAAAAAGGCAAATTTCTAAGTTATGATGTCACATGTCTGAAGTATTTAAGTATACCTCGATATAGCATCGGTTAGTGAAGATACCGCGAGCTAAAAATATTCAGTTAGATGAGGTAATTGAAGTAGGAAAGCTGAAATGAAAACGGATGACTGTTGTAGAAATTTCAGCAGCATTGAATCGTCTATAGTGGTCTGTCTATGAAGTATAGTTTAAAGATGACTCTTTCAAAACAAAATATAAATCTGGAAGACCTTGTGTGACCAGAAAATGAGATGACAAAAGGATCCATAAACTGACATTTGCACAAATGCCGATTGCTGATCACATTAAAAGTAAGTTAGGGCTTTCTGTGTCGACGGAAATGATCCGTAGATGAATTAAAGAAACAGATAAATCGATTTACATGAAAATGATAAAACAATCAGCTTTAAAATCTCGCTACAAATTGGCGAGAATGCAATGAACTTGCAAACATACGTCATATGGACACAAATGGTACACTATGATATTAAGTAAGGGATAAAAAGTGAAATTTGGATAACCCAAACGGGTGGGCATACTATTGGCACGATTTGCGTAAAGAGCCTGGGACATTTTAAAGTCGACAACATATAGGGGATTTTTTAATGATTTGGCCCTCACTTTGCTTCAATGCTCGAGTATCTCTGGAATTATTAAATGGTTGCCAAACAACACAAGACTACGTACAATCGTTCGAGATTAATGTTTAGTCATTTAAGGAACATTTAGCTGGCCCAAATTATGGATTTTAGCAAAATAATGCGTTTTTTCATGTTGCATACAAAAGAAGAACTTCGTTTAAGTCTGAAAATACTACTGAACTCAACTGGCCAGCGTATAGCTCTGATCTGGACCCAATCGAAACACTTTGTTGCATCATATGTCGTAAGGTTTATGCAAATTTTTGATATACTTTTCTGTTAAAAAGCATCGAGCTGCTGTTGAACATGAATGGTACAAAAAGGTCCTCCAAGTGATGCAGCATTTAGTTTCTTCGATGAAAAGTCACATTCTTTCACTAACTACAGGCAATGATGGTGGAACTCGATTTTAATTTGTAGTTATTTTTCTGTAAATTTACAAATTGTCTATACTTTTGCTACAATGTTAATTTCGTTTTTTTGTCATTATATATTATCTAAAAGGTAAAATTCAAAATCTATTGTTTGCGAATGAAGGATAAGTCACAAGTAATGTATGACAGATGAATTACAAAAATGCTTCTGAATATAGAAGCGTAATTGATCATTGTCTAAACTTTTGCTGAGCACTGTAATCGGCCATCATAAAGCATCAGTAACAATATCAAATTCGTGAAAGACGGCGAAAACAACAAATTTGTCAAAGACAAATGAATAAATATATATATGGATGGCGCAAAATTTAAATTATACAGCTTTTAAAATTTTAAATAACAAACTTTAATATTAAAGGCCTTAAGCATTCACCAAATACGCTGTGTATACGCATAATTATGTTTATGTGTTACAATTTCTAATTAATAATAATAAACCTATAAATTTTTCTATAAAAATAATTAAAAAAATAATCGCCTATAAATAAGAGATCTCTTTAGCAGCACAGTCTTCTACTAAAAATTGTATACCAAATTATCTCAACTAATGTCTAGGCATACAAAATTTTAAAAATGATTTTAATATTCCATAAAAGATAAATCCATTTAAATCTCACACGTCGTAACGAGAAAAAGTAAAGTATTTGAATTAAACTTTCGTAAATTCATTAATTATATTATGTAAATTAAAACGTATTCCTAATTCTAATCAGAGAAATTAGGCAGCAAGCGTCAGAACTACAAAATAATTTAAAATGTCAGTCAGACATTCTCCGGAAAAGTTGCAACTAAATCAACTACATGGGGTTTAATTAGATGCATTAAATAAATTATCATGCTTCACATTTGTTTTAAATTTATTATGCTAAGAGACGGTATTTCTGCGAGAATATTTAATATGCAGTTGAGTCTCTACATAACGAAATCCACCGTTCCAGTAAAAAATCGTTATATAGAGAAATTCGATGCACAGAGAATTATGTTAAAAATCGTATTTAATGTGTGAAATTTAAACAAATGTTATTTTTGATCTTTTGAATTAAGAATTTGAATTGTATAAAAGTCAATATTAACTTAACATTTCATTTCTTAATTATTTAAACTGTTTCAAAAAAGAGAATAGACATTTATTTGAAAGCTTAATGAAAACCAAATAAGGAAGAACTGCATTAATTTCAGACGAAGAAATCCGTAATCTTTTGCTGTTTTGATTTTAAAATTGTTACGCTCTCTCTCTCTCTCTCTCTCTCTCTCAAAAAAAAAAAAAAAAAAAAAAAAAAAAAAAAAAAAAAAAAAAAAAGGCCTCTCCTATGTGCCTCTCATTATTGATTCCTCTCTTACATGTACATGTGTATCAATCCAGTTGACTCTGTTTTGAGATGTATGTGGAAAGGTGTGTGGGAGGTGGGATGAATTCGTTGGATTTAAAGAACAAGGAGAGAAGTAATCTAAAAAATAAAACTCAGCACTGACGATAAATCAAAAATAAGTGATGGAAAACGGATTCTATATTATTTCGAAGCTTTTTAAAACTGAATAAATTAAGACCAATTTATGAAAAAATTCGTTATATGGAAATTGATATTTCGCTATATAGGGACTGTTTTTAATGTAATCATGCGAAAAGGGGACCGTTCCTACAAAAAATTCGTTATATAGAGAAATTCGATGTATGGAGTTTCGTTATAGAGAGACTCGACTGTATATATATTATGTATCACAAAAAGAAAGTAAATATCACACAATGTCAGATTTTGATGACCAAAGATATTGAAATTATCCATTTAAAACAATTCAAAATTTTAAGAGGTAAACATATTTTCGATTAGACAATAAAAGATTTTCCATGTGAAATTGCCAAAGTTTGAAGAACATTAATAATTAGTTAATTTTTATGTAATTATATGTCATTACTTGGTATGTGGATGCCAGGATAATGGCAGCCAAGATAATGATAATTTCACACTTAAAAAAGTTTGACTATTCTGTCATTTATTCTTGGTTTTTAGATTTTTTTTGTATGTTTAATGGAACATGTTTTCGACATAGTAGCTCAAATTCAATCTAATTTTCAGTTTTATGTGTTAATTTATGGAAGCTAGAAAAAGACAAAAGGAAATTCTACTCAATATCTACATATATATCTATATAAGTCTTTAATCACATTATTTTCAAAGAAATATTTAAAATAACTTGCTGATTTTTCTACTTCTTACTTGAACTATGTCAAAAATAACAGAAATTACTCAGCAAAGCTGCATTTATACCTTATAAAGAACTAAAATGCAAGTCAGGAAAATGAAATTTATTTTCCGTGACAATCATATTTTAAAAATTATTTGTAAAATACAAATTTTGTTACTTTACTCATATAATGGTTCAATAAGGCATAAAAATTAATTAAAAATAAAAATAGAATCTATAAAAAGATATTAGCGCATTATAGTAGAAGTCCTTTATTTTGCATACATTACAGTGTGACGTGTCAGGAAAATGACAATTTGAAATTCTAATTTTTTTAATTGTTTTATTTGTGTTATTAGAAATGTAATGTCTCTTGAAAATACTTTTTATTTTATTTGCCTCTTATAATACTCTTACTTGAGGATACTTTTTATTAGAATATAATATAAAAAAATTGCATTATGTAACATTTAAGAGGAATTTTATTGTGGTGGCAGCAATTTCCGTATTTAGTGATGTTCACCCTTGCAAGGATATTGGTGGTTTTTCTCATTTAAACATAAAAAATATATTAAACTTAATATTACTGTTAACTAAAGTTAAATGGTAATGGACCAGAAAGGTTTCATCAAAAAAGGACAAGTACAGATCATTTTATCATTTTCTAACGCATTTTTATTTTTAAATCTAGGGGGCTCTGCTCCCTACGAGTGAACCGTGAATGCGCAAACAGTGAAATGCACAGTCTTTGCTCCCTGATATTTTGTAAACCGCAGTATAAGAAAAAAAATAAGTAAGGCATTTTAAATATACCGTTTACATCTGATGTAATTTTCACTAAATTTCTTTTTTACTCTTTAATGTTCACGTGAAAATATATTTAATGTTTTAAGTGAAATATTATTTTTGCCGTCTTAGAATTCACAGTAATAGTTAAAAAGATCATTATAAAATATGAAGTCTATGTCTCGGCTATTGTTTAAAAATAAGACCTAATTTTTGTTACTTGCTGCTTTTAACACACAGTATTAAATTTATTTATGATTTAAAAGATTACTCTTTTTTATAGTCATGTGAAAATATTTTTATTGCTAGAAAGGAAATATTTTTTATTTCCTTGTAACAGTCACGTGTAAATAATTTTTTAATATGTGGGAAATATTATTGTTTGAACATTTGACAACAATTTAAAATAATAACCTTTTTTGAAATATGAAACAAATGTTTCTCAAAATGCTGAAAATTTAAATTTAAAATGGAAATAAATCCTCAAAAAATTAGTCAAACTAAAAATAAAGAAAAATAAAATAAACGGAGTTTGCACTACGGGAACTTCTAATGTATAAAATTATCTAAAAACTTTTAAATTCCTGTGTATAGTTTTTATTTTTATAAAAAAATTTTTAATGGGAATTTTTGACTAACTTTAACATTAAATATCTCTTAAAATAATTATTCGATTTAAAAACTGCCTGCATCAGTGATTTTATTAAGCATTTCTCTATAACACTGCCAATTTTCATATTTTTGTGTGCTGTAGTTATTTAATATTAGAGAAAAAATACTCTAGCTCACAAAAAAATATCACTGTCAGTCGCGGTGACAGCGTCAGTTACTTTTTTTAGAATAGAGAGATATAAATGTTATATGAAGTCACAAAATATTTTAACTCACCTTTATTGCGATAAGTAAATAACTTAAGGCCCCACAATAGTCACAGAAAAAGTACTCAAAAAGACCCGGATGATAATGTAAAGTCTACGGGAGCGTTCTTTTCAAATATCTCGCTCAAATTTTAATAATTTTAAATGATTTTTTTTGCATAGGCTAGCTGAGGACGATCCACAACCGGCCTAGTTTTGACTTTTTCAATTTTGGTTTCAGATTAAAAAAAAATTATTTTAACTTTCAAAACCGGTTTAAACCGGTTCTGAAATTGAAACTATCATAATATAAAAAATATATGAGCACACACTAGTCACGCGGTAAAAGCCGAACGCTAATGTAAAGTCTATGGGAGCGTTCTTTTCAAATATCTCGCTCAAATTTTAAAATTTTTACATGTTTTTTTTTGCATAGCATAGCTGAGGACAATCCACAACCGGCCTAGTTTTTACTTTTTCAATTTTGGTTTCAGATTTTTTCAAAAAAAAATTACTTTAACTATCAAAACCGGTTTAAACCGGTTCTGAAATTGAAACTATTAAAATATAAAAAATATATAAGTAAAATCGAAAAAGTAAAAACTAGGCCGGTTGTGGATCGTCCTCAGCTATCTTGTGAAAAAAAAAAAATCATGTAAAAATATTAAAATTTGAGCGAGATATTTGAAAGGAACGCTCCCATAGACTTTACATTATCATCCGGGTCTTTCTAAATATTTTTTATGTGATTATTGAAGGCCCCACAAGTCACAGAAAAAGTACTCAAAAAAACCCGGATGATAATGTAAAGTCTATGGGAGCGTTCTTTTCAAATATCTGGCTCAAATTTTAATATTTTTAAATGATTTTTTTGCATAGGCTAGCTGAGGACGATCCACAACCGGCCTAGTTTTGACTTTTTCAATTTTGGTTTCAGATTAAAAAAAAATATTTTAACTTTCAAAACCGGTTTAAACCGGTTCTGAAATTGAGACTATCATAATATAAAAAATATATGAGCAAAATCGAAAAAATAAAAACTAGGCCGGTTGTAAGCTATCCTATGCAATAAAAAAAAAAAAAAAAAAAAAAAAAAATCATGTCAAAATATTAAAATTTGAGCAAGATATGTGATAGGAACGCTCCCATAGACTTTACATTAGCGTTCGGCTTTTACCGAGTGACTAGTGTGTGCCCCTAAGGTCCCACACTAGTCACTGAAAAAGATCCGGATGATAATGTTAAGTCTACGGAGTTCGTTTCAAATATCTCGTTCAAATTTTAATATTTTTACATGACTGTTTTTGCACAGGATAGCTGAGGATAATCTACAATTGGGCTAGTTTTTATTTTTTCGGTTTTAGTTTTATATTAAAAAAAAAAATACTTTAACTTTCGAAACTGGTTAGAGCCGCTTTTGAATTTAAAACTATCATAAAATAAAAAATATATAACCAAAATCGAAAAAGTAAAAACTAGCCCGGTTGTAAATCATCTTCAGCTATCCTATGGTAAAAAACAATCCTGTAAAAATATAAAAATTTGAAAGAGATTTTGAAAAGAACGCACTTATAGACTTTACATTATCATCCTGGTCTTTTTCTGTGACTAGTGTTGCGCCTTAAATAAAAAATCCAATTAAATAAACTTTTCAACGGACAACAGTTGTGTCACCATATAAGCAGTGTTGGGCACGTTCACAAAATAAACGAACTAACTCAAACTCACGTTCAATTTCTGAAAAGTGATTTAAGTTCACGTTCAAACTCAAAAAATTTCAAACGAACTCGTTCAAATCAAACTCATTTGTAAAAGTGAACGAAGTTCACTAAAAAGTTCACTTTTTTTTTAATGTTTGGATATTACTATCCAAATTTACAAAATTTTGTGAACTAATCATTTGATTATTCGATATGTAAGATAGAGGTATGCACGGACGGAAATTTTCAGGCCCGATCCATAAAAAAAAATGTCCGGCCCGATATTAAAATAAAAATTTCGGCCCGAGCCCAGCGCGGCTCGTACAGAAAATTTAGCTCCCCGACCCGGCCCGATATAATAGCTAAAAACAAGGCCCGACCTTGGCCAGGCCCGGAAAAAAAAGTTGAAATTTCGCACCGAACCCGGCCCGACGCCGAGTACATTTCTACAGGACATCGATATTTACCATTACAGAAGAGTTCTGGCTAAAAAAACTTACCTCAGTCTGTTTATAATCCCCATTTATGCAGAAGTGCCGTAGGCTGCGATGTTTATACTTTTAATGAACCTTTGTTAGTTGTATGTAAATGTTTCAGCTATCATTAGTATCATTAATCCATCTTCCATGTTATGGAGAAATGAAACACAGTCCACCTTGTACAGAGAGTTAATTGTATATATCTATTTTCGGCGAAATTGTATACAGCCCAGGTCCGGTTCGGCGCGACCCGAGTCTGCAGAAGAAGTAAGACTAGGATACTACCCAGAGAAGTGATAGCCAGACTTAACTCGTCCTGAGGCTCGTGTAGGCCTCTAAATGGCATTTGAAAGAGGGAAAAAGTGTACTAAGGTCTGGAAAAATTTTAAATAAATTATGAAAAAATTGAACGTAAATTTGAACGTAAATTTCGTTCAAACTCGTCTATTTTTTGAGTTTCCGTTCAGTTCAAACTCGTTTATAAAACAGTGAGCGAAGTTCAGTTCAAAGTTCACAAATAGTGAGCGAAACTCGCGAGTTTTCGTTCAGTGAGCGCGTTCATACCCAACACTGCATTTAAGGACATTAGATGCACAATCTTGTACTAATAATTGTGTACCAATTTATCTGCATTTAATGTTTAGATGTAGAAAATTCAAATTATAACAATGATTTCCATAGAAGATAAATTCATCTAAATCTCACACTTCGTAACGAGAAAAGAGAAAGTGGTTGAATTAAAGTTTAGTAATCTCTTTAATTATTTTATGCAAATGAAATCGTATTCCAAAATTTAGCGGAACTATGCAGCAAGCACTAGAATGACAAAATAGATTTAAAATGACAGCTTTTCTATGTTTTTTATTCTTTTAAAAATCAACTGCATGAAAATTACCTTGATGTATTAACCTTTATGCCCTGACAATACTTTGAAGTTTTATTTAAAAAATTGCTAAAAAAATACATTTAATATAACGATTAGTAGTCATTCTGATTAAAATGTGTTACCATACTTTATCTTGCTCCAAAAGCATTATTAGTTGCACAAAACAAAAAATCTTTTTAAAAGGATGAGTTCTCTTTCATTTGAACTAGAAAGTTGTAGCTAAAAAGTTTCTGTTCTGAAATATTTCTATATGTCTAAGAGTATTATATTTGTATGCTTATTAATTCAATAAAAATATTTTAAAGAAAAAAAATTAGTCGTGTTATAAATATAAAAAAATAACTATACGTATAGATTTATTTCATTAATTTGAATTGACAGAATCCTTCTGAAATTTATTAAATGATTGTGTAAATCTTCTAATATAGTTTCTAAAATTCATGAAAAATATATTAGAAGATGAACTTTTAATGATAATTAAGGAATAAAACATAAAGGGACAAATTCTAATCATCAAAATTACACAGCAAATGTTAGATATACAAAATAATTTAAAATGACGGGACTCTTTTCTTTAAATTTAACTTTTATAAACTAATTATTTTATGGAAATTAAAATAAATTCTTAATTTTGATAAGCGGAAAACATAAACTGTATTTCTTGAAGCGCAATTTTCAATAATCTTAAAAAATTGATTGTATGAAAAACATACACAGTAAAAAATGAAGACCCAAATTGGGTTGAAAGATTTCTGGGTATAGTAATTTTCCTGAAATGGTACAGTAAGGATTCCAAAATGATAGAGTATTGTTCCCAAAATAGATAACCCAAAATGGTTCAAAACAGAGCAGATCTTTATTAACATTAAATTAATCAAAATTTCTGAGGTATAATGTATATACTATCTAAGATATTTTAATTGTTTTAATGTCATTAAAAATCAGACTTATTTAAAACGATTTTGTGCTACAAACTGAACTTTCCAAATTGGAACAATTCTGTACCCAGAAATCTTTCAACCCAATTTGGGTCTTCATTTTTTACTGTGTAAAATAAAATTACAAAATTTTTAAGAGCAAAATGATATATATTTTTTCGAATTCGAGTAAAAATGTTTTTATGTAAATTAATATGTTTTTTCTCTAGAAATTTATAACCTAAATATGTATATCAAATTTAATATTTCTAAGAACATAAATTGAATGGTATTAACGCAGATACTTTTCACTGTAAAAATTGAAGACCCAAATTGGGTTGAAAGATTTCTGGGTATAATAATTTTCCTGAAATGGTACAGTAAGGATTCCAAAATGATAGAGTATTGTTCCCAAAATAGATAACCCAAAATGGTTCAAAACAGAGCAGATCTTTATTAACATTAAATTCATCAAAATTTCTGAGGTATAATGTATATACTATCTAAGATATTTTAATTGTTTTAATGTCATTAAAAATCAGATTTATTTAAAACGATTTTGTGCTACAAACTGAACTTTCCAAATTGGAACACTGCTGTACCCAAAAATCTTTCAACCCAATTTGGGTATTTTGTTTTTACAGTGGTCACCATAAAAAAGACAAACACAGCACGTTTCATTTTTAAATAATATAATTTTCATTTAAATATACATTAATAAATACATTGAAAGCAGAAAATATTTAAACACGCCTATCTTGTAATACATAAATGTTTGAATAGAAAATCTCGAAACAATTTTCAAGGAATTTTTTTTCCCCTCTAGTACACTTGTATAAGGAAGTGGCAACAGTTGCGTAACTGTATTAGCTGCACAATCTTCTGATAAAAGTGTTTCTGCTAATACCAATTACCAATTTACATTTAAACGTAGAAAATTTAAACTATAAAAATGTTTTAAATATTTCATAGAAATTAAATCCCTTTAAATCTCACATTTCATAACAAGAAAAAGGAAATTGTTTAAATTTAACTTTCGTGATCTCTTTAATTATTTTGTACAAATCAAAATGTATTCCAACTTCCAATTACGCATGAACAGTTAGATTTACAAAATTATTTAAAACTAGCTGTCCCACCCGGAATTGCCCGGGACCCGTTATGATATCCTTAAACAAACGTTTAACACTTTAAATCTACAATTAGTCAAAATTAATCGCATGCTATGAATTATTCGTTAGAATAATATTTTAACGAATTGTATAAAAATTGAGTAAATGCTTTAAAAAAGGCCCTAGGACCCCAATAAAAATATCAGGGTGTAGGTCCTGAAAAAAAAAAAAAAAAAAAAAAAAAAAAAAGAGTCCAAAATTTAACTTTAAAATTATGCATTGAGAAGGTGAGAAATTTAGGGAGTGAAAAATGTTTGCGTATAAAAAGTTCAGGGGACCATAGGGAATCCCAGGCTTTTAAATGGAATGTAAGAACATGGGAATAACTAAGTGATAAATAGTTTCAAAAATAAAGATTGAATTAAGAGAGGGCAATTAAATTACAATTTATGGTACGAAAACTTCAAGGGGCCTTGTACCGGGACCCAAGGTGCCAGGAACTTATTTCACATATACATAAAATTTCTAACATTATTTCTAAGATATTAAGATGGATATAAAATATTTTTAGTAGTTATTAAAGTAATTGGAGGAGGCTAAAACTACGTTAAAGAAAATTGCAAGCAATTCTTATAATTTTTAAAGAAATTACACCAACAGCCCCAAAACCGAGATTAATATTCAAAATTAATGGTTGCTAGACTCTGAGTGTTTTGTAGTCGTTGATGGACTTAAGAAGTTGTTTAAAAAAACCGAGTGAATTGAGCCATATTATTAAATACCATCTTATTATTATTATTATTTACTTATTATTTACATATCATTAAATACCCATACCATTTAAAGAGATTTATAATAAGGGCCCCAAAAAGGCCAACTGACTGTTTAAAAGAGGGCCATAACAGAAAAATATCTCAAAATGTCTTAGTACTTAGCGCTTTAGATCTACAATAAGTCTAAATTAATCATAGGGTATGAATTATTCATTTGAATACTATTCATTTGAGATGATAATTTTGCCCCTAGGTATCCAAAACCTGGGCTGGGCCCTATGATTACCTAGGGAGCCCCAGTGTCCTATATGGAATGTAAAAACTTCAAAATATCTAAATGGAACAGGTATCCCAAAAATGAAGATCGAATTAAATGGAAGCAATTTATTAACAATTTATTATCACTAAAACTTAAAGGGGCACTGTACCGGTCCCTAAGGGGCCAAGAAATTATTTCGCATGTATTTAGGTATAAAAATATTTTTATAGTTATTAAAATGATGGGAGAACGTTAAAATTATGCTAAATAAAATTGAAAGCAATTTGGTTCATTTTTAAAGAAGCTGCACCAAGGACCCCAGAAAGCGATTGTTAATCAAAATTAATGAAAGCCGAAGTCTGGGATATTTTTTGTCATTCATATAATTGCTAGAGGACCGAAAAAGTTATTAGGAAAAAAGTTAGTGAATCGGGCCATTTAAAGTGAGCTGTAATAGGGGGCCCCATAGGGGCCAACTGAAAGTTAAAACCAGGGCTCTAACATGAAAACATGTTAAAATGTTTTAGTACATAGCGCTTTAGACATTTAATTAGTCAAAATTAAGCATAGAGTATCAATTATTCGTAGGAATAATATTTTTAAAAATGCACCAATTGATTGGGTAAATGCTTAAAAAGGGCCTCAGGGCGCGAATAAAAATTTCAGGGTGTTGGTCATGAAAGAAGAGTCCAAGATTCAACTTTAAAATTTTGCACTGAGAAGGTGAGAAATACTGAAAGTGAAAAATGTTTGGCGTACAAAATGTTCAGGGGCCCTGAGCTGGGCCATATGATTTCTTAGGGAGGCCTAGTGCCTTATATAGAATATAAAAACTTGTAAATATCTAAATGGAATAGGTATTCCGAAAATGAAGATCGAATTAAATGGACGCAATTTATTAACAATTTATTATAAAAAATAACTTAAAAGTAAAAAGGCGAGAATAGCTAAATAAAATAGGTATTCTAAAAATGAAGATCCTATTAAATGGACGTAATTTATTAACAATTTATTATAAAAATTAACTTAAAAGGGCCCTGAAACAGGCTCCAAGAGTCCAGGATCATAACTGAAAAGTAAAAAGGCGAGAATAGCTAAATAGAGAAAGGTCCTTCAAAACGAAGAAGATTAGATAAAAAGGGTTCAAGTTACTAACAATTTGGTGCATAAAAGTTTTAAAAGGCCCAGGGGCCCCGACCCTTAAAATATTAAAAATCTGAGCCTCAGGTGTATTAGGACCTGTATTGGGTTTTCTTCACCTAAAATTTCAGACTTCTATGTGCGGTAGATTTTGCTAGCCATCTCAGACACACACAGAGAGTGTTTTGTTATTTTATTAGTATATATGAGGGAATTTGTTGTTTGAATGTAACATTTATAATTTAATTATGAATTGGTCAATTGCACTATAAATTATACTAAAATTATGTACTAAAATAAATATAAATTACTAATATTTTTCTATTGTATCCTGACGACGTTCGCAGAAGCGAATGATACGTTGATAAATTTTAAAGTGTATTCTAAATATATTCTTTTTATAAGTGTACAATTTAATAAAATGTATTTATTTTAGTATATATTCATAATTTAATTATTTTAGGCAAATCAAAAGGCATTCCTAATTTCAACTGGCGGAATACATAAACTGTATTTCTTGAAAAGGATTTTGTTATAATCTTAAAAATTTGATTTTATGAAATACAAAAATAAAATTACAAAACTTTTAAGTCTAGAACGACTATTTTCTTTGCAGATTTGAATAAAAATGTTTGAGTGTAAGTTAATTTTGTTTTCTTTGCAAATTCATATCATAAAAATGTATATCAAATTTAATATTTCTGAGAACTAAAATTAAATGGTTATAACTCAGATATGTTTCACCCATAAAAAAAGATACACGGAACATTTGATTTTTAAATAATATAATTTTCATTTAAATATGCAAAAATAAATGCATTGAAATCACAAAATATTTAAACACGACTATCTTGTAACTTGTAAGACTAAAATAAAAATTTCTCATAACAATTTCCAAAAGATTTTTTCCGGTGCATCTGCTTAATGTAGAAAGAACGTCTGGGTTACTGTTTTAGTACAAAAGCTGGATTACTGTTTTAGTAACATAATCTTCTGCTACAAATGTAGCACCAATTACCAATTTACAACTAATAGTAGAAATTTTAAATTGTATCAATGGTTTAAATTTTCCATGGAAGTTAAATCCATTTAAATCTCACACATCGTAACGAGAAAAAGGAAAGTATTTGAATGAAACTTTTGTAATTTCATTAATTATGTTATGTAAATTAAAATGCATTCCTTGTTCTAATCAGCAAAATTACGCAGTAAGTGTTACATTTAAAAAATAATTTAACATGACGGGACTGTTTTGTGTGCATTTAACTTCCATAATCGAATTATTTTTTGAAAATAAAAAGGAATTCGCACCTTTAATAAGAATAATACATAAATTGTATTTCTTGAAGCGTTTTTTGAAATAATCTTAAAAATTTTATAATAGGAAAAACATAAAATAAAATTACAAAATTTTAAAGATCAAATTGAGATAATTTTTTTTCAGATTCGTCTAAAAATATTGCTGTGCAAGTTAATGTTTTTCTTTCTCTGGAAATTTATTAGGATGAGCGAAGTGAATCCTCTACTAGGCCACTCAAGTTACACTTTGTCGTACACTTTATAAAAAAACTATTCAGTATTTTGACTTGAAATTAAACATAAGAATAAATTATGATTTGTAGATTTGCACAATGTTACTTTTTTACAGAATAGACCTTAAAAAATATTATTTTAATAATTAATTTATTCTACATGTTTTTTTATTATAGACGCATTTTTGCAAATAAAAAATTGAACGCGTATTTTTTATTTTCAGGAAAATAAACCATGTGGTAAGTAATTATAGCTAGAATCATGATTAATTAATTAAATTAAATATATTTTCATTATTCCGCCAAAACCGTTTGCAAATAAAAAATTGAACCCGTATCTTTTTATTTTAAGAAGGAAAACAAACCATGGGGTAAGTAATTATAGATAGAATCATGATTAATATATTAAATAAAATATATTTTCATTATTCTGCCAAAATTATTCACGCAGTTTATACTTACGGATTTTAAAAGAATTACATTATGATTTATTTATTAAGGTATTTACTTTGGTAAACTGGCAGCAAAAGAATCGTAAACAAGTAAAATTAATTCTTATATTTGGTATTTAAAGTTAATATTTTGTTAAGTTTCTTAAGTTTGGTATCCGAATCGAAAGATTGAAGAATAAATTAAGAATATTTTAATTGATTGAAGAATAATTTAATTGAATCAAATTATTACTGTTTATCAGGTTAAAGGTGGTCAACTTGGATACAGTGGGCAAGTTATTAATTTCCCACAAGACATTATGGAATTTTGTACTTTATTACCCCATTCCATTATTTAAACCAGCCTTATAACATAAATAAAAAATTCCGAAGAAATTCTTAGTTATTTAGCTGAATTTACATTTCTAAAATTTAAATGCGCCAAAACATGAGCTAATGTTTTTGCTTAATAAAGATGCAAAAATAATATGAAAAATTTTGTTACATTCAAATATTTATCTTATGAAATAATGCTTCGCGAATCCAAGCAAAGCACGGCTTTTGCTAGTAATATAAAAACACATATCATGTTTAATATTTGTCAGAACCTAAATTGAATGGTAATAATTTAGATATATTTCATCCATCAAAAAGACAAATATAGAAAGTTTGATTTTTACATAATTTAATTTTTATTGGAATATGCAAAAATATACTAAAATCACAAAATATTTAAACAGGATTATCTTGTAACATATAAAAGACTAAAAAAAATAAATACTCGGTAGAATTTCTGTGGCATTTTTAACAGTGCATCTGCTTAAGAGCCCACAATAGTCACAGAAAAAGTACGCAAAAAGACCCGGATGATCATGTAAAGTCTATGGGAGCGTTCTTTTCTAATATCTCGCTCAAATTTTAATATTTTTGCATGATTTTTTTGAACAAGATAGCTGAGGGCAATCCACAACCGGGCTAGTTTTTACTTTTTCGATTTTGGTTATATATTTTTTATATTACGATAGTTTCAGTTTCAGAACCGGTTTAAACCGGTTTCGAAAGTTAAAGTAATTTTTTAAAGAAAATATGAAACAAAAACTGAAAAAGTAAAAACTAGTCCGGTTGTGGATTGCCCTCAGCTATCTTGTGCAAAAAAATCATGCAAAAATATTAAAATCTGAGCGAGATATTAGAAAAGAACGCTCCCGTAGACTTTACATGATCATCCGGGTCTTTTTGCGTACTTTTTCTGTGACTATTGTGGGCTCTTTAAAGCCCACAATAGTCACAGAAAAAGATCCGAATGATAATATATTAAGTCTATGGGGGCGTTCTTTTCAAATATCTCACTCAAATTTTAATATTTTTACAGGTTTTTTTTCCGTAGGATAGCCAAGGAAGATCTACAATTGGCCTAATTTTTACTATTTTGATTTTGCTTATACATTTTTTATATTACGATAGTTTTAATTTCAGAACCGGTTTAAATCGGTTTTGAAATTTAAAGCAGTTTTTTTTTAAAAATCTGAAACAAACATTAAAAAAGTAAAACTTAGGCCGGTGGTGGATTGTCCTCAGATATCCTATGCAAAAAAAAAATCATGTAAAGATATTAAAATTCGAGAGAGATCCTCGAACCTCGTTAACATGAACCCCAAGGAAAATCGAAATTTTGTTCATGTTAACAGTAATTCATGTTATCAGTATCAAATCTTTATATTTGCCTTTATAGGGTACTGTGAAAACAATTCATGTTAAAAGTAATTCACATTAAGCGTGTTCATCTTAAGAGCCCACAATAGTCACAGGAAAAGTACACAAAAAGACCCGGATGACCATGTAAAGTCTATGGGAGCGTTCTTTTCTATTATCTCGTTCAAATTTTAATATTTTGACATGATTTTTTTTGCATAAAATAGTTCAGGACGATCCACAACCGGGCTAGTTTTTACTTTTTCGATTTTGGTTTTAGATTTTTTTAAAAAATTACTTTAATTTTCAAAACCGGTTTAAACCGGTTTTGAAACTGAAACTATCATAATATAAAAAATATATAACCAAAATCGAAAAAGTGAAAACTAGCCCGGTTGTGGATCGTCCTGAACTATTTTATGCAAAAAAAAATCATGTCAAAATATTAAAATTTGAACGAGATATTAGAAAAGAACGCTCCCATAGACTTTACATGGTCATCCGGGTCTTTTTCTGTAATTTTCCTGTGACTATTGTGAGCTCTTAACAAGGCTTAACTGTATTTGAAAAGAACGCTCCCATAGACTTTACATTATCATCCGGGTCTTTTTCAGTGACTATTGTGGGGCCTTAATGGAGTACAACATCTGTGTTACTGTATTAGCTGAGTAATCTTTTTCAAAAAATGGTATACCAGTTATTAATTTGCATCTAAACGTAGTGAATTTAAATTATAACAGTGATTTAAATATTCCATATTAGTTATATTCGTTTAAATGTCGCATTTCGTAATGAGGAAAAGAAAAAGCACCTGAATTTAACTAGTAATATACTTAATTATTTTATGCAAATTAATATTTATTCTCTATTCTAATCAGAAAAATTATGCAGCAAGCGTTAGATTTACAAAATAATTTAAAATGACGGGACTTTTTTGTTTTAATATATCTTTTATAATCGAAATATTTTACGCAAATCAAAATAAATTCCTAATTTTGATAAGCGGAATACATAAACTGTACTTCTTGAAGCGGAATTTGCAATAATTTTAAAAATTTGATTGTATGAAAAACATAATATAAAATTTAAAAAATTTAAGAGTAAAACAATAATTTTTTTTTTCAAAAATCTTTCTTTGTAAGGTAATATGTTTTTTCTCTGCAAATTTGTAGCATAAAAATGTATATAAAATGTCATATTTCTGAGAAATGAAATTAAATGGTAATATGTTTCACCCTTAAATTTACAAACACAGAAGGTTTCATTTTTATATAACATAATTTTAATTTAAATATAGAAAAATAAATACATTGAAATTACAAAATATTTAAACACGATTATTTTGTAACATATAGAAGACTAAAATAAAAATATCCCGGAAGATTTTCTAGGTAATTTTTCCCAGTGTATATGCTTAATAACGTGACAACATCTGGGCTACTGTATTAGCAGCATAATCTTCTGCTAAAAAAAGTTTATCAGTTAGCCATTTATATCTAAACGTAGTAAATTTAAATTATAACAATGGTTTAAAAAATCCATAGTTTTTAAATCTATTTAAATCCCACATTTCGTAAGAAAGCACCAGCTTTTGAATTTAACTTTCGCAATCTCTTTAATTATTTTAAGCAATTCAAAATGTATTGCGACTTCTAATCAGTAAAATTACGTAGCAAACGTTAGATTTACAAAATAATTTAAAATGGCGGGACTCTTTAGTTTCAATTTAAATTTCTTAATTTAGTTATTTTAAGCAAATCAAATTCTAATTCTAATAAGCGGAATTACTTAGAAGTGTTAGTACTATAAAATATAGTAAAATGACAGCATTTATTTGATTTTAATTTCTCCAAAAATTCGCTACCAAATCAGCCACATCAGACTTAATTTGATGTATCAAAAAATCCCCTCGCATTTGCTATTAGTTTACATTGCTCACTAACTGTATTTCTTGAACTTGAATTGGAATTATATAAAAAAAATCTTGAAAAAGATTCCAAGAACTTTTTTAAATGTATCTGCGTAAGAGAGTTACAACAGTTGTGTGACTATTTTAGCAGCATATCTTTTGCTAAAAATTGTATAACTTTTTTTCATTTATGCCCAGACGTAGAAAATTTAAATTAATCAGTGATTTAAATATTCCATAAACGTTAAATTAATTTAGATCTCACACTTCTTAACGAGAAAAATTAAAATACTTGAATTTAACTTCTGTAATCTCTTTAATCATTTTATGCAAATCAGAATGTTTAACCAATTCTAATAAGCAGAATTACGCAAAAGTGTTATAATTACAAAATAATTTAAATCGACATCATTTTTTTTTAATTCCTCCAAAAATTCGCTATTAAATCAACTACAAGAGACTTATTAAAAAATCACCTTGCGTCGCATTTGCTTTTTGTTTACAAATATCACAAAGTTTATTTCTTGAATCGATTTATAATTAAATAAAAAAATTTCAACAGCATAATCTTCTGCTAAGAATTATATAGCAGTTATTTTTTTTTAATGTCTAGACGTAGAAATTTTTGATTATAACAACGATTTAAATGTTCCATTGAGTGTTAATCAGCAAATTTCGCACTTTGTAACGAAAAAAAAAATCGAATTTAACTTTCTTAATCACTTTAATTATTTTATGCAAATCAAAAGGTTTCAATTCCAATGAGCTGTATTACGCAGCAAGTGTTAGAATTACAAAATAATTTTAAAAGACAGCATTTCTTTGATTTTCATTCCTCCAAAAATTCGATACTAAATCAACTACATGAGACTTAATTTGATGTATTAAAAAATCACCATGGAAACCATTTATCATTAGTTTACATTGCTCAAAAAGTATGTTTCTTGTATTTTATTAGGAATTAAGCAAAACATATTTCGAAAATATTTCAAAGGATTTTTTAAAACTTGTCCGTTTAGGGTAACAGCAGTTTTTTACTGTCTTAGTAGCACAAACTGGAGCTAAAATGTACATACTAATTACTTTTATTTAAGCTTAGACGTAAAAAAGTTAAAGTATAACAACGATATAAATATTCCATCGATAATAAATTCCTTTAAATTTCACACTTTGTAATGAGAAAAAAGAAAGTATTTGAATTTAACTTTCGTAATAGCTTTAATTATTTTATGCAAATCAAAAGATTCCAGTTCTAATCAGCAGTATTACGCAGCAAGCGTTAGAATTGCAAAATAATTTAAAATGACTTGAGGCTTTTGTTTGATATTTCTCTGAAATTTCTCTATTAAATGAACTATATAAATAAACTACACTAATTTAGTATGATAATGCATTTGTAAACATTCTGAACATTTTTTAATACTTTTTAATTTTTTTATTTGAACTAATAGCATGAACCGAAAACTTCCTATCTTCTTAAAACTATTTAAATTTAAATTTTTAAAATGTAAATAAATTTTATTAATTCCACAATAAATATAATTATGTTATAAAGGAAATGACTATTTTTTTGACAATAATGTTAAATATTATAGGTATAAAAACATTCAAACAACGCTGCAAAGCCTTTAAATATTAATTTATAAAGTAAAACTGTGTAACTAATAAACTTTTCATGATATTAACATAAGAATATTCTACTGACTGTTATACAGCGTGATACTAAATTAAAAGTACATTTTAAGGGGATGTAGAACACATCAAGAAAAACAATATTAAATAGGATTAAAGTTTATGATCCAAAATTTCAAATGATTTATAAAAATCGAAAAAATTGTTCTCAACTGAATTGTGATCAAAAAGAGGGAGAGGGGGGGGGCTGTTTCAACTCCTGAACGCAGTTCAGTTTCTGATACTTAACCACTCCCAGCGATTCAAATTTTGAGCTCAAAATTTAAGTTTAAGCTTTTGAAAGCATTTAATCAAATATAAAACCAAATAGTAAAAAAATAGTTGTTATTACTCCCAAGTCTAAAGCGCGCTCTATCAACATTTTTAAAACTTTATCTTTAAGATATATTTTCAAGAAAATACTATCGAGTAGTTTTAGTGAAAATTGCAAACGAATCAATCAATTTTCTCGTTTTTTATAGTCGTCTGAAATTTTAGACCGCTTATTTTTAAAGCGATTACCTTCCTTTATAAGGTGTTTGGAACCCTTAGTTTCCTATTTAACATTATTTATCTTGTTGTGTGCTATCACCCCTTAAAGTCTGTAACTGGAATCACCCTGTATATTTAAAACATAGTTTAAACATTTTGTGCAGTTCAATCATTATTTATAGAGTTATAACATTTTTTCAATACAATTTTACAAAAAATGCATTTTGAAAACAATCACAAATCAACTGTAAACATACTTTTTTAAAGCTTGTAAGAAATTTAAATATTTAAAAAGCTCGGAAATTGAAAAGAAAGTATTGAAATTCTATATAAATTTATAAAACAGAAAATTCAGATTTTGATCGAAATTGGAGTTTGAAAGTCATAAAACCTTTGATAAATCTGATGCATTACATTTGTTTTAATTTTATAATTCCCACTGAGTGTAACTCTTTAAACTAGTTTTGAAATAATCTTAAAAACTTAATTTACAAACAATTTTAACAGTGGATTGAAAGTTTTTTTCCCTTGTAACTCGAATAAAGATACTTTTATGTAAGGAAATGTGGTTTTTCGTTATAATCTTGAATATAAACAAATTTAATATTTATGTGAAGTAAAGATAAGCGGCAATTACCCAGAAGTCTTTTATTTATAAAAACAATAAGTTTAGAATGTTTGATATTTAATTAATGTAATTTTCTTTCAAATAAACAAAAATAAATGCGTATTTTTTCAAGCTGGTTTTGAAACAATCTTCAAAATTTAATTATATGGAATGCAAAAAATAATGTAAAACATTTTTAACAGTGAAACGAAGATTTGTTCATTCGGCATTGAATAAAAATGTTTGCGTGCGTAAAGTGATGTATTTTCTTTTACAAAATTTCGTCAGGAAAATATACAGGGTGATCCAAAAGTCAGGACGAACTTAAAAAATAATGAATAATTCAAAACGAATCAAGATAAAAAGACACGGTTTGCACCAAACAGTTGTAATTAAAAAAACGGGCTTTGCGTGGCAATTAAAAAAAAAAGACTCTATAGTGATTTATTGCACCAAAAGATGATTTACAAATGAAAAAAATGTTGACAGCTTACGAGTCAGCTGAATTACTGTTAATTAGTACTGCAATAAAAGTTCAGCGTGATGTGCATAAATCATAAGTACACCTGTGAGACGAGGTACCGCACTGTTCACAGCATTTAGTAGCATTTCTTGTGTTATGGCAGATACATTTTGGCGGACGGATTCTTTCAGTGCTGCTGGTGATGCCGGTTGGCCGCGGTACATTTTTGACTTCAAGAATCTCCACAGCCAAAAGTCACAGAGTGTGAAACCCGGCTGTGTGACTTCCTCGAAAAAATTGGACCAATTATGAAATCCGCAGTGGAGCCACACCAGACTGTCACTTTTGCATGTTGCAAGGATACCTCAACAAATTCCATCAGAACTAAAATTTTTTCGTTGCCACACAAAACCCGGTTTCTTTTCCGCCCGTTTAGTGCAAACCGTACCTTTGTATCTTGATTCGTATTTCTGCAAAATAAACATAAATGGTAATAATTTAGAAATGCCTTATTAATTGAAAGCCCATAAACGGAATGTTTGATCTTTAACTAACTACATTTTCTGTTAAATGTACAAAAATAAATCCACTGAAAGAAGAAAGTTTTAAACGGACTTTTCTTTAATACATAAACAATTAAAAATATCCAAGCGGATTTTATGTAACGAAACCGCTTAAGGGTAAAACAATATTTGCTTTTACCTAATTCGATATATTTTTTTAAAAAACAAAACACAAACAACAAAAATTAAAATATGTTAAAATTTGTTTGTGTTTCGCAAATTAGCATGAGGTTTTAAAAAATTAGATGGTATTAATAATTATTATTATAAAGATCAAATTGTGATGTTCTAGAATGAACTAAAAATTCTTTTTTAAGACTTTTTTTTCGATAACTAATTGCACAAAAATGTATTTTAATTTCCAATTGTTTTATAAAATTATTTAATAAAGTTTTTTTTATCATAATTTCAATAAAATGTAAAACAGAGAATTTTCCCCTTTTTTATTAGTTTAATACTTTTATAAAATCTTGAATATATTTACAAGAATCAAGACATTAATGTATAATAAATAACTTATAATATATTATTAATAATAATGCATTAAAAATTAAACTCTAATGTTGTGGAATGAAATATATTTTTTTAAGTATACCTTTTTTGAAATTAGCTATAATTTCACAAAAATTTATTTTCATTTCCAAGCATACCTACAATTTTTTTTAGAAAATCTCTTCCATCATATTTTCAACAAAATGTATTTACACAGTTTAATTACTAGTTTTGTACACAACTAGTCACATGTGGCAATCTCAAAAATTTCTTCTATTTCATACACCTTAATATTTTCTGAAAAAAGCAGCATAGCAGCTGCACCGGTTCGGTGATTTATACTAAACATAAAGCAGCAACAACTTATGTCAACTTCTAACGCTATCTGAAGTTTAATGAAAATACGTGTATTATGACAGTTTCTGTGACAGAGGTATTGCGACAGTCTTAAATATTTCTACATAAAAATGCCACCTGTTTAGTGGTGTGCACCAAAAATTAATCAGGACCAATTTTTATCAGGGACTAACTGAATCTGAAGTTTGATGAAAACCCATGCATTACTTGAAATACAGCTATTGCGAAATCGTGAAAAATGTAGATTAGCAGTGCCACTTGAAATACATCAAAAATTAAACTCTGTAATATGTATCAGGGACTAACTAAATCTGAAGTTCGAGGAAATTTCATATGTTAGTTCTTGAGATAAAGCTATTGCAATAATCACAAATAATGTGGCACAGCAGCGCCATCTGTTAAGTGATTGTAAAAAAAAAAGCAATCAGCAACAAATTTGATGAAATACTGACAGAATCTGAAGTATTATAAAAATCCGTGCATTAGTTTTTCCGATAGAGTTATTGTGGAAATCTTGAATAAAGCAGTATAGGAACGCCACCTGTTGGGCGATATACACCCGAAAACTAATCAGCTTCTATTTAAGTCAAATTCTAACTGAATCTAAAATATTGTGCATTAGTTCTTTAGATAGCATGCCCAAAATATTTATGACATACAGAGTGCTAGAGTGACAGACAGACATTTCAAAAATAATCAAATCGTGTTCAGTACATTCTAAAACGCATAAATCTATCACAAACCAAAAGTCTATATATTTTTTCGAATCTAATACTTTCTTTTTGTAAAGATGGAGGAAAGTAAAAAGAAAGTAGTTTTTTGTTTTTCTTAATTTAATACCTTCAAAAAATCCCACTTTTTTTTTTTTTTTTCAAAAATAAAGATATTATTATATAAATATTTGGTACCAAAATGTTCACATAATATTTTCTCCTACCAAACAATTTTACGACGCATTCAACATTTTATTTTTTAAAGGTTCTTTTAGAAAGTAAACTCGCTGAAATATTAAGACAATTGAATCTTCAAAATTACACTAGAAGGAATTTTATGTGCCATATCCAATAACGCAAAACAACGATAAAACGATACTTGTATTAAAAAGAATAAAAAACCCTTACGTTAACACTTTTCCATAAATCTCATTTTAACAACATTTGCTCACGCTCTTGAAGAAATAAAATATATTATAAAAAGTAAGTTGTAATTGGCATACAAATCAATTTTTATTACTTCTGAAGTAAAACGTTTATTTCGTGCTTCAGTGTGTGAATATAGTTTTTCTGCTTCATTTCACAAATATTTACGTGCTAGTGACTTTATTGATATAGATTGAAACTAACTGATCAGCTCACGTGTCTACATTTGTAGATTGGCTTTATAATGTATTTGGGGTAAATTTTATCCCAGCGCGCGTGCTGACGGGAAATAAACCGAAAAGCGATTAAAAAATATATTTTTTTAATTTAAAAAAGTCATTTAAATGGCTTAAAATATTGCAGTGGTTGTAGCTAAGCGTCTAACTTCGGGTTCATGCAGCTCTATGGTCGATTAAGTTTCAAAATTTTTGCGTGCAGTTGAGGTATCTTGAATTCTAACTTTTTTTCGTGAATGAATTATCTATTCTGTCATTTATAAATCAAAAAATAAGTCTGAATCGTGAGGAATCTGATTTTTTAGGGTTAGTTTGTGCAACGATTTTATAATTGGGTGTCTTTTGTTCTGTAGTTTCTATTAACTAACCATTATAAGTTAAACCAGACAGACAGGAATAAAAAACCCAAAATAATGTACTAATATGCTAAAATTGATTGACATGTATAAATGCGCTCCGCATAAACTTTTTAAAAAAAGTTTCTGTATAATGTTTTTAAGATTAGTCAATTATTTGTGCAAACAAGCTGATTCATTGTAAAAAATATCGACTGTATCATAAATCCCTCTAGGGTTCGAAAGAGTTATTCCTATAAAGCAGTAAATTATAGAAGCAACCGTAATATAAAGAATTATTTCTACTGGCTTGTACGAAATTTTCAAGATGACAAATTTATCTTTCATAGCCGCCATACTCACCTAACTTTATGCTATTTTATTTTTCCCCTTAAGGGATACATCAAAGATTACGGTTTCATACCATTGTGCCAAGTGAGTTTATAAAATAGTATATTCATTAGTATATACGTATATTCATTAACATTGAGTGTGAGATGTTGGAACAAACTGTCATAAACTCCATTTTACATTAACATTGCTTAAAGTGATCTATACAGAATATTTAATTAAGATAAATCCAGAAACCTATTTTCTTAAGGACTGCACTTAGTCACAAGTTCCAATTGCAAAATTTGTAGCCACCTGGGATGTCTTTTTGAGAAAATACTCAATTTGTGTACGCCCCCGTTAGGTAATTCTTCCAATTAGAATTTTTTTCTTATTCTTTCTTAAAGATGATACACAAAAATATATCTAGATATCTGCAAAACTCACAGAGATACACCCATTTAAATGTTGTATAATATTGTGGATGATTCCTATCTTACATTCAAAATGTATTAATATCACGTCTTTCAGAAATATTTTTAAGTGGTGTAAGTTACGAAATTTGGTTACTAATTTTAATGTGAGTTTTACAGGTATCAAGCTGTAAGTTTTTATGTTTCATTCAGGAAAGTACAAGGGAAGTTTTTCTCATTAGATGTCACTCTACGTGGTCGTATAAAAATTTAGTCTGCATTTTCTCAACTATGCTCCTCTGGGAGTGCAAAGTGTCGTCAAATTTTGGACATTTTCTATGAAGCTTAGTAACTGGAACAGTATATTTCTGTGTAATATTTAAGAAATTGAGCAATTAATTTCATCTTATGACTCACTCTGCAAGTAGTAGTATTTAATTTTATGTTGTATTCGTTAGTTATGGTGTAATAATTTTTTATTAATAAATTTTCCATATTTCGATGAGAATTATAATACATTCTGTAATTAAAATAAGTTAAATTTAAGATTTATTTATTTGTAATGCAGAACTTTAATAAGACATATACCATAACAAAAAATGTACTTTGGACGAAAATTAAATAATTTCATTAAAAAAAAATTCACCCAGTCATTACATTAACAACAAAATTATGACATTTCAGATTAATAGTTTCCTTCAAAAAAAGCTATTACGTAAAAACTTTATTTCTAAAAGAAAATTTATTGTTACACGAACTAAGAATTTAATGTTTTTTAAAGAAAAAATATAACGACAGATATATTGAATATATATAATATATCGTAGGCAGTCATAGAAAAGTCTTAATCATTTTTCAAAGGTAAATTCATTTTTCTCATGCTTTGCTTAAAATATATCCTTTCATATTTTTAATCATTAAATTCTTAAACTAAGCAATTCGGTCAGATTTAACTTTCAGCAACGTCATAAAGATGTCTGTAGAAAATTATATTCGACCAGTTATTTACTTCGTATTTTTAGGTGATGGCAGTTATGAGGCTATTTTTTAAAGAATAGGCTATTTTTCATCAAAGTATTGTTCAATCATTTTTGCTTTTTCTTTTCTACTTAAAAACTAATGATTCGGAAAAATAAAGTAATAGTAATTTGGAGAACTAAAAAATAAAGTTTTATAACTACTTGTACATTCTTCCGTTTAAATTTCTGGTAAATGCTACATAGAGATAAATTATTATTTTGTAAGGATTAATATAATTTTGACGCAGTGAAATTTAAAACTTCTTCTGTATTTTTTTTAAAATACTGAGTGCTCTTAAAATTTTATTTACATTAAATTGTTTTGCTAATTAAATATTAAAGCAAATAATTGTATTTTTTAATTGTATTTTCAATTTGATATCTCATGAGTGAGAGCGCTTTGAAAAGAAGGTATTAAGCAGTGGACAGAAAAGCTCATTGTACATTATTAAATCTATAAAAATGACACGTAAGTTAGTTTTTTAGACCTCAAACTAATAAAATATATAGCTGTTTATATATATATATATATATATATATACTAATAAAAATTTTTCGCCATAATCCTAAGTTATTTACTTCCGAATTCTTTTAACATTGAACTTTTTCCTTTCTTTTTATAATATCTTAGAATATTATTTTTAATTTCATACCTTTAATCAACCCTTTTTTATTTTATTTTATTTTAAAAAACCTTTATCTTTCAAAACAATTATTTTCTTTAAAAAAAAAACCCCATTATTTAAATTCATTCTGTATCTGCTGCGTGTAATATCTATTTATAATTTTATGTGATAAAAACGATGATTTCAAGTGATATTTATTTATATAATTACAAACGCGTCTAAAAATGGAAAAGCCATTTTGAAAATTTTAACACATGAAGATTAAAACAGTAATAATAATAAAACAGAAAATGCTTATTTAAAAAAAAGTTTAAATTTTTTTAGTTGTTTATGGAATTTATGGTACACTAAATATTGTTATGGAATAACACAAATACCGAAAAATAATTTAAAAAACCCACCGCTCGTTTAAGTATAATAATTTTCCGGTTGAATTAGAGCTGATTTTGATTTGTGTTATCCAAGGAAAAAAATAGATAAAAAGCTCTAGAAATATTTAAAAAAATCAATAATGCACTACTATTCATTGCATATGCGATTCTTAAAAATGAACAACCTGAGTGGTGAAAAAAATATCGAAATGCCTTTTTCTTGGTGAATTTTAATGGTTGTTCTTAAAATTCACTCAAATTGAACACTTTAATATAAGTTGTTGTGAGCTAATGACTAATGCCTACCTATTACATCCTAATCTAGAGTAGCGAAATGATAAAAATATTCTTCGGTACTTCATCTCTGCGGAAAAAAATAACTGAATCTACCGTGTAATCTTCATAAATATTTTATGTAAATTTAAACTCATTTCCAATTCGAATACAAATGTAAATAAATTCTTGTTAAAACTACAAAAATGACTGCCAGCTTAAAATTCAATCGATTTTTTTAGAGGGAAAGTCTTCAATCGAAACTTATTTGTTGTATTAAGTGCAATATTTTCGCAAGTAATATTCGAATTTGATTCATCATAAATATTACATGATTTCTTGAGACTTTTTTTTTTGTAAACTGAATATATGCTTTAAAGTCTTTGCCTTTTTAAAATGATTGCGTACATTTTGTTTGCGGAAAAAAAGAATATATGCTTATAAAATTCAAATGATGCAATTTAGTTTAAAATGAGTCTTTTTAAAATTTTGCTGTATTGTGAGAATTTTTTCGCAAAAGGCATTTTTTCGCATTTTTCATCTTTGGATGAAGTATGTACAGTCGTTTTCAGAATAAAATACTTTAGTTTATTGCGATTTTTTTTTAATTTGAAAAAATTATTTCAACCATTAAATAAAAAGAACTATGCATATATCGTTTTACCACTACGATGTTCAATTTCTGTAAAAACACAGAAAAAAGTCGACTCTGTGTAAATTTAAACTGTCTCCTGCAAGATCATTATGTCCTATAAGAATAATATAATATAATCCTTATAGGAACTTATCAGACATAATGATTTTAATCTATGAAATACCTTATATTACAGAGAAAGGTGACTTAAATCATTACATAGGCAGGACAGGGAGAAAGCCGGGAATTAGAAAAGTTGAACATGAATCCGATATTAAATTTGGATGTATTAACACTTCCTTATCTAGAAATACTTAAATGAAGGGACAGAAATAGTGTTTAATGATAGCAAATTATATGTCATATTGTGACGATGTCACGTACGATTAATTCCAAAAGTCTAGATAGTAAAAATAATCGGCTAATGTTTCATAATTATCAAGCGGGTGAAACTAAATTCACATGCCAGTTTCGATAAATCATAGAATTCCTTGGGCATGTGAGGAAGCTAACCTATTAATCAAAGTTTGCATTCAGATATAAAGTGCACCCAAATTTTAAGAATAAACGAGTTTACCCCTTTCTAAGTTGATATTCCCACGAACGTAATTAAGATTAGAGAAATCATGAGAGTAAATCAGCAAAAATCAAAAGTCGACGGTCGTTAAAATATGACCCTTTTTTAGATAAGTAATTATATATATGTATTAGAGCGGATAACGAACACCGATGATAGGGGATGGTAGAATGATGGTAGCCAGACATTGAATTACCCAAACAGCATTCATCTCCTGATAAGTTAAAATACGAAGTCGATACTATACGATATTATATACGATACTGCTCTCTCTCTTTAATGTCTTAAATTTAATATTTAATTTAATGTTAATAAATTTATAATGTAAGATTACTGCCTTTTTATTTATCATGTTTATGCCAGGACCACGCAGAGTAGCGCCATTACAATATCAAATATTAATGGCCCTACTATATTGTCGTAAGTCTATTATATGAGAGTCCATTGAAATTTATAGGCGTACAAAATTTATTTGCAATGATACCGTTTCTTTTATTATTCCTAAGTTATGGTTAGAATTAATGTATAAATTCCTTGTGAAAGCTTGCATGGGATGAACCAAGTTGGAAATTATTTTTAGATCATGGCATATTTGAATTTAATTTTTACAATAGAGCGCGTGATTTTTGTTGTTTATATCTCATTGTCGCGTGTCATTTGTATTGACCGTGTAACGATTTGAATTTTCTTTTTCTGATTATTATGATTATGAATCTTATTAGACGGATCCGAAGCATGTCAATGTTATTTCTTTTTAATTTTTGTAACACATCTCTTAAGTAAGTTAAATTTTTATTAAAATGTTTATATGAAAGGTGAAGTTCTTAAAATCTATTGATTTAAAAAATCGAATGGATTTAATAAATTGTTTATCAGAATTTGAATTATATACCATTTAATAGGAATTTTACTGTGTAGACTGTAATTTCCGTATTTTTTTTATATTCACCCATATACGATCATACAAAAAGAAGATCGAATAGGACTTTCAAAGTCCCTTTAATCATTTCATGCAAATGAAAATCTATGCTCAAAGCCAAAAAGCACATTTACGGAAGAAACATCAGAATAACAAAATTCTTTTCTGTCAGTATGATGTTCATTTGCTATTTCTCCGGAAATCCTTTGCTTACTGATTTTTTTTTGTTTGATGAAGTTCTTTGTTTATATTAAGATTAATTTGTCTGTGTACTCTATGTACTCTTTCTTCGACAGCATTTGAAACATCTTTAAAACCTTTTACTGAATAAAGTATATTATATTCTTCTACTACAGTTTTGTTAAAATGAAAAAAAAATGACTACCTTTACAAAGAATGAAGGGAAAAAATCATGATTCACTCTCTCTCTTTATATATACATTAAAATGAGTTTTAAATCGTAAATAGTTTTAAAAGAGTTTTTTATTAAATATGTAAAAATTGACAGTACTTCACGGCATCTTTTCCACACTATATTTAATTATATTGGGATATTTAATTATCTTAAGGATTTCTTTTAAGGCCTAGCCTGTTAAAGATATACTTTAAAGATATTGTAACGTAAAAAAAAAACTGTACTGCAGCAACAATTCTCTGGATTTTGGATCCTTTTATTAATTACGTTATGAGAGGGCATAGATAGGGCAACACACACACAACAATTATAAATATTTTACATGGAGAATAGATGCAAGAGCTGGTCAACACATCCGAGCTCGGTGAAAACAAAAAGGCTTCTCTCTGACTTCTCGGATCAGTTCGTTCGCCTTAAAGTGGCCACGTGACTATATCTCAGCGTTCGTTAGTTTTTATTTATCAAACAGTCATCCATCCACTTTTCAGTGAGATGTAGTATCTCATTATAAAATGATTATAGAGATCTGGAGTTTGTGAATTGTCATTCGAAAAATAAGACCGATTGCAGCTGTGGAGGTCCAATTAAATTTAACTGTGTTTTTTAGTAGTAGTGACCATGCGGTGAATCTAGATAGGACGTCATGAAAATGTCACAATATTCACATCCATTGAGAAATTTAAGTACTTTGAGTGCGTAGGATAGAGCAACCTACTCTTTTGAAAATCATCCATTGTATTTATACAAACATCCCACAAAAAACAGGACATTAAACTTACAGGAAATATTATTCTTATAATTTGCTCTTAAAAAATATGCGAGTTTTACTTCCGTTTAAAGGGTCTAATGCCTAATAATCACTGTGATTAACTTTATCGAAAACAATACATTTGTACGAAGTTAAAACTTGGATTCATTGTGTCAAGCGCTCTTCGAAAGGAGGTTGTAAAATCGCGTTTTTCTAATTAAATTTTTAATTAATCAATCAGATAATAAGCAAGTTTTTTAAAATCATTGTCAACAATTCTTGGATATTTCTGAATCAGGTACTTCGAATGCCGTAAAGTAAAATCTTTTTGTAACCCAAAGATGTGAGTTTCTGAAAAACTCATGTGATCTGAGATAATCGTTATATTTTCGTGCAAGGATTAACTAAACTTCTACCACCCTTAAACGTTTCATGTATTTAGTTTGAGTAGATTTACAAATAGCGAGAAGGGGGGGGGTAGGATATTTTTTGCAAAATATTTTCGCTGATATCTGTCATAGAACCTCCTCCGCCCTAAATTAAATAAATAAATAAGCAATAAAACAAATATATTTTTTAGTTCTGCGTTACGAGCTATTAAAAATGATACTTTACCTGTTGTAGAAAAAAAAAAAAAAGTCGGTTAATTGAATTAGTCCCTAAAATTTCCCTAAACATATTTGTGAATGGCTAATACTTTATAAATATGTGGTTCAATAGCCTGTATAGCTTTGCCAAATTTGAATTATCCACACTCCATAGTTTACGAGAAAAGCGATATGGGTAAAATTGTAATGTTGTTTTCTCAGCATTTTGTGTTAAATGCTCAGAAAATATGATTCTTTCAACATCATAAAAAAGAACTTAATTACAAATATGAATGTAATCCTTGAAAATAAATATTCATTCTTCAATGTATTGAAAATTCATTAAATCTATAGTATTATATTACATAAATAATGCTTATATTGCAGTGAAACCTGGAGCTTAGTGAACGGAATATTAGGTGACAAGCACTTAGAGGGTTAAGTGTATGATAATCTAATAATCTATCCTAACCGCATAACAGTTAATAATGTTACCATTCTCACAACTAAAAATATTAAATACCCAGATATCATGTTCACTAAACAGCTTACTTTCAAACAAACACTTTCTTAAGCCGAAGCCAGGGATGTAGTGGAGGGTATATACGGGGGTATACGCCGTTTACCTTCTGGATTTTTTTAAAGAACACCGTATGCCCTCAGTTTTTCAAGAAAGCTATAGTATATACACTCTAGGGTATACTGTCTGCCATCAGCGTATACCATCTGCTTAGAGCGTATACCCTCTGGTTTTTTACGACTACACCACTGGCCATAGCTACTGTTGTTAGATTGGGGATAAAGTGAATCCTCAGATATTTTGATTTTAACCGCTTCTTTAAAATAGAAATATTCGGGCTATTTAAAAATGGAACAAAAAATTCTGAAAAATAAGACGAATTATACTGTTTTAAAAAATGGTGGCAGTCAAATAATCTGAATTAAAAATACCTCCCAATCTGGCAAGACTGGCCATAGCGGTCATTTTAACCGGTACCTAATGAAAATAGTTCTATTAAAACCAGAAATTTGTTTTAAAAATAATTTAAACATGTACCATTGAGAAATAAATTAAATAGTATTAAATGAAAATTCTGGTTTGCAATATTTTTATAACTCCCCAGAAAAATTTCTGGTGGTCTTAGTGCTATTGTCATCGGCATTTCAGATGTGCCACTGACGGTTAATTTTTCATTTTATCTGACAGTATTTTTTTTTAAAGTTTATCATATTCACTTTAACAACATGTGCGAGAGAAATATACTATGTAATTGTCTTTAAAAAATAGTATGAATAGAATATAAAAATAGACGCTGGTGGCAGTCCTATTTTTCTAAATGTCCATCCTTCCTTTTTTAGTTGTTATATTCTTTCTATCAAAAGTAAATATAAATTCCTTTTTTACAATGCTTGTATTCGATCCATTCCTATATATGCTTGTCCGATCTGGGCATTTCTAGTAAAACTGATTTTGATTATTTTTAAAGAAAACATAATTAAAAAATTACATAAAACTTTAAAATGTCTTAAACTACTAAGAAAGGCTACTACTCGTAGAGATTTTTATACTTCCTCCTTAAAAAGGAAATAGCGGTCTTTCTGAAAGTTTTTATAAAAAGATTTACACAATTTTTTATCTGATTATTGCTGAGCTATTATAAAAGAAGATTTTAGACATCTCTAATCGAAAAGAGCTTAGATATGCTTTGATTATACTGATATTATTCATAAGTACATTTTTTTCATAAATTTAAACTTAATTTTTTATATAATTTTTAATTTTGCTTAATCTTAATTTTTAAATTTCTTTCATTTTTTTCTTGTTTTTTATTTCTTTCTAATTCTTTTCTTCCTTTCTAAGTCTTCTTTTATTGTTTTCTTTTCTTTCGTTTTTTCTTAATTTTTATTTGTAAATTTCTTTTATTGTTTTCTTTTCTTTCTTTTTGTAAATTTGTATAAGTATTAAGTTTGTAAGATAAAACAAAATGTTTCTTACATTTGTAAGGGTAAAAAAAGCAAAATGTATGATTTTGCAAAGTGACATCTTTTTTTTAAAATGATTAGTGAATGTCTCTTTGTTAACCAGGAACTAAGCATGAAAATTAAGAAAGATAGTTTGAAAATAAGCCCAGGTACCTAAGCTTAGGAATAAGTCTCATAAATTAAACATCTAAGTCAGAAGTTAATGATTTTTTTATTTAAATTTTTATCTATCTTTTGCACTTTAAACTTAATTTATGTATTTAATTAGCTTAATCTTTTTATTGTGTAAGCAACTAAGTTCCCTCTTTTTATTTCTACGATTTTTTTTTGATCAAGTTAATTTATAAACTAAGATGATAAAAAATAGATTCCGGTTGAAAAAAAAAATATTTGAAACGTCGGGAACTTAGTTGTCAAAACAATATAATCAACATAAGTTATTATTTTTAAAAAATTTAATTTTAATTTACTTTAATACAGTTTTGTAGTATTATTAATTTTTTTATCTATACAATAAGATACATTTAAAAAACTTGTTATTTCGACCTTATTATGCTCATGATCAGTCTTTTTACTTATTTATATATTTATAATATGATACATTTAAAACCTTCTACTTTCAAACATACCATGCTCATTATCTGGTGATGAACACGATGTGCTCAAAAGTACTAGTTTTTAAATGTGTCGTATTGTAAATAATAATAATAATTAAAAAACACCTTTAAGTATTTTAAATATCATTTATGTTTACAATTTTTTAAAGTTACTTTTAGTTAATAAATATTTTTATTTATATTTTTATCTATATATATATATTTATATATATTTTTATTCTAAAACTTTTAAAATTATTTTTTACATCATTAAAATGATGTTTTTTAACATCTGAATGAGTATTTTGTAATCCGAGTTGAGTAACAAAAGGTTAAATTTTATTTCACATACTTTTTAATTAAAAAAACCCATTTTTTGAAATAAGACAAATTTTAAATTGATTAAATTTAGGAAAATGTAGTTATAATGATTATTTACATATTCCATCAAATCCGTCGAACGAATATCTTTCCAAATCACACATTTTGTACTGAGATAAGGAGGATGTTTAAATCAAACTTTAGTAAAACTCCTTAATTACATTATGCTAATCTCGAGTTATTTTCAATTCTAATGAGCAAAATTATGCAGCAAGAGTTAGAATTACGAAACTCTTTAAGATGTTGTCGTCGCATTCATTTAATGTTTCACTGTAAATTTTATCATTTAATATTCAGCGACATGAGATTTAATTCAATACATTAAAGTAAATTTTTAAGCCTCCTGTTTCTTTGAAATTTACAGTATTTGCTGTCCGATATATTTTTGCAATTTATTTAAATAATTTGCGATTTTTATTTTCAGAAATCGGGATTACTTATTTCTCCGAATGTAAAATCTCATTTTTTTTAATGCTGGTTTTAATCAAATAATTCGAATAAAAAAGTCTACCCTGTTTGTGAAAGCAACGGACGCGAAAATTCAGCGGTTATTTTTAGCTTTATTTTTTAATTTTTTAAAAAAATTCTTTTATTGTTTTCTTTTTTTCATTCTTTTTATAAATATGAATAATTGTCAATATTGTAAAGTTAAACAGAAAATTTGTTAAATTTCTTTTAAATTTCAATCAAATTTGTAAGTCAAATTTGCGTAATCGTTTTCCAAATAGCGCATATTATTAAAATTTTGAATTTTAAATTATATTTATTTCAATAGTGTTTTGTTGTATGATTAAAATTAATTTTTGAAAGTCTTACTAATGACTGTGCAAGGCACTTACTTATCAACTGTATGTACAATTACACCGCAACTAAAACAAGCATACTGTATTAAAAAGTCAGCCACAAAATAATTCAAGTTGAGCTGAAATCCACTCATCTCAATGTTGAAAGGCAGCTTCTCAAAAAAGAGTTGAAATAACTCGAGTTTTAACCAATTTAAATCAAGTTGAGCTATTTAAATAACCGATTTAGATCAAGAAGATTTAATCGTTTGAAAAACAACTCTTTTATGATCGAAAAAAATACAGCTCTTTCAAGAGAAGCCAAATCAGTTCTTTCGTTTTAAGAGTGTATAACATTACTCCATTAGTGTTTCACAATTTTCAAGAATTTGAATAACAAAAAAGTTTTTCTCTTTCTGGACAACGTAATTTAAATTTCCTTTCGTAAAATTCTAATCTTTTAAATATTTTTTTTATTGTGTGCGGGCTAAGACAAATTTAGATTTACTGACTAAAATTTGAGAAAATGTAGTTATTTACATGTTCTATCAAGTCCATTGAATGGATATCTGTCTAAATCACACATTTTGTTCTGAGATAAGTAAAATATTTAAAGTAGGCTTCAGTAATCTCTTTAATTACACTATGCAAATCTAGATTTATTTTCAATTCTAATGAGCAAAATTATGCAGTACAAGTTAGAATTACGAAACTGTTTAAGATGTTGTCGTCGGATTCGTTTAATGTTTCGCTGGAAATTTTATCATTTCATATTCAACGGTATAAGAATTAATTCAGAACATTTGGTTAAATTTTTAAGCGCCATGTTTCTTTCAAATTTACAGTATTTTCTGTGTAAAATATTTATTGCTATTTATTCAAATCGTTTATCGATGTTTCGTTTTCATAAATAAGAGCTACTGTTCTTCCCTGAAAATAATATCTACATTAAAAAAATGCTGGTACTAATCAAATAATCCGAATAAATCTAAGCCAGATGTGGCAATCCCTGAAATATCTTTTATTCCATACATAATAATACTTTCTAAAAAATGCAGGAAAGAAGCTCCAGCGGTTATGTGATTTACACGAAAATCTAGTCAGCAACAACTTAAGTCAACTTTTAATTGAATCTCAAGTTTGTTAAAAAATTAGTGAATTAGTATCTGAGACAGGGCTATTGTGAAATCTTAAGAGAATTCTGCATAATAGCGCCACCCGTTGGGTGGTGTACATCGAAAACAAATCAGGATAAATTTTTATCAAGTACAAACTGAATCTAAAGTTTGATGAATATCCATCCATACATTTGTTTTTGGGACACAGTTATTGCGAAATCTTGAAAAATGCAGCATAGCAACGCCAATTGTGCGGTGATTTAAAACAAAAGCTAAACTACACTACTCCATATTACGGATTAAATCAGTTTGACATTTTATAAAAATTCTTTTATTACTTCTTGAGATAGAGCTATTGCGATAATCATGAATAATGCATCATGGTAGCAAACCTTTTGAGCGACTTGCACCAAAAAGTTCTCAGCACCAAATTTTATCTCGGATTAACTGAATCTAAAGTTTTATATAAATCCATGCATTAGTTCTTAATACATAACAGTTATAAAAATTGTGAATAATGCGGCATATCAGCGCCACCTATTGAGCAATATACACTAAAAACGGTGAGTTCCTGTTTCTATCAAGGTCTAAAAGAGTATAACATTTCGTGAAATTCCATTTATTCCATTTATTTACAATATTCAACGATATATGAATTAACGCAATACATTAGTTTTTAAGCATGATGTATCTTTGAAATTTATAGTATTTGCTGTTTAGTATATTTATGGCTATTTTTAAAATCATTTATCGATGTTTTATTTTTGTATATCAAGGCAACAGTTTGTCTACGAAAAAAAAATTCTGCATTTTTTTAAAAATGCTTGTAAAGGCTTTGATATATCTTTCGAAAGATTTTCTTACGCCTAAAAATTAACGCAATTAATCGATATTCCCTTTTTCCCCTGAACCACTAGACCGAATCTGCGTCAACGGGCTGCACATAAATGATGTTATATCTTTTTTTAATATGTTTGACCTCCTCCTTCCTCTTTGTCACAAAATGTCACACTTTACCATACCTTTTTCCCCCCTGTTGTCACATGTTACGCTACATTACATAAACATATGCACTACATGGCCATTGATGACCGTCCAATTGCGATTTTAAACATTTTGTTAAATGTGTAAAAAATACATGAGGAATTATCCTGAAACTCTAAACGTATATAAAAAAAATAGTACAGGTCATATATTTCCGTGAAGATTTTTTTCCCAAAACTTTATAGGGGACCGTCAACAAATTAAAAAAGAATGAATATATTTTGGGTAACCCTGTCAAAACTAATGTAGCAAAAGTGCTCAAACTGTAGATCAGGATTAAGTGGTTTATTGTAATAAACTGTGTTAATTTCTATGTCGATAGCATGTGTACTCGTAGAAAAATTAAGGTTTTTATAAAAACAGTCAAAAATTTTTCCAAGATTTTTGCTTCTAATTTGCAGAGTTCTTAATACAAAATAATATTCTTTTCTGAAAATATGACTAACAACAATGCACAGAATACTCTGTAATCAGAATTAAATTATAATAAAAAATTTATGAAAAATGAGTAGGTTTACTAAATAATTTTTCACTGTGCATGCGTCAACGATATCAAAATTTCATTTGCATATTATGTTAGTTAAATGTATAGAGCAACTTGTGTGAAAGTCGCAAAATCATAGCTTGAAAATTCTAAAAATAATCTTCAATAGAATAAGTTGAAAATCCGTTATTCACAAAATGAAGCAAAAACAAGAGGGCCTGTTTCCATATTTTCAATTATTAGTGTCATTTTGGAATACACAATATGGGACGTTGTAGTACATTTGGATAAAATCCCTCATTTTTTTGCTTCATTTTGGGAACAAGGGATCTTGTGCCTATGAGACCATCTTTATAAAAACCTCAATTTCTCTTCGAATATACATGCTATTCGCATAAAAATGCACACAGTTTATTACAATAAGCCACTTAATCATAATCAAAAGTTTGAGCGCTTTTTCTACATTAGTTTTGACAGGGTTATCTAAAAGATATTCATTCTTCTTTAATTTATTGACGGTCCCCTATGAAATTTCATGAAAAAATCTTCACAGAAATGCATGTCTTGTACTAATATAGTTAAACACTAAGAGTTTCGAAATAATTCCTCATGTATTTTTCTAGATGTTTAACAAAATGTCTAAAATCGCAAGTGGAAGGTCATCAATGGCCATGTAGTGTACATGCAGTTCTGAAACAACGTATTACGTCAGATGTATAAAATTGAAGCCGGTGTTATACACAATTGAAGTGAAAAAACTTCTTTAAACACCATAAAATAAGTTAACTGCGCAAGGCCTTTCGAAAGAACTTAGTTTTTCTTCGTCAGGCGCAAAAAAGACGTGCGTCTACAATGTCGTGCCGCTACATTCATTGTAGACGCACGTCTTTTTTGCGCCTGACGAAGAAAGACTAAGTTCTTTCGAAAGGCCTTGCGCAGTTAACTTATTTTATGGTGTTTAAAGAAGTTTTTTCACTTCAATTATTACGTCAGATTTTAATCATATTTCAAATTTTATTTTGAGCCTTTGTTTTAGTGACATTTGCATGCATAACAATAAAAATGATTAATTTACTTATTTTGTATGGAATAAGATTAAAGTTTACACCAAAAACATAATTATTATACAATATTAATAAAATATTATTATGAATGAGCAGACATATATAGTGATACATTAAAATTTGAAATGAATATATTTTTGCCTTTATAACTTCTTTTTATAACCATAAACTATTTTTATTTCAAAATTTAATTTATTGATTTTTAGTGCTTTTTATTTTAACCAAAATGTGTTATGTCACATTTCTTCATACCTCCTCTCACCTCCTTGTCACGAACAAGGCTACCTTATCATAATAACAGGCTTGTCATTCGCCAAGTTTCCTTTGACCGCAGTACACGCGGTCAGAAACCACATGATTTTCCCGTTGGTAGCGCCATCTAATGTAAAAAACTGGAATATTTTCCATTTTTACCTATGAATTTGTGCATGGATTATTAGCAGTAGTATGCACCAGGTGGCGTTACTTATGAGACAAAGTCATATAATAAGTTAGCAATTATAGGGACAATTTCAACAATAGATTTTCTCCTGAATGCTTGATATTATGTTAAGATGGCTTTGGTCACGAACTGTCACAATTTCATGAATTCCCCTCCCCCCTTCCCCCCAAGCCTGACATCATTTATGGACGACCCTAATCTATTGTTGCACTGCTTCTTTGTCCATATTTTCAGACCAGTTTAACATTCTCAAATCTTCTATGATTTTTCTCTGCAAATCAGCACTATTGTCGTCTTCTGTAGGAATTTCGATTTCTTTATCCGATAAAATTACCCATTAAGGTTTCTTAACAATGGTGCTTTTTAGCATTTCCACTTTTAGATGCATTCAGAATTATGTAAATAAGTTGCACCAATAGTTGTCGTTTAGTCTGTCCGTCTGTTTGCAAATAACAACGCAAAAACTACCCAACCGAATCATTTGAAATTTAAAATACATAATTATTATGTAATTTTATCGAGTCTTTTCAAATTTTATGAAAACCGGATGTATATCTCAATTGCAGGGCCAATAAAAAATATTCGGTTACATCACGGTCACCACACGTGATTAACGTGACCGTTACACGCGGTCAAGTTACATAACGGGAAAAAATGTTTCAAGAGTATTTTAAAGCATAAGAAAATTTATATGCGTCTATGAAGTATATACTAAAATATACATTCTGTATAATCTGTGATGCAAAGAATATTTGTTATCCATTTACAGGGCCACACAAAAGTATTATATTTTATAATGGTGCAGGGGGAATCATTGTTTGGGGGCGTTTTAATTATATTAAACTATTTAACATTTTATGAAATTGGTATACATTACTGAGGATTACTACCAGTTATTTCCTGTATAACAGAAAGCACACTGTATTTTCAAGGACACACTAAAGTTTTCGGCTATTATACTATATCTGAAATACTACATACTATTATAAGGTATCCTGGGGTAATAACGCCACGTTAAGATTCTACCAATTTTCACGGCTCAGTTTTAGATCGTATTTTTCAAACAAATATATGATTTGATACAGCAACTCATTGACTATCTATATAAAAAAATAATTTAACAGATATGTATTCATAAAATATAATGGCGTGATTTCTTGACCAATGCTATTTGGCGTTATTACCCACCTATGTGGGTAATAACGCCATATGCAAACAAAACTATGAAATAAGATAAAAAAATTGCATGTAGATTGCCCAATTCTAAAAATACAAACTCTACAAACTTAGAAATTGACAAATTGCATTCTAAGCTATTGAAAATGTTCATTTTTTCTGTGAAAGTGTAAGAAAAATAAAGGTGTGTGTGTGTGTGGGGGGGGGTGAGGCAAAAGAATATCAGACCGTGAGCTTCTTTTTGCTTAAAAAGGACCGCTTAAATTTAGAAACATTGCACAGTTTTAACTGAGTTTATTTGAATCAGTATTTAGGATGTAGCTCGGCCACTGTAGGGAATCAACCGGGGTATTAATGCCAAGGATTGGCGTTATTACCCCGGTATACTTATTACGCAGTACATTTTAAATTACAAATTATCTCGAGAAGATATCCAAAATCTTCAACAACATTTTGAAAGTACATGAAATGCACTACAAATTTATGTAATTAACAAAGTGTCTCCGGATAAAAAAAATAGTCTTCACACCACAAAACGTATCTCGCAAATTTTAGATCAAGTGTTAATTTTAGTTGCTTGTAAAAACAATAAGACCTACAAATGGAACAAATTAACTTGAAGCTGTTTTTTGCTATTATTATGACTCAAAACCCTTCTGCGCAGAGCACATGGGTGTCATTTAACAGATTATTTCATAATTATGCATAATATTAGCACTTGGCGTTATTACTCCGCCTGGCGTTATTACACAAGACCACCTTACCAAGATCTGAATATTATTTTAATTTTGTTTTACTACGAAACCATCTTACTCACTACGCCTGAGGTGAAATTTCACACTGTTATTATTTTCCTTCATCATAATAAACTTAATTAAAAACCGAAATTTTACCATCTCGGTTAATCTGAAATTCCGATAATCCGATCCCAGTTGCAAGTATTTTTGATAAATGAAACATAAACGCAATACTGGTTCCAGTACAGCCAATGTTGATCTGCAAATACGGGTATTCTATAGTTTGTTTAGAAAATCCATTGTTACTATTAAATACTAAATTAGTAAAAAACTTAACTTCATCCACAACGAATAATTTGATAAAAAATATATACCAACGGTTTTTGAATACTTCTAAATAAAAACTTATTATTGAAAGAAGAATGCTTTTAAGGTAGATACAAAAATCTTCAAATTTTCCTTTAAAAAAAAACAAGAAAAAACATTTTTTTAATGCTTAAAATGATGTTTAAAGTATTTTATACGAATTGAATATTTCCAAACTGAGCGAAAATTTGCCCAGGCCGGGGATCGAATCCGGATACTTGGCTTACAAGGGCAATGCTTTACCTGTTAAGCTAAACGGGCGATGAACGGCTGGGATTTTTCGCTCAAATAACCTTAGTGGCCATAATATCTGGTCTGTCATTTAGACAGCTCGGCAGAATAAGCCGCAGGTAATGGAACTCCATAGAACGATAGATACGTAGATATACTATTATTTTAACACAATCTAACTGATTGGTAAAATTATCATACGAATCGAATGTTTCCAAACTGAGCGAAAAATTGTATCCGGGTTCGATTCCCGGCCTGGGCAATTTTTCGCTCAGTTTGGAAATATTCAATTCGTATGATAACTTTACCAATCAGTTAGATTGTGTTAAAATAATAGTATAAAGTATTTTAATTTCTTATTGGAAGTGGAACTATTAATTTTTTTCGTTCTGGTTTGTTTTCAAAATCTAGCTTACAATCAATGATTATCATGATATGATTGCTTGCGAAAATGTGTTTTTATTCATTATTGGTCTTTTCACAATTTCTCAGATTTAAATTGTTACAATTCAAGAACAGTTAAATTTAAATGTTTCAAATTTGGAAGTGTCTTTTTTTATTGTTTTACTTTAATTTTGATTTCAGCAAATTCGAAAAAAAAAATATTTACAAATATGATATCTTTTTTTTTAAGTTACATAATTTTTTTTTCAAATTTTTAATATAAGTATTTTGAATTTTTGAAAAAAATAATATTTTAAAAAAGGCTGAATCAAAATTAAAATTTGGATATTTGTGTTTATTTAAATGTAAAAATATTAAATTTCTACAAATAATATTTTGAGATTTAACGATTTTTAACTACCCCACTTATTAAATAAATTTGTAATTAAATAAAGAATACTGCCCAGTTAAACTGATGGCATTAAGCTCACAGGCTACAAATACTAATTGTACATTAAAGCCTTATATTTTCAAGGGTTAATTCCGTTTGAAAAAAATTAAGAAGGGGAACCAGCTCTCCCCTTTCCTCTTTTTTTATAATTAATCATTGAACCTCCTATACTAACAAAGACATGCTTTATCATATAAAAAATCTATATCCAAAATTCAGAGCAAATGAGATAATTCTTAATAAAAACCCATTTAGCATTTATATAATTTTAAAGGAGTTATCCCCATCTTTTATACTCAACCATTAAACTTCCAAAACTATTCAGAGATTTGAACGAAATCTAAAAATTCTGCTTGAAAAACCCATTTATATAAATTAAGGGGGGGGTATTAGAACCCCTGTCCCCACTATTTATACTTATTCAATGAACACCTAATAACAGTCACGGAATCGCCTCATCAGAATGATCCTAATCTAAATTTTGAACGAAAACTTAATTCTGCATGAAAATCATATTTATATCAACTAAGGGGAGGGGCAAGAGCTCCCCGTTCCCCCTTTTATACATATCGAATGAACTCCAAAAACTAATCAGGGAAGCGCCTTGTCAGGATATACCTACATACAAAATTTCAAGTGGATCGGACATTTTTATCACGAGTTATTGCGTTACGCACGAACGTACGAACGTACATACAGAACGGACGGGCACATAAGCTTTCAGGCTATGATAGCCTGTGAGCTAAAAAACTATGAAAAGTTTTATCATGGGATTTTGTTACAAATAATATGATTACCGTTACAAAAATATTCAATATTTTAACTCAATAAATAAAAATTATTTTAAAATGTGTTCCGAACCCGCTTAAAGGATATTTTTTCTAAGAAAATAAGATATTAAACAAACTATAGAGAGAAAATTTGTTATAGGAAGTAATAGAAAGAACTGTAATAATTCTTTTTCCCTCCACGTTTGCTTAAATTTTATTTCTTTATCATATTGGTTAACCATCACATAGAAAAGCTTGGCGAAAACTTTTACTTTTTGTATATTTAAATGTTTTTAGTTCTTTTTTTGGGTATAAATTTAAATTTTTTAAACGTATCCAAGTCTTACTAGGAAGATCTCCATACTGGGCATACCCAGAATTTTAGGAAAAAAAATACTAATTAAAGTACTTATGTATGTAATAAAGGATCAGTCAAAATTAGCGGCGGAATCACATTAGAAATTGTGTAAAAAAAATAAATTATTTTCGAATATTTGGCATGAAAAGACTAAAGAGTCACTCGATTTGGCGAGCAGCCCTTTTCCTCGCCAAAAGCAAAGGATTATAATGAAACTCAAAACTGTTGGATATTTAGTTTGCGTGTAAATGGTATTTAAGGAATTTAAACAAAAACAATGAGAGACTTTAATATATTATATACATCTATATACATATTTTACTACTATATTTATATATATATTACTCGTCGAAGTTTTTATTTAATTAATCGCTGGAAAAAATGCTTTCATAGTTAAAAAAAATCATATTGAGAAAAATTATCTTCATACATTTAAGCGTATTAAAAAAAAGTCATATGTTTCCATAGCAACAAAATCTAATCGACAATTCTCAATTGGACTTTGAGCTTGAAACAAATTTAATTAAATTTAAATTATGAATTTCTTTTTTAAATCTCGAATTTTGATGATTAAATTTTAATATAAATACATTTAAATTTCGATATAACAGAATTATACTTAAAACAAACTAAAACTTACAAAACTAAAGTTTTTTGAGTTAAACTTATCAAAACAAGTTCAACATGAAACTTTTTTTCTTGAAGTGCATTTGACATAAAATATATATTTTTTAATTACATTTCATTGCCAACCGGCGATAAATCGCCAAATAACGAAATTTTCATTATTTTTTACGGTTACTGAATGGAGGTTCCGCCGAATTTTTTTTTATAAACGCATATATCCACACGAGAAGAACATTCTGTAAATTTTTCAGATTTTTCGGGGTATGCCCGTATGGAGACCTTCCTTGTTAGTTTATATTATTCAATCTTTTAATAATATAAAAGGTTTCAGTAACTTTACAAATAATTTTTTAAAATAGATAACATTAAAACAAAACAAAAATGATAAAAATAAACATTCCAAAACAGAAACTGCACTTGCGCAAGTTTGGCAATACCGTATTGATAGTTTTTTCTTTTTACCGAATGATAATTTTATATATATATATATATATTAATACTATACCATATCTTCAGGCATTATTACCATAGTTGAGAGTTATCAAGGTATAGACATTTTTCCCCATTATTTGTTATTCAAGTTATTAAAAACATGTCTCATTATTTTTTCATTCAAAAAATTCTTTACATCGTTTGTATGCATTTATATGCATTTAGATACATTTTTTAATAAAGTATATTTCGTTACTTTTCATTACATATATATAAACTAATAGTTCATATATGAATGTACAAATATAAATTGCATAATATTGATATATGTTATATATCAATATTACATAGTATCTGGCTTATTATTCACCATTTAACGTTTATACTGTACAATTCAATTCCAAAAAACGTTTTTTCCCCTATATTGGAGGCTTGCTCAGTTTCAAATGATTATGTTTGAGCTTATTGGTTTTACTGTTAAGTATTTTAGCCATTTACTATTGGAGGGGTGCTCAAATAAAGTCAAAAGTTAAAGATCCTGTTTCACATTACTTGTATGTTTCTATGTTACTTACCCCTACGCTTTTTTCATTACATCTTCAAAATAAGTATTGGTCTAAGAGACTACTTCATTCACGCAAAATCTTCAAATTGCTAATGTTAATTCTATAGTACATATAATTAAAATATCTCGATTGCATTTCAATACTTTTAAAGGATTTTTTAAAATACTTTTTTGCATTGATAAACTGAAGTCGAATTAAAAAGTTGGTGTTTTTTTACATATTTGGTTTTGGCTGTAGCATTTTTTAAGAGGATTTTTTCACTTTCGAAACCGGTTCCGAAAGCAAAATAATCACCATTATTAAAGCCCTACAAACCAAATTGAAAATGTACTGAAAGGTCTTTGTAGAGATTGACTTTATTTATCCAATTATAATATATATATATATATATATATATATATATATATATATATATATGTATATATATCACTTAGAAATATTGAAATGGAAGCGAGACTAAAAAATATGGCAATAGGATTAACGTAAGTGAGTGGATATTCTGTAATATGAATGGCAAGTGAGATATATATATTAACTGTAAGAGTTATAAAAATCTTAATAAGCCAATGCAATGTATTTATTTTCACTTTTCTAGCTTTACATGTGAAAAAAAATGAATGTTTTTCAAATATGAAAAACTTAAAACGAAACAAATGCTACAAAAGGACATTTAAAAATTCACTTACGAAGGTTATTTACAAAATCTCAGTTAAAAAAAACTAGACTAACATTTTTTTAATACATAAATATATACTCTGGAATTTAAATTATGTTACTTGAAAAGGTTTCCTTGGAATTTGCATTTTTATCAAATTCTTGATATTTTTCGTTAATCTTCAGAATGTTGAAAGAGTTCTGCGGATATTTAACTTGCTGTACTCAAATATTCAATATTTGGAAATAAATAAAGTTGCTAACTTAAATTTTAGTCGCAAAACAATTTTCTTTACAATGAAATTTTAATCTAAAATTACATTCTATGTTATCTGACATAGATAAAATATGCAAATGACTTTATTTTTATTTTATTTTAGCTTGTTCTCTGCAAACATTTTTATAACACTTCTGGCAATATGAAGAAAGTTTAATCTAAAGTTGAAATAAACTTTTGAATAAATTTCCTATAAATAAGAAAAAAAAATGATAAAAGTTTGAAGTATTGATCGACAATGAATGTATTTGAGTATGTTTCATAAAAATACATGCACGATTCAGTAGTTGTTTGAAGTGAAATTTACAGAAGTAGCGTTACTTTTCTATTTAAAACTACTACAAGCAACTTTTTTTTCCTGTCATTGAGGCCACTAAGGTCATATGTGATTCCACTAAAATTTTTATTTTATTACATACAACGTTATGACTAAATGACTATAAACATTACATTTATCCGTTTAATTGAAAAAAATGCGTTTTATAAAAGAAATATTTATAATAATTAAGCAAGTTTACATTTATTAAAGATATATATATATATGATAATTAGGCTTACCATATTTAAAATATATTCTTTCACAATTAATATAAATTACAATAATTACATAAAATATTAAATAATAACACATGTAATTATGTTATAAGTTAACACTATATGGCCAAAGGTGATCAGACCCTTGTGATTTTGGACGTTTTGTTAAATATCTAAAAAAATACATGTTAAATTATCCTAAAACTTTAAGTGCGTAAACGCAATAGTATAGGTCATACACAAAGATTTTCCCCTGAAACCCCATTGGGATCCTGTCAACAAATTGAAAAAGAATGAATATCTTTTGTTTATACTTGTCACACCTAATATAACAAAAGCGTTCAAACTGTAGATTATGACTAAATGGTTTGTTGTTATAAACTGTTCATTTTTATGTAGATAGCATGTATACTCTTAGAGGAATTGTGGTATTTATAAAAACAATCCCAAATTTTGCCCAGTTTTTTGCTTATAATTTGCACACTTCTTAATATTAAAAAAAGGTTGTTTTTAGAAAATATGACAAATAACATTATACACAACAACCTGTAATCAAAACTAAAAAATAATAAAAAATGAATGAAAAATTAGTAGATTTACTAAAATTTTGTTCACTGAGCATACGTGAAAGCTATCAAAATTTCATTTGCATATTGTGTTAGCTAAATGTATAGAGCAACTTAAGTGAAAGTCTCAAAAACATATCTTGAAAATTCTGAAAATTATCGTCAATAGAATAGATTCAAAATCCGTTGTTCCCAAAGAAGAAAAAAAAAATGAGGGGCTGTAACCTAATATAGTACTACGTGCAATACTGTGAATTCTATATTGACACTAATCAACGAATATACGCATATGTATTAGAATATTATATGTAATTATTATATGCAATATATGTAATATTATATAATATTACATGTAAAAATACATATTATAATTGCATATAATTACGATTTAATACTCACAAATTACTATTTTTACAAAATACATTTTATACAAATTTATTTAAATGTTTACAAATTTAGAATGCAATTTACAATATGCATGTTATAATGTTCACCAGTATATTATAGATGTAGACATCACTCTTCCTGATGATTTTGGCGCCTACCGACTTGAAGTGACACCCTCCCCCCCGCCATATGTTAATCAAGTCCTAGTATAAAAGATTATTGCGAGATCATTGTTGAGCAGCTGCCCTTTCAGTCTGAAAACCTCCCTCCCATCCCTATCAACCTGTGTTTAAATTTGTACATTTGTGAGTTTCACTAACTTAGTAACTATGGTATCAATGCAACGGATGCGTCGAAATGATATAAAACCTCTATCGCTGCTGTAAATATAACTGAAAATATTTCCAGCTCTCACCATCTGAATTCAACTTTCGCTGCTAAAGTCCTGTATCTCAGTCTAGCTATCCATTGCTTTGATCCGTAACAACTATTATGTTATTTTACCGGATAGTAAATCTGCTCTTGAACTTTGAAACACAGACATTATAAATCTCCTACCGTCATTTTGCATCTTTTACAGATTTTGTGCCGGGTTCGTAATAATATGGGAAAGATTAATCTGATCTCGGTATCTGGTTATGTTGGTATATCTCCTAGTGAAAGAGCTGACAGTCTGGCAAGAAATGGTCCTTACGTGGTCAGTGCTCATAGCGGCGTGGCCCTTGTCTATTTAAAAAAAGTGCTTAAGGACCAACTTCACACTAGTTTCCAGCGCTGGCGGGACAGTTGTAAATATGCAGTTGATTCTCCGTATATTGCACCGAATATTTAGAAGTGGAATCATAACCACAAAGAAGATATTTTTATTGCTCGTTTACGAATTCAAACTGCTATGACTGATAAATGTTTACATACCTTTAAGTAAAAAAATTCTCCCACATGTTCATTATATTCTGCGGAGGATGGAACAGAATTTCATTATGTATTCACCTGTCGTAATTTTGATGATGAAAGGATTATTTTATGTAAAACAATGAAGTCTTGATTCGACTCTTTATGATTGGAATGATCTTTGGAATTGTTTTGGCTCTAATCGTCGATATTTTTACCTATTAATCAAGCTGTACCTTCGGAGCGGGCATTTTTTGTCATTTTTCTCTCATTTTCTTTCTATTGCTTTCGTTAATGGCAGACATGAACATGTATATATGCGTGGCGGGGGTTCATATTTTGTTTGGATGGTGCTTGGTCTTGTTGAGTTGTATATATTCTTCATTGCAGATTGCTCTTTTTTATTTTTTATTTATTCTTTTTTGATGATGCTTTCCGTGATTGATATCTCTTTTCGCCCTTGATGTAATTTCTTTTTTGTCTTATTGCAAGTTCTTTGCTCTACGTCGTTTCGTAGTATGTGATCATTTGAAGTCAGGCAAGTTGCAGCAGCACCTACCCATCAAAGCTCTAATAATAATAATAATAATAATAATAATAATAATAATAATAATAATAATAATAATAATAATAATAATAATAATAATAATAATAATAATAATAATAATAATAAATTTAAAAATTACGAAAGGGATGAATATTTTAATAGATCTCGCGGTAATAAAAATAATGCGAAATTTAAATATAAGTTCTTTATTTAAAACATCTGTCCAACAGAAATTTCATGGCAATAATATTTATTCTGAGCATTAGCTTAATATAGTTTTTTTACTTGTATTTAGTATCTCAAATGATATATGCAGATGTAATCCTTTTCTTTTTTTCACTTAAAGACGTTCAATACTAGAAAGTAGATTTTTTTGTAATTTATTAATTTAAACATTTCTGTCTTCATACAAGAAAGTTAATCGAAATACAATGAATTATTCATGGAGATTGCCTAGAAAAGAAAATAATGGAATTTAAGATGGGTTTTCAATTTATATTTTATTTCTAAATGCTTCAAGTTCTTTAAAATTCTTTTTAAATGCTTTGAATATTATATGTTAAATTTAATGTTATTATATTACAAAGCTCTTAAATTTGCAGTTTTCCTCTTTATGTATAAATGCATTTCAGCAATACGTTTAAATGTTGTTTTCCGATCCTTTTCTTTTGAGTGTTTCTCTACTGCATTCATTTTTATTTTTGGCAAAAACACTTTAATTAAGAATGTGTTTGCGATGTTATACAGATGGTTTTTGTTTATACTCATTGAAATTGCAGCTACAACCGGAATGAATATTTGATAATACTAGGATATTGTATACTTTTATGATATTATATTATATTATTATCAGTAGTAGGAAGTATGGTATTTCTAATTGCTAAAAAAGGTGTAAAATTAAGACTCCTTCTGGCAGTCTTGCAAAAAGCAAAAATTATAATATTGTTTTCTCTGCATTTTGTGATAAATGCTGAAAAAAATGATTCTTTTAACGTTATACAAAAAAAAAAAAAAAAAAAAAAAAATAATAATAATAATAATAATAATAATAATAATAATAATAAAAAAATGCAATTGCAAAAATGAATGCACTCCTTTAGAGCATTAATCATTGTTCATTGTATTAAAAACCCAAGGAAAACTGGAGTTTAGTGGACGCATTAATACGGTTTTGTCAGTGAGAGGGTTAAAAACTGTAAAATACTCTTATTTGACTGTTGTGATGTTTTGATCCTACCCGAGTCATTTTCAAAACAAATAATTAATAATATTGTTTTATCTGGAACGCCATCATTCAGATTTTTATGTAACGCATGTTATTATTGTTTTTTATTTAATTTGGATGTTTATTTCTATTTTCATAACCACTGAGTAACTCGAGCACCACTTTTGGTAATTTGCAGGGTTACACATAAAATTTTTACATGTTAGAATCTCTATGTTTTCTCTTATAATGGATGGATAACACATATTGGAGGGAAAAAATATCTTGCTTTCATTGAAATTTAATTGGACGATTTCTTCTTCATACAATTTTGCTAAGACTGTAGTTTATGCTATTATATATATTATTAGCTGGATGTTAATTTTTTTTCTGTACTTATATTTCTTGCTAATCATCCCAACATTACAATTCTTTGATCCGCCTGCTTTAATAAAAAGTATTTCATATACTCCTGAATAATTTTCAAAACTTATTTGGATCATTTTTAGTACAAATTAGTTTGACTAATAAGCCGATATTAATCTGCTTAAGAGGACATTCGACTTGCTCCGGAGAAGGTCCGGATGATAATTTTAAGCTGATGAGGGGGGGGGAGGGGGAATTTTCAAATATCTTGCTCAAATGTTAAAATTTTTACTTTTTTTTGGGGGGGGGGGGGCAGCTGAGGATGATCTACAACCGACCTAGTTTTTACTTTTTCGATTTTGTTTTCGGATTTAACTTTTGCAACCGATTGTAACCGATTTTGAAATAGAAACTATCGTAATATTAAAAAAATATACCAAAATCGAAAAAGTAAAAGCTTACTCGGTTGTAGATTGCCATCTGATGGAAATATCCATCACGCATAGATCACAAAAGGGTAATAAAATTAATGGAACAATTTTTACTCAAAATGATCTGGGTGGTCTAATAGGTACTCTTGGTAATAAAAAGTTTAAGGCCTCAGAACTTAAAACACCACCATTGTACACTGACTTTTAACGTCAAGAGTATTTATAATGGGCAATAAAATAAATTTACTACAGCTTTCCGGACATGAGAAAGTTTCTCTTACATTGTGAGGGAGTGACCTTTTGTCATAAAGGCACTCTAGTGTTTCTGAGATCGTGACGTCAATAATTTAACATTTTGTAGGCGTAAAAGCGACATCTATCCTCTCTTTTACTTTAACTTTCTAGAGTGTGTGTGCTCTTTCGAATTCCGCAGTTAGCTCGCGGTTATTAGTAATATGTTAATGTGAAGTATCTCAGTTTGCAGCATATAAAAGCTTGGGGGTGAGTTGGTGTGTGTCTCTGGCATTAGCCAGCAGCCAGCGAGTGCGGACCTCTGCCATTAGACAACGAAGTGGATGATTGTTTAGCGAAGTGCTGACGAATAGAAAGTAGCAACGGCCTCCAGTAAAGTGGAAAGGAGTTTGGATAGTGGATTTAAGAGTCGGCCGTGGCAGAGCCCGATCAACCTGAAGTTGAGCCCAGGGCCTGTTAAAAAATTGGGCCCCCTCTACCTAACCTTTCCGGTGATACTTTCAGAAAAAAAGGTTTATTTGATGAATTGACAAAGTTGTTTGGGTGAAAAGTGCCTAGTTTCTAAAAATGTTATTGAGTCATTCAGAATATTTAAATTTTACGTTTCATATTTTATAAAACAATATTTTTGAAAAGTATTTGATTTAAGAAAAAAAAAATCAGCCACATAATTTATGGGCCCCTGAAATTGGTGGGCCCAGGGCCGAGGCCCCGGAGGCCCGTGCATTAATCAGGCCCTGGGCCGTGGTAAGAAAGTTTAATAGTAGTTCCATTTTAATTATTGGTGAAATAAAGAATTATCCACAGCCACGGGCTGTTTAACTAAACTTTGTTCAGCAGCTCAGCCAGGAGACAGTGTCAAGTGTTAGGCGGTGCCACGACTGAGCTAGGTTGGGGCCCGTGAGTATGATTTTAGCTGTTCATAGTGTTCTCAGTGTGTAAAATTTTAGACTTGCTCCACTTCCCTTCGGCCATTATCACTTGAATAAACTTTGTTGTTTTAACCTAAACTACTGAGTATGTCTGCATATAACGTTACAAATAGCGCCCACCGTGAGTTTGCCGTTACAAATGGCGCCCAACGAAACATCGGACATTATGAGATTGTGCCACGTGTGTATTTCACCGGTGAGGGTGATAGTAGTGAATTTTTAGTTAAATTAGATGATTATATTTTGTTCAATAATATACCTGAAAAAAGTAGATACGTAGTGCTTAAATGCTCGTTAAAGGGCGAAGCACTTTTGTGGTTGGAAAATATAGGAAAGTTTTTGATTAATGAAGAAGCGAAAAGATTTGAACAAACTGTGATCGAGTTAAAGAAGGCATTTCCTCCCGTTAAAGATAAAAGTATTTTGAGAAAAGAGTTCTATTGTAATAAGCAGAATATTTATGAGTCGGCGTCAAAATTCTATCTACGTAAGCTTGAACTAAAAAATAAATTAGATTTAGATATCACATTTGAGGAATTGTTGGACATTGTTTTTCCTCTTTTTAATCCAAATATACAGGACTTTATTGAAGTTAGAGCACCGAAGAATTTTGCAGAAATGCATCAGATATTATCGAAGTACGAGACTTGGCATAGCTCGGATCAACGGGATTTGCGTAGCCCTCGGCAGAGACCTGTCACGGATAGTAATTTGAGAAATGAGGGGGAACGTAATTTTGTGAGAGGGGGACAGCGATTTCCGGATAATAATGTGCGTAATAGAAATGATGGATTTGGTCGTAATATGTCGAATACTAGTAATGGTAATAGGAATGGTGGTGGTGTTAATAATTTTAGAAGTGGTGAGAGAAATATGTATGGAAATAGACAGAATAGTGGTTATGATCGTAGTGGGGGAGTACGGGACAGGAATGTTTCTTCGCAAGTAAGGAGATTAACTTCGGATGAGAATGTTGAAAATAGGTCAATGCAAAAGAGATGTGTTCAGAGGTCGGATCAGTTAAACTGGTAAGTGACTGTATTTCGGAAGGTATGCAGTCACAGATTAAATCGGAAAAGCCTTCTGTGAGTTTAAATAAAATTACTATTAATCCGGTTGTGTTACCTGAAGTGTTAATTGTGTTAGATGGTATTGTCGTTAAAAGTGTCTTCGATACAGGGGCAGATAAGTCGTTCATTTCTTTTGATTGTTATCGGAAATATTTTTCGTATAAGAAGTTGAAAAGGTCAAGTCTTGTGGTTCAGTCAGCACAGGGAGTAGCTTGCGATAATAAAGGTTCAGTAGAATTGGAAGTTGAAATTCGTTCGGTTAAGACATGTTGGGAGTTTTGTGTGTTAGATGGGTTAACAGTGCATTGTATAGTTGGTGTGGATTATATGAAGGATAGAGGAATTAGTTTGGATTTCTTTAAAAAGTCGTTAATAGTGAATAATGATGAGAATGTGAGTAAGAAAGAGCCTGTTTTAGTGTCAATTAATTTGGAGGAGTCGGGGTTAAGTGAAATCGAGAAGGAGGAATTTAATAAATTTTTGAATGAATTTGGAGAGGTTTTTTCTGATAAACCGGGTTTAACGCATGTTGCGTGGCATGAGATTGATACTGGTTTAAAAGCACCTGTTGCTAGTAAACCATATCGTTATGATAAAGTTAAACAAGGTATAATTGATTATCATATTCAAAAAATGCTAGCGGACGATATTATAATGCCGATTGAGTCTCCTTTTGCATCGCCAGTAGTGTTATGTCGTAAAAATAATGGGAAAAGTTTAGATAATCCAGAGGCATATAGGTTTGCAGTAGATTATAGAAAGTTAAATGCGATAACGCAATACCCTCAGTATCCTATTCCAGTTATTGATGACATTTTGGCTAATATAACGAGTACGAATTATATGTCAACGTTAGATCTTACGTCAGGTTATTTTCAGATTGCAATGAAGCCGGAGGATATACCTAAGACTGCTTTTATTACTCGGGACGGTTGTTTTGCTTTTAAGAGAATGAGTTTTGGTTTATCGGGAGCGCCGGCAACGTTCCAGAAGGCCATGAATAATATCCTTAAACCTTTGCTTGGTAAGGGTGTCTTGGTCTACCTGGACGACATAATTATAATGGCAGCTACTTTTGAAGAGCATTTAAGATTGTTGAGGGAAGTATTTACTTTGTTAAGAGATGCTGGGTTAACAGTTAAGTTAGAAAAATGTAAATTTTTGAGAAAAGAGATAAAGTATTTAGGAGTTAAAATTACGCGTGATGGTATTAAAATAGATAATGAGAAAATTGAGGCAATTACGTCAATGAGTCCCCCCAAAAATAGTAAGGAAGTGGCGACATTTTTAGGGATGGTGGCTTGGTTTGCCAAGTTCATTCCACGTTTTTCAGAGTTATGTGAACCGTTGTATAATTTAAAAAGGAAAAGGGTTAAGTTTGTATGGTCATCAGCGGCTCAGAGATCGTTTGAATTATTAAAAGAGGCAGTAGTTTCCCCTCCTATTTTGGCTCACCCCGATTATTCATCTCAGTTTGAAGTGTATTGTGATGCGAGTGCAGTGGGGGTTGGAGCGATGTTAGCACAGAAAGGTCGACCTATAGCGTTTGCGTCAAGAATTTTAAATGCAGCGGAAAGGAATTATTCGATTACGGAAAAGGAGTGTCTTGCAGTAATTTGGGCTTTGAATAAATTTCGTTGTTTTTTCACTAATATACCGGTTAAAGTCATTACGGATCATTCAGCTTTGACAAAGTTAACTAATGGAAAGGGTTTGTCGTCTCGTATGGTCAGATGGTGTTTGAAGTTAGCAGAGTATAATGTGGTTATAGAACATAGGGCTGGCAAGGAGAATGCGGTAGCGGACGCTCTGTCACGAAACCCGCATGGTGGTTTAGAGGTCACGGAGGAAGTTAAGTGTTGTGCATTGTCTTCATTGGTGTTAAGTTCGCGAGAGCAGTTGATAAGAGAACAGAAGCAAGATGAAGAGTTTGGTAGTTTGTATCGTTACTTGGAAAATCCTGATGATGTCCCGAGCGCAGATGTGCCTATGTTTGAGAAATGGTCCCAATCTTTTAAGCTTATCGATGGTCTTCTTTTTTATTCTAAAATTGTAAATTCACGTGGTGAATTAAGAGTTTTTATTCCGGCTAGTCTTCGTAAGGCCATCTTGAAAGAGTTTCATGATAATCCATTAGCAGGTCACTTAGGAATCAGGAAAACTTATGCTCGAATTTGTGAATCCTGCTACTTCCCTAAAATGCGGGAAGCAGTGCGCGCTTATGTCTCCAGCTGTAGCACATGCCAACGTTATAATTATAAAAATGTAAGTCCAGCTGGCAAATTAATTCCTATTAAAGTAAATTTTCCTAATGAATGTGTAGGTGTAGATTTAATCGGTCCTTATCCATTGTCTAATCCTAAAAGATATAGATTTGTACTAGTTATAGTTGATTATTTTAGTAAATGGGTAGAGTTAGTCCCCCTCAGGAAGGCTTCTGCACCTGCAGTTGCCGATGCATTTTTTGAGAATTATATTTCTAAATATGGTGCACCAATTAGGGTAGTGAGCGATCATGGCCCTTGTTTTATTTCTGATATATTTAAGGCCCTGTGTGAGAAGCTGGAGATCGATCATTCTTTTACTGTTCCGTATCGACCTCAGTCTAATATGGCTGAACGTGTAAATCGTACATTAATTCAAATGATTTCTTCATATGTTGGTTCTCATCATGCAAATTGGGACCAGTTTCTTCAGCATTTTGCGTACGCACTTCGTACAGCAGTTCACGAGTCAACGGGGAAAACGCCTGCTGAATTGTTTTTGGGTAGAAAAGTCATTACTCCATTCCAAAGGTTAGTTATGGTGTCGGATGCGGAAAGTCAGTACATGTGTCAGGATATTGAGAGGTTGGTTAAGGAAGCTCAGGTTCAGATGGGAAAAGCGCAAGAAAAGCAAGCTCAGTATTATAATATGCGTAGAAGAGAGTTAAAAGTGAAAGTTTGAGATTTTGTGTTAGTAGAAAAGCATTGGTTTAGTTCAAGTCGTCAAAAGAGAGTAGCTAAGTTTGGTCCGAAGTTTGTAGGTCCGTTCGAGGTTTTAGAAGTTCGAAATAATAATTTGGTTGTTGATGTCAATAGTGAAAGAATGACGGTTAATTTGGATCAGGTTAGAGTTTATAAGTTTAGAGAAAATGGTAGTGAAGGCTCTCATGTGTCGAGTGGTGTTTCGCGAAATTCCCGATCCAATGAGTGTCCCGAGTCCAGCACTTCTTCATCTAATTCTTTTCATCAATATTCAAGAAGAAAATTTGGTCAAACAGCTCCAAAAACTGTTCTTGAAAGTCGAAAGCCTAGCAATCCGAGAGCAAAGTATGATAATAAAAATAAGAGAATTGTGTCAAATACATCGGACTCTGTGTGCCATAAAAGACAAAAAATTATAAACTGTCCAGTTCCTCCACTTATGAGACAGCAACCTCGCAAACATACATTATCTAATAGTTCACCATCTTCAGTGATTAATCCCCGGAAAAGATTTCGTATGGACACTCGGCAAACTGTTAAAAGGACTTTAAAGTCGGAATTTTTGCCCAATAAGAAACAGCGTAGGTCTGGAAATAAACGTGGTCTAGGATCTTCAGTAACTTCGGGTGCATCTGGAAAGAGGAGACAACTCTCAGATTACCGGCATCAACAGTGTAAATCTCGCCATGGAGTGACCCCAGCAAACCGCCCAGAGCAGAGTCGTCGAGCGGAACCTACAAGTATCCCGCGGCATCCATTCCGAACCAGGCTGCAGGCACGACAGTCAACTGTGGCGTCACCGTACAGTTCTGATGACGAAAGATCCTTCGTACAAGGTTTCTGGGACAGGAGGAGAAAGCCATCCTGTAGTATGAAGCCTGCCAGCAGCGAATCATCTCTATGATTGGGTGATAATGTTCTTTATTAAATTTCTATTAGAGTGCATATATGTGGTAGCAATATGAAGGCAGAAAGACTGTTTGGTACTTTTGGCCATTTTTGGAATTTTTTGACGGACTCACGATTAGTGCTTAATTGTGTTCAAAATTTGTTTGCAAAATTGTTAGTTTTATGTATGTTTGAGATTTTGGTCTTAACTGCTTTTAAAAATTCTGGATCTATTGTTAAATTGTTGTGTTATTTGTTAAAAATGTTACTATATTGTTATATTGTTCATGTGTTATAAAATGTATGTTAATGTATGTTTAAATTTTCAGAAAGTACAGATAGTAATTTGGGTTATTTTGTACACGCGCCGCGGTTCAGACGCGCACGTGTTTTGCGGTCAAGAAGTCCTTGACACGCGTTTCTATCTCTTATACTAACATTTAATGAATTAACTTTCTTCTTATCGTTCGTGTTTTATGAGTTGCGTTTTGTACTTTAGTTGGGAATGGTTTCCGCAAGTTGCGAATTTTTAAGCTGCGTTTGAATTTGAAATTGTATTGTATTAAAAATTGAATGTTAATGTGATTTTCTTGCAGGGAAGTATACCTGTGTTATGTATTGATTCTGCTATTTTTCTTTTAGTTAATACAGATGAAGAGCATGATGACGTCATTTTGTAAATTTTTGATATTTTTTGATTGTTGCATAAGCACAGCGATATGCCGCTGTACGTATGTGCCCCAATTATTGTTAAAATGGAGTTAAGTTCTGAAGAATTTTGGGAGTTAGTTCATTGGCTAATGGGTATGTAGGTATTACGTAGTAGCTGAGTTATTTTAGTATGAAGTAATTGTAATTCTAGATGAAGTCGGAATTTGGATGAGGGAAATTTTTGCGCATTGGGTTTTTTGGACTTGGTGCGAATTTTAGTATTATTAAAGTTTTATGGAGGAAATTTTTGGTAAAGTTATAGTTGTATTGCAATATTGAGGAAAATTTCGGAAGTTTAGTATTTTGAGAAATTTTAGCACTCCCAGTGGAGTGGGCTGTTTTGAAAGAAGTAATTAGTTTTGAAAATTTTACGAGTTTTTGGAAGTTTTACGGAGGCTATTTGTAAGATAGAAGAATGATTGGATTGAATATGTGAATATTTGAGGCAAACTGAGTTTTTTTTTGGTTGTGATGGGTTAAAGTTAATATTTTAAAAGTTATGTTTCGGCGCTAAATTTCACCCATCACTGTGTTTTATTACGGCTCGAAATTAATAACAAGAAAAAGTTCTGGGCATGCATTTGGCCCAGCCCTTTTTCTCTGCGGAATCCGAGGGGGGGTTGTGAGGGAGTGACCTTTTGTCATAAAGGCACTCTAGTGTTTCTGAGATCGTGACGTCAATAATTTAACATTTTGTAGGCGTAAAAGCGAAATCTATCCTCTCTTTTACTTTAACTTTCTAGAGTGTGTGTGCTCTTTCGAATTCCGCAGTTAGCACGCGGTTATTAGTAATATGTTAATGTGAAGTATCTCAGTTTGCAGCATATAAAAGCTTGGGGGTGAGTTGGTGTGTGTCTCTGGCATTAGCCAGCAGCCAGCGAGTGCGGACCTCTGCCATTAGACAACGAAGTGGATGATTGTTTAGCGAAGTGCTGACGAATAGAAAGTAGCAACGGCCTCCAGTAAAGTGGAAAGGAGTTTGGATAGTGGATTTAAGAGTCGGCCGTGGTAAGAAAGTTTAATAGTAGTTCCATTTTAATTATTGGTGAAATAAAGAATTATCCACAGCCACGGGCTGTTTAACTAAACTTTGTTCAGCAGCTCAGCCAGGAGACAGTGTCAAGTGTTAGGCGGTGCCACGACTGAGCTAGGTTGGGGCCCGTGAGTATGATTTTAGCTGTTCATAGTGTTCTCAGTGTGTAAACTTTTAGACTTGCTCCACTTCCCTTCGGCCATTATCACTTGAATAAACTTTGTTGTTTTAACCTAAACTACTGAGTATGTCTGCATATAACGTTACAAATAGCGCCCACCGTGAGTTTGCCGTTACAACATCACGTATCTCTAACGAAGGCGAGGACTCCCCTCACCCAATAATCACAATCCAGTGTATTCTGTTTTCCAATAATATAGCAAACTTGGACCCCCCCCCCCAGGTCGGGAAAGAAGAGAATTTTTTTTTTCGAGTGGTGAGTTGCTGAAAAATCTCTCGACATGTGTATACCCTCAGATGACTAAAAGGGATGATCTCTCTTGCCGGGTACTGATCTATGACGCAGATGACGGATCTCTGACGCGAGAAAATGCTCTGCATGGAATTCAATAACTTGGAAAGTAATTCATTTTACTATATTTCCCCCTTCATATTTTGAAATTGTAGTCAGCTGCAAAAAATGGGGATTTCTGAAATTTTTATTATTATTATTATTATTATTATTATTTAAAAAAAATAATATTATTCAAGAAAAATTTAAATTGTAACTCATTTGGGTGATATTTTCACCATAATGTATTTTGTTCGTTTAATACAAAGTTTTGTAAATATCTGTAAATAAATTTAATGTTTAATTGTTAACTAGTGTAGAAAAGTTATTTTATTTAGAAAGAAAATGTGTTTACTTCTTGATTTACATTTATGAGTAATTATTTGAATTTATTGCTTACTTCATTTTATCTTCTAATAATAATAGCGTAAACGCTATAATCTCATAAGGAAGGGTTCTTCAGAAAAATCACAACGCAAACATATATATTTTCTTTCAGAAAATTAATTAGATTTCATACCTTTTCCCAGAGAAAAACGATCATAGCTTTTTAATTAATAGCGTAATCTTTAGTGGCATTATTATTATTTTCTAGGTATAATCGATCAAAAGAATTAATTTAATGATTTTTTACTCATTTAATAGATTATGTCTATTTCTTTCCAACACCATCAGCTATCTTATGCACCCCCCCCCTTAAAAAAGTCACTTATAAGTATTTAAATTTGAGTGAGATATTTGAAAATCACGTCCCCATATTATCATTATCATTATCATCTCTTTTTCAAGGAGTCGAAAGGCCTCTTAAGACTGGCAAGAGAATAACCTAAAAGCCTGATAATACTCGTAGGCATATAAGCAACCTTTACATGGATACGGACATGGGAAAAAATTTTGTGCTGTGATTTGCTTATGTTATGGAGCAATGTCGTGCATCACAAACACGTTACTCGACGTAGTGCAGGGGAGAGAGAATAGCAAACTGATATGGTTTTATGATGTCCAGTACCATAGACTTCTAGTCACAAGATCTATATTTATACAAATGTAAAATTTCAAAGAAAAAGTATCAATTTTTGGACGTTTATTCATTTTTGTTCACCGTAATATCGCCAGATTAAATGATTCAAAATGGAATGATCTCCAGAAATCAAACGTTAGTTAGATGAACATTTAAAAAATTTTACCTGCATTTTTAAGACGTAGCTGCAACAATATGGAATTGTTGTTTTACGAAACTAAATTTATTCAATTTAATACAATGTAAAAAAAAAAAAAAAAAAAAAAAAAAAAATCCAGCTTTAATGTGCTTGAAGGTTGCAAAGTTTTCATTTCAGTCTCCAAATGCATGCTTACTAGTTTAATGGTTACAATGTCCAATTTTAAATGAAAATAGACATTTTAATCATAAATAATTCATAATAATCATAATTCTGCTATCTTCAAGAAATATTATGTTTTCTTCTTAGATAAAGTAATTTTAACTGTTTCTTTTTGAACGACTATAATATTTTGTGATTCGTGCAGCCATCGCTTATTTGTGCAAAATTATACTGAATGCACATTTTTTTAGACTTCATTTGTGAGCCAATGCATTACTTAAACATTAAAATTATAAATGTCTATACAATTATAAAAAATTGTAAAAAATTAAATAAGAAGAAATGATATTAAATTATTTCTACGACGAAGTCTTATCTATCATGCCGATCCGAATAACAACTTTTTTTACGACAAATATAAACAAAGCAAACGCCTTTTTTATTTCCGGTTAAAAGGGCGAAAACGAGAAAACCGATTAGCCAATCACAGCACAGAATTCTTTCCCCTGTCCGTATCCATGTAAAGGTTGCTAATATGCTACTCGTAGATAGTCTTATATAGAAGTCTGAAAATAAATTTGATTCGCAAAAGCAAAAACTTTATTCCATTCAATATTATTTAAGTTTTTTTGGGGAATTAAAATACAGTGTTTATTGGTTTAATATCTGCTTAGTAGTTCTCCAAAGTAAAAAATAAAACACCATATGAAAAATAAATCCCGATCATTTCTCGTAATGTCAAAATAATGATATAACGGAAATCATTTCTGCTAGATACAAGAATATGTGAATATAAAAGTAAAAGCAATTAAAGTAATACACTTTTGCGCAATCCATGCGTCTGTCTTGACGTAACCATCGTTATTTCCTTTAAACAAACCGTCTCATGGTCTGATGAAGAATGTCGTATCTCAGATAAATCCACACACCTACAGTAGAAAAATAAAATGTTTCCTAAAAGTTTTCTTTCCTTTTGCACTTTCCACTTACGTTGCAATGTATATGTGTTGTTAACTTTGTTATGTAGTTATGAAGTAGAACACACCTGTGTGTCATCATGAGTTGCTTGTTTAATACCTGCGGTATAAGTATTCAGATGAAATGGAAAATGCAAGTAAAAAATATCACTAAAAAGAAATTTCAAACAATTAAACACATTAAATGTTTAAGCCATCTTTTTTAGATTCTATAACATTTGTTGCATTTATTAGATATTATAACATTGAATATTTAAAAAATACAATGGAACTCCCTCAAATATGCAAACTCCCTCAAATATGACCAGAGGTTTGAATTTTGCAGATTTCTCGTCATTGCTTTGTTTACTCTTTTTAAACAGTAATTATTTAAATATAATTAATAATGCAATCAAAATTATAATGAATGCTTATAATACAGTAAAATATTAAAATAATTTAGTAAAGTAATAAACTAAAAAAATAAATATTAAGATATTTTTTAAAATATTAAAAGCAAAAATCCAGTAAATAACCAATAATGTATAATTAAATATTGATAGTAAAGATCGCATTTTTCCTAAATTATTTAATGAAACTTGCCTCATAAAGGTACATTACTAATTCACATCAAAATCATAAAATAATGTAGTTTTCTTTCAGGTTTAGACAGACTTAACCAAAAAAGATTGATTAATACATAAATATTTTTGTTGAAAAGATTATTTTTACCAGTGATATCAAGAATATCTTGAATGTTTTCAGAAATACATTTATTTTCATTCATGAAAAAGCATGAAATCAGCAATATTAACGAACACATTAAAAAAGTATAGTGTATAGGTAAATGGAATTTGCATAAAAAAACTCTAATTTTGACCCTATATCTGAACTGAATGCTTTATTGTTTACATCTGTAAATTACGATTGGATTTTAGAGGAGATTTTAGGGTTGCGGATGTCAGAGAGTCTACTGTATATGTTAATGTATTGAAACCACTATGATCAATAGACCGGGATGCGGCAGCACAGACAATCATCTCATCGAGTTCAGGTTTGAAATTCCAGGATTAGTTAAACTCGATTCCAATATTAAAATACAATCGGTCTGCGTATTCATATCTTGGTGTAAAACAACTTAAAACAACATTTTATTGGTTTACTCGTAAGTTTACGTGACGATTTTACTGTGATGATTTTTTTTCTACACTCAAAAACTTGAAAACGTAGAGGACTGGGAATAGGGAAACACTTTTGTAAACTTATGAGTCAACCGGTAAAATTGGATTTTCAAGTGATTTCCACCAAGATATAACTTGGCAGACTGATTGCGATTTAATATGCTAATCGAGTTTTCACTAATTCTGAAATTTCAGCTTTGAACTCTATATGGTCCTCCCGGTTTCATAATTTGTGTGGCTTTGTTTTAGTATAGTCTGGATTTAATGTATCATTTAAAACTTTATTAAAAAAGGCCGAAAAGGCAAGAGTTACAGTGTAATATAAAAAGACAAATTTATATACAGTTTGGATAAATACTAGAAATCATGTAAAGTATTTTAGATTAAAATTTATTTTAATGCAATAATTTTTTTTAGAGATTCGAAGTCAGTTGTTTAATAATGCAATCTATTCTCATATTATTATAAATTATTATATATTTATTTAAATTCAAATACCTACGAACAAGAAACTATGTATACCGAATGATCCAAAAGTAACAGAAATGAGTAGAAAAACATGAGATTTTTTAACTAATATTTTCTGGGGAATATGAAAAATTTCATAGTTAGAACAAATGCATTTATTAGTGTTTGATTTGTAATGGTGTCCAGAGGAAGTTGGCAAAATACTTGTTTACTTTTAGTAATTATCTAAGTATTAGTAAGAATTCCCGATGTTCATAAACATAACATTTCGGAGCCCTAACTGAATAGTTCTTTCGAAACATTGAAGCAAAAATTATCATTTTCTATTCTTCCCATTAACAAAACTATTGAGTAGCTCAAATCAATGGACTGTGATGATTTTTATTTTTAAAATATAAATTCGACGAATCAATAACTATAACCTTTTTTTATTCAACAATGAAAGAATTCTTACGGAGCTCACCATAGAGACAACCGTTTCAAAACAAAGAAAACAACATTCAAGTTCTATGCAAGAAGACGATAATAGCAAAAAACTACGGTTACAATGATTACTAAAATTATCGCCAAGCGATAATAGATGCCATGCTGGCGCCAAAAAAAGCTTTGCGTTCTTTTTTACGAAAGTGTTTAAATACCTGATGTAGCGTGTCGAACATACAGTAACATACTTCTATGTAACTCTTGGAAATATATGTTCAATGGTTTACTGCTTCAATCATTTTCAAACGACCACGAGGAATGCCCGAATTAATCGCAACCATATCTACCTCTTTTACTTGCTGTCATGTTATGTTTACTCGCTGATTTTTGATAGCAACTGTCAATGAGTGTGTTGATACCAGCTGTTTTTTAGGGTTTCGTTCATCTGACGAAATCCTGTTGGTCTCTGTCTTCTGTCTTTCTGTCTTTCGTCCGGCACAGTGTCCGTACATAAAAACTGTATAAGTCAGAGACTTCAAATTTTGTATATGACTGAGTACCTCGTGTTACACGACAAAACATAAAACTTTGAAAAAATCGATTATTTTAATTAAATTTTTTCTGTGTCATCCGTTCATTTTTGAGATTTAAATTTTAAAAGAGAACCTTAATTCTAACGCTTTTCGTGTGGACATCATAGCTTGGAGATTGTAAGTCGCGCTAGTAGGCAGAATGCTTTTAGATTTAATATATGAAATTTCACTTTACTATATTAAGCATAGAAACCAACTTTAGTGAAAAATGTCCAAGCCGGGAATAGAACCCGGAACCCTTGGAATAGCGCTCCAAGTGCTCTACCATTTAAGCTACGAGGACGATGCCCAGCTTAGCATTTTTCACCTTATATATGTTGGTTAGGCTGCAATTCGCAGCACGAGATGGAACCGTCTTTATGAGCACGCAAACCTGCGGCGTAACACGAGACACCAAGAGACCCAGTATCAGTAAATTACATATGAGGACCCTTGAAGCCAAGGGGTATAAGTGACAAAATTGAAAAAATAAACTAAATACACAGACAAACTAAAAATAGGCTTTTTTCATTTCAGGTAAAGAAATATAAGTGATTTTCTTATTATTTGCTGAGTTATAGAGGCAAACCACTTTTTTCGAAAAACAAACAATATTGATTAATTTTACATTTAAAGAAAATTGTACTCTATTTTTTTAACAGTTATTGAAAAGAGAGTTTAAAGACCAGAATGCAACAAGCAGAAATTTCCAATTTCAATTCACTCAATTGTTATTGATGTTCCAATTTAACATCAATTATCTTTAAGTTCAATTTACTCCAAATCGAAATTTTGTCACTTGTACCCCTTGGCTTCTGAGGTCGTCATATATATTAGATATTAATCAATTTCTCAATTATCCTCAGCAGTGAATTACGCTTGAAAATCTGGTCGATTTAATATATGAAATTCCATATTACTATACTAAGCGTAGAAACCAACTTTAGTGAAAAATGTCCAAGCCGGGAATAGAACCCGGAACCCTTGGAATCCATGTTACGCCTCATTGGTGTCTCATGTTACGCCGCAGGTACGCCACTTTTGTTAGCCTTGAATGATACGATTCCTTCATTTCCACCCTTACATAAAATATATTTTATTTCTTGTATACAATAACATAAGGCTCCATACGGATACCTTCTGAACTATTATGTTTGGCGAGGTTTATTAGACGTCAAGAATATACTACCTCTGACAATAAAGTTCGGTGAATGAATTCAGAACAACCGATCTGGCAATATTGGGGAAACAAAACGCTGCACCTGCATAGAGGCAAGTCATGACATATTCTCCCACCGTTGTTCAGTTGAGCGTCGTTTATGTTTTATGTAAGACGTGCTTTACTAAGTGCTTGTTCAGTGTATTGGTTCTTAACTGAGAACAGGAAAATTAACGAACAAAAAATCAGTTTAAAGTTTGGTTTTAAGCTTTCCAAGACACCGAAAAAAATTTATGAGGGCTATGTGCAAATTGAACAACCACCATACTCACCAGATCTCAGTCCTCCAGACTTCTTCCTATTTTCACGAATCAAACACTCTTTGAAAGAGATTTGACCAAATTGCTGACATCGAACGAAACGTGACGAAGCTTTTGAACTCCATCCCAAAAGAAGACTTCGTGCGAATTTCCCAGGATATGTATAGCAGATCTCAGCAGTGCATAGTTATGGAAGATGATTATTTCGAAGGATGATACTGTAACTTTCGTTAATATTTCATCTAAATTAATGTTACAGGACTATTCAGCGAACTTTATTGTCAGAGGTAGTGCATTTACTAGAAATTATCAAATCTTGAAAGAGGGTTATTCCATGGTAACTTACGTAACATTTTGAACTATTTTCAGTAATTTTAACGCACACAAAAGAATTATTCAAAATGTAAATTTGACATGGTTTGTTAATTAAACTTATTCAAAGCCCAATTTAGATGAAAATCACCTCATTTTAATGTTATTTCTCAAGTTTTGGCAGTTTTATTTACTATGGTAACTGCCATTACTGAAAAAAGAATGTAAGTTATCATTTAACGTGTAATTTTCATCATCATTTCTTAAGTATTTTTCATCCAAATTGACACATATATAGGTTTCATTGACAAATCATGTTAATTTCACATTTGGATATTTTTCAGTGTTATATTACTAAAATTACTGCAGTAAATTGTTCTAATTGTAACGTAAGTTACACTGTAAAAAAAAGGGTCGATCTACTAAAAAAACTTTAGTGATCCTTGTAATTACTAAAAAAGTTTTAGTAATCTTAGTCGGTTACAAAAAAATCTGTAAGAATTACTAGAAAAAAGTTAGCAACGAATAGAGTTAATAGTTTTATATTTTTAATAGCTCTTACTAAAACTCAGTTAGTGTGGCCTTGATAGCATAGTCGTTATAGTAACGGACTCCAGGCTAAAAGGTCCCGGGTTCGAAACTTGCCACCGCCAAATACGCCCCCGAATGTATGTAGTGTCTCGTTAATAAAGGGATTATGAAAATCCTGTCGGAGCAGGTAGGAATGTTTGGTGCTGCCATCTATTGCGGTTTTGCCGAAAATCTTCCACTTTAGAAGTCTGGACCCACTAGAAGGAAGCTCCTGCCCTTTGGGCGCACGTAATGGTTATTAAAAATAATTTTGGAGCTATTACTAAAATTTGCTTGGTGGCTCATACTAAAAATTTTTAAGTTAATTATACAAAAAATTATTTTGTTCAGTTTACAAAAGAAATGCTTGTTTCACTTGCAAAAAAAAAGTTTGTAATGGTTACTAAAAAATTCTGTGGAATACAAATTTATTAAGAAATTTTTAGTAACCTCTTGAATTTTTTTTTTTACAGTGTACCATGGAATGAGCCACGATCGACATTTTTTTAAAGGGGGTAGCCTACCTTTAAACCATAAAAATTTTCGATTTTTTTTATTACCTATTTTGATTCTGTAATCATTTCTGAACAATACGCAAAAAACCGCATTAAAAAATTCCCATTAGTTTACTAATTATAGCAGTTTCAAGGTATCAATAATAATAAGCGAAATGTGATAATTAAACTTTGCGTCGCATTTATTCAAAACGATGAATTTTGATACTGCGCGCAGTGTTACTAAAAAACTATGCCAGACAATCAAAAGAAATTTTTACTATATATTCATTTTTGTATTATCTACAACTTAACACCAGAAAAAAGTAAGTTTTTTTTTCTTTGAAAATATTTTAAAAAATTGAAAATTTTTAATTTTTTAAATTATTAAGTAAATTTTTTAATTTAGACAATATTTTTTACAAATATTCTGGTTTTAGTATAAAGATGCATCTATTATGTATTTATTTTCACCAAAATTTCCTCTTTATATGCATATTTTCAAAACTTATCATGCGCGCAAGACGTGTTGTTTTTTTTCTCTCATTATTATGTATATTTTTTAATTTATAATTTTAATATTCATATATGAATTTATAAATAAATATAAATATTTTTATATAAATTTAAATATGAGCTTCATATTTAAATGAAGTTTGATTTTTACTTACCCATCATACGTAGTATAGGGTAAGTCTTGCAATCGTTTTGAAAATCGAAAAATTTTTTTTGACGGATTTACACGTTTTAGATAGTGGAGATTCCGAAAAACATATTTTTAGAAAAAAAATTTTGCCGTCCGTCTGTCTGTTTGTCTGTCTGTAAACGCTCTATCTCCCGAACGAATTGAGATAGAGACTTGAAATTTTGTATGTAGTTAGTATGTAAGAATAGAACGAACCCTATTTAATATCAGCAACCTCGATTATCCGAAACTATTTTTTTCGGACTCTCGAAAAATTCGTTCTGATGAAAGGTATATAAAAATTTTCGAATTTTTTTGTTCTAAGGAATGGACGTAAAAGGCAATAAAATAACACGCATTTTGCATATAGAACGAAGTCGATCGGATTATTAGTTGCTGAGATATTTGTAATCTTGTTTTGCACATTCTTCGATTTTTCATGACCTTGTATTTCATTCAAATTTCAATTCAGAAGTATATTTTAATTGGAAATGAGACGCTTAATCCGACGCAGTTAATTGTTAGTTAATAGAATTATTATTTTTGGAGTTATAAGGATGTTTCTTTTACGCAGTTCGGTACTACTTGAGTAGTTTGGCGTTTTATATAATTTGTCGAAATTGGTACATCAGCAGTTCTTTAATATAGCATTACTATGTATATTTACAGTATTTAAATTTTGTTTATGAATGCATTGTATAAATAGTTTCACATGTTTTATTTTCTTATACATATCCATGATGGGTAAGTATTACGGTGGCCCCCAACGACTAGTTATTTTTGAATTAGTACACAAGTTGTGAAGCTTGGAACAAAGCGGTATTTTTTGCTTTTTCGACTTGTTCAAAGGTATCCGACCCCTTTAAACAGTTTATTTGAAAATACTGTGGGAATGAAAGATGAAGTGTGGAATAGTGAAATATAATAGACTCTATGGTTCAATAAACGTGATATATCGAAAGGAGATTGATAAAAATTGAAATAAAATGAAGCGGGAGAGAGTTGACTGTAATTTAGATGTCGGCCATCATTATGGTTGATTATTTTTAACGCAAGCCTTAGGGAAGCTTTTTTGCAGTTACTATTGTTCAGTTATGAAATGACAATTGGAATGTTAAGTGTATATTTGATGATCTATTAAACCTTTTGTATACATTGAAGTATATCAGTTTTGATTAAACAAGAATTTATTCCCTTAAATCCTACATTATTAAAAGATTCTCCATGGGCAAAATACTTAATAAATTATAAATTTTATTGATATATGTACGTAATTAAGTAGGTAAATGATTTATATGAATAAATACATAAAAATAAAGTGAGTGAAAGTACTAATTACATTTATTTTATGATTAAAATCTACATTTTCTTAAAATTCATTTTTTACACAGATTCACACATGAATGAGACAACAGTTTTCATTTAAACAAGATATGAAAGGCAAATCAAATGTAGCAAATAAGGCGCGTTTGTACTACAGGATAACTCAAAATGAATATAGCGATTGCTAATGGTTTTAACTTTTATGACAGCCTTAATGGTTAAAGCTTTTTAACGAAAAATAATTTATCGATGAAATTAATATATAATATAGACGGAACTTATACACATGTGATAGAGTTATATCTGAGTTTTCTTAGTACACGTGGACAATATCTAAACATCATTTTTGTTCAAATACCCAATACCATCTGTGTATGTTGTTAGGGATTGGTGGTGATTTATTGAACCACTGACGAAATCTTCTCTGCATAGATGACAAAACGGCAATTGTGAAATTCTGTTACCATTATGTAACGGAAATTTTTGTGTTACCTTTTCAATGGTTGTTGACGACCAATTTTATTTTTGACGTCCAATTATCAGCACGACGGATATAGTCCCAAAAGCGGTGGGGGCCTTTCTAAGGGAATCTAACTCGTATTTACACAAGGAAATACAATGTTCGAAGAAAACCACGGAAAACTGCAAACGATTAGTCTGACGGCCGCGATCGGGTTCGAACCCAGCACCTGCCGTCTACCAGTTTCATGAGCAGAAACTCCAGCCACTAGTGAGGCTGTTACCTTGTCAATGAAAAATAAACAAGCTTTGCACTACATATTCTACAGAATGCATATTTTAGTGTGCTTTATTAATGCGTATCAATTTGACAATATTCGAATTGGTTTAACATCATTAAATTGCTCTTGAATACTTTTGACTGTCTTTTTCATTGAACTATACATATTATTTCAAGTAACTGTAACAAAATTCGTTTTGGTAAAAACCATTAAATTGTTAGTTTTTGAGCTGTTATATGCCGACAGACTGACGGAAAAACGGATAAGATTACGACTAAAGGTTTCACGTATGTATTTACAAACGCACCTAAAAAAGCACATGTAATTTACTATTATCAAGTGTGATAGTGACTCAAAAAAATAGATGCAAATAATTTAACCCAAGAATAAAAGAAAGAGTAGTAGTCTTCATATTTCTCAAAGGGAACTCAGGATTTACACATTTGCATTTCAGTGATGTATAGAAATACAGACAAATCGCAATCATAAACTATTTTTATATGTTTATGAAACAGTATAAAATTAAAAAAAATTCTGAAACTCAAAATTTATTGCTAGAAGTCAAATCAGAGCAACAATAATTCTTACAAGGGTAAATGAAATGTTACCCTTTCATAATATCAGTGATTAAACCACTAAATTTCCCATGTTCATTCAATTGTAACTTTCAACAAATTTAGAAATAAGGCGAGGAAAAATTACTAGACCGTTTAATTTCATCCTACATTAAATAGTCCGTTTTCTAATTACAGCTTTTCATAGGTCCGTGTGCAATTTTATGATTAAGTATCGTGAGTGGTCTCATTTTGTTCCTTATGTATTGTAGACTAAGAAAAGAGATGGTGGACATCTGGGACCCGCGACTGGGGAGGGGGAGGGGAAGGGTTGAAAAGTGCAAGGGAAAAGAAATCCATTTCATAAAAAATAAAGAAAATTATCTATAAACATTATTGTTTAAAACATTTATAGATTAGCAAAAACATTAGTGGACATCCAGGATCGGCGACTGGGGAGGGGTTGAAAGGTGCAAGGCAAAAAAAAATCCATTTCATAAAAAATAAAGAAAATTATGCAAAAATATTAATGTTTAAAACATTTATAGATTAGGAAAAACATTTGTGGACATACAACAGCCGTGACTGGGGAGGAGTAGGGGAGGGGAGGGGTGGGGGAGAGGAAGAGTTGCAAAGTGCAAGGGAAAAAATTCCATTTCATAAAAAATAAAGAAAATTATGTGTAAATATTAATGTTTGAAACAATTATAGATTAGCAAAAACATTTGTGGACATGCGGGACAGGCGACTGGGGAGGGGGAGGGGGAGGGGGAGGGGAGGGGGAGGGGGAGGGGAGGGGGAGGGGAAGGGTTGAAAAGTGCAGAGTAACAAAATTCCATTTTATAAAAAATAAAGAAATTATGCATAAATATTAATATTTAAAACATTTATAGATTAAGGAAAACATTTGTGGACATCCAGGACCCACGACTGGGGGGGGGAGGGGAAGGGAAGAGTTGAAAATTGCAAGGGACAAAAATTCCATTTCATAAAAAAATAAGGAAAATTATGTATAAATATGAATTTTTAAAACATTTATAAATTAGGAAAAAAAAATTGTGGACATCCGAGACTCGCGACTGGGGAGGAGGAGGGGGAGGAGAGGAATTCGAAAGGGGCAATTAAAAAAATTATGTTAAAAAAATATGCATAAATATCAAAGTTTAAAACGTTTATAGAATGAGAATGGCATTGGTGGATATTAGGGACTTGTGATTAGGAAGACGGAGGTAAGGGAAGAGGAGGGGAGGGGAGTGGAAAGTGTTGAAAGAGGCAAGAAAAAAGTGCCATTTAATTATATATATATATATACATTTATAGAATAAGAAAAGCAATAGTGGGCATCCGGGATCCGCAACTAGGCTAGGGGGAGAGGGAGGGAAGGGGAAAAGGTTGAAAAAGGCAAGAAAAAAGATCTGAAGCTTTAGTGGGACTGCATTCTCTTTCAGGATCTGACACCACTGGTTCTTTCAGTGGTAAATCAAAAAACAGTTTTGGAAGGGCTTCATAAATGCTGACGACAGAATTCTGAAAGCACTTGCCGTATAAGGTCAAACAGATATCCTTGAGAGTGAAACATATATTGCACTTGCAGAATACATATGTTCAGTGTGTATGCCAAAATTAAACATTAAAACATTGAGTGAGCAAGCTGAAGAAACAAATATGCCTCCAACTCAAGCCGCCCTTTACCCAGCCATAAGAAGAGCTCATTACCAAACAATAATATGGCAAAGAGCCAAGGCCCGTTTATGACTAATTGTTGCCCTGGGCAAAGATAAATTACGGGGCCCCTTTCGAATCAATGCAACATTGCTGAAATAGAACTGATGGTCACTAATTGTGTTTGTGTAATGCATAAACATATTTTCGCACCTTGGATATAAATAGAAGAAAATTCTTACTTGCATCAATTCTAAATTAAATACCTTAATTAGTAAAAGTACACCTTTTGTTTCCTTTAGTACAGAACAAAAATATTTTATATAAATTTAGCAGTTTGTTATACTACTTTAAGATGATTTTAATAACTTCAACATATGGAGGAAATGGAATTGGGAAAAGAAAGTAAATGTTTTATAATTCAATGTATGGATTTCGGGGGCCCCTTAAGGTCCGGGGCCCATGGGCAAAGTCCCGATTTGCCCATGCAGTAATAAGGGTCTGCAAAGAGCATACCATTTCAAAACTAATATTCCACCTTCAACTGATTTTGGTTGGATGATAAAGGAAAAAGAATACCTACCTGTCATGTGTAACATGCCATGTGCTCCTCAAGAACTGGTTTAATCGGTGTGTTGTTCGTGTGTCAAGTCAAGATGTGTAGCATCCTGTAAATGTTCGCAAATGTTCACAAAATAGTCACACCTTGTAACTGAAATGTGTTCATGCTCGGGGAGACTGTTAAATGTGATAATGTTTGAGGCCTTGATGATGTAAATTATGATGACAGTGATACCGATGATCCTACTTTGTTCTGAAGTTAAACTTTTACTTGCAGTTTAAAATTTGAAAGTTTTTACTGTTTAGGTATATGATGTATAATATAGAATAACAATGCAAAGATAATAAATAATATTTAGCGTTGCAAAATTTGTATCATTTAGTATTTATCATCACTCAGTTCCTTTTCAATTACCCTTATTACTTATTTTTCCCTTGCACTTTTCAACCCTTCCCCTCCCTCTCCCCCTCTCCAGTCGCGGGTCCCGGATGTCCACAAATGTTTTTCTTAATCTATACATGTTTTAAACAGTAATATTTATACATAATTGTCTTTATTTTTTATGAAATGGAATTTTTTCCCATGCAATTTACAACTCTTCCCTCCCCTCCCCTCCCCCTCTCCCTTCCCCTTCCCAGTCGCTGCTCCTGGATGTCCACAAATGTTTTTCCTAATCTATAAATGTTTTAAACATTAACATTTATTCATATTTTTTTTATGAAATGGAATTTTTCTCCCTTGCAATTTTCAACCCTTCCCCTTCCCTTCCTCAGTCGCGTGTCCTGGATGTTCACAAATGTTTTTCCTAATCTATAAATGTTTTAAACATTAATATTTATGCATAATTTTCTTTATTTTTTATGAAATGGAATTTTTTCCCATGCACTTTATAACTCTTCCCCTCCCCTCTCCCTCTCCCTTCCCCTTCTCAGTCGCGGCTCCTGGATGTCCACAAATAATTTTCCTAATCTATAAATGTTTTAAACATTAATATTTATTCATAATTTTCTCTATTTTTTATTAAATGGAATTTTTCTCTCTTGCAATTTTCAACCCTTCCCTGTCCCCTCCTCAGTCGCGTGTCCTGGATGTCCACAAATGTTTTTCCTAATCTATAAATGTTTTAAACATTAATATTTATCCATAATTTTCTTTATTTTTTATGAAATGTTTTTTCCCTTGCACTTTTCAACCGTTCCCCTCTCCCTCCCCCTCCACAGTGGCGTGTTCCGTATGTCCACAAATGTTTTTCCTAATCTATAAATGTTTTAAACATTAATATTTATAAATAATTTTCTTTATTTTTTATGAAATGGAATTTTTACCTCGCACGTTGCAACTTTTCCCCTCCCCCACCCTTCCCCTTCCCTATCTCCTTCCCCAGTCGCGGCTCCTGGATGTCCACAAATGTTTTACCTAATCTTAAATGTTTTAAACATTAATATTTATACATAATTGTCTTTATTTTTTAAGAAATGGAATATTTTCCTTTGCACTTTTCAACCCTTCCCCTCCCCCTCTCCCTCCCCAATCGCGGGTCCTGGATGTCCACAAATATTTTTCCTAATCTATAAATGTTTTAAACATTAATATTTATTGATAATTTTCTTTATTTTTTATGAAATGGAATTTTTCCTCTTACACTTTTCAACCCTTCCCCTCCCCCTCCCCCTCCCCAGTCGCGGGTCCCAGATGTCCACCATCGCTTTTCTTAGTCTACAAGACATAAGGAACAAAATGAGACCACTCACTATACTTAATCATAAAATTGCACACGGGATGTAATTAGAAAACGGACTAAAAGTTATTGTGGTAAATTGGGAAATCTTGTTAATAAATTTAGTTATATTTCATCATGTTTCGATGGTTTTTATTTTGTTGTATTCATGTATTTCATAAATGGAATGGATGTGACGCAAAATTTATAGAGCTTGAAAGAAGGGGGAACTGGGGCACATTGATGCGGTTATTTTCTAAGAATTTTTTGATATCCAGAAAATAGCAATTTTAAGTTATTTGTCCATGCGGTGTCAGCAAAACTGGTGCAGTGTGTTATTAAAATGTAAAATTATTGTTTTATATAGTATTTTTGCATGTAATTTAAAAGAAATCTAAAAAAGTCATTTGTATCAATGTACCCCATCCCCGAGGCAGATTGATACACCTCATGGGGCACTTTGATACGTTTGGGAAAAATGGAGATAAATAACACACTGCATTTTTTAATTGAAAATGAGTTAGCAAACCATTTTATATTTATTTATAAAAATTCAAATCACCCACAATTTAATTTTAGCCAATATTAAAGCAATCAAAATTAAATGTATAATGACCTAATGTTCTGGCGGTTCCTTGCCTGATTGTTGACAGTGGTAACTTTGTCATATCTGGCACTTCAACTCCTGCATTATCTGTTTTTTTAGGAAAGACGAGAGTTTTAAGATATACTCATTAGAAAAAGAATATGTACTATACGTAAATGAATGTAATTTTAACGTATTTGTAAAAAATGTATATATATTGTTATACGAAAGATAGTAAGATGTGTCAATACCAAAACTTTCTCCTATATCATACAGGTTCATATTTCAAAAATCGTAGTTATTAATATATGCATTTCACAAAAGCAAAAATAAATTGATAACAGATCTGTTATTTATCTAATTTTTTACACTTTTATTTTATTTTATTTTATTTTTTGCGAATTAATATTTCAAAATCCTATGAGGAGAGGGAAAAATCGCATTCTAATCATGAGTCTAAATTACATTAAAAAAAAGAGTTAAATAATTCTGCTTTTTAGAAGTATGGAAATTAAACCTAGATTGTACAATTAAATTATTCAGTGTGATTGTTTTAAAGAGCTGGCGCCCCCTCATCTCAGATAACGAACAAAAGTGGATATCACTGTGCCACCTTTAGACTGGTTTTCCTCGACATTTGTACAATCTTTAGTGTATTACATTACATATAAATATAATATAAACATAATTTCTCAAAAGAAATGTAATATTTAAATATTCAGTATTTCAGTGATACATAGAAATACAGACCAATCATAATCATAAGCTATTTTAATCTGTCCAATAAACTATTAAAAATTGCAAAAAACCCTGTAACTAAAATTTATTACTAGGGTAGATGTGCCAGTAATGGACCACCTTCCAGTAATGGACCACCTCGCACTTTTTGGTTTATAAAAAATAATAAAGAATAGTTAAGCTTTTATTATTTTTTTCTGAACTCCAGCTTGCATGCTTTATAAGCTGGATTAATTTTTTACACTTTTCGTCAAAACAATTAGGAAGCAGAAAATAAAGTTTCACAGTTTTTCTATTTTTCACTGAAAATCTTAATGAACATGCTAAGAGCTGACTTTACCTACTTAGTTTATACCTTTTTTATTTTTCCGTAAAAATTGAATGTTTTTGTTTGGTTAGTAATTTAAAACATTGAATTTAATATACCAATGGCCATTTACAAAATTTTATTTATTTTTAAGATTTTAGGAGGAGTGGTCCAATACTGGATTGCTTATTTCGTGATTTTCCAGTAATGGACCACCCAAGTGACCAATAAAAAAAGTGTAATTTCAGTAGAGATAAAATATTTTGATTTAACTGAAAAGCTAAATAATCAAATTTAATACTTAAATATTACCTATTAGAGTTTAATAAAGGCAATTTCTTTATAAATAGTTGTTTTTAAAAAGTCATCCAAAATTAGTACAAAAAACAAGCAGAACATTTGACAAAATCTAGATGTGCCGTTACAAAAGAAGTTGTTTTAAGTTGGTCCAGAAATGTAAAATCATATTTGGAAGAAGATATTATTAATATTTTCTTCCGAATTCTAAAGCATACAGAGGAGAATTTTCAATAAGGTTAAAACAAGGTTTCTTTTGTGCTCCTAAAACAAGGAAAATTTTGGGGCCAAAATCAGGGTGTGTATTATGTAGTACCAAATAACGAAAAAGAACAAATCACTGTTATGGGATGTTTTTCAGCAAATAATTAGATTGTTCCATTGGTGATAATATATCCATATAAGCATCTCTGAAGTGAAATTGTAGAATAAATCTGTGCCGAATTGATGGGCTATATGATTATCTGAAAATGGTTGGATAGTGCAAGAACATTTATCATTTTAAATGCATTCTAAAATTCCATATTGAATAGTTTGGACTATCCGAAAGGAATGATAAAATTGAAGATCTGTTATTTATATTTCATAGTTGCACAGCACATCATTTAGATAATGATATGAATGAAGATTGAAAACTTTTTTTTAATGCCTTATTTTATCTAAACATGATTTCAGTAAAACATTGTCTTTATCTTATAAATCCTTTAAATTTAAATATTTTGTTTTATATCTTTACAATATAAATCCTTTAAAGTTAGTTAATAATAAACAGTTAATAATATCACTAATATTTTGTTTTATATCCACATTATAAATCCTTGATTATAATAAATTCATAACTTAAATTTAAATATTTTGTTGTTTTTTCATTATAAATCCTTCAATTAATGAATTTATAACTTAAGTTTTAATATTTTGTTTTATTAGTATGCTTTCATTAAGTTCTGGAGCAAAATACAATTGAAACAAAATGGAAATTGCACGTGAAGCGTAGCAAATGAAGTGCGTTCGTACGATAATGAAGTTTTAAAAATATACAGATCTTCCTGATATAGTAGTCAATACATCGGATACAGTACAGTGGTTGAACTCTTTGTGTTCCTATAAACATATAGGAAGTAATTTTCATTACACCTCAACAACGTATATCATATTCATAAAATGTGGCATAGTTTAATATAATTAAAACATGTCCCAAACAATGTTTCCCTGTATAGCATTATGTAGTGGAATACTTTTGTGTGGCCCTGTATTTTAATAATAAATATTCTTTGCATCTCAGATTGTACAGAATTTATATTTTAGGACGACCACAAGTAAGATGGAGTGACGAAATTAGAAAAGTGGCTGGTGTAAAATGGATGACAAAAGCACTAGACAGAAAACATTGGAAAAATCTGGGGGAGACCTACATCCAGCAGTGGATCGAAAACGGTTGTTGATGATGATGATGATATGTCATAAATTCATGTCAATTTTATTATGTTCGAATGAGTGTAACACCATTAAAATGCATTTGCAACTTTTTTCCCATTGGCTGTAATGTAACGAAATACTTTTGATAGTCCCTGTAATTGATCTATGCATCTGATTACCATAAGATCTGAAATAACTCGACAAAATTATGTAATAATTATATGTTTTAAATTTCAAACGATTAAAATGCATTTTAAACTTTTTTCCCCATTGACCGTAATGTAACGGAATCCTTTTGATTTTCCCTGTAATTGGTCTATTCATCCGATTTTCATAAAATTTGAAATGACTCGACAAAATTATGTAATAATTATGTATTTAAAATTTCAAACGATTCGGTTGGATAGTTTTTGCGTTGTTATATGCGGACAGACAGACAAATAGACGGACAGACAGACGGACGGACTGAACAACAACAATAGGTGCTACGTATTTACATAATTAGGAACGCACCTAAAAACAATTATCTGTTATTTTTTGTAGGGTGGCCCATTACTGGAACATAGGTGGTCCATTACTGGAACATAGGTGGTCCATTACTGGGCTTTTGGGTGTTAATACATATTTCTGTTATTTAAAATTAAATTTTTATTTCTATTGGGAAATGTAACTGTGGGATTAGTTAAATATTGTTGAAAGATTAATATAATATGAAAAAAAATTGGAATACAATAATTATAACTATTAATAAAAAATTATTTTTTAGAGAAATTCCTTAAGGGGGTCCATTACTGGCACATCTACACTACAAGTTAAAACAAGGGCAATGCTAATTCATATATCTCTCAAGGGTAATTAAAATGTTCCCCCTTCATTATATGGGTCATTAAATCTCTAAATTTTCAATGTTCATTCATTTGCAACTTTCAACAAATTTAGAAAGAAAGGGAGGAAAAATTACTAGACCGTTTAATTTCTTCTTATATTAAAGTTATGGCAGTAAGATGTGAAATCTTTTTGATAAATTTACTTATATTTCATCGTGTTCCAATAATTTCTGTTTTGTCGTATTCATGTATTTTAGAAGACAAATGGACTGTGACACAAATTTTACGGAACTTAGAGAAACATTAAAAATATTTTAATGCAAAAAGGACAGATATTGAAGGACTTATTTAATGAGAATTTTGGATATAATTGTTATCTAAACAATCTATATTTATTGTATGTGTAGCATATGTACTGTAAATAAAAAGTTGTAAGTATAATGTGCTTGTACGAAATGAATATGAATAGTAATACGAAATAAATGGAAGTCGGATGTGTCAATACCAAAACTTTCTCCTACGTAATAATTGAAAATATATAATATAATATATGACATGCTTATGTTAGAAAATGCGTATTTTTATTTTCTTCTATCTTCATAAGAAGAAAGCATTGGATTCGTTAAAATTTTTGATTTCCGGTTTTAGATGGATTTATACGTTTTTGGAAATCCAGAACATGTGATGATTCTTAGAAAATGCATGTATGTGATTCTGTCTGTCACACTGTCAGTCTATGTGACGCTCTCTATCTGATGAACCAATGCATGGAATTTAACAAAACCCTAGATTCAATTAGACTTTGATATAAACTTGACCTGATTAGCTTTTTTTTTGGTATATCGCTCAACAGGTGGCACTGCTATGCAGTATTATTCACAATTATAACTTTAGTTGTATATCAAGCTAATCCATGCACACGTAATACACGTATTTTCATAACTTCAGATTCAGTTACTCCTTCATACAATTTGGTGTCGATTACTTTTTGATGCAAATCTCTTAAGGAGTCTCGCTGCTATCCTGCATTATTTATGATTATTCATGCTCTTCTCTAGAACTCATGTACGAATTTTCATCAAACTTCAGTTTCAAGTTAGTTCCTGATATAAACTAGTCTAGTTCAGTTTTTGGAGTAAATTGATATGGAGGAGGAGCTGCCATGATGCATTTTGCAAGATTTTGCAATAGCTGTATCTCAAAAACTAATGCATGCTTTTTTTTTTTTTTTTTTTTTTTTTTTTTTTTTGTCAAACTTTAAGTTTTAATTAGTACCGATAAAAAATGGTCTCGATTATTTTTTGGATACATCACCTAACAAGTGGCAATGTTATACAGAATTTTTAAAGATTTCCGCAATAGCTCTATCTCACAAACAAATGCACGGATTTTCATCAAATTTCAGATTCAGTTAGAAGTTGATATAAATTGTTGACTAAATTTTGATGCACGCCACCTAACTGGTGGTGCTGCTATAATGCATTTTCCAGGAAGTATTAACATGGATTAGAAGAAAGTTTTAGTATTGGCAAATCTAACTAGTTATATATTATGTATAAAAATAACTTGAAACATTTTTTGAAGTGAAATAAAAAAAAGGTTAATAACAGATCTGTCTACGATTATTATTCTTTTCTCTAAAATGTATTTTTTAAAAATATGCATTAAAGTAGAAATACGTAACTTTTATTTATTCATATTTCAGAATGTTTCATTGCTTCCTACGGCAAACATTCTGAAAAAAAAATAATAATATTGAAGATATTTTTGCAAAAAATTTCAAATTTGAAAAACTAGTAAACAAAAGTTTACTAGTTAACTTACTAAAACTTTAACTAGTTACTTACAGAACTAGTTTTTCAATTTAAATTATTTAAATAAAAATATTTTTATCATTTTATTTTCCTGATATTGTTGCCATATAGGAAACAATGAAATATGTCAACATATGAATAAATGAAAAGTACATAATTATATTTTGATGTTTTGAAGTGATTTTTATAAATGTAGAAAATATTCGTAGATTCACTTGCATTCCAATTGAATATTGATTCCGATGCTACATTCTACGAGGGAATAAGAGTAGCTCTGTTTTCGAGATTAAAAGTAACAAAGCTGCGTAAAGAGAAAACAAGTTGGAAATTGCACCTGAAGCGCAGCAAATGTGGTACGTTCGTACGATAACGAAGTTTTAAAAATATTCAGATCTTGCTGTTATAGTATACAGTACTTCGGATACAGAATAGTGGTCGAAATCTTTTTTGTGTTCTTGTAAATATACAGGAAGAAATTTTTATTACACTTCAGCAACGTATATCATATTCATAATATGTGAAATAGTTTAATATAATTAAACTATTACCCCAAACAAGGTTTTTCCGTATCGCATTATGTAGTGGAATACTTTTGTGTGGTCCTGTAATTTAATAATAAATATTATTTGCATCACAGATTGTATAGAATGTATATTTTAATATATATATATACTTCATAGGTTTATGTATTCTATTATATTCGAATGAACACCATTAAAATGCATTTGAAACATTTTCCCTTGTTAAACATAATGTAACGGAATACTTTTGATCGTCCCTGTAATAGATCTATGCATCCGATTTTCATAAAACTTCAAACGACTCCACAAAATTATGTAATAATTATATATTTCAAATTTCAAACGATTCGGTTGGATAGTTTTTGCGTTTTTATAGGCGGACGGACGGACGGATGGATTGAACGACAACTATAAGTGCTACGTATTTTCATAATTACGAATTCACCTAAAAAGAAGAAGAAAATAGAATGCTTTTAAAGAATACGACGGCTGTTATTGTCAACGCAGAAACTTCTTTCGACGAATTAACTTAGAACATTTGAAGAAATCTTTAAAAACTAAGAATTATTTAACTACGCAATGTTATAAGCTAAATGTTGCCAAGTCTAAACTAAATGTTTATTATCACTGTTAAAACTAATGGTGACACGTTGCACCTTTTAGGGGTGAAAGGCTTGTCTCACTGGTGACACCCCTAAAGAAGCCAGAATGGCACCTTTAATTAGGATGAAAAGATGGCACCCTTAATCCGATAAAAAATGGTCCTGCATTGTCCATCCTGGTGTCCAATAATAAAAAAATAAAAAATATACAAACCGACTTTTGGCCGTCGAAGGATTCGAACTCACAACGTCTAATTACAGGTCAGCGTTCTAACTGCTCGGCCATCGAGCTCACCGTCATTCACTCATAGCCATAGATTTTACGTGCCGTCACAGAAAACGGAAAGACACCCGTCACAGCGCATGCGCATGGTTCCAGTCACCCGATGAGGTGCCACATTGCTGCCAATACGAAGTGCATGGCACCTTATTTAGCTCCAATCATCCAGTAAGAGACCTGTCAGCCCTGCAACCACATATCCAAACCCCTATAGCACCCTAGGGTTCCAAATGCCCCGGGTTCCAATGGACCCTAGGGCCTTATCACCTCCGGTTCCCAAATGGCACCGGTTTGTCACCTTCACTTTTAACAGTGCTGGAACGAGAAATTATTGTATAAATTAATGTAGTGTTCGTTTTTAAAAGGAGTTATAATTTAGAATATGAGGCCCCACGTCCCTTAAACCTACCCTATAAAATCACAATGAGACGAATTTATGAAACTAATTTGTGAAACGTTTTTAGGAAACGACTGATTAAAAGACAAGTTTTACAACAATTTTCCCTAAAACATCTAATATTATGCGTTGAAGTTAACACCAGAAATCTGTTTTGATATGTAAATCTCAAAACTGTTAATAGAATTTTAAAATTGGACTAAATTTTCGAAACATTAATTTTTTTTTTTTTAATTTTACTTTTATGTCTATAATGGTATTAACTCAATGACTCTATTTTTCTAAAAAGAAGGGAAGAAAGGGAAAAGACAGGGATAATTAAGTTTTCTGTTTTTTCTGTTATTTTGAATATAAAATTGAAATTATCTTTTATTTCAATAGATAGTGAAGACAATATCGTGATTAAATCATGTTTTCCAGAAAAAAATCCGAAAATAAAAACTATTTTCATATTACAGTCGTCAGGAATCAGTTCCTTTTCTAAAACATAGATAGTTTGTCATCTTACAATTTGACATAATTTCCATTGACATAGAAAAAAAAAGATTCAATGGGTACTTGAATTTTTTATTATTGTCAAAGTGAAATTGAAAACTGAAACTATTAAAAACAGAAGGAAAATTTTAAAATAAGAATTTAATGATTTTGCGTTGAAAGCTAAAATTAGGGAAAATTATGTCAAAATATTTACACCAATTATTGGAAAAAGTATGAAAATTTTTAAATATTAAAAATTATTGCACTTGAAACAAATTTAAAGGTTATAATTGCGTCTTATCCAAAATGTCTAAATATTAACTATCGTCATATTTAAAATGAATGAAATAATTAAATTATTGCACGAGAAACAATTTTAAAGGTTGTAATTGCATCTTATGTAAAATGTCTAAGTATTAAATATCATCATATTTAAAATGCATGAAATAATTAAATTATTACACGAAAAAAACTTTTAATGGTGAAGATTAGGTCATATTTTTAAAGTTAAAATTATATTCCCAAACATTTTATATTAAAAAATATATGTACTTATGAATCTTAAAATAAAAAAAAATAATTTCGTGATAAATACATTTAATAATGAAACTTGCGTCATATATTAAAAAAATATACATTTAGAAAGATTTTAATTCCCGAGAATTTTAATGCTGCGTGATATGATATAAAAGTAGAGAGAGTAGTAAATTTGTTTAGGTATCAATGCACCACAAATACAGGTAAATGTAAGCACAAAATACTTTCGATTTATTTTGTAGAAATCCAGACTCGATTTTTTTTTTAGAAATTCAGATAATGAAATGATTGTGTTGAAATTTATCAATATATATGTATACACAGTGTTTATAAATAACCCTTGATTATTATGTGCACTATATATGCTATACACTATCTACCAAAAAGTATTTGTACACATTCAGTTTTTGACATTTTGTCAAATATTTAAAAATATACTGGTCGGATTCTTCTGGAACTTCAGAAATATAAAGATTATGTGTCACTTTATATTTATTTACATTCATTTGTTAAGCGGGTAATTAGGGGGCCGGCAAAAAAACAAAGAATAATAGAAATATTTGGGATCGCCCTGTACATGAAAATGCACGAAACGACTTATCGCTTTAGAATACAAATATATGAATACAGTAGAATATGTACACTAATTTTTGTGAGAATAGCATGTGTATTTATGGCGATAGAGCGATATTTTTGAAAATTTCAAAAAATTCTGGTATGTTTTTTGTTTATATCATACTGGGTTTTTGACCAAATTTAACGCAAATTTCAGAAAAATTGGCAAAATGCAGTAGAAAAAATGTAGCGCAATTGGAATATAAATATATTAAATATTTTATGAAATATGAGTAGTTGTATAAAATAATTTTTATCTGCGCATGCGCGAACTAGAAAAACATTTTTTTACATCATTTAATAGTCAATTCTATGGAGTGACTTATAAAAAAAATCCAATCAAATATCGTGAAAATTCAAAAAGATATCATTATTTTAGTGAGATGTTTTTACTCTGCTCTCTAAAAACGGCTGAATCTTAAGGGATTCTCCACAAATTGACATTTTTTAATAACTGACTTTAAAAAAAAACTAGTATTGAATTAATACAATATCTAATACAATATTGCTGCTAATAAGTACTTGACAATTGTGATAGAAAAAAAAGAGCTTTATTCACATTCAGGGCCAAAACTGAGAGAGGGTTGGGGGAAAAGGGCATGTGCCCCGGGCGCTAGGATGAAAGTGTCCCAAATGTACATTTTGTTTGGCGATTTTTTCCATGTCTATGTTTAGCATGATATTGTCAAAATCGTCCCATTCAAAGCATTTCTCCTATACCAAAGCATAGAAGAATCTAATGATGATGGCATAAAGATCCCGCATAAAGCATATTTTTTTTTTGTTTTGATTCGGTTTCACAATTTTAAGGTATCATTTTTTTTAAACAAAGCAGACTACTTTAATCAATTTTCTATACTAATAAAATCCGTGCGCCTCTGTCTGTTTTTTGTGCTTGAGGATTCGAACACCAAGACTTGCTTATTAAATGAATTTTTTTGCTTATTATATACTGCTTAATACCGAGGTTCGTTTGGAAAAAGTGGCCCAGCTAGCGGGCGTAGCTCGCTAGTATTACATATTTTAAGTTTTAAAATAAGTCGGCTATTAATAAATTAGAAAATTTTTCTTTGCAAATACTTTTGCAGATGCTTTGCGAAGAAGAAAAGGGAGGGGGGGGGGAGTTCACCAAAATTCATTGAAATATAAATATATTAAATATTTTCTAAAATGTTCTATGTCATGCAATATTTTCAACCAAATATAAAGCCACATTCAGAAAAATTCGCAAAATGTAGTAGAAAGAATAAGGTGCTATTGAAATATAAATATATTAAAAGTTTTCTAAAATATGAGTATTTGTATGAAATATTTTTTAATCAGCGTATGCGTGAACGATAAAATTTATCATTTTACATAATTTAATATTCAACTCTATGGAGCTACCCATAAAAAAATCCGATCGAATTTCGTGGAAATTCAGAAAGTTATTGTGGATAGGAGTGAACTGATTTTCAATTGGTCTCTGAAAGCAGTTGAATGACGTCAGATTTTACGCAAATTGCCAAATCTCCATTTACGTTTTTTACTGGTGATTTACTTCTTTTCTTAGATAATTACTAGAACGAACCTATTTCAGGATAAAAATAATTATAAAAAATCGAAGCATTTGTGTCAAGTCTACCCATTGATACATCATTGATAATGGCTCTTATGCAAATGCCGATATCTGCGATCCTGAAATACGTCAAGTTCTCCACTGTTAAATGTGGTGTCGAAAACAACACTGACATCAATCGCATGCATGATGCCAAGAAGAACAGAGCTGTCTGATTTTGAGAAAGGTGTGATCATCGGGTACCACCGAAATGGCCGATCTTTAATCGACATATCTAGCGAGCTTAATTACCCCAAAACGACTGTGGCTTATGTGATTAGAAAATGGAAGCTGAATGGTGATTGTCAGATCGTGGCCAGAGTAGGCAGACCGACGAAACTGGGAGATAGAGACCGACGGGTTCTGTCTAGAGAAATTCGGAAGAACCGCAACCAACCAATGTTACACATACGCCAAGAATTTCAACAAGCTTCAGGATGTGTTGTTTCCATGAATACCATCCGTAAGGAAGCTCATCTGCTTAATTTTTATGGCCGTGCTGCCGCCCATAAGCCTTTAATCACCAAGTCCAACAGCGCAGCTCGGTTAAGTTGGTGCAAAACACGCCAGCAATGGACTGTACAGCAATGGAAACAGGTTCTCTGGAGTGATGAATCAAGGTTCACCCTCTACCGTTCTGATGGTAGGGTCTGGGTCTGGCGTCTGCCTGGAGAACGCCTCCTACCAGAATGTATTGTGCCCAGCCCACAGTTAAATTTGGCGGAGGGGGAATTATGTTCTGGGGTTGTTTTTCCTGGTTCGGACTAGGACCCTTGGTCCCAATTCATGGTAAGCGCAATGCCGATGCCTACTGTAATATACTGGACAACAGTGTACTTCCTACGTTGTGGCAATACTATGGATTGGACCCATGTTATTTCCAGGATGACAACGCAAGCTGCCATGTAGCGAGGTCCAGCATGGATTGGTATGCTGATAATGGAGTGCATCGACTCGAGTGGCCTGCCCAGAGCCCAGACCTGAACCCAATAGAGAACCTCTGGGACGAGTTGGATCGTCGAATTAAGGCGGGTGACACACGCCCAAAATCAGTAAAAGAGCTTACCTGCCTTGTGCAAACAGAGTGGAATAAAATACCATTAAATGTAATACAAGGACTAGTTGAGAGCATGCCCAGGAGAGTCGCAGCTGTAATTGCCTCTCGAGGAAGATCTACAAATTATTAAATGTGAACAGGGCCAAAACTAGTCTTTTTTTTCCCGAGGCAAACGTGGATTTTGAAGGTACCCCTTTCCCCCTCCTTCGCAAAGCATATTTACAAAGAAAATTTCTCCAATTTATTAATAGCCGACTTATTTTAAAACTTAAAATATGTAATATAAAATAACGTATTCTGCTTTATTAAAATACTCCAATTTGATACTTTAAACCGAATCAAAAAAATTCTACCTTCAACAGGATCTTTAAGGCCCTTGTCCCTGCCCGCGAAGACACTGCTGAGCTAATGCTATTCCTGTGGGGAGGCATTTTTCTAATAACTCTTTCGCATTTTGAAATTTTCAATTTTTTTTCCCCTCTCAAAATCGCTCCTTGACTACTTTTTCGATTTGAGTCATAGATATTTTTTATAAAGTTAGTTTCACTTTCAGAACTGCTTTTGGAAGTGAAAGAAACATTATAAAAATATCTACGCCAAAATTGAAAAATTAATCACGGAGCGATCTTGAAAAGGACTTCCGCTATCCAATGCAAAACATATTATTTAAAAATGTCCAAATGCAAAAGAGTTAGAAAAATGCATCCCCATAGGAATAGCATTAGCTCGTGAGCATCTTCGCGGGTAGGGGCAGGGACCTTAAGCCATCATCATTAGATTTTTTTATGCTTTAGCATAGCCCAGATATAATAATTTTAACAATATTATACTAAACATAGCCATGAAAAAAATCGCCAAACGAAAGATACATTTGGAACATTTTCATCCTAGCGCCCGGAGCACATGCCCTTCTCCCCCCCCCCTCTCTTAGTTTTGGCCCTGAATGCGAATAAAGCTCTTTTTCTTTTCTATCACAATTGTCAAGTACTTATTAGCAGCAATATTGTATTAGATATTGTATTAATTCAATACTAGTTTTTTTTAAAGTCAGTTATTAAAAAATGTCAATTTGTGGAGAATCCCTTAAGATCCAGCCGTTTTTAGAGAGCAGAGTAAAAACATCTCACTAAAATAATGATATCTTTTTGAATTTTCACGATATTTGATTGGATTTTTTTTATAAGTCACTCCATAGAATTGACTATTAAATGATGTAAAAAAATGTTTTTCTAGTTCGCGCATGCGCAGATAAAAATTATTTTATACAACTACTCATATTTCATAAAATATTTAATATATTTATATTCCAATTGCGCTACATTTTTTCTACGGCATTTTGCCAATTTTTCTGAAATTTGCGTTAAATTTGGTCAAAAACCCAGCATGATATAAACAAAAAACATACCAGAATTTTTTGAATTTTTCAAAAAAATCGCTCTATCGCCATAAATATACATGCTATTCTCACAAAAATTAGTGTACATATTCTACTGTATTCATATATTTGTATTCTAAAGCGATAAGTCGTTTCGTGCATTTTCATGTACAGGGCGATCCCAAATATTTCTATTATTCTTTGTTTTTTTGCCGGCCCCCTAATTACCCGCTTAACAAATGAATGTAAATAAATATAAAGTGAAACATAATCTTTATATTTCTGAAGTTCCAGAAGAATCCGACCAGTATATTTTTAAATATTTGACAAAATGTCAAAAACTGAAAGTGTACAAATACTTTTTGGTAGATAGTGTACATGCAATAAATAAACATTGTTTGTATAAAAAGCATATCCAAAATAATCTCATTAACTCAATAGTTCACTAACTTTAGTTTTTGCATTAAAATTCTTTTCTCTAAGTTTCACAAACTTCGTATCACAGCCCATTTCCCTTATAAAATACATCAATACACCAAAACAGAAATCATTGTGATACAGTGAAATATACCTAAATTTATCAAAAGGTTTCACAACTCACTGCCATAACTTTAATATTGGAAGTAATTAAACGGTCTAGTAACTTTTCCTCGTTTTCTTTCTAAATTTGTTGAAAGTTACAATTGAACGAACAAGGAGAATTTAGCGGTTTAATCACCGATATAATGAAGAGGTAACATTTCAGTTACCCTTGAGAGATATGAATTATTGTTGTTCTTGTTTCAAGTTATAGCAACAAATTTTTAGTCTCAGGATTTTTTTTAAAACTGTTTCATGAACAGATAATAATAATTTATGATTACGATTCATCAGTATTTCTATACATCTTTAAAATAATGAATATTTAAATACTGAATTCTATTTGAGAAATGATATTTAGATTATAATTATATGTAATGTAATCATGTCACTCGTTTTTGTACTAACATCGAGGAAAATCATCCTGAAGCGCTATGATAACGAATTTTGTTCGATATTGGGAATGGAAGGAGCTAGGTTTTAAAAACAATCATACTGAATAATCCAACTGTTCAATCTACATATCTACATTGGAAAAAAAAAAAAAAAAAAAAAAAAAAAAAAAAGGACGATTTTACAAAAGCTTTATCGGTAACCTGGACGCCAGAACAGTCTACTTGTTGTTTAACAGCAGAATTTCCATAAATAAAAAAAAATCCGTTTTTTCGGGATTTTTTTTGTAATTTACGAAATTTTCGAATTTTTCCGTTAAAAAACAGTAAACAGTACTAATGTTCAGATTACCAGTAGAAATTCCGTAAAATCGTCCGTTTTTTGCAGTGTAAGTTCAATTTGCATATTTCTAAAAATCAAAATTGTTCAACATTTTTATATATTTTAGATTGTTGATTAGACTTTATTGCGATATTTTTCTTGCCCTCACGTATTTTGAGACATTTATTGAAAAAAAAAAAAAAATAAGTATAATAAAAGAGGTAAATAACAGATATGTTAAAAAACATTTTTTTCTTTTGGGTTTTGTATAATACATTATATAAAAAATATATTTTTTGAAATATTAACTTGTATGATGTAGGATAAAATTTTTGGGATCGGCATAAGTTGAACTATCTTTTGTTTCGTATCGCATTTCATGTTCATTTTTTTACAAACATGCTAAAACTACACCTATAAAGTACAGTGCACTTACGTTCTGCACGTTTGATAAGTAAATATTCTATATTAAACGAGTATACCTGAAAGAGTATATTCATTTTTGCTTTAAAAAATTTTTCATACCTCCGATAGCTTCATAAACTTTGCGTCGCATCCATTCTCTCTATAAAATACAACAATACATCAAAACAAAAATTATAGGGCAAGATGAAATATAACTAAATTTATCAAAAAATTTCACAACTTAGTGACATAACTTTAATATAGGAAGTTATTAAACGGTCTGCTTATTTTTCCTTTTATAGTTTCTAAATTTGTTCAAAGTTACAATTGAATGAGCATTGGAAATTCAGCGGTATAATCACCGATACAATGAAGTATTAACATTTCAATTATCCTAAAGACAGTGGCGTAGCTAGAATGGGTGACACCCGGGGCGGATGTAAATGGTGTCACCCCTCCCCCCTCCGATCCGTAATAATTTTGCCATCACAATGCTACATTATTATATCAAATGACCATACAATTCCTCATTTATTTTTTGTCCTCCAGCCAAAAAAAAAAAAAAAAAAAAAAAAAAAGTGCTGTCTATATGTAGAAGAAAATTAATTCTTTTAAAGTTTTCTTTTGCTATCCACTCGTTGGATAGATTGGTTATTGTTCCCTGAAGCACACCTTATTTAGACACCCCATCGTGTATAAAATTTGTCATTCTCAAAGGAAAATTAATTATATTGCGTAATGCGCTAGAAACTTCATTTTATTGCAGAATTATTTTTCAAAATCTTATAAGATTACTTATATGTATATATTTGCAAATAAAGATTGGGTGTCACCCCTACGAGGGTGACACCCGGGGCGGATCGCCCCCTCCGCCCCCCGCTAGCTACGCCACTGCCTAAAGAGATATGAATTATTGTTGCTCTTGATTTGATTCCTAGCAATAAATTTTGAGTTTCGGGATTTCATTAATTTTAAACTTTTCTGTTAACAGATAAACAAAAGATTGTGATTTGTATGCATTTCTATACATCATTGAAATAACGTATATGTAAATATTAAACTCGTTTTGAGAAATTATATTTATTTTATGTATTGTAATAGACTCAGGTTTGCATAAATTTCGAGGAAAACCAGCCTGAAGGTGGCGCTGTGATAGCAAATTTTTCCCGATATGGGAAAGGAGTGAGGGAGTAACTGTTAAAACGATCATACTGAATCTCTAAATTCAAGAATCTAGGTTTAATTTGCATATTCCTAATAAGCAAAATTATTCAACTTGTTTTTATACAGGGTGTATCTAAACTACTGGGCAAAACTTTAAGGAGTGATACTACACATCAAGACAAACAATATTAAATGGAAACTAAGGGTCCCAAACGTCTTCCGAAGAAGATTGGCGTCATTAAAGTTTAGGGTCCAAAATTTCAAATAAATATAAAAAACGGAAAAATTGATCGATTGATTTGCGGTTTTCACTAAAAGTATTCTTTATGTCAGTGTTTTCATGAAAATAAATTATAAATAGATAAATTTTAAAAAATGTCGAAAGAGGGCGCTTTAGACTTTGGAGTAACGAACAATTATTTTTTGCCGCTATTTTTTGCATCTCATTAAATATTTTCGGAAGCTTAGGCTTAAACTTAAATTTTGAGCTCAAAATCTGAATTGTTGGGAGTGGTTTGGTAGCGCAAACTGAACTGTGTTCAAAGGTTCAAATTTCAAATTATTATAAAAAAACGGAAAAATTGGTCGATTCATTTGCGGTTTTCGCTAAAACTATTGTTTAAATCAGTATTTTCTTCAAAATAAATTCTAAAGAGAAATTTCAAAAAATGCCGATAGAGGGAGCCTTAAACTTTGGTGTAACGTACAACTATTTTTAGCCGTTATTTTTTTAGCCTCATAAAATGCATGCAAAAGCTTATACTTAAATTTTGTGCTCAAAATCTGAATAGGTTAAAGTGATTAAGTAGCGCAACTGAACTGTGTTCAGAAGGGGGGAGGGAGCAGTTTCAAAATTGAATTGATTAGAAAAAACGGAAAAATTGGTCGATTCGTTTGCGATTTTCGCTAAAACTACTCTTTAGTTCAGTATTTTGTCGAAATTAAATTTTAAAGATAAATTTTAAAAAATGCCGATAGAGGGCGCCTTAGACTTTGGAGTAACCTACAACTATTTTTAACCGTTATTTTTAAATCTCATTAAATGTTTGCAAAAGCTTAGACTTAATTTTTTAGTTTAAAATCTGAATCGTTGGGAGTAATTAAGTAGCGCAAAATTGAACTGTGTTCGAGGTGGGGGGGAGGGTTAAATTTCAACTCCTGAACACAGTTCAATTTGAGCTTCTTAACCCTCCCAACGATTCAGAATTTCAACTCAAAATTTAAGTGTAAGCTTTTGCAAGCATTTAATTAGATACAAAAAATAACGGTTAAAAATAATTGTTGGCTACTCTTAAGTTTAAAGCGCCCTCTAAAGAATTTTTTTTAATTTATTTTTAAGAAAATACAGAGATAAAGACAAGTTTTAGCGAAAATGGCAAACGAGTCGACTAATTTTTACTTTTTTTTTTTTTATAATCATTTGAAATTTTAATCTCCCTCCCCCCCTCCTTTGAACACTGTTCACTTTGCGCTACTTGACGACTCCCAACGATTCAGATTTTGAGCTAAAAATTTAAATTTATGTCTAAGTTTCTAAAAAAATTTAATGAGATGCAAACAATAACCATAAAAAATAGTTGTTCGTTACTCCAAAGTCTAAAGCGCCTTCTGTTGGCATTTTTTAAAATTTATCTTTAAAATTTATTTTTAAAAAAATACTGATTTAAACAATAGTTTTAGTGAAAACCGCAAATCAAACGACCAATTTTTCCGTTTTTTATCTTTATTTGAAATTTTGGACCCTAAACTTTAATGGCGCCTATCTCCGTTTGGGTAAAGACGTTTGGGACCCTTCCATTTAACATTGTTTGTCTTGATGTGTACTATCACCCCTTAAAGTTTTGCCCAGTAGTTTAGATACACCCTGTATATTTTACAGTAGATTAGACTTTATTGCAATTTTTTTCTTACTTTCACATAATTTTTGAAAAATTTATTGAAAAAAAAATGTGAAATAAAAAAGAAAAATAACATATCTGTTAACTACTTTTTTTCGTTTTGTAAAATGCATAATTTAAAAACTACGCTTTTTGAAATATCAACCTGTATGATATAAGAGAAAGTTTTGGGATTGGCAAATCCGACTATCCTTTATTTTGTCATTACGATTCATATTCATTTTTTACAAACACGTTACAACTCCATCTATTATGTACAGTTCATATTCTACATTCATTAAGTAAATATTCTTTATATATCGAGTATATCTCAAAACTCTCATTAAATCGATAATTCAGTAACTTTCTTTTTTGCTTTTAAATTTTTTCATACCTCTTTCAGCTGCATAAACTGTATTTCACAGTCTATTTATCCTATAAAATACTTCAATGCACCAGAACAGAAATTATTGGGACAATGTGAAATATAACTAAATTTATCATAGGATTTCACACCTTACTGCCACAACTTTAATATAGGAAGTAATTAAATGGTCTAGTAATTTCTCCCCGACTTCTTTCTAAATTTGTTGGAAGTTACAAATGAATGAACATGGGAAATATAGCAGTTTGATCACTGACATAATGAAAGAATAACATTTCAGTTACCCTTGAGAGATATGAATTATTGTTGTTCTTGTTTTGATTTATAGCAATAAATTTTTAGTTTCAGGATTTTATTAATTTTTAACTTTTTCATTAAGAGATAAACAAAAGATTATGATTGTGATTTGTCTACATTTCAATACATTAAGACTTCATTGCATTTTTTTCCTACTTTCACTTAATTTTGGAACATTTATTGAAAAAAAATAAAGTGAAATAAAAAAGAAAAATAACAATCTGTTAACTACTTTTTTTCGTTTTGTAAAATACTTAATTTAAAGATTACGCTTTTTAAAATATCAACCTGTATGATACAAGAGAAAGTTTTGGGATTGGCAAATCCGACTATCCTTTATTTTGTCATTACGATTCATATTCATTTTTTACAAGCACGTTACAACTCTATCTATTATGTAAAGTTCATATACTACATTCATTAAGTAAATATTCTTTATATATCGAGCATATCCCAAAACTCTCATTAAATCGATAATTCAGTAACTTTCTTTTTTGCTTTTAAAATTTTTTCATACCTCTTTCAGCTGCATAAACTGTATTTCACAGTCTATTTATCCTATAAAATATTTCAATGCACCAGAACAGAAATTATTGGCACAATGTAAAATATAACTAAATTTATCATAGGATTTCACACCTTACTGCCATAACTTTAATATAGGAAGTAATTAAATGGTCTAGTAATTTCTCCCCGACTTCTTTCTAAATTTGTTGGAAGTTACAAATGAATGAACATGGGAAATATAGCAGTTTGATCACTGATATAATGAAAGAGTAACATTTCAGTTACCCTTGAGAGATATGAATTATTGTTGTTTTTGTTTTGATTTATAGCAATAAATTTTTAGTTTCAGGATTTTATTAATTTTTAACTTTTTCATTAAGAGATAAACAAAAGATTATGATTGTGATTTGTCTACATTTCAATACATTAAGACTTCATTGCATTTTTTTCCTACTTTCACTTAATTTTGGAACATTTATTAAAAAAAAAAATAAATTGAAATAAAAAAGAAAAATAACAATCTGTTAACTACTTTTTTTCGTTTTGTAAAATACTTAATTTAAAGATTACGCTTTTTGAAATATCAACCTGTATGATATAAGAGAAAGTCATGGGATTGGCAAATCCGACTATCCTTGATTTTGTCATTACGATTCATATTCATTTTTTACAAACACGTTACAACTCCATCTATTTATGTACAGTTCATATTCTGCGTTCATTAAGTAAATATTCTTTATAAAAAAATTTCATACCTCTTTCAGCTGCATAAACTGTATTTCACAGTCTATTTATCCTATAAAATACTTCAATGCACCAGAACAGAAATTATTGGGACAATGTGAAATATAACTAACTTTATCAAAAGATTTCACACCTTACTGTCACAACTTTAATATAGGAAGTAATTAAATGGTCTAGTAATTTCTCCCGCCTTATTTCTAAATTTGTTGTGAGTTACAAATGAATGAAAATGGAAAATATAGCAATTTAATCACTGATGTAATGAAAGAGTAACATTTCAGTTACCCTTGAGAGATATGAATTATTGTTTCTCTTGTTTTGATTTATAGGAAATAAATTTTTAAGTTACTTTTTGATTATACGGTCGACCAAACAGCAATCGCCAAACTATAAGATTAAATGTCAAAAATGGATGATCGTGAATCTCACATTCAGTGACATTAAATGCGATATACGTGTTTAAAACGTCATTAAGAGATTTTTATTTTGACTTTTTAATTGTATTTTTATTGATAATAGACTAATTATTTGTTTTTTCGTTATTTAAAATAAAAATTATGTCAACATGTATAATTTGGCTATTAGTTTGGCGATTTGTATAATTTGGCGAAATTGGTCGATCGGATAACCAAGTAGTACACTTGTTAGCAAATAAATAAGTAGAATTCTATATTCATCTTTTATAAAGTTAAACTTGAAAATACACTATGGGTAAATTACTTAAAGATGATATTTTTTTTTTAAAAGGTGTTGAATTACTTTTAATCCTTACTACTTTCAACTGTAAACACAGCCCGTAAGGCATGGTGACGTCACTGCGACGTCGTTGTAAAGTCACATTGTGACTTTGTGACCATCGATCGTCGATGTGACGTCACGTGACCTCGATGTGAAGTCACAGTGACTAAAATGTGAAGTCGTTATGGCCGTTTTAGAGCTCGTTTGTGACCACTTCACAAAGTGGTCACAATGTGACAAATTTGTGCAAAATGTGTCATTTGTGACTACTTTGACATTAACATTGTGACGAAACTGTGACACAATCGACGATATTTAAATTGCCAGAAACATTTTTTAAAAAGTAAATGACATGATTTGAAGAATTTTTGTAATTTACTAAAGATTTTTAAAAAAGTCACATCTCAGTCACAATGTGACGTCACTGAATGGTGGCATTTTGGTCACAGATGTGATGTGACCAAAGTGACTCACAGTGACGTCATTGTGACGTCACTGTGACTATACATGCTATGAGGGAACCATCGACCGAGCATATAAAATAAAATAAAAATTGTTTGATTTTTTTATTGTAATTTGTTTTACTTTATGTTCTCGGTCGGTGTCTGTGTTTACCGTTGAAAATACTAAGGATTAAAAGTACTTTAACACTTTTTAAAATATTTTTTGTCATCTTTAAGTAATTTATACATAGTGTAGTTTTAAGTTTAATAATTTTTTTGTTTCAGGATTTTTTAAATTTTAAACCTTTTATGAATGGTATATATGAAATAATTTAATGATTGCGATTGGTCTATTACTATAAATCCCTAAAACAACAAATATGTAAATATTATAATTCTTTTGAGAAATTATATTTAAATTATTATGTAATGTAAACTTCAGTTTTGTATAAATTTCGAGCAAAAACAGCCTACTAGACATGCGCGAGTAGTGATTTGTTATTAACTCACCTGTATCACCATAAGCACAAGATGGCGACTTTTGAGCATAAATCGTTATTTGTGAGCTGAAGATTTAAATGGATTCGTGAAAAAAATTGACTTCTGGTTTTCGAAGGATTTATACGTTTTAGAAGGTCCTGAACAGAATTTGATGGTTTTTAGGAAATGTTTGTATGCGAGTCTCTCTGCAATCCGTCACTGTGTGAGTCTGTACGGAACAAAACTTTTGCGGGCGTTTTAAAGAACTAATGTACAGAATTTTATAAAACTTTAGTTTCTGCTAGACCTTGATAGAAACTGGAGCTGACTTTTTTAGTGGATAGTGCTCAATAGGTATCGCTGCTACGCTGGCTTATTTACAATTTCCACAATAGCTTTATATCAGGATCTAATGGACGAATATTCGTCAAACTTGAGATTCTGATTCACAATCAGGAATAATATTGCATAGGAACACCACCTGTTATGTGATTTACACCAAAACGTATCAAAACAATATTATATCACGGACTGATAGAATCTGTTTTAGGAAAATCCGTGCATTAGATTTTGATATATAGCTATTGTGGAAATCCTGAAAAAGACAGTATAGCAACTCCACCTGTTGGGCGATATACACCGAAATCTAATCATACACCGAAAACAAATAAATTTTTTTCAGATATAGATTGACTGGCTGAAAGTCGCACATTTTGTAGAAACATGATTTTTTGGAATCTCTGAGAAACATGGTATCGAAACCTGTTAGGTAATTTACACTAAAATGTAATCTGTAACAGCTTATTACAAATTCTAACTGAAGTTTGATAAAAATTCGTGCATTAGTTCCTGAGATAGACCTATTACAATAATCGTGAATAATGCAGAATAGCAGCGCCACCTGTTGGGTGATATACAACAAAACATAATAAAACTATATTATATCAAGGACTAAAGGGAATCTGGGATTTTATGAAAATCCGTGCATCAGATTTTGAGATATACTATTATAGAAATCGTGAAAAAGACAGTATAGCAGCCACACCTGTTGGGCAATATACACCAAAAACTATCCAAATCCAGTTTATATTAAAATAAAACTAAATCTAAAGTTTTGTGAAATTCCGTGCATTAGTTCTTGAGATAAAACGCCCGTAATTTTTTCACATACAGACAGACTGACATTTTGTAAAAACATGTTTTTTGGTATCTCTGACACCTAGAACCTGTAAATCCGTCTAAAACGGTACTTCAGATATTTTCACGAATCCAATTTTTTCTTTTTGTAAAGGAGAAGAAAGTAAAAATATTGAACAATTTTGCTTCTTAGGCTTATTTTTATTAAACCTAATTTCCACAACTCAGTGATTGAGTGCAATTTTTTTAACAGCTGTGACCCAAAATTCGTCATCACAACTCCAACTTCAGTCTGGATTTTCTTCAAATTTTATGGAAATCTTGGATAGTTACATTTAAATATAATCTAAATATAATTTTTCAAATCGCAATTTAAAATTTACACGTTTGTTATATTAGGGATGAAAAAAAAAATAAGGACAAATTAAAATCAGAAAATATTTCTATCTGCCAATGAAAAAGTTTAAAATCAAAAACATTCTGAACTGTCAAAATTTATTACTAGGATTCAAAACAAGAGCAACAATATTCCATACTCACCCAATGGAAACTAAAAAGTTACCGCCTCATCATTACGGCGATTAAACCGCTAAATTTCCTTTATTAATTCATTTGTAACTTTGAACAAATTTCGAAACAAGAGGAAAAATTACTAGACCGTTTAATTACTACGTCTATTAAAATTATGGCAATAAATTGTAGTTATAATTTATCATATACCAATAATTTCTGTTTTGGTGTATTGCTGCAATTCATAAAATAAATAGACTGTGAAGCACAATTTATTGAGTTGAAAGAGACATTCAAAGAATTTTGAATGCAAAAATGAACATTAGTGAAATATTTTTCTATGAGATTTTTTTCCATATTCCAGTTATACAAAGAACATCTATTTATTACATTATTACTATTTATGACATCTATTTATTACATTCATTACATATTTATTGCGTGTAGCATATGTACTGTATATAAATAGGTGTTTGTAACGTGTTTGTAAAGGTCGAACCAATTCTAAACCTTTATTCTATCGCACATATGCTAATACTTTCGGTGAACATAATTTTTTTTTTAATTACGCACTAAAACAAAAAAAAAAAAAAAAAAAAGTAGTTTTTACACATCTGTTACTTACCTTTTTTATTGCTCTTCAAGTTTTTTTTGTGAATAAATTTTTGTAAACCATGAGAAGGGAAGAAAAAATTGTAATGCATCTAATCGAGTAATTTATAAAAAGAGTAGAATATTTTTGCTTATTTCAAGTACGCTTATTAAACATAAATTGTCAACTGGCTGATTGAGTACGATTTTTTCAACAACTAGTGCATTTGTGTCGGATACCAAACGAAATGCGCTATTACAGCATTCAGCCTAGAATTCTATTATTTATCTTTTTTTTAAATCTTTTAATTTTTTTTTTTTTTGGGGGGGGGGGTAATTTTTTTATAAACATGGGAAGGGAGGAAAACAATCGTAATTATGTTTAAACAATGGTTAGTATTAAAAAAAAAACATGTGAAAATTTTTGTTTATTAGGAATATGCAAATGAAATCTCGATTGTATAATTAGATAATTCTGCATTTTTTTATTTATTTTTACAGCTAACGCAAAGGTTCGAATATCGAAAAAAATATCTATGAGAACAATTTTCTGCGACGCTATTAGAGCGACTACAGACTGATTTTCACCTTAATTTATACAAACCTTTTTCTATTGTAATACATCTGAATGTAATCTAAGTATAATTTCTCAAATGTAATTTAAAACTTACACATTCGTTATTTCAGTGATGAATAGAAAAAAACAGACAAGTTAAAATCAAAAATTTTCTTTTTATTTGTCAATGAAAAAGTCTTAAATGAAAAACATCCATAACACTCGAAATTTATTACTAGGAGTTAAAACAGGAGCAACAATGTTTCATATGTCTCAAAGGAAACTGAAATGTTACCACTTTATTATTTCGGCGATTAAACTGCTAAATTTCCCATGTTCATTCAACTGTAACTTTGAAAAAATATAGAAACAAAAAGAGAAAAAAATTACTAGACCGTTTAATTACTTCCTGTATTAAAGTTATGGCAGTAAATTGTGAAATCTTTTGATAAGTTTTGTTATATTTCGCTATATCCCAATAATTTCTGTTTTGGCATTTTGATAGCTTTTATGTGACGAATGGAGTATAACACAAAGATTGTGGAACTTAAAGAAGCATTGAAAAAATAAATATAAAAAAGAAAAGTCAGGGAAATATTGATTCAAAACTATATTTATCACAAATGTTACTCAAGTTTTATGAAAATGTTTGACACAGAATTTTTTAATAACAACTAATTTATTTATCTTATTATATTCTGATTTTCATACCGCTAAAGCTCAAAAGCTCTTAATACGCAAATTACTTAGCCAATATGCAGTTTAACTGATATGCTTGTAAACATGGGGAATCAAGTTTTCCACCTTTTCACTAGATAATGTGCAAATTAACGGTTTCCATATCGTTAAAGTTCAAAAGTTTGTTTTACTTTTTTTAAATTTTCCTACTTTTTCCTTTCTTTCCCTTTTTCCGCTTTGAGTTTGATTTCGCCAGAATCATGTTATCGCTTGTTGTTTTTATTTCTTATAATTTGCGTGAGCTGCCAATGTTTAACCTCTTCAGACCTGAGGTACATAAATGTGTACCTCCATTTTTTCCCTCATAAAAACTAAACTGTTCGAAGTTTTTGCATTTTTACTTTACTTCTATACAGCTAAATGTTTTTTTTTAAACAAAACCAATAAATGTGAACAATGGTGAATATTACCTCATAAAATGAATATTATTTTCATCCGAGTTTAGAAAACACATTCAAGACATTGTGGCTAAGAAAGTAAGAAATATTTATGATTATCTAATTTAATTGTTTCACAATAAAAAAATTAAGGATTTTCTGATCATTTATTTGTTTAAAGACCTTAATTTTGTAATTGCGTAAATTTATATTACTGATAGTTAAACTGATGTTTTAAAGGGATTAGTACTTTTATATCCATATTCGTAAACCTAAATTAACAGTCTTCTAAAGTAATGATTTCATAAAAATGACTCTTTCTCTCATCTATGGTGTCATTTCGATTATGCAAAAGCAATAAATATATATTTGTAGAGTTATTTTATGCTCAAGTCTGAAGAGGTTTTAACATGATTAATTCTGTTTTCAAATTCGCTTCTGCCTATTAGTGCGTTAATTTGTGTCGTAATTTTATTTCTTTATTAGCTCTTGCGATAGTCTTCCCATGTATTTGTCATTACACCGTCTGTTTAAATTTCGTTGTTTATATCTAATTCAGATGTTTTACTGGAAATAAAAATAAATACAGCATTCTATAACTGGAAATATTATATAGATACAATAACTTTAAATACGGAATTTCCAAACTGAAGGTTAATTTTTTTCTGGTTTTATTGCATATGGAAAAGAAAGAAAAATAAAAAAAATGATAAAAAATAAACAATTTAAAATTTTAATCATAAAGATGTGAAATACACAAGTTCAAATATGTTAACGTCTTATTATGTTTATATAACTATTTATTTTGCTGTTTCAAATTGATATTTTAATTTGTTATTCTTAAATACAAATATAAAATATATATATATATGAAAAACATTCACGACATTCATAAGCAGTTTATACAAAACAAAAGAGGATATAGTACCCATTAAATAAACAAAGATTATAATAATTAATATAATTTGGAAGATAATTTGTAATTAGAATAATAAAATAATAAAATAAAATATATGATTGCAGACATTCGATGATTCTAAAAACAATTAAAGTGCAATATAATTAATGTAGGCATTTTGATACATTCCACAATCGTCTTTTGTGAGCGCACATAAGAATTTATAATGGAATAATATAATTTTTAGTTAGAAAATTTAGAGTTCAATAAGAGTCCAATTCCGAGCTGATCGTGGATTTCTATACGTAATTTTAATAAAAATTTTGATATCTCAATGCTAAAATAATTACAAGTTCTAATCAGATTAAACTTAAATTGATATTAAAATATTAAAAACTCAAGAAATTATAACAAGTTTTAGACATCCCAGTTTCTAGAAATATTCTTAGTAATCCTAAATTTTTTTTTGATTTGGAATGCAAATGTTGCTGCTATATAAAAGTTTTAGGAATCCCAGTTTCCTGTAATTTTTTAGTAACTTTACAGATTTTTTTACAATGCAGGTTTGACTTCCCTTAAGGGGAGTCTTCACTCACTGGAAACTCCTGTTCCGTAATATTAAACTAATAAATAGGAATATAATAATTATATATTATATAATTATTATATTCCTATTATAATTATTAATTATTATATTCCTATATAATTATATAATTTAATATTCAATTTCTTGTTTAAATTTGAACATTTTTAAGTTATTTGTTTTTGCATACGATAGCTGAGCTCGACTATTTTTTACTTTGTCGATATCGGTTAGTTTTTTTTTTTAATGTATTGACATTTTCGGAATCTGTTTTAAATTTTAAAGTATAAATACTTTTTTAATCTGGAACCAAAATTTAAAAAAGTAAAAAATAGCCATACTAAAGATTGAGCTCATCTATCCTATACAAAAAAATCATTTAAAAATAATCAAATTTAAACGAATAATTCGAAATTAACCTGTCCATTGATTAAACATTATGGAATGGAAGTTTTCAAGTGAGTGAAGACTCTCCTTAAAGGGTTAAAAAGAAACCTTTATATAAATCATTTTTATATGCGGTTGTAATTTTCAAGTGTAATAACTAATACGCACTGATGTTTTTTCTCTTCATTTACAAGTAAAATTAGGTATATGTTTCATTTTTTATAAAATATTGACCATTCCGGTATATAAGAAAATTTTACAACTGACTTCTGATGACTTGAAAATAAATATTGAAATTTGATAAAAATGTAAATTTTCCCTAGTTAGTTTGAACCGCAAAGAACAGTTAGAAAGATAGTATGTACATATACCGATTTTTATTAAAATATTATATATTCATGAATTGCTCTGTAAATAACTTCCAGACTACTCCTAAGCAATATTTTGAAGGGCACATATTTATTCATGATACAGCAAGTTTTAGTATTCCGTTTGCGTAAGTTAACATATTCGAAATGTAAATTATGTTTCCCATCAAATTAGATTTCTATTTTTACGCAGTATATTTCGCTAGTAAGATGTTTATCTTACCTATTCTTTGAAATTTTAAAACATACATACTTGCTCATATTCAGAAGAAGAATCATTTAGAGATGAATATTCCAGTCATATAATGCAGTGAAAGAAAAATTTGAACGAGGCAAATATATATACATAAGATATTACATTATCTTATACTTTTACCATGAACTTGTTATTTTTAAAGAAAATTGTCTTGTAACTTGATAAATGGTACATTTATTTAAGATAGTTTGCATATTCTTGTTGTCGTTTAGAAAGTTAAAACATTTAAAGGAAGTTAAAATAAATGTCTTTTTTAGCCAAATATTTTCATAATTATTAAGATTTCACATTCTAAGATTAAACAGCATTTTTTCAGAAATTCAAATATATGTGGCAACTGCGTTTATTTTTTAAGTTACTTTTAATTTATGCTGCACTATTTCATTCGGATGTAAAGCAGATGCTTTTATTAAACAGAAGATTTTAAATGAACCAATATAAACAAATATATATATATATACATGTATTTTTCAAATTTTGCTGTTTTTTTACAGTGGAGTTTTGTGTTTCCCCAAAGGGTTAATAAGAAACCTTTGCATGAATTATTTTCTGTGTGTGGTTGTAATTTGCAAATGCCATAAGTAATACGCGCTACGACTTTTTTCTCTTCATTTTCATGTAAAATTAGGTATTTGTTTCATTCTTTATAAAATATTGGCTATTCTAGTTTATAAGAAAATTTTACATTTGACTTCTGATGACTCGAAAATAAATATTGAAATTTGATAAAAATGTAAATTTTCCTGAGTTTGTTTGAAACTCAAAGAACATTTAGAAAGAATGTCTGCACGCATACCAATTTTCTTTAAAATATTAAGTATTCATGAACTGTTGTGGAAATAACTATTAGACTACTCCTAAGCAATATTTCGAAGAGTACAAATTTATTCATTATACAGCAAGTTTTAGTATTCCGTTTGCTTAAGTTAACATATTCGAAATGTAAATTACGTTTCCCATCAAATTAGATTTTCTATTTTTACGCAGTAGCTTTCGCTAGTTGATGTTTATCTTACCTATTCTTTGAAAATTTACAACCTACATACTTGCACATATTCAGAAGAAGGATCATTTAGAGATGAATATTCCAGACATATAATGCATTAGAAGAAATATTTGAACGAGGCAAATATATATACATAACGTGATAAATAGTACATTTAGTTAAGAGAGTTTGCATATTTTTTGTTGTGATTTAGAAAGTTAAAACATTTAGAGGAAGTTAAAATAAACGTCTGTTTTAGGAAAAAAAATCATAATTATTTCACACTCTATTATTAAACAGCATTTTTCAGGAAATTTAAAAATATCCGGTAATAGAGTTTAGTTTTGAAGTTACTTTTAATTTATGCTACAATATTTCACCCGAATCTAAAGCAGAAACTTTTATTTCGCAGAAGATTTTAAATAAATCAAAATAAACAAACTAAAATTTATTTTTTTTTCACTCTTTGCAGATTTTTTACAGTACAGTTTTGTGTTTCCCTAAAGGGTTAATAGTAGACTTTTACATGAATTATACTCTATGTGTGGTTGTAACTTACAAATGCCATAAAAAATACGCTACACGATTTTTTTTCTTCATTTACAAGTAAAATTATGTTATTGTTTCATTTTTTATAAAATATTGACCATTCCAATACACAGGAAAATTTTACAAACTGACTTTAGGTTGACTTGAAAATAAATATTGAAATTTGATGAAAATGTAAATTTACCCGAGTTAGCTTGAAACGCAAAGAACAGTTAGAAAGAATGTATGCACCTATACAGATTTTCATTAAAACATTAAGTATTCATTAACTGTTCAGCAAATAACTTTCAGACTACTCCAAATCAATATTTCGAAGAGCACAAATTTTTTCATGAAACATTAAGTTTTAGTATTCCGTTTGCGTAAGTTAACATATTCGAAATGTAAATTACGTTTCCCATCAAATTAGATTTCTATTTTTAAAATTAGCTTTCGCTAGTAAGATGTTTATCTTACCTATTCTTTGAAATTTTAAAACATACATACTTGCACATATTTAAAAGAAGGGTCATTTAGAGATGAATATTCCAGTCATATAATGCATTGAAAGAAAAATTTGAATGAGGCAAATATATATACATATTACATTATCTTATACTTTTACTATGAGTGTATATTTTTTAAAGAAAATTGTCTTGTAACGTGATAAATAGAAAGAAAGTTTGCATATTCTTGTTGTTGTTTATAAAGTTAAAACAATTAGAGGAAGTTGAAATAAATGTCTTTTTTAGGAAAAGAAAAATTCATAATTATTAAGATTTCACATTCCACAATTAACCGTTTCCGGCACGGGCAAAATCAGTAATAAAATGAGGAATTTTCGACTGACAACGGAATTCACAAACGATATTCTAGATATTTTGAAATCCTCAATTGAAGCTTTTATTGTAAAAGCAAAATTTTAATAAAATACTATTGGTGCCGTTTGCAAGTTTGTAATTAAAATTAGGTATCCCAGACCGGGCACAGTGTGCCGGAAAAGGTTAAACTGCTTTTTTTCAGAAATTCAAAATATATGCGGTAACTGCGTTCAGTTTTGAAGTAACTTTTAATTTTTGCTACACTATTTCACCCGTATGTAAAGCAGAACTTTTATGTAGCAGAAGATTTTAAATAAGCCAAAATAAACAAATATATATATATATTTCAATTTTCCAATTTTTTTGCAGTGTAGTTTTGTGTTTCCTTGAAGGGTTAATAAGAAACTTTCACTTGAAATATTTTCTATGTGTACTTTTAACTTTCAAATGCCATAAGTAATACGCGCTACGATTTTTTCTCTTCACTTACAAGTAAAATTAGGTATATGTTTTATTATTTATTTAATATTGACCAATCTGGTATATAAGAAAGATTTACAATTGATTTCGGATGACTTGAAAATATGTATTGAAATATGACAAAATTGAAATAATGGAAATTGGCATAATTGAAATAAAATATGAAATATGGTATATTTTCCAGAGTTAGTTTGAAGCTCAAAGAACAGTTAGATAGAATACATGCACATATACCGATTTCCATTAAAATATTAAGTATTCATGAACTGTTCAGTAAATAAGTTTCAGACTACTCTTAAGCAATATTTCGAATGGTACAAATTTATTCATGATACAGTAAGTTTTAGTATTCCGTTTGCGTAAGTCAACGTATTCGAAATGTAAATTACGTTTCCCATCAAATTAGATTTCTATTTTTACGCAGTAGATTTCGCTAGCAAGATGTTTATCTTACCTATTCGTTAAAAGTTTAGAACCTACATGCTTGCACATATTCAGAAGTAGGGTCATTAAGAGCTGAATATTTCAATCATATAATGCATCGGAAAACAAATTTGAACAAGGCAAATAATATGTACATATTACATTATCTTATTACTATGAATTTCTTTAAAGATAATTGTCATGTAACGTTATAAATAGTAAATTTAGTTAAGAGATTTTGCATATTTTTGTTGTAATTTATAAAGTTAAAAAATTTAGAGGAAGTTAAAATAAACGTCTTTGTCAGGAAAAAAATTTCATAGTTATTAAGATTTCACATTCTACAATTAAACAGTATTTTTTAAGAATTACAAAATATATTGGGTAACTGCGTTTACTTTTGAAGTTACTTTTAAATTATGTTACATTATTGCATCCAGGGGTAAAACGGACGTTTTTATTTAGCAGAAGATTTTAAATGAACCAAAATAAACAATAAAACATTTTTAAAAAAATTTCCAGTTTTTGCAGATTATTAAAAAAAAGTGTTTCAATTTTTGCAGATTTTTTTTAGAGTGCAGATTTGTATTTCCCAAAAGGGTTAATAAGAAACTGTTACATGAATTATTCTCTATGTGTGGTTGTAATTTGCAAACGCCATAAGTAATACGGGCAACGATTGTTTTCTCTTAATTTACAAATAAAATTAGTTATTTGTTTCATTCTTTATGAAATATTGACCATTCCGGTATATAGGATAATTTTACAACAAATACTGTTGATTTGAAAATAAATATTGAAATTTGATAAAACTGTAAATTTACCCGAGTTAGTTTGAATCGCAAATAACAGTTAGAAAGAATATATGCACATATACCGATTTTCATTAAAATGTTAGGTATTCATGAACTGTTCTGTAAATAATTTTCAGACAACTCCTAAGCAATATTTCGAAGGGCACAAATTTATTCATGATACAGTAAGTTTTAGTATTCCGTTTGCGTCAGTTAACATATTCGAAATGTAAATTACGTTTCCCATCAAATTAGATTTCTATTTTTATCAGTAGCTTTCTCTAGTAAGATGTTTATCTTACCTATTCTTTGAAAATTTAAAACCTGCACATATTTAGAAGAAGGGTCATTTAGAGATGAATATTCCTGTCATATAATGCATTAGAAGAAAAATTTGTACGAGGCAAATATATATACATTTTACATCATCTTATACTTTTATTATGAATTTGTTTTTGTAAAAGAAAATTGTCTTGTAACGTGGTAAATAGTACATTTAGTTAAAAGAGTTTGCATATTCTTGTTGTCGTTTAGAAAGTTAAAACGTTTAAACGTTTAGACGAAGTTAAAATGAACGTCTTTTTTAGGAAAAAAATTCAAAATTATTAAGATTTCACATTCTAAAATTAAACAAAATTTTTTCAGAAATTCAAGATATATCTGGTAACTGCGCTTACATTTGAAGTTATTTTTAATTTATGTTACACTATTTCACCCGAATGTAAAGTAGACGATTTTATTTAGCAGAAGAATTTAAATGATCAAAATTAAACAAAAAATATTTTTAAAAATGTTTTTCAATTTTTGCCGATTTTCTTAACAGTGTAGTTTTGTGTGTCCCTCATGGGTTAATAAGAAAATAGATGTTAAATTATACCTACATGCTTGCACATATTCAGAAGTAGGGTCATTAAGAGCTGAATATTTCAATCATATAATGCATCGGAAAACAAATTTGAACAAGGCAAATAATATGTACATATTACATTATCTTATTACTATGAATTTCTTTAAAGATAATTGTCATGTAACGTTATAAATAGTAAATTTAGTTAAGAGATTTTGCATATTTTTGTTGTAATTTTTAAAGTTAAAAAATTTAGAGGAAGTTAAAATAAACGTCTTTGTCAGGAAAAAAATTTCATAGTTATTAAGATTTCACATTCTACAATTAAACAGTATTTTTTAAGAATTACAAAATATATTGGGTAACTGCGTTTACTTTTGAAGTTACTTTTAAATTATGTTACATTATTGCATCCAGGGGTAAAACGGACGTTTTTATTTAGCAGAAGATTTTAAATGAACCAAAATAAACAATAAAACATTTTTAAAAAAATTTCCAGTTTTTGCAGATTATTAAAAAAAAGTGTTTCAATTTTTGCAGATTTTTTTTAGAGTGCAGATTTGTATTTCCCAAAAGGGTTAATAAGAAACTGTTACATGAATTATTCTCTATGTGTGGTTGTAATTTGCAAACGCCATAAGTAATACGGGCAACGATTGTTTTCTCTTAATTTACAAATAAAATTAGTTATTTGTTTCATTCTTTATGAAATATTGACCATTCCGGTATATAGGATAATTTTACAACAAATACTGTTGATTTGAAAATAAATATTGAAATTTGATAAAACTGTAAATTTACCCGAGTTAGTTTGAATCGCAAATAACAGTTAGAAAGAATATATGCACATATACCGATTTTCATTAAAATGTTAGGTATTCATGAACTGTTCTGTAAATAATTTTCAGACAACTCCTAAGCAATATTTCGAAGGGCACAAATTTATTCATGATACAGTAAGTTTTAGTATTCCGTTTGCGTCAGTTAACATATTCGAAATGTAAATTACGTTTCCCATCAAATTAGATTTCTATTTTTATCAGTAGCTTTCTCTAGTAAGATGTTTATCTTACCTATTCTTTGAAAATTTAAAACCTGCACATATTTAGAAGAAGGGTCATTTAGAGATGAATATTCCTGTCATATAATGCATTAGAAGAAAAATTTGTACGAGGCAAATATATATACATTTTACATCATCTTATACTTTTATTATGAATTTGTTTTTGTAAAAGAAAATTGTCTTGTAACGTGGTAAATAGTACATTTAGTTAAAAGAGTTTGCATATTCTTGTTGTCGTTTAGAAAGTTAAAACGTTTAAACGTTTAGACGAAGTTAAAATGAACGTCTTTTTTAGGAAAAAAATTCAAAATTATTAAGATTTCACATTCTAAAATTAAACAAAATTTTTTCAGAAATTCAAGATATATCTGGTAACTGCGCTTACATTTGAAGTTATTTTTAATTTATGTTACACTATTTCACCCGAATGTAAAGTAGACGATTTTATTTAGCAGAAGAATTTAAATGATCAAAATTAAACAAAAAATATTTTTAAAAATGTTTTTCAATTTTTGCCGATTTTCTTAACAGTGTAGTTTTGTGTGTCCCTCATGGGTTAATAAGAAACTTCTACATGAAATATTTTCTATGTGTGATTGTAATTTGAAAATAATATAAGTAATACGCGCTATGTTTTTTTTCTCTTCATTTACAAGTAAATTTAGTTATTTGATTTGTTCTTTATAAAATATTTACCTTTTTGGTATACATGAAAATTTTACAACTGACGATTTGAAAATAAATATTACAATTTGATAAAAATGTAAATTTTCCCGAGTTAGTTTGAATCGCAAATAACAGTTAGAAAGAATATATGCACATATACCGATTTTCATTAAAATGTTAGGTATTCATGAACTGTTCTGTAAATAATTTTCAGACTACTCCTAAGCAATATTTCGAAGGGCACATATTTATTCATGATACAGCAAGTTTTAGTATTCCGTTTGTTTAAGTTAACATATTCGAAATGTAAATTACGTTCCCCATCAAATTAGATTTCTATTTTTACGCAGTAGCTTTCGATAGTAAGATGTTTATCTTACCTATTCTTTGAAAATTTAAAACCTACATGCTTGCACATATTCAGAAGAAGGGGCTTTTAGAGATGAATATTCCAGTCATATAAAGCATTAGAAGAAAAATTTGAACGAGGCATATATATATACATATAATACTATCTGATACTTTTACTATGATTTTTTAAAAAGAAAATTGTCTTGTAACGTGATAAATAGAACATTTAGTTAGGACAGTTTGCATATTCTTGTTGTCGTTTATAAATTTAAAACATTTAGAGCTAGTTAAAAAAAATATCTTGTTTAAGCAAATATTTTCATAATTATTAAGATTTCACATTCTATGATAAACATCATTTTTTTTAGAATTAGAAAATATATCTGGTAACTGTATTTACTTTTGAAGTTACTTTTATTTATTCTACACTATTGCAAAATTGTTTAAAATGGACGCTTTTATTTAGCAGAGGTTTTTAAATGAACCAAAATAAACAAAAAATTATTTAAGGCCCCACACTAGGCCCAAGAAAACACCCGGATGATAATGCAAAGTCTATGGGAGCGTTCTTTTCAAATATCTTGCTCAAATTTTAATATTTTTACATGATTATTTTGAACAAGATAGCTGAGGACAATCCAAAACCGGCCTAGCTTATACTTTTTCAGTTTTGGTTTCAGATTTTTTTAGAAAAAATTACTTTAACTTTCGAAACCGGTTTAAACCGGTTCTGAAATAGAAACTATCGTAATATAAGAAATAAATAAGCAAAATCAAAAAGTAAAAGCTAGTCCAGTTGTGAACCGTCCTCGGCTATCTTATACAAAAGAAATCGTGTAAAAATATTAAAATTTGAGCGAGATATTTGAAAAGAACGCTCCCATAGACATTACATTATCATCCGGGTCTTTTTCTGTGCCTAGTGTTGCGCCTTAATTTTTTTCTTCAATTTTTGCAGATTTTTTTACAGTGCAGTTTTGAGTTTCCCTAAAGGTTAATAAGAAACTTTTACATGAATTATTTTCTATGTGTGGTTGTAATTTGCAAATGCCATAAGTAATACGCGTTACAATTATTTTTCTCTTCATTTAGTAAAATTAGGTATATGTTTCATTCTTTATAAATATTGACCATTCCGATATATAAGAAAATTTTACAACTGACTGCTGATGATTTGAAAATAGATATTAAAATTTGATAAAAATGTAAATTTACCCGAGTTAGTTTGAAACGCAAAGAACATTTAGAAAGAATATGTGCACATATACCGATTTTCATCAAAATATCAAGTATTCATGAACAGTTCTGTAAATAACTTTTAGACTACTCCCAAGCAATATTTCGAAGAGCACAAATTTATTCATTATACAGCAAGTTTTAGTATTCCGTTTGCGTAAGTTCACATATTCGAAATGTAAATTACGTTTCTCATCAAATTAGATTTCTATTTTTACGCGGTAACTTTCGCTAGTATGATGTTTATCTTACCTATTCTAAGAAAAGTTACAACCTACATACCTGCACATATTCAGAAGAAGTATCATTTAGAGATGAATAACTGGTAACGTGGTAAATAGTATATTTAGTTAAGAGAGTTTGAATATATTTCGTTGTGATTTAGAACGTTAAAACATTTAGAGAAAGTTAAAATAAACGTCCATTTTAGGAAAAAATTTATAATTATTTCACATTCGACGATTAAACAGCATTTACAGCATTTCCAAACACGCGTAAAATAGACACATTTATTTAGCAGAAGTTTTTAAATAAACCAAAATAAACAAAAAAATATTTTTTTTTTCAATTTTTCCAAATTTGTTTTACAGTGCAGATTTGTGTTCCGCTGAAGGGTTAAAGGAAACTTTCACTTGAATTGTTTTCTATGTGCGGTTGCAATATGCAAATGGCATATGAAACGCGCGCTACGATTTTTTTCTCTTCATTTACAAGTAAAATTAGTCATTTGTTTAATTCTTTATAAAATATTGACTATACTGCTATATAAGAAAATTTTACAACTGATTTCTGATGACTTGAAAATAAATATCGAAATTTGATTAAAATGTAAATTTTCCCAAGTTAGTTTGAAACTCAAAGAATAGATAGAAAGAATATATGAACATATAACGATTTTCATTAAAATATTAAGTATTCATGAACTGTTTTGCAAATAACTTTCAGGCTACTCGTAAGCAATATTTCGAAGGGCACAAATGTATTCATGATATAGTAAGTTTTAGTATTCCGTTTGCGTAAGTTAACATATTCGAAATGTAAATTACGTTTCCCATCAAATTAGATTTCTATTTTTTCGCAGTAGCTTTCGCTAGTAAGATGTTTATCTTACCTATTCTTTGAAAATTTACAACCTACATACTTGCACATATTCAGAAGAAGAATCATTTAGAGATGACTATTCCAGTCATATAATGCATTAGAAGAAAAATTGGAACGAGGCAAATATATATACATAACGTGATAAATAGTACATTTAGTTAAGAGAGTTTGCATATTTTTTGTTGTGATTTAGAAAGTTAAAACATTTAGAGGAAGTTAAAATAAACGTCTGTTTTAGGAAAAAAAATTCATAATTATTTTATATTCTACGATTAAACAGCATTTTCCCCGAAATTTAAAAATATCTGGTAATAGATTTTAGTTTTGAAGTTGCTTTTAATTTATGCTACAATATTTCACCCGAATCTAAGGCAGAAACTTTTATCTCTCAGAAGATTTTAAATAAATCAAAATAAAGAGAATAATATTTAATATTTTTTCACTCTTTGCATATTTTTTACAGCACAGTTTTGTGTTTCCCTAAAGGGTTAATAGGAAACTTTTACATGAATTATACTCTATGTGTGGTTGTAACTTACAAATTCCATAAGAAATACGCTACACGATTTTTTTTTCTTCATTTACAAGTAAAATTATGTATTTGTTTCATTTTTTATAAAATATTGACCATTCCAATACACAGGAAAATTTTACAAACTGACTTTATGATGACTTGAAAATAAATATTGAAATTTGATGAAAATGTAAATTTACCCGAGTTAGCTTGAAACGCAAAGAACAGTTAGAAAGAATGTATGCACCTATACAGATTTTCATTAAAATATTAAGTATTCATGAACTGTTCTGCAAATAACTTTTAGACTACTTCTAAGCAATATTTCGAAGGGCACAAATTTATTCATGATACAGTAAGTTTTAGTATTCCGTTTGCGTAAGTTAATATATTCGAAATGTAAATTACGTTTCCCATCAAATTAGATTTCTATTTTTTTCGCAGTAGCTTTCGCTAGTAAGATGTTTATCTTACCTATTCTTTGAAAATTTAAAACCTACCTGCTTGCAGAAGAAGGGTTATTTAGAAATAAATATTCTAGTCATATAATGCATTAGAAGAAAAATTTGGACGAGAAAAATATACATACATATTACATTATCTTATATTTTTCTATGAATTTTCTGTGGTTTTTTAATTACTAAGTTTTTTTAAAGAAAATTGTCTTGTAACGGGATAAATAGTAGTACATTTAGTTAAGAGTGTTAACATATTCTTGTTGTCGTTTTGAAAGTTAAAAACTTTAGAAGAAGTTAAAATAAATGTATTTTTAGGCAAGTATTTTCATAATTATTAAGGTTTCACATTCTGTGATTAACACAGCATTTTTTCAGAATTTCAAAGTAAATCTGGTAACTGTATTTAATTTAGAAGTTACTTTTAATTTATTTTACACTATTGCACCCATGTTTAAAATGGACGCTTTTATTTAACAGAAGTTTTTAAATGCACCAAAATAAACAAAGAAAATTTAAAACTATGCTTTCATTCTTAAAACGAAGACAAAGAAATTTATTGGAAAGAGCTGATATTTATTGGATCGTGAAGTTGTTTTTTAACCCTTTCCGGCACACTGGGCCCGGTCTGGGATACCTAATTTTAATTCCGAAACTTGCAAACCGCACCAATAATATTTTACTAAGATTTTGCTTTTACAATAAAAGTTAAAATTATAGATTTCAAAATATCTAAAAAATTCCTTTGTGAATTCCGGTGTCAGTCGATAATTTCTCATTTTACTAACAGATTTTGCCCGTGCCGGAAAGGGTTAAACGTTTAACAAACTTCATTTAAATTGCTTATTTAACTTAATCATCTTGATTTAAATTGTTTAACAATAACTCGTTCACTCGAGTCATTTCAACGAGAAGAGAACTTTCACATGTTTACATGAGTGGATTTCGGCTCAACTTGAGTTACTTTGTGGCTGGGGTTTTAAGAGAATACCAACTTTTAAAAGAAGTTAAAAACCATTAAATGATGAGCAGGTGTCCTTTTAGTGGCCTCGCAGATTTTGGGGCCAAATATCTATAGATTTTCTACAGATTGTTTTAGTGGAGAGTTCATGCTGTTTGTGTTTGAAAAAATGACCTACTTTCTCGGAACGTGTGCTTTACAGCACGGAGCACAATATTACCTCGATTATTCCATGCCAGTGTCTCTATCACATATTGTTAATCGAAGTTGTTCTGAGAAATGACGTTGCTAAACATTTCACAAGCCAATAAAAGTGTCTTATTTAAATACTGATCTGCTCTCTTTAGCTATTTATTGAGAGGGATTCCCCATTAAGAGCGTACACTAGTCACGTGGTAAAAGCCGAGCGCTAATGTAAAGTCTATGGGGGCGTTCTTTTCAAGTATCTCGTTCAAATTTTAATATTTTTACATGATCTTTTTTGCATAGGATAGTTGAGGACGATTCACAACCGGCCTAGTTTTTACTTTTTCGATTTTGGTTATATATTTTTTATATTATGATAGTTTCAGTTTCAGAACCGGTTTAAACCGGTTTTGAAAATTATAGTCATTTAAAAAAAAAAAATCTAAAACCAAAATTGAAAAAATAAAAACTAGACCGGTTGTGGATCGTCCTCAGCTATCCTGTAAAAAAAATCATTTAAAAATATTAAAAATAAAGCGAGATATTTGAAAAGGTTGCACCCATAGACTTATCATTAGCGTTCGGCTATTACTGTGTGACTAGTGTGTGCTCTTAAGGTGAATTCATTGTGGTGCCTCCATGTGCTGTGAAATTTGCGTGTTTCTTTTCCTTGTCACCAATCTAAAAGGTCAAGAAATTGACGTTAACTGGGTTCCAACGAAGAACTTGTGGTATAGAAGTCAAGCACAGTAACATGGAGCAGAACGCTAGCTTGACTGTCCCATGCTATTGTGTCATCATTTTTTGTTCACTTAAGTTGTTGCTACTCTCTACCCCTAGTGAAAGCGTCGGAAACAAATATACAATGGAGATTTTGTTCTTAAACAGAAATGACTAAAAATGTTCAGAAAGTAAATTTCATGAGGACTGAATGAAATTTTCTTATAAAAAATAATGAAAATATAATTTATACCTTTTGTTGACTGTTAAATTAACTAGGTTAATTCAGAGTCTAAGAATAAGAAAACTGAATAATAGTTGCTACCTGCGAGATCATTAAATCATATACACATGCTTTGAATCAACGAAAACAGTATAAATTGTGGATTTAACAATTTCTCTTATTTTACAGTAGCGGTACCCAACTGAAGCACGCAGAAGTCTTGCAAGATGTACGTGAAAGTAATATTGGTAATGACGGAAGTAACAAAAGCCACATAAAAAAATCGGCAGTTTTGGATGCAAAGTCAATTTCTTATGTAAATCTAACATGTCACACTCAAAAAAGTGAAAAAAATCCCACTATATATAATAATTCATTGCCAATGCAAGGAGAGTAACTCTGCCCACCGGTAAGCATAAGTGCTTATATATTTTCTCCCATTTCCCCGAAAACTTCAACTAATAATTGTGTAACATTATGTTCCCACTGTTTTTAAAAATTTGTCCTTGTTAAATAATAATTGCAGAAAGAGTAATATAACAATGCCATTGAAAACATATAAAGCATTTAATATCCCACCTCTAAACTTTTCACCTTCAGTGAAATGTTGGGAGGTAACACTGATCTTTCTTCCAGTTTAGCCTGTCATAAGTCCGCTTATGACTCCTACCTTTTATTCAAAATTAAATCCTTGTAATTTTAAAAGTATGGTCACTGAAAAGTGTCTTTTTTTAAGGAAATGGCACTGCTTTACTTTTTCGGCAGTTTAGATCATGCGAACAGTATTTTTTATGTTATTCTAAGATTTTCTACAGCGGATTTCACAATTAGTGTAGCCTAGCTCTTCTTATTTCGGATTGGCTGCTTACGGCCGTCTCAGTTTCTTCTCTATTTCACATTTTTTTACTATATTAACTACTATTCTAACCATTGTTAATATTTAGTTGCTTTTTGCAGTACAGTTGTACATGTTGCTACTGGCGTGAATTTACTTCGCAAATGGGTAGTTCCTGAAACACTCTCCTGTTCACCTGTTTATTAAATCAGATCTTTAGATTTTAATATTTTTTTCTTAACCCTTTCCAGCGCATAAAAAACGACACCTAATTTTAATTTTAGTGGCAAAATGAATGTTTAATTAAAATTTATCTTTTATAACATAACTGAAAATAAGTAGGTTCGTATTTTCTAATAAATTTGTTCATTAACTCTGGTGTAATTTAATTATTTCAAACAGAGTTACTCAGGGTCAAAAAGGGTAAACAGTGCTTTTAATCATCCTATCATGATTATAATTTCTTTTAATCCAGATTGATTTTTCTTAATGTTTGGGTTATACAGTGAGACTCGTTCAATATACAAATCAAGGGATTGAGAAAAATTCGTATCTTTGCGGGATCGTATCTAATAATCTTACAGAAGTTTCTATTTCAAGGGACCGCAGATCATTTGTATCTCTGTTGGGATCGTAAATTAAAAGGTCGTATCTTAAACCATTTTCATTTTATTATAAGAAGCGATATTAGTTCAAAAATTAAGGTTTGGTTTGGTTTATTTTTGTCGTCCGATTATCTGCGCTAGGGATATAGGACCGGGGGGCAGTGCCCTTCGTGGGGGTCTTTCTAAGGGAACCTAACCCGTATTTACGCAAGGTTCGAAGAAAACCACGAAAACTCCGAACGGTTAGGCCGACAGCCGCGATTGGGTTCGAACCCAGCACTTGCCGTCTACCAGTTGAGAGGTCTGTACCTCTCGGCCACTGGTGGGGCTCAAAAATTAAGGAAAATTTCAATATAATTTGTATTAAATTATTATACGGTTGTGGTAAGGTGATGAGATAGTGACAATTAATGAAATCATGATTAATAATAATAAAAAGTATCTTGAACGGCTAGGGAAAGTGGGGCGGTTTTATGATAAATCAAGGCACCCCGAAATTAAAAACATAAGAAAGGAAGTACATGAAAGAAAAGAGTTTAATAAGCGGTGCTTTACAGGAATATAACATAAGCGATTTCAAATCACTAGCCGCCCTTGGCGACCAGTTAGGTCTTCTTTAAATTTGTACTAAACATTGCATTATAATACGATTATTCATTATTTAATTTTACCTGCTCAATTGTGTGCCAAATCAGTAAATTCTGCTGGAAGATTAAAAAACTCGGTATTTTTTTCCGGACCGGGCACAGGTGATAATTCGCCAAACATTCTTCTCGCGACATATTTTTTTTGTAGTTCATTCATTTCATTTAAAATATAATCCTTTTACACATTTCATTTATAATGCACAACTTTAATTTCAAACTGGAACGTTTAAAATTCATGACTAGTTTTTTTTAAGTAACAGAAGACAAATAATAATAATATTTTAAAACTCCGTAATTTCAGCGAAAGAGAAAAATGTAAATAAATCAGATTTACCTTGATTTGTGTTTCATTCACATGTTGCCATTGAACAATTAACAAATAATCGTTTTTTGTGCCGCTATATACATATATATATATATATATATATATATATATATATATATATATAGATTATGCCTCATATATGTGGGATTCATACTCATTCCATATATCAAAATAAGGATTATTTTTTTAACAATTCCTCTTTGGTGGAGAACAAAATATTTTATGTTTTAGGGAGTTATGAATAAAGAAGGGGAGATATACTGCATATTGTCTGTTAGTTTCTAGTGAAGTACTCTACAAATCTATCTTAAATTTATTTTACAATTTTCCCATTCAATTTTATTGTATTTCATCATAAATATTTTATTCTATTCCTTTTTCAAAAATCAATTATTTTAATGCGTAATTTTAATTTCATTTAGAAATATGTCAATAATATTTATCTGTTTGTAATCGAAATCGGAATTTTTACACGATACATTTTTTTCACATTTTTATAGAACAGTCTTTTAATTTTTTTCTTAAAAATGATTTGCTCAGTTTTTCTTAAAAGCCTACACTAGTGATTCAAAAAAACCCGAATGATAATAAAGTCTATGGGGGCATTCGTTTCAAATATATCGCTCAAATTTTAATATTTTTACGTGATTATTTATTTATTTATTTATTTTTTTGCATAGGATAGCTGAGGATAATCTACTACTGGGATTATTACTTCTTTTTATATCTTGGTTTCAGGTTTTTCTTAAAACAATACTTTAAATTTCAGAACCGACTAGAATCGGTTATATACCAGTATCAAAATATAAAAAATATATAACCAAAATCGAAAAGGTAAAATCTAGCCCGTTTGTAGTTCGTCGTCAGCTATCCTATGCAAAAAAATCATGTGAAAATACAGGCTGATTATTAATTAACGTCAGGTGTTTAGAGCCCTTTAGCGAGTAAAGCATTGGACGAAACATAACCAAATTTGATCAGCATACATAGTAGACCATGGGATTTTGAATTCTTAAAAAATTTTTAAATAAAAAGTTTTAAAAATCGCCACTAGGGGCAATTTTGGCGTTGTTTACTGACTAAAATGCATTAATTTGCATAAAATCAGCTGCGTATAGCAATCATGAGTATAAAAGGAAAGACTGGCAGAGTTCCCATCATTATCAACTCTCACCATACTTTGCTAGTCAAGCTGTGTTATCAGCAAAACGAGAACTGCAATGGTGCTCGTCCTGAATTTCACCGATTACAGAATTTGCCAAAAGAACCGATGAGCATAACAAATTTACAAAAGATGATTCATCGATTTGAAACTATGCGGCAACAAAGCCTAGGACCCAAAGTGACTAGTCAATAACAAGTTGACGAAGTTGTAACTGCTATTGTCGAACAAGAGATGAAAAATGTGCAGGTACCATCAGCGCTCGGGCAGTATTCCAGCAGTATAAAATTGATCTGTACTGCATTTTTTGCCATTTAATCATTCAACATTTACACTAATACACTTTTGGTGCGCCAAAATTGCTGATTTTATGCAAATTAAATGCATTTTAGTCGCATTTTAGTTTCTTTCTTTTTTTTTTTTTAAGAATTCAAAATCCCATGGTCTACTATGCATGCTGATCAAATTTGGTTATGTTTCGTCCAATACTTTACTCGCTAGAGGGCTCTAAACACCTCACGTTAATTAGTAACCACCCTGTATTAAAATTTGAGTGAGATATTTGAAAATAACGCCTCCATAGACTAAAAATTATCATCTGAGTCTTTTTGAGAGAATCGAATTGCTCGAGTGGTAATATTAATTCAAGAATGACAGCTTAATTGATTAGATAAACTCTATATGTGGAACCATTTTGTGGCATTCCGACACCAATGGGTTTTAGGTTAGCTGCGCGATTCTAAGAGGACACCGCTAGGAAAAGACTAACTTTTATGGATGGTATCTCTAAGATGCCACAGTCCTAATTTCTAAATACGTACTTGTATATAATTGTAAATATATTGTTTCTCATTAATTCTAGTTGTATATATTTTAAAATTTTCTCTAATTTAATTTTGTAAGTTGTTTCAATTGTAAGTGTAAAAATATGTGGTCCCTGAATTGGGCCTTTTTTTTTCTGCGCTCTGCTGGTTCCTCACTTGCTTGGGTTCTGAGTTGAATACCGGAGGGAAGGGTTTGCCCCAACCAATGGGAAATCAGCTCGGACTTTTCAACCTTCTGCCTCCTCAGCTCCATGACGTCTCATCCTTATTGTCACATTTGGGTGACTTTCAACCTGTTAGACCCGCCACACACTAGTGAAACATTGAACGAAAAAACGTGAGACATGCGACAATTTCACCCTGGTAACAAAGAAAAAACCGGTTTGACTGCGTCATGTCGCACGATTTTTGACGCATGTTTCACTAGTCTGTGGCGAGCCTTATGCGTCGGGGATGTGGGACTTGCTCCCGGGAGCCTCGAGAAACAGCTGTTTTGCCTTGCCTTGCCTCCCGATTCTGAAACACATCTTTTGAGTGTTGTTGTACGTTTTGATTATCAAAAGACATCGGACGAGATGACTTTTAATTTTACAGAATCTCGCTATTAACATTTTTTAAATAAAATGTCGTGTTGATTTATTCGAGAGTGCTACATTTAATGTGTGTACAATATGGAAGTAAAGGAATCAAACTTTTTGATTCTTTCTTCTTAAAACATCTAAATACTTTTTGATGTTTGATACGCTTGTTTTTAATTCATTCGACTACACATTGGTACAGGATTAATTTTTTGCATTCGAAAGGTGATTCTCACTCACCACTATTTCTGTCAGCTGTCCCTCGCAAATTGAGGGATTTTATAAATACTCATATTTATAAATATATATAGGACAGTTGCACCATAAAATTTAACTAATAATAACACATTGCTCAGTGATGCACAAAACAGGAATTTTAATATACATTTGTACAATTAAAATAAAACTTTCAACGTTTCGAGCCGTCTTCTGCGGGCGTCTTCAGGAAAATATGACAATGGAAGGACTACGTTTGCATCTTGATCGAGAGATAATATTTCTACTCATCTACTCATCTCTCGATCAAGATGCAAACGTAGTCCTTCCATTATCATATTTTCCTGAAGACGCCCGCAGAAGACGGCGCGAAAGGTTGAAAGTTTTATTTTAATATGTACAAATGCATATTAAAATTCCTGTTTTGTGCACCACTGAGCAATGTGTTATTATTAGTTACTCATATTTATTTTATTTATTTATTTTATTAGCAAATCGTATATCAGTTTTCTTTTCTGCCCGCAGATGGCTTTTCATGTTTCCATGGAAATTGGTTTTGTAGATATCTACTTTTCCTCTGAGTTGTAATTTTTTCCTTTTAAATCTAGAAGAAATGGTTTAATGCCATTGCGGTTTTTAATTGCGGATATACTTTTTAGAAGTAAACTAGAAAGAAAAAAATCAAAGGAGAATAGTATGAGAATACTCTTCTGCAGCCCTTTGTGTGGGGTGTAAAATTTATATATAAAGAGTAATATGTGAGACACTAATTAAGTTTAAAAACGCATACCGAATTTTAAAACGTATTATCCAGTAATTATTACGCAAAGACTGTAGGGGAGAGTGGGGATGAATTTGACAGGGAATGAATAGTACAACAAATTTATATATGTTCCCCAAACATAAATAATTTGATAATTTACCTGACTGATGGCAGTACAGAGGTCATAGTTTCAAAGCAATATCCATAACACAAGATTAGCTATTGTACAAAATGTATTTTTCGAGAACCAAAGTAAGTTTTTCTGTTTAATCTTTTTAATATTTAATTGATAGTTAACCTTCTCAAAACCTTATAATTTTTTTAATGATAAAATGATATAATCGCTTGTTATACTTATGACGCAAGAGAATAATATTGACAGTGCTTACAAAGCCTAATCACTGTTTTATATAACCATGTGGCTATGGGAATGAATGGGACAGTGTTTATGGGGATGAATGGGACTGTCTCATTCATCCCCAGGGCTATTCCATAATAAATAAAATTACATTTTGTATTACCTAGAAACCACATGTTAAGAGGAGAAAGCGAGGCCAGTGTCGTGACCTTACCGATACAACAACAACAACAACAACAATAAAAAACAATATTTGGAAAAGGAAATTGTAAAAAAAAACAGAAACCAAGAAAAATGAATTGCCTGCCTTCAAGAAATATTGTTAGTAAAGGTATGGGCAATAGTGTTGAAACTGAGAATTTATCACTTCATGATAAAGATGAAAGTGATTTCAATATGATTTCAAGTGAAGCTTGGATAATATAATAGAAGACGGCTTTCTCTTAACAAAGATATGTTGGAAAAAATTTTGAAAAAAGGAAAATAATTCATTATTTTACTATACCCATCCACCAGAAATTTATTTTGTAAATCTGGTGGATATTGTTATGAAACTGCCAAAGCCTAGACCTCTGGAAACTGCCAGAACCAAAGGACTGTTGTCATTTGATATTATCTTCAGTCAAAATGTAGTAAAATAAAATGTATCACTCAATTTTAAAATAAAATATGTTTAGAGTATTATCTTTTTACCTGTCTCATTCATCCCCACCATATAAATGAATAGAAAAATATGAATGCATGTTAAAAAAATTATTCAAAACTTAAAAAAACAATTGCTTATTGAAATTAGTATGTCAATAAGTTTCTAAATCCTGCAGTATTCTTTAAGTAATATATTTTTTTAATTAACAACTGTATACAGCTTAAGTTATTAGTAAAAATGCAAAAATTGTCCCATTTATCCCCACTCTCCCCTACTGTTACCGATTTCTTTTGTGTGTCCCTGTAAATTAATAAAAAAATGCTATAAATGCTTTGTTTTAACGTTATCATAGTGATTTATATTTCAGTGATTTATATCAGTTTCAATACATTTGAAATACCGTAGTGTCATTAAAACACTCTCTAAACGATTTTTCCCCATAAACCACAATGTAATCGATTTCGTTTGAGTCTCTCTGTAAAATAACCATTAATTGTACATACTTCACATGAAACCCCAAACATGACTCCCAATAAAGCTTTATCAATTTCATGAAAATCCGGGTACATTTATAGGAGTTAGAGTATGACAGACAAGCCAAGCGCGTAAGCATTTTCCAACTTTGTTGGAAAATGCTAAAAAGTGTTCTCAATTTAAAGTTTTGATAATAATTATTGCAACCATTTTTAACTGTTGTTCGTCAGCTCATTCTCTAGTTCATGGTTTAAAATACTTACTTACCAAATGACGTTCCATTTTCTAGAATGGTATATTCGATAAAAAAAAAAGTTGTAAAATTGAGATGTCCTTTTATAGACAGTCCTTAAACAGAAAAAAGTAATTAAACTCCTTTAAATTTGTAATTCATAAATTTTATTAATAATATATTAAATACTTCTAAATAAATTAATTTAAGTCAAATGATGCTGATATATTTTAGAAAATCGTTGAATTCTATTTGTTTGGCCTTAATTCAATAATTTTTTTTTTATTTCTTTTTCAAAAAATTTTCAAATACCTAGTACGGTAATTAGAATAACACTTGTGCTTCGTATGAAATTTCTGTATAGAGCTAAAGTAAGAAATTAGATTAAAGAATGCTTTCTTGAATTTACAACTGATTATTTTAACTTTAGAACAATTATTTTTCCTCAAAGAAACATAGAAAACTCAAGTAAATGTAATGTATAGCATATAATGAATTATTTATAAGAATACAAATTCTAAAGAAACGGTATCGTTACTAAATCGAATTTAAATTTCCTGATTAATTAAAGAATTAGTCAAGAAAACGTTGTCTTGCATATTCATTGTTATTAACTTTCATTGTTTTTTGTAATATGACGGGAAAATATACCATGATTTATTGTTTTCCACTGTTTCCACTTCCCGATGTGTCATCGTTTGTAAGGATAGCATTTGAAAATTTCTAGATCAAATAAATGTTTTTTTTGGTCGTCTGTGTAGGCTAATTTCTTATAATATTTTTTTTTCTGTGCATCTGTTTTAAGCCGCCATTTTTAATACTAGAGTCAGTGTTTTCACGTCATTATAGTTTATCGCTCTATAAATAATTTTCGGATGGAAAAAATGCGCTCCCTTTTAGAAACTTAATTCTCATTTGGAACTCGAAATTTTCATTGTTAAAAATTCTTCATTGTTGTTCTCCAGCTCATTTTCGAGTGCGCGCTTTGAAATGTACACATACATATCCATTTCCTTGAAAGATAACACTAGCTAGAAACCTTTTTTTTGCAAAAATAAAGACCATCGTTTTTAAAAATGAGAAGTATATTTATTAATTTTAAAGAGAAAAATTAATTAAACTTCTTTAAATCTGTCATTTATAATTTTCTTAAATAACGTATTAAATACTTCCGAGTAAATTAATTTAATAAAATGTAGTTGATGTACTACTATGAAATATAGCAATCAAACATTTAGAAACTTAATTCCCATTTGATACTTGTAATTTTCATTGTAATCATTCTTCATCGTTGTACTTCAGTTTATTATCGAGTGCACGCTTCAAAATATACACATGCCAAGTAAATTTTGTCACCATTTTCTTGAAAGATAACAGTAGCTAGAAACTGTTTTTTTTTTTTTTTTTTTTTTTTTTTTTCAAAAATGAAAACAATTATTCATAAAAATGTAACGTCTTTTGATTAGCTTTCAACAGAAAAAGAAAAAAAAAATTCTTTAAATTTGTCAGTAATAAATCTTTTAAATAACGTATTAAATACTTCTAGGTAAATTATTTTAATAAAAATGCGTTGATATATTACTTTAAAAAGTCGCAATCAATCATTTAGAAACTTAATTCCTATTTGTAACTCGTAATTTTCATTGTAACTATTATTCATTATTGTTCTTCACTTCATTTTTGAATCCACGCTTTAAAATATACACATGGTAATCAACATTCATTTTCTTGAAAGATAACAGTAGTTAGAAACTCATTTTTTGCAAAAATGAAAACAATTATTCTTTAAAATGTAACGTCTTTCAACAGAAAAAATAAATAATTTTCTTTAAATTTGTCATTTATAAATTTTTTAATTAGCGCATTAAACACATCTAATTTAAGAAAATGACGCTGATATACTGTAAAACATCGCAATAATTAAATACAATAGTTTGCAAAAATAACAACAATAGTTTTTAAAAATGAGAAGTATTTGTTTTTCCTTTAAACAGAAAAAGTTATTAAACGTCTTTAAACTTATATCATAACAAATAATATATATATATATATATATATATATATATATATAAATTTGTCAGTTATAAAATTTTCAAATAACGTTTTAAAAACATCTAGCTAAATTAATTTAATAAAAATGCGGTGAAACACTAATTTAAAATATCGCAATCAAGCATTTAGAAACTTAATTCCTATGAAATTCGTAATTTTCGTTGTAACCATTCTTTATTATTGTTCTTCAGTTTATTTTTGAGTGATCGCTTTAAAATATACACATGTCAAGTAACATTTCCTTAAAAGGTAACAATAGCTAGAAACTCGTTTTTTGCAAAAATGAAAATATTTGTTTTTATAAATGAATCTTTTTATTATCTTTAACCAGGAAAAGTAATTAACTTTGTTTAATTCATTGTGTTGAAATTTATAAAATTTTTAAAATAGCGTATTAATTACTTCTAAGTAAATTAATTTAATAAAATGAGGCTGATGTACTACTTTAAAACATATCCATAAAAAATTTTGAAACTTAATTCCTGTTTGAAACTCGTAATTTTCATTGTAACCATTCTTCATTGTTGTTCTTCAGTTTATTTTCGAGTGCACACTTTAAAATATACGCAAGCCAATTAACATCCATTTCCTTGAAAGGTAACAGTAGCTAGAAACTCATTTTTTGAAAAAATGAAAATATTTGTTCTTATAAATGAATTTTTTTATTATCTTTAAACAGAAAAAGTTATTAACCTTCTTTAAATTTGTCATTTGTAATTTTTTTAATTAACGTATTAAATACATCTAAGTAAATAAATTTAAGAAAATGAGGATGATATACTATAAGACATTGCAATAATAAAAATAATTGTTTTTAAAAATGGGAAATATTTGTTTTACCTTTAAACAGAAAAAGTTATTGAACTTCTTTAAACTTATATTATAACATTAATAATATACATTATATAACGTGGAGATAAGAACTTATTTTACAAATAGTTATTTCGCTTCTAAAACGTTACTTTATAAATAAGACATTTAAAATATATTAAAAATTGACATGTTTCATCTCATTTTTAATGGGTCATCTTCAAAATGTAAATAGAAAACTACAAACACAATGAACGTGAAAAACTGAAACAAATAATTTTCGAATTCAAATTAAATATATAACACCCTTTCTATTTTCGACATCTTTCGTATCCTTACTACTGTGCACTATGCAGCTACCCTGCAAACTGTTTAAGGCCCCTGTCCTCGCCCGAGAAAACGCTCGCGAGCTAATGCTATTCCTATGGGGAAGCATTTTTGTAATAATTCTTTCGCATTTTGACATCTTTAAGTAATTTTTTTGCATTGGATAGCTGAGGTGCCTGCCGACATCGCTTCTTTTTTACTTTTTCAATTTTGAATGCAAATATTTTTTATAAAGTTAGTTTCACTTTAAAACCAATTTTAAAATAACTAGCTTTATAAAAAATATCTACAACTAAAGTCGAAAAAGTATCGAGCATGTCGACATGCACCTCAGCTATCCAATGCAAAAAAAAAAAAAAAAAAAAAAACTTAAAAATGTCAAAATACGAAATAATTATTAGAAAAAGCTTTCCCATAGGAATAGCATTAGCTCGCGAGCGTTTCCTCAGGCAGGGTAGAGGTCTGCACGGGCCCGGGCTTGGCCCGCGACCCGTACTCGGCCCGGCAGAATCGTTTCGAATTTTCTAACGGGCCGGGCCGGTAGAATTAGAATAGTTTTTTCAACGGGCCGTTCCGGTAGTATTAGAATAGTTTTTTCAATGAGTCCGGCCGGCAAAAAAATTAGACGGGCCATACGGACCGGGCCGATAAAAAAATTGTCAGGCCTAATGGCCCGTTCTGAAGATTTAAGCAGAAACGGTAAAATAGACCAATTTTCAACGAAAATGGTTTTAACGAGAATAAGTATAAATGTGCGTCACGAGCCATACTATAGTTTGACAGCATCAATATAAAAATGTAACTTGTACAGTGTAGAGACATTAGCCATCGGACAGTTACATTGTGCGTAACCCGTTTTAATAATTTTTTAGCTGACTCATGCCGGGCCGAAATCAAGCTTGCATTATATTCCTACATATAGATTTGCCGGACCGGTACTAGACTTAATTGTTCTCATGATCTGTAGGGCAGACAACATGATTTGTAAAATTATTAACAGCGATAAAGAACTTATGTTAGCTTAATCATTGGATATATACTTCTTGATGGTTTTTAAATTAATTTCTCAATAACGCGAAAGTTTAACACATTTTCAGATTAATTTTTAATTGTAAAAGCATAAAAGTAATAAGCCTGATTATTGAAGGTATTTGGAATCGAATAGAGTTTTTCATTTTTGGTAAATAAAATACTTGTATAACCTTGTTGAGATACAATAGTTTCTCAAATGGCTGCAGGTTTTTCTTCCTTCCCATGCTATCATTTCCGGAAATTCTATTCAAAACGCTAACTATGATACTATTTTATTTGCTTACAATATTCCTAAATTGCTTGAATCCAAAAATGGATAACGCCATTCGATTATACAGGGTGATTCCAAATTTTTTTTACAATAAAAGAGGGGTGATAGTACACATCAAGACAAACAATATTAAATAGGAGACCAAGGGTCCAAAACGTTTTCCTAAGGAGATAGCCGCCATTAAAGTTTAGGGACCAAAATTTCAAATAAACATAAAAAACGGAAAAATCGGTCGATTGATTCGCGGTTTTCACTAAAATTATTCTTTATGTCGGCATTTTCTTGAAATTAAATTATAAAGATAAATTTCAAAAAATGCCGATAGAGGGCGCTTTAGATTTTGGAGTAACGAACAATTATTTTTTGCATCTCTTTAAATGATTTAGGAAGGTTAGACTTAAACTTAAATTTTGAGCTCAAAATCTGAATAGTAGGGAGTGGTTAAGTAGCACAAACTGAACTGTGTTCAAGGGGGAGGGGGAGGGGGAGGTTCAAATTTAAAGTAATTATAGAAAATGGAAAAATTGGTCGATTCATTTGCGGTTTAAAATAAAACTATTCTTTAAGTCAGTATCTTCTTGAAAATAATTTTTAAAGATACATCTCAAAAAATTCCGTCAGAGGGCGCCTTAAACTTCAGAGTAACCAATAATTCATTTTAACCATTATTTTTTGGTTCTAATTAAATGCTTGCAAAAGCATTTTAAATGTTCTCGGAAGCTTAGATTTAAACTTAAATTTTGAGCTCAAAATCCTGAATCGTTATGAGGAGTTAAGAAGCGCAAACTGAAGTGTGTTTAGGAGTTAAAATTTAACCCTCTTTTCTCCTCGAGCACAATTCAATATTTCGCTACTTAAACACTCCCAACGATTCAGAATTTCAGCCAAAAATTTAAGTCTATGCATTTGAAAGCATTTAATGAGATTAAAAAAATAACATTTAAAAATAGTTGTACGCTACTCCAAAGTCTAAGGCGCCCTCTATCGGCATTTTCTGAAATTTATCTTTAAAAATTATTTTCAAGAAAACACTGATTGATAAAGAAAACTGCTGATTTAAAAATTAGTTTTAGCAAAAACCGCAAACGAATTGACCAATTTTCCCGTTTTTTACAATTATTCGAAATTTGAACCCTATGAACACGGCTAAGTTTGTCTACTTAACCACTCCCAGCTATTCAGATTTTGAACTCAAAATTTAAGTTCAAGTCTAAGCTTACGAAAGCCTTTAATAAGATGCAAAAAATAACGCCAAAAAAGAGTGTTTCGTTACTCCAAAGTCTAAAGCGCCCTCTATCGTCATTTTTTGAAATTTATCTTTATAATTTATTTTTACGAAAATACCTAAATAAAGAATAGTTTTAGTGAAAACCACAAATCAATCGACCAATTTTTACATTTTTTATAATCATTTGAAATTTGAACCCTCTGAACACAGCTCAGTTTGTGTTACTTAACCACTCCCAACTACAGATTTTGAGCTCAAAATTTAAGTTTGAGTCTAAGCTTACGAAAACATTTAATGAGATGCAAAAAATACCGGCAAAAAATAGTTGTTCGTTACTCCAAAATCTAAAGCGCCCTCTATAGGCATTTTTTGAAATTTATCTTTATAATTTAATTTCAAGAAAATGCCGACATAAAGAATAATTTTAGTGAAAACCGCAAATCAATCGACCGATTTTTCCGTTTTTTATGTTTATTTGAAATTTTGGTCCCTAAACTTTAATGGCGGATATTTCCTTAGGAAAACGTTTTGGACCCTTGGTCTCCTACTTAATATTGTTTGTCTTGATGTGTACTATCACCCCTCTTTTATTGTAAAAAAAATTCGGAATCATCCTGTATATTTGCTGAATAAAAACATTTGCTAATCTTATGCGTTTCTGAAAAAAAAAAAATGAATTTAGAAATGTATCAGAAAGGAGCTTCTTTGAATTAACGAATGAATTTGGATTTAAATCTTTAATAAAATGATGTAGAAATATTTTTATAAATCTTCTTATATTAAACAGCTTCAAAAGTTATGATGTTTTTAACTTTTTTTCTTTTTTCTTTTATTCTAGGCCATATTAATTTTTTAATGAATCTTTATTTGAATGTTGAAAGCCTAAGAATCTAAGTAATCATTAATGTTGCTCATGTGTATTTCCTGTAAAATATACTGTAAAATCCTTCCATAGATAAGTATGCAGTAAACTTTAAAGGAATCTTAATTATATACTAAAAATCTGAATTTCTAGAAAATTGTAACGGGCCAAAACGGGCCGGGCCTGTTTTCACTGATTTCTGTACGGGCCGGGCCGTGCCCGGGCCTGGAAATTCCGGCCCGTGCAGACCTCTAAGCCAGGTACAGGGGCCTTAACCGTTCAATCCATATATTCTTGATGCGAAAAGATATCGTATCGTTACAAACGTGTGAAGTATTTAATCAAATTTCAATGGACTCTTTTACAAATAGCTTTAAATAAAAATTAGATTTGTAAATTAATCTAATATCGTTAAAAAGAATGTTAATGATCTTTTTTTCATTCAGTCTGGGTTAAGCAGTTTACTTCCGGTTCTTTAAATTTGTCATTTAAAATTTTTTAAAACAACGTACTAAATTCTTGGAAGTAAATTAATTTAATAAAATGAGGACGATATACTACGTTAAAACACTGCGGAAAAAACTTGTTTGGCCTTAATAAAGTACTTTTATTTCATTTTCACAAACATTTCAAATATCTAGTGCAATAATTTAAATAACATTTATTCATCACAGGAAATTTCTGCATCAAAGTAAAATAAGAAATTAGGTTAAAGAATCCTTTCTTAAATTTACAATGGATTATATATTCCAAGTTTAGAACAAAATCTTTTTCTCAAAGAAACTTCAGAAACTTCAAGTAATTAAAATTCTGGCGTTGAAGTAGTATAATATCTAGCGTATACTGAATTATTTGTAAAAATACAAATTCTAAGGGAACAAGATCTTCACTGAATTGAGTTTGAATTTTCTGATTAACTAACGAAGTAGACGAGAGAGTATTGTCTTGCATATTCATTATTATTGCCTTTTCTTGGTCTATGCGATATGCGGAAATATATTGATAAAAATATTAAAGAAAACTGCATTAAAAGTTTCAATCTGAAGTACAAAGCTTTATTTCTACCAAAAATTTTATATTCAAATAGTATAAAATTGTTAGTTTATAAAAAGGGACTTAAAACAGTTTTGCTTTAAAGTGATGATTTGTTTCCCACAAAATATTAATACTCAATTTAAATCCTCGAATTTTTGTTCTTTAACATTTGAAATATCAAAAGGATTTCTTCAAACTAGAGTTTTGCTATTATTACCATGTAAAGAAGTTCATTAAAAATATTTCTTCTTTCCATTTTACTTTGGTAAATCAAACACGCGTTAATACAATTTTTAATATGGTGTTAAGCTGCTGAAAAATGACGTTTATTAAAGTTTCTACAATTTTGCTTTTTTTCTTCTTTTGAACGACTATTCGCATTCATTAATATAAAAAATTGAACACAAAAGATCTGTATTATTTCATTATATATATATATATACAGGGGGATCAGAAAGTCAGTATACATTTGATAAATTAATAATTCACTGAATAATGTAGGTAGAGAGGTAAAAATTGACACACATACTTGGAATGACATGGGGTTTTATTTAACAAAAAATAAATAAAAAGTTCAAAAAATGGCCGACTGATGGCGCTTCATGTGATAAGAAAATCATTAATTAGCATAACAAATTACAACAAAGCAAAGACGATGTTCTTAAGACCAAATGCTCAACATGTCCACCGTCATTCCTCAACAATAGCTGTAGTCGAGGGACAATGTTGTGCACAGCACTGTACAGCATATCTGAAGTTATGTTGCGAAATTGCCGTAGGATGTTGTCTTTTAGCATCCCTATTGATGTCGGTCGATCGCGGTAGACTTGCGACTTCATGTAACCCCAGAGCCAAAAATCACACGGAGTGATATCTGGGGACCTGGGAGGCCAAGCATGAGGAAAATGGCGGCTCAGCACGCGATCATCACCAAACGACGTGTGCAAGAGATTTTTCACACGTCTATGAATATGGGGTGGAGCGCTATCCTGCATAAAAATCGTAGTTTCCAGCAGATGTTTATCAGCCAGGCTAGGGATGATGTGATTTTGTAACATATCGGCGTACCTCTCACCCGTCACGGAAACAGTTACAAAACCAGAATCACGACTTTCCTGGAAGATAAAAGGCCCGATAACGGTAGATGTGGTAAATCCACACCACACAGTGACTTTCTCGTCGTGCGATGGAGTTTGCACGAAAGTTCTAGGATTTTCGGTAGCCCAAATTCTGCAGTTATGGGTGTTGACAGACCCTCGGAGTGTGAAATGGGCTTCGTCGGTCCATAACACGTTAGACAACCAATCGTCTTCCTCCGCCATCTTTTGAAACGCCCACACCGCAAATGCTCTTCGCTGCTCAAAATCGCCGGGTAATAGTGCATGATGCCGCTGGATTTTGAACGGATAGTATCGGAGGGTACGCCTTAGTGCTGCCCAAACAGTACTGTATGGAATGCCAGTGCGACGTGCAACATCACGAGCACTCACTTCTCCATGCGTAGACGAACCCGCTACAACCTCCATTTCGTCCTGAACAGTCTGAGCAACATTAGCACTTGTGGTCGGTCGGCCACTACGGGGTCCATCGTCTAAACAACCTGTGGCTTCGAACTTCGACATCATTCTCTTCACAGCTGCAATTGTCATAGGACCTTTACCCGTTCGAGTACCCTTCGTATGGCGATAGGATCGTAAAGCTGCAGTAGCAGATTCCCCTTTCTGATAGTAGAGCTTCACTAACAATGCCTTCTCTGGTAACGTCAACATGCTGCGATTGCTGGTGCATCTGATTCTCTGTCTCATTTACAGCGCCTTTTATACACGATTCTCAGGCAGCGTCACTGACGTTTTGCTGTGCAGCGCCATCTGTCGGCCATTTTTTGAACTTTTTATTTATTTTTTGTTAAATAAAACCCCATGTCATTCCAAGCATGTGTGTAAATTTTTACCTCTCTACCTACATTATTCAGTGAATTATTAATTTATCAAATGTATACTGACTTTCTGATCACCCTGTACTACTTTAAAACATAGAAATGAAACATTTAGAAACTTAATTCCCAATTCGAACACGTAATTTTCATTGTAACCATTGCTCAATATTGTTCCCTGGTTCATTTTCAAGTCCACGCTTTGAAATTTACGCATGCCATTTGACACCTATTTCCTCGAAAGATAACAGTACACAAAAACGTATTCTTTGCAAAAATGACAATAATTGTTTTAAAAATGGAAAATCTTTTTATTACCTTTAAACAGAAAAAGTAATTAACCTTCTTTAAATTTACCATTTTTAATTTTTTTAAGTGTCATATTAAATACTTCAAAATAAAATGAAAATATTATTTTAAAAAAATCAAAAGTCTTTTTTTTTTAAATCTCTAAACAGATAAAGTACTTAACTTTCTTTAAATTTGTCATTAATAATTTTTTTAAATAACGTATTAAATACTTCAAGGTAAATTAAATTAATAAAAATGAGGATGATATACTACTTTAATACATCTTGGAAAAACGTGTTTGGCCTTAACTCAATAAAGTATTTTTATTTCTTTTCCACAAACATTTCGAATACCTAGCGTAATAATTAGAATTAAATTTATATTACACATAGAATTTCTGTATCAAAGTAAAGTAAGAAATTATATTAAAGAATCCTCTCTTAAATTTACAATGGATTATTTATTCTAAGTTTAGAACAAACTCTTTTTCACAAAGAAACTTCAGAAAATTCAAGTAATTAAAATTCCGGCGTCGAAGGAGTATAATATCGAGCGTATACTGAATTATTTATAAAAATACAAATTCGAAAGAAACAAGATCTTCACTGAATCGAGTTTGAGTTTTCTGATTAACTAATGAAGTAGACTAGAGAGTATTGCCTTGCATATTCATTATTATTACCTTTTCTTGTTCTATGCGATATGCGAAAATATATTGATAAAGATGTTACAGAAAACTACATTAAAAGTTTCAATATGAAGTGCAAAGCTTTTTTTCTATTAATAATTTTATATCCAAGTAGTATAAAATTGTTAATTTATAAAAAGGATTTGAAACAATTTTGCTTTAAAGAGATGATTTGTTTCTCACAAAATATTAATGCACAATTTGTATTCGCGAATTTTTCTTTTTTAACGTTTGACACATCAAAATGATTTCTTCAAACTACAGATTTGATATTATTATCATGTAAGGAACTTCATTAAAAATAGTTCTTCTTTAAATTTTACTTTAGTAATTCAAACACGTGTTAATAACATTTTAATATGGTGTTATGCTGCTGAAAAATGAAATATATTCTGAACCGTTTATTAAAGTTTCTACAATTTTGCTTTTTTTCCCTTCTTTTAAACGACTATTCACATTCATTAATATAAAAAAAGAACGCAAAAGTTCGGTATTATTTCATTATAGAAAAAAATATATTGAAAATATTACCGTGTGATTTTCTACATTTTTAGTTATGTAATTTATTTAGAAAACAAAGAAATATTTTGTATAGCGTTACAAAAAAACTGTTTGGTCTATTTGACTGAAAACATACTCAGGTTTTTTAATGCAGTATTTTGTAAAAATTCCACGCTTTGAAATATACACAGGCCAAATCACATCTATTTCCTCGAAAAATAACAGTAGAAAAAAATTTATTTTTTGCAAAAATTTATTTTTTGCAAAAATTTACAAAGATTGTTTTAAAAATGAAAAATCTTTTCTTTATCTTTATACAAAAAAAGTTATTAAACTTCTTTAAATTTGTCATTTACAATTTTTTAAAATTACGCACTAAATAATAAGTTAATTTCATAAAAATGAGGATGATATACTATTTTAAACCATAGCGGAAAAATTTGTTTGGCCTTAACTGAATAAACTGTTTTTATTTCTTTTTCACAAACATTTCAAATACCTAGCGTAATAATTAAAGTAACATATATACTACACATAAAATTTCTGTATCAAACTAAAGTAAGAAATTAGATTTAAGAACCCTTTCTTAAATTTACAATGGATTATATATTCCAAGTTTAGAACAAAATCTTTTTCTCAAAGATACTTTGGAAAATTCAAGTAATTAAAATTCCGGCGTCGAAGGAGTATAATATCTAGCGTATACTGAATTATTTATAAAAATACAAATTATAAACAAACAAGATCTTCACTGAATCGAGTTTGATTTTTCAGGTTAACTAACGAAGTAGACGAGAATGTTACCTTGCATGTTCATTATTATTACATTTTCTTATTATAAGCGATAAGCGGAAATATATTGATAAAGATGTTAAAGAAAACTACATTAAAAATTTCAATCTGAAGTGCAACGCTTTATTTCTACCAATAATTTTATATTCAGGTAGTATAAAATTGTTAGTTTATAAAAAGGGAGTTTGGTTTAAAGAAATGATTTGTTTCGCACAAAATATTAATATTCAATTTGATTTCGCGAATTTTTCTTCTTTAAAGTTTGAAATATCAAAAGGATTTCTTCAAACTAGAGTTTTGATATTATTACCATGTCAGGAAGTTCATTAAAATATCTTTTCTTTCCATTTTACTTTGACAAATCAAACACGTGTTAATAACATTTTTAATATGGTGTTAAGCTGCTGAAAAATAAAATACATTCTGAACCGTTTATTAAACTTTCTACAATTTTGCTTTTTTTCTTCTTTTAAACGATTATTTACATTCATTAATATAAAAAAGAACGTAAAGTTCTGTATTATTTCATTATATATAAAAAAATATTGAAAACATTACCTTGTCATTTTCTATATTTTTAATTATGTAATTTATTTAGAAAACAAAGAAATATTTTGTATAGCGTTACAAAAAATATGTTTTCGATCTATTTGGCTGAAAAAATACTTAGGTTTTTTTAATACAGAATCTTTTAAAAATAAGCAATTTTGCTGGAAATGATATTAAGATTTTACTTTTTGAGATAATTTGAAATAAAACATAACGACATAAGTTTCACTCTCGTTAATTTAGAATCGGACAAATCACTTAAATAAGGAACTAAATACTTCTTTGAAATTAACTAAGAAAATGAGGCTGATATACTACTTTAAAACATAGTAAACAAACATTTAGAAATTTAATTACCATTTCGAACATGTAATTTTCGTTGTAACCATTGTTCAACATTGTTCACTTGTTCATTTTCGAGAACAAGCTTTGAAATATACACATGGACAATTAACATCTATTTCCTAGAAAGTTAACTGTAGATAAAAACATATTTTTTGCAAAAATGACGATAATTGTTTTAGAAATGCAAACTCTTTGTATTACCTTTAAACAGAAAAGTATTTAACCTTCTTTAAATTTAACATTTATATATTTTTTAAAATATCGTATTAAATATTTCAAAATAAAATGAAAACTACTATTTTTAAAAAGTGAAAAGTCTTTTTTTTTAAATCTTTAAACAGAAAAATAAATTTACTTTCTTTAAATTTGTCATTTATAATATTTTTAATAGTATATTAAATTATTTTAAGTAAATAAATTTAATAAAATTAGGCTGATATACTACTTTAAAATATCGCGGAAAAACTAGTTTGGCATTAACTCCATAAACGGTTTTTATTTCTTTTTCACAAACATTTCAAATATCTAGCGCAATAATTAGAATAACATTTATGCATCACCCAAAATTTCGGTATCAAACTAAAATAAGAAATTAGATTAAATAATCCTTTCTTAAATTTACGATGGGTTATTTATTCTAAGTTTAGAACAAAATCTTTTTCTCAAAGAAACTTCGGATACTTCAAGTAATTAAAATTCCGGCGTTGAAGGAGTATAATATCTAGTGTATACTGAATTACTTATAAAAATAAAAATTCTAATGAAACAAGATCTTCACTGATTCGAGTTTAAATTTTCTGATTAACTAACGAAGTACACTATAGAGTATTGTCTTGCATATTCATTATTATTATTACCTTTTTCCATTTTATGTACTATGCGAAAACATATTAATAAAAATGTTGAAGAAAACTACATTAAAAGTTTTAAATCGAAGTACAAATCTTTATTCCCACCAATAATTTTATATTCAAGTACTTTAAAAATATTACTTTCAGAAAAAGGACTTGAAGCAATTTTGCTTTAAAGAGATGATTTAGCACTAAATATTAATACTCAATTTGTATTTGCGAAATTTTCTTCTTTACAGTTTGAAATATCAAAAGGATTTCTTGAAAATAAAGTTTTAATATTATTACTGTGTAAGGAAGTTCATTAAAAAATTTATTTTTTCTTTCCATTTTACTTTGGTAATTAGAACACGTGTTAATAACGTTTTAAATATTTTGTTAAGTTGCTGAAAAATGAAATATATTCTGAACTGTTTATTAAAGTTTCTACAGTTTTGCTTAATCTTCTTCTTTTAAACGACCATTCACATTTATTAATATTAAAAAAAGGACACTAAAGTTCTGTATTATTTCATTAAATAAAAAAATATATATATTGAAAATACTACCTTGTCATTTTCTATATTTTTAGTTATGAAATTTATTTAGAAAACAAAGAAATATTTTTATAGCATTACAAAAAAGCTTTGGTCTATTTGGTTGAAAAAATACCCAGATTTTTTAATGCAGGATCTTGTAAAAATAAGCGATATTGCTGGAATTGATATTAAGATCTTACTTTTTTAAAATAATTTAAATTAAAACACAATGATAAAGTTCACTCTCGTTAATTCAGAATCGAATACATCAGTTAAATAACATATTAAGTATTTCTAAAAAAAAAAAAATTTAAGAAAATGAGTCTGATATACTACTTTAAAACATAGTAATCCAACATTTAGATACTTAATTCCTATTTCGAACACGTAATTTTCATTGTAACCGTTGTTCAATATTGTTCACGAGTTCATTTTTGAGTCTACGCTTTGAAATATAAACATGTCAATTAACATCTATTGCCTGGAAAGATAAAAGTAGATAAAAATTTACTTTTTGCAAAAATGACAATAATTGTTTTAAAAATGAAAAATTTATTTATTAACTTTAAACAAAAAAGTACTCTTTTCTAAATTCGCCATTTATAATTTTTTTTAAATATTGTATTAAATACTTCAAAATAAAATGAATACTATTGTTTTTAAGAAGTTAAAAGTCTTTTTTTAGACATGAAAAGTAATTAACTTTCTTTAAATTTGTCATTTATAATTTTTTTAAATAACATATTAAATACTTCTAAATAAACTAATTTAACATATTGAGGCTGATATACAACTATAAAATATCGCGGAAACACTTGTTTGGCCTTAACTCACTAAAGTATTTTTATTTCTTATTCACAAACATTTCAAATATCTACAGCAATAATTTGAATAACATTTATGCATAATTTCTGTACCAAAATAAAATAAGTCATTTTTTGTATTTTTGGATATGTAATTTATTTAGCAAATAAAGAAACATTTTGTATCGTGTTGCAAAAAACTATTCGGTTTTATTTGACTGAAAAAAAAATATCAAGGTTTTTTTAGTGTAGCATCTAGTAAAATAAAGCGATTTTGTTGGAAATGATATTAAGGTTTTACAGTTTAAGGTAATTTTAACTAAAACGTAACGACAACAATTATGATTTATTTTGCATGATATTGCATCATTATGGAGTTAAAGGTAATGAAATATCTAAAGACAATGTAATGAAAAATTAAAATTAAGATGTTAATATTTGTATTTTTATATACTCTGCCGGTGGCTGTATTTACAGTTAAACATAAAGTTATGCATAGATTTGAGCAAAACTTTTTATGTATATTTTTGTCTACGGCAAGCAGGTCCTCCTTTAGTTTTGAAATATTTTGCGAGCAGGTGCTGTAATAGCAATTTTTGTGTCATTTTCCATATTGTACCATTGAAAAAATTGTGAAGTTATTCATAGAATTGAACTAAATTTGTTGTGAAATTGTTTGGCTATGGCTAATAAGTCCTCCCTGAATTTGAAAAAAAAAATCCTCTGGAAGGGGGCGCTGTAATAACATTTTTTGTGCAACTTTTAATATTGTACCACCAAAAAATGTATGGATTTATGTAGAGATTTGATCCAAATTTGTTGAGTATGCTTTTGGCTATAGCCAGAAAATATTCATTGAATTTTGAAAGATTCCGTAAAAAAAGAGCATTGTGATAGCATTTTTTGTACCATTTTCTCAATTCTTCTTCGTGTTTTGTCCATTGGCTCGTGCAGAGTCGGAAACCCTCATCCTGCTAAGCCGGGTGCATTTTCAGAAAGAATCACGTTTTGAGCACCAGACTTGGCGAGTCGACAAAAGCGAGAACGTTCAGCTAGCTGCATCGCCATGATATGAAATCCGTGAGAAAGAAAAGAAAAAAGAAAAATTGGAATTCTAGTTAGTTCGAATTAAACGATGTCAAGAGAAAATGAGTTCGAATTAATGAAAATTTTTAACGTTATTCTACCATTGAAAATTTTGGGACTTCATGTTTAGTTCGAATTAAGCGAAGATTCGAATTATCCGATTTCGAATTAACGAGAGTCGACTGTATTCAGATCTTGGTGCAATTGTTTACAGTACTTTAGGTAAAGTATAAGTATCCATCAGCTTTTGTGTGTCCCTGACAATACTATCTACTTTCTATTATACTGGATTTAATTTGTAGTAAACCTCAGCATTCGTACCATCAGCATAGCGCACTGAAGTTCTACCTACTAAACCACATAGAACAACACTCAGACTGAAACTTCTCACACTTGGGTGTCTTTCTATGTGGTTTAATCGGTAGAGCGGTAGAACGTCAGTGCGCTATACTGATGGCCCAGGTGCATTTTCAGAAAGAATCACGTTTTGAGCACCAGCCTTGGCGAGTCGGAGAAAGCGAGAACTTTCAGCTAGCTGCATCGCTAAACACAAAATAAACTAAGTTCAAATGTGTCATAAAACATATGATTAATAGAATCATATTTATTACAAGATAATCTTTACTACTGTTTTTAATTAACTTCTCAATTTCTTCGAAATAGCGAGTTAAAGAAATAATATTGTCGAATTGAGAAAAAAAACAACAACTTATGTTTAGATGTTCTGTGAAATTTAAAGCATTTTAATCTGAAAAAGCTCTTTGTTTTAAACTATGTTTTAATCGTAAACAATGGTGAATAACATTTCCTCATATTATAGTCTTTGCTTGATAATATTTACGGAAAAACAAATGAACGTTAAGCGCGATCTCTTTGCAGAAGGAAAGGTTGCTATTCGCTAGGCGTTTGACGTCACAAACAAGAAAGGGTGCGTAGCATTGACTTCATCTCCGCGCCAATCGTTGTTCTGGCGATAAGGTGCTCAAAACGTGATTCTTTCTGAAAATGCAAGCCGGGTATTTGCAAACAGCTGATGATAACACAATAAGGGAAAACTATTAATTTTCATAAATATCGCGATCCACATAACTAGTTTTTACTTCAATTAATGGAAAGAAGCAGGAATTTAAGATGTAAATCAAAGTTGGTACAGAGTTGAATTAATAATATTAAAATATTACCATGTGTGCAGGGTGCTGGTCACTCAGCTTCGGAATTTCCACAGCTAATGTAAAGTCTATGGCGATTTATGCTTTGTATATTTAAAATGTCTTCTCGGGAAATTAATATTTTTAATTTCTATTTTTTGTATACATTTCTTAAAGGATGTCTCTGTTTTTATTTGCTTTCAAAAAATTTTAAAGTATATACTTAATTTTATATAAAGTGTTAAAATTCATAGTTCGACAGCTTTTAACACATAAAATATTAAATTAAGTATAGATTTTAAAAATATTTTGAGAGCTAAGAAAAAGAAAAAAAATACTTTATAAAGAGCACACAGAAAAAAGATGTCAAAAATAGTAATTTTCTTCAAGAAGTATTTATCAAACGTTCACAGACTTTAAGGAGGTTAGGGGCTCAAAATTCCATTTTTTTATTTATAGAGATTTTACTAGCAGTTACCCGTGACTTCGTTCACATAACATTTAAAGAAGAAATAATTGATCAATCAAGCAAAAAATTCCGATGATGAAAAGCATGTGTAATTAACTGTTTATCGCAAATTTATGGTAAAAAACTCTGATAATCCCTATTTGCTAATTTGTTTGCTGTTTAAAATTTTCCTTTAAGCGATTAATACTAATAGATAGAAACATTCTTGAATTCTTTTGTTCAGCCCTGTAGTTTTCCAAGTGCCTTTACTACACGAAAGTATCTTTCTAAAATTTAGTTCAAACAAAAATATTTCTTATTACTACCTAAATTATATTTTCAGAAATTATCATCCGAAGACAACCTTGTATCCAGTTCTTTGCGGGACCCTGTATATCATTTTATATATATACTACAAACATTTCTTAGCTTACTAAATGCAGTTCAAAATAAAAATGCATATTTTATTTTAAAACCACCTTTAAGTAAATTACGCTCATATAATTACCTTTCCGAGATCTTTTGTGTAACCCTGTATATATAAATTTAACTATTTAAACTATTTCCATTTATACTCTCCATTTAATATGCATAAATTTAGCGAAACTTAAAAGCACATATCATAATTCAAAATGCATTTCATCCATGCGACAGTCATCATCCATCATATACAGTACTTCGAATAGAATATACAATATTTGAAATCTTTTGTGTGTCCCTGTAAATGCTATGTACTTCGTATTATGCATGAAATAACTCACATTAAGACTCAGCAACATATATCAATTTGATTATACATGAAATCGTTTACCATAATTAAATTATGTCGGAAACTGTTTCTCCCTTTATTCTTATGCAATGGAATTCTTCTGTGTAACCCTGTAAATGAATAATAAGTGTACTTTTCACTACATACTTTACAAAATGCATATTTTAGTGCACTTTGTAAATGCATATAAATTTGAATATGTTTCACAGGGTGTAACATCGTTAAATTTAATTAAAACGATTTTCCCCATAATGCCGTAATGTAAGGAAATTTTTTGACAATCCCTGTAAATAAACTAAACATGGTAGAAACTTTATTTTCAATAGGTATTCGTGCTAGGTAAACGTTAAGAACGTCCAAAAACTTCATGGAAATCGGAGTATATTTACGAAAGTTAGAAAGCGACCAGACAGACAGACAAACCGAAAGCATAATAACTTTTCAACTTTGTTCGAAAGTGTTAAAAAATCGAGCCAAAAATATATTAATCAGTAGTTTTATTTTCCGCCTTTTCCCCGCAAAAATTTCTTCCATTGATAATTATGAGTATTGAATAAAAATATTCATTTGTATGTAACTTATAACTTCTTAATTAGCATAAGTAAAAAATATTTCTGATTGATTTTAAATATGACGTCATTATTTATCTCGCTCCATTAGCTACTGATATTCATACCCCTTGTATTTTTAACGACTGCTATAATGTACCTGTTTTATTTCAACTATGACGTCACATTTTCATAAGTGAACCATTTTATTAAAAATATAATTCTTTTTCATTCTTTTTACTTTTAATTTATGTCGCCATATTTTACACAAAAATTCCCATTAACTAAACAAATATCCTTGTTAAATATATTATAAAAAATACACTTTTTATTTTTATTTCAAACATGACGTCATATTTATTTTCTTTTAAATTATTTTATTATAGTTTTTCGCGTGGAAGTTTTCTATTAAAAATTCATTGCCGCTGAAAAATTATTATTCCAATTTTTTATTTTCTTGGCAACAGGAAAGGAAAATGGTTAAATTTTATCTGAAAAATGCCTATTGATTTTGTATGAAAAATAATTAAATTTTGAATTATTAAGGAAAATATTTGAATAAAATAAATAAAAATTAACCTATGTTAATTCCACTCCTATAATCTATCCATATGCAAAGATTCAAAGACATTAATCCATCCGTTTTGAAGCCAAGTTCATTCCAATTTTTCGGACACACTTTCACATTTATAATATATATAAGGATTATGAATTTTTTTCTGAAATATATATTAATATAATAAGAATTTTGAATGTAAAAAAATGTGAGAAATTTTAAATATTTAAAAAAAATAAGTTTTAAAAGTTTAAACATATTTAATTTTTGATGTAACTCTGAAAGTACTTACTCGATTTACAAAATTTTTACACTTTTGTGTACAGAAAATGTGTCATTTTAAATTGTATTCAGGATTTTTTTAAATAATAATTAAGAATTTCATAAAAAAATTTTAAGTAAAATAATAAAGTTTTTTTTATGAGAGAGTTTTGCATTAATTAGTATATTTTCACAATTATCACTCAAAAATAAAAATCCTGAAGGCAATATGTTGGAAATATAGCATAAAAACTCTGTTAAAAATTTCATACACATATCTTGCCAGAAACATTAGATATATCCTTTTAAAGTTGACAAAGCGTGAAAAATGCATTTTGAGATAAACGAAGTTAAAATTATAGGCAGAAGGCAGCTGGTGCATCGCTTCTCAAGGCAAAATGTGTTATACACTGTAAAAAGAAAAAAAAAAAAAAAAAAAAAAAAAAAAAAAAAAAAAAAAAAAAACGGACGATTTAACGGAAGTATTATTGGTAATCTAGACGCCAGTAGTATTTATTGTTTTTTAACGTAAAAATTCCCTGAAATGTATTTACTGTTTTTTAACGTAAAAATTTCCTGAAATATTCCGGTTTTTTTTTAGTTTTTCCCGGAATTTACGGAATTTTTTCCGTTAAAAAACAGTAAATAGTACTGGCGTCTAGATTACCAGTAATACTTCCGTTAAATCGTCCGTTTTTTTACAGTGTATCTCTAGATCTAATGAAGATAAAAACATGTGGTTTGCGGTATTTAACGGTAAAAACTCAGTTTTCTTAAGCCAATAAAAAAAATTTGGAGAATTTTTAGCCCTATTAATATTGTGAAAGGGAATACAGATGACCAGCCCCCATTAAGAGTGAGTAGAAATTAAACAGCAGCTGGTAATACCGAACTACGCTCATTTAAAATTGGCTCGCATTCTAATCTGAATTTATAGAAGATTCCCATAGTTTCTGAAAGCCAACTTTTTCGTCAAATTTCATCATATCATCGATAAAAATTTTTGAATTTGGCGACTTTTTTTTATTTTGAGCCAAACATGTCTTTTGGCATTACCGTAATTGTGACAGTCACTTATTTGCCAAATTTTGTGAATTTTGTCAAATATTGGCAATTTTTTTTTACTGTTGACAAATATGGGACTTCGTTTAATTCCAACATTTCAGATACATATTAACTATTTCTACTTTAATTCCCATAGAATTGTATTATCCCGTAATGATCCACTAATCAAATTTTCACAAAAATGTGAGAAGGCATAGTAGTATTCATGTACCCCACCACGGTAAGATAAAAAAAATTATGAAAATTATTAGAGTCAATTTTTTATATAAAAGTTGCACACATACACACAGATACATATATATTCATACACACACACTTGCACAGACATGTACACACATGCAGGCACTAAATGTACTGATATTATAATATACGGGTCATTTTCACCGTTCACTTACATTTCATGGTAACAGACTTGACAAATAACGGACTTGACATTTCAAATAAAACTATTAAAATGAACTAGCTTGTATATTTTCTAATTTAGATAATAATTTACATACCTTCTAAAACTATTTAGTGAACTTACGTAGCAGCTTAAATTTCATCGCTCACAAATATGATAACAGACTTGACAAGTAACGGACTTGCCATTTCAAATAAAACTATTAGAAATGAACTTGATTGTATAATTTCTAACTTAGAAAATAATACATATACCGACATGCCTTCTGAAACTCTTTAGTAAACAATATTTAATTACAAAGAGTGCAAAAATCATTATTTTAATATTAAAATTTACGGTAACAGACTTGACAGAGAAAAAAAATATCAACTTTTATGAAAGTTTATTCTTGCCATTGCTAAAAAATTGAAAAGTGAAAAATAGCAAGCAGTAGTTGCATGAATAGTTTAACTATATCGCCGAATATCTGTTGCTAACTTTAGCAGAATTAGAAACCTATTTTGACTAAAATAATCACAAGGTAACGGACTTGACGCAAAGTGAGGGACAAAAATTTTCTGTGAATTTCTCAAAGAAAATAACTCTTGTAAACGAATTTTTGCTTATTATAGAACACTAACAGTTCATATTTAAAATAATTAAATCTATTTATTAAAAAAGTAATAGGTTTAAAAAATAACAGTTAATGACATAAACTGTAAATGAAACAGGCATTTTCCCTTAGAATCACAATTTTAAAGATTTATATCTCAAAAAAAATTTTTGATTTTTTTAATTTTTCATGTTAGAAATGTTCAATATAATCTTCTTTAGCTAATGCATAGCTGAAATCAAACTTTAAATATTAATTTATGTTTGAATTTTCTTATTTTTACTCTTGGACAGCATGTGTAAAAATGGACCATACGATAAATAAAGATACAATAAAAATAAAATAAAAAGATAAAATAAAAATATAATTAAAATTAAAAAGCCGATACTGTAATGACATTAAAAATCGAAAAAGAAAATTTAAATGGAAAAATGTTGCATAGTCAAAACGGTTGCGAAGAAAATTTCAAAGCTTCAAATAGAAAATATGCTTAATTATGCATTTTTTAATAGGTTATTTCTAGCGGCAATTCAAACTGCGATCTAAGACTATAAATGGAATGAATATTTTATCAATGCTTGCATCAAAAATGTTATATACATTGAAAGACTTAATTGACCAATAAAGATCTTTTTGTCTCTTTGAAAATAACTGCAGAAAAACGATTTTCATTAGCTTCTCAGCTGTTATTATGTATGTGATTGAATTCTCGAAATTAAAAGCTGGTTTCGTTAAATTAATTCTTTTTTTTCTACAATGTATTATCAAAAGGTAAATGGGAAGCGTTTCGCTTTTAAATTTCATAAATAGAAGTTTTATATGAGAGATATTGATTTAAAAGGAGAAAGATTTTATTTAAAGTAAGAAAAAAATATAAATATATACAGGACAGTTGCACCGTAAAATTTTAACTAACAAGAATGTATTTATTAAAATACAACACATTGCTCAGTGGTGCACAAAACTTGTACAATTAAAATAAAATAAAACTATCAACGTTTCGCGCCGTCTTCTGCGGGCGTCTTCAGGAAAATACGATAACGGAAGGACTAAGTTTGCATCTTGATCGAGAGATAATATTCCTAATAAATTAAAATTTAAATGAATTAAAATTTTAAAAATGTTGCTACTTACACGTGAGTAAAAATTAAAATATTGCAACGAAATAAAAAATTTTAAGATTTTATGAGGTTATGCCATATTTTTGGTATATTGTAGGATAAATTATCATTACATGGTTTATTTTCTCGAGCGATGATTTCGATAGATTCTCCATGTAATGATAATTTATCCTACAATATACCAAAAATACGGCATAACCTCATAAAATCTTAAAATTTTTTATTTCGTTGCAATATTTTAATTTTTACTCACGTGTAAGTAGCAACATTTTAAAAATTTTATTCATTTAAATTTTAATTTATTAGGAATATCATCTCTCGATCAAGATGCAAACGTAGTCCTTCCATTATCATATTTTCCTGAAGACGCCCGCAGAAGACGGCGCGAAACGTTGATATTTTTATTTTATTTTAATTGTACACATGTATATTAAAATTCCTGTTTTGTGCACCACCGTGCAATGTGTTGTATATTAATAAATACATTCTTATTAGTTCAAAAAAAAATATTTTTGCAGTTTATCTAATATTTAAAATATATTTGTTAATCTGCTGTTGATTTCATCCATAATGAAAAACAATTTGTATACGTTCATATTTATAATTTAAAGTTATTTATTTGATAGATTCTGCCTGGTAAAGTTGAATCATTTTACCTTTTTTTAGAAATAGGAATCTTCCTGCATAACTTAACTGCATAAATATAATCCAGTGGATCACTGTTTTGCAGTGAAGCCTTTGAAATTTGAAATCTTTTCCGTTTCTTAATTAACATTTCAGAATATCGTCTAATGCACTGTTTTCCAAAAATTAAGATAAAACAATAAGATTTGCCTCTTCGTTAGTCTTTCATTGTGCTCCAAACATGTTTTTTGGTACTACTGTAATCTTGAAAGTCGCTTTTTTCGTTAAATCTTGTCAGTTTCGTCAAATATTGGTAATTGTGTTCGAACTGTTGCCAAATTTGTTATTTCGTTTACTTACAACTGTTCAGTAACGTATTTACTATTTCTACTTCTATTCCGATTGAAATGCCTTATCCAGTAATGACTCACCGCTCAAATTTGCTGGAAATTGTGAGAAAGCGTAGTAGTCGTCTCTTACCCCAACACGATTGGTAAAAGAGTTTATAAAAATTACTGTTATTGTGCTTATATATACAGATATATATTATAGGATATATCTGTGATTTCCGGCAATAACCAGGAAAGGCACATTTTTAATGTTTTGAGTAATTAACGCTTAGAGTTTTCAAATGTCTTTTTATCATTACTTTTATAAAATAGATTAGAACTTAATAATTTTCACTACATTCAATTAGGATATAAGAACCTCTTTTTTTTGCCAAAAGAGTTAGATACAAATGGTTTTTATTAATTGAGAACCAATTGAATTTTTTTTTCAATTTTTAAATAAAAATTTATAGTCGCCCTATGACGGGAAGTATTCGATTTTCATTTTTCAGTACTATGGCATATGAAAGTACTCTTTTAAAATTACATTTTCCCAAATTGTTTCAATTTTTTCAAAAATGTGCCTTACTTGGTTATTACCGGAAGTTACAGATATAATGACAGAAAAGCGTTTAGAATAATATTAGAAAACAGAGATATATTTAAACTTAAAAAACCGATACAGTAATTATATTTTTAAAAAATTGAAATGGTAAAATGTTGCATGGTCAAAACGGTTACGAATAAAATTTCAAAGCTTCAAATAGAAAATCTGCTTAATTATGTGTTTTTCTATAGATTATTTCTAGCGGCAATTCAAACTGTGATCTAAGACTATGAATGGAATGAATATTTTATCAATGCTTGAATAAAAAAGTTATATACTGTAAAAGATTTAATTGACTAATAAAGATCTTTTTGTCTCTTTCAAAGCAGCTGCAGAAAAATGTTTTTCATTAGCCTCTCAGCTGTTTTCATGTATGTGATTAAATTATCGAAATTAAAAACTGGCTTCATTCAATTAATGCTTTTTTTCTATAATAGGATTCTAAAAAGGTAAATGGGGAAGCGTTTAGTTTTTAATTTCCATCAATGAGAAGTTTAATTTGAAAATTTGAAATGAAATTTAAAAAAAAATGTAAATGAAAAAGAGACAGATTGTATTTAAAATAAGAATAATTTTTTTTAATTCCTGTAATATTTACATTATATGTGTAAATCTGCTGTTGAATTCATACATAACGAAAGACAATTTGTGTGTTTCTTCTGGTAAAGTTGAATCATTTTACTTTTTTTCGCAAATAGGAGTCTTTGTGCATAACTTAACTACATAAATATAAATCAGTAGATCAGTGTTTAGAAGGAGAATGTTTAAAAGCTGTAGCTGATGCTTTTCCATTTCTTAATTATCATTTCAGAGTATCGTCCCATACGCTGTTCTCCAAAAATTAAGATAAAACAACAAAATTAGCCACTTCGTATGTCTTTCATTATGCGCCAAACATGTCCTTTGGCATTACTGTAATCTTGAAAGCCGCCTTTCCGCCAAATCTTGTCGATTTCGAAAATATCGGCAATTTGTTTGAACTTTTGCTAAATTTGCTACTTCATTGACTTTCAATTGTTTAGCCACTATTTCTATTTCTTTTCCAATTGAAATGCATTACCCCGTAATGATCTACTAATCAAATTTGACCGAAAACTTCAAAAAGCGTAGTAGTTGTCCCATGCTCCACAACGGTAGAATATAAAAATTATCAAAATTGTTAGAACCGTTTTTAGGTGCGTTCGTAAATATTGTTACGAATTTTGTACTGTAAAAATAATGTAAATAAACTTATTAAGCTCCATTCCTTTACTAATATTAGTTTTTGTTACATTGTCTCTGTTATCAAGCAAACTTGTCTATTATTTTGCAGTGAATGTGTATGGCAGCTTGGCGAAATATTAGAGATATCGCCAAGTTGGCGTCACTTTTGGCAACTAATTTTTGTCGCCAAATTTGGCGATATATCGCCAAGTGGTGACAAATTTGGCGATTGTTGGCGATGGTAACCCTTTCCTCTCTATGGTAACCCCCCTTTAGATATGCTGATACATTGAATGTTATTCCGTGGTTTTCTGGAATATTCGAGAAGCCTGTGGAAATTTCCAGCACATGCTGCGAGTCTATATAAGGAGAGCAATACGAGCTGTTGGGGTTATTATTTATCAGTCAGTCATTGAGTGAGCTGTGATTGTTTAAGCAAGTTTGCTTGAGTTTTCTCTACGTTGTTTTGAATGTGATTTAGCGTTGAGACATTGTATAAAGAGTCTCTGGGACCTATATCTGTACTTGTACGATAGATTTGAACAGTTATTTTTGAATATCGAGTAATATTTGTGAGTTTCGAAGACTCTGTTGTTCTGAAGATCTGTAAATAAATTATTTTCTACTTTTCTAAGAGGCAAGAGTTTGAAGTTGTCTAACCATAAGATCAAAAGAACCCTATATACGCTGGAACAATATGTAAATACGTAGCACCTATTGTTGTCGCTCAGTCCGTCCGTGTGTCCGTCTGTCTGTCTGTCCGTCCGTCTGTCTGTCTGTCCGCATATAACAACGCAAAAACTACCCAACCGAATCATTTGAAATTTAAAATACATAATTATAACATAATTTTGTCGAGTCATTTCATATTTTATGAAAATCGGATGCATAGATCAATTACAGGGACAATCAAAAGGATTCCGTTACATTACGGTCAATGGGGAAAAAAGTTTCAAATGTATTTTAATCGTTTGAAATTTAAAACATATAATTATTGCGTAATTTTATCGAGTCACTTCAAATGTTATGACAGTCGGATGTATAGATCAATTACAGGGACAATCAAAAGGATTCCGTTACGTTATGGTCAATGGAGAAAAAAGTTTCAAATGCATTTTAATCGTCTGAAATTTAAAACATATAATTATTACATAATTTTGTCGAGTCATTTCAAATGTTATGAAAGTCTGATGCATAGATCAATTACAGGGACAATCAAAAGTATTCCATTACGTTATGGTCAATGGGAAAATTTTTCAAATGCATTTTAATGATGTTACACTCATTCGAGCATAATAGAATTGGCATGAATCTATCAAGTATATACTAAAATATGCATTCTGTGATGGAAAGAATTTTTATTATTAAATTACAGAGCCACACAAAAGTATTCCACTACATAATGCTGTACGGGGAAACATTGTTTGGGGCATGTTTTAATTATATTCAACTTTTTCACATTTTATGAATAATATATACGTTGATGAGGTGCAATAAAAATTACTTCCTGCATATTTACAGAAAAACAAAGATTTCGACTACTATACTGTATCCGAAGTACGCTCTACTATATCACCAAGATCTGAATATTTTTAAAACTTCGTTATCGTACGAACGCACCTCATTTGCTACGCTCCACGTGCAATTTCCAACTTGTTATTTTTGTAGTATTATTTAGTACCAAAAAATTAAAAATATTCCCCCCCCCAATTTTATGTACAATTTCTTTACTATTAGCGTGCAATTAAAAGCAGAGTCGATTTTAGAATTTTCCAAAATTTAAGGCATTTGATGCTGAAAACTTTAAAAATTCATCAGTGTGAAATTTTGGACGGCAAAAATTGCGAATTTCGACAAACGGTTGTCGCAAAGAATCAAATTCATCAATCGTTCGCAGAAAAATAATCCTCTAATTTCGTCAAATTATCACGGAAATACACGAAATATCGTCGATGGATAGCGCAAATAACACAAATTTCATCAAAAAATCGTGAGAAAGTGCGAATTTCATCTATAAATCGTACCATAAACGCGAATTTTTTCTTTCATGAATCGCGTAAAAAACGCGAATTTCGTCCGTAATTTGCGTAAAAAGCGCGAGAATTTCTTCGTCAGATCGCGCAAAAACGCAAATTTCACCCAAAGGTCGTATAAATAACGCAAATTTCGCCAAAAGATCGCGCTAAAATGCTAATTCCATCTATGAAGCGCGTAAAAAACGTGAATTTCGTCTATGAATCGTGTTGAAAACGCGAATTTATTCCATGAATTGTGCTAAAAACGCGAATTTCTTTGACAGATAGGGCAAAAAAATGAGAATTTCTTTCACAGATCCCGCAGAAAACGCGAATTTCTTTGACAGATCGCACAAAGAAGTCCAATTTCTTTGACAGATCGCGGAAAAAAACGCGAATTTCGTCGACAGCTCGAGCAGACTCGTGAATTTTTTCTATGAATCGCGTAAACACAGAAATTTCAGCCATGTGAAAATAATATAACACATAATTTTATTAAACATTAAATTTGCAGAAAGTTTTCTGACTCAATTTGCGTGCTCAGAAAGTTTTTGATGTTATACAAGTCTGCCTGTCACATTTGTGATTTTAGCATAATTCGATAAATGAAGCGGCACATCTTCACTTTTATGCCAGAAAAGTTTTTTGCGTTTTTCCAACTTACCTAAATATTTAACAAATGTGTTATACAGTCGGCAATTTTACTTTCACAAAATGATTGAAAAGACTTTAGCATTGTATAGCTTGAAGATCATTTGGAATTAAAATTGATAACATTAACACATTTCATAATTTTAATAACTTAAAAGTTGGTGAATTTTTTTCCTTCTGTGGATAACAAAACACACAAGAAAAGCATTTCAAGATTTTGGTTTTTATCCAATTTATACTATCATTATTCTACATCAAACATATTTAGCATTTTTATGTTTCTGGTTATCATTGATTACCGATTTTATAATGTAAGTTGCATATGTTTTATGATTGTTTGCTGTCTAGTACACTCTTAAAACGAAAGAGCTGATTTGGCTTCTCATGAAAGAGCTGTAATTTTTTTCGATCATAAAAGAATTGTTTATCAAACAATTGAATATTCTTGATTTAAATTGGTTATTTAAATAGCTCAACTTCATTTAAATTGGTAAACAACAGCTCGTAACTCGAGTTATTTCAACTCTTTTCGAGAAGCTGCCTTTCAAAACGTGAGATGAGTGGATTTCAGCTCAACTTGAGCTATTTTGTGGCTGACTTTTTAAGATAGTAGGGGCTGCATTACAGCCATATTTTGTTAGACGTTTCCTTTTATAATGCTTTTTGAGATTCATAATTCTTTTAAAAGTTGTTAGTATCATATTTTGATATTCTCAATATTTTTTAGGTTAAACATGTTCAAGGTAGTAAGATTTAGCAATGTCTTTAAGGGTGTTCTCAATTGCTCCGCTCAACAAGCGCAACAAATTCATTTTTTTAACGGAGAAGACAGAAAATTGGAAAGGCCATGGCTATAGAAGCGATTTCAAATCGAACTTCTTTTTCCATTTTATGATCGTTAAATTACCTATCCAGTTCTAAGCTATTTCGATCACGTGATCACCCGTTTTTCTCTTGCTTTTCGACCGGTTTTTCTGCTTTCGCCGGGAAACGTGCTCAAAAACGTCAACTTTGAAGGCTTGTTATGAAAAATCTATTGTGTTTTTTAAAAAAACAGCAAATTGAGTTCAATTAGACAGTTTCTGAATAACAATACCTGCTATTTTCATGCATTTCCGAACAAAATTAATTAAAGCATATGTCACAAAGTTGCCCTTTTTGATTCAAGAACAGCCTCAAGTACAGTATGAAAGTTCTTTTCATGTTAATACAGCAGAGCAAAAATAAATTCAAAACTCATTTAACTTCTTAATTCTGGCGTCCGTGACTTTCACTTCAGGGTTAGCAGCTTAGCACTTTTTCATACTAAAAAAATCTACAATTCATAGCAGAAATTCTGGCGGAAGAAATTTTAATTTAGTCTAACACAAAATGTTTGTAATTAAATAAAGAAAACAGTATTATAAGGAATTTCTTGTATGAAAACGAAATTTCGGAGTTAAAAAAAAGGCAAATTGACAACACTGTTTAACGGGCAGTGCAGGCTGCTTTTTTTATTCATATTGTTTGGCTTTACGAGATTTTTTTATATGTAATACTAAAATTGACTTAATTCCCGCATCTTTTATATACTATTAAACAAGATGAATGAAATAATTGAAAAAAGTGATGGCAATCTAAATCTGAAATTTTTTTATTGCAGATTCACTTATCAGTAGCCACGCTTAAGAGGTTAATAAACATTCGAAAAGAATGAAAAAAAATTAAAATATTTTTAAATATAAAAACAAGATCGTAAAATATATTTAAATATAGTTCATATAATTATTTTGGTGTTGAACTTATTTTAAGCTTTTGATTAGGAAGTTTTTTAATTAATATATATATATATATAAATTAATTATTTTTTATTTTGCATGTATTTCTTTTATTTTTAATCTAAAAGATTATTTTTCAAAAAAACAAAAACTGACAAAGAGTCCGTGATTTAAAAATTTAAAATTGCCCTCCTAAAATATCGAATTGCCCCCCCCCCCAGTGGCGCATACGCCTGTTAAAAACAGACTAATTTAAGTAGAATTAATCACATAAAATGTATGGGATTCGAGATCTCCCAATGCGTCAAACGTATTGTACGTTAATTAAAAGCATTTATTTGATTATTATGACTGGTATACACATGAAATAAGATTTCTTTACTTTGATGTGAATTAATTAGGAACCATTATGAGGAGAGTTCCATTGAATAATTGAAGGAAAATGTGTCTTATCCTTACTATGCAGATTTAATTATGCATTATTATTAGATTAATTTTAAACACGATTATTCAATCGGTAAATCAATTATAACAGTAGTAATTTATTCCATTTTTCAATATTGGGTGAAAAAAGTCCGGGCCAGGATTCGAAAGTTATCGTTGAGGTTAATTGGGTGAAGTAGTCCTCCAGTGTTCGTGTCCGGGATAGCTCAGTTGGTAGAGCATTGGCGGCTTCAGCCAATACATCCCTGGTTCGAATCCTGACCCGGACTTTTTTCACCCAAAAAATGAAAAATGGAAAAGTTATATCTGTTATGCATTATTAATTATTTATTTGACCTTTACTTTTAATAATGTAAATTTTAAAAAAATCTTGTTTTTTATCATTTTAATTTATTACTTTACTTATTTTTTTATCATTTTACTACATTGTACGCAGTCATTATAAGTTTATTGCATTATTACATTCAAACTGCTGTTTGAAAATGTAAACAAAGCAACTGTGGTGCATCTGTGGTGCAAAGAACATTTGTTATTAATTTATAAGGTCACACAAAAGTATCCCATTACATAATGGTATAAAGAGAACATTGTTTGGTGCGCATTTCAAATGTAATTAACTATTTACAATTTTATAAGATTGATATATGAGAGTGATATTTTTAAAACTTCGTTATCGTACGAACGCACCTCATTTGATACGTTTCACGTGCAATTTTCAACTTGTTTAGTTAAAATTTGCACACACACATATATATTAGGGTGGAGTGGAAAAGACCAAAAAAATTTTTTCTGGAATTTTTTCTTTGGATGGGTCTAAAAAGTTGCCTTTTGGCACACTGAATATAAGGTTAAAATTTCATTTCGTTTGGAATTCATCTTTAGTCAACTACCAGCTCTTAAAGATTATGCTCTTTATATGTGAAAATCAAAATTTCACTATGTAGTGTAAATGACCAAAAAAATTTTTTTTTGGAATTGTTTCTTTGGATAGGTCTAAAATGTTGCTTTTTGGCACACTGAATATATTGTTAAAATTTCATTTCATTTGAAATTAATTTTAGTTCCCTACCAGCTCTTAAAGATTATTCCCTTTTTATGTGAAAATCAAGATTTCACAATGTAGTGTAAATTAATCAACATTTTTTTAAAACTAAATTTCTGATTTTAGTAAAATAACCCACAAAAATTACTTTTTAAAGTATTACTTGTGAACGATCTAAGTATAGTTGCGTTTTAACTCTTTGAATCGCGAATAAAGCCCTAAAATTTGAATCGTATTGTAGAGAAGAGAAAACACAATAATTAGACATGCTTTCACTTTTATTTTTCGAATGCACATGAAAGATAGTTCTCTAAATCTAAAGAAAATGCAGTTTTCTGAATATATAGTAATTAAATGAAAAGAATATATACGATGTATTGTAAAACGATCTTTCATTTCATTCAAATTTATATTAGTCTTTGTTATAAAAATTAGGTATTACCTTTCTTGATTTGATTTTACTCATATATATCCGGCTCTTGCTTCTACTACTACAGCCGCTAATGGCGCTTCAACAACTAAGTTTACTCATCTTTCGAATACTTGAATCTAACAGGGAAATTTTTCAATTGAAAAGGTCGGACTTTCGATTTTTTTCTGAGAATTTCCAGTTTCTCTCTCGGTACCCTTTTAAGAATGTGGGGCGATTTCACATTCTTGCCATTTAATAATGTTTATATAGTTTGCAACACTGAATTTCGATATTGGAATACGAAACTTATTGTCTACTTGAAACTTATGTCTTATTGTAGAACATATAATATCCTTCATCTTCAATATTTTTCGGAATCCAAATTCGCCAACATGATTTATTTAATCAGTTATCGTTCCTGTAAATTTTCATCTCAATGACAGAAGTATACGTTTTGTTAAATAACGGGATTCTGAATTTTCTTTAATTATTCCTTTAAATAACAAACCAACTTAATTGTTTATAAAAAAAAACATTTTGAGCTCTATTGTTGCAAGAAGAATCTTTCTTGAAGTGAAACAACATAGACAAGTATACTTTCATTACAAATTCAGCAATAATCTTCAGATTTTGGGATGAATTCTGACTTCCACTCTGCAAACTAAGTAATCAATTGGCAGTTGTCAATCATTTAGGATCATTTAAATCTTGCTGGATTACGATTTACCAGATTTGAGGAACATTGACCAGATGCAAATGTTTGACACATGTCATAAAGATAATTTTGGTCTACACTTAACTCTCCAGAATTCATTTCTGTGTGATAGGAGAAGATATTTTTTAATTTCCATAACTGTATATTGTTCACATTGATCCAACGACTTTCCAGTTAGAACAGGAAAAGCTCGTGAGCATTTATTTGGTTTATCAAGTTCAATGACTTAGTGGCAATTCATTTGCTGAGAGCTGATATATTAACCACAAAAACGGACGACTAAATCTTAGTTTCAAAAATCTATTTGCATAATTTTTTATATTATTTTTTATAGTTGTTCCGTCAAATCCTATTGCCATATATTTATCAAGGTTTAAATGTTTTTCAGTGCAATATTTTAATACTTCCTGCAATGATCTTTCCTGGTCCAAAAGATGGTGTAATGTATCCCAAATACAGATCGTTTGACTGTTAAAATCAGAGATTATGTTTGTAACTTATAGTTCTTCCATATATCTCCAATTTTCCATAATCTTCTTTGATTTTGGAAAATTTAATAAGCTTCTGATATTCAGAAAAATTGTTGCCTATCATTTGATCATTAAATCTTTGGGAAACTACAATAATTGATGCCTTCGATGATTTCTCTCTGGATTTTTTTTTACCTCTGGTTTTGACGATACTTTACAATTACTGATGTGTTTTATTTATTGTTTTGTATAATAATAATATTTTATAGCATTCTGCTATTGTTGGCAAAACAGCTTTATTTAGTTTTGAAGAATCACCAACTTCTAGTAATGGTAAACTTCGATTTGCTTACACGCGTACTCATTTTGACTGTAAAAATGACAACATACAATTTTTAAAACTCAATAAACCGTTTAAAATATTTAAAAATAAAGACTTAAAGTTTAAAAATGATGAAAAGAATTACACTATACATTTTAAATATAAAAATATCAAACGATATTACCAAAAAAATCCTGTTAATGTACAATTTATTGTAAAAATCTATCGTATAAATACATGAAAATATAAATGTTCTGGTAGATTACTCAAGAATTTTTTCAAAATTCATAAAATTTTGCACGTGTGGTTGTGAAGAAAATTTCAAAGCTTTAAATAGAAAATCTGCTTAATTATGCGATTTTCAATAGATTATTTCTAGAGGCGATTCAATCTGCGATCTCAGACTATAAATGGAATGAATATTTTATCAATGCTTGAATTAAAAAAGTATATACTTTGAAAGACTTAATTGACCAATAAAGATCTTTTTGTCTCTTTGAGAGCACCTGCAGAAAAATGTTTTTCATTATCCTCTCAGCTGTTTCTATGTATGTGATTAAATTCTTGAAAATAAAAGCTGGTTTCATTCAACTAATATTTTTTTTTTTTCTGCAATAAGATTCTAAAAAGGTAAATGCGAAGCGTTTGGCTTTTAATTTTCTTCAATAGAAGTTTTATGTGGGACACATGAAATTTGAAAATATGTGAATCAAAAAGAGAGATATTGTATTTAAATAAAATATTTTTGAAATATGTGTAATATTTATAATATATGTGTCAAACTTCTGTTGAATTCATACATTGTGGAAAAACAAGTTGTATACATTCATATTTATAATTTAATGTTATTTATTTCCTAAATTTCTGCTTGGCAAGTTTGAATATTTTTACCATTTTTCACAACTAAGGACCTCCGTGCATAACTGAACTACCTAAATATAAACCATTGGATTAGTGTTTTTCAGAGAAGTCTTTGAAATTTGCTGCTCATACATTACTTAACATTTCAGAGTATAATCTAGTATACTGGTTTCCAAAAACTAAGATAAAACAACAAAATTTGCCACTGAGTTTGTCTTTCATTTTGCGCCAAAACATGACTTTAGGCAATACCGTAATTTTGAAAGTTGCTTTTTTTCCCGACAAACCTTGTCAAGCTCGTGAAATATCGGCAAATTGCCAAATCGGCTGTTGCCAAATTTACGACATTGTTTCCTTCCAACTCTTGAGCAACATATTAACTATTTCTACTTTTATTCTCTTTGCGAAACATTTTCCTATAATTATCCACTTACGAATTTTGCTGCAAAATGTGAGAAAGCATTTTAGTCTTCCCTTATTCCAACACGGCAGGATTAAAAAAAAAACTGTAAAGAACGTTTTTTAGATAATATTTGCTCTCATACACGCACGCCTGCACATAGATACCTACATATACATATACACTTACATGCACATAAATATCGTCAGAAAAATGTGCTCATATTACATTATAAGATAAATAAAGGTACTAAAACTCTTAGAATAATCTTAGAAAACAAAAATATAATTAAACTTAAAAAGCTGATAATGTAATTAAATTATAAAAATATAAAAAAAATTGAAATGGAAAAATGTTGCATAGTCAAAACAGTTTGGGAAGAAAATTTTAAGCTTCAAATAGAAAATCTGCTTAATTATGCAGTTTTCAATAGATAATTTCTAGCAGCAATTCAAATTGTGATCCAAGACTATAAATGGAATGACTAATTTATCAATGCTTGAATTAAAAAAGTTACATACTTTGAAAGAATTAATTGACCAATAAAGATCTTTTTGTCTCTTTGAAAGCACCTGCAGAAAAACGTTTTTCATTAGCCTCTCAGCTGTTATTATATATGTGAATAAATTCTCGAAATTAAAAACTGGTTTCGTTCAATTAATGCTTTTTTTCTGCAACAGGATGCAAAAAAGTAAATGGGAAGCGTTTCGCTTTTAATTTTCGTCAATGGAAGTTTTATAAGGGACACGTGGAATTTGAAAATATGTGGTTGAAAAATAAAAATATTGAATTCAAAATAAAAAATAAAATATTTTCGCAATTCATGTAATATTTACAATATACGTGTTTGCATGCACACACATATAGGCACAATTTGTGCTCATATGTTATATATATTGTTACTAAATACTAGTAATTGTGTACGTTAACAGTATCGCAGTACATAAATACATATACTGTGTTTATGTGAAAAATAAAACACAGCAGAGTGTGTGCTTACTTAACATTTTCAAAGAAATGTGAAGTAAAAGAAAAGTAACATTTCTTTTAACATACAATGTGTGTCACACACTAATTGTGTGTTAAAAGAAATAGCACACAATGGCACACAAATAGCACACAATGTTTGTTATTAGGGAATAACATTACTAAGACACTAATTTAGTGTAACAAAATTAGTGTTCTTATCACTAATTTTAACACACTGCTGTTAAAATTTTCTAATGTTTCTAACACATTTCTTTTAACAACTACCATTAAAAAAACTTCCATGTAATGGAAGTTTCTTTTAATTTCCATTAATTAATTCTTTTTAACTGAGAGAAGTTAGAAAAGTACCACAAAAACTCTATTTGGCACAAAGGCGAATATATGTAACCTCGTTGCATTTATAAAATTATATTAAAAACATATTTGTCTTAGAAAATTCATTTTTTTGATAAGTTAAAAATATGAGATGAATAGTAATTCTTAAGGCTTTATTACACTTCCATTATGTGAATTTTAACACTTTCCAAAAAAGTTTAAAAGTGTTTATGAGTTCTGTTTGTCTGGCCATCTGTCCGCGCTCTAACCCCATAAATATAGTCAGATTATCCTGAAATGTTTGGACGTTATGGAAGTTTACCCGAGCACGAACCCTATTTCAAATGAAGTTTTTAGCATGATAAGTTTATTTACATGGACAATCAAAAGTTTACCGTTACATTGCGGCCTATGGGGAAATATCGTACCTGAAATGCCTTTCTTCCCTTTCAAAATATAACTAAAAATTCGAAAATGTTTAAATACATTTGAAAAAAAATTATCTTTTGAAAGAAAATTTGTCTTCCTAACCTAAAGTTTAAACTTTTCATGTTTTTCAGTTTGTGTTTAAATTTTTAGAGCAAATCTTTTCGTGGAACATTAAAAACAGTAACGACAAAAAATATTCTCATTTCAAATATTTAAATTACCTGATAGAGAAAAAAACTTTACTAAGTATACCACACATTAAATTTTCTTAAAGTAAATAAATAAATATAAGATAAAAGACATCATTAATCTAAATAATAGTTAGTTCATAGTTAAATTCAAAATCCTTTTCAAAAAATTCTTGAAAATTTCCCAACACACTTTCCGAGGAACTGAATTTTTCCAAAACATTTTTAAAATTTTAGGATAAGTAATGAAGTACTAAGAGTGCTTTCTCGTAAGTTCAATATTAAACATGTCGCTTCCACTTTTGTTAAATATTACTTGATAATACAAATAATAAAAATTCCTATGCAAAGTAAAATAATAAAAGTTTTAAACTATATCGCATGCATTGCAATGAAAATATTTCAACATGCGGATATTGTAAAGATTATTTTTATGTTCAAACGAGACACGCATAGAATATTTGCTTCTTAAAAATGGATTTACATATTTACCTATCTGATATACTTCTTTCGTCTGTAAAGTGATAATAGGTAATTTGTATTCCTGAAATTTCGCAAATTGAGTTTCTAGATATGAAACTTTACTCGAAAATTGTAGATATATTTAAATATATTCTTGAAATTAAACATTTTTCTAAAAGGTATCTGTCATAATAAATTAACTCTTTTTGTAAAAAGATTTACTTTAAAACTACAGAATGGATACTGACATGAAAATTATTTTTATTTTTTTCCATTATCTATAGATTTTATTGCATATTTTGTACACTATACTTTTGTACTAAATATTAAAGCAGGAATGAAAAAAGTTTCTTTACAAACAAAAAACAAAACTGTTAAAATAGAATTAAATGGTTGGATCCTGTTGTCGTTTTAATATTACTTTACTAGAAGGCAGCCCGTCAAAATGACGTGCTTGCATTTTTAAAAGGATGATAAAAAATTACAACTATGGTCAATTAGTCACTTTAGGCTTAAACAATTTTTAAAAATACAACTATTAAACATGGGGGAAAATCTATAAAAAAAAAGAAAATTTTAACAGAAATTTGCATTTAAAACTATAAAAAAAACTATCTAGTGGATGGGGGGATTGTAATAAACAAATCGTAAATACATAAATTTTAAAAGAAAAAAGTAAGGCAAAAAATCAATTATAAAAGATTATATTGTGAAACTTCAGCCAAAAAATATATAAAAATACTGAGAGAAAATAACAAAAATAACTAAAATGTATAAAAAAATTTCCTTTTTTGCACATTTTTTAGCTAATACTTAAAAGAAAACACTTTATAAGATCGAAAACAAATAACAACAATAAAGAGTAAACAATGGGCGCGTCCGGGAGACACATGCTGCGCGCGCGAGCTCAGGAGTTTTTGTTTGGAATATGCTTAGATGCGAAAGATTCGATCCCACAATCTCTGGTTTCGAGTTCAACGCTCTGTCCATTTGTCGATGAAGCTCACCGTTGTTTGTAACAGATTATCTTTATAATTAGCACCGTCATTAATCGAATCCATCGTCTGTCCTTAATATGTTAATGAGCTCACAGTACCGAGTACTATATCCGCTGTAAGATCCACTCCATGTGCCTGTCTCCTGAGCACGCGCGTAGCTCCCGTATGCGCCCAATCATTCTTGAATCTTGATGCTACAATGGAGTCATTCTAAAGATTCATTCACGGAATTTGTCATTCTTGAATGGCAACAGTATATATTTGCTTACATTGTTTGTTTTTCTCGTAATTTAACGTTTGTTTTTTTCCGTAATTGCTGGTTGTTTTATTTATAACTTAAACATTATAATTAAATAGTTTTTATAGATCTTAAAGAAAATGAGCAATGAATAAATCTTTTACATGTATATTTCCATAAGTTGAACAATTAGAATATTTGTGAACGGCTCGGAATACTTAAGCCTAACGTGGACGCATTTGTAATAATTTTTTTTTTCTCGTGGACGGGTTGATCCCAGAATCGTTATACACGGAAGGGTTTTATATATATAATATTTCATAAAGTAGAATATCAAAGCTCTAGGTTTGATAATATATATTAACATCAAATTAATAGTTTATGTTAAATGTTGCTTTCCGTCCAAATGTAATCTAGAAAATGCTATCAAAGATGCTTTTATAAAATATCTATATAAGAAATTAAAATATAAGGTTATCCAGAAAATAAGTTCCATTTTGCAACAGGAAATAAGGAAACACTCATTTAGAACTAACTTTTATTAAATAATGAATTACAATGGTCACACTAATTTTTGACACTCGTATCACCACTCTTAAGGCATTTATTGCAGCGGGACACGTTTATGTGGATGACTTTCTCAAATACGGACGCCGGCTACGATTGCAACGATTGGGTAACAATAAATCTAGTTTCAATGTCACTTCTTATCTGGTTGCTAATAAGAAAATTCTAACAAAACAAGCCCGAGTAAGTCAACAATTTAAAAATGACTTTCCTTACTTTCCAATGACTCAGTAGGAAGAATAGATATGCTTGTACTCAATAACGCAACCATTTTGAGGCGAAAACAAAAACCAGAATTCCTTTTCTGGATTCCCTGATAGATTCGTACATACATAAATATGTCACCATGCTTGATGAAAAGTTTTTGTTCTTTTTTAAATTTAACTTCGTTTTAAATAGTCACAAAAAACGTGTTACACACTTTATGTGACATATAAACTGTACATACATTACAAAAAAAAAAAAAAAAAAAAAAAAAAAAAAAAAAAAAAAAAAACTTATCACTAAATTTTAGGTTTTGGACCAGTAATTGAGATATTATTTGATAAGATGTAAACATAATTTGGTGATATATTTCTATGATTGCCCATTGTGTGTATGTATATATATATATTACAAATATTGCATTTATTTTAATACAAAGAACATAATACAAAAATGCAGTATGTATTAAAACATCGCTTGATAAATTACCTAACAATGAAAATACCTTTGAAATATGATCAAAGATAAATTTTGGTCTTTTCTAACGCATTGATTTAATATAAATATACAGTAGATATTATATCCTTCCTTCGATAAATGAAAGCAATATTAATTTATGATAAATCTATTATTTTAATGTAAACTAAAATAATCTCTACTAATTTTTTTCATTCTATTATATAAATATATCTATTATATATTCTATTATATAAATATATGTTTCTATTATATAAATAAGTTTTACAGTTCATGGAAATCAATAATATATATTGTTGTTTTATACAATATGTTAAAAGAGAAAAATACAATTTATTATAAAGACACGTTACTCAGCTTTTTTTTTTTTATTAACCTGCCAAAAATTAACAAAATGATTTCTTTTTGGATAAATGCAACTTACAATGAATGCCAAATATGTATGGCAATAATAATAATAATAATAACAACAACAATAATAATAATAATAATAATAATAATAATAATAATAATAATAATAATAATAATAATAAATGTTGTTGATTTTACAATATAAAACTGGCAGCTGTGGGGCGCCAGTTTAAAACTGTAAAATTAACAGTTATATACTGTAATAAATAACAAAACGGTTTGGTTTTCTATAAATGCAACATACAATGAATGACAAATATGCACTGCAAAAAAATATTGTTGATTTTACACTATTATACAGGCAGTTGGGCGCCAGTTTAAAATCGTAAAATTAACGGTTATATATATCGTAAAATTATCAAGTAATATATTACCATAAAATTAGCAAGTAATGTACCTTTAAACAATAATATACTGTTTAATTTGTTTACAACAGTATATTGCTGTGCATTTTACTGTATAATATTGGCGCCTCAGCTGCTAGCATTATAATGTAATTATTTATTCATTTTATTGTTTTTGTTTTTTAACGTGATGATGCTATTTTAAAACCAATCACAGTAATAACTAGCCATTGGTGGGCCACCGTAGTACTTACCATCATGGATATGCATAATATAAAATATGAAAATAAAATATAAGTAAATAAAACATGCGTAGCAGATTCCTTAAATTTGCATATATGCTTCATCAGAACGGATATTTTGAAAGTCTTAAGAAATAGTTTCGGATAGGGCCGTAGCTAGACGTGAATAACAGGGGGAGCTCAAGAAAATGTAGGACGGGCTCATTTTTTTCCTCTCTCTCTGAAGCAGAAAAATAAATTAATGCATATTAGCACTATAGGTACTATGTTTCTTATTAAACTGTTGTAATAACTTCATTTTATGCTAAGAAAAGAATAGGATAATGAAAAATTCAATTGTATAACTAATGTGAAACATTATGTTAGCTTCATACCGGGTGTCCAGTAAATGACTGACCCATTTTGAATGTAAATAACAAAAAAACTGTTTGAGATAAAAATGCGCGGCTTGCTGTATTGTTATTAGAATATAAATAAATTTTAAAATATGCACTTTGTTAATGTAATATAATAATATTTAAAATAATATCCCAGTCTCAAGACTGAGGAGGTGAAGTATAATACAGATGGTTCAATCATAAATATTATTTTAAATCACTTTCCAACCAACGTACCCTATTTCTAAAGCTGATTCGAGAGTCGATTCAATATATAGATTCAGATTCGACAACATATAGATTCAGATTCAGCCGAAAATCTCATATTTATAAAAATTAGAGTCATGTCTCTATTCAAACAGACTGTTACCGCCAGCGTGATATTTTTTTCCGAAATTTGAACTATATTAACAAAGTACATGTTTAAAAATTTATTGATTTTCTAATAACAATACCGCAAACCGCGCATTATTATCTCAAACCGTTTATTTGTTATTTAAGTTCAAAATGGGTCAGTTATTTACTGGACACCCGATACGTGAAATTAGGATGAGCGAGTGTTGAAGCATTATTTTAATTGCAATTTAGCATTTCTGCAAAACTGTGAAAGGGCCTCAAAACTAAATTAGATTTTTGAACAGAATTTCACTTGGATTTTCCGAACATGAATTCATTTAGTGACCCTTGAAATCTTTTCCAGGGAAGGCTCAAAATGTTTTAGGGGAAGGAGCTGAGCTCCCCCTAGCAAACCCCTTAGCTACGGTCCTGGTGCGGATAATTAAGGCTACTGAAATTCAATAAACTATGTCGCGCTATTACATTTTAAATGCATGCTAAATATTGGGTTGGGGAAAAAGTAAATTCGTTTTTTCCCAATAGATAGCTTTAAAGTCGCATATCTCGAGTAATACTTACTCAATTAAGTCATACTATACAGCGTTTGAAAGGTAACAGTCTCTAAAAAATTCCAGATATAAAAGTAGTGTCATCTGTTTAACCAGTCAAAAGTTATTGCATCTTAAAAATAGAGATTTCAGAAGATCATTTTCGTCACATTTTAGTTTTTTACTTCCAAAAAGGGAAAAATTGGCGCAGGCTCATCGAAATTTGTGTGGCATTTATGGAGATCAGTGCTTAAGTAAACGCCAAAGTTAGAATCGGTTTGCTCGTTTTCCTTCCGAAAATTTCGATGTTAAAGATGAACATTTCCCTGGCCGGCCAATCCTTGAAAAATTCGACGAAATTTTAAAAACAAATTTTGATTAGTTTTTTTTGATTTATATAAATAAATTCACTTTGAAAAACACGAAAAAAAGCGAACTTACTTTTTCTCCAACCCAATATCATACTTCTGCCTCAAGTTATTTGGCAGTTACAATGTTTAAAATCATGGCTTGATGATGTCATAGATTTTAAATGTTCTATTACCCAATTGCGTCAAAAAAAACATCGTTATAACTTCAAAAATAATAATTATATTAATTAACAGTTTTGTTACTTAAGCGTCAGTTAATCGTTAGTGAACAGATTAAACGTCTCATTTTTAATTAAAATATATCTTTGAATTAAAATTTGAGTAAAATGCAGAATCACGAAAAATCAAAGAGTGGAGAAAATATGATTACAAATATCTCGACAATTAAAATAATTTATCAACTTCATTCTTAATGCAATTTTTTATTATCTTTTATATTCACTCCTTAAAATAAACTATTTCGAAAAATTTTATGTACCTTTTATCATAAGGAATATTTTGTGAATCTGAAAAAATAGTTTCAATAATCGAGGTTTCTATAATTCAAAAGGATTTTTTTAATTATTTCGTACTAAGGACATTCCGAATTTCAAGTCTCTATATTAATTTGTTCGGAGAAATAGAACGTTTACTGACACACACACACAAACACACAAACGAATTTTTTTTAATGTATGTTTTTCGTAATATTCAGTGTCTGAAACGTGTAAATCTGTCTCAAATTTTTTTCGATTTTTAAAGCAATTACAAAATTTAACTTATACTAGGGTAACACCCCCAGTAATTGTCAGGCACCAGTGATTGGCACATCCTACAAAAATGTGCTAAAATAAGATTTGTATCCAGTCTTTTAAAAATGAAAGACCATATACCAGTTATAAGCTCATTTACTTTACAGATTATAGCTTTGATTTATGCTACTAAATGACAATAGTGCCTAGAAAAGAGAAACAATTATGGCTTGTATCAAATTAGCCCTTTTTGTTGCAAATGCTTCTTCTCTGGCTTAAGAAAGGCATGCATTTCGATTTATTATTATCTGATTTATAGTATATTTTAAATTTTAATTGACAACAGTTTTGTTTAGTTGAAAAGGGTTACTTTAATTGTGTAAAAGTGTAAGTGCCAATTACTGGTGATTACAGCAACTTTTTATAAATATATTTTTATAAAAATTCTTTTACAAATATTTTTGCTTTTAGTGGTCAAAATAGATGCACAGATATGCACTCTTTGATTTAAAAATATTTGCAAATGAATATTTTATTTCTTGGTAATGAAAATAGAAGTAAGTTTAAAGACAAATTCTTAATGTGCCAATTACTGGGGATGTTACCCTATGTACGATAGATAAGAAAAAAAAAAGAAATAAATGTAGAAATAATCACTATATGTATCACTCGAATAACTGCAAGATGAACAGAATTTCTGCAAGTGCCATGAAGATTTCAATTTGTTCGAAAGTTTATTAATATTTTACTCAACTCAAAATTAAATACGCATCTCTCAATTTAAACAGTTTATTCTCATGAGAAAACTCAACTCAGGTTCTTTCGAACATTAGTAATTTCACAAAACACAACTCCAATAAAAACCGTCACATTTTTTCACATATCTCATTAAAAAACATTCTTATCAAACTGAAAAACAAAAAGAATAGTGTTTCACACAGCTTAGGTAAAAGCTGAAGAAATAAAACAGATAATGTATTTATCACAAAAAATCGTTTGCACAGAAAACTTTTTACATTTTGAAATAATTAGGTATATCTTGGTTGCTAGGTGACAAAGTCAGTAGAAAATTAAATAGCCTTTTATCAAACATACCGCCCCTCTTGAAACCTCTGAGGGGGGTTTCAAACTAAAACACTGCAATTACAACCATTGTAAAAAATATAAAGAACAATACAATTAAATACAATATAAATGAGTCACAGTTAAGTTAAATTTAAGCAAATATTTAAAAAATTTTACATAATACATAATAAATAAAGAAATTTTACAATAATGTACACTTTCTTATAAAAACTGAATTACTTTTCAAGAGGTAATACAGAAATTTTGGATACTGCTCTTTTATATATTCCATTTGGGGTTTTTATATTTACAACTCTTATTCTATTATCATTACCAAAAAATACTTCTACAATTCTCCCTAATAACCATTTAGACACTGGAAGATCATCTTCCTTTATTACAACCATATCTCCTATTTTGAGGTTGTTTTTTGATATCATCCACTTATGCCTTTGCTGCAATGTACTTAAATAACTATTTTTCCACTTTTTCCAGATGGTCTGAACCATTTTAGTGGTCTTTTGCCATAAGTTTAGTCTATTTTCTTCAATATTACTCAGGTCAGATTCAGCAATGGCATTAAGTGGGAGACCAATAAGAAAATGTCCCGGGGTCAAGACCTCCAAGTCATCAATATCTGTACTCAAGGGAGTAAGCGGGCGCGAATTTAAGATACCTTCAATTTGGACAATTATAGTTAATATTTCTTCATAAGTTAATTTAGAGTTGCCCACAACACGTTTAAAGTGATACTTGAAGGACTTGACTCCCGATTCCCATAAACCTCCAAAATTTGGAGCTTTAGGGGGAATAAATTCCCAAGCAATACCTTCAGATATCAAGTAATTAGTAAGGTTCTGGTCTGGTTTGTTTACCAATTCATGCAACCTTTTAAGCTCTACAATAGTCTTCACAAAATTGCCTGCATTATCACTGAAAATTTTTCGAGGTTTGCCTCGTCTGGCAAAAAACCTCTTTAATGTGGCAATAAAAGCCTCAGACGTTAAATCAGTAACTAATTCCAAATGCACTGCCTTTGTTACCATACAAATAAAAATACAAACATAAACTTTATGATAAATACCTTTACGTTGACCTCTATATCTAATCAAAAATGGACCACAGAAATCAGTTCCTGTGCAATTAAAAACAAAGTCTACATTTATTCTTTCTTTTGGGAGCTCGCCCATAATTTGCTCTAACAATTTAGGTTTGGCCCTAAAGCATGTAATACATTTATGTACAATTTTTCTGCAAATAGCCCTACCGTTTAAAGGCCAAAATTCTCTTCGAACACAATAAAGTAAAGTTTGTGGTCCTATATGTAGATATTTTTTGTGATAAAACTCAATAATTAATTCTGTTAATTTATGTTTAGAGGGCAGTACAATTGGGTGTTTTTGGGCATAATTTACCGTGCTATTTTGGAGACGACCTCCAACTCTGATTAAATTATTTTTATCCAAGAAAGGATTTAATGAAAGTATTCTACTATTTTTTGGTAACTCCTTACCCTTAGATAACAATGTGAATTCAGAACTAAACTCTTTTTCTTGAACAGATTTTATGATAAACTGCTCAGCCTTCTTCAATTGAGCAGATGTTAACTTACCTGAATACCTTTCTTTTGGCTTCTTGACATTCTGAATGAATCTGAAAACATAGCTAAGAATTCTTATTAATTTAGCATAATTATTACTCAATTGCAAAAAATAGTCAATAAAAAATGAACAGTCTGATATTAAAAGTGAAGTCTCTGAAAAAGTCTTTTTAAGTTCACTTCTGTATAGATCCTTATCACTTTGCTCAAGTTCGACAGTATTTAAAGAAGGTTCAGTTTGTTGTGTTAGGAATAGTGGACCCTTCCACCATAAGTTACTCTGGAGAAGTTTGTCTGGATCTACACCTCGTGACACAAGATCAGCAGGATTATCAGAAGAAGCCACATGTCCCCAATGACTGATATCAGAAAGATTCTAAATCGTAGCCACACGTGATGACACAAAGGTTTTTAAGTCACACGGCTGTTTTCGAATCCAACATAATACAATAGTACTATCTGAATAATAGTAAACAGATTCTTTAGGAACTTTTAAGGTTTTGGCAACCTTATTCATCAATTTGGCTAATAAAACTGCACCAAAGAGCTCCAAGCGAGGAATAGTGATTGTTTTGATTGGTGCAACTCGACTTTTACTGCAAAGCAACTGAGAAATTTGCTCTCCTGAAGAATTTGAAGACACAGCATACAATGCCACACCGTAGGCTTTCTCCGAAGCATCTGAAAAGCCACAAATTTTAATTTGCACTGGATTATTTGTAAAAATGTATCTAACAGCACTTATATTATTGATGGCTCTTAATGATTCTAAAAACTGCAACCAATCATCAAGCTCAGCTGTAGGGAGATTTTCATCCCAATCAATTTGCAGTCTCCACAGTCTTTGTAGGAAAATTTTGCTTTCGTCACAACTGGTCCAAGTAGACCCAAGGGGTCGAAAATGCGAGCAATATTTGACAGCACACTTCTTTTAGTTACCTTGGTTTGCTCACTGAATGATACACTAAAAGTAAAAGTATCATCATTGGCATTCCAGCAAAGTCCTAGTGCCTTAGTTTCACTCATATTTTCAAAAGTGTAATTCTCATTTTTAAAGGCTGGCTCCATTAATTCTGGATGGTTACTAAACCATTTATGTAAGTTCATGCCACACGTATTTAATAGTTGAATAAGCTCAATTTGCAGTCTCTTAGCCGATTTTAGGTCAGCTGCTCCAGTCAGGACATCGTCCATGTAAAAGTCTGATTGTACCACACCAGAAGCATACGGAAATTGAGATTCACCATCTATACCAAGCTGTTTAAGGCAGCGCATGGCTAAATAAGGGGCACTAGTTGGCCATATGTGACTGTACATAGTCTGTAATATTTCATCTCACCATTTACAGAATCTTTCCAAACTATGCGCTGTAAATCACGTTGACTTTTATCGATAAGAATCATGCGATACATCATTTTTACATCTGCTGTAAATGCATAGCGGTGTGTACGAAATCTAAGTATTATGCTAAACAAATCATCTTGAATGACACCTCCATTCAGCTGTATGGAATTTAGGGATTCTCCTGATGAAGTTGCATGTGAACCATTAAAGACAACTCTCAATTTTGTAGAACTTTTATCTGGGCGATAAACAGCATGATGAGGTAGATAATTCGCATGTATTGGCTCATCTGCTTTCTCTACTTCCTCCATATGGCCTAACTCTCTATACTCTGCCGTAAATGCGCAATATAACTCTAAAAGATTTGGATTTTTGACTAGCCTATTCCAAAGTGAATTTAATCTATTTTCCGCTAATTGCTTTGATTCTCCCAAAAAACTAGGATCTTTTTTCAACGGCATTTGTACTATGAATTTGCCCGTTATATCTCTCTGATGTTTGTTTATAAAGTGGGTGTCGCATGCTAATTCTTCTGTATTTCTCAATGGTGTACTTTCTTCTACTCTTTCAATTTCCCAAAATATTTTCATTTCGAAATTTAAATCTGTTTCAGTAATTAACCCACAATGTATTTGTTCCTGATCGTTACAATCGTAAACACTCCCACTTACTATGCAACCAAACACCGTATTTTGCAGTATTAATTTAGAATTTGGTAGCTTCATACGACCCACCTTTATCAATTCTAGAAATACTTCAGCTCCTAGCAAAAGATCTATTTTCTCTGGTCTATTAAATTCAGGATCAGCAAGAATAATAGACTCTGGAATTCCTAGCTTTGAAATATTAATATATTTCGAGGGCATAATTTGCGAAATCTTTGGTATGATAAGGAAATCTAACTCCCGACTATAATCTCCCGAATTATTACTGATCAAGGCAGTAGTTTTATTTTTTACCGCTACAGAGGATCCACTTAAACACGATACCGAAATATTACTTTTTTCTTTTCGAATTCCTAATCTTTCAACTAACTGCAATGTTAAAAAATTGCTCTTTGAACCATTGTCCAATAAAGCACGCACCGGAACTTTATTTCCGAATTTATCTCTCATATAAACAATAGCAGTGGAAAGAAGAACTATTTTAACATTATTCGATCTCACATTTGAAGTACCAGTGAAATTTTGAATTTGGTTATTTAACTCAAATGGTATGGCGTCAACATTTAATGTTGGTTTACTTTCATTCGTCGACAATGCATTTGGCACTTCCTTATCACTATAATTTTTTGTGTTTCCCACCGCATTGGAATTTCTCTCACGCCTATCAAAACAAAGAAGTATATTGTAGCGTTTATGGCATTTTGAACACGAGAATGTTGAGTTACATTTTTTGACGCAGTGGAATTCTGAAAGACAGTTAAAGCACATATTGTTTTTTTTCACAAAATCTACTCTTTCCTGTACATTAAATTTTTGAAATTTGGGACATTTAAAAACACTGTGATTTTCCTGGTTACATACAACACATTTGCGCATATTTTTCTCATTTAAATTCGCAACCATGGATGTTACCTTTGAAAAGCTATGCTTTGTTTGGCTTTCGTTTTGAAAATTTCGCTTTGTATTTACTTGTTTGGACGCACTTAGTGTACGCGCGTGGTCTCTCAAGAATTCTAGCAATTCTGTTAAACTCGGTAAATTATCCCGCTTAAGATGTCTTTCCCACCACATTTTTGTATTTACATCTAATTTTTGAGCCAAAATATAAGCAAACATAGTAGTAGAAAACCCCTCAACTTTTTGTTCTAAAATCTCTAACGACCTAATACATTCATTTGTTATATCTATTAGATTTAATAATGCTGCTGGGGACTCATTCTGAATAACAGGAATATTTAAAAAACGTTTTAAATGCGCGTAAACTTGTTCTCTCGAATTTGAAAACCGTTCTTCCAAAAGCGACCATGCAACTTCATAATTAGAATCCACGATTGAAATAGATAGAATTATACGAAAGGCATCTCCTCTCAATGAAGACTTCAAATATTGTAATTTCATTGCCCCTGACAAATTAGAATTTTCATGTACAGTAGCCTTAAATATATCTTTGAAAGAAAGCCACTCATGCAAATTACCCGTAAATACAGGAAGAGTTAACTTTGGCAATTTAATGTTATTATCAGCCTTTGTGGCGTTTTCTAAATTAACAGTTTGCACTTTCATTTTTGATAACTTTTTTGTAAGTTCAAATTCCATTATTTCTAAAATTTCATTAATTTCTTCGTTTTCCTTAATTAAATCCTCAATTTCATCTTCTTTACTTATCTTATAAATAGACTCAAATAACTCAGAAAAGTTTTTTTCTAATTTATTCCGTTTCTCCTTTATGAGAATTAATTCATTTAATTCTAGCTCAAAATTCGATAATTTTTCTTTTAGTTTTGTTAAATTGGTTTTGAAAATTTTCTTTTTTGCTTTTAATTCTTTCATACTCAGTTTTAACAAATAAAAATTAAATGGGTGCACTTACCCCTCTTGACTCTTTATAATATTATCTCTAACATCGAAGAAATAGCAAAACAGCACAAAATATTCACCAGTTATCCTTCAATCATTGACGTAGAATAACAACTCGCTGATTTTTCTCCGTATAAGACGGACCATATGAAGATTTCAATTTGTTCGAAAGTTTATTAATATTTTACTCAACTCAAAATTAAATACGCATCTCTCACTTTAAACAGTTTATTCTCATGAGAAAACTCAACTCAGGTTCTTTCGAACATTAATAATTTCACAAAACACAACTCCAATAAAAACCGTCACATTTTTTCACATATCTCATTAAAAAACATTCTTATCAAACTGAAAAACAAAAAGAATATTGTTTCACACAGCTTAGGTAAAAGCTGAAGAAATAAAACAGATAATGTATTTATCACAAAAAATCGTTTGCACAGAAAACTTTTTACATTTTGAAATAATTAGGTATATCTTGGTTGCTAGGTGACAAAGTCAGTAGAAAATTAAATAGCCTTTTATCAAACATGCCATGCCATCAAATGCTTGGTAGTTCCTTATGAACCCTTTATCTACCGCATTATGAATTCATGAAAATTTTACATTCTATAGCATTTTACGTAAATTGTTTAAACTAAATGAAAAGATTTACATAATCATTTAATAAATTTTTGAAGGATTTTTGAAGGATTGGAGTATTTAGAAGGATTAACTGAATTTAAATTTACAGGGATTTTGTGCGATATTTATAACCCCACAAATATTTTATTTTAAATTGTTTTATTAGTAGTTTGTAGATTTATAAAATGTACAAATATGATGTTCTTACAATATAAATATAGAAATATATCCGCAATGAAAAATCCCCATCCCCCTCCCTCAGTGCCAAGAAAGCTGAAAAGATACAAAGGCAAAATAAATCATCCTTTAAAAAATATTTTTGTTTTGCGTAACCAATAATACTTTTGGAAAAAAAATGAAGAAATGTATCTGCAACTCATTCTAAACAGTATTACAACTAATTGACGTGTGAAAAGAATTTTACAATAAGTAATTTTTATGATACTTATAAGTACCATCGGTAGATAAAGGGTTAAAATAGATCAGTTTTAATCACGTGACCACCAACCGCCATGTTTTATCCAACTGATCATAATCGACAATTTGTAGCTTTATTATGAGCAAAATAATCAAAATCAACGAAATTTGAGAGGCAAACAAAAAACAAATATGATATGACATCAAATGAAACCAATTTATTGTTTGCATAACGTGAACTTCGACTATCACCTTTGATAAAGTTTATCGTCATTTACAGCGTATACTGGCAGCTCATTGCAGATCCTGCAGCTCAAACGAAACTGCCTGATGTGATTCGTGGTCCTTCGCGATTTAATCGTCGCCAAAAACCGTTGACGACAGGTTCATAATATTTATAAAATCTCAATCCAATCGTCTGTGAATAAGTCTCATAATTTAAAAACAAATATAATCCGTGTAGTAGAATCACAATTTTTGGATTAATGTAATAAAATATGTTGACTTTCATGTGAAACAATTAAAACTAAAACGTCTTCGTAAAACATCATGAAAAAATTTTAAATGCGCGCATTGAAAACAATCAATATTTGTATGTTATTTTCCTGAAAATAAAATTGCAAGTTAGTACAATGCACGGTTTGATTATTTTAAAAAGTTATTTAACATTCGTTTTTAAAAGGTTTTAGTTCCTAATATGTGAAGAACAATGTTATCGTTAAAAATATTTTTCAACATTTAAAAAAAAATAAACTTATAGATTAAACATTGCTTCATTAGTCTCTAAGTTTGTATATTAAGTAATAACTTATGTTTGAAATTATTTCTTTTAGGAAGTAATTTAAATATTTTAAATATTTTTTTACGCATTATCGCAAGTTTTACATACACATATCAATGTAATATTATACTTTTTAAATTATACTACATATGCTATAAATTGTGCGCAATTTTTTTATAAGTTAATAATTTTGTCGATAAAGGCAATGGCAAATTTAACCATCTTAGGTTATAAAAAAAAATCAACCACATTTACAAAATATTAAACAACAGAACAATTTAAAAGTTGAAACATTTTTCAATGTACATTTTCTAAAAGCACATTTAAAACGAATAAGTTTAGAAGGATAAGCAAAAAAAAGTAAAAAGCTTTTAAAACTTTCACGTTTAATAAAGAAATACATATATTAACACAGGACATGCATGTCTTATTGACTTTTTAACTTCAAACATACCGATCGTCTTTAAATATAACAACTAACATTATAACGTTTTAGTGATGTTTTATTTTTCTGCAGTTTTTTTTCCCACTGTAAGCACACACTTAGAAATTGTAATTGCTTCGGGCACTTTTAAAACTTCTTGATGAAGAAGTTAATCAAAAGCCGGATGCATCTCATCAAATCCCTTGGAAATTGACAGACATTCAAGGAAGAATTTTCGTAACTTTTAACACATCTCGAACGTGGTAATTAAGACGCAAGCTTTCAGCGCCCCCAGGGAATTATAACTAAGGATTAGAAATTTCTCTAGACTCTTATATTGCTTTTTTTGTAGTGAACACAGCAGAATGAAGTGTTTGCACTCCGTTAGATATATTTAAAAATGTCACTTTTATTAACTTTCTTTCACGTAAAGAATTAATTTTGTATTTTCGCAATTAATTAAATGTTAACAGTAGCTAGAAAGAAAAGAAATGAACCTTCTTTAACTGAGAAAAAGGCTAAGAAAATATTATATTAGAAATATTGGAATATCATTTTTTGTAATGTGGATTTTTCTTATGAAGCAATGATGCGTAATAACATATAAAGCGCAGAAATATATGATAGCCAAGCAGTTGAAATGCTATAAAACTAGGGGAATCCAGATTTCAGAATACAAGAGAACCTAAGACACAAAAACCGAAACATTTATCAGCAAATAAAACGATTTCTTTAAAAAAGATTTCTAAAAAATATAGATACAGTGAAACCTCCAAATAAGGGACACCTATGGGACTGAAACTTTTGTCCCTTAAATAGAGGTGTCCCTTATTCGGAGTTTCTTTTTGAGTCAAACCACCACATAAAGGACATCTATGGGACCGCAACTTTTGTCCCTTAAATAGAGGTGTCCCTTATTCGGAGTGTCCCTTATTTGGAGGTTTCACTGTATCGTTTATTTTAAAGTGTCAAATGAGGCAAAAAATTCCAAAAATGGTTGGCAGTTTTCCTTTTTTGATGACTGAAGATCATATAACTCTATGGATTTGGACTACAATAAAGGGTTTAGTTATCTGTAGGTTACTAGTTAGTCAGGTTATTCAGTCACCTACAATATAGGTTTCAGTTACTTTGTGTAGTCTTCAGAAAAGGCGACCAATTTTTAAATTACCGTTATAAAACATTCTCTGGATTTTGGTAGCTCTGCTTTCTTCGGACACTTAATAGCGGCAAACGAAATGCCCTAAATGTGAAGAGACTTTTAATGGATTAACGAGTTAAGTTTATATGGTATTTTCCCTACATTGTAGTCAAATAATGTTTAAAGTAGAAATTGTATTTAAATAGGCTGTAGTTAGCTATTAAATTAAGAATTTCAGCATGATACCCCAACAGTGATTTTCTTCAATCGGATAGTTAAATATATGTTTAAGATAGTGAACCCAGAAAAATATGCGTCAATCATTATTAATAAAAAGAATGGCGTAAGAATAGTGATGTATATTCGAGAAAGATATTATGGATATATGGTTTTTGGATTCCTAATATTTTTATATGATGGAAATTCTGAAATATTCTGAATCGATTGAAAAAAAAAACCCTCTTAAATAATGATAATGGAATTAAGTAATCGAACAAAAATTAAAGTAATCAATAACTTAAATATCAAATATGATTAAAATATGATGCAGCTGAGCTGTACTCTGGTTTGAAAATCTCCAATTATTTTGCATACTTTTCTTAAATCTGATATTTTATTTCTGTCTACAGCTTTTACTTACTATAACAAGTATGTTCTACTCTCGATTAAAATAAAATAAAAAAGAAAAACTGTGTTTATCTAAGTGAGTACTTATATTTCTATATATATATTCTAAGGCATGGAAATTATTATTATTTTTTTAAGTATAAAGGGCTTGATCATGCCTGCTTAAATTGAATTATTAAAACGTTGCATGATTTTATATGTTTATAAGTTATTTTTTATCATGTGAGCTTTTGTAATTATTCGACTTATTTGTAACAAATATTCTCGTTAATAATGCTATAAATATCTTGTAAATGTACTTTTAACCCGTGAATTTCACACTAATGAGAATTGCATCGATCAAAATTTAAAATGTCATAATTATTTAAAACATGTTTTAATAATTCTGTATTTTTCATTAACAAAATAGGATTAAATAACAAAATAAAATTAAGACAAAAATCAATATCCCGTTTCGATTGCTTATTAAAATTCGTGCAGGAATCATTTGTTACATTTTATTATCACTACATTGCTTACAAAAATACATGCAGCTGAAGTTACAGAGTTCCAAATAACATTATTTTGGAGTTTACGGATTAATATTCACTCGCGAATTGCACGAATTTCAAACGATGTTTTCAGCGACTGTTATTTAACCTTTAGCTGTTATTAGGAATATCACCGATCCCTTCTTTTTTTTTTTAAATGGTCGCAGACTTGCGTGAAATTTTCAGAAATACGACAAAAATAAATAAAAAATAAATAAATAAAAGATAAATATTTTTTGTTTATAAATTTTTCTATAAAGTTTTTGAACAATCAGCAAAGTTATTAAAAATGTTGAATTAACAAGTTCAATGTGGAATACTGTATTATTCTTTTTGTAAACAGTATTTTGTACTATATTATACAGCAGAGTTTGAAGGCATATGATTAAAAATATGGAAACAATTAAATTTTAGTAATAAAAAAATATTCTTTAACAAAAAGTTTTATTTTCAGGTTTAAATTTCCTCATAAAACTAATTGCTATTAAAATCATCACAAAACATATTTACATTTCAGTGCTTATTTTCCATGAAGAGCAATTTTGTAACTTGATTTTTATAAATTTATGAATTTTTACAAAATCCTAAAATGTATAAACAAATATTCTCGAAGAATATTTAGTATAACAAATTCATGCTTCTCTAATTTCAGTTGAAGTGTAAAAAGTAGGTCCTGATATGCAGCAATAACAATAATGAAACAATGTCCGAAAATTTGAATTAACTAAAGGAGTATTTAATATGCCTCTTTTATGTGTCATATTTTTTTAAAAGATCAACTGAATAAATAATAATAACAAGACAGAAAAAATCAAGCGCTAAGGATAGCTTATGAAGCACTTTGCAGCACATCCAGAATAATATAACAAAACTGCACAGTTTTAAAAATTAAAATATTACGTCTCATTTCACCAAATGAAAATCTGTAACGTCCCGTAAGACATGGTGACGTCACTACAACGTCGTTGTGAAGTCATATTGTGACTTTGTGACCATCGATTGTCGATGTGAAGTCACGTGACGTCGATGTGAAGTCACAGTGACTAAAATGTGAAGTCGTTATGGCCGTTTTAGAGCTTTTTTGTGACGTCACATTGTGACCACTCTGTGACGTCACAATGTGACCAATTTGTGAAAAGTGTGTCATTTGTGACTACTTTGACATTAACATTGTGACGAACTGTGAAAATTTTTTTAGAAAGTCACATCTTAGTCACAATGTGACGTCACTGTGTGGTGGAATTTTCGTTACAGATGTGATGTGACCAAAGTGACTCACAGTGACGTTATTGTGACGTCACTGTGACCATGCATGCTATGAGGGGTACGTCAAAAACGAATTTTGGTTTTTTCCACCTACTGTCGGAAAATTATCCGAATATTTTAGCTGTCTTGTATATGATATAGAGATTTGTATTTTTTAAAATCATACATTGCAAAATTTAGCTTATTTAAGAGATACATAGATTTCGGAAATTTCCCTTCAGCAATATCCTCTAATGAAGATAATGGTATGCGAATATTTTTGTACATCCCTGTATATGAGGTATAGAATTGGTATATAAAGAGTAATATGCAAAAAGCTAATTAAATTTACAAGCGCATACCGAATTTTAAAACGTACTCTCAAGCAAGACAATACTTTAAAAATTGCTTTTGAGTGTCCCTGTAAAGTAATAAAAAAGGCTATGAATTCTCTGTTTTAACGTGATCATAGTGAAATACAATGATTTATATCACTTCTAATACATTTGAAGTTGCGTAATGTAATTAAAATACTCTTCAAACGGTTTTCACCCATATACCGCAATGTAACAAAATATTTTTGAGTATCCCTGTGAAAGAACCATTAATCGCACATACTTCAAATGCAATACCAAACATGCTTTGTTGACTCTAAATGAGCTTTATCAGTTGCATGAAAATCCAAGTATATATACGGGAGTAATTGCGTGAACAGACGGACAGACAAACTTAATGAAAAAGCACTTTTCAAATTTGTTGGAAAGTGCTAAAAAGGCAAATATCTTTAAGAGAACCGTAGGCCCTTTTCTGAACTAAAGCGTCCGTAAAATCGATTTTTTTCTGTGTATCATTGATCTCTAGTTTGTACTGAATCAATTCTTCAAAACCGATGATTTTTTGCAAAGCTGTGAGTGTTTTAATTTTCAACACAAATAATTTTCGGTATATTTCATGTACTTTAAATCTGTTTTTCTGAAAACTGATTTTTCAAAGAGTTTAGAATTTTGAAATGCTCCATGCTCATTAATTTTTGATTAAAATTCATGAAAATGATGTGGAAGAATCCTGATATTGCTCATAAAGAAAATGTGTATACATTTTAAAATTTGATTTCATTAAAAAATTTTAATTTGATTTTTAATTCATTAAAAGGTAAAATTTTGATGAAAATTGGTATGGCATTGAGAAAAAAAATAAATAAAAAAGTAACAAATCTAGGTACTGAAAACCAACGGTGAACACAGTACAGTAATCTATTTTACTTCTTAAAAAGTACTCTTTTTATACTCGTTTTAAGGTATTAAACGTCAAATCGAGAAAATACCTTAAAAATTAATATTTTTTTATTTCGTTTTAAAACATGAAATAAGTTAAGAAATATTAAAATCATAGTAAAGCTACAAATTTCTTTTAAATTCTTCTATAGTGTAAAATGCATATGTGCGCAAAATTTCCATGTTAAAACACCTACAGTTTTTTTTAAATTTAAATATTTATTCAAAGTTGAGTATGAATTTATTTCCGAATAAGCCTTGGTATATGCATTTCCTACAAGATTAAAATTTAAAAGAAAAAGGATTCCGAAATATATTTGAAGTTTCAGAGCAACTTTAATAAAGTAGCAGAAATTTTGTCTTTCGTGTTCTGTATTGAACACGTTCCTATTCTTTTGATAAACATTATACTGAAGTATCACATTATAAAAATTCCTACGCAAAATATTAAACACTCAAACAGTTGTATAGAAGTTTACTTTCACTTTCAAACTTAAATTTTAGTATAATATTGTTTGTTTTTCAAAAATGGCTTGGATATATTTACGTAACTGAAATTCTTTTCTACCAAATGTTAATACATAAATGTGTATGCCGATATTTTTTGCACTGTGACTTTCAAAATATCAAGGTTTACAGTAAAGTTCCATACAGTTAAGCATAAAGAAATTTTTCTAAAGGATATTTGTTGTAATAAATTGACTTTCAAAAAATTTTATTAAAAAAAATGGATCTTGGTACGAACATTATTTTTATTCTGTTTTTATAAAATCACTGAATTATTTACCTTGAATATTATGCACCTTTAACAGTAAGATAAAAACTATATAACTAAAGATAAAAATACTTTTTGCGAATAAAAAGAAAATGTATTAAATAAAATCAATTAATAAGTACTTCACTCTTAAAATTTTGCAGCTAACTTTTCAGCCAATCGACCATTTTTATAAAGAATTGTTACAAAATCGTGTTTAAACTTTATTCTGGCTTCGATATAGATGGTATTATTATCAAATAAGCTTAGCAATATAACCAAATAAGTCGGAAATTGCAAAAAGGAAATATCTAAAAAAATTTATTTTTTTTTTAAAGTTTGAAATTGTGTAAGTAATATTAATTTTATAGTAAGGATGGAAATTTCTTTTTAAAGTGTTTTCTATATATTCATGTAAAGTGTATATGTGCAAGAAATTTCCATGTTAAAACACCTAGTTTTTTTTAGTTTAAATATTTATTAAAAGTTGAATATGAATTTATTTCCGAATAAGCTTTAGTATATTCATTCAAAAAAAAAAAAAAAAAAAAAAAAAAAAAAAAAACTGGATTTAAAAATATTTTTTGAAGTTTCAGAACAACTATGCAGTAAAGCAGTAGAAAAGTTGTCTTGCATGTTCACTATTCAACACGTCCCTACTCTTTTGATAAATATTATACTGTACTACTACATTATAAAAATTCCTACGCAAAATATTAAAAGCCCAAAACCTTTGTGTAGAAGTTTACTTTCGCATTCAAACTTAAATTGGTGTATAATATTGTTTGTTTTTCAAAAAAAAAAAAAAATGGCTTGAATATATTAACGTAACTGAAATTATTTTCTACCAAATGTTAATATATAAATTTGTATGCCGATATTTTTGCATTGTGATTTTAAAAAATATCAAGGTTTACAAAACGGTTAAATGTAAAGAGATTATTTTAAAGGATTTTTGTTGAATTAACTTACCTTTTTAAAAAAGTTTTATTTTACAATTTAAAAAATGGATCTTGATATAAATATTTTTATTCTGTTTATATAAAATGGCTGTAATTATTTATATTGAATATTAACAACTTTACTATACATAAAGATAAAAATAGGTTTTGCAAATAAAAAGGAAACATTAAAATAAAATCAATAAGTATTTCACTGTTATGATTTTTCAGCAAACTTTCAGTCATTTTTTTTTAGAAAACAACTGTAGAATCGCGACTAAACTTTGTTCTAACCTCAATACCGTGAGTATTATGATCAAAAAAGATTAGTAATGCAACGAAACAAGTCAGAAATTGAACGTCATACGTAGAAAATTAGGTACGTTTGTACTATAATGAAGTTTTTATAATGTACAGAACTTCGGATAAAGTTACATGTCGGTCACTCGTAATGGCTTTATAAAGGATTTAATGTAAAATGGAAGAAATATCTCATTAAAAAAATTCATTTTAAAATTAGAAATTGTGAAAGAAATATTAAAATTGTAGCAAAGTTGGAACTTTCTTTTAAATTGTTTTATATACACATTGCAAAATGTATACTTGCACAAAATTTCATCTCCACGTGGAAATAAATAAATAAAAGAAATAACCGCCTACCGTTTCTTCAGTCTACATAATCAATTAAAGCTGTATTGGAATTTATTTTCGAATAAGTTTTGGTAAAATCTGTTCCCAGAAATCTAAAATTTAAAAGAAACTGAATTTAATACAATTTTTGAAGTTTTAGAACCACTATACAATGAAGTAGCAGAAACTTTGTCTTACATGTTCACTATAAATCACGTTCCTATTCTTTTGATAAATATTGTACTGCAGTGCCACATCATAAAAATTGCTACGCAAAATATTAAAACACTAAAACAGTTCTGTAGAAATTTTGCTTTCACGCTGAAATTTAAATTCGGGCATAATGTTGTTTGTTTTAAAAAAAATGGCATGGATGTATTTGCGTAACTGAAATTCATTTCTACCAAATGCAAATGCATAAATTTTTATGCGTATATTTTCCCACTATGACTTTCAAAATATCAGGGTTTACTCGAAAGTTCTATACAGTTAAGCATAAAGAAATTTTTCTAGGGGATATTTGTTGTAATAAGTTGACTTTTAACTGTTTTATTTAAGAAAAAAATGGATCTTGGTACGAACATTATTTTTATTCTGTTTATGTAAAATCCCTGTAATATTTACATTGAACATTATACACATTTATTATAGCTAAAGATAGAAATAGTTTTTGCAAATAAAAAGAAAATATGTTAAAATAAAATCGAGTAATAAGTACTTCACTTTTAAGATTTTGCAGCTAAATTTCCAGCCAATCGACCATTTTCATAGAAAATTATTACAAAATCGTGAATAAACTTTATTCTGGTTTCAATATTGATGGTATAAATAAGCTTAGGTATCAAATAAGCTTAGCAATATAGCCAAACAATCGGTAGTTGCAAAAAGGAAATATCTAAAAAAATTTAATTTCTTTTAAAAATTCTAAATTGTGTAAGAAATATTAAGTTTAAAGTAAGGTTGGAAATTTCTTTTAAAGTGTTCTATGTATTCATGTAAAGTGTATATTTGCACAAAATGTCTCCCTATTAAAAGAGAAAAAAGCTTTTTGTTTTTTAGTCTAAATTACTAATCGAATTTCATTTGTAATTTATTTTTTGAATAAGCTTTTTAAATTATGTCTCTAGAAAATAAAAATGTAAAAGAAACTGGATTTAAAAATATATTGGAAGTTTCAGAACGAATATAATAAATAGCAGAGAATTTGTCTTGCATGTTCTCTATCTATTCTTTTTATAAATTTTATACTGCAGTACGACATTATAAAAATTCCCACACAAAATATTGAAACACTAAAACAGTTCTGTAGAAGTTTGCTTTCACGCTCAAACTTAAATTCATGTATAATATTGTTTGTTTTACAAAAATGGCTTGGATGTATTTACGTAACTAAAATTCTTTTCTACAAAATGTTAATAGATAAATTTGTATGCCAATATTTTTGCATCGTGATTTTCAAAATACACGGTTTACAGGAAAGTTCTATACAGTTAAGCATAAAGACATTTTTCTAAAGGATATTTGTTGTAATAAATTGACTTTTTAGAAAGTTTTATTTTAAATTTAAAAAAAAGGATCTTGGTCCGAACATTACTTTTATTCTGTTTATGTAAAATCACTGTAATATTTACATTGAATATTATACGCCATTATTATAGCTAAGGATAAAAATAGTTTTTGCAAATAAAAAGTAAACATATTAAAATAAAATCGATATATAATTACTTCACTCTTAAAATTTTGAAGCTGACTTTCCAGCCAATCGACAATTTTTATAGAAAACTAGCGAGCTACGCCCGCTAGCTGGGCCACTTTTTCCAAACGAACCTCGATATTAAGCAGTATATAATAAGCAAAAAAATTCATTTAATAAGCAAGTCTTGGAGTTCGAATCCTCAAGCACAAAAAAAGTAGATTAAAGAGCTATGGTTGTTATGCGCCCATTATCCCGTTAAAAATATGTGATTTCGCACAGTGGACGCTACGCGCCCATAGTGCAAAGGCGGCCCACCGGCCTACCACCCACCGGCGCTACGCGCCATGGTCGCCATCGTCCCGTTAAAAATATTTGGTTTTGCATGGTTGGCGCTGTGCGCCCATAAGACATTTTCTCGTATTTTTTGGTTCATGATAAGCAGACTTTTACGCAGATTCTGAATATGTAATCAGTTTTATCTACTTTAAAAACTGTCTGTATGATGGTTTAAGAAAAAAAGCGCAAAAAAAGTTTCGGCATTAAAAACTGCAAAAGACTGCTATTAAAAAAAAAAAGTAATTTCATTAATATCACAAACAACATAACTAACAAATAATTTTGGCAGCTCGTTTTCCGTTTGTACTAACAAAAATTAGTATTAATCGCGTAAATCTTAGGTTACACAATATTCGTGTATGCTACCAAAAAGAAAAAGTATGAAAATAAACCGTGTTTAACATTTTTTACTAATTAGTTCTTTTTCAAAGAACCGAAACGAAAGAAAAAGTCGTTTTCCCGGGAGAAAAAAAGAGGTTTTTGCCTGCTTCTTCTTTTAGCTAAAGGGGAAAAGTTCAGGTTCTTCACCGCAAGGTGGCGCAGTGTTCTGCCTCAAAGCTCCGTTTGAGCTCTGTTTGGGATATTAGATGTTTTCCGTTCCGATTCCCGACCCGTTTTTAATTCATAACTTTTTTAATTTTGGTCCCACGGTCTCGAAAATGCCCGAAATGACTTTCCCGGAATTTTTCGAATCGAAAGACACCTCTCGCGACTTCCAACTCACCCGCGTTGCGAGCTGTAATTAGCTTCAAGCAGACAGATAGACAGAGGCGCACGGATTTTAGTAGTATAGACTAGCGAGCTACGCCCGCTAGCTGGGCCACTTTTTCCAAACGAACCTCGATATTAAGCAGTATATAATAAGCAAAAAAATTCATTTAATAAGCAAGTCTTGGTGTTCGAATCCTCAAGCACAAAAAAAGTAAATTAAAGAGCTATGGTTGTTATGCGCCCATTATCCCGTAAAAAATATGTGATTTCGCACAATGGGCGCTATACACCGGCGCTACGCGCCATGGTCACCATCGTCCCGTTAAAAATATTTGTTTTTGCACGGTTGGCGCTACGCGCTCATAAGACATTTTCTCGTATTTTTTGGTTCATCAGAAGCAGACTTTTACGCAGATTCTGAATATGTAATCAGTTTTTTCTACTTTAAAAACTGTCTGCATGATGGTTTAAAAAAAACGCGCAAAAAAAGTTTCGATAGTCCTGTTTTATTTCTAAGTTCAATATTTTAGCGAAAACTACGGTAAATATTCTACGGCAAGTCAAAAAAATTGATGCGGAAAAAAACGCAATTAGCGCCGGTAGAAAAAGAGGTTTTCGGCTGTTTCTTCTTTTAGCCAAAGGGGAAAAATTCATGTCCTTCACCGCAAGGTGGCGCAGTGTTCTGCTTCGGAGCTCCGTTTGGGAATTGAGACATTTTTCGTTCCGATTCCCAAGGGGTTTTTAATTCATAACTTTTTAAATTTTGGTCCCACGGTCTCGAAAATGCCCGAAATGACTTCCCCGGAATTTTTACAATCGAAAGACACCTCTCGCGACTTCCAACTCGCCCGCGTTGCGAACTGTAATCGGCTTCAAGCAGACAGACAGAGGCGCACGGATTTTATTAGTAAAGATTGTTACAAAATCGTGATTAAACTTTATTCTGTATTCAATATCGATGGTATTGTTATGAAATAAGCTTAGCAATATAACCAATCAAGTCTTAAATTGGAAAAAGGAAATACATAAAATTTTTTATTTCGTGTAAAAATTTGAAATTGTGTAAGAAATATTATTATATAGTATGGTTGGAAATTTCTTTTAAAGTGTTTTATGTATTCATGTAAAGTGTATATTTGCACGAAACGTCTCCATGTTAAAAAAAAATATATATGCTTTCTGTTTTTTTTAGTCTAAATAAACTTATCGAATTTTATTTGTAATTTATTTTCGAATAAGCTTTGTTAAAATCTGCCTCTAGAAAACTAAAATTGGAAAGAAATTTGATTTAAAAATATTTTTGAAGTTCCAGAACAACCATAATAAAGTAGCCCAAAAGTTGTCATGCATGTTTACTATTAAACATGTCCCTACTCTTTTGCTACATATTTTACTGCAGTACTACATTATAAAAATTCCTACGCAAAATACTAAAAGACTAAAACAGTTCTGTAGAAGTTTATTTTCAATTTTAAATTCAGTTATAATATTGTTTGTTTTTCAAAAATAGTTTGGATATATTTACGTAGTTGAAATTCTTAATTTTTCTAAAGGATTTTTGCTGTAACAACTTTTTAAAAAAGTTTTATTTCAAAAATTAAAAAAAAACTGAATGGTGATACGAATATTGCTTTTATTCCGTTTATATAAAATAACTCTATTTTTTATGTTAAGTTTCATAAACCTTTATTATAGCTAAAGATAATAATAATGTTTGCAAATAAAAAAAAGAAACATATTAAAATAAAATCAATAATTAAGTTTTTTATTGTTAAATTTTGCAGCAAATTTTCCAGCCTTTTGACCATTTTTATAGAAAACTGTTATAGAATTTTGATTAATCGTTTTTTTTTATCTCAATTACGTTGATATTATTAAATAAGTTTAGTTATATAACCCAACATGTCGGAAATGCAAAAAGGAAACATCTCAATTTTCTTTTAAAAATTTAAAATTGTATAAGAAATATTAAATTTATAGTAATGTTGGAAAATTCTTTTAAAGTGTACTCATTGTAAAGTGTATATTTGCACAAAAATTCATATCTCCATGAAAAAAAATCAACGCCCTTTTGTTTCTTTAGTCTGAAGTATAGTCAAATCTCCATGTAATAAAAAAAAGTCTTGTATGTTTACTATTAAACACGTCCCTACTCTTTTGATAAATATTACACTGCAGTACCTCATTATAAAAATTCCTACGCAAAATATTAAAAGTCTAAAACAGTTCTGTAGAAGTTTACTATTAACTCCTTACCTAAGTTTACTATCAACTATTCAAACTTAAATTTGAGTATAATATTATTTGCTTTTCAAAAATGGCATGAATATATTCACGTAACTATTTTTTTTTTAGTCAAATGTTAATACAAACTTTTATGTCGATATTTTTGCATTCTGACTTTCCAAATATTAAGGTTTACTAAACGTTTAAATGTAAAGAGATTTGTCTAAATGATTTTTAATGAAACAAATTATGTTTTTAAAAAAGTTTTATTTTAGAATAGAAAAAAAATTGGATTTTTATTCTGGTTATATAAAATGACTGCAATATTTATATTGAATATTATACAATTTTACTATAGGTAAAGATAAAAATAGTTTTTGCGAATAAAAAGGAAACATATTAAAATAAAATCAATAAGTAATTCACTGTTATAATTTTACAGCAAACTTTCAGTCATGTTTATAGAAAACAACTGCAGAATCGTGATTAAACTTCATTCTAACCACAATATCGTCTGTATTAGGATCAAATAAGGTTAGTAATATAACGAAAAAAGTCAGAAATTGCACGTCAAACGTCGCAAATGAGGTGCGTTCCTACTATAATGAAGTTTTTATAATATACAATACTTCGGATACAGTTACTTGTCAGTTACTCGTAATAACGTTCTAAGTGATTAAATGCACAATCGAAAAAATATCTCATTTAAAAAACTTTTTGTTTTAAAATTTGAAATTGTGAAAGAAATATTAAAATTATAACAAAGTTGGAACTTTCTTTTAAATTATCTACATATTCAATGCAAAATGTATATTTGCAAAAAATTTCATCTCCACGTGAAAAAAATAATAATAATAACCGCCTACCGTTTTTTAGTCTAAATGTTCCATCAAAGTTGAATTAGAATTTATTTTCGAATAAGCTTTGGTAAATTCTGTTCCTGGAAATCTAAAATTTAAAAGAAACTGATTTTAAAGCTATTTTTGAAGTTTTAGAACCACTATACAATAAAGTAGCAGAAAAGTTGTCTTTCAAGTCCACAATTAAACTTGTCCCTACTCTTTTGTTAAATATTATACTGCAGTACTACATTATAAAAACTCCTACGCAAAATATTAAAACGCTGAAACAGTTCTGTGGAAGTTTACTACCAGACTCAAACTTAAATTCAGGAATAATATTGTTTGTTTTTCAAAACCGGCTTGTATATATTTACGTAACTGAAATTCTTTTCTACCATACATAAATTTGTATGACGATATTTTTGCACTGTGGATTTCAAAATATCAAGCTTTACACGAGAGTATTATACAGTTAAGCATAAAGAAATTTTCCTAAAGACTATTTGTTGCAATAAATTGACATTTAAAAATGTTTTATTTTTTAAAAAAATGGATCTTGGTACGAACATTATTTTGCATGGTGGCTTACAAAATATCAAGATTTACTAAATGGTTAAATATGAAGAGATTATTCTAAAGAATTTTGTTGAATCAAATTACCTTTTTAAAAAATTTTATTTTACAAAGAAAAAAAAAAGGATTTGGATTTAAATATTTTTATTCTGTTTATATAAAATGGCTCTAATATTTATATTGAATATTACACAAATTTACTATAGATAAAGATAAAAATAGTTTTTCCAAATAAAAAGGAAACATATTAAAACAAAATCAATAAGTACTTCACTGTTATAATTTTGCAGCAAACTTTCAGCCATTTTTATAGAAAACAATATTAGAATCGTGATTAAACTTTATTCTAACCTCAATACCGTCGGAAGTTTCAGAACAATTATTATAATTAAAATTACAGCAAAGATGGAACTTTGTTTTAAATTGTTCTATATAATGATTGCAAAATGCATATTTGCACAAAATTTAATCTACATGTGAAAATAATAATAATAATAATAATAATAATAACTGCCTATTGTTTCTTCAGTCTAAATATTCCATCAAAGTTAAATTGGAATTTATTTTCGAATAATCTTTGGTAAATTTTGTTCCTAGATATAAAAAAATTTAAAAGAAATTGAATTTAAAACTATTTTTTTGAAATTTTAGAACCACTATACAATAAAATAGTCTAAAAGTTGTCTTACATGTTCGCTATTAAACTCGTCCCTACCCTTTTGATAAATATTAAACTGCAGTACCACATTATAAAAATTCCCACGCAAAATATTAAAACTTTAAAACAGTTCTGTAGAAGTTTACTTTAACATTCAAACTTAAATTCTGGTATAATATTGTTTGTTTTTCAAAAATGGCTTGAATATATTTACGTAACTGAAATTCTTTTCTGCCAAATGTTAATTCACAATTTTTATGCCGATATTTTTGCATTGTGACTTTCAAAATATTAAGATTTGCACGAAAGTCCTAAACTGTGAAATGTAAAAAAAGTTTTCTACAGGAATTTGTTGAAACAAATTCCCTTTTTAAAAAAGTTTTATTTTTTTTTAAAAAAGGTTCTTGCTACGAATATTATTTTTATTCTGTTTATATAAAATGGCTGTAATATTTATATCGAACATTATACACCTTTATTATAGCTAAAGATAAAAATAGCTTTTGAAAAAAAAAAAAAAACATATTAAAATAAAACCAATTAATGAGTTAAATAAATTCCAGGCATTCGACCATTTTTATAAGAAATTGTTATAGAACCGTGTTTAAATTTTATTCTGAACTCAATATCGTCAGTATTAGGATCAACTAAGCTTAATAATATAACCAAAAAACTGCAAACTGCAAAATGGCTGCAGAATTTTAACAGTGTTGTTATCACTTTAATTTATTTTGCTTTGTATGAAAATAATAATAAATATCTTAGATATTTTAGTATATAAACATGAGTCCTTGAGTTAGTTTTGCTTCAAATGAGTGAGTGGTCAAGTTACTGACAGTCGTGAATATGGTGTTTGGATATGGTATTTGAATTGCAGGATAAAATAAAACGCTGTGATTTCTTGGAACAAATTCTGGAATTAGAGATGTAAAATAATTGATTAAATTGATTATAAAAATTCATAGGATATAGGAACAAATGTGCAACATCAAAATAAAAAGCCTCATCTATTTAATTTAAGAAAAATAATGTGTGCACATGGAAACGATAAGTAACTGCTTGTGAGGAAAAAATATCTAACACAGATGGGAGACAGCATACGATATCAATTAATTTTTGTAGTATTACACTAATTTTCAATTTGAATTGTTTGTTAGTGATTAAAAATCTAACGGTCATCGACAGTCATTAATAGTGTAAAATGCAAATTTATATTTTGGCCGATTGTCATCACTTACACTGAGAAAAAAATATAACGCCTTCACCTAGAATGAATAGCTTGTCACTTTCTAAATACCTGAACTAGAACTATAGATGACCGAACTTTTCGAATAGTTTAATCAATTAAAATGAATAGATGAAATGACCTAGAATTCCTAGTTTAATTTTTTTTTCGGTGACGAAACGATATTGAATCGTTTCAGTAATGAGAATTTGTCGCTTAATTTCGGGAATGGTTTCGTAAGCAAGAATTACAGTTACCAAATCAAAGCTTTTGTGTTCGCATCTATTTGCAGAGATTTTTACATGAGTTTGACCAAGAGAATATAGAAAAACGCTCTTGGATTCTAGTAGATGACTCTTGAACTCTCCAGCAAAAGGAATTAAAATTTACAAGGATGAAATGGAACTATATTTTCTGGATCCACAATTTAGATTCTAGATGCCAGAACTATATACATATATATATTTAGTGTAGGTTCTAATTAACTAACTAATAGTAGAGTTCGTAAAAGGACCTTAATCCCTTTTCTATTATGAAAAAGCCCCTACAATAAATATCTTATAAAAATCTATAATATTTCTCAGACCAAGCATTCATTCAATTTCAGAATAGTTCATTTGATTTAAAAGTCCTAATTTTATCTTCGTGCTTGAATTTTACTCTAAATCAGTCAAGTATGAGCCGGTAAATTCTAGAGTAATATTTCAAGGACTAAGAGAATTCCTCCAGAACATTGCGTATAAATACAATGTGACTGAGACTGTTGTGTAATTATCGTTAGAAATTGCGGAGAGTAATTCCCTTTCTTCGCCATTATACATCGGATTGTAAAGTACACTGATAAAACTATTGGTGACACATTACACCTTTTAGGGGTGAAAGGCTTGTCTCACTGGTGACACCCCTAAAGGAGCCAGAATGACGCCTTTAATTAGGGTGAAAAGATGACACCCTTAATCCAGAGTGTCCAATAATAAAAAATTAAAAAACATACAAACCGACTTTTGGCCGTCGAAGGATTCGAACTCACAACGTCTGATTACAAGCTCAGCGTTCTAACCGCTCGGCCATCGAGCTCATTTTCATTCACTCATAGCCATAGAGCCACAGGAAACAGAAAGACACACGTTACAGCGCATGCGCGTGGTTCCAGTCACCCAATGAAGTGTCACATTGCTGCCAATACGAAGTACATGGCGCCTTATTTAGCTCCAATTACCCAGTAAGAGACCTGCCGGCACTGCAACCACATATCCAAGCCCCTATGGCACCCTAGGGTTCCAATGGACCCTAGGGCCTTTTCACCTCCGGGTCCCAAATGGCACCGGTTTGTCACCTTCACTTTTAACAGGGTAAAGCCAAAATTCATTTTTGGAAAAGATAATTTAAATATAGTAAGGACTTTCCCTTCTAAAACTGAATCCAGGGTAGTCTTACGTCCAGAATTTCTGCATTTTAAAATTTACCGTCAAGCAATATATGCTGTGCCTGTCATGTGCCATAAATATATTTTAATGATAATGTATTTTTAACACCCTAATTTAATTTACGACACATGACTTTAATCTTTTTTCTTTGTTAAATTGTTTTATTTGGGTTATACGAATGTTGAAGTCATCTTTCAAGAAACGTAACAAATGTCTTCCTAAATTTTATTTCACGGCAAAATAAAAAGGGAATGCCCCAAATAAAGATTTTTTATCGGATTTGCATAGGATCATCTTCAAATAATTAATTTCGATTTTTTAGCTTGCAAGACATCGACTTTTAACATTTTTAGAAAATGCAGATCGCTTGAGTAGGAAGGTCAACCTTTTATGCATCTAATAAAGAAGTGTTTGGTGACGTACATGACCTTGTGACCATACTTGATTATTAATACTGACTATGATTTAAAGAAAATATTTTGAATGTATGAATAATGTATGGTTCAGAAAGAGGTGTCAAAGTAATTAAGAAAAAAAAAATAATTTTTATGTATTTGATGTAAAATAATTTAATAGATAACTGCCATTATATCTGGTTTATATTGTTAATCTAATTTCTCCGGAATAATTGACAATATTATTCAAAAAGAATTTATGTAGATTCACATTTCAAATCACTGAACGTTACACTGTGAAAACAAAGTAATTCTTCAGCAGGTAACTTACAGAAATCTGTATGTTTCCTATAGACATATCGGCACCGGGCCCCACCAGTGGCCGAGAGGGTCTGACATCTCAACTAGTAGACGGCAGGTGCTGGGTTCAAACCCAATCGCGGCCGTCGGCCTAACCGTTCGGAGTTTTCCGTGGTTTTCTTCGAACCTTGGATTTCCTTGCATAAATACGGGTTAGGTTCCCTTAGAAAGACCCCCTCCCATGGAGGGAATTCCACCCCTTTCGAGCCTATATCCCACGTGTAAATAATCGGCCGACATAAAATAAACCAAACCAAAAACAAACGAAACCATATCGGTACCAGTTATGTAAGACATTTTTCGTTTAGATCACTGAAGGTGATAAATCACTCAATATTTTCTGTAGCTTGTCCAATTGCTTACATTGTAAAAACAAATCTCTAATTCTATATATGTAAAGTTACCCAAATCTGCATGCTTAGTAAAAGTTTACCTGTAACTTAGGTGTATTTACATAAAAAGTTCTAAAAATCCGAATTTCCTAAAAAAATCGCAGTAAATTTACAGTTTTTTTTTATTTTCAATGTAAATCTGTATCTGTTACACATATTTTTTTTCTTGTCGTTACATAAAATATTTGTGAAATTCTAGTTTATTAGAAAAAATTTGTAACTCTGCAGATTTTTCTTCACAGTGCAGAGTTGAAAAACAATGGATTTAATGCTGAACAAGTTCACCAAATCAGGTCATATCGCCCTGAAACTATTAAAACGAAATATTTTACAGACTTAAAAGTAGAAAAAAAATACATAAAATCAGTAGAATGTAATAAAAAATACGTTTTTATAAATTTACGAAAATAGCTTTTATCATTTTATATATATAAAAAAAAATTATAGAGCCCTATACAATTATGGCTCGCTTTTCTATAAGCTAGTTTAAAAGCACTAGATATATCTGTAGAAGTTCAATAAAAATGTCTGTAGAGCAGAAATTTACATTAAACACTTTCTCTTTATAGACATTTCTGTAAAACTTCTACAGGTATTTGTTTAGCTTTTAAACTAACTTACAGAAAAACGGGACATTATTCTGTAGGATTATAAAACATTTTCTGTAGAATTCTAAAAGACATTTTCGCAAGGGAATAGTTATATATTAATTTATGCTTATAAGTAGAAAAATCAATTTAAAAATTGTAAAAATATAGCTTAATTAATGTTTCATTTTCTCTTTCCTGTTCCCTATCTTTAAAAAAGGAGATACAATTATGTGCATTTTTATTTATACAGCTATTAATATTTTTCTAGGAAATCGTGAATCCTACAAATTTTTTATGAAACGTGCATGAACAAAAATTCATGATACACATTTGCACTGTAAATTAAAACATCTTTGGGTTACTAAGATTTTTTTAGGAAAGTACGATGCCTACATTATAAAAGAAATCTGCACTGTAAAAAAAAAAAAAAATCTGTAATCCTACAGATGAAAAGTTGCCGAAATCTCTATGCTTATTAACATTTTACCTGCGCACCTTACAAGTAAAGATGTAAATCTACATAATTAATGTTTGTAAAGCTACAGAAATCTGCAACTTTACAAACGAATCTACTAAAATTACAGTAAAATTACTAAAATTTTATCTGTAGCATGGGTTGTAGTTACACTGTAAAAAAAGGGTCGATCTACTGAAAAAACTTTAGTGATCCTTGTAATTACTAAAAATTTTTTAGTAATCTTAGTCGGTTACTAGAAAATCTGTAAGAATTACTAGAAAAAAGATTTAGCTATTACTAAAACTCACTTGGTGTGGCCATGATAGCATAGTGATTATAGTAACGGTCTCCAGCTAAAAGGTGCCGGGTTCGATACTGGACAAGGCCAAATACGCCGCGAATGTGTGTAGTGTAAGTGCTCGTTAATAAAGAGATTATGAAAATCCTGTCGGAGGAGGTAACAATGTTTGGTGCTGCCATCTATTGCGGTTTTGCCGAAAATCTCTCCCTTCAGAAGTCTGAATGCAACTCGAAGGAAGCTCCTGCTCTTCGGGCGCACGTAAAGGTTATTAAAATCATTTTGGAGCTATTACTAAATTTTGCTTGGTGGTTCATCCTAAAAATTTTTAAGTTAATTATACAAAAAATTCTTTTGTTCAGTTTACAAAAGAAATGCTTGTTTCACTTGCAAAAAAAAGTATGTAATGGTTACTAAAAAATTCTGTGGAATACAAATTTACTAAAAAAAATTTTAGTAACCTCTTGAATTTTTTTTTACAGTGTACATAGAAAATTCTTGGAATCCCAGTTTCCTAAAAAATTCTTAGTAACCTTTTAGAATTTTTCATTTTCTGTGCAAATCTGTATCTATTACATGTACTTTTGCTGTTGAAAAAAAAAAAAAAAAAAAAAAAAAAAAAAAAAAAAAACCTGTAAAATACTAAACTGTTTTGAGGAAACTTGGATGCCTAGAACTTTTTATACAACAGTAACAACAAAAATTCATGAAACTGATTACGTTCCATGAGTTTTGCTATTACCGTTACTTGAGAAGTACTAGGCATCCCAGTTTCCTTGAAAAAGTTTAGTAGTTTTACAGATTTTACTTTACAATGTAGTAATCTAAAGTTACCGAAATTTGTTATAATTACTCAATTTTTATCTCTACACTGTACAAAACAAGATGTCAATCTACGAAAGCTTCTAAATAAACCTACAGAAATTTGCAACTTTACAAATGAATCTACTAAAATTGTGGTAATCTTACTAAAATTATATCTGTAACCTTAGTTGCCGTTACTTAAAAAGTTCTAGGAATCCGATTTTTCTAAAAAATTATTTGTAACCTTGAAGATTTTCTGATTCACAGTGCAAATCTGTATCTGTTACATGAATTTTTCTTGTTATGTTTGTATAAAAAGCTCTAGGAATACGATTATTTTGAGAAATTTGAATATCTTTCCAATTTTTTTAGAGTGTAGAACTTCTTGTTCCATTTCAGCTCGAGTTACAGATGCAATTTTAATAATTTTTTTTGTAAATCTTCAGATTTGAGTATGTTTACGAAAACTAGTTTTGTAGATGTACGTCTTCTATTTCACAGTGTATAGATAAAATTTTACTAAGTATACAGCTTCCGGTTACTTTACATCTGTAAGATAACAAATGTTTTTACTTCTTTTATCTTTACAAAAAAGATAATATTGGATTCTCGAAAATTTTCGAAATCGATTTTCAACGGATTAAAACGTTTTAGGGATTAGAGAAACCCCCTAAAAAGGTTTTTACAAAATGTCTGTCAGTGCGTCTGTCAGTCAATCTGTCTGTTTGTGGGCATGTGACAAATTTCTTTTGCGCATTCTATCTTGATCATTAGATTCTGTGAGACCTTGATATAAACTAGATCTGATTAGTTTTTTATGTATATTGCTCAATAGTTGGCGCTGCTATGATCCATTATTCGCATTTTCCACAATAGCCAAACCTCAAGAATTACCGCATGGATTTTCATAAAACTTTATATTTATTTTGTACTTGATACGATTGATATGTACTTGGTATCGTGCTGATTTTGTTTTGGTGCAAATCGCAAAACAAGTCGCGCTAGTGTTATGCATTATTCGTGATTATCGTAATAGCTCTATCTCGGGAAATAATGCACGAATTTTCATCAAACTTCAGATTCTGTTAGTCTCTGATAAAAATAAGTATTCTTCAGTTTTCGGAATGGATCGCTCAACAGGTGGGGCTGTTATGCGGCATTATTCATGTTTATCTGAATAGCTTTCTCAGGAACTAAAGCATGAATTTTCATGAAATTGCAGATTCTGTTTGTCCCACATGTATTCAATGCCGCCAACTTATATGGGCCCGTGGGGCCCGAGCCCACCCAATAATTTTGAATTCTAGCGTGCCCGATTGTCATTGTTCTATTTCGTTATTTATTTCATTATTGTTTTATTATTCATTTTTCTCCCAAGAACAAAATTTATTTTGCCAATGACCGAGCGTTTTAGTTCTCCGACTGTCACGCATAAGTCCAAAATGACTGAAATGTAAATATTTTACTTTCTGCTGTTTTATTTTGTAGTCGTATTCATGATATGATGACATTACAATAAATATTATTATATTTATGAGGAAAAACCCATGAGAATATAATTTTAAAAAAATGCAATTATTTTAAAACATGATAGCTTGACTTAAAAGTCTCATCTTTCACAACCCTTCCTTTCAAAGAAAAGCAAACTGGATCTACAATTTCACCAAAGTATCTTTGAGCCCACCGAATATTTTTTGAGCCAACCCAATATTTTTCAAAAGTTGGCGCCCCTATTAGTATTCTTCAGTTTTTGGAGTGGATCGCTCAACAGGTGGCGCTGTTAAGCGGCGTTATTCATGATTATCTGAATAGCTCTATCTCAGGAACTAATGCACAAATTTTCATTAACCTTCAGATTCTGTTTGTCCTTAATATAAATTAGTATTCTTCAGTTTTTGGAGTAAATAGCTCAACAGGTGGCACTTCTATCTAGTTTTTTTACGGTTTCTGCGATGATTTTATCTCAAATACTAATACACGGATTCTCGTCAAATATCAGATTCAGTTAGAACTTAGTTGCAGATTAGATTCTAGAGTAAATTACCTAACCGCTGACGCATATATTTCATCTTTTGGGAAGTATTAAAATGTATAAAATAGAAGAATGCTCTTGGATAGCAGCATCCAACTAGAGGAAATATTTTCAAGATGTCCACTGAGCGCTTATAAAGAGTATTTATTTATAAAACAATTATTGTTTTTATACATATTATTACCGGAAGAAATTTCTTTATTACTATGCACAAACTGCATCCATTTAGTCTAAACAAAGTGTATTCCACATTCATTTTTTTTGGATAACACAATTGCTTTCTTGGGGATTAAAAAAATACTTTTTTTTAAAACTATTTTCAAAAATATAGACACCTCAATTATGCAATGTAATTTATTTCTAAAGCAACAAAAGACAAAAACCCACCGGAGATTTAAAAGCTTCATTTAGCAGAAAACTCATTGAAACTCGTGATTTGTTAGAAGCAATCGGAATAAGAGATGTAATTCATCATTTTCCTCCAGGGTAATTATGATTTTATTCATTCACCTTTTCGGGTTATTAAGTCGTTGAATTATTTAATTCCCTCCTGTGGGACATTTACCACACATGTAGCGAACTTGTGAGAAATTACAAAACCGTTTAATTGCATCGTAAATTAAGAGGAAGGTAATGAATTATAAAGCTATTCAGGATAAAGTGGGGGATTTTTCATTGGATAATAGTAGAATTGATTTTATTCAACGCGATTTGGCGCTTTTCAATGATAAATGTCATAGTAGATAAAATTTATTAAGTATGGCTTGGAAAACAAAAATTTAGAAAAGTAAAATCTCTTTATTGGGGATAACAAAAAAAAAAAAAAAACTATTTTTAAAAATATAGACACCTCAATTATACAATGAAACTAAATACAATGAAATTATTTCTAAAGCAACAAAAGACAAAAAACCCACCGGATATTTAAAAGCTTCATTTAACAGAAAACTCATTGAAACTAGTGATTTGTTAGAAGCGATCGGAATAAGGGTTGCAATTCGTCATTTTCCTCCAGGGTAATTATGATTTTATTCATTCACCTTTTTGGTTTATTAAATCGTTGAATTGTTTAACTCTCTCGTGTGGGACATTTACCGCACATGTAGCGAACTTGTGAGATATTACAAAACCGTTTAATTGCATCGTAAATTAAGAGGAAGGTAATGAATTATAAAGCTATTCAGGATAAAGTGGGGGATTTTTCATTGGATAATAGTAGAATTGATTTTATTCTACGCGATTTGGCGCTTTTCAATGATAAATGTCATAGTAGATAAAATTTATTAAGTATGGCTTGGAAAACAAAAATTTAGAAAAGTAAAATCTCTTTATTGGGGATAACAAAAAAAAAACTATTTTTAAAAATATAGACACCTCAATTATACAATGAAACTAAATACAATGAAATTATTTCTAAAGCAACAAAAGACAAAAAACCCACCGGATATTTAAAAGCTTCATTTAACAGAAAACTCATTGAAACTAGTGATTTGTTAGAAGCGATCGGAATAAGGGTTGCAATTCGTCGTTTTCCTCCAGGGTAATTATGATTTTATTCATTCACCTTTTTGGGTTATTAAGTCGTTGAATTATTTAATTCTCTCGTGTGGGACATTTACCGCACATGTAGCGAACTTGTGAGAAATTACAAAACCGTTTAATTGCATAGTAAATTAAGAGGATGGTAATGAATTATAAAGCTATTCAGGATAAAGTGGGTGATCTTTCATTGGATAATTGTCGAATTGATTTTTTTTACGCGATGGCACTTTTCAATGATAAATGTCATAGTATATGAAATTTATGAAGTATGCCTTGGAAAAGAAAAGTGTATAAAAATAAAAATATATATACAATTCAGATAAACGTTCATTTGAATGATTTAATTGACTATACTGTAAAAAGTCTGTAAATATACTAATTGATTTCAAGAAAACTGGGACTTTTAGGACTTCCTATGTAACAGCGACAGCAAAATTTCATGTAACTGATAAAGATTAACACTGAAAAATAATATCTGTAAGGTTACTCAGAATTTTTTAGGAACAGAAAAGTTTAGAAAAGTAAAATATATATACAGGGTGATTCTAATTTTTTTTTACAATAAAAGAGGGGTGATAGTACACATCAAGACAAACAATATTAAATAGGAGACCAGGGGTCACAAACGTTTTCCAAAGGAGATAGCCGCCATTAATGTTTAGGGTCCAAAATTTCAAACAAACATAAAAAACGAAAAAATTGGTCGATTGATTTGCGGTTTTCACCAAAGTTATTCTTTATGTCGGCATTTTCTTGAAATTAAATTACAAAGATAAATTTTAAAAAATGCCGATAGAGGGCGCTTTAGACTTTGGAGCAACGAACAACTATTTTTTGCCGGTATTTTTTGCATTTCATTAAATGTTTTCGTAAGCTTAGACTCAAACTTAAATTTTGAACTCAAAATCTGAATAGTGGGGAGTGCTTAAGTAGCAAAAACTGAGCTGTGTTCAGAGGGTTCAAATTTCAAATGATTTAAAAAACGGAAAAATTGGTCCATTGATTTGCGGATTTCATTAAAACTATTCTTTATGTAGGCATTTTCGTGAAAATAAATTATAAAGATAAATTTCAAAAAATGCCGATAGAGGGCGCTTTAGACTTTGGAGGAACGAACAACTCTTTTTTGGCGTTATTTTTTGCATCTTATTAAATGCTTTCGTAAGCTTAAACTTAAACTTAAATTTTGAGCTCAAAATCTGAATAGTTGGGAGTGGTGAAATAGACAAACTGAACTGTGTTCGGAGGGTTCAAATTTCAAATGATTATAAAAAACACAAAAATTGGTCAATTAGTTTGCGGTTTTCGCTAAAACTAATTTTTAAATCAGCATTTTCTTGAAAATAAATTTTAAAGATAAATTTCACAAAATGCCGATATAAAGCGCCTTAGGCTTTAGAATAGCGTACAACTATTTTTAACAGTTATTTTTTAATCTCATTAAATGCTTTCTAATGCTTAAACTTAAATTTTGGGCTCAAATTCTGAATCGTTGGGATTGTTTAAGTAGCGAAAATTGAATTGTGTTCGAGGAGGGGGAGGGTTAAATTTAAACTCCTGATAACACTTCAGTTTGCACTTCTTAACCCCTTATCGACCAATCTTTGTGTTTTTTATAATCATTTGAAATTTGAACCCTCTGAACACAGTTCAGTTTGTCTACTTAACCACTCCCAACTATTCAGAATTTGAGCTCAAAATTTATGTTTAAGTCTAAGCTTACGAAAGCATTTAATAAGATGCAAAAAATAACGCCAAAAAAGAATTGTTCGTTACTTCAAAGTTTAAAGCGCCCTCTATAGGCATTTTTTGAAATTTATCTTTGTAATTTATTTTCACGAAAATGCCTACATAAAGAATAGTTTTGGTGAAAACCGCAAATCAATCGACCAATTTTTCCGTTTTTTATAATCATTTGAAATGTGAACCCTCTGAACACAGCTCAGTTGGTGCTACTTAAGCACTCCCCACTATTCAGATTTTGAGTTCAAAATTCAAGTTTGCGTCTAAGCTTACGAAAACATTTAATGAGATGTAAAAAATACCGGCAAAAAATAGTTGTTCGTTGCACCAAAGTCTAAAGCGCCCTCTATCGGCATTTTTTGAAATTTATCTTTATAATTTAATTTCAAGAAAATGCTGACATAAAGAATAATTTTAGTGACAACCGCAAATCAATCGACCGATTTTTCCGTTTTTTATGTTTATTTGAAATGTTGGTCCCTAAACTTTAATGGCGGCTATCTCCTTTGGTAAACGTTTCGGACCCCTGGTCTCCTATTTAATATTGTTTGTCTTGACGTGTACTATCACCCCTCTTTTATTGTAAAAAAATTTGGAATCACCCTGTATATATTTCTGATAAATGTTTCATATTAATGTTTTAATTGGCGTTATAGATGCATAAGTAATAACATAAAATCATAAAATAAAAGCATATGACAGAACACAATTTTCAACTTGTTTTTAAAACAAAATATATAATATGAACTTTAAAATGTTCAGTTTTACTTAAAAAGCGATTAATATAATTACATAGAGATGTTAATAGTTAATTTTATTTAAAAACATCTTAGTACTTTCGAGCCTTAATCAGGTTCTTCCTCAGAGAATATATATATATTTTTATTTATTCGAATGCATGATTTCGTTTTGAAAATGAACGAGACAATAAATATCTATATTATAAAGGCCAAACGTATCTGTACGTAACGCATACGTCATTTTGCAAATGGCAAAACTTTCCCCCTGCAATTTCAGTTTTGCATTTTTCGCTACTGTAGTCTATATTATAAAGGCCAAACGTATCTGTGCGTAACGCATACGTCATTTTTCAAATGGCAACACTTTCCCCCTGCAATTTCAGTTTTGCATTTTTCGCTACTGTAGTCTACATTATAAAGGCCAAACGTATCTGTGCGTAACGCATACGTCATTTTTCAAATGGCAACACTTTCCCCCTGCAATTTCAGTTTTGCATTTTTCGCTACTGTAAATTTTATACTTCTAAACATCACATATTTCCGATTTTTACACCGTCGTATAGAGACAAAAATGTACTTTTAAATGCAATTTGTTTGAAAGCTGTATCTCAATTTGTTTTTGAGATATTAATTTTTTCTATAGTTTATAGTACGAATTTTGTAATTGGGGCAACATAATTACTCCATTTTCTCTTAAAATTGAAATAAACAAGAATAGAAATTAAAATGCGTATATTTTGCAAAAAATATCGTCTGTTATAAAATTCCGTGATTTCGGTTTTATTTCGTTTTTACTCATCAGTTAAATAACTTCAAGTTTTGAGTTCAAGTGATTTTAAAATGATCAAATTAAAATACCATTTTTTAAACATGGTGAATACGGATATGAGAAATACTTGTTTAAATTTTGAGAAGATGAAAATTATGACGGATTTTAATTTTCCCCTCGTGAAATTCTATGATCGTATCAATTTGGAATAAATTTTGTTTTTCTTTTCATTCGCATTTATACCAAACATACGAGTCTCAGTTGATAAATTCATCATAACAGCTGATCTTTATTATATTATACTGATTTTATATGCAATTAAAGTTTAATTTTAAAAATTTGGACAACTGAGTTTTATAGTATTTTGTTAATCTTAGCTTAAAATAATAATTGTTTGACAAGTAGACTGAACAGTATAAGATGCATTTTTTACTGTAAGCAATTTTGTAGATTTATTATAAATCAATGAAGCAGTTCCTTCTTAAACATTTTCTTTCGTCGAATTTCGACGGGTTCCACCTCGTTATACTTAAAAGTAGAAGTAGTTTTTTGGATTAAACTTATTGAAAGAACGTAATATATTATTGTAAATTGCGGTCCATTTATTTTATTATCGCACTCTGCGTTCATTCGTCACTATGTTTTTATATTTTATGTCATGATAACACAATCCATTTATTGAGGATAAAAAATACCTTAAAAAAAAAAAAACTATTTTTAAAAATATAGACACTTTAATTATGCAATGTAATTTATTTCTAAAGCAACAAAAGACAAAAACCCACCGGAGATTTAAAAGCTTCATTTAGCAGAAAACTCATTGAAACTCGTGATTTGTTAGAAGCAATCGGAATAAGAGATGTAATACATCATTTTCCTCCAGGGTAATTATGATTTTATTCATTCACCTTTTTGGGTTATTAAGTCGTTGAATTATTTAATTCTCTCGTGTGGGACATTTACCGCACATGTAGCGAACTTGTGAGAAATTACAAAACCGTTTAATTGCATAGTAAATTAAGAGGATGGTAATGAATTATAAAGCTATTCAGGATAAAGTGGGTGATTTTTTCAATGGATAATTGTCGAATTGATTTTATTTTACGCGATGGCGCTTTTCAATGATAAATGTCATAGTATATGAAATTTATGAAGTATGCCTTGGAAAAGAAAAGTTTATAAAAATAAAAATATATATACAATTCAGATAAACGTTCGTTTGAATGATTTAATTGACTATACTGTAAAAAGTCTGTAAATATACTAATTGATTTCTAGAAAACTGGGACTTTTAGGACTTCCTATGTAACAGCGACAGCAAAATTTCATGTAACTGATAAAGATTAACACTGAAAAATAATATCTGTAAGGTTACTCAGAATTTTTTAGGAACAGAAAAGTTTAGAAAAGTAAAATATATATACAGGGTGATTCTAAATTTTTTTTACAATAAAAGAGGGGTGATAGTACACATCAAGACAAACAATATTAAATAGGAGACCAGGGGTCACAAACGTTTTCCAAAGGAGATAGCCGCCATTAATGTTTAGGGTCCAAAATTTCAAACAAACATAAAAAACGAAAAAATTGGTCGATTGATTTGCGGTTTTCAATAAAGTTATTCTTTATGTCGGCATTTTCTTGAAATTAAATTACAAAGATAAATTTAAAAAAATGCCGATAGAGGGCGCTTTAGACTTTGGAGGAACGAACAACTCTTTTTTGGCGTTATTTTTGCATCTTATTAAATGCTTTCGTAAGCTTAAACTTAAACTTAAATTTTGAACTCAAAATCTGAATAGTTGGGAGTGGTGAAATAGACAAACTGAACTGTGTTCAGAGGGTTCAAATTTCAAATGATTATAAAAAACACAAAAATTGGTCAATTAGTTTGCGGTTTTCGCTAAAACTAATTTTTAAATCAGCATTTTCTTGAAAATAAATTTTAAAGATAAATTTCACAAAATGGCGATATAAAGCGCCTTAGGCTTTAGAATAGCGTACAACTATTTTTAACAGTTATTTTTTAATCTCATTAAATGCTTTCTAATGGTTAAACTTAAATTTTGGGCTCAAATTCTGAATCGTTGGGATTGTTTAAGTAGCGAAAATTGAATTGTGTTCGAGGAGGGGGAGGGTTAAATTTAAACTCCTGATAACACTTCAGTTTGCACTTCTTAACCCCTTATCGACCAATCTTTGTGTTTTTTATAATCATTTGAAATTTGAACCCTCTGAACACAGTTCAGTTTGTCTACTTAACCACTCCCAACTATTCAGATTTTGAGCTCAAAATTTAAGTTTAAGTCTAAGCTTACGAAAGCATTTAATAAGATGCAAAAAATAACGCCAAAAAAGAATTGTTCGTTACTTCAAAGTCTAAAGCGCCCTCTATAGGCATTTTTTGAAATTTATCTTTGTAATTTATTTTCACGAAAATGCCTACATAAAGAATAGTTTTGGTGAAAACCGCAAATCAATCGACCAATTTTTCCGTTTTTTATAATCATTTGAAATGTGAACCCTCTGAACACAGCTCAGTTGGTGCTACTTAAGCACTCCCCACTATTCAGATTTTGAGTTCAAAATTTAAGTTTGCGTCTAAGCTTACGAAAACATTTAATGAGATGTAAAAAATACCGGCAAAAAATAGTTGTTCGTTGCACCAAAGTCTAAAGCGCCCTCTATCGGCATTTTTTGAAATTTATCTTTATAATTTAATTTCAAGAAAATGCTGACATAAAGAATAATTTTAGTGACAACCGCAAATCAATCGACCGATTTTTCCGTTTTTTATGTTTATTTGAAATGTTGGTCCCTAAACTTTAATGGCGGCTATCTCCTTTGGTAAACGTTTCGGAACCCTGGTCTCCTATTTAATATTGTTTGTCTTGATGTGTACTATCACCCCTCTTTTATTGTAAAAAATTTGGAATCACCCTGTATATATTTCTGATAAATGTTTCATATTAATGTTTTATTTGGCGTTATAGATGCATAAGTAATAACATAAAATCATAAAATAAAAGCATATGACAGAACACAATTTTCAACTTGTTTTTAAAACAAAATATATAATATGAACTTTATAATGTTCAGTTTTACTTAAAAAGCGATTAATATAATTACATAGAGATGTTAATAGTTAATTTTATTTAAAAACATCTTAGTACTTTCGAGCCTTAATCAGGTTCTTCCTCAGAGAATATATATATACAGTCAAACCCCGTTAATAAGCGCCCCGCTTAATACGCGAAACCGCTTAATACGCGATTTTTCTTTGGTCCCTTGAAATACTCGTATTTTACGCATATAAAAACACCCCCTTTAATACGCGAATGGTTAATACGCGAACCCGTTTAATACGCGAAATTTTATCAGTCCCTAGAAGGAAAAACCTACGTTTAATACGCGAATGAGCTTAGTTCTAAACATACGAATTTTTAGATGAAGTATTTTCCCAAGCTTTTTATACAACAATTATTTAAACTCAATTAAATTGAGCATTTTTTCCCTCAAAACCACACGCTGACTAGATTTGAACCGCCATCCGAGGCTAGCACAAGACTGACCAATCAAAACTCTCCCAATGAAATCTCATAAGCGACACGACGGACGCTAGCGTTGCGCAAAAGTTAAAAACATTATGTCTGCTTTGAAGAACACGTCTGTTTTCATTTGATGAATATGTAAAACCACAGTATAAAATTTTAATGAAAATTCAAATTTTTAAAAAATACAGCAGTTAGAGATATTTAACTTATGCATTTCGGCCTATCATGAGAATGCTACTTAAGAATATGTAAATTAAAAAATAACTGATACAAAGCATTTTGAAATCAGTAAAAACCTGAGTATTTTGTCGTGATTTTGCTCGCTTTCTGTACGCATAGACTCAGAAAATCAAATACTCAATTCAAAATGTACCTTTACTTCAGTACTTTTCTTGCGATTTTTGTCATTTAAAAATATAAATGTAGACAAAAAATGAATTAAATTTATAATATCATACAAATTTGAAGTTCATGTAAGGCTCATTCATCGCGGGCGTGGGCTGCGCGAGTCAGCAAGTTTTTATAAAAAGAAAAAACGAAAAGAACTTTTCCCCATAATTAAGAAATTATGTGACCCCCATTCTCTCCCCTGAACTAGGGCGGTCGAACCAATAGATGGAGCAAGCGCTATAATCGCAGATTAATCACGTGAGTCTTTTTAATCGCTTTTTCATCAGTTCTAAGCTATTTTTAAAAGAAGAGAATCGCTTGTCACTCCCAGTATTATCTTGTCTACGATATCCATCTATGCTTGTATAACTAGTCTAAACTATGGCGGAAGGACAAAACATATTAAATGGAAGGCTCTCTCCATCACTGAGAAGTTACAAATTATAAACCAATACGATGCCCAAGCTGTCTCAAATAAGTCTGCGTTCGCCAAAGAAAAAGGCATACCTGAGTCAACTTTAAAGACTTTGTATAAAATTTAAACTGGTGTTATACACAATTGAAATGAAAAAAACTTCTTTAAACACCATAAAATAAGTTAACTGCGCAAGGCCTTTCGAAAGAACTTAGTCTTTCTTCGTCAGGCGCAAAAAAGACGTGCGTCCACAATGAATGTAGCGGCACGACTGAAGAGGAATGCGGGAGGGAGAGGGAGCAAGCAGAAGGAACAGCCAATAGGAAAGAAGAAGGCAACAGCCAATCACGGAAGAGCATAAACAAAACTAGATAGACAATGAAGGAGAGGAAAGGAAGTTTTTTTCATTTCAATTGTGTATAACACCAGTTTCAATTTTATACATTGATTTGTGCTGATTCTGGCATTTCAACTGCCCACCTTTGCCCCCACTTTTGTCGTAAGTAATTTTTATCTTTATTCTTATTTATTTGTTTTTCATTTTATATTTTCATTTATGATCTTATTTATATATTTTATATCTATCCTTTTATTTTTCACTTTTTTGTGTTATTCATATTTTATTTTTCTGTACTTGTATATTGTTTATTTTCTTGTCGTTATTATGTGTACTGCTCAATTAAACCGGTTTACTAAACTTAGACGCAAACGTATTAAATTTCTCAATCACTTAAATTTTCTTCAAAATTGTAGGAAAAATAATGTTATCCCCAATTTTATTCAACTTAAGTGTTCTGTCAATAGTTCTTTTAGAATTTCTAAAGCTATGTTTCGTTCACACCTTATAGTTTTAAGAGCTTGCATTCAGGATGTTCGGCATACTCTCTCCAAAATTGAAGAAGAACTTTATGATCTGCATTTGTTTCTCAGTAAAACTCTTGATAATTTTTGTAATATTGAAAACAAATTTTGGCCTTCTCTGCTTTCTTTCAAATCTGCTCATCAAAATAAACTTGATAAAAAGTTTTCTTTATTATGTAATAAGAATTCCAAGTATCAATTTTTGAATAAGGATCTTTCTAATGAAAACAATATTGTAAATTTATCTTCTCATACATTAACTCCTGAGCAAAAAAGCATTTTAGATCTTGGTTTAAATTTTTCTCAATCTTGCAAACTTTCTCTCACCAAATTGATTGCTCCTATTGAGTCTTCCTTTAAACATAGTAAAGTTTCTCCTTTTCAAAAAGAAACCCTTCGTCACATTCTTGCTGATACTATTTCTTCTAATGTTTCTAAATATAAACCTAATCTCTCACGTCCTCAGCATATTGCTCTGAATGAGCTTAAGTCCAATGATAATCTTATTATTACTAAAGCTGATAAGGGGGGTCAAATTGTTCTTATGGATAAAAATGATTATTCTGATAAAGTTCATGCTCTCTTATCTGAAGGTCCTTATATTGAAGTTAAAAAAGATCCCACTAATTCGCATCTTGCCACTCTCACTAAAGCTGTTAAGAATTCTGTTGTTCTAAATGACAACACTAAACATTGTGTTATTCCTTCTGCACCCATTTGTGCTCGTTTTTATGCTTTACCCAAAGTTCACAAAACCAATATTCCCTTAAGACCTATTGTCTCTAATATTGGTATTGTTACTTATCCTCTTGCCAAATTTTTAGCTTCCATATTCTCGCCTTTATGCATTGCTAATTCTCATACTGTAAAAAATTCTTATGATTTCGTTAGTAAATTAAAAAGTATTAATCCGTCGAATTGTTCTATGCTTTCTCTTGATGTCAAATCTTTATTTACTAATGTCCCAATTGAAGGCGCTCTTTCTTGCTTGGAAAAAAGATTACGTGAATTTCATTTCTCGGATATTGAGGTCAAAGATTATGTTAATTTAACTAAAATTTGCTTAACTCTTACTACTTTTCAATTCGATAATAAATTTTTCAAACAGCTAGAAGGCTTAAGTATGGGTAATCCTTTATCTCCCATTCTTTGTGATATTTATATGCATTACTTTGAAGATAAATTATTAAATCTGATCAATTTTAAATGTTGGATTCGTTATGTTGATGATACTTTCGTCCTATTGGATAATCCATTTGATATTTCTACAATTCTTCAAACTGTCAATTCTACTGATCCTCATATTCAGTTTACTTTTGAGTTAGAGAATTGCAATAAACTCCCTTTCCTTGATGTTTTAGTTACCAAATGTGATTCTTCTTTCAAAACTTGTGTTTATAGAAAACCTTTTTCTGTCTCTATTCCACCCCATGCTCTCTCAAATCATCCTGTCAATCAAAAGATTGGTGTTTTTTATACTTATGTTTATCGTGCTCTCAAAATTTGTTCCGATTTTGCATCTCTTAAGAATGAACTCAATTACTTAAAATCTGTTGCTGTAAAACGTGGATTCAATCCTTCTATCATTAATACTGCTGTGAGCAAATTCAATAGACCCTCTAACAATTCCACTCTTTCTAATATTGATAAAAGCAAACCTGATAATTTGGTCGTCCTCCCTTTTTATCCTCCTTTATGTTTTAAATTAGCTAAAGTTTTAAGACGTTTCAATTTTAATGTTATCTTTAAACCAGTCAATAAATTAAAATTTCCTTCCATGAAATGTCCTGTCCCTGACCTCCAAAAATGGGGTATTTATAATATTCCTTGTAATGGCTGTGATTTATCGTATATTGGTCAAACTAAAAGAAATCTCGAAAAACGCCTAAAAGAACACTCTCGGTATGTCATTAATCAAGAAATTTCTAAATCTTCTGTTGCTAAACACTCTTGGTATTCCAGCCATAGTTTCAATTTTCAAACTGCTAAAATTATTTTTAATGCCAATAGTTCCTCTGAGTTAGACTTTCTTGAAAATTTAGCTATTTATATTAATCGTGATATTATTGTTAATGATAAATCTGATTCTAAAACCCTCTCCGTTGCCTGGAAGAATCTTTTCAGCACTGCTTCATAATTAAGTTTATTATTTAATTATTATTATTTTTTATATATATTATGTATACTATTTTTCAGGTATATTCATGTGTGTTTATAATTGTAAACTATTTTTTATTTTTATGTATTTTTATTTTATTTTATTTATTTATTTATTTATTTACTTTTTTTTTTTATTATTATTATTACTAATTTATATATTTTTGCGTACATTTTATTTCATTTTAATCTCTCCTTTTAGTTAATTTTTTAATTTACCCCGCTTTTTTCCCATTTCCCTTCCCCCCTTCTTCCTTTCCTCTCCTTCATTGTCTATCTAGTTTTGTTTATGCTCTTCCGTGATTGGCTGTTGCCTTCTTCTTTCCTATTGGCTGTTCCTTCTGCTTGCTCTTTCTCCCTCCCGCATTCCTCTTCAGTCGTGCCGCTACATTCATTGTGGACGCACGTCTTTTTTGCGCCTGACGAAGAAAGACTAAGTTCTTTCGAAAGGCCTTGCGCAGTTAACTTATTTTATGGTGTTTAAAGAAGTTTTTTTCATTTCAATTTTAAAGACTTTGTTAAAGAATAGGATTGCCATCGTTAACCAAGCTGTAGTTGAGGGAAAAAAAGAACAAGAAAATAAAAACAGCCAAGTTTGAGGACATGGAAAAGGCCCATCACGAGTGGTTTGTTCAAGCGTGCTCTACGAATATCCCAATAAGTGGCTTGTTAATAGAAGAAAAAGCTTCTGAAATTGCAGCAAAAGTGGGACTGCTAGATTTCAATGCCTCAAATGGATGGCTGGATCGATAAAAACTTAGTACGTAATAAAATTTAAACAAGTGTGCGGTGAGTCAGCTGCAGTCTACATTGAAAGTGTTCACTGCTGGGAAATTAATGTGCATCCGCAGCTTATAAAAATCTACTCAAGTCGGAATATTTACAACGTGGACGAATTTGGGCTTTTTTACAAACTGACACCTAATAAATCTATGGCCATGAAAGATGAAACATGTCATGGTGTCAAACTGAGCAAAGAACGTCTTATTATTCTGCTCGGTGCCAACTCCGATGGATCAAATAAATTAATGCTACTGGTCATTGGGAAATCATGCCCCCGCGATGCTTTAAAAAATGTCGAGAATTCCCGCTGCCTGTACGAAAACCAGCGTAGAGCATGGATGACGGGCAACATTTTTACAACATGGTTCATACTTTTGAATGCGTATGAGAAAAGAATCGCGACATGTGTTTTTGCTTGTGGACAACAGCCCTGCGAATCTAAAAGATAACGAAGACTTGAATAATGCCAAATTGAATTTATACCTCCAAATTCGACTAGTTTCACTCAGCCAATGGACCAAGGAATAATTAACAGTGCCAAATTAAATTACAAGACTCGCGTCGTACGGCGATACCTTCACCAAATGGAACATTGCAGCACTCCTTTTTGCTACGAGTGTCGTCCAATTACAATCCTCGACGCTATGCACATGCTTACTGCAGCATGGTACAGTGCCATACCAACAACAATTACAAATTGCTTTCACAAAAAAGGGGTTTCAGAAGTAGGGAGGACATCATTTACACAGAACCAACCTCGCACCTAAATGTTGAAGAAGCTTGACTGGCCGCACAAGAAACTGTAGGGGAAATTTTTGTCGATTTAGACACATTCATTAATATCGACAAAGATCTAGTTACCTCCGAACTGAGAGGTCTGGATGATATCATCGTCAATATAACTGCGACTGATAAACCGGATGAGGAGGAAGAAGAAGATGAATCTGCGCTTCCGACCCCATCCCTTTCTTCAAAGTTATAGAGGCATTTAATTTTCTAAGACAATATGCGTCGTCACTTGAAGAAGGGCCCTCAACAAGCGAACTTTAACACTACATAAATAAGGCGGTGATGGCGCTACCGCATGTCAAACACGCCAAAATTGAAAGCTACTTTTCCAAAAAGTAATTTTTATGACATTATTGACTACAGTAAGTTTTTTTTTTACTTTTTTGACTTTTTATTATTATCAACGCTATTTATTATCGCATCTATCCGTTCTGTATAGCTAACAAAAATTTCAATTTTGTTAACATTAGTTTTAGTTAATATGGTTAGCAGAAATTTTTGTGTTCGTCCAATTCAATTGTATGTGTCATACATAACAAATCTAAATTTGAAAAGACATAGGATTTTTATTTGAGAAAATAACAATTATTTGAATTTTCAGCTTCCAAACGTTCCTACTTAATAAGAACACAATGATTAAAATAAATAAAATGTAATTTTATGTCTTAAAAACACTAAAAATTGACAAAAAACGTTTTTTCCGCATAGATTGTTACTAGAACAACCACTGGTCGAAAATTCGCGAACTTCGGTTAATACGCGAACACGTTTAATACGCGAATTTTGATCGGACCCCTGATTCGCGTATTAACGAGGTTCGACTGTATTTTTATTTATTCGAATGCATGATTTCGTTTTGAAAATGAACGAGACAATAAATATCTATATTATAAAGGCCAAACGTATCTGTACGTAACGCATACGTCATTTTGCAAATGGCAAAACTTTCCCCCTGCAATTTCAGTTTTGCATTTTTCGCTACTGTAGTCTATATTATAAAGGCCAAACGTATCTGTGCGTAACGCATACGTCATTTTTCAAATGGCAACACTTTCCCCCTGCAATTTCAGTTTTGCATTTTTCGCTACTGTAAATTTTATACTTCTAAACATCACATATTTCCGATTTTTACACCGTCGTATAGAGACAAAAATGTACTTTTAAATGCAATTTGTTTGAAAGCTGTATCTCAATTTGTTTTTGAGATATTAATTTTTTCTATAGTTTATAGTACGAATTTTGTAATTGTGGCAACATAATTACTCCATTTTCTCTTAAAATTGAAATAAACAAGAATAGAAATTAAAATGCGTATATTTTGCAAAAAATATCGTCTGTTATAAAATTCCGTGATTTCGGTTTTATTTCGTTTTTACTCATCAGTTAAATAACTTCAAGTTTTGAGTTCAAGTGATTTTAAAATGATCAAATTAAAATACCATTTTTTAAACATGGTGAATACGGATATGAGAAATACTTGTTTAAATTTTGAGAAGATGAAAATTATGACGGATTTTAATTTTCCCCGCGTGAAATTCTATGATCGTATCAATTTGGAATAAATTTTGTTTTTCTATTCATTCGCATTTATACCAAACATACGAGTCTCAGTTGATAAATTCATCATAACAGCTGATCTTTATTATATTATACTGATTTTATATGCAATTAAAGTTTAATTTTAAAAATTTGGACAACTGAGTTTTATAGTATTTTGTTAATCTTAGCTTAAAATAATAATTGTTTGACAAGTAGACTGAACAGTATAAGATGCATTTTTTACTGTAAGCAATTTTGTAGATTTATTATAAATCAATGAAGCAGTTCCTTCTTAAACATTTTCTTTCGTCGAATTTCGACGGGTTCCACCTCGTTATACTTAAAAGTAGAAGTAGTTTTTTGGATTAAACTTATTGAGAGAACGTAATATATTATTGTAAATTGCGGTCCATTTATTTTATTATCGCACTCTGCGTTCATTCGTCACTATGTTTTTATATTTTATGTCATGATAACACAATCCATTTATTGGGGATAAAAAATACCTTAAAAAAAAAAACTATTTTTAAAAATATAGACACTTTAATTATGCAATGTAATTTATTTCTAAAGCAACAAAAGACAAAAACCCACCGGAGATTTAAAAGCTTCATTTAGCAGAAAACTCATTGAAACTCGTGATTTATTAGAAGCAATCGGAATAAGAGATGTAATACATCATTTTCCTCCAGGGTAATTATGATTTTATTCATTCACCTTTTTGGGTTATTAAGTCGTTGAATTATTTAATTCTCTCGTGTGGGACATTTACCGCACATGTAGCGAACTTGTGAGAAATTACAAAACCGTTTAATAGCATAGTAAATTAAGAGGATGGTAATGAATTATAAAGCTATTCAGGATAAAGTGGGTGATTTTTTCAATGGATAATTGTCGAATTGATTTTATTTTACGCGATGGCGCTTTTCAATGATAAATGTCATAGTATATGAAATTTATGAAGTATGCCTTGGAAAAGAAAAGTTTATAAAAATAAAAATATATATACAATTCAGATAAACGTTCATTTGAATGATTTAATTGACTATACTGTAAAAAGTCTGTAAATATACTAATTGATTTCTAGAAAACTGGGACTTTTAGGACTTCCTATGTAACAGCGACAGCAAAATTTCATGTAACTGATAAAGATTAACACTGAAAAATAATATCTGTAAGGTTACTCAGAATTTTTTAGGAACAGAAAAGTTTAGAAAAGTAAAATATATATACAGGGTGATTCTAAATTTTTTTTACAATAAAAGAGGGGTGATAGTACACATCAAGACAAACAATATTAAATAGGAGACCAGGGGTCACAAACGTTTTCCAAAGGAGATAACCGCCATTAATGTTTAGGGTCCAAAATTTCAAACAAACATAAAAAACGAAAAAATTGGTCGATTGATTTGCGGTTTTCACTAAAGTTATTCTTTATGTCGGCATTTTCTTGAAATTAAATTACAAAGATAAATTTTAAAAAATGCCGATAGAGGGCGCTTTAGACTTTGGAGCAACGAACAACTATTTTTTGCCGGTATTTTTTGCATTTCATTAAATGTTTTCGTAAGCTTAGACTCAAACTTAAATTTTGAACTCAAAATCTGAATAGTGGGGAGTGCTTAAGTAGCAAAAACTGAGCTGTGTTCAGAGGGTTCAAATTTCAAATGATTTAAAAAACGGAAAAATTGGTCCATTGATTTGCGGATTTCATTAAAACTATTCTTTATGTAGGCATTTTCGTGAAAATAAATTATAAAGATAAATTTCAAAAAATGCCGATAGAGGGCGCTTTAGACTTTGGAGGAACGAACAACTCTTTTTTGGCGTTATTTTTTGCATCTTATTAAATGCTTTCGTAAGCTTAAACTTAAACTTAAATTTTGAGCTCAAAATCTGAATAGTTGGGAGTGGTGAAATAGACAAACTGAACTGTGTTCAGAGGGTTCAAATTTCAAATGATTATAAAAAACACAAAAATTGGTCAATTAGTTTGCGGTTTTCGCTAAAACTAATTTTTAAATCAGCATTTTCTTGAAAATAAATTTTAAAGATAAATTTTACAAAATGCCGATATAAAGCGCCTTAGGCTTTAGAATAGCGTACAACTATTTTTAACAGTTATTTTTTAATCTCATTAAATGCTTTCTAATGCTTAAACTTAAATTTTGGGCTCAAATTCTGAATCGTTGGGATTGTTTAAGTAGCGAAAATTGAATTGTGTTCGAGGAGGGGGAGGGTTAAATATAAACTCCTGATAACACTTCAGTTTGCACTTCTTAACCCCTTATCGACCAATCTTTGTGTTTTTTATAATCATTTGAAATTTGAACCCTCTGAACACAGTTCAGTTTGTCTACTTAACCACTCCCAACTATTCAGATTTTGAGCTCAAAATTTAAGTTTAAGTCTAAGCTTACGAAAGCATTTAATAAGATGCAAAAAATAACGCCAAAAAAGAATTGTTCGTTACTTCAAAGTCTAAAGCGCCATCTATAGGCATTTTTTGAAATTTATCTTTGTAATTTATTTTCACGAAAATGCCTACATAAAGAATAGTTTTGGTGAAAACCGCAAATCAATCGACCAATTTTTCCGTTTTTTATAATCATTTGAAATGTGAACCCTCTGAACACACCTCAGTTGGTGCTACTTAAGCACTCCCCACTATTCAGATTTTGAGTTCAAAATTTAAGTTTGCGTCTAAGCTTACGAAAACATTTAATGAGATGTAAAAAATACCGGCAAAAAATAGTTGTTCGTTGCACCAAAGTCTAAAGCGCCCTCTATCGGCATTTTTTGAAATTTATCTTTATAATTTAATTTCAAGAAAATGCTGACATAAAGAATAATTTTAGTGACAACCGCAAATCAATCGACCGATTTTTCCGTTTTTTATGTTTATTTGAAATTTTGGTCCCTAAACTTTAATGGCGGCTATCTCCTTTGGTAAACGTTTCGGACCCCTGGTCTCCTATTTAATATTGTTGTTCTTGATGTGTACTATCACCCCTCTTTTATTGTAAAAAAAATTTGGAATCACCCTGTATATATTTCTGATAAATGTTTCATGTTAATGTTTTAATTGGCGTTATAGATGCATAAGTAATAACATAAAATCATAAAATAAAAGCATATGACAGAACACAATTTTCAACTTGTTTTTAAAACAAAATATATAATATGAACTTTATAATGTTCAGTTTTACTTAAAAAGCGATTAATATAATTACATAGAGATGTTAATAGTTAATTTTATTTAAAAACATCTTAGTACTTTCGAGCCTTAATCAGGTTCTTCCTCAGAGAATATATATATATTTTTATTTATTCGAATGCATGATTTCGTTTTGAAAATGAACGAGACAATAAATATCTATATTATAAAGGCCAAACGTATCTGTACGTAACGCATACGTCATTTTGCAAATGGCAAAACTTTCCCCCTGCAATTTCAGTTTTGCATTTTTCGCTACTGTAGTCTATATTATAAAGGCCAAACGTATCTGTGCGTAACGCATACGTCATTTTTCAAATGGCAACACTTTCCCCCTGCAATTTCAGTTTTGCATTTTTCGCTACTGTAAATTTTATACTTCTAAACATCAAGACGGTGTAAAAATTTCCGATTTTTACACCGTCGTATAGAGACAAAAATGTACTTTTAAATGCAATTTGTTTGAAAGCTGTATCTCAATTTGTTTTTGAGATATTAATTTTTTCTATAGTTTATAGTACGAATTTTGTAATTGTGGCAACATAATTACTCCATTTTCTCTTAAAATTGAAATAAACAAGAATAGAAATTAAAATGCGTATATTTTGCAAAAAATATCGTCTGTTATAAAATTCCGTGATTTCGGTTTTATTTCGTTTTTACTCATCAGTTAAATAACTTCAAGTTTTGAGTTCAAGTGATTTTAAAATGATCAAATTAAAATACCATTTTTTAAACATGGTGAATACGGATATGAAAAATACTTGTTTAAATTTTGAGAAGATGAAAATTATGACGGATTTTAATTTTCCCCGCGTGAAATTCTATGATCGTATCAATTTGGAATAAATTTTGTTTTTCTTTTCATTCGCATTTATACCAAACATACGAGTCTCAGTTGATAAATTCATCATAACAGCTGATCTTTATTGTATTATACTGATTTTATATGCAATTAAAGTTTAATTTTAAAAATTTGGACAACTGAGTTTTATAGTATTTTGTTAATTTTAGCTTAAAATAATAATTGTTTGACAGGTAGACTGAACAATATAAGATGCATTTTTTACTGTAAGCAATTTTGTAGATTTATTATAAATTAATGAAGCAGTTCCTTCTTAAACATTTTCTTTCGTCGAATTTCGACAGGTTCCACCTGTTATACTTAAATGTAGAAGTAGTTTTTTGTATTAAACTTATTGAGAGAAGGTATATATTATTATTAATTGCGGTCCATTTATTTTATTATTGCACTCTGCGTTCATTCGTCACTATGTTTTTATATTTTATGTCATGATAACACAATCTATTGGGGATAAAAAATACCTTTAAAAAAAACCCCTATTTTTAAAAATATAGACACATCAATTATACAATGCAATTTATTTCTAAAGCAGCAAAAGACAAAAACCCACCGGAGATTTAAAAGCTTCATTTAACAGAAAACTCATTGAAACTCGTGATTTGTTAGAAGCAATCGGAATAAGAGATGTAATACATCATTTTCCTCCAGGGTAATTATGATTTTATTCATTCACCTTTTCGGGTTATTAAGTCGTTGAATTATTTAATTCTCTCCTGTGGGACATTTACCGCACATGTAGCGAACTTGTGAGAAATTATAAAACCGTTTAATTGCATCGTAAATTAAGAAGAAGGTAATGAATTATAAAGCTATTCAGGATAACGTGGGGGATTTTTCATTGGATAATTGTCGAATTGATTTTATTCTACGCGATTTGGCGCTTTTCAATGATAAATGTCATAGTAAATAAAATTTATTAAGTATGGCTTGGAAAAGAAAAATTTAGAAAAGTAAATATATATATATATATATATATATATATGTATTTCTGATAAATGTTTCATTTTATGTTTTAACTGAAAGCTATAGATGCATAAGTAATAACTTAAAAATCAGAGTTTTTCATGGTGCACGATATTAAAACACTTATTCAAGAAATATTTAGCTTGCACGTCTACGAAATATGTTAATTTGTAGCTTACTATTTTTTTTTAATAAAATGTATCAAATTGAAAAATAGATAAAAAGTCCTTCTTTCTTTTTGAAATAAATTGGAAAATCTAATTAATTCTGCCAGACATAAAATAAAAGCAAATTTCTTTTCAAAATTATCCGGTGGAAATTCCAAAAGTGATTCTGATTAATGATGACGTTACACTAGTGTCCTCTAACCATGAGTATTTTCATGACAGCAGCAATACCAGACACAATTTAAGTTCCAGAATCACTTCACTAGACCAAATCAAATTAATATTAAATTGAATATTTGCTTACAACAATTACAACAGTTACCGGGTGTCCCAAAAATGACTGATGGATTTTGAAATTCAATAACTTGCAAACGGTGACAGCTATTTAAAAAAATTTTGCAGGAGGGTTATGTATAATGTCAGGAGTTTTTTACCGTAATTTTTTTTTATTTTAGTTCGCATCTCAAACAATAGGTGGCGATGACGGTGATTGAAGGCCAGGTGATCAGTGCTGAGTGAAGCGTCGACCTGGCCTTCAATCGCCGTCAGCGCCACCTATTGTTTGAGATGCGAACTAAAATAAAAAATTACGGTAAAAAAACTCCTGACATTATACATAACCCTCCTGCAAAAATGTTTTAAACAAATGTCACTGTTTGCAAGTTATTGAATTTTAAAATCCATCAGTCATTTTTGGGACACCCGGTATGAGAACCATAATATTTACATTTATAAGTTAACACTAGAATGACGGCGAGGGTATTTTGTCCCCTAATGAGAGAATATATTTGGGTTCGAAAAAGAAATTTCTTTCTAAAAGATGTTTAAAAGAATCAAAGGAAAAAATAGTTAATTAAATAACTTAAGTAGTTAAAAAAAAAAAAATTCTGGTGTTAAATAATTTTTATAAGACTTGTGTGAAACCTCCCGTCTTTCTAGTGTTAAGGGATAGGATATGATATCCTATGTCAAATTATACAGATCTATTTACGCACTAGATTATAACATTATAACGCGTCATTTTTTCCCCAAGCACCTTCGTCATTCACAGCCCAAGCTCACACCCTGATTGGTTTTTGCTCTCGGCACTATTTTCATGTAACTTGGCGATAATCATACTTGGCGTAGCGATAGATGCTTCCGTCCGTCGAGTTTGATTTCCTTCCGAACCGAGTACACAGTAACTTTTCCCGTTTATTAATAAGTAAAGCATTATCCATTTTATAAAATAACACAAGATAATAATACACAAGAGCACAAAATGAAGGAAGAATAAGAATGAGTAGGTTAGGTTTTAGGTTTACTCGTTCACTTACGAGCGAAGTATTTTTCGCCAAGTATGGTTATCGCCAAGTTACGTGAAAACAGTGACGAGAGCAACAACCAATCAGAGTGCGAGCTTGGGCTTGGAACGACGAAGATGATTGGGAAAAAGATTTACCCATTATAACACACTATCGCCGTATTTCTTGGACGTACACGTCAAAGTTTATCCAATACTACGACCACACAGATCTAGAAGAAATCTCGGCACAAGGTTGGCTTCTCCTATAAGACACTTTCCAAAGAAAACACACCGTGTTCACATAACGGCTGAAAAGTTTCAATTCCAATGCGATTCTCTTACATTTTCTATGCATTCCTTTCTGCATGTCTTTTCTTCAAATTTCTGGGGTCTTTCCCTCTATTTCCATTCAAGTGTAGCTGTTCACCGCTTATACCGTCTAACGCCATTAAACAAGATTGTCTTGTACTAATTTTCTTTTCCCACTACTCCATATACAGTCGGCGCTCGTTAATTCGAACTCGTCGGGACCACAAGAAATGTTCGAATTATCCGAAGTTCGAATTATGGAAAGTATGAAATGAGAACATACTTAATATGGTACTATTACAAAAGAATTAATGTTATAGTTTTATTAAATTTATTATGTCTCTTATCATCAGAATATGACTTAATATTAAATTAGAATGTATAAATACATAAACTAATTAAAAGATTTTAAACAAGCACAATGGAAGAGAAAACTGAAGCGTCACTGATGGACAGACGGGGCACTTAGAAAATGGATATCAAATGCATGGGATTATATGTATACTCGCTCGGAACAATTTTCAAAAAAATCAAAGAAAGAAAGTTATTCAAAATATCTGAGATCCGTGAGAAAGAAATGAAAAATGAAAAATCGGAATTCTCGTTAGTTCGAATTAAACGAAGTCAAGAGAAAATGAAATCGAATTAATGAAATTTTTTAACGATATTCTGCCTTTGAAAATTTCGGGACTTCATGTTTAGTTCGAACTAAGCGAAGATTCGAATTATCCGATTTCGAATTAACGAGAGTCGACTGTATTTCTCTTGTACCCTTACATTCCATCAGGCCTCTTTTTCGGGAATTTTCTTTCATACCTTTCACTCATTTATTCTCGTAAGTAAAAGAATATGTCCACAACTCAAGTACGTAGATAATATTATTAAGATAGATTAACTAAATAAATTAAATAAATTAAATAGCAATTATTATTCAATGACGACGTCAGGAGTCTGACATCCATTAAAATACATTCATTATTGATAATAATTAGATGTTTTCGACTTAGAGTAAGATATTTTAGAGATTTTCGATTAAATAAGTGGATTGTGATTAAGGTTTCTAACACAAAAAGTAATAATAAAAATACTTATCTTGACGTGCATTATTACTCGCAAATTTTTGCACGAATAATTTTAGAGACATGCTGTATGTATGTTGTAAAAGAATACGTATGAAGTAAATATTCTTTGTACTAAAAAAATAAAATGACTCCGATAAATTCTCTAAGTAATTTATCTACACGTGTGAAAATTACATTAAAATTACTAGTAAAAACTAATTACGTATTTATGGCTAAAAGCTCTCTTTAAAAATATATTTTCAACTTTCATGTTAATGATAATTGATCCTATTATTAAACCTAAATGTAATTTAAAATGAAGATTATCCAATTAACTTTTGTAACGACAGCTTTTATCTGTTTCCATATTAAAATAAAAATTCATTTAATAATATAAGTTTTGTAAAACAAATTAAAAACTGTACTTAATAATAGTATCTCTGAACGAATAGTTTTTAATTCTATTAGTAACATTTCAAGACATTTGCATAATAAGTTTAAATATTTTGTTCGGTATGATGCATTTTTAACTTACAAAATACAGATTGTTTTAACAAAAATTAATCATCATAATAGGTATTATGTCCGTAAACGTTTGCACTGATATTATTTTCTCACCCTGTATCCATATTGGGAAAAACTACATATAAAGGAAAAATTCATTCCATTGTGAAAATAAATTTAATTTTCACAATAGAATGAATTTTTCTGACTGTGATAAATTTGCCATATTAATTTTCCTACAAATTTACATTCAAACAGCCAGCATAAGAGAATTACATATTAATGGCTGAAGGCGTTTATTTAAGAAAATATACCTTTATTAATTTTCATGATAGTGATAATTGATTTCAGTTTTAAACTTTAATTCAATTTAAAAAGAGAGATTAGCAAATAAATTTCTATAAAATTTTATATTCTTACCTGTTTTGATAATAATAAAAAAAATTAGAAATGTATATTTCATAAAAAATTTAAAATTGTCCAGAATGAAATAATATTATTTCTTTTAATAACATTTCAAGGTATTCCCGTAATATAAATGTTAATATGTTGTTAAGTATAACGCATTTTAATTGCGCGTATGTTTATACGATAAGTAATTGTTTTGATGGATTTTATGATCCGTAAACTTTTTCAGACACCCTGTAAGTATATATTGGTAAAAACACATACAAAGAAAAACTTATTTTCATTGTGTAATAAAATTATTCTGATAAATTTTCTTAACTAATTTTTCTAGAAGCGTAAAATGTAAATTGAAACCGCAAGTATAAGAAAATTACATTAATTCCCTTATACTAATATAGTCATTATACTAAATAACTACTTTCATAGTAATAGCTAAAAGTATTTAAATTTTTTCATTTTAATAATAATTAGTTTTATTATTAAACATAAATTGAGTTAAAAAATGGAGACTAGCAAATTAAATTTTGTAGTGACAGTTCTTACCTGTTTTGATATTAAAATAAAAATTAACGTATATTTCATAAAACTCTTTAAAAATCGCCCCAAATAATATCATCTCAGAATGCATTAATTTTATTTCTATTACTAACATTTCAAGATAGTTTAATAAAATAAATTTAAATATTTTTTTTTCTGTATGATGAATTTTAATCTTGCAAAATACAAATTATTAATACAAAAATTAACTGTCTTAATGAGAATTATATCCGTAAATTTTGCACTGATAATATTTTGGCAACCTGCATGTATATTGGGAAAATTGGTACAAAGAAAAAATATTTTCATTATTAAAATGACTCTGATAAATTCGCCAAAATGGTTTTCTTACATGTGCGAAATTTACATTAAAACTGCAAGAATAAGGAAATTATACATTAATAGCTGAGAGCGTTTAATTTAGGAAAAAAAAAATACTTTTTAATTTTCATGGTAGTGATAATTAATTATCTTATTAAACCTAAATGTAATTTGAAATGGAGCTTATCCAATTAACTTTTGTAACGACAGCTTTTATCAGTTCTGTTATTAAGATAAAAAATAATTTATTAAAGTATATTTCATAAAACTAATTGAAAACTGTACTTAATAATATCATCACAGAACAAAAAAGGTGTATTCATATTAATGACATTTCAATATATTATCATAATATAAATATGAGTATTTTTTTATGTATTGTAATCGTATGTAAATACAGATTTTTTAAAAGAAAAGATTTCCTAAGAACGGTGTAGGTCCCACTTACAAGGAAAGTCTCCATACTGAGAATACTAAGATTTTTTTTAATACTAATTAAACTACTTACGTATGCATTAAAAGATCAGTCAAATTTAGCGGTGAAATGACAGATTCAGATTCAGTTAGGTGGGGAGGCCTACCATATGGCATGAACTCAACAAGCCCCACCTAACATTTATTTAAAAAAAAGTCCGTAAAATAATAATAATAATAATAATAATATGCTTTCAAATCTTTGGTGTGAGAAGACGATTTGGCGAACAGCACTTTTTCTCGCCTAAAATAAACAATTTTAATGCAACTGAAAAGTGTTGGATTTTTAGAATGTGTGTAAATGGCATTTAGTGAAATAAACAAAAACAATGAGAAAGTTTAATATATTATATGCATATATACATGTTGTATTACATATATATCTTGCTTGCAGCAAGCTGCAGTTATTTAATTTATCACTAAAAAAATATTTCTGTATACAAAAGAAAAAAAAAGAAATATTGAGAAAAAATATTTTTATATATTTAAGCTTATTCAGAAATAAAAGTCAAAAATTTCCATTGCAACAAAATCGAATCGACAATGCTGAATTGGACTTTGAGTTTGAAAAAATTTTAATTAAATTAAATTATGAATTTGTTTTAAATCACAATTTTTGGTGGTTAAATTTGAACACAAATAAATATAAATATCGATATAACAAAATTATATTTAAAACAAACTAAAACTGACAAAACTAAAGTTATTTAAATTAAATTTATCTTTACTATTTCAATATGAAACTTTTTTTAAAGGGTATTTGACATAAAAAGTGGTTTTTGAAATTGCATTCGATCGCCAACTGATAAAAAATTGCCAAATAAATTTTTTTTATTATTTTTACGGATACTGCTGTATTAAGGTTCCGCCGAAATTTTTTATAAACGTATGTATCCTTATGAGAAGAACATTCTGTAATTTTTTCATATTCTTCGGAGTGTGCCCGAATGTAGCCCTTTCTTATTAGTGCTGCTAGGTGTCACGATTTGCGCCTTAAGATGCAGATTTTTAAGGACTGCAAGCGCTGCCCTTTGTAACTATACTGCACGTTCAGCGAAATTCCTGATTACATTTCGTACGGTGCTATCCGTTATTCTGCCCATCGAATGCCGTTTAAGGCCCCTGTCCTCGCTCGAGGAAACGCTCGCGAGCTAATGCTATTCCTATGGGGAAGCATTTTTCTAATAACTCTTTCGCGTATTGACATTTTTGAATATTTTTTTTTGCATTGGATAGCTAAGGTGCGTGTCGACAGCGCACCTTTTTTACTTTTTCGATTTTGGTTGCAGATATTTTTTACAAAGTTAGTTTCACTTTCAAAACCAGTTTCGAAACTGAAAGTGCTTTTTAAAAAAATATCTGCAACCAAAATCGAAAAAGTAAAAAAGGTGTGCTGTCGGAATGCACCTCAGCTATCCAATGCAAAAAAAAAAAAAATATTCAAAAATGTCAAAATGCGAAAGAGTTATTAGAAAAATGCTTCCCCATAGGAATAGCATTAGCTTGCGAGCGTTTCCTCGAGCGAGGACATAAACATAGATTACATAGGGCATAAACATAGATAAATTAAACATAGTAAATACTGAACCTGCCTGGAACTGAATATGTTTGTACTATCTTCGAATGGAGTACCTAAGGCTATTTGACAAGATGCTAACCATGAGTGTAATCATAAAAATAATAGATTATATACGTTCTAAGCAGATGGTATAAGCTCAAGGCAGAGGGTATACTATAGCTTTCTTGAGAAACAGAGGATATACGGTGTTCCTTTAAAAAATTCAGAATGTACATTGTAAAAACAAAATACCCAAATTGGGTTGAAAGATTTTTGGGTACAGCATTGTTCCAATTTGGAAAGTTCAGTTTGTAGCACAAAATCGTTTTAAATAAGTCTTTTTTTTAATGACATTAAAACAATTAAAATATCTTAGATAGTATATACATTATGCCTCAGAAATTTTGATTAATTTAATGTTAATAAAGATGTGCTCTGTTTTGAACCATTTTGGGTTATCTATTTTGGGAACAATACTCTACCATTTTGGAATCCTTACTGTACCATTTCAGGAACATTACTATACCCAGAAATCTTTCAACCCAATTTGGGTCTTCAATTTTTACAGTGTATACGACGACGTATACCCCCGTACACCCACCAACACATCCTTGTCTGTCATCTATCCACTTTTCATAAGATTGTTGTGTTTAGTTGGTATAATTTTATGCAGAAAACCTTGCTAAGATGGAATAGCTATAAAGTTTTTTTTTCGATTCCTAACGATTCTGTTTTCTCACCTTTTACTGTTTCACGTTTCATAAACCCTTTGAAAATGGGAACCAGTTTAAAAGGAATTTTGTTTTAAAAAATGTCTCCACAATAGCAATATTATACAATTTTGTTTTCTAAATGAACATTTTGTTACAATTTCTAACGATAGGGATTTTACAGATTTTACTGTAGAATATTGTTGTGTTTATTTGGTGTAATCTTATACTGAAAATCCTGACAAAACTAAATAAATAAGGAAGAAATAGTGTAATATTCCGTTTTTAACAGATTTTCGTCCTAGCAGGTATAATATTCTTATATTCCTATCTTAGAGACAATGAATTTTCCACATTTAATAAATGCTCCGTTCTAACCCCTTGACCGCCGAGCAAAAGGGCAAAATTGAAATTTTTTTCCCTGCAATTTATTTTAAATGTTAATAAAAGAGGGATTTTCTATCATGGTATAATTTTTTTGTCACGTACACTGTTAAAAGTGAAGGTGACAAACCGGTGCCATTTGTGACCCGGAGGTGAAAAGGCCCTAGGGTCCATTGGAACCCGGGGCATTTGGAACCCTAGGGTACCATACACAGTGGATCGATCCTTAAGAAAATGCGAACATAGGGCCAAAAAATAATCATTAAATAATTAATTTTTTGCAATAAAATTTTTTAAAAGAATACCTACAAAATACGAATATACGTTCATTTTTTAAATTATACAAAATTACATCTTATTTGTACAGCTTGGAATATACACTTTTCAGCAGAGGAATTTTCCTGCGAATTTTAGTGATTTTTTAATGTGTTCAGAAATTAAACCAAGGTAACCACTAATGATAACGCGTTTAAAATATCATTATTAATTTCCGAAAACACATTTTAAAGCTCTACTGATTATACTTTGATTGAATTTTATATATCATTTTACATTATGATTAGCCTATATAAAATTAACTGTATAATAAACTTAAAAATAGCTTTTTTTAAATTGCCTGAAGTTGCCTGAAATTTCAAAGACATGTTTGTCTTCCTAAAAGTCTGCATTTTAATGTGGTATAGGGCAATTTTTGCGCAAACCTGCGCGTTTTTGAAATAAATGGATATGAAACACTTTTAGTGGTTATCATAAATAATTTTCCGTTTCCGGAAAACATAGTAAATTGCCTGTAGACAAAAATATTTTTTAATAAATATTATACTGTAAGAATTTTCTAAGATGGGATAATATAAAAAAGTAATTTAAAATTAAACTATAAAGTTAAATTCAATTTTTAAGTATCTTGGGTTATATAAATATTTACATGAAAATTCTGAAAAGCGCAAATGCTCTCAGAGGGTTAAATCTACTCTAATAAATGGATGCATGATGTGTGAATCCTAAAGTATTATTTAAAGTGAAAGTTCTAATGCCTCTGGAAATTTTCTTTTCCTTTGAACGTTTTTTACTTTGTGTCTAATACTGAAAATCAACGAGTCAGATGTTATAAGCGAACGGTGCTACAAGTCTTCGTTACATGCTCTTCGACTTATTTTTCTCGTTTGGGAATCCTGGTACCTTCAAAAGTCTTTAATACGAGCTTAGCTAAGCTTCTTCCAATAATTGCCAAATTGGAAAATCAAAACGCTTAATTACATATTATCCATAAATCATTATTTTATATAGTAAGCATATAATATCACCCATATTTTGAGGTACATTGTTTAGCTGTTTTCACTGCAAAATTGCACTTCTTTTAACAGTTTTATGACTATTATTCATTTGTAAGATTTTGTAACTCAAATAGAGCATGTTAAACATGGTGATGTATCTAAAATTACAGTAATAACTTTTCCATAAATCATGGTTAAATACATCTTGTTATCAATGGCCATATATGTATATTAAGCTTTACATTTCTTCTTCTAGTCGTTGATACAATTTTAAATTATTCAGATTAAAATAAGAAATTCAGATCTAACAGTCTAATAAGATCTGGTGAATAATAGTATTAGGTTTTGGCAACAATTTTTCTACTAGCTTACTTTGGAATTGTATTTGCACAAAACATACTTGAAAGATCTATTGAATATTATTCATCAATTGCTGAGGCTACTGCCCAAACTTTTCAATGACACTATTTCACTTAAATAAAAGCACTATTTAAATTCTTTACAAACAGAAACAGATTTCTATTTGTTATAAAATTTCAAACGAAAAAAGTTAAGAAAAACGTTATGAAAATAATAATAATAATAATATTTTTTAAAAAATAAAACAAAAATGAACAAACAAACAAAAAAATTAATAATAATAAGTAAAGATAAGTTTAAAGAACTAAATCACTTCTATGATAAATCAGCTTTGAAATGAGTTGTAATATTTTATAATAAAATGTTGTTATTTTGTAAAACAATTTTAAAGAGATATGTGAACATCGCATATGACGTCAATTAAAAATAAAATAAATATGGAATATTCCACAAAAAGAATTTGGGTATAAATAAAAACTGGATAGATAATAAAACCAATGTCTGTTAAGTTTTTTCAATCTTACCCTTTTTTTTTTTTTTTTCAAAGTCTAATTTAATTATCCCAACATATCTCTAAATTTCTATTTGAAACCAAAAGTATGGAATTGTTTGTAAAAACGATTAAGATACTTTTGGTGTTATTTATTATGCTCATCTGAACCTAAATCTAACAAAAAACATCATATATAGAACCTTATACTATCATGATAATCCTATGTTCGCCACCGCCTATACTTCGATCCACTGTGCCATAGGGGCTTGGATATGTGGTTGCAGTGCCGACAGGTCTCTTACTGGTTGATTGGAGCTAAATAAGGTACCATACACTTCGTATTGGCAGCAATGTGGCACCTCATCGGATGACTGGAACCATGCGCATGCGCTGTGACGTGTGTCTTTCTGTTTTCTGTGACGGCAAGTAAAATCTATGGCTATGAGTGAATGAAGGTGAGCTCGATGGCCGAGCGGTTAGCTGAGCTTGTAATCAGACGTTGTGAGTTCGAATCCTTCGACGGCGAAAAGTCGGTTTGTATATATTTTAATATTTTATTATTGGACACTCTGGATTAAGGGTGCCATCTTTTCACCCTAATTAAAGGTGTCATTCTGGCTCCTTTAGGGGTGTCACCAGTGAGACAAGCCTTTCACCCCTAAAAGGAGCAATGTGTCACCATTAGTTTTAACAGTGTATAAGCTTTGAAAGAATCAATCACAACTTAATTTCTTAAAATTGGATTATATTTGTAGAATTACATAATTTAAACAAAGCTTCAACTGCAATGAAAAATGCGGCCTAGTGATTGGATATATCCGATCGCAGAAGCGTGAAGGTTAATAGGGCTTACTGCATTTCTCTGTTCGGATTGAGATGACTTTGTCCTGCTTTTTTGACTACCTGTCCCACTATTTTATAACGCTGGACCTCACAGCACATGTCACACTACAAAAAAAATAATAATATTATTATTATATGTAAATTAAAGAAAACATGTGAATGTTGGTTTAAAATTACAAATATGAATGAATTGCATATTACTGGCTACAGGCGTTCACTCTAAAGACAAAGTATTTTTAATTTTCACGGTAATGATAATAGATTCTGTCATTAAACCTAAAAGTAATTTAAAATGGAGATTATCCAATTAACTTTTGTAATGACAGCTATTATTTATACCGGTACTAAAATAAAAATCATTTAATAAAGTACCGTAAAATGGGGTGAATAGGAACGAAACTTCTCGGTCATACAAATAAATTCATTATAAATATATGTGATGATATTTTTAGTTGCCAATTTTTTTATGAGAAGGTAATAACATTAAGAGTTGGGAAATTCAGTTTTGACATGTTGGTACCACTATTGGGGTATTTAAAAAACTTTAAGTGGATCCTCAAAACCCTCATTTTTTCAACGTCTTGTAATGTAACTACGGTATTTTTCGTATTCTAAACCTAAGAGAGGGGAATTTTAATTAATGATAGACCTATAAACGATATTCTGTATTAAATTCTATATATTTCTTAACTACATAATGAAAAAATGAAAGATGGCTTGAAACATCAGAATTTTAAGATTTACGGGGTGAATCGGAACACGTTTTCTCTCATGTTTTTTTTTTCTATACAGTGAGAGTTTCATGTAATATATGAAAACATATGTTTGAATATGTATTGTAACAACATTTTGTTTGCTCTAATTACTTGAAAAGTTTAAAGGTGCCAAGAAATTACTTGGTTAAACAAAAAAGTCAACGTCTAATCCAACAGACGTGGAACACACAATGAAAGAATTTAAAAATAACAAATTAGAAAAACTGCATAGAATCATTCACTGGCATCTACAACATTACACAAACATCTGAAAATAAAAAACCAATTAAAAAAGAGAATGATGCAAACTGTACAAAGAGCTGGGGATGAGGGCGTATTAGTAGATCGTATTAATACATGCAGCAATTGGGGCTATTCAATAGATTCACTTACCCAATGACTACTAGTAAATGATAACACAGAACAGGGCTGAATTTGTATTAAATTGCACTTCTGCACTTCAAATATAATTTCTTAAAATAAATTTAAATTTTTCTTGATTTCAAAGTTGTTTTTTTAATTTTTAAAAAGGCACATCTTTACTTGTATATAAAATAAAGGCTTGGTTTCACAGTAACTACGTGTTCTTATTCCTCCCTTATCATTATTATCTGTTTTTATTAATCCTATTAAAGTTTGAATCGGAATAAATAAAAATTATAACAATTATTAACGATCCACCCCTATCTGCGGGGTGAATCGGAACACCATTAAAAAAATAAATAATATATATTTATAAACAGTAAAAATGTTTCGTTTTTGCTTAAAAAGTAAAGAGTAAAACAATACTGAAGTTTCTAGTAGAAAAATAAAAAATTAAAAAATCAGTTGTTGCTTTTTTTTAATGTTAAAGTTGAAAAGTGTTCCGATTCACCCCATTTTACGGCATATTTCAAAAAACATTTTAAAAGTTGTCCTTAATAGCCTCATCTCATAATGAAAGATTTTTGTTTTAATTAATAATTTTAAGACATTCTCAAAACTTTAAATCTTTTTTCTACATGTAACAGAACATCTACATCAACAGAATTACGCACCCATCTGATGCCAGAATTTTTTCTCGAATGAAAAACAACTGCGCAACGGCAGACGACAGAAGAAAGAAAAAAAACTGTTTTCAAGGCGGCTGGTGGTTGTCATGGAAATCAAACCTCTGTTATTATTTCGTTCAATATCATATTTCTACCGCAGGATAATAATTTTTTTTTACATTTATGAGAGATTCCGTTTTAAGAAGGTTTACTATATTTTAATGATCAGATTTAGGGAGCCGTTGTCTCATTTCCTTTTCAGCTCCCTCTCCCGCCTTTCCGTGACGGTGGACCTAGGAAAATTTGTTATACAACAGAAAAGAATTTTTGTAAATTTAAAAAAAACAGAAATTCTTAAGAACAAGGGTCACACACAATTCACTATTGATTGAGCGACATTTATAAGACATCTCACCTAGTTACCTTTCACTGTGTTAATAAATGAAAAAAATATTCACAAATAAGTTAGCCGAGAAATTAACTCCCAACGAAACTTTCGTTATTGAAGACTTCTGAACTTAATACATAATTATATTATCGAAATCCATCATTCAATGGCATGGAAGAAAGTATTATCAAATGATATGATAAATCCATAACTATATATGTGTTTATTAGGTAAAAATAATTACTATAATGAAATTTAAATTTTATATCTAAAAACCTGCCCTTTCGAAAAATTATATTAAATTTTCGTCATAATGATGATTGATGTTAATATTAAATTTAAATGCTATCAAATTAAATTTTGTTACTGGTACTATATTCGGTTCAAGCATTAAATTAAAGATTTATTTTATAACATATCTTTCATGAAGCAAAAAATATTTTTTTACAAAATACTATCGCCTTTGACCGATTAGATTATCATTTATCGTTATTTAGTGCAAGACATTTTGAGAAATTGAAAAATATACATATACAGTAGGGTGGGCCGAAAAAAACTTTTTTTCGATTTTCGATTATGGCGGGTGCGGAAAAGTGGCCACTGGTGGCATTCAGTTCATACAAAAAATTTGAGGTTTTTTGGAAAATTCATTACCCTGCCGCAAACGGCTTGAAGTTTTGCAAAAATGCTCATTTTTGAACTTTTTTCGAAAAAAATTAAAAAATGTTAAATTAAATTTATTTTGGTTGTATTTACTTGAAAAGGCATATTTAATGTACCAAATGTTTAAAAAAGATCTGATCATGCATTATTTAATATCTATGTGTATTATAACTTAGGCTGTTTTTATAGCTTTTTCGCGTATAACAGGCAAAAGTTGTATTTGTGTGAATCGATCGTTAGTTTCTATATTATTTATGTCCCTTGGTCTTCTTTATATTTTTTCTATGTGTCAAACGTCATATATTTGGGGAACAGACAGCAGTGTACTTCAAAAACAAATCTGGAAGGTGAGAAAGTGGTGAAGCAGGACTCTAAGCGAGCGCAATGACTCATCGTAATACTCAGAGAGTGAAGGACGAAATAGTTGAGAGCCAAAATGCGATAAAGGATTCTTATTATTTATCCTTGCTCAGTTACCTGCAACATTTGTTCAGTGTTAACGTGAAACCCTTTTGTAGTGATATACAGTGCTTTTTGGATCGTTTAATGTGCCATTATAGTGTTTTGTGCGTTTTATTACGACGAGCTTAGAAATGGCTAGTATAAAGGGCCATGACAATGCAAAGACACGCGATAGCGTGAAAAGTAACTTTTTGGGGGGCATCATGCATTTTGAAAGAATTGCAAGTGCCAACTTATGCTGATAATCATGCGCCACTACTACTGGTTACTTCACCATGTAGAAGTAGTGACAGCAAAGAATACGAATCTCGTCATCGATAAAAACAAAGTCAGAAAGAAACTTGGAAAGAAGATACAGGCAGAAGAAGTTATTGAAAGGAAAATTAAAAGCATATTTTTTGATGGTAGAAAGGATAAAAATATATTCAAAGAAAAAAAAAACAAGCGGCACCGTCGAAGGAAAGGCGAGTAACACATCAACGTGTTGTTTGAACTTGGTTAGGAATACTCGGGTCACTTGATACCTCGTTGCGGTCACGGAAAAGAAATAGCAAAATCATTATACAATCTTCCAAGTCACCACAAGTTAGATTTTTCTGAACTGACGAGGTATCAAATGACACAAGTATTCCTAACAGGTTCAAACAACACGGTGATGTGTTCCTCGCCTTTCTATCGACGGCGCCGCTTGTTATTTCTCTTCCTCTTAATATACTTTTATCCTTTCTATCATCAAAAAATATGCTTTTAATTTTCTTTCTTTCAATACTTTTTACTGCCTGTATCTTCTTTCCAAGTTTCTATTTCTCTCTTCTGACTTTGTTTTTTTCGATGACGAGATTCGTATCCTCTGCTGTCACAACTTCTACATGGTGAAGAAACCAGTAGTAGTGGCGCATGATTATCAGCATAAGTTGGCAATTGCAATTCTTTCAGTATGCATGATGACCCCCAAAAAGTTACTTTTCACGCTATCGCCTGTCTTTGCATTGTCATGGCCTTTTATACTAGCCAATTCTAAGCTCGTTGTAATAAAACGCACAAAACACTATAATGGCACATTAAACGACACAAAAAGCACTGTATATCACTACAAAAGGGTTTCACGTTAACACTGAACAAATGTTGCAGGTAACTGAGCAAGGATAAATAATAAGAATCCTTTATCGCATTTTGGTTCTCAACTATTTCGTCCTTCACTCCCTGAGTATTACGACGAGTCATTGCTCTCGCTTAGAGTCCTGCTTCACCACTTTCTCACCTTCCAGATTTATTTTTGAAGTATATTGCTGTCTGTTCCCCAGATATGTAACGTTTGACACATAGAAAAATATAAAGAAGACCAAGGGACATAAATAATATAGAAATTAACGATCGATTCACACAAATACAACTTTTGCCTATTACACGCGAAAAAGCTATAAAAACAGCCTAAGTTATAATACACATAGATATTAAATAATGCATGATCAGATCTTTTTTAAACATTTGGTACATTAAATATGCCTTTTCAAGTAAATACAACCAAAATAAATTTAATTTAACATTTTTTAATTTTTTTCGAAAAAGTTCAAAAATGAGCATATTTGCAAAACTTCAAGCCGTTTGCGGCAGGGTAAGGAAATTTCCAAAAAATCTCAAAATTTTTGTATGAACTGAGTGCCACCAGTGGCCACTTTTCCGCACCCGCCATAATCGAAAATCGAAAAAAAGTTTTTTTCGGCCCACCCTAATATACAGTCGACTCTCGTTAATTCGAAATCGGATAATTCGAATCTTCGCTTAATTCGAACTAAATATAAAGCCCCGAAATTTTCAAGGGCAGAATAACATTACAAAGTTTCATTAATTCGAACTCATTTTCTCTTAACTTCGTTTAATTCGAACTAACGAGAATTCCGATTTTTCATTTTTCTTTTCTTTCTCACGGATTTCAGATCCTTTGAATAACTTTCTTTCTTTGATTTTTGTGAAAATTGTTCCGAACGAGTATACATATAATACAATGCATTTGAATCCACTTTCTTACAGCCTCGTCTGTTCATCAGTGACGCTTTAATTTTTTCTTCCATCGTGCTTGTTTCTAATATTTTAATTAGCTTATGTATTTACACATTCTAAATTAATATTAAGTCATATTCTAATGATAAAAGATGAAACAAGTTTAAAAAAACACTACAACATTAATTCCTTTGTAATAGTACCATATTAAGCATGTTTTTCTTAATTCGAACTTCGGATAATTCGAACATTTCTTGTGGTCCCGACGAGTTCAAATTAACGAGAGTCGACTGTATTTGATTTCACTCTGTATTTTAATCATTCTCAAAAAATATCTCCAAATAAAAGAATGATTGCAACTAAGAATTATAATGATAATAGATTGTTTAAATAAAACATTTTGACATTTTCAGGTCCAATTTCAGGTCCAGGCATATTTTTAATTATTTTTTGTACATTATGACTTCTTATGACTACAATAGATATTAGTCATTAATATGGAGGAAAAAAGTTTTATATACAATTTTCAGAATGTTCCCAATTGGGAAAATTGTCACTTCCGGTGGTCATTTTCCAGTGGTTATTGGTCATTTTTATGACTGTTTGTACATTTTCTCATAAATGATAGGAATGTAATTTCTGTTTCAAAAAATTAAGTTATCTAATTCGAAAAATCTATTTCAAAAAATCATTTTTATGAGTGATCATTATCCAGTGTTCATTGGTCCTTTTTATGATTTTCTGTACATTTCCTCATTAATGATACAAGTGCAACTCCTACTTCAAAAAATCAAGTCATCTTATTACTATTTCTGCTAATTTTTTCAAGTCAATTTTTATTAAATTTAATTTTTAATAAACTTTTAAACCTATGTTTCATATTGGAAACATTGGCCTTTAATACATTATATTGTTTATTTAAATCTTTCATTTTCACAAATACACCGCAAATTCGTGAAACACTTTTACAACATTGACTGAACATACTAATTAATACTTCTAACTAAATCGAAAAAAAAAAAAAACACCGAATACACTGGTGATTATCAATAATTAAAATTATACATTAGCTTAATTTTTGGAACACGATTATTCAATTGGTAAATTAATTATAACAGATATAATTTTTCCATTTTTCATTTTTTGGGTGAAAAAAGTCCGGGCCAGGATTCGAACCAGGGATGTATTGGCTGAAGCCACCAATGCTCTACCAACTGAGCTATCCCGGACACGAACACTGGAGGACAATTTCACCCAATTAACCTCAACGATCACTTTATCTGGTCTGATACTCTGGATCAGAAAAAAATGAAAAATGGAAAAATTATATCTGTTATAATTAATTTACCGATTGAATAATCGGTAAATATATTGACCTTCGATTTTTTCTGTTGAGCTGATCCAGAGTATCAGACCAGATAAAGTGATCGTTGAGGTTAATTGGGTGAAATTGTCCTCCAGTGTTCGTGTCCGAGATAGCTCAGTTGGTAGAGCATTGGCGGCTTCAGCCAATACAACCCTAGTTCGAATCCTGGCCCGGACTTTTTTCACCCAAAAAATTTAAAATTGAAAAATTATATCTGTTAAAATTATACACTTTAAAAAAATCAGCAGGAAAAAAAAAACAGGACGATTTTCGAGCTAAAACAATAACAGCTCCTCAACACATGAAGCAAACACACGTCCATAGCGTGACAAAGTCATTACATTTCTGACATCGTCCCTTTACGGACGCACGTTTGCTTCAGCTGATGACGAGCTGTTATTGTTTTACCTCGAAACGCGCAATGCTTTTTTATAGTGATTTTTATAAAATGTATTATTTTATTGAATTCTAACTAAAAATCCTTTTCGATTGTCTTGTGATTGTGTCGTGCCAAGAAAGAGGTTGCGCAAAGAGTGTTATTAAAAGTTACATAATTTTTACAGAAATGTAGTTACTGATATTTATTGATAAGAATTAGTCAGATCCCTCAGTAATCTCTAGCAATTTGTTTCTATAAAGCAAACTCTCTCTTATTTCTTTTTTAAGCGTCCTAACCGGGTTTTCTGTCACATAACGTTTAGAATCAAATTCTGATTTAACACAAAATCGATATTAAAGCTAATAGCAAAAACCTTGTGTGGAAGATTACAATAATTAAAATCAATGTTTAACACACAATAAATTAAAAAAACTAATTAAAAGATTAAATTTCTCCTCTGGATCATTGGGGTATTTACAATATACAATGTCAGTGTGGTTTGTCCTATATTGGACAAACAAAACGTAAACTCAGAAAAAGAGTCGCCGAACATATAGGTTATGTTAAAAGAAAAGAATTAAAGAATTCCTCTATTGCTTCTCATTGTTGGGAGGAGGGCCATAATTTTAATTTTACCTCAGCTACTATTATTCAAAAAATGCACTACTCCGCTAGACTTAGACTTTTTTGAAGCACTCCATATACATAAAGTAAAAAACTCCTTGGTTAATGATCTTTCAAGTATACCGTACATCTCAACTTTCTGGTTAGATTCATTATGTCATAACACCTCATTTCCGGTTTAATCTTATTGGTTGCTGAGGTTTGTTGGTATTTTGGTACTATGTTTGCTGTCATTTGGGTTTTTGACTTGCTGTCAGTAGGGGGGTTTCTGTTTTTCAAACATTTTTTACCTTTTGTACACTGAGGAAGCGAGCCCTGGTGCTCGTGGAACGTATACGTCTGTAGCATGTTTTTATTTATTGTGTGTTATACGTTGATTTTAATTATTGATATTAAAGTTCATTTTTTGAAGTGAAAGAGATAAATAAATAAGTAAAATTAGCAAATCGAAAATATCATTCATATACTTTTCATAGCTGGTATTTTATGCCGCGTTAAACATATATGGAAAATTTTGCAGGACTCTTAAAGGGTTAAAATTATGTAATGATAAAGGCACTATGTCGAAAGTGTTGTGAAAGTGTTTTATTTGTGTTGTTTTAAAGTGTTCTAAAATGTATGGCGTTTATAATTTATTGTTAATTTGGTGACAAAGTAATGCGCAGTAAAACACTGTTATAAGAAAATGTTTTCATCAACACTATTTCAAAACAATTAACAACACCATTTTTAGAATACATTTCTAGATAACAGCACTTTTGCAACATATTAAGTTTAACGCAATCAAAACACAAAAAACGTTTTTTATATGAAGTTTTCTAAAACACAGCACACTAATGTGTTGTAAATTTAGTGACAAAAAATATTCTAAAATTTGTTTATTTATATGTGTTCAGTATTTACAGAGTATAATAAATAAGGAAAGAGAGAAATAGATAAATTAAAATTTAATGTGAATGTGAATGAAAATTTCACCATCTAATAAATGTGTGAATCCAGAAATTAATGTTACAATGTAAAAAAGCTGCAGCAGAGATTCCGGACAATATCCGTAAATAAGCGGACTTTTTTCCCATATCATCGGACTTTGCCATTACATTAACGGTTTTTGCCCGTAAAACACAAAACATTACGGGAGTTGACCGTTTATGTGAAAAAAAAGACATATCCCGTAAAATTACTGGATAAATCACGGCAAAGTACCTTAAATTTACGATTATTTTTTACAGTGTATGGAAATTCATCCTTGAATAGAACTGTAAAATATTTTAAAAATAAGCTGCTTATTGAATTAAACTTTATATAGCATTTTTCTCCAGTTTGACGTAAGTTTTAAAACTTGTACAGTAAGACGAAATGCGAAGTTGAATATAAATTTGGTTCAGTGAAAAAAATCTAATGTAGTAGTTTTTTCATCTAATTCACTTTTAAAACATGCTATAATTTAGCCAAAAATTGTCTGAGACTGAAAAGTTTTGCAAATGTATAACTGCTTTATCTCGTGTGATTTATTAAAAGCAATAATCTTTCTTCCCCTCAAGAACTAAAATAATTTAATTCTTTCATTACTGAGGATATTAAATCTTTAAATCATCGAGATACTCCAATTTTGATATACGGATTTTATTAAAAAAAGTTTTGAAATGTGTTTAAAAAATATATTTAGTTGCATCGTAAATCATATAAAGCGAAAAGAATTGAAAGAACATTCCAATTAGAGGTGATAATTTTTTCTGTTTTGAGTTATCGCATTTATTTAGACTTTTCCTGACAACGAACTTTTAAACTAAGCTTATAGGGAATGATGCATATTTATAGTTTATTGATGTAGATTGATATGTTTATTATATAGTTTATTGATATAGATTGATATGTTTATTATATAGTTTATTGATATAGTTTATTGATATAGTTATGTGGTTTCAATACACACACACATAGATATATATGTATATACGTACATAACTAGTTACTTTTTCATCGTTTTATTCTAGAATTTAAACGGCAGCCAATTATCCAAAAATATCATTCATATTAAAATAACTAAAGAATTTTTTAAGTATCGTATATAAAATTTAAAATTAAAAACTTTTATAATTAAACTATTGTTATTAAAACAAAGAGGTTAAAATTAGTATGCAAATATATAATTAATATTGCAGACGTTTTGGAATATTTAGCCGAAAAGTCTGTTTTTTTTTCAATTTAGGAAATATCATTCATATTTAATTAATTTATATACATAATAAATTTAGTTATTTATACTGTTTTTGGTGTAACAAAAATTTATTCTCCAAATTCCAATTGCAGTTTTAAGGAATGGTTCATTATTTTAAAAAGCAATAAATAAGTGTCTCGTACCTTTTAGAAATGTCTAAAAAATATCAAGCTTCCTTTAAAGGATTTTGTCACAAGTCTAATTTAAAACTCTTCAAAAATTTAAAATTTTACTTCAAAGAAAAAAATCTTTATTAATTAAACTATCAGTCAATTCGACTCTTTTCCATTATTGCAATTATACTTCAATCAATGCAACTCTTTTACAGCAAATTAAACTTTTAAATATTAATGAATATATTTTTATTCGCATAATCGAAGGTGTGTTAAGAAAATTTTAACGCTTCAAAGAAATAATATGTCAAGTTATGCTCTTTTCGATAGATTATTGCCGCTGGCAGTGCAAAATTACTGTTATTTAAGACTCTAAAGTGAATGAATATTTTATCGAGTCTCGAGGCAATAAGCTACTTTAAATTTTAAAGATTTAGTTCATCGATCAAAATATGTATTCCCAATGCAAGTGTTTGGTAAAAGGATATTTTTTCATTAAACTGTCCGCTGTTATTTTATGCTTGATTAAACTTTCATATGTCAATGAAAGTTGATTTCAGTTCTTTTTCTTTTTTGGAACTAGATTTAAACATCTTAAAGGAATTCATTCTTCTTGTAATAAATTCCTTTAAAAATATGTTTTTTAATTTATCAGATAAATTATACATGTACTTTAAGTACAAATATATTTAATGGAAAATGAGGTACATTGGTTTTATATAAGATAATTTCAATCATTTATAATTGTTTAAGATTTAACTATAGTTTTTTTTTATATAAAATAGCCTTATAAGTATCTATCTCTGTACATATTTATATATTTTTTGCACTGATTATTAACATATGATAATTAAGAGTAAAATAACTTAAAAAATCTAAATAGAATTTAAAGAAAGAAAAAAAATGACGATATTATTTGCAGTGATGTTTGTTTGCCTTTACCATTCGTATATGATTTCTTCTGTGTTTGGAGATTGTTTAATGTAAGAGTTTTAGCGCATGACTGTGTAATGATGAAATATCATTGCATTTAAGGTGTGTGTGTGTGTGTGGGGAGGAGATAGAGAAGCTCGGTATTGTTTGATTTTAACACAATATATACATAAAAGAAATTTTGGAGCTGTGAATATTTCTTCGAATTATGCATTTTCAAAGAATAAATTGTACATACATTTTTATGTATATTCTTTTAAACAATTTTAATAATACTTTCGGGTTAAAATCTGCATTGTAGTTTAGGATATGCCATTCATATTCGATGGTTATTTTATCTACATAGTGTTTAAAATTAATACTGCTTTCAGTCCTGCAAAAAAATATATCCCAAATTGTAACAGAAATTTAAATTAATGGTGCATTATTTTAAAAGTAATAAATATCTTATACCTTTAGAAATATCGAAAAATTTTCAACCTTCCTATAAAAGTTTTTGTCACAAAATTCCTTTAAACTCTTCGAAAAAATTAAAATATTATTCCAAAGAAAGAAAAAATTATTAATTAAACTGTCAGTCAATTCGACTCTTTTCCATTACTGCAATTATATAGCAATCAATGCAACTCTTTTAAACTTTTAAATATTAATGAATATATTTTTATTCGCATAATCAAAGGTGTGTTAAGAAATTTTTAATGCTTCAAATAAATAATCTGTCAAGTTATGGGCTTTTCAATAGATTATTACCGCTGGCAGTGTAAAATTACTGTTATTTAAGACTCTAAAGTGAATGAATATTTTATCGAGTCTCGAGGAAATAAGCTACTTTAAATTTTAAAGATTTAGTTCATCGATCAAAATCTGTATTCCCAATGCAAGTGTTTGGTAAAAGGATATTTTTTCATTAAACTGTCCGCTGTTATTTTATGCTTGATTAAACTTTCATATGTCAATGAGAGTTGATTTCAGTTCTTTTTCTTTTTTGGAACTAGATTTAAACATCTTAAAGGAATTCATTCTTCTTGTAATAAATTCCTTTAAAAATATGTTTTTTAATTTATCAGATAAATTATACATGTACTTTAAGTACAAATATATTTAATGGAAAATGAGGTACATTGGTTTTATATAAGATAATTTCAATCATTTATAATTGTTTAAGATTTAACTATAGTTTTTTTTTTATATAAAATAGCCTTATAAGTATCTATCTCTGTACATATTTATATATTTTTTGCACTGATTATTAACATATGATAATTAAGAGTAAAATAACTTAAAAAATCTAAATAGAATTTAAAGAAAGAAAAAAAATGACGATATTATTTGCAGTGATGTTTGTTTGCCTTTACCATTCGTATATGATTTCTTCTGTGTTTGGAGATTGTTTAATGTAAGAGTTTTAGCGCATGACTGTGTAATGATGAAATATCATTGCATTTAAGGTGTGTGTGTGTGTGTGGGGAGGAGATAGAGAAGCTCGGTATTGTTTGATTTTAACACAATATATACATAAAAGAAATTTTGGAGCTGTGAATATTTCTTCGAATTATGCATTTTCAAAGAATAAATTGTACATACATTTTTATGTATATTCTTTTAAACAATTTTAATAATACTTTCGGGTTAAAATCTGCATTGTAGTTTAGGATATGCCATTCATATTCGATGGTTATTTTATCTACATAGTGTTTAAAATTAATACTGCTTTCAGTCCTGCAAAAAAATATATCCCAAATTGTAACAGAAATTTAAATTAATGGTGCATTATTTTAAAAGTAATAAATATCTTATACCTTTAGAAATATCGAAAAATTTTCAACCTTCCTATAAAAGTTTTTGTCACAAAATTCCTTTAAACTCTTCGAAAAAATTAAAATATTATTCCAAAGAAAGAAAAAATTATTAATTAAACTGTCAGTCAATTCGACTCTTTTCCATTACTGCAATTATATAGCAATCAATGCAACTCTTTTAAACTTTTAAATATTAATGAATATATTTTTATTCGCATAATCAAAGGTGTGTTAAGAAATTTTTAATGCTTCAAATAAATAATCTGTCAAGTTATGGGCTTTTCAATAGATTATTACCGCTGGCAGTGTAAAATTACTCTTATTTAAGACTCTAAAGTGAATGAATATTTTATCGAGTCTCGAGGAAATAAGCTACTTTAAATTTTAAAGATTTAGTTCATCGATCAAAATCTGTATTCCCAATGCAAGTGTTTGGTAAAAGGATTTTTTTTTCATTAAACTGTCCGCTGTTATTTTATGCTTGATTAAACTTTCATATGTCAATGAAAGTTGATTTCAGTTCTTTTTCTTTTTTGCAACTAGATTTAAACATCTTAGAGGAATTCATTCTTCTTGTAATACATTCCTTTAAAAATATATTTTGAAATTTATCAGATAAATTATACATGTACTTTAAATACAAAAATATTTAATGGAAAATGAGGTACATTGGTTTTATATAAGATAATTTCAATGATTTATAATTGTTTAAAATTTAACTATAGTTTTTTTTTTACATAAAATAGCCTTATAAGTATCGATCTCTGTACATGTTTATATATTTTTTGCACTGATTATTAACATATGATAATTAAGAGTAAAATAACTTAAAAAATCTAAATAGAATTTAAAGAAAGAAAAAAAAATGACGATAATTTTTGCAGTGATGTTTGTTTACCTTTAACATTCGTATATGATTTCTTCTGTGTTTGGAGATTGTTTAATGTAAGAGTTTTAGCGCATGACTGTGTAATGATAAAATATCATTTCATTTAAGTTGTGTGTGTGTGTGTGGGGGGGGGGGGAGGAGATAGAGAAGCTCGGTATTGTTTGATTTTAACATAATATATACATAAAAGAAATTTTGGAGCTGTGAATATTTCTTCGAATTAAGCATTTTTAAAGAATAAATTGTACATACATTTTTATGTATATTCTTTTAAGCAATTTTAATAATACTTTCGGGTTAAAATCTGCATTTTTAATTGTAGTTTAGGATATGCCATTCATATTCGATGGTTATTTTAACATAGTGTTTAGTACTTAATACTGCTTTCAGTCTTGCAAAAAAATAATCCCAAATTGTAATAGAAGTTTAAATTAATGGTGCATTATTTTAAAAGTAATAAATGTCTCATACCTTTAGAAATATCGAAAAAATTTCAAGCTTCCTTCAAAAGTTTTTGTCACAAAATTCATTTAAACTCTTCAAAAAAATTGAAATATTATTTCAAAGAATGAAAAAAATATATTAATTAAACTGTCAGTCAATTCAACTCTTTTCCATTACTGCAATTATATAGCAATCAATGCAACTCTTTTACAGGAATTTAAACTTTTAAATATTAATGAATATATTTTTATTCGCATAGTCAAAGGTGTGTTAAGAAATTTTTAACATTTCAAATAAATAATCTGTCAAGTTACGCGCTTTTCAATAGATTATTGCCGCTGGCAGTGCAAAATTACTGTTATTTAAGACTCTAAAGTGAATGAATATTTTATCGAGTCTCGAGGCAATAAGCTACTTTAAATTTTAAAGATTTAGTTCATCGATCAAAAGCTGTATTCCCAATGGAAGTGTTTGGCTGAAGAGTTTTTTTTCATTAAACTGTTCGCTGTTGATTAAACTTTCATGTGTCAATGAAAGTTGATTTCAATCCTTTTTCTGTTTTGAGACAAGATTTAAACATTTGAAAGAAATTTATTCTTCTTGTAATGCTTTCCTTTAAAATTATATTTTTTAATTTTTCATAAATTAAATATGCACTTTAAATAGGATAAACTGGGGCACATTGATACACCCCCTCTATTGCTCACAGGGTCATTACAGGAAGTTTCAAAACAGCTCCAAAAGGTGATACTAGTGCACTCAACAACATAAAGAAAGTCTTGGGATGATTCAGTAATTTGATGAAATGGGGCGGGTCATTTACTGTTTTTGTATGTCAAAAGTAAATTTGAGTTGTACAATTGCAATGTTATTATAGGGTCATTCCATGTCAAATGAGCAAAAATGTAAAAAAAGCCGTGGCTGCATAGAATCCGATTTTAATAAAATTTAAGATACGTGTTCATTTCATATTCAAATGTATGTGTGCACAATATTTTGACGAAAAATAAATTATTTTATCAATTTTGGACATTTAAAAAACTTGTGATATAGAATGGATTGCGGATAATCGTCGAAAGTTGCAAGTTTCAAGTTCTATATTTTGAAAACTATTTAACAAAAATGAAGTTTTTTTATAATATTGAAATCTCTGGATATCAATCTTTATATTTATTGTGTAACAATAATTTGGTAATATCATAATTAATCATAAATTGGTTGTAAATATTGAAATTTTGTAATTTTTTAAAAATTTTGAAATGTTATAAAAATTAAAGGATTTAAAAAACATCTGTGAAATCGATGCAAGATGTAGTACTATGTATGAAGATCGAATTCTCAAAGTTTCAAAGTTGTTATTTATTTCCTTCATCTTCAAAAAAACTTAGAAACTTTTTTAAAAATGACAAAATCATAATTATTCCTCTTATGTTACCTCAAAAATTAATTTAAGGACAGCTCATACATCAACAATATTACAAATGCATAACAATCAATAAGTCCATGACACACTAAAAAAGTTTCAATACTGCCTTTTTAATTTCTAACATAACAAAAATGGGTTCAAAAAACTAATATTTGAGACATTCTAAAGACAATCTTTCTTTGAAAACACGCGCTTTTTTACAAATTTCTTGCTAATAATAGACGGGTGCTGCCATCTATGTTTCCTATTTGAATTTAAAATTAAACTACAATTATTTTAAGAAAAAAAAATCGTTTTTCTTCTATACAAATTTAAAATATTTTCGAGGCAAAAATAAACTGAAAGCAAGAATAAAACTCCGTATACTTAAAATATACACATTTATCTGTAATGTCAAAGAATTTAAAACTTTTAAAAGCTTTTTTTCGTCGCCAAAAAAATGAAAAAAATGTTGACTTTTTAATCAGCAGTTTTCACTATTTATTTTTTTTTCTTATAAAGGAATGAAAAAGGCATGAATTAAATTATAGATGTATTAAATATATTCAATTAGCTATAATAGCAAAAAAATTTGAATTTGGAAAAAGTATCCTTCATTTTAAAACATATAACTGAAATATTTTATTTTTTCCACGATTTTTTTTATTATTTATTTATTTTAAAATTATAAAATAAAAATACAATTACTAAATTATGCTAATCTGTTACTTATAGTTCATTCTTAAGTGTAAATAATTTTTATTACAATCTTTCCATTCCTACGGCAAATAATCAAACTTGAATTTTCAAGCTTGTACTCAAGACCTCGATTTCGTCTCAACTTTAATGTAAATTTTTATACTGAAATAAACTAGTCTGAACTCTACTACTTTGCATTTCCTCGTAAATGATTGTGATCTACTTATATGGTGATTTTCAATAAAATCTGTGACATGTCAGCCACACCTGATTTGCTCATTTGGTGTGGAATGACCCTATACAATAGGGTGGGCCGAAAAAAACTTTTTTTCGATTTTCGATTATGGCGGGTGCGGAAAAGTGGCCACTGGTGGCACTCAGTTCATACAAAAATTTTGAGATTTTTTGGAAATTTCCTTACCCTGCCGCAAACGGCTTGAAGTTTTGCAAATATGCTCATTTTTGAACTTTTTCGAAAAAAATTAAAAAATGTTAAATTAAATTTATTTTGGTTGTATTTACTTGAAAAGGCATATTTAATGTACCAAATGTTTAAAAAAGATCTGATCATGCATTATTTAATATCTATGTGTATTATAACTTAGGCTGTTTTTATAGCTTTTTCGCGTGTAATAGGCAAAAGTTGTATTTGTGTGAATCGATCGTTAATTTCTATATTATTTATGTCCCTTGGTCTTCTTTATATTTTTCTATGTGTCAAACGTTACATATCTGGGGAACAGACAGCAATATACTTCAAAAATAAATCTGGAAGGTGAGAAAGTGGTGAAGCAGGACTCTAAGCGAGAGCAATGACTCGTCGTAATACTCAGGGAGTGAAGGACGAAATAGTTGAGAACCAAAATGCGATAAAGGATTCTTATTATTTATCCTTGCTCAGTTACCTGCAACATTTGTTCAGTGTTAACGTGAAACCCTTTTGTAGTGATATACAGTGCTTTTTGTGTCGTTTAATGTGCCATTATAGTGTTTTGTGCGTTTTATTACAACGAGCTTAGAATTGGCTAGTATAAAAGGCCATGACAATGCAAAGACAGGCGATAGCGTGAAAAGTAACTTTTTGGGGGTATCATGCATACTGAAAGAATTGCAATTGCCAACTTATGCTGATAATCATGCGCCACTACTACTGGTTTCTTCACCATGTAGAAGTTGTGACAGCAGAGGATACGAATCTCGTCATCGAAAAAAACAAAGTCAGAAGAGAGAAATAGAAACTTGGAAAGAAGATACAGGCAGTAAAAAGTATTGAAAGAAAGAAAATTAAAAGCATATTTTTTGATGATAGAAAGGATAAAAGTATATTAAGAGGAAGAGAAATAACAAGCGGCGCCGTCGATAGAAAGGCGAGGAACACATCACCGTGTTGTTTGAACCTGTTAGGAATACTTGTGTCATTTGATACCTCGTCAGTTCAGAAAAATCTAACTTGTGGTGACTTGGAAGATTGTATAATGATTTTGCTATTTCTTTTCCGTGACCGCAACGAGGTATCAAGTGACCCGAGTATTCCTAACCAAGTTCAAACAACACGTTGATGTGTTACTCGCCTTTCCTTCGACGGTGCCGCTTGTTTTTTTTTTCTTTGAATATATTTTTATCCTTTCTACCATCAAAAAATATGCTTTTAATTTTCCTTTCAATAACTTCTTCTGCCTGTATCTTCTTTCCAAGTTTCTTTCTGACTTTGTTTTTATCGATGACGAGATTCGTATTCTTTGCTGTCACTACTTCTACATGGTGAAGTAACCAGTAGTAGTGGCGCATGATTATCAGCATAAGTTGGCACTTGCAATTCTTTCAAAATGCATGATGCCCCCCAAAAAGTTACTTTTCACGCTATCGCGTGTCTTTGCATTGTCATGGCCCTTTATACTAGCCATTTCTAAGCTCGTCGTAATAAAACGCACAAAACACTATAATGGCACATTAAACGATCCAAAAAGCACTGTATATCACTACAAAAGGGTTTCACGTTAACACTGAACAAATGTTGCAGGTAACTGAGCAAGGATAAATAATAAGAATCCTTTATCGCATTTTGGCTCTCAACTATTTCGTCCTTCACTCTCTGAGTATTACGATGAGTCATTGCGCTCGCTTAGAGTCCTGCTTCACCACTTTCTCACCTTCCAGATTTGTTTTTGAAGTACACTGCTGTCTGTTCCCCAAATATATGACGTTTGACACATAGAAAAAATATAAAGAAGACCAAGGGACATAAATAATATAGAAACTAACGATCGATTCACACAAATACAACTTTTGCCTGTTATACGCGAAAAAGCTATAAAAACAGCCTAAGTTATAATACACATAGATATTAAATAATGCATGATCAGATCTTTTTTAAACATTTGGTACATTAAATATGCCTTTTCAAGTAAATACAACCAAAATAAATTTAATTTAACATTTTTTAATTTTTTTCGAAAAAAGTTCAAAAATGAGCATTTTTGCAAAACTTCAAGCCGTTTGCGGCAGGGTAATGAAATTTCCAAAAAACCTCAAATTTTTTGTATGAACTGAATGCCACCAGTGGCCACTTTTCCGCACCCGCCATAATCGAAAATCGAAAAAAAGTTTTTTTCGGCCCACCCTACTATACAACTGTTCTAGTATTTTCAACCGAAAAGAATACTCTCCCTGGCTAGTAAAGCTACAATTTATCAGTTCCTCATTCTTTGTTGTTAGGTGAATTATGAAATGTTGGAATTCAGATTCATTTTATTCAAAATGGCTGTATGGGGCACATTGATACAGTCTTTGTCGGGGCACGTTGATACAACCTAAATCCTTTTCTAGTTCATTTTTTCATTACCTTTTATTATTTTTCTTGCCACACACCCCTTAATCCAACCATGTTTTCGCCAAAAATGTCTAATATTAGTTTTTATTGAAGTGAAATAGCTTTAATTTTTTATATTAGAACATTTTATAGTATTTTTGCAAATAGAAGACGAGCGAATTTACCCAACTTCTAGTGCTAATAGAACTAACATAAGAAAAGGACGGCAGTCTAGACAATCTCGAATTTATATCAATTTTCCAGAGTTTAAAAAGTATTTTCGAGATGAGAAATGTTAAATAAGAGAAACAAGCTGCAGTACAGCAAAGGATAATTAAATTATTCTTTATTTTCTGATTATAAACCAATTTATAAACGGAAGACCTAGTAATTTTTTCATATTTCCTAAGAAAGAAGATAAGGCTGTGGTTGAAATGCTAGATATGACAAAGTTACAACAGCCAACAATTAGACAAGGAACAGCCGGAACATCAAGTCATTATTCTTTTAATTTGATTGCTTTAATATTACTTCCAAATAAATTATTGTGGATGATTTGAATTTCTTTAAATAAATATAAAATGGTTTGATAACTATTTTTCTATGAAAAATATGCATTGGTGTTATTTTGTCTCCATTTTTCCCAGACGTATCAAAGTGCCCCATGAGGTGTATCAATCTGCTCCGGGGATGGGGCACATTGATACAAATGACTTTTTTTATTTTATTAAAATTACATGCAAAAATAATATATAAAACAACGATTGTACATTTTTATAATACACTACACAAGTTTTGCTGACACCACATGGAAAAAAAAATTGAAATTTCTGCTTTCTAGACGAAAAAAAAAAAAAAAAAAAAAAAATTAGAAAAAAGCTGTATCACTGTTCCCCGTTCCCCCTACAATAATGTTTAATGGAAAGTGGGGTACATTGGCTTTAAATGAGATAATTTCAATCGTTCATGATTGTTTAAAATTGTAATGATATTATTAATGACATTTCATTGTATTAATGGTATATACAATGAAATTATAGGTTGTTTATTTTATAAAATATGTTTATAAGTGTCGATCTCTGTGCATGTTTATATTTTTTTGCACTGATTATTAATAGATGAAAATTAAGAGTAAAATAACTTAAAAATTGTAATTAGAATTTAAATAAAGAAAAAAGAATTGACGTTATTATTCGCAGTGATGTTTGTTTGCCTTAACCATTCGTATATCATTTTTTCAATATTTGGAGATTGTTTAATGTAAGAGTTTTAGCCCATGACGGTGTAATGATAAAACATCATTGCATTTAAGGTGAGTGTGGGGGGCGTGGAGGAGGAGGTAGAGAAGCTCGGTATTATTTGATTTTAACACAATATATACAAAAAAATAAAGAATGTTTGGAGCTGTAAATATTTCTTAGAATTAAAAATTTTCAAAGAATAAATTGTACAAATATTTGTTTAAGTATATTCTTTTAAACAATTTTATTAATACTTTTGGGTTAAAATCTTCATTTTTAATAATAATTTAGGATATGTCATTCATATTAATTATTTAAGCACACAGAGTTTAGTAATTAATACTGCTTTTAGTCTTAGAAAGTAATATACCCCAAATTGTAATAGCAATTTAAAATAATGGAGCAGTATTTAAAAATTAGTAAATGTCTCATACCCTTGGAAATATCAAAAAATTTGATATTTCTAATGATAATGATAATGATAATGATCTTTTTTGATATTGGAAATATCAAAAAAATTTCAAGTTTCTTTTAAAAGTTTTTGTCACAAAATTCATTTAAACTCTTCAAAAAAAATTAAAATATTATTTCAAAGAAAGAAAATTTTATAAATTAAAATGTCAGTCAATTCTACTCTTTTCCATTACTGCAATTACATAGCAATCAATGTACTCTTTTACAGCAAATTAAACTTTTAAATATTAAAGAATATATTTTTATTCGCATAATCAAAGATGTGTTAAGAAAAATTTAACGCTTCAAAGAAATAATCTGTCAAGTTATGCGCTTTTCAATAGATTGCTGCCGCTGGCAGTGCAAAATTACTGTTATTTAAGACTCTAAAGTGAATGAATATTTTATCGAGTCTCGAGGCAATAAGCTACTTTAAATTTTAAAGATTTATTCATCGATCAAAATCTGTATTTCCAATGGAAGTGTTTGGTAAAAGAGTTTTTTTTATTAAACTATTCGCTGTTATTTTATGCAAGATTAAACTTTCATATGTCAATGAAAGTTGATTTCAATCCTTTTTTCTTTTTTCAACAAGATTATAAAAGTTTGCAGATATGCATTCTTCTTGTAATACACTCCTTTAAAGATATTTTTTAATTTATCAGATACGTTGCACGCACAATCCACAAAAAATGGACATGAGGATGAAAATTTAAATTACTTTAAATATGATTGAAATTTTGCATATTAACTGTTAGAAGTGTACTATTTCATATTTTATCAAAAAAGAATTAAATTTTTGTCATTAACATACTTATTTTAATTAATAAAGTGAGACTATGACTTTGTAAAATAGACTGCGGCAAAAATCTTTACATTTCCTGATCTCGTACAGCTGAACAAACATTTCTGAAAATCTCCAGACTTGGATATGTATGATTTGAGCGCTATTATTGAGAGTTTTTGTCTGCAGAGAAGTGTTCTCTAATCTTCATTACAAAAGGTAAGCATATTCAATTACTCTTAATTATTGTGTCACACCCGCAACAAAAAGTTACATTTATATCTCTGCAGAAAAATATTTTTGATTTAAAGTTATGAAACTTTATATTCAAAAATAGTTTATCAAGATACTTTGAATGACAGACACAAAAGAAATTAACATTTTAATTACAATTATTGAGCGTTGCGGGCGTGACATGTCCCAGTTGCGGGTGTGACATTTAATTAAAGTCATACACACAACGTCTTTTAAAATTGATTACAAATGTATATTTGAACAAATTATATGTAAATTTCTATAAGAATAATATGCTGAAAAGCATGTACTTGGCAGCTTTAACTATATCCTTTGATTTCATTGAGTGAATTCCAGTTAATAAATAAAAAATTGCATTATCTGAGCATGTGACACTGTGTGCAGTTGATTTATTTAGTTTGGATTGATAAAATGGTTGCTTTACTCCAAGAAAATAATTTTATTAGTGATATATGATTAAGAAATTAATTTAAAAGTTAAGATTTTTATATAAATTAAAAAAAGAAAATTACCAAACAATATTTTAGCAATTTTCTTTAATTTTGTTTTGTTTTTTATATATCTTTTTTTATTTTATTATTTGATAGTATTTATCTGATATATATATATTTAGTTTTTTAAAATAAGTAAAGCAATATTAGGGGAAGATTTTTTTTCTTTCTTTTAATTCAGATTAAATAAAAAGTAGAAGTAAGAATAATAGAAACTGTTAAAATATTCATTAAGTTAACATAAAATGTATATAGTCAGTTTGAAATTAACCAAAATTTAACATAATTAACTTTATGTAAGATTAGAAACTTCAAGGGATAAATATTAACAATTTGTTAAGCATATATTTTTTGATTTGAAGTGCTATATTTAATCAGTTTACACATTAATTTCTTCTCTTTTGCAGAGAATGAAGAGAATTAAAGATCACGATATCCTCGAAAAAAGATAAAAGAAAACCCTTTTAAATATGAAGCATATCTACAACAAGAGAAGGAAAAAGACAAAGCAAGGAGAGAAAAGAAGAGACTATTTAAAAAAATCATGGTAAAGGATGGCAATCCTTTTGCATTTCATCTCATGGTAAAGGATTTGTTGACGCGGGTTGGTGCAGTTGTCAAGAAAATGGTAACGCTAGCAACGCTCTGCAATTATAAATTCAGCTTCAGATTTTGCCACGTGTGTAGAAAAAGTCCTAAAAAATATAAAAGAACTTTGCTGAATGTGAAATTTCAGAAGATATTGTGAAAATGCTTCATGCATGCTGGCACCAAGCTCAATCAGAGCTCAACATTCAATCGATACATCATGTTGTTTCTATTGACGTAGGAACAATTAATATAGCAATAACTTTAGAAAGTGATCACAAGAGAATTTGTTTGTTACCATATTTTGTCAAAAATATAATATCCAACGATAAGAGTGCAGTTGGAGATTTTGTAGAAGTTGTTTTATTCTCCTCATTAAAAAAAAAAAAAAAGGTAAGAACTTTGATGGACAAATAAGACAAATGAATATGGATGATATAAAATAAGATATTCTGAAAAAAAAATTAAGAATATATGTATATTTGGTTCAGTCAGTCAGGTGTATCCATACTTTGACAAGGATATAATATCCAACGATGAATGTGCAGTTGGAGATTTTGTAGAAGTTGGTTTGTTCTCGACATTAAAAAAGATGAAAACTTTGATGGACAAATAAGAAAAACGGATGGTGACTATATAGATATAGAATGTTTGAAAAAAATTTAAGAAAACATGTATATTTGGCCCAGTCAGTCAGATATATCCTAGGAAAAAAAGAGATTTTTGTAAAAAAAGCTGTCACCACCAAAAATTATAAATTCAAGATTAGAAATGAAATTTGTTTGATATTTTCCTCTCTAGATATTATAATTGTAATATTGATTAATTCTTTAATTTAAAAAATCTGCCTTGAAAATATTTATGTATGTCATTATTTTATTGGCTGTACAAGTCACACCCGCAACAGGGCGTAACACCCGCAACGAAAATTTTGAATATTTTCTACAAAAGCAAGAATTGAGTGATTAATTTAATTTTTTCATAGAATAATTATTTAAGTATTACTGTCTAATATTTAAAAAATCAATTCTCTCAGTTGTCATAATTCACAGAGTTTTGCGTTTTTGCACTGAAAGATGAAAATGCATGTCCTTTTTATGTCACGCCCGCAACAGGTGGAAATTATTTTTTTTAATAAATAAATGATACATTGGAAAATTTTCAGATTTGGATAAATGTATGTGTAAGTTGTCTACATTGAAATTCATACAAATTGAAACGAATGCTCAAAAATATTTTTGCTAGTGACTAATTTAAGTTGTGTAAATGTCACACCCGCAACTTTGGATTGGGCGTGCACACGCACATTAGATACAATAATATTTAATGAAAAATGAGGTACATTAGTTTCAATTAAGGTAAAATTTAATTAAGGTTTCAATTATTCATAGCTGTTTTGAATTTAATCATAGGTTGCTTATTTTATAAAACACGTAAGTATCTATTTCTGCACGTATTAATACTCTTTTTATAATGAATATTAAGGGACGATAATTAAGAGTAGAATAACTAAAAGATTGCAATAAAAATAAAAATAAAGAAATTTTCCTTTAACTTGAGGTGATTGGCGCTGGTTGTATTTGATCTGGGGATCTCGTGATCAGGAAGCGAGAACCTTAGTGTCAAGCAATAGGCCAAGCCAGTTACTTTTAGCTAGTAATTCGCTTTATACTGACCAATTGAGATGAGATCACTACAGGAGTAATCCCCCCCCCCCGCAGTAAAAAAGACGTATTGCTGACGTCTGACGAGCGATATGTACTCGTGAATGAATGCTGTCATACACATAGTGTGATGCGTGAATGAAAGGCTTTGCGTTGAGAGATTTGTGTTTGGTGCTGCCATCTGTTGATGATGAGGTGATTGATTGCTGTGCTTTGGTTGTTGTTGAAAGTTGCGTGCTTCTCCGGAGTCACCAATGAGGTGATTGGCGCCGGTTGTATTTGATACGAGATCTGGGGATCTCGTGATCAGGAAGCGAGAACGTTAGCGTCAAGCAAAAGGCCAAGCCAGTTACTTTCAGCTAGTAAATCGCTTTATACTGATCGATATCGCTACAAACTTTATCATTCGTATATGATTTCGTTTTTATTTGCTGCTTGTTTAATACGAAAGTTTTGGCGCATTAACGTGTATCGATAAAATATCATTGCATTTAAAGGGGGGGGGGGTTACATACAGAAGCTCGGCATTGTTTAATTTTAGCACAGTATATATTTTTTAAAAATGTCTGGAGTTGTAAATATTTCTTCGAATTAAACATCTTTAACAAAGAAATATACAAATATTTGTTTACGTATATTCCTTTTAATAATTTTAATGGTACATAATTAAAATGTACTTTAATTAATACATACTAATTAAGGATTTTTTATGACATATTTATGATATACACAGGATTATAAAAAAATACATTCTATATACATTCATAAAATATTAGTATAAATGACCATCCCAGAACAGTGGATAAAATTTGTGTTTTCTCTTCAAATGTGAAATAAAATAGGTAAAAATAATTGACAATCTAGAAGCCTTTATATGAGCAAATTTCGGCTAGTTTATGTTCTAATACATACACTATTAGCATTTACAATTTTATTGTGTTTATATATTTTAGATTTCCGGCTAAAACATTATAACAAAATTAAGATTTCTGAATAAAACAAAAAATCCCTGTCGGCTTGGCCTATAGGCGGAGGTAGATTTCGAAGAGTACTCATTTCAACAACAAAAAACAAAAAAGGATTAGAGATAAATCCAGTTTAACAACTTTATTTGGCCGCTTTTGAAAAATTTTTAATTTCAATTTTCTGTAAAAACTAGTTTTATCAGAATCATCTTAAGAGAAATTCGGCCCAAATGCCCATCATGACAGCATATTTTGAAATATATTCTGACTTTATTAAAAAATCGACCAATACGGCACATTATATAGTTTTTAAATAACAAAAAACTGTCAACTGAATGCGTTTAAAAGCAAAATTGAATTTAAAAATGAGTCATAAATTAAGCAATTTGTTATTTGAATACATCTACAATTCTTGAATCACAATCGCTTCGTGAAATTTTGTGCAAAGTGCCCAATTTGACAGCTTTTTTAAAAATACATTTTGTCTTTATCAAAACAATGACCAATACGGCACATTATACAGCTCCTAAATAAGAGAACCTGTCAATTGGATGTGTTTAAGAGCAAACCTGAATTTAAAAATGAGTCAGAAAAACGCAATTCGTTATTTGAATACCTCAATTTTTCAATCACGATCTCTCCGGGAAATTCTGTTCAAAATAACCTTTTCGGCAGCTTTTTTTTAAAAATATATTTTGCCCTTATAAAAAAAATTATTAACAATGCTTCGCATTATACAGTTCCTAAATAAGAGGAACTGTAAATTACGTGCGTTTGATAGCAAAAATGGATTTAAAAATGAGTCAGAAAATACGCATTTTTTTATTTGAATACTTACTCAAATTTTCAGTCACAATCACTTCGGAAAATTCTGTCAAAATACCCTATTTAGTTGGATTTGATATCTTTAGAATTGACAAAGTTATGGTTTTTTTCTCTCCCAAAAACCCTATTTTTTTCGCCCCTTGAGCTCATTTTTAACTTTATCAAAAATCTGTCATGCATAAACTTTTGCCCAATTATTTAAAAGTAATATAAACTTTAAACTGATTCGATATCTATTTTCAGTAAGACGTTATGGTTTTTTTTTCTGTTTTCATAAAAACGACCCCTATTTCGACCCCCTTGGTCCGATTTTGCCCATTAACAAACTTAGCCGAGATTTTATCCCCTTTGATTTTATGTATGAGTTCGGTGGAGATTGGTGCAGAATTATAGAATTTATCGTGTCCATAAAAAAGATATATATATATATATAAATTTTTTCAGAAATTCCAACATTGGTGATAATGCAATTGGTAGTATTTCATACGAAATCTATCTAAAACTGAACAAATATGCAATAAAAATGCGTAATTAAAATGTTAACTAATGCTGCAACTATTGAAATAATATTAATAATTAATATTACTTTTTATAACGCTTTGAAATTTTATTTTTTATACTTACACCTCTACACACACACACAAATGTATATTGATTAATAAATAGGATAAATTTTAAAGAAATAAAACAGTCTCATTGTGTTTTAAATCTGTCATTAAAATTTCTAAGTACAGGACGAAAGCTATTTTTATTCAAGCATGAGTTTTATTTAGTGTTTTCATAACCTTAATTTTTTTATGCATGTAGTTTTCAAATTACTACAATACAAATAAAAATCAAACATAGTTAACGCCCATTTTTAAAGCTGCAAAATTTTTTGTACTTAATGTTTTAATGTATCAAACGAAAATGATTGTTTATTCCATCTTTCACAAACAACGTTAAATTTCTTAAGGCGCAACAATAGTCAACGAAAAAGACCCAGATGATAATGTTAAGTTTATGGGGCTTTCTTTTCAAATATCTTACTCTAATTCTAATATTTTTACATGATTTTATTTTTGCATAGGATAGCTAAGGACGATCCATAACCGGCCTAGTTTTTACTTTTTCAATTTTGGTTTCAGATTTAAAAAAAAACTTTAAATTTCAAAACCGGTTTAAATCGGTTCTGAAATTGAAACTATCATTATATAAAAAATATATAAGCAAAATCGAGAAAATAAAAACTAGGCCGGTTGTAGATCGTACTTACCTACCTTATGAAAAAAAAAATCATGTAAAAATATTAAAATTTAAGCGAGATATTTGAAAAGAATGCTCCCATAGACTTTACATTATCATCTGAGTCTTTTCAGTGACTATTGTGGGACCTTAATGAACAACAAATTCCGTCTGTACTATAAAAACGACCACCAAAACAAAAACACCTCAGAAAAAGACTGTTGAATGAAGGGATTGCGCTGTTAAATTTTTCTTCACGCTTATTGGTGTTTGATCCCAGTCCGGCAGCTGACGTCATATGAATAAGTATGGTATAGTGATGGGCGATTTCGATTTTTTAAATCGATTTAATCGATACTACGGCCAACTCGATTTAATCGATTCTTTAAAATTTTTAATCGATTTCTCTGAAGGTAATCTAATTTTCATTTTCCTTCAAAAGTCGAAGAGAAAATAGACGGATGTGCCAATTCAAAAATTTCAGTGTAATAGTTTCTAAGATAGAAGAATTAAAGAAACCTCAGAACCCCCCCCCCCACCCTGCAAAATAGCGTTTTTTTGAGTGATGTACACCAAAATTGATCAGGATCAATTTTTATTAAGTACCAGCTGAATCTGAATTTTGATGAAAATCCATGAAAGCGCAAGATACAGCTATTGCGAAATCATAAAAAATGCAGCATATCAGCGCCACCTGTTGGGCAATTTACACCAAGAACTAAATAACACTAATCAATGTCAGAGATTTACTGAATCTGAATTTTGATGAAAATTCGTTCTTGAGATAGCACTATTGCGTTAATCATGAATAATGCAGTATAGCAGCGCCATCTCTTAAGGGTGTTCTTAACTCATCCGCTCAACAAGCGAAAAACGTTTTGACACATTTACAAATTCATTTTTTAACAGAAAGTTATAAAATTTTAATGCCTGACTATGAAAGCGATTTCGAATTGAACTTTTTTTTTCCATTTTATGATAATTAAATTACTTATCGAGTTATAAGCTATTTCGATGTCACAATCACCCGTTTTTCTCCTCCTTTTCGACCGGTTTTTCTGCTTTCGTCGGGAAATATGCTCAAAAGTGTCAACTTTGAAGGCTTGTTATGAAAAATCTATTGTGTTTTTTAAAAAACAAAAGAATGAGTGCCATTAGACAGTTTCTGAACAACAACACCTGCTATTTTCATGCATTTCCGAACAAAAATAAATTAATGCATGTGTCACAAAGTTGCCCTTTTTGATTTAAGAACACCCTTAAGCGATTTCCACCAAATTGTAATTAGCATCAAATAATATCAAGGATTAATTGAATCTAAATTTTTGTGAAAGTCCGTGCATTAGTTCTTGGGATAAAGCTAAAATGGAAACGGGCGTGCGAAAAGAGAACTGCGCCCGGATCAAAGTTCCAATTTAGCTCCCCCCCCCCCTATTAGCTTTTTCTTGTGATAGGCTAGAAGTGATGTTAGTAGTAAAAATTTGGCGCCTCCTAAATTTCCGTGCTCGGAACGACCGCTTCCTTTCGTCCCCCCCCCCCTTTCACATGGAGCTGAGTAGGAATTGTGAAAAATTCAGTATAGCAGCGCCATCTGAGAAGCTATATACATCAAAATGCAAAAAACATCAATTCATGTCAAGGACTAACTGGATCTAAAATGTGATGAAAATCCGTTCATTCGTTATTGAGATATAGCTGTTGCGAAAATCGCAAAAAATGCAGCATAGCAGCGCCACCTGTTAGGCTATATGCACCAAAAATTAATTAGATTCAGTTTATATCAAGGTCAAACTACATCTAAAGTTTTGTGGAATTCCGTGCATTTGTTCTTCAGATAGAACTGTCAGAAATTTTTGTCGTATACAGACTCACAGAGTGACACACACACACACAGACAGATATTTCTTAAAAACCATGAAATCGTGTTAAAGACCTTCTAAAATATATAAATCCATCAAAAACGGGAAGTCAAAATTTTTCACGAATCTAATACTCTCTTCTTGTAAAGTTACAAAAGAAAGTAAAAATGTAAAATCGATTCTGCCCGTAAGATCGATCTTTAGATTCGATGTCGATCTTTAGATTCGATTTCGATCTTTAGATTCGATGTCGATCTTAGATTCGATGTCGATCTTTAGATTCGATGTCGATCTTTAGATTCGATGTCGATCTTAGATTCGATGTCGATCTTTAGATTCGATGTCGATCTTTAGATTCGATGTCGATCTTTAGATTCGATTTCGATTTTTTTTCTTTTTTTTTTTTCTAGGCTAAATCAGTGTTGAATGCAGTTATTTTTCTGCGACTCCGGAGAAAGGCATCATGTTTTACAGCTCTGTAAGGGAGGGGGAATCGTAATTTGTGCATTAAAAAACATAAAATCTCATAACTTCTGGGGGGGGGGAATCCCCTGCGGCCACCCCATTAATTCGACACTAGGTTAAATCGTTATATTTTTATTTAGAAGTCCAGTTATTTGAAGTATTAGTTTATTATGTTTTATTTTTCACGCTCGTCTGTTCTAACCCCCCCTTCCACGTCAGTTTTAACCTACAGGGCCGTTCGAAATATACATACAGTTTTAAAAATGTCCAATTCTCGGTCTATTTTATTTTAGATCCACATTTTAAATCCTTGACAAAAGATAAATAAAGGGTCGCCCTTCCGCCCGTTTGGGGTTTATCTGCGCCCCGCCGGGGGGTATATTTTTTTGTTTCTTCAAAAGAAACAAAAAAAATTTTGAGGGGGGGCTTGCACCCTCCCCCAATATACACCTTAAAATTTCGCTCATTTAATTTTCTACCATTTTTAACTTAAAAGTTTAAGCTACATGGCACCCCCAGATCTGTGGATTCTTCCCCCCCCCCCCTGTCGATCACTCACCTAATTTTGCTTATTTCTTGACTTCATTTCAATCTTTAAAATGCTATAACTTTGCTTCTATAGGAGTTACAGTGATGAGAAAAATTCTAGTATAGCTAACCATTTCTCGCCGTTCTTTTTGCTTTTTCAGTTTTCCGGTTTTCCCAAAAGGACCTTTTTTGGGGGGGGGGGGCAGAGGGGCTTTTTTTTGATACAATATGTCTATTGAAAGCTTATGCTTCATACATTACAAATCTAGCAAAAGAAATTTTCTCCCATCATTTCAGGCCACATTACGGACCCATAATGTGTTAAAATTTTAATTTTTCAAACTTCTTCTTCTAAAACAATGATACATATCAGCGAAACTGGGGTCCGAACCCGCAATCGTTTGATTGCACACGTAATCCCTAAGCTTTTTGGCCACCGAGTACTCAGCAACGCTATTGTTTCTTTAGATTGTCATCTTTAAATTCGTAATATCTTTTGAATGGAATGTCCGATTTGAAAAATTCAAAAAGTAATCTACAGATATTGTAACAGGCATTAATGCAAAATGATTTATTTGGATAAGGATTAAGTTATCGATAGTATGGTCTAATTTTGGTTGGTGTATTTATCGCATTTTAAAGTGTAAGAAAGTAGTTATAGTGAGTTAACTACAATAGCTAAACATATGGTATCGCGCGGTTTTTTTTTTTTTTTTTTTTTTTTTAATAGACATGAATATGTTCTTTAATATTATAGAACCTTTTTTTATTCATTTAAAAGTATTTCCTGGCGATTCAAAAATACACACGTAATTGTTCAAGGTTTCACTTCTATCGGCACTCTCAGAGTGCCACTATTTTTTTTATTTTTTTTTTTCACGTTCGCCCGTCCTACCGCCCCCCCCCCTCCTCACCAATCTTTACAGGTTCGTTCAAATTATGACTGAGATTTAAAAAAAGTCTAATCCTCGTTCTATTTTGTTATAAATCCATATTTTGAAACCTCAACAAAAGATACATTTGGGTCGGGGTCGCCCTTCTGTCCGTTTGGGATTCACCTTGCCCCCCTGGGTGGGGGGCATATTTTTTGTTTCTTCCACACCATCTCATGTAACATATCGTTATAAAGCTTTTATCTCCTCGTTTTTTTTCTGTTACTACCCCTCTCCCCACTTAGTTACATGCTCTTGGCACTTTTTATAGTTTCAAAGAGTGTATGTTCCCCGCGGGCCACCCCATGAATTCAACACTAAGTTAAACACTATATTTTTGTTTAGAAGCTCAGTTATTTGGGTTATTAGTTAATTATGTTTTTTTTTTTCAAGTTCGTCCGTTCTTATCCCTCGTCCCCCCCCCCCCTTCCTCGCCAATCTTTACTATATGGGCCGTTCAAAGTATGCATGCAATTTTTAAAATGTCCAATTCTCGTTCTATTTTATTGTAAATCCTCATTTTGAAACTTCGACAAAAGATACATTTGGGCTATGGTCGCCTTTCCGTCAAGAGTGGGGGTTACCTGCCCCCTTGGGAATGGGACATATTTTATGTTCTTCCGAACTATCTCGTGTAACATTTGGTTGGCATTAGAAAAAAAAAGTTTTTTTTTTTTGTCTATACTCCTTGTTCCCCATCCTAGTTACACGCTCTTGGCACTATTTATACTCGGTTTAATGCCAAGTTACTCAGTGTTGTTATTAGTTGAGTTATGTCTCTCAAATTTGTCAAAGTTTTTGTGTAAGTGAAAACCATAAGTGACAATCAATTTAAAATTCTTATTATCCGACTCTAAAATCTGCAATAGCTTAATTCTATGCCTCCCTAAATGGGGATGGGGGGGGGGGAGGCGGCAATTACGGTTCTGCTGATTGTCTAAGTTTTGGAATTAGTAATTTGGAGCTTCTCTGTGTGAACCTAAATATCGAAATATCGATTCTAGTATCGATTCTAGAACTGAGAAATCGATTCTTATTATGATCGATGTTGTTTTATACGATATCGATTTTAATCGATTCTCAAAATTTCCAGAATCGCCCATCACTAGTATGGTAGGATAAGACTCCTATTATAGGAATTCTAGGATAGGACAGCGCTAAACTGGGATTTATTATATAGAGATCGTACTTTAACTTCAACCTATTAATAAAAATTAACTTTACAGATGAAAATATTTTTTTCAGGCCTTTAAACCAATAATGCACAACCTTTTTGCCAGAAAATCTTTTGCTACCACAAAATTTTAAAAGTGACGTTTGATTTAGGTAGTAGCAAAGTTTCTGTCATTATTCTAAGGAAAATTATTCTGCATGAAAATAGTGGTATCTTTGTGGCCCCCCCGGGCCACAGGTTGTTCATTCCTGCTTTAAAACATACAAAGCAATATCTGTGATAAAAGTTCAATAAAATAAAATAAGCACAGCAGGCACTTTCTTAAAAATAGGTAGAGGTTATAATGGTATAGAATATACAATATAATTCACAACTTAAAATTTCTACGTTACTTAGTTTTGCACATAGGATGCTCGCAATGTCAAAGATTCATGATTCGAGTAAAATGGTTTTATAGGTAAAAAATTCCTTGATTTGGATAGGTATCGCTAACCCTTATTTTATCATAAAACCTATATTTATTGAAGTATTGCTGTAATTTTCAGTGGTAAAGCTCGGTATCATATTGTTCTTTCATAATAGATAACAACAACAACAAAAAAAAACATATGACATTTTAAATCACTTTAATGTGATTTCCCCATTAATGAAAATCCAAGATATTTTATTTACTCTGGAAATATAATTGTTTTAAACATGGCTTTCCAATGTGCCTGTTTGGTAAATTATTTTTTACTTACTATAGAAAAACAGAATAAAGTCGACTCTCGTTAATTCGAAATCGGATAATTCGAATCTTCGCTTAATTCGAACTAAACATGAATTCCCGAAATTTTAAATGGCAGAATAACGTTAAAAATTTTCATTAATTCGAACTCATTTTCTCTTGACTTCGTTTAATTCAAACTTATCTAGAATTCCGATTTTTCATTTTTCTTTCTTTCTCACGGATTTCAAATCATTTGAATAACTTTCTTTCTTTGATTTTTCTGAAAATTGTTCCCAAAGAGTATACATCCCACTTTCTTAGTGTCCAGTCTGTCCATCAGTGGCGCTTTAAATTTGTCCTCCATTGTACTTGTTTCTTATCTTTTAATTAGTTTATGTATTTATACATGTTAATTTAATATTAAGTCATATTCTTATGATAACAGACGAAATAAAATATAATAATAACATTAATTCCTTTGTAATTTCACCATAATGAGCATGTTTTCATTTCATATTTTCCATAATTCGAACTTCGGATAAATCGAACATTTCTTGTGGTCCCGACGAGTTCGAATTAACGAGAGCCGACTGTATATGAAAAGTTTAATTATTGACGTGCAGAATAACTGAAATTTTAATATGCACAATAGGGTGGTCCAATCAAAACTTGATAATTATTTTTTAAAGTTTTTACTGGTGCTATCTTCTTAAGTTGTTCATTTTAGTTTAAAAAATAAATATTATGAAGCTTGAGCTTAAAATTTTAATTTTTAGAGGTAGCTCAACACTCTTAAAAATTTCCTTTTTTTTTGTAAATTTACAATTTAAAGAATTCATCTGCTATTAATATCTAAAAAAAATTATTTGCCATACATGGGAATAAGAATCTGAGAATTCTAAGTGATTAAAGTATACTTATATATTCAATATATGTTATAAATAGTAAACAAGCGAAATTTTTTTTTCCAAGCACCTTCGTCGTTCAAAGCCCAAACTCGCACTCTGATTGGTTGTTGCTCTCGGCACTGTTTTCACGTAACTTGGCGATAACCATACTTGGCGAAAAATACTTCGCTCATAAGTGAACGATTAAACCTAAAACCTAACCTACTCATTCTTATTCTTCCTTCATTTTGTGCTCTTGTGTATTATTTTCTTGTGTTATTTTATAAAATGGATAATGCTTTACTTATTAATAAATGGGAAAAGTTACTTTGTACTCGGTTGGGAAGGAAATCAAACTCCTCGACGGAAGCATCTATCGCTATTTCAAGTAAGATTATCGCCAAGTTACATGAAAACAGTGCCTAGAGCAACAACCAATCAGAGTGCAAGTTTGGGCTTGGAATGACGAAGGTGCTTGAAAAAATAAATTACGCAGTTAACAAGTAAATATACGTCATTAATATTTAATTGTGAAAATGTTATAAAGCTGTTTAAAGCCAACGAACTATCCCCCAAAAGTTATGGTTTAGAATAAGCTGAAAGTTACGGTTTAGAAGTTAATCTGCTAAAAAGTTATGATTTTGAAATTAGCTGGTACATAGTTATGGTTTAGAAACAATCTGATAAAAAGTTATGGTTTAGAAACAATCTGATTAAAGTTGCAATTCAAATGATTTTTACTCACTGTAGTAAAATGTCGCAAACTTAAATTACATTGAGCTACCTCTAAATTTTACTGAAATGATTTCAAATTTGATCTGCTTTATTTTTTAGTACATTGGAACAAAACAAAAGGGTAACCCAACAGATTTTCACCTTCCAAATTTTGGACCACTCTAATGTACAATCATCATAAAATATCGCATAAGTGATTTGCATGTCTTCAATTTCATGAAATCCTAGTACGATGAAATTATTAAAGATCGATATTACACTGCAAAAACTTTTGGAATAAGTTATTTATACATTATATCTAATTGCTTAAAAGGCGCAATGGAGATTTTAAAAACCGAAAAATAATTTTATTTTGTGAACATGTTTCAACTCATCCCAGAGTCAATTTCATAGCAAATAAAAAGTGATATTTCAAAGTTGCTCGGTCTAAGGTGCATTTAAATAAGACACACGTTATTTTAAAATTTTACTTGTATTTTAATTTATATTTTTTGAAACCACTGAGGTACTAGTAACACAGTTCTTGTACATTTAGTTTGATTTTATAGTTTGATTTGCATTAAACTGAAACCGTTTTTCATATGATGCACGTTATTTTTTATTTCACTTGAATTTTAAATTTTATATTCTGAAAACACTGAGCAACTTGTGGCGCAGTTTTGGTAATATGTTTATAAGTTATTTAATATTAAAACAGTATTAATAATTATGTATATAAATACATCTATCGATTGTATTAAATGTAGATGATATTAAAAATATCTATGAAATCCTGCATGAAATGCATTTATCAAACATACAAGCTGGTCGTAAATGGTAAACTTTTAATGAGAAAAATGAATTTAGAAATTATTCCCTTTTTAGCTCACAGGCTATCATAGCCTGAGAGCTTATGCGCCCGTCCGTTCTGTATGTACGTTCGTACGTGCGTAACGCGATAACTCACAATAAAAATATCACATCCACTTTAAATTTTGTATATAGGTATATCCTGATAAGGCGCTTCCCTGATTAGTTTTTGAAGTTTATTCGATATGTATAAGAGGGAGGACGCGGGGCTCATACCCTCCCCTTAATTGATATAAATGGGTTTTTCATGCATAATTAAGTTTTCGTTCAAAATTTAGATATAGGATCATTCTGATGAGGCGATTCCGTGACTATTATTAGATGTTCATTTAATAAGTATAAACAGGGGGAACGGGGTTCTAATGCCCCTCCCCTTAATTTATATAAATGGCTTTTTCAAGCAGAATTGTAAGATTTCGTTTTAATCTCTGTATAGTTTTGGAAGTTAAATGGTTAAGTATAAAAGAAGAGGATAACTCCTCTTAAATTATATAAATGCTAAATGGATTTTTATTAAGAATTTTGGAAATAGATTTTTTTTATATGATAAAGCATGTCCTTGATAGTTTAGGAGGTTCAATGATTAAGTATAAAAAAGGGGAAAGAGGAGAGCTGTTTCCCCTTCTTAATTTTGTTTCGAACGGAATTAACCCTTGAAAATATAAGGCTGTAATGTACAATTAGTATGTGAGCTCAATGCCATCAGTTTAACTGGGCAATATTCTTTTTATTGAACTGTAATTCGAATGACCACGTCGATTGTCAAAACCTTTCAAAAGGATTAAATAGGTGCATTTTTAAACCAAGATAAAAAATTATTGCAATGCAAAAGAATTTAAACCTCTTGATGATTTACGATGCAAATATAAGCATTTTTTTCCCTCGTAATAAATTCCTAATACATTCCTCGTAAAAACTTGAATGGGATGAACCAAGTTAAAAATTAATTATTGATCATGGTCTATTTTAATTGATTGTTTTTACAATAGAGTGCGTGATTTTTGTTTACATCCCATTGTCGAGTGCCGTTTGTATTGACCGTGAATCTATTTGCGTTTTTAGGTGCGTTCGTAATTATGTAAATACGTAGCATCTATTGTTGTCACTCAGTCCGTCCGTCTGTCCGCCTGTCTGTCTGTCTGTCTGTCCGGCTGTCTGTCTGTCTGTCTGTCCGGCTGTCTGTCCGTCAGTCTGTCTGTCTGTCCGTCCGCATGTAACAACGCAAAAACTACCCAACCGAACCGATTGAAAATTAAAATACATAATTATAACATAATTTTGTCCAGTCATTTCAAATTTTATGAAAATCGGATGGATAGATAAATTACAGGGACAATCAAAAGGATTTCATTACATTACGGTCAATGGGGAAAAAAGTTTCAAATGCATTTTAATCGTTTGAAATTTAAAACATATAATTATTGCGTAAATTTGTCGAGTCATTTCAAATGTTATGAAAATCGGACGCATAGATGAATTACAGGGACAAGCAAAAGGATTCCGTTACATTACGGTCAATGATGAAAAAAATTTCAAATGCATTTCAATCGTTTGAAATTTAAAACATACAATTATTACGTAATTTTATCGATTCATTTCAAATGTTATGAAAGTCGGATGCATAGATCATTTACAGGGACAATCAAAGGTATTCCATTACATTATGGTCAGTGGGAAAAAAGTTTCAAATGCATTTTTATGATGTTACACTCATTCGAACATAATAGAATTGGCATGAATCTATGCAATATATACTAAAATATGCATTATGTACAATCTGTGATGCAAAGAATTTTTATTATTAAATTACAGGGTCACACAAAAGTATTCCACTACATAATGCTATACGAGGAAACATTGTTTGGGGCGTGTTTTAATTATATTCAACTATTTCACATTTTATGAATAATATATACGTTTCTGAGGTGTAATAAAAATTACTTTCTGCATATTTACAGAAACACAAAGATTTCGACTACTATACTGTATCCGAAGCGCGCTCTACTATATCAGCAAGATCAGAATATTTTTAAAACTTCGTTATCGTACGAACATGAATGTAGCACCACATTTGCTACATTCACGTGCAATTTCCAACTTGTTGTTTTTATTATGATTATGATTCTTTTTAGATTCGAATCGAAATATGTCAATAATATTTGTTTTTAATTTTTGTTACACCTTTCTCAAGTAATAAAAAAATTGTTAATTGAAATGTTTATATGAAATGTAAAGTCCTTATAACCTTGTGATTTAAAAATCTAATAGATTTAATTACTTTTTTATGATAGTAAAGATTTGACACAGATGACATATACGCACCACAATTGAGCGAGTGCAACAAAATGGCGATTTTATGCCTCACATGGTAACGCGGCCATTGTAGTTTATTTATTAATAAACTGTTTATTTACTTTATATTTTCTTTTATAATTTGATATGAATTGTTTTGTTTTATAGATATTAATTAAGCTGTATTTGGTGGAGGAAATTTTGATCAGTGGCATTTGCTGTGCAAAGCGTGCAATAAAGAGTTTCTATGGGTAACGTGGAAGATTTTTTTTTCTTTCCACCCGGAACGCAATGCAGAGAAGACTTTTTAAGAGCCCACACTACTGACTGGTAGAGACTCGGATGATAATGTTAAGTACTATATGCAGTGTTCTCGCTGTCGCTCGCCATTGCGCCAAATTGCGACTAAATTCTTCATTTGGCGAGTAAACAAGTGGACAGATTCGCCAAATTGCTAGTGCTCAATTTTTGCTTCTTCTTTCTTATCTTTTTCGTTTTTCATACATACGCATTCTGCATATATACATTTTTTAATATATCTGTAGCGGATAGTTGAAATTAGATTATTAACAATCGTTGTCGCAGTTATAAAAACTTTGGTTACATTAGAACATATTATAAAAAAAATTACATTAAAGAATTAAAGATTTTTTTTTTCGTGCCACACCGCGAATTTATTTTGCTAATACTTTTCTCATTTGGCGAGTGTTTTTTATTTTTAATTAGCCAAATTACTAACGTTGGTCAAATGTCAGCGAGAACACTGTATATGGGAGAGTTCTTTTCAAATATCTCGCTCAAATGTAAATATTTTTGAATGATTTTGTATTGCATAGGATAGCTGAAGACGATCCCCAACCGGGCTAGTTTTTACTTTTTCGTTTTCGGTTTTGGATTTTTATCAAAAAATACTTTAACTTTCGGAACAGGGTGAAACCGGTTCTGAAATTGAAACTATCATAATATGAAAAATATGTAACCAGTATCGAAAAAGTAAAAACTAGCCCGGTTGTAAATCGTCCCCAGCTATCCTAAACAAACAAACAAAAAAAAAATCATCTAAAAATATTAAAATTTGAGCGAGCTTTTTAAAAGAACGCCTCCATACCACCTTAACATTATCATCGGGTTTTTTTTCAGTCCGTAGTCTGGGTTCTTAAGATTGTAGCAATGAAACTCGCCTATCGCGAAATTCCATGTTAGCCTATAGGAAAACATAATCTATATTATAAAGGCCAAACGTATCTGTGCGTAACGCATACGTCATTTTGCGAATGGCAACACTTTCACATGCAATTTCGGTTTTGCAATTTTTGGCTAATGTAAATTTTACACTTCTAAACATCGCATAGTTTAAATTTTTACACCGTCGTATAGAGAAAGAAATGCACTTTCAAATGCAATTTGTTTGAAAGCTGTATCTCAATTTATTTTTGAGATATTAATTTTTTTATAGTTTTTAGTACCAATTTTGTAGTTGTGGCTACAAAATCACGCAATTTTCTCTTAAAACTAATAATAATAATTTAACTGAAAAATTTGACATTAAAATGCGTATACTATTTTTAAAATATCGTTTGTCATAAAATCCGGTGAATTTCGGTCAATAATTTGGATAATTAATTTTTATAGTATTTTGCTAATTTTAGCTTAAAATAATATTTGTTAGAGAGTTACATTGGCCAATATAAGATGTATTTTTTACTGTAACTAATTTTGTATATTTATTATAAATCAATAAAACTGTTCTTACTTAAAGATTTTCTTTCGTCGAATTTCGACGCGTTGCACCTCGTATAATTAATATCTAATACATTTATTAAAATACTGTTTTCTTCATCAAAAATTAGAAAAAACCAGACTCGGTGAAGTGCGTTTTTAAAAATAATTTTCGTAATTTTTAGTACATAAAAAATGTCTATAAACTTTAAAACTTCCATTTGACGAAATTTTATCATGTTAAAAATACTTAAAATTTACGTAAACAATTTTTACAAATACATATCATCGGCATCTGTAGTCCCATTTTTAATGAGAAAAACGATATTTTATTAATTAAATTAGGTAATGGGTCATTGAGCTTTAAAATTTTCGGTTCTAGGTTAATATGGGATTTCGCCATCGCGTCATTTCTGTGCAGCTGAGCCTTAAAGGAAACAATGAAATATTGCAAGGCAATATTACTGAAAACGCTTTTCTTTTTTTTTTTTTAAGAAATGTTGAGGATCAGAACATATTAAGTTATTATTAAACTTTCCAAATATAAATTATAGAAGCTATCTAACTGTATATTTAACGTAGTTAGAAAGGTTGAAAGTATAAAACTGATTGTGCAACTAACTGCCTATTCAATATTAGGTAAAGTCGGCTCTCGTTAACTCGAACTCGTCGGGACCACAAGAAATGTTCGAATTATCTGAAGTTCGAATTATGGAAAATATGAAGTGAAAACCATGCTTAACATGGTACTATTACAAAGGAATTAATATTATAGTGTTTTTTAAATTTATTTCGTCTCATTTTAGAGTATGACTTAATATTAAATTAGAATGTTTAAATACAGAAATTAATTAAAAGATTAGAAACAAGCATAATGGAAGAAAAAATTAAAAAGTCACTGATGAACAGACGGGGGAGTAAGAAAGTGTATATCAATTGCATTGGATTATATGTACACGCGTTTGGAACAAGTTTCACAAAAATCAAAGAAAAAAAAAGTCATTCAAAGGATCTGAAATCTGTGAGAAAGCAAAAAAATGAAAAATCGGAATTCTTGTTAGTTTGAATTAAGCGATGTCAATGAAAATGAGTTCTAATTATTGAAAAATTTTAATATTATTCTGCCATTGAAAATTTTGGGACTTCTTGTTTAGTTCGAATTAAGCGAAAATTCGAATTATCCGATTTCGAATTAACGAGAGCCGACTGTACTTCAAAAATGAAATTAATGTACCAGCTGCTAGTTCAGATTGTGTTACAGTTAGAACATTATGAAAGTAGGAAGGCGAATATTCGTTTGGATTAAACCATTTGATTTGTTATTATATTTATACAAAACCCATTTACAGTAACAATCTTACAATCAAAAGAATCTTAATTTCTAAAATATAATATTTTTGTTAACCACACAGTAACTAAATTATTAAGTATCTCTGCGTTAAACTTTCTTTTCAAAATCAAGTAATATTAGAACTTCTAATAAAGAATTATTATTTTTTATAAAAATCATTAAAAGTAATTTAATTTTTTTTAGAATTTTTTAAAAACTCTAATTGCTGAATTTTCGTTCATAAAGAAACTTAATGCATAACATATTTAGTAATATGTTAAATTTAAACTTAGAAAAAATAAGTTTTTAATAATCAAAAATTGAATTAATCGTGTGTAAAAAAAAAAAAAATAAAAAACTTAATAGAAACTTTCTCTATTATACTATTTGATAGTGAGCAAGCAATAATTTGATATATTTTATACCGCATTAAATTATTGAAACACCTACAGCATGTAAATTCTCTAAAATTTAAAAATTGCGGTAGAAAACTTTATTTTCCTGTTTTCGTTTACATAATGCTCTTAAATTTTCAAAAAGAACTTACGCACGTTTATCTATCTGATATGAAATTTTTTGATATAACGGTAATATGTAATTTGTAGTCGGAAATGGTTGCATGTCGATTTTCAGTACATCGAAAGTTTGTTGGAAAATCCACTTTAAATATATTTTCGAAAATGATGAATTCTTTTAAAAGAATCCGTAATGTAGGAAAAATATCTCGAAAGCTTCTTTTAAAAGTTAAACAATTTATGTTGGAATATAGATTACTTTTTATTTTAACTCCAAAATGTAAATAAAAATGTTTCATATTTAACATCAATTTTACATGTTTTACCCGCCAAATTCATTTTTTTCTACAGAACGAAAATACAGTCACCGCAAAAAAAAAATCTTGACACTTGCGATTTTAAACGTTTTGTTAAATATCTAGAAATATACATAAGGGATTATTAGGAATTATTCTGAAACTCCAGGTATTTAAACAAAATAGCACAAGTCATATATTTTCGCGAAGACTTTTGATTAAAATCCAATAGGGGACCATCAACAAATTGAAAAAGGACGAATATCTTTTGAATCACCCTGTCAAAACTAATGTAGCAACAACGTTCAATTTCAGATTTTCATTAAGTGCTCTCATGGTAATAAACTGTGTTCATTTATATGCGGATAGCATGTATACTCGTAAGAAATTAAGGTTTTTTATAAAAACGGCCCCAAATTTTGCGAAATTTTTTTGCTTATGATTTGCAGAGTTCTTAATATAAAACAATGTTTTTTTTTTCAGAAAATATGAGAAACAATATTGTACATAATACTCTGTGATTAAAATAAAAAAATATTAATAATTGTATGAAAAATGAACAATTTTACTAAATAAATTTTCGCTGCGCATGTGTCAACTCTATAAAAATTTCATTTGCATATTGTGTTAGCTAAGTGTATTGAGCAACATTTGTTAAAATTTCACAATCATAGCTTGAAAATTCTGAAAATTATCGTCGAAAGAATTAGATGAAACTCCGTTATTCTCAAAATAAAGGAAAAAGATGAGGAGCTGTATCCAAATATAGTAGTACGTGCAATATTGTGTAGACACAAATCAATGAAATATGGATACAGCCCCTCATGTTTTTCTTTCATTTTCGGAATATCGGATTTTGATCTTATTCTTTTGACGATAATTTTCAGAATTTTCAATCTATGATTATGAAATTTTATCAAAAGTTGCTCTATACACTTAGCAAGCACAATATGCAAATGAATTTTTTTTTTTTTTTTTTTTTTTTTTTTTTTTTTTTTTTTTTTTATAGAATTGACGCATGCGCAGTGAAAATTTATTCAGTAAACCTGCTCAATTTTCATACAATTATTCATATTTTTTTAGTTTTGATTACAGGGTATTACGTACAATATTGTTTCTCATATTTTCTGAAAAAACATTATTTTATATTAATAACTTTGCAAATTATAAGCAAAAAACTTTGCAAAATTTGGGACCGTTTTTATAAAAACCTTATTTTTTTTAAGAGTATACATGCTATCCGCATATAAATGAATACAGTTTATTAAAATAAGGCACTTAATCAAAATCTGATGTTTCAACGTTCTTGCTGCATTAGTTTTGACAGGGTGATTCAAAAGATATTCGTTCTTTTTCGATTTGCTGATGGTCCCCTATTGGATTTTGTTCAAAAATCTTCGCGAAAATATATGACTTGTATTATTTTGTTTATATACCTGGAGTTTCAGAATAATTCCTTATGTATATTTCTAGATATTTAACAAAACGTTTAAAATCGCAAGTGTCAAGACTTTTTTTGCGGTAACTGTAAATATATGTACAGGCACTTTTAACCCTTTCCGGCGCAGTGTTGCCGGGTCAGCAACACCTAAAGTCCCACCTGTTTAGAGAACAAAAACTCCGTGAATATTTCAAAAACTACTCTAATGGTTACTTTAAATCTTTCTTATGAGTTCTAGATGGCAGAACCACAGAGATCAAACTCTACTGTTTTTAAATAATAGGTAAAATATTTTACTCTAATGCGGGCTTCACAGCAATGCTCTTCTCACTGCGCTTATCATTGCTGTGCTTATGGGGAGTTACCACTTCGGCAACAGCTGTATAATTAAAATGGTTTGCGCAATCTTTACAAAATTATACCTGTGGACTCCTCTAGGCCTAAAAAGATTGCCTAATTTTTTTTTCTTTAAATTCCAACTTTAAAGGGTAGTGCGCCGGAAAGGGTTAAAGGAATTACGAGTATTTTTTTTTTGCATACTACTTGGCACAAAACTCATTGTTTACCTGGAAATAAATTATATAAGCAGTCATTATATTGAAATACCAACAGCATGTAAACTGTCTAAAATTTTAAAATTGTGCTAAAAAACTTAATTTTCCTGTTCTCATTTATATAATAAACTTAAATTTTTACAAAAAACTTACGTACGTTTATTTATCTGATATGGAATCTTTTTCTAAAGTAGTAATATGTAATTTGTAGTCGGAAATAATTGCATATCAATTTTCAGTACATGGTAAATTTCCTTAAAAACACTCTTTAAATATATTTTCAAAAATGATGAATTCTTTAAAAAGAATTCCTGATGTAGCAAAAATGTCTTGAAAGTTTCGTTTCAAAGTTATACTATTTAAGTTGGAATGCAGATTTTTTTAATTTTGAATCTCCAAAATGTAAATAAAAATGCTTTATATTTAACATCACATTTACGTGTTTTGTCCGCCAGATCTGTTTTACTCCACAGAACAAAAATAAATATATAGACACGTTCTCTTTAAGGATTTAAGAACATTGCTTTGCATACTACTCGATTAAAAACACATTGTTATTTGAAAATAAATTTTAAATCCAATCATATTAATGAAATATCTACAGCATATAATCTGTTCAAATTTTAAAAACTACGCTAGAAAATTTTATTTTTCTGCTCTCATTTACATCATAATGCTCTTAAATTTTTAAAAAGAACTTATCCACGATTATATATCTGATACGGAATTTTTTTTCATAATATGTTAATTTGTAATTAAGAGATAGTTGCATGTTGATTTTCAGTATATCGACAGTTTGTTTGAAAATCGACTTTAAATATATTTTCGAAAATAATGAATTCTTTTTAAAAAATTCTTCATGTAGCAAAAAGTCTTGAAAGTTTCGTTTAAAAGTTGTACAATTTATGGTCCTTTTTATTTTGAATCTCCAAAATATAAATAAAACTGTTTCATATTTAACATAACCTTTAGGTGTTTTGTTCTACTGAAAGAAAATAAATTTATGTATACGTACTTTTTAAAAAATTACGAGCATTTTTTTTTTTTGCATATTCTTCGGGATAAAACTCGCTGTTATTTGAAGACAAATTGTATACTAAATCATATTATTGAAATATCTGCAGCATGTAAACTGCCTAAATATTAGAAACTGTACTTTAAAACTTTATTTTCCTGTTCTTACTTACATAATGCTCTTATATTTTCAAAAACAAAACTTATGCACGTTTATCTATCTGGTATGGAATCTTTTTCATAAAATGGTAATACGTAATTTGTAGTCAGAAATAGCTGCATGTCGATTTTCAGTATATTGAAAGTTTGTTTGAAAATCCACTTTAAATGTATTTTCGAAAATGATGAATTATTAAAAAAAAAAAAAAAAAAAAAAAACTGATGCAGCAAAAATATTTTGAAAGTTTCGTTTAAAAGTTATACAATTTATGTTCGAACATAGATTACTTTTTATTTTGAATTCTCGAAATTTAAATAAAAATGCTTCATATTTAACGTCATTTTTACATATTTTGTTTACTAGACCTGTTTTATCCTACTGAAACAAAATAAATAAAGGGTATTTAAAAAATGACCGGTATATTTGAAAAATTAATAAAAACTAAACGGGCAGCGGTAGAAATACACCCTTTGTTGCAATATGCTTGTGATAACATTAAATTTTCAGGCAGACAAGCTTTCGAAATTAGTTACAATTTTCAAAAATAGATGGCGCTGCAGTCTAGAAAAATCTAAAATACGGTATTTTCCACATATCCATCATGCGCAGCAATAATATATGGCGTAGTCTCAGAACTACCAGAACTTACAGGAAACCTTTGTAAACGTGTCCGGTGGGATGGCTTCATATGCAGAAGAGATGTACTGGTTTAGTTGTTCAATGTTTTCTGGATTGTGGCGGTACACCTGGTCTTTCAAGTCAAAAATCCTCTGTTCTAAGGAATAAACAACTTTTTCACAGCAAACTTGCAATCTCTGAACAGCACACGCTTACAGCAGAAAAACGACTTACAAAACGGCGAACTCGCAGACTACGTTTTTTTCTATATCTTTCAAATCGCCTGCAGCACCATATGTTGTTCGTATGCCAGAAAATTTACTGCTGTCCAAAGCATATTGCAACAAACGGTGCATTTCTATCGTTGCCCGTTTATTTTTTATTGATTTTTCAACTACACCGGTCAATTTTGAAACACCCTGTATATATACGCCCACTTTTAAAAGAATTACAGACATTCTTTTATATACTGCTCGATAAAAAATTCTCTGTTAATTGAAAATAATTTTTATACCCATATATATTAAAATACATACAGCATGCAAACTGTCTAATTTAAAAAAAAACTGCGCTAGAAAAAATTATTTTCCTGTACACATTTACATAATGCTTTTAAATTTTCAAAAATGAACTTACGCACGGTTATCTAGCTGATACAGAATCTTTTTCAGAAAATGGTAATGTGTAATTTGTAGTCGGAAATAGTTGCATGTCGATTTCCAGTATATGGAATATTTGTTTGAAAATTCCTTTTAAATATAAATTTGAAAATGATGAATTCTTTTAAAAGATTACCTGATGTAGGAAAAATATCTTAAAAGCTTCGTTTTAAAAGTTATAAAATTTATGTTGATTTATGTTGGAATGTAGATTACTCTTTTATTTTGAATCTCAAAAATGTAAATAAAAATGCTTCTTTTTCAAAGTCACTTTTACGCGTTTTGTTCGCTATGTAAGATTTATTCTACTGAAAGCAAAAAAAAAATACGTGTACACGAACTTATATACAGCTCTAAGCCGAAATACTAGAAATTTCTAAAGGAAAACTTCGAATAAAATGTCGTTAATCAATTGTGCATAAAAATGTTAAATAAAAAAAAAATTGAATGTGGCATAAATCTAAAATCCGAAAACTAGAATAAAATTTTATCTGGATCAAAGTGTTAGAGTATTCCTTGATAAATGTTAATATTTGCTCTCAGGCTACCCAATAATAAATTTGAATTATGAAATAACACCCATTTTACCTTAAAAAGACACTTTTTCTGTTTATTAGCATGTTTGATTCAATATTTCATTTGATTTAATACCCTAAGAGAGACTAATTAGATGAAGAAACCAAGTCTGCCAAACATAATGTCACTTCAGATTTCTTTAAGTTTTTTTAAAAAAATTGACGACCACGATAGGAGGCAAGATGAAAAAAAAAACATCTGCCCTGCTTGCGGAGAACCCAAACGTGTTTTATTATTGCATAGTAACTCTGAATTGTGGAGATTTCATATATCTGGAGGACATAAAAGTATATTATACTGACTGATTCAATTCTTAGTTAGTGTTAAAGATTATTGATAGTGAACTCGTTTAAGAGATAAAATACATCAAAAAGTTAAAAAAAATATATAATCGATAAATTTTTGTTATCAAAAGTATATGACACATAAAGTAATCTTAGTTGTTTGTGACGACAAAAAATAAGAAAAAATAAAATTTTAATAATCAGAAAATGAATTTATAGTGTACAACTAACAAGGGAATTATGAACATTCTTTTGGATATTACTTGATATAAAACTCGCCGTTATTTGATAATAAATTTTATAGCCAAACATATCACTGAAATACTTTTTACACGTTTTGTCTTCCAGATCGGTTTTACTCTACCGAAAATATACAGAAACTATAGAAACATATTAAATTGAATTTTAAAGGAATTACAAACACTCTTTTTTGCATATTCGTAATTTCAAACGAATTACGAACACTCTTTTTTGCATATTCGTAATTTCAAAGGAATTACGAAACTCTTTTTTGCATATTCGTAATTTCAAAGGAATTACGAACAGTCTTTTTTTTTTGCATATTAGTCGATATAAAACTCGCTGTTATTTGAAAATAAATTTTATACCCAAACATATTATTGAAATACCTACCGCATGTAAACTATCTAAATTTTAAAAACTGCGCTAGAAAACTTTCTTTTCCCGTTCTCACTTACATAATGCACTTAAATTTTCAAAAAGAACTTAGGCACATCTGATACGAAATCTTTTTCATAAAATGATTACATGTAATTTGTAGTCGGAAATAGTTGCATGTCGATTTTTAGAATAAGGAATATTTGTTTGAATATCTACTTGAAATTTACATTCGAAAATGATGAATTATTTAAAAAGAATTCCTGATGCGCAAAAATAAATTGAAAGCTTCGTTTAAAAGTTATACAATGTATGTTGGAATATAGATTTTCTTTTTTTAATTTCTAAAATGTTAATAAAAATGCTTCTTATTTAACTTCACTTTTACACGTTTTATCAGCCAGATGCGTTTTTTCTACTGAGCGAAAATAAATATATGAACACGCACTTTTAAAAGAATTACGAACGTTCTTTTCCATACTATTTAATATAATACTCCCTGTTATTTGAAAATAAATTTAATACTCAATCATATTATTGAAATACTTACAGCATGTAAACTGTCTCAATTTTAAAAAATTGTGCTAGAAAACATTATTTTCCTTTTCTTATTTACATAATACTCTTAAAATTTCAAAAATAACTTATGCACGTTTATCTATCTCATATGGAACCTTTTTCATAAAATGGTAATATGTAATTTGTAGTGGGAAATAGTTGCATGTCGATTTTAAGTATATTGAAAGTTTGTTTGAAAATCTACTTTAAATATTTTTTTGAAAATGATAAATTCTTTTAGAGGAATGCATGATGTAGCAAAAATATCTTGAAGGATTCGTTTAAAGGTTACACAATTTATATAGGAATGTAGATATTTTTTTTTAATCTTCAAAATAAAGGGTGTATCTAAACTCTCGGGCAAAATTTTAAGGGGTGATAATACACATCAAGACAAACAATATTAAATAGGAAACAAAGGATCCCAAACGTTTTCCGAAGGAGATAGCCACCATAAAATTTTAGATTCCAAAATTTCAAATAATCATAAAAAACAGAAAAATTGGTCAAAAGATTTGCGGTTTTCACTAAAACTATTATTTATCTCAGTATTGTCTTAAAAATAAATTATAAAAAAAAATTTAAAAAAATGCCGATAGACGGCGCTTTAGACTTTCGAGTAACTTATAACTATTTTTTAGAGTTATTTTTTGCATGTCATTAAAGTTTTTTAGAAGCTTAGACATAAATTTAAATTTTGAGCTGAAAATCTGAATCGTTGGGAGTGGTTAAGTAGCACAAACTAAACTGTGTTCAGTTGGGGTGGGAAGACTCATATTTCAAATGATTATAAAAAACGGAAAAATTGGTCGATTCGTTTGTTGTTTCCGCTAAAACTATTCTTTATGCCAGTATTTCCTTAAAAATAAATTTTAAAGATAAATTTCAAAAAAATTTGTTAGAGGGCTATTTAAACTTTTGAGTAACCAACAACTAATTTTAACCGTTATTTTTTATATCTAATTAAATGCTTGGAAATGCTTAGACTTAAATTTTGAGCCCAAATTCTGAATCGTTGGGAGGGGTTTAGAAGCGCAAACTGAACTTTGTTCAGGAGTAGAAATGTTACCCTCTCCACTTCTCGAACACAGTTAAAATTTGCTCTACTTAACGCTACTTACTCACAAAGATTCAGATTTTCAGCTATATCAGCTATATTTCATAATATTTCATATGATACTTTGCGCATGATTTTGTTTCAGCTGTTTCACATGATAAAGTCAATTATTATTTCTATTGAGTAATGCCTGAACCATATCAGTTACCTTAGAAAAAAAAAAACTACATAAAAAACTATTTTTATACATTAATATTTATCACTTTTTTCCTTTTAGTCAATTTAAAGGATTTCTAACTTGTTATTTTAATATTCGCTTGGTGTGTTTTCTTTTTCAGAATTTCATTTTTTTCAATATTTACAATAGTTTTAATTCTCTCTACGCATATTCTCTGAAGATTGCTGGAAAATAAATTTATCTAAATCTCCGTTTTAAATTGAATCCGGAAAAAATACTGGAAAAAGAATATTAGGAAAGATGCCAAATCCCATAAGTTATCATATCCGATAAAGAATAATTTTTGGCGTAATTTCTGTCAAAGTGGTGGTTATATCTAATGTTTTAAACGTGTTTTAATGTTTTAAACGTATAAAAACTGTCACACAAATAACTATCAATGAAGGTTTGTAATATAAAATTGTAATGTAAGATTATACACTGTAAAAAAAGGGGTCGATCTACTAAAAAAATTTTAGTCTCTCTCAGTAATCCTTGCAATTACTAAAACACTTTTTGTAATCTTACTCAGTTACAAGAAAATCGGTAAGAATTACTAGAAAAAGAGCTAGCATTAAATAGAGTTAATAGTTTTATATTTTTAATAGCTATTACTAAAACTCACTTGGTGTGGCCATGATATCCTAGTGGTCATAGCACCGAACTCCAAGCTGAAATGTCCCTGTTTCGATGCTCGACCCCACCAAAGACGCACCGAGTGTATGCAGTGTAAGTACTCGTTAAATAAAGGGTTATGAAAATCCTGTTGTAGCAGATCTCAGGACTTTCCCTCCCCTTCAGAAGCATATCAAAATTGAGCAAGTGGCAATGTTTTATGCTGCCATCTGTTGAGGCTTTGCCAAAAATATTTCGCTGCAGAAGTCTGCCTTCTTACCCTTTGGATGCAGTTAAAAGGAATCTTTTGACCTTCGGGCACACGTCAACAGCAAAACTCATTTAGTGGTTCTCGCTAAAAAGGTGTAAGATTTTTATACGAAAAATTCATTTATACAGTTTACAAAATAAATGTTTGTTTCATTTGCTAAAGTTGCATTTGGAATAGTTACTAAGAATCTGTGAGTAATGGTTACTGAAAATAATTTTGGAGCTGTTACTAAAATTTGCTTGGTGGCTCATACTAAAAAGTTTTAAGTTAGTTACACAAAAAATTCTTTTGTTCAGTTTACAAAAGAAATGTTGGTTTCACCTGCAAAAAGAATGTTTGGAATGGTTACTATTTGCACTGTGAGTAATGGTTACTAAAAAATTCTGTGGAATGCAAATTTACTATTTAGTATCCTCATGAATTTTTTAACAATGTACTTCTAGAGCTCTTCTTGAATATGCATCAAGTTACAGGGTAACCGATGTTTGTTAAATTTTGCTTATCCACGATAACTTTACAATTTGTTATTTGTTGCCATTTGTATAAAATAGTGCTGAATATTTTTAAATCGAAACCTTTTTTTTAGAAAAGGTTAAATAAGGTGTTTTATATATTTTGTAACGCATTTCTGTAGTAATATAGAATGTTTATTAAACTCTTTCTTAAGAACTTCTATCATTGCTTGCAGTTTGTAACTAAGTTAATTTTCCAGAATTTTTTAAAAGACACAGTTTTTATTACATATTGCAATGTGTAAAAGATATTAGGTAATGAAAAAAATGTGTAAAATATAAAAATGTGTGTATGATATACAACCATTAGGAAATTAAAATTAATAGAGATTCAGAGGCGTACACTGTAAAAAAAATATGTACAGTTACTAAGATTTTTGTAGTAGATTAGTATTCCAACAACATTTCATGTAACGATAACAAGAAAAACTCATGCAAAAACTCAACTAACCTTCCTTGGTTACATGAAGTTTTGCTGTTATCGTTATATGCAAAGTTTTTGGAATACAAATCTACCAGAAAAAATTAACTTTTCAGATTTTTTTTTACATTGTAACCAAGTGCTCTGGATACTGGTAATTTTTGAAAATTCTGTTCGTTTATCTGATCAGAAAATATTCTCTTATGAATCAAAAAGGAGAAAACCATACAATATTACTTAGGCATCCACCCTGGTTACGCCACTGGGATCGTACTACACTGTAAAAAATTTTTGTAAAACTACTGAAAATTTTCTAGGAAACTGGAATTCCTATGTAACGGTATTTTGTGTATTATGTAATTTTTATGTAACGGCAACAGCAAAAAATCATATAACAGATTTGCACTGAAATTCAAATATTGTGTAAGGTTACTAGAAGTTTTTTAGGAAACTGGGAGTCTTAGAATTTTTTATGCAATGGCAACCAAGGTTACAAATAAACTTTTAGTAAGATAACTGTAAATTTAATAGCTTCGTTTGTAAAGTTACAGATTTCTGAGCTTTACAAAAATTAGTTTTGTAGATTTACAAATTTTTCTGTACAGTGTACATATGAAGGATTAGTAATCATGCAGATTTCGGCAACTTTACATCAGTAGGATTGCATTTTTTTTTACATTGTGCTTATTCTACTTGATCGTACTGCTGTCCTAATGTTAAATTCAAACTTTCAACTTAAAAATTTTGATTGCAAACAAACAAAAATAATAATAATAAATAAACAAATATTGCTAGCAAAATCTTGCTACATCAACATAAAAACATAATAACCATTGGTAATCATCATTAACACTAGATTAAATTTTTTTTTACTTTCTTCTATCTTTACAAGAAGAAAGTATTGGATTCATGAAAATTTTCGACTTCCGGTTTTCCACGGATTTATACGTTTTAGAAGGTCCTGAACACGTTTAGACTATTTTTAGAAAATGTCTGTCTGTGAGTCTGTCCGTCTGTCTGTCTGTCTGTCTGTCTGTATGTGACAAAAAATTTGTGGGCGCTCTATCTCAAGAACTAATGCTCGAAATTTAATAAAATTTTATATTCAGTTAGACCTTGATATGAATTAGTGCCTATTGGGTTTTGGTGAAAATTGGCCTGCAGGTGGCGCTGCTATAGTACGTTTTCCATGATTTTCAAGATTGCTATATCTCAAAAACTAATATACAGAATTTCACCAAACTTCAGATTCTGTGATCCCTTGATATACATAAACGCTGATTAAGTTTTGGTGTAAATTGGCCAGCAGGTGGCGCTGCTATGCCACGTTTTTCATGATTTTCATGATAGCTATATCTCAAGAACTAATGCACAGATTTTCACCAAACATGAGATTTCGCGATACCCTGAGATACATAGCCGCTGATAAGGTTTTGGTGTGAATTGCCCTATAGGTGGCGCTGCTATGCTACATTTTGCACGATTTTTGCGATAGCTATATCTCAAGAACTAATGCAGAGAACTTCATCAAATTTTAGATTCTGTTACACTAGAATATATAACATAATTAGACGCTGATTACATTTTAGTATTAACCTTGCAACAGGTGGTGCAGCTATGCTGCACTTTGCACGATTTTTCCGATAGCTATATCTCAACAACCAACGTACAGAATTTTATCAAACTTCAGATTTTGTTACAAAATGACATATAACATAATTACACGATGATTACGTTTTGTTATGAATCCTTCAACTGATGGTGCTGCTGTGCTATATTTTGCACGTTTTTTTTTAAAACTAGCTATATCTCAAGAACTAATGCACAGAATTTCATCAAACTTCAGATTCTTTTACACCATAACATAATTAGACGCTTTTTTACGTTTTGGCGTAAATTGTCCAAGATATGGTGTCATCAAATTTCAGATTCTGTTAGGTCTTGACATCAATGGATGCTTATTAGGTTTTAGTATAGATTACCCAACATGAGGCACTACTAAGCTCATTTTCTCAGAATATTAATTAAATTTTGCGTTTTAGGCTTTTCGGATACCAGAATCTCATTAGGCTAGGTCAAATGTTCGAGGAAATTCGATAATGGGTAACTTTGAAGTCACCACGTTTTTTTTTTTTTTTTTTTTTTTTTTTTTTTTTTAAAAATATTAAAATGTACTTATGAGATAGAAGAAAGTTTTGGGATTGACACATCCACCTAAATTATATATAAGTATAAACACATGGAAATGAACTTTTAAGATTACAATAACCGCTAGAAAAAGAAAAAAATGAAATAAAAATTATTTTATTACAAATTAATCTTTAACCGTTCACTGCACAATTTCTACGATTTTTATGAAAAAATTTAAATCTACACTGTAAAAAAAAAAAAAATTAAAGAGGTTACTAAAAATTGTTTAGTAACCATTACAAGCATTTTTTTGCAAGTGAAACAAACATTTCTTTTGTAAACTGAACAAAAGAATTTTTGTGTAACTAACTTAAAACTTTTTAGTATGAGCCACCAAGCAAATTTTAGTAATAGCTCCAAAATTATTTTTAGTTAATTAAAAATTATGTTTAGACTTCTGAAGTGGAAGATTTTCGGCAAAACCATAATAGATGGCAGCACCAAACATTGCTACCAGCTCCATTTTGACATGTTTCTAAAGGGGAGGAAAAGACCAGAGATCATTACCCATTGCAACTGCTACGGCAGGATTTTCACAATCCCTTTATTTAACGAGTACTTACATTGCATACATTCAGTGCATATTTGGTGGCGTCCAGCATCGAACCCGGGTACTTTCAGCCTGGAGTTCGGTGCTATGACCACTAGGCTATCACGGCCACATCAAGTGAGTTTTAGTAATAGCTATTAAAAATGTAAAACTATTAGCTCAATTCGTTGCTAGATTTTTTCTAGTAATTCTTACAGATTCCTTGTAACCGAGTAAGATTACTAAAATATTTTTAGTAGTTACAAGGATCACTAATTTTTTTTTAGTAGATCGACTCTTTTTTACAGTGTATATATCTGTCTAATAATGGAAAAAATATTCATAAAAAAATTAGTTTGAAATTTTCAGCTGAAAATTGATATTTTATGGCATATCTCTTGCATAGATAATTGGGATTTTAAAATATTGTATTGCTATTTTTTTTCTTTTCTTTCTTTCTTTTTTTTTTTTTTTTTTTTTTTTTTTTTTTGAGAAGAACAAATTCTGACTTTTAGAGTCAGCCATCTGACATGAACATAATAAGGTTATTTCATTCTTTGGACTGTTCTTGGATCAGTTAAGGCGATCCTATTGGCCAAATTCCTGGCATATAATGGCAATTATAGTGTTTTTTATGTATGTGCCAGATGTGAAGCTTGGTACAGAGTTAACTATTTCTTTAAACCTCCTCTGCCCTGATGTCACTTGGAGGCAGGGTTCGATATAAGCGGTATCGCATCGCAATTTGCGATTGAAATTTAATTAAAATGCGATCCAAGAAATGCATTAAATAGCAATCATTGCGATGCATATTTCCCACGCCCTTTGTTATGTCATGTACACTTAAAGTTAAAATTTAAAGATGTTTTTACACGACATACGTTGTGTTTTTACTCTCCCCAAGTGTTTATTTACAATGGAAGTACAGCGAGACGCCATTGCTGGGTGCAGTTTTCCCAGTAAACACATGATTTGTTCCCGCCCTGACGCTGTGATTGATTACTGAATCACTGTTACTCGCTAATAACGGCGTTTGCTCATAGAAGTTTGACTTGCGTGTTGTAGTGGTTCTAAAATGAACACTCGCTGTTACGATCCTTTTACTTTATGCATCGAAATAGACAGCACAGATTCTAGGAGGAGGATATGCTAGATATTCTTATACGTATTTGTGTGGAAGGACCAGAAATAAAAAAAATTCATCTAATCATTTATTTTTTATTCTTTGTATAGTTTTATTTACTTTCATTTATGATTTTGGTTAAATAAATTCTTAAAAAATGTAAATTTTCAAGATTTAAAAGTTACGTTAGCTAGTTTTTACTTGCTATACAAAAGTGTCTAACTGCTATTCAAAACTGACTTTGTATAGCACTTACTGCTATGCAACTTTCTTTTTCTAAGTCGACCCCTGCCTGGAGGTGATACTAAATAACACCCTTTAAATTAATTTAAATGCTTATAGAATTGTGAAAATAACATCTAGACTTTTTTTTTTTTTTAATAAAAGTGTAAATATTAGAAGCATCGATACGCAGACTAATGCATCTTTGGAGATAATTTTATGATTATTTAAAACTGTTTTTTGTAGTGCCACGTAAAATTTGTCTCAAGACTAAAGAGGTTAACTGAAAAAAGGTGTAAAGTAAAAGTTTAAAACAGCAAAAAAGTTTTTTTAGACTGTTAACATTCTTGGAATGCCTCGAACCAGATAAAATCAATTTTAACAGTTAATAGAATTATCAAAATCAATAAAAATTATCAAAATGAATAAAAATATTTTAAAATGCAATGCCGAATGCAATTTCCATTGCAGAAGAAAAATAGGCTTTAAGTGTTTCTGCGGAATGTAAAAGGAAATAATTTTTTTAAGGGATCTCCGGACTCTTAAAGTTAGAAAACTAGTCGTTGGGGGCCATCGTAATATCACTTACCCATCATGGATATGTATATGAAAATAAAACATGTGAAAACTATTTATACAATGCATTGAAATTCCAAAACAAAATTTAAATATTGTTAATATGCATAGTAATGCTATATTAAAGAAATGCTGATGTACCAATTTCGACAAATTATATAAAAAGCCAAACTACTCAAGTAGTACCGAACTGCGTAAAAGAAACATCCATATAACTCTAAAAATAATAATTCTATTAACTAAAAATTAATTGCGTCGGATTAAGCGTCTCATTTCCAGTTAAAATATACCTCTGAATTGAAATTTGAATGAAATACAGGGTCATGAAAAATCGAAGAATTTTGAAAACAGGATTAAAAATGCCTCGGCAACTAATAATCCGATCGACTTCGTTCTATATGCAAAATGTGTGTTATTTTATTGTCTTTTACGTCCATTCCTTGGAAGAAAAAAATTTGAAAATTTTTATATACCTTTCATCAGAACGAATATTTCGAGAGTCCGAAAAAAATAGTTCCGGATAATCGAGGTTGCTTATATTAAATAGGCTTCGTTCCATTTTTACATACTAACTACATACAAAATTTCAAGTCTCTATCTCAATTTGTTCGGGAGATGGAGCGTTTACAGACAGACAGACAGACGGACGGCAAAAAAAAAATTTCTAAAAATATGTTTTTCGGAATCTCCACTATCTAAAACGTGTAAATCCGTCAAAAAATGTTTTTCGATTTTTCAAAACGATTGCAAGACTTACCCTATACTACGTATGATGGGTAAGTTATATGCTTTAAGTGTTTCTGCGGAACATAAAGGAAAAAAATTTTTTTAAGGGATCTCCGGACTCTTAAAAGTAGAAAAAAAGGAAACATTTTATCGTTTTTATCATTTAATTTCTAAAAATTTGTATGATTAAAAAAAAAAAAAAAAAAAAAAAAAAAAAAAAAAACAGATTTTATTGGAGTGAAGGATATAAGGGTAAATATCGCAAAATGTCGGATTTTGATCCTCTGAGGTATTGAAACTATCCATCGAAAAAAATGCGAAATTACAAGAAGTAAATTTATTTTCTATTAGAGAGTAAAGAATTTTCCATGTAAAATTTCTAAATTGTGAAGAACTTAAATAATAAGCTAATTTGTATGTAATTCTATGTCATTTCTTGGCTTACGTGTGCCAGGATAATGAAAATCTCATTGTAAAACATTTTTTGCATTATGTTTTTTCTTAGACCTAAAATTTTATTTTTATTTATTGAACATGTATTCAATATAGTACCTCAAATTTCATGCAATGTTCAGTTTTATCTGTTAATTAGCCAGGAAAATGATATAATAAAAGCCTACTCAATTTTTGCAAAGACTTTAATCATATTACTTTCAAAGAAATATCTAAAACATTATGCAGATAGCTATGATTTTACTACATCTTATTTGAACGAAGCAAAAGATAAGAAGAATTACATTACAGCTTTATATTTCCACCTAATAAAGAACGAAAATACAGGCTGAGACAGTGACATTCATTTTTAGTGATAACTGAAACTAGTGATGAAAAATTATTTGTAAGATACAGAATTTGTTATCTTCCTCATATATTTGTTTTATAAGGTACAATATTATTTATTAATTAAAAAAAAATACGAAGAAAGATATTTATAGAGTATATGAAAATTCCCTTTACTTTGCACACATCACAGTGCGGCATACTGAAAAAATGACAATCTGAAATTCTAAGTCTTTTAATTGCTTCACTTATGTTATTAGAAATGCAAAGTCTGTTGAAAACGTACTAAGGATACTTTTTATTAGAATGTATCAAAAGAAATTGAATTATATAACATCCAATAGGAATTTTATTGGGCGGACTGCAATTTCCGTATTTTTTTTATATTCACCCAGAAATACATTATTTTATTTCATCTATTTAAAAAATGCAAGTTACTAATGTAACATTAGAAAGGTGATTCAAATTTCATTTCATGAGCATAAAATGGTATAAAAGCATACATTTATTTGAAAATTAATTATAACTACACTGTTAAAAGTGAAGGTGACAAACCGGTGCCATTTGGTACTCGGAGGTGAAAAGGCCCTAGGGTCCATTGGAACCCGGGGCATTTGGAACCCTAGGGTACCATAGGGGCTTGGATATGTGGTTGCAGTGCCGACAGGTCTCTTACTGGGTGACTGGAACTAAATAAGGTGCCATATACTTCGTATTGGTAGCCATGTGGCACCTCATCCGGTGACTGGAACCATGCGCATGCGCTGTGACGTGTGTCTTATTGTTTTCTGTGACGGCAAGTAAAACCTATGGCTATGAGTGAATGAAAGTGAGCTCGATGGCCGAGCGGTTGGAACGCTGAGCTTGTAATCAGACGTTGTGAGTTCGAATCCTTCGACGGCCAAGAGTCGGTTTGTATATTTTTTAATTTTTTATTATTGGACACTCTGGATTAAGGGTGCCATCTTTTCACCCTAATTAAAGGTGTCATTCTGGCTCTTTTAGGGGCGTCACCAGTGAGACAAGCCTTTCACCCCTAAAAGGTGCAATGTGTCACCATTAGTTTTAACAGTGTAGAATGACAATTTTGGAACACACTTATACGTCAGAGTATAGTAATGATTTTGATGTAAATACATTTATATTAAAAACATTTTTATAAGTTCAATACAAAATTATATTTAGCTAATACAAAACTTTGAAAATTGGAACAATAAATATAAAAAAATTTTGTGCAATAAAAATACATAAATTTTTTTTGTGCAATAAAAAGAACATTTTATGCCCAGTTTACACAAACTATCATACAACATATGTTTTGAAAAGTTTTTAAAGTATGCGCACGTTATAAAATCATAAAGAAATACAGTCTACTTCTTAAAAGCATGTTTATTGAGAATAAAATTAAATCACGAAATTAGATGGCAGATCAATTAAAAATCAATGTGAAAAATAACAGTAGTAAGTCTTGATTACGTCCATTAATAACTAAGGTACCCTGGAGTAATAACGCCACGTTAAGGTTCTACTATTTTTCACGGCTCAGTTTTAGTTTGTATTTTTCAAACAAATATATGCTTTGATAAGCAACTCATTGACTATCTATATAAAAAAATAACTTAACAGATATGTATTCATAAAATGTAATGGCGTGATTTCTTGACCAATGCTATTTGGCGTTATTACCCACCTATATGGGTAAAAACACCACGCAAACAAAACTATGAAATAAGATGGAATAATTGCATGTAGATTGCCCAATTCTAAAAATACAAACTCTACAAACTTAGAAATTGACAAATTGCATTCTAAGCTATTGAAAATGTTCAATTTTTTGTGAAAGTGTAAGAAAAATAAAGGTGTGGTGTGTGTGGGGGGGGATTATGCAAAAGAATATCAGACCGTGAGCTTCTTTTTGCTTAAAAAGGACCGCTTAAATAGAATTATTAGAAACATTGCACAGTTTTAACTGTATTTATTTGAATCAGTATTTAGGATGTAGCTCGGTCACTGTAGGGAATCAACCGGGGTATTGATGCCAAGGATTGGCGTTATTACCCCGTTATAGTTATTGCGCAGTACATTTTAAATTACAAATTATCTCAAGAAGATATCCGAAATCTTCAACAAAATTTTGAAAGTACATGAAATGTACTACAAATTTATGTAATTAACAAGTATTTCCGGATAAAAAATATTAGTTTTCACATCACAAAACGTATCTCGCAAATTTTAGATCAAGCATTAATTTTAGTTGCTTGTTTAAACAATAAGACCTAAAAATGAAACAAATTAACTTGAAGCAGTTTTTTGCGATTTATATAAGACAAAACTCTTCTGCGCGGAGCACATGGATATCATTTACAGATTATTTCATAATTATGCAAAATATTAGCACTTGACGTTATTACCCCGCCTGGCGTTACTGCACCAGACCACCTTATATCGCAATATTAATAATAAATATTCCACAATGAAAAAGTAAGAATTTATATTTCAAATGGTTATTTTGCTTATAAGATGTTATTTTATTAATAAAAACATTTAAAGTACATTAAAAAGATTTTATTTACATATTTCAACTCTTTTTAATCGAATCATCTTCAGAATGTAAATAGAAAATAAAATTACAGACATAATGAACGTGAAAAACTGGAATACATAATTATTGAAATTAAATTATAATTTAATTTCAATAATTATGCGTGATAATTTTTATATCAATAATTTTGCGCGTGATATATTTAATTTAATTTCAATAATTATGTATTCCAGTTTTTCACGTTCATTATGCCTGTAATTTTATTTTCTATTTACATTCTGAATGTAACTCGATTAAAAAGAGTTGAAACATGTAAATAAAAATTTTTATGTATTTTAAATGCTTTTTTATTATTATTAATACAACAACGTCTTATAAGCAAAATATTTATTTGTAATATAAATTCTTACCTTTTTCGCTGTGGAATACGTATTATTAATATTACGATACACTTAAATTTTTTTTTTTCATTATATGCACTATTTAAATTTCACAACTAACATCATAATAATTAAATATTTCCAACTGAGCGAAAAATCGACCAGGCTGGGAATCGAACCCAGATGCTTGGCTTACAAGGCCAATGCTTTACCTGTCAAGCTACCTGGGCGATAGCCAGCTGGGATTTTTCACTCAGATAACCTTATAGGTCATAACATCTGGTCTGTCATTTAGACAGACAGCTCAACAGAATCGACTGCAGGTAATGGAACTCCATATGACGATAGATACGTAGATATACTATTATTTTAACACAATCTAACTGATTGGTAAAGTAATCTTGCGAATTAAATATTTCCAACTGAGCGAAAAATCGACCAGGATGGGAATCGAACCCAGATGCTTGGCTTACAAGGCCAATGCTTTACCTGTTAAGCTACCTGGGCGATAGCCAGCTGGGATTTTTCACTCAGATAACCTTATAGGTCATAACATCTGGTCTGTCATTTAGACAGCTCGACAGAATCGACCGCAGGTATAAGGTTATCTTACCAGTGCTTCAGTGATATTTTAATTTTCTTGGGAGTTTTTTTTCCAGTTAAGTACCCACTTAACAATTTCAATCACTTTAGGAACTTTTACAGCTTCTTGATGATTAATCAAGAATTGGATCATCTTATCGTATCTCTTATACACTCTTGGAAATTCCAGTCTAAACACATCGAAATAAACTTTTAAAATTAAAGAATAACCGCTAGAAAAACAAGAATTGGAATAAAAATGCTTTTTTTTTGCAAATTAATGCTTAACCATCCACTGCACGATTTCTTCTATTTTTATGAAAAAAAAATTAAATCTATATATCTGTCTAATATGTTCAATGCAAAGTTATAGTTAGCTAATACAAAACTTTGAAAATTAGAACAATATCGTATATATATATATATATATATATATATATTTATGCAATAAAAAGACCATTTTATGCTCAGTTTACACAACCTATCATAAAACATATATTTTGAAATTTTTTAAAGAATGCATAAACCATGAAACAATACAGCCTACGTCTTAAAAGCATGTTTATTGAGAATAAAATAAAATCACGAAATTAGATGGCAGATTTCTTAAAAATCCTTTCTTATTACATGCACTGTTTAAATTTTATACTAACATTATAATGCTTCAGTGATATTATAATTTTCTTGGGAGTTTTTTTTCCCGAGTTAAGTACCCACTTAACAATTTCAATCACCTTAGGCACTTTTACAGCTTCTTGATGATTAATCAAGAATAGAATAATCTTATCGTATCTCTTATACACTCTCTGAAATTCAAAAGAAACTTTCTGTAGCGTTTAAATGTTTCTGAACGAGGTAATTAAAATAGAGGCTTTTACCCCCTAGGGGTTAGACTGAAAATTTCGTTTGGCGATTTTAATGTTTTGTTCAGTTCTGAGTATTATAGAACGAAAATTTTAAATGTTCGCCTTTTACTAAAGTGTTACGTTTAAATTATTTCCTCTTTTATCAATCTCTTTTTTTATTTACTTCTGTCTTTACAAGAATAAAGTACTGGATTGGTGAAATTTTTCGAAATCCGGTTTTAATGTTTTGTTCAGTTCTGAGTATTATAGAACGAAAATTTTAAATGTTCGCCTTTTATTAAAGTGTTACGTTTAAATGATTTCCTCTTTTATTAATCTTTTTTTTTTTTTTTTTTTTTACTTACTTTTGTCTTTACAAGAATAAGGTACTGGATTGGTGAAATTTTTCGAAATCCGCTTTTAATGGTTTGTTCAGTTCTGAGTATTATAGAACGAAAATTTTAAATGTTCGCCTTTTATTAAAGTGTTACGTTTTAATTATTTCCTCTTTTATCAATGTTTTTTTTTTTTTACTTACTTCTGTCTTTACAACAATAAAGAATTGGATTGGTGAATTTTTTCGAAATCCGGTTTTCGTCAGATTTACACATTTTAGGGGTCAGAGAAACCGAAAAATATGTATTTACAAAATGACTGTCTGTATGCGACAAAAATTTTATAGGCGGTCTATCTCAAGAACTAATGCACGGTGCTAATTACGTTTTGGTGTAAATCGCTCAACAGGTGGCGCTGCCATGGTGCATTATTCGTGATTATCGCATTAGCGCTATCTCAAGAACTAATGAATGGGATTTTCTAAAACTTCAGATTCAGTTAGTACGTGATACAGATTAGTGCTGTCTAGTTTATGTCGTAAATCGTCCAACAGATGGCACTGCATTTTTCAAGATTTCGCAATAAATGTATCTGAAGGACCAACGCATGGATAGTCATCAAACTTCAGATTTAATTAGTACCTAATAAAAAATGATCCTGTATAGCTTTTGGTGTACATCACTCAACATGTGGCTCTGTTATGCAGAATTTTTTAAAAAGATTTTGCAATATCTCTACACAAAAATTAATGCACGGATTTTCATCAAATTTTAAATTCAATTATAAATTGACATAAGTTGTTGCTGATGTAAATTTTCCATTTTGGGTGAAAAAAGTCCGGGCCAGGATTCGAACCAGGGATGTATTGGCTGAAACCTTCCATCTGAGCCCTCCCGGACACGAACACTGGAGGACTATTTCACCCAATTAACCTCAACGATCACTTAATCTGATCTGATACTCTGGATCAGCTCAACAGAATAAATCGAAGGTCAATATATAAAAACTGCAAAAAATCGCTGCATACGAAATTACATTAGATTAATTTTCAACACGATTATTCAGTCGGTGAATTAGTTATAAAAGATGTAAATTTTCCATTTTGGGCGAAAAAAGTCCGGGCCAGGATTCGAACCAGGGATGTATTGGCTGAAAGTTTCTGTTAAAACAGACTGTTTTTATACGTGAAAGTTTCTGTTTAAACGTTTAAAATCTTTTAAACAGCAACGTTAAGTTGTTGCTGACTAGATTTTGGATTAAACCAACTAATTGGTAGCGCTGCTATGCTGCTTTTTTTCTGGAGGTATTAACATGTATAAGATAGATGAAAATTTTGGGATTGCCATATCTGACTAGATTCAGATATAGGATTTTTTCTGACATTTGTCTGCTAAAAGAATTAATAATCATGATTTAAGTATTAAGAGCAATTTCACAAACTGAGTTGAATTCTTATTTAATTAAGGAAATTTAAACTAAGGTCTTATATATCAGCTTCTTTGAAAACACAACATTTTTAATACATCAGAAATTACAAAGAATGTAATTCGGGAAGTCTTTATCAAAAGGCTGGCATAGTAACATGTGGAGCAGCTTTCTTTTGGATGAAAAAGATTTTATCAAACGATTTTTAATAAAGATTTTTTAGACATTTAAAAACGTTTAACACCTTGTGGATGAGCGACATGTATACGTGCCGCGAAAAGGTTTAACCTCTTCAGACCTGAGCATAAAATAACCCTACAAATACATATTTATTGCTTTTGCATAATCCAAATGACACTACAGATGACAGAAAGAGTCATTTTTATGAAATAAGTACTTTAGGGGACTGGTAATTTAGGTTTTAAAATATGTATGTAAAAGTATTAATCCCCTTAAAACATCAGTTTAACTATCAGTAGTATAAATTTACGCACTAACAATATTAAGGTCTTTAAACAAGTAAATGATCAGCAAATCCTTAAAATTTTCTATTGTAAAACATTTAAGTTAAATAATCTTGAATATTTCGTACTTTCTTGGCCACAATGTCTTGAAGGTATTTTCGAAACTCGGATGAAAATAAAATTAATTTTATGAGGTAATATTCATCAGTGCTGGTATTTATTGGTTTTGTTTTAAAGCAAAACACATTCAGCTGTATAGAAGTAAAGTAAAAATACAAAAAAATCGAACAATTTAGTTTTTATGAGAGAAAAAGTGGAGGTACACTTTTTTGTACTTTAGGTCTGAAGAGGTTAAGTATCGGTCTTTATTACCACTGGTAAAATTTTACGGTAAAATTCGTCTTATTTAATCGGAGCATTTTGTCGATTTAATAAGGAACAAATTTCTGTTTTTAAAAACTGTTGATAAAACATTAAAAATTTTGTAAAAAGCTCCCGTCGCGAAGGGGTTAAAAGATTTTATCTTGCATAATAGAGATTACAGGCTTTTAAAGGATGGCATTGTAACTCAAACTTGTTAAAGTGGTTATTATTTTTTTATTAGAATTTTTTAAGAAAAAATCTCTTGTATTAAACTGAGCTAAGTTCGATACAAAGTTGTATTTCCCTGATACAAAATTTTGAAAACATCAGCTGTATGATCAACTAAAAAAATAATTTTTTGAACAATAAAAAAGAAGTTTTTATGCTTTTACACAAACTATCATAAAAAATATGTTTTGAAAAATTTTAAAGTATGCACACATTATCAAACCATAAAAAAAATGCAACCTACTTCCTAAAAGCATGTTTATTGAAAATCAAATCAAATCACGAAATTAAGTGGCAGATCACCTATAAATCATTCCCCGTTATATTCACTATTTAAATTTCACAACTAACGTTCTAATATTTCGCTGATATTTTAATTTCTTCAGAGTTTGTTTGTTTTTTCCCTTAACAGTTTTAATCACCTTTGGCATTTTTACAGCTTCTTGGAGATTATACGAATTAAATATTTCCAAATGAGCGAAAAGTCGCTCCGGGTCGAGAATCGAACCCAGATCCTTGGGCAAAGCTTTACCTTTTAAGGTAACTGGACGACAACGGGCGGGCAGTTTTCGCTCAGATAACCTTATTGGTCATAACATTTGATCTGTCATTTAGACAGCTCGAACGAATAAACAGCAGGTAAAAAAACTTCATATAAGGATGGGTACGTAGATATACTATTATTTTAACACAGTCATACTGATTGGTAAATTTATCATAGGAATTGAATAGTTGCAACTGAGCGAAAAGTTGCCCAGGCCGGGAAACACAGATCCTTGTCCAGATATGGGTTCGATTCCCGGTCTGGTCAACTTTCCGCTTTGTTGGAAATTTTCAATTTGTATGATAAATTTACCAATCATTTTGATTGTGTTATAATAATGGCATTCTTGATGATTAATCAAGAGTTGGATCATCTTATAGCATCTTAAAAATACTATACGAAATTCAAGAGAAAAGTTTTGCAACTTTCAACTGTTTCTAGTCGATGTAGTTAAAGTAGAGGCTTTTATCCCCCAGGGCATATGACTGGAAACTTCGCTTGGCGATTTCAATAATTTTTTTTTTTGTTGTGAGTAATGTAGAATGAAAATTTGAAATGTTATGTACCAAAAATGTACCAAAGCATTATGTTAAATTATTTGCCCCTTTTATCAATCTTTTTTTCAGGTGTAGAATTATTTCTAAATTTTGATCGCTAAAAATAATAATATCATGATTTAAATACTAAGAGTACTTTCACAAACGGAGATGAATTTTTATTTAATTAAAGATATTTAAACTAAGGTGTTATATATGGGTTTATTTCTTCATAGAGAATCAGAAATCATAAAGATTCAAGTTGGTGAAGTCTTTACCAAAAGGTTGGTGGCGAATTTCTTTGGCTGAAGCATCTTCATTTCTTCATGAAAAAGATTTTATCATAAGATTTTTATTGAAATATTTTTTAAGATTTTAAGTATTTAAAAAGATTTTATCTTGCGTAACAGGGATTACATGGTTTTTGTAAAATTGCATTATAAATGGAACTTGTTAAAATGGTACAAACGGTTTTTTTAGGATTAACATTTTTCAAGGAAAAAATCTAATATATTAAACTACGCTAAGTTCTATACAAAGTTGTATTTAACTAATACCAAATTTTGAAAATTTCAACAGTATGATCAACTAAAAAATAATTTTTTGAACAATAAAAATGAAATTTTAATGTTCAGGTTACACAGACTATCATAAAACATATCTTTCCAAAATAATTAAAACATACACTCATTATTAAAAAATAAAAAATACAGTCTACATGTTAAAAGCATGTTAATTGAGAATAAAATCAAACCGCGAAATTAAGTGGCATATCACTAATAAAACTTTTCTCATTATATACGCTATTTAAATTTCACAACTAACGTTCTAATTTTCAGTGATATTTTAATTTCTTGGGAGATTTTTTTTTCAGATAAGTACCCACTTAACAGTTTCAATCACCTTAGGCACTTTTACAGCTTCTTGATGGTTAATCAAGAGTCGTATCATGTTATAATGACTTTGAGACACTGCATGAAATTCAAAAGAAAATTTCTGTAACTTTTAACTGTTTCTGAACGAGGTAATTAAAATGGAGGCTTTTACTCCCTAGAGCTATTTAAAAGTTAGGATTGGAAATTTCGCTTGGCGATTTTAATAATTTTCTTTTAATAATTTTGTTTTCATGTAGAATATTGTAGAATGAAGATTTCAAAAGTTTACCTTTTACCAAAGTGTTATATTTAAATTATTTCCCCCTTTTATAATTTTTTTTTCAAGTGTTTTAATTATTTCTGTTTTTTATAGCTAATAAAATATGAACACATATGATTTAAGTATAAACAAGTAAGAAAAATCATTCGTTAAGCGTAGATTATGAAACACCTTCCAACACTACCTGAAGTCTTAACAAAACCTCGCTATTTAGGGAAATAAGATTACTGTCTATAGCCAAATATGTATTCCAATACTTTTTAACAGCCCTGTATTTGATTTGTCGGTTGATAAAAATGCTATACAATTTGAAATTAAGTTTAGCAAGAAAATGCTCAGCAAGTTGAAATTTTTCTTTCAGCAATTTATACTAATGATGGAAACATACATGATTACTTTTGTTCAGCCCCGTATGTTACTTAGTAACTATATTACGTGGGAGTATTTAGCTTAAATATATTTTAAACTAAAACACTCTTAGAACTACTGAAATAACATTTTCAAAAATTATCATTCATAGGTGTCCATCTTTGCATGGCCCTGTATATCCTTTTATCTATAGTCTACAAACAGTCTTTCTTAGTAAACTAGATGCAGTACAGAGAAAAAATGCATAACTTACTTAAAAAACCCCTCTAAGTAATTTACCCTCATATTCAGTAACTTTTGCGAGCTCTTTTGTGTAGCCCTGTATAATAACTATAGCCTCTATACACAAAATATAACATGCATAGATTTAGAGAAACTCAAAAGCACATTAAATAATTAAAATGAATTTCAACCTTCCACCAGACTACAGTACTTTGGAAAGAATATACTATTAAAATCTTTTCTGTGTCTCTGTAAATGCTATGCACTTCGTATTATGCAAAACTATTTTGTATAACTTATATTAAACCTCAGCGACACATATCAATTTTATTATTCATAAAATATTTTAATATAATTAAAATATGTCGCACACAATTCCCCTCTTTACCATTATATAATGGAATTTTTTGTGTGGCCCTGCAAATGAATAATAGCTATTTTTTTTCACCGCATACTTTATAAAAAGCATATTTTAGTGCAATTTGTAAATGGATATAAATTTTAATATGTTTGACAGGGTCTAACATCTTTAAGTGGACAATGGACCTTTATTGGAGCAAAATCGTCTATAGCCACATCATCGTAAAAAAAGGTCTATTTCTTTGGTATAATAGTACCAAAACAGTTTTTTCTTATTAAAATATCACTTATGAAGGTTTTAAGAAGTAAATAATAAAGGTAAACGTATTTATATACTTTAAATCTGTTTTTCTCAAAATTAATCTTTCATCATTTTTAGATTTTTGAAATTCTTCTTGCGACGTAATTTTTTATCAGTATTTATGAAATTGATAAGGAAGTATGCTGATGTTGTTTAGAAAGAAATTGTGAAAGCTTTTTAAAATTCGTTTTCATGAAGATAGTCAAAGTTGATTTTTTTAATTATTAAAAGACATGAAAATCGATATGGAATTGAGAAAAAAAATCTGTAAAATATTAACTATTCAAGAAATTTAAAAAATCGCACACAAATTTTCATATAATAGAGTTTTAAGTGATAAAAATCCAAAATCAAGAAAATATTTCAAAAATTAAGAAGCAAAAGATAATTTTAAAATTTCGTTTAAAAATTAAATTTAAAAAAATTAAAATTTTTAATAATATTGGAATTTTTTAAAGGTGTTCTATATGCTTTTGGTGAAATTTATACATGCACAAAATTTCATATTGGTAGGATGAAAAAAAAATATGGTCCACCGTTCCCTTAAAACTTATTTGAAACGATTTTTTCCATAGGCCGTAATGTAACGGTAAATTTTTGATTGTCCCTGTAAATAAAATTATCATGTTAGAGACTTCATTTAAAATAGGTTTCGTGCCATGGTAAACTTCAATAACATTCACACATTTCAGGGCAATACGAGTATATTTACGGAAGTTAGAGCACTGACAGGCGTCCAGACAAACCGAATTCATAAATACTTTTAAACTTTGTTGGAAAGTGTTAAAAAATGTTTAAACTTTATAATTAGCATTACAGTGGTAGTCAAAATTATAAGAACAATTGAAAATTGCGCAGAAATAAATTATTCCTGAGGTAAATAAAGTGTAATTTATACACATAATGCTTTTTTATGCTAGAAATCCTTCTAAAATGCAAAACATTGGAAAATGCAAAATATGAAGGTTTTGTCACAATTAGCAAAATATGTCATTGTAAAAATTGGACAAAATTATAAGGACAATAAATGATTTTGCCTTAAACACACTGATAATTAATAATCTCCCCGCTTCTTCTCAATCACTTTTATCAGTCTTGACGTCATGGAGTTTGACAAATCTTTAAGAACGTTCTTGGAAAATTTTGAGTGATCTTTTTCGATGGAAGACATGTGTTCTTGCTTGTTTTGAAATTATATACCATTTTTGGAAACTTTGTGTGCCAGAATACCCAACAGATTTTGCATTGTATTCATATCAGGACTTCTGGCCTGCGCAAGTAGGCAAACGCAAGTAGTTTCACGAAATTAGCATCAAACCACGAGTTTTAAGTTTCGGAAACATGAACCGAGGAATTGTTCTGCTGGAAAAAATGGCCTCCAATCGCTATAAACAGTGCTTCTGGTAAAAGATTATCGCCCAATATATCAATGTAACTCTCGGAATTCCTCCTACGCTGCACATAAACTATTGGAGTAGTTTTGCCAGTTGTGAAACCTCCCCAGACCGTTACTGAATCCCTTCCAAATACATGCTTTGAGAAAATTGTTTTTTCTCTACAGAGATCATATTAGAAGTTGCAAAAACAATACAGTCTATCCAAATTAATCTTTTTCTCATCGGAAAAGACTGAATCCCACTTTTTTCTCATAGTATTGCAGTTTTTGACAAACTCCATCTTCAGTCTCTCATGAACTTTTGTAAGAGGCGATCTTGACACATGTTTACTGTAGCGAGCCTTTTTCTTTCTTTTTGTAAAACACGTCGAACAGTTCGAGCACTTACATTCTAAGTTCAATTTACATTTATTTTCCACTTTTTGGAGCAAGCTTGCCATATTATCATTCTCTTCCCCTATACCGAAACAGAAGAAGGCCTGTTTGTATGTCTTTGCCTTCCATATTTGCCGATGTTTTAAAGATAATTGTAAATAACCGTTCTTGATCTATTAAACTTTGTAGCAATTTAGTACACAGAAAGTCCTGAATTTTGAAATGCATCCATTTTTCCTTTCTGAAACTCCAAAAGCTTTGCACCTTGCGGCATGATTGAAAAACAGAATAATACGATCCCAAACGCTTACTACGGATTAATATCGTCTGGAAGTTCCGTGTGCAGAGCAAAAACATGCAACTTTTACTTTTTAGAACACTCAAATATAGTTGTTTTTATAATTTTGTCCAAATCAGATGGCTGTATAAATTTATAATACTTTTTATGGATATGAATTTACCGCATATTTCCGTAAAAACGTACAAAAATAATCTTCATTTTTCACTGGTTTCCAGCCATTAAATTTGCGTAAGTCTCCCGCCAAATATAACCAAGATTTGTCAATTTTTACCTTGTCCTTATAATTATGACCACCACTGTATACTGTTTAGCAATGCTTTACTTTCGTGAGGAGTATTTTGGCTCTTGACTGTATGTTTCTTAATATATATTTCAAATTATGCAGAATATTTAAAAAATGATTTAAAAGGGCTTACAAATATGTCCTTGTCCTAAAAATAATCGATTTTTGCATCTTGTTAATAATTTTGAGGGTTTTTTAAGCAAATAATCAATTAAACATTTCTAGTTAATGACTTGTAACGGGAAATAAATGTCAGTACATTTTTACTTTAATTGCAAGTTTAGTGGAGGGGGGGGGGGGAGGCAGTACATAACATTTTATATTTGAACGCAACCATGGAATAAAAATTGAGTACAAGCATTTCTTAACTTTGAGTACATTTCAATTAGAGTTACTTCGAGTATACTGCGTATTTAAAATTTACCCTTTTTTATTCAATTTTGATGCTCATTTTTTAAGTGTATCTTGATTCATTCTTTAATTATATAATATGAAATTAAAACTTTGTCTGTTTATTTACAGGGTGTAAAATAATAATACTAAATATGTTGCAAATTTAAAGTATACAGTTTATTTTATTTTTCTATCACGTTAATAATTTTGTGATTTTCTCAAGCAAATAATCAATTAAACGTCTCTAGTTAATAACTTGGAACGGGAAATAATCAATTAAACGTTTCTAGTTAATAACTTGGAACGGAAAATAAATGTCAGTACATTTTTACTTTAATTTGCAAGTTTAGTGTGTGTGTGTGTGTGGGGGGGGGGGGTAGGAAGAGGCAGTACATAACGTTTTATTATTGAACGCAGCCATGGACTAAAAATTGAGTACAATCCTTTCTTAACTTTGAGTACATTTGAATTAGAGTTTTTTCGAGTATACTCAGTATTTAAAATTGTGTATTTTTTATTCAATTTTGATACTAATTTTTTTAAGTGCATCTTGATTCATTCTCAAATTGCACAATACGAATTAAAACTTTGTCTGTTCATTTAAAGAGTATCAAATAATAATACTAAATGCGTTTCAAATTTAAAATATGCAATTTATTTTAATTTTCCAAGCAGTTTCGGTCGGCAAAATCCGCAGAAATCTTCAGGGAATATTTTCATTAACAGTTATTCTACCAATTTCAACGTCATTCAACGTGCAACGAAGTGTTGCATTTGAAGTGTATTAGAATGACAGTTAATGAAAACATTCCCTGATGATGGCTGTGGGTTTTGCAGACCGAGAATACTAAAAAAATTAAATAAAATGTACATTTTAAACTTGTAACATTTGTAGTACTATTATCTTCCACTCTTTAAGTAAGCAGAAAATATTTTCAAGTTTCATGCAGATTAATGCACCATAAAACTGAACGGAAAATTTTCAAAAAAAATTGAAAACAGAAGAAACTATTTAAACATTTTAAATAAATTTAAATTTTTCTTAAGAAAGGTGTTAAAATAAAAATAAAATACATTGACATGTTTAGGAACCGTCAAATAAGCTCCATAGTCATAATATAAATAAAACAAAATTTCAAAATATTTCTCGGTCAGTACAAATGACACGCGACAATGAGATATAAATAACAAAAAACACGCGCTCTATTGCAAAAAATTAAATTAAAATATAGACCATGATCTAAAACCTAAATAAAAATAAAATTTCAAAATATTTCACGGTCAATACAAATGACACGTGACAATGAGATATAAAAACACCTAAAAACACGCGCGCTATTGTAAAAAAAAAAAAAAAAAAAAAAAACTAAAAGTAGACTATGATTTAAAAGAAATTCCAACCTGGTTCATCCCATTCAAGCCCTCACGAGGAATTTATTCATTAATTCTAACCATAACTTAGGAATAATAAAAGAAATGGTATCATTGCAAACCAGATTATTAATCTAAAGAAACTATGTTTTTATTGCATGTTTTTATGACTTTATCTTTAAATCTAGAATATTGGTTTAAGACGGTGAGAAATAAAAAGAACGCTTTTTCAGGATCATAGGTAGAGATTATTGTCCGTACGGGGTTATACAAGGTTGTTATAATTAAAGTTACCTGTTTGACCTCGATAAAATCTGTTTTGGTTGACAGAAATCGATAAATCTTGTTAAATACATTAAATGGACCTTGATAAAAAGAAACGTATAATAAAAATAGTTTAAGGGGGGAGACCACCTGCAGTAGCTCGATAATGTTCAATGTTAACACATTATTTAAAAAGTTTTGGAGCTGTAAATATTTCTTCAAATGTATCAATATTTTTAGAGTACATTGTACAAACCCTTATTTACATATTCCATTAAACATTTTTAATTAAAAAAAATTATAATACTATTTAATTAAGACATACTAATTAAGGATTTTCAAAAAGGTGATTTGACATACATATGTTGCGCGCAGGATTATAAAAAATACTTTCAATATATCCACTTAATAATACATATAATTCTTCAATAAACATTGTACTTTAACTTCAACCTAAAATAACACTTAAGTTCACAGATGAAAATGTTTTTTTAGGCAATTAAAACTGGAAATACAAAAATTATGATGAAATTTCAATGAAAATTTTAAAAAAAAAAGAAAAAAAAATGTTACAGGTACTTACTTAAAAATAGGTAGAGGTTATAAAGCTACAAAAATACAATATAATGTAAAATTTTAAGCTTCTATGTTACATAGTTTTGGAAAAAGGATGCGCGCAATGTCGAAAATATATGTTTTGAGATAAATGGCTTTAAAGTTAAAATTTACCTTAAAATGCTATACATTTAGCTAAATTAGTTCCGATGCAAAACCGATTCTAATTGTCGCATCGTCATAATTTTTTTAAAGTTAGGTAACAGGTTATTCTTTAAGAATAGGGGAATTTTTTTTTTCTTTTTGACTTTTTAAAAAGTTTTAAGGCGATCTCCCCCCTTAATTTCCGATTGATAGATGGCGATTTTTATCCCTAGAGGTCGGAGGAGAAGAACGAGGGTTACTAGGGAAGCTGCTTTAGCAGAAATACAGTAATTTGTCACGAAAGATGGTGTATCTACCTCATTTCGCACATTTTTTAGCAATGACAAATGACTGTCTTTTTTATAAAGCAGCTTCACCAATAACGCTCGTTTTTTCTCCTGCACCATCTAGCGATGAAAACCGCCATCTATCGATCGAAAGAAAAACATTTTTTACTTTAAATTCCTTTTCCTCCATGGTTCATTTAATGTATTTCTCAAGTTTCATCAATATCTGTCTACTAGAATGGATTCTACGTATGTTCAAACAGGATAACCTTACATATAACCTCTTCAGACCTGAGGTACACAAATGTGTACCTCAATTCTTTCCTCATAAAAACTGAACTTTTCAAAGTTTTGGCATTTTTACTTTACTTCTAAACAGATGAATGTCTTTTGCTTTAGAATAAAACCAATAAATGTCAACATTCATGAATGTTACCTCATAAAATATATATTATTTTCATCGGAGTTTCGAAAATATCTTTAAGACAATGTGGCAAAGAAAGTAAGAAAAAATCATGATTATTTAACTTAAACGCTTTACAGTAAAAAAAAAAATTGAGGATTTGCTGATCATTTACCTGTTTAAAGACCCTAATTTTGTTATTGCGTAAATTTATATTACTGATAGTTAAACTGATGTTTTAAGGGGATAAGTACTTTTATATCCATATTTGTTAGCCTAAATTACCAGTCCCCTAAAGTACTGATATCATAAAAATGACTCTCTCTGTCATGTATGGTGTCATTTCGATTACGCTAACGCAATAAATATATATTTGTAGAGTTATTTTATGATCAGGTCTGAAGAGGTTAATCACTCCGTACATTATTTTTGTGGATTAAGAAATTTCTGTCTTTTTTACACTGCATCACTTCTGAAATTTTATGCACGAATTTTTGGGACAATACGTATATGTTTCGCAGGCACGTTTGTAAACATTTATGCACAATATTTCGAGGCATTTTGTCTAAAAATCTGAATAATAAATCGCAATGGCATGCTTTTAATCTTTTATAATAAAAAACAATATAGAGGATTTGCAAAATTCATTTGTTTATTGTACAAATAAATTACATGAGGACTTTAATTTAAAAAATCGGCTTATCCAGAATATTGAATTTAGGTCAATTACAAAAAACTTCTAATTTTCCTCCATTGGTTTTCATTCCAAACCAGAATTTTACAGAACTAGAAATACTAAATAAAACTTTTACAGGTTTTTTTTTTAATGTTTTTTTGTGTAAGTTTACCAATAGAACAGATTGATACAGAAAACACGATTTAAAAATTTTTCGTAAGGCGAGGTTGGAATTTCACGTTATTATATTTTTGTGAAATACCGTTTATAAAATTACTTTAAGCTATCCAAATATCAAAATAAAATTGAACCTCATAAAACCATGAAATTATTTTAACTGAATTTGCGAATATTAAATTAAATTCATAAGCAAGTTAAAACATTACTAAATGCCTAAAGACATTCCTTTTCAAAAATTATCTCCACTTTTCATCATTGGGATAGTTGATTCAATTATTAAATCTAAACGTTATTTAAAACAAAGAATATCGAATTAAGGTTTGTAATGGCGGATATTATTTGTTCAGGTATTATATTAAATTTTACTTAAAATACATATTTCGTTAAGCAAATTAACATTTCTTTATGAAAATATCTTGTTCAAATCATTAAAGATTTTGTTTGCTGATAAAAGTCTTCCTCATAATGTAAATAAATTTATGTAACACATCTCACGCGGCATTTAAATTAAAGGCCAAATGTATCTGTGCGTAACGCATACGTCATTTTGCGAATGGCAACACTTTCACAAGCAATTCGGTTTTGGAATTTCCGGTAATGCAAATTTTATACTTCTAAAAACATCACATTTTAAATTTTTATACCATCGTATAGAGAAAAATATGTACTTTTAAATTCAATTTCCTTGAAAGCTGTATCTCAATTTATTCTTGATATATTAATTTTTTATAGTTTTATTACGAATTTTAAAATTGCGGCAACGGAAATACGCCATTTTCTCTTAAAGCTGATAAAACTTGAAATGTAAGCATGTAAATTTTGAGAAGGTGAAAATTATGACGGGTTTAGATTTCACGTGAAATTTTAAGATCGTGTCAATTCGAAATATTTTTTTTCCCTTATGCATTTATATCAAACATAAGAGTCTCAATTGATAACTTCATCTTAATAACTGATCTTTATTATATTTTACTTTATTGTTATATTTTTACATTTTAGTTTAATTTTAATAATTTGGACAACTGAGTTTTACTAAAATAGATTTTTTTCTTAATTTAAACTTTAAATAATATTTGTTTGAGAGTTAGACTGAACATTGTAATATGCATTTTTTACTGTAGCTAATTTCGTAGGTTTATTATAAATCAATGAAACAATTTCTTCTTAAACATTTACTTTCGTCGAAATTCGACGGGTTCCACCTTGTAATTTTAATGACAAAGAAAAGGCAAAGAAAGAGTGTAATTGCAGACAATAAAAATAACATATTCTTTGAATAATATAGTGAGATATATTACAACTTTTAAATTTAAATAATAATTTTAATGATTTGAAACAAGTCGGAAATTGCACTCTAAACGCAGGAAATGAATTGCGATAATACTATAACGAAATTTTAAAAATATTCAGATCTTGGTGCAATTGTTTACAGTACTTTAGGTAAAGTATAAGTATCCATCAGCTTTTGTGTGTCCCTGTCAACACTATCTACTTTCTATTATACTGGAAGTAATCTGTAGTAAACCTCAGCAATTGTACCATCAGTATAGAGCACTGAAGTTCTACCTACTAAAAACTACATGGAACAACACTCAGACTGGAACTTCTCACACTTGGGTGTCTTTCTATGTGGTTTAATCGGTAGAGCAGTAGAACGTCAGTGCGCTATACTGATGGCCCGGGTGCATTTTCAAAAAGAATCACGTTTTGAGCACCAGCTTTGGTGAGTTGGGACTTTCAGCTAGCTGCTTCGCCAAACACAAAATAAACTAAGTTCAAATGTGTCATAAAACATATGATTAATAGAATTATATTTATTACAAGAGAATCTTTACTACTGTTTTTAATTAACTTCTCAATTTCTTCGAACATAGCGAGTTAAGGAAATAATATTTTTGAATTGAGAAAAAAAAACTATGTTTAGACGTTCTGTGAAATTTAAAGCATTTTAATCTGAAAAAGCTCTTTGTTTTAAACTATGTTTTATCGTAAACAACGATGAATAACATTTCCTCATATGTCTTTGTTTGATAACATTTACAGAAAAACAAATTAACAATAAGCGCGATCTCTTTGCAGAAGGAAGGGTTGCTATTCGCTAGGCGTTTGACGTCACAAACAAGAAAGGGTGCGTAGCATTGACTTCATCTCCGCGCCAACCGTTGTTCTGGCGATAAGGTGCTCAAAACGTGATTCTTTCTGAAAATGCTGACCGGGTACGATTCTCGGCATGGAAATTTTTTCACTAGGTTGGCATTTCAGCCTGTAAGCGATTAAAAAATTTGAAATTTGGTTTTCATTTGAAATATTGTATTCAAATGCAAATTTTCTCTCTGGAAAAAATAAGTTCCACGTATAAATATTTATGTTAAATTTCAAACGATTCTGTTGTACATTTTTTGCTTTGTTATAAGTGGAAAGACAGGGAGACGGACAGACTGAAGGACGATTGTAGGTGCACGTATTTACATAATTACGAATGGTTTTCTGCCCGCGGGAAGAAACGATTGAGTTTGCTGCTCTAGACCTAGAAGGATATATATATTCATTAAATGTACAGCTAAGAATGTTTAATTTAAAAAAAATCATAATGTTTTTTTTAAACAAATAAAAGGTATCATAATGAAAATTTAAATTAGAAAAAAAGGTACATATTCCTCATTATTTTCTATTAATCTATATATATTCATCACTTAAAGATTATTAAGACCCAAAATTTAAATTTTAATAAAGTTTTCAAATAATCAAAGACGCATTCAAATGACACGATTTTTATTAAATATTTGTCATTTTCTTATAAAAAAAAATCATTAATTTTCTACTTCTTTAGGGAGCTTGAAATAAGTGAATAATAAAAAAAAAAAAAAAAACCACTTCACGATTTAGATCTTTAATTATGCTATTTTGTATGAACGCAAATTATGGCAATCAATAAAAATACACTTTATTAAGCAAACAAAAAAAAAATTAATATTAATTTAGTCGACTTAGCTGAAAGTTGTAAGATTTCAAATGTAAAGCATCAAATAAATGCTTAACACATTTTGAGTTTTTCAAAGGATTATTGCTATTTGTAATTATTATTATAATGATTTAAAAAGGGAATGGGTATTTTATTGCATATCGAGGCATTTTAAAGATTTAGTTCATTGATCAAAATCATTGCTTCGGGTGAAATCATTTAGCAATTCATTTTTTTCCGTTAATATCTCTCTGTATTTTAAGATATTAAAGTACTGAATGACAATTTAAAATGAAACTATTCTTCTATCTCAAATCTTACATTATTCTCATCTTACAGTATTTAAAATCAATGTTACATTATATATATATATATATATATATATATATATATATATATATATATATATACATATATCTATACACACACACACACATATATATATATATATATATGTGTGGGAAATTTCTTTATTATCATTTATCTTTTTATCATTGTTGTACGTAACTGTAACTCATTTTTCATTGTTTCAATTTCTACTTTTATTATATGTGGCAACGGTCGTTGAGATACGAACGTCACGTGACGGAATAGAGAAAAAGCGGGGCAGTTGTTTTTTGGCTCCGAGGAGTGAGCCGCGTTTTTGTGAGGATGCAACACTTTTGTATTCTTTAATGTGTTTGCTGTTCTGAACAACATGCAGAGACCGCGTGTCACGAGTATGCGATCTTGTAATTATTGTATATTTTTAATTTGTGTGTGCGGTTTTGTTTTCCTATTAAATGTGTTCGTCTCAACAAAAGATTGTGTGTAATCATTCCATTATCCCTAGACACCCAGCCAAACCCCATAGTAATTTGGGGGGTCGGCGCGGAATTATTATGATATTGTGATGAAATAGCGAGGCATTTTTGCTCCCGCTCTAATCTTTAGAATCATCCTGATTCATCCTGCGAAATGTTCTCCACATATAAATTGTCGTTTAGAATCATCCTGATTCATCCTGCAAAGTGTTCTTAGCCTATCAACTATTCTTTAGAATCACCCTGATTCATCCTGCGAAATATTCTTCGTTCAACTGTGATTTCGAATCGCCCTGGTTTGTTTTTCGTCGTGGATTCAGCATCTGTTTGTGAAATATCCTGCAATATCAATATATTCAAAATCCTGCAATATCAGTTGTTTGTGAAAATGTTTTCTTTGTTCGTGAAATTGAAGAACATAAAAGCCATCCGGTTTTATGATAGTGCCTTTATATCACAGTGCTTTGCTTTGCTTCCAGTGGAATAAAAATTGCGTCATTTGTCACAAAAGAAAGTGTATATCTCTCGTGTTTATCTCTTTTCTTCGGCAGAACAAAGAAAATTAATTGTGAAGAGAACAAGTGATTTTTTTTGTTGTTGTTGTTCTTAATCTCATTTATTGAGAAGTGAAAAAAAAATTGTTATTTTTTATTTTAAAGTGATTCATCCACTGTGGTATTTGAAAGACAAATCTATTTTTATTTATTTTTTTCTTTCTTATGCGTATATAAGTTAAATGATTATTAGTGTCATTTTTATTTTTGTTTTGCTTTGATTTAAATATGGTAAGTTCTGTTCTTTTCAGCAGTTTTAGGAGATAAAAAGAAGTCTGCAGACTAAATTTATTGTTCTTATCATTATTTCTTATTTAATTGTGGTATTAAAATTGAGTGCACTCAAGCGAAAAAAAAAATGGTTATTCTATTTATTTATTTGAATGTATATTGAATTTATATTTTTGAATTTATTTTCTTTATTTCACTTTGATAATTATCAAAAGGTATTTGAATTTATTTTACTTATTTGCATATTTTTGTGAATTTGTATTAACATACTAACAACTAATAATTCGCGTATGTGTTCTTAAGATTAGCATCCTGCTTTTCGTGATATTTTTATCAGAGCTATTCTTTTTACTAGTTTGAAAAAAAAAATCTTTTGGCGGGAATTAAAAAAAAAGAATTCTTTAATGGTGATTTAATAAGAATTGAATTTTTATTAGTGATAATTCTATAGGTTTAATTTTGAATTTTTATTGAATTAATTTTGAATTTTTATTGAATTAATTTTGAATTTTTATTGAATTAATTTTAATTTTTTATTTGAATTAATTTTGATTTTTGATTTGCCAAATTTTAATTTTTGGGGCCTAAAAGTTGGTATCATAAAATTTGACAAAATGTCCTTTCTTAGTAAAGGTACCAAGAAAGATTTGCAGCACATTGCAACCGAATTAGGGATAGAAAATGTTGAGAACTTAAAAATCGTTGAATTAAAAAATGCCATCGTAGCTGCCGAGGGGTATGAAGAAGAATTTCTCAAGGGATATTTAGATACCGTTATTGAAGAGAGAAAGCATAGAGATGAAGCACTTAAAGAAGAGGAAGCGAGAAAACAACAATTAGAATTCGAGTTAGAAAAAATTCGACTCGAGAATGCAAGAGTTGCCGAAACCGGCAGTAATGAGGGTCAATCCGAACGTGGGAAGGTGCGTATAAAGTTGCAGGACATCATGCCAAAATTTGATCCGCAAACATGTGACATTAGTATTTATTTGACTCTTTTTGAGAGACAGGCCAGAAGAGCAGAAATAAAAAAAAGAGTTGTGGGTGACTCACCTCATTGGGCTTCTACCCCAAGAAATTACAGAAATAATTGCCAGGGAAAGTGAAGATGTAACCAATAATTATGACAGTGTAAAAGAAGTATTATTGAAAAGATATAAATTTACCCCCGAAAAATTTAGACAGTTATTTGATAAACATGTGAAAAAAGCTGATATAACATGGCGGGATTTTGCGTATGAGTTAAAAAATTATTTTACCGAGTGGGTCCGTGGTTTAGAAATTTCAACTTTTGAAGATTTGTGTGACTTAATGGTTACTGACCAGATTAAAAAAAAGGTACCCCCCGAAGTAAAAGAACACTTTTTTGATGAATGGGCGATGTTCAAATCAACGAGCGTTATTTCAGAACAATTAGATGATTATGAAAACATTAAACTGACGTTTAATAGAAAGCCAAAAGAACCTCCTCACCGAGAAAATAGAAATTTGTTTGAAAAGCCAAATTTTGGGAATAACGGCAACGAAGATAGGAAGACGTTTGCGAGGTCGTACCCTGAACAGAGGGATTTTAGCCGAAGAATAACTTCAAATCGACAACCTGAAAAATTTGACAGACAAAAAACTTTCCAATGTTATGAATGTGGGGATACAGGCCATGTGAGATTATATTGCCCCGAACTTTTGAGAAATAACGGAAGTACGAAGAATAAGACCAATGAAGAAGTTTCTGATGCACATATCGCAAGAAATAGTAACGTCGTTGCACTTAAGAAAGTCCAGACAAAAGAAGTTACCTTTAACAACAGAACTATTCCTGCACTCGTCGACACTGGTTGTTCAGTCTGCCTTCTCCGTGAAGACTTATATCGACAAATTCCTAGCCTTCCCAAACTGTCCAAAGACTCTTTAATATTATCAGGAATAGGATCATCAAAAGTGTATTCAAAGGGATCGATGGAGCAAGAAGTAGAAATAGACGGAAGAAAATACGCCCTAACATGGCATGTAGTGCCGAAATCGCAATTGGATTACCAAGCTGTCATCGGAATGGACATTTTAAACCAAGCTAGTCTAAACTTTGGTAAAGATGGTGTTGAGTTTTACAAGTATGAGAAAACAAATGCTCTATTTTTGCAAGTATCTGAGTTAAGCAATGAAGCTGAAATGAACTCCGTTCGTGACGCGAAAATAAGTGCAAAAAAAGCAGAGAAGACCGAATCGGTCAAAGTTTCTGTGAAAGTCGCCCCGACTGATCTCACTCCCAGAGAATCTGAAAAAACTTATTTGAACAAATCCTTGCAGAATAGAAAGCCAGATGTGAAAAATGAAAATTCAGCTTCAGAGCAAAATGTTTCACGAAGATTATCATTTAGAAGAAATGATATTGCTTCCGATGCACCTCCTTTTAAGCCTAAAATGTTCCGGTGGAATGATGTTAGAAAAGGTCCAGGTTGTAAACTTGGAAATATACCAGAAATAAGAGAACGAATTCAGAAAGCAAAGAGTGTCCGGCCTTTGTACAGAATTTTATTTTTCCAGTGGCCAACAAAAGGTCAAGATGTAGTTGGAGACATTCTGAATTTTGATGGTTTCCGATTTAATAAATATTCTTATGAATATAGTAAATGTGAGAACTTTATGAAAATAATGCTTGAAAAAACCATATTCAACATATGTGAACTTCTGGACATTAGAAAAGTTGATAAACTTTCATGTATCAAGAATATTCTTGACTTCTTATTAAAGCCTTTTGCAAGAACTGATTCATGCAGATATTCTAAATGGCAACCAGCTGTACGTCTAGAAAGAGTAAGAACTGATAATGCATCATTTCATCAGTCCTCAAGTAGTGATAAACTAAGGAAAGATAAATATTTTGGCCCCTATATAAAAAGAAGAAAAAAAAAATCTCAGATTTAGTAATAGTTGGAAAAAATGGTGAACTTCCACGCCCCAATAAAATTAATGTGATGAATTGCTAATATGATAAAATATTTATCAAAATGTAACTTGTAAATATTTTTCGTAATTTTGTGTCTAAATTTTTTGTTGATTCATCCACTATATTATATCATCAGTATTTTCAACAGAATCATTATTTTTATAACTTTATATTGAAATATTTTGTGTATTATATTATCTATGTATTTTTTAAGGTTTTTAAAGTGTCCCTGAGGCCAGTGACCCGCAGGATGGCCGATCTCTGTGGGAAATTTCTTTATTATCATTTATCTTTTTATCATTGTTGTACGTAACTGTAACTGTAACTCATTTTTCATTGTTCCAATTTCTGCTTTTATTGTATGTGGCAACGGTCGTTGAGATATGAACGTCACGTGACGGAATAGAGAAAAAGCGGGGCAGTTGGTTTTTTGGCTCCGAGGAGGTGAGCCGCGTTTTTGTGAGGATGCAACACTTTTGTATTCTTTAATGTGTTTGCTGTTCTGAACAACATGCAGAGACCGCGTGTCACGAGTATGCGATCTTGTAATTATTGTATATTTTTAATTTGTGTGTGCGGTTTTGTTTTCCTATTAAATGTGTTCGTCTCAACAAAAGATTGTGTGTAATCATTCTATTATCCCTAGACACCCAGCCAAACCCAATATATATATATATATATATATATAATCTAGCATTATATAGAATCCTACATTACGAATCTAAAATATTATATTATTCAACAAATAATTTCCTGATACGGAAAAGATTTCTAAATTTCCATTTCTCTCTTTCTGCATATTTTTAAAAAACTTCTCGACATAGAGTTCAAAAGTATTTATGAGTTTGTTCTTTTAGCCAGTAGTCTATCTGTCTGTCCGACTGAATTTCACTCTATCAAATTTTTTTTAGATAAATTTCATGTAGACCATGTCACCATGAGCAGAATGTTTCAAAAATGGACTCAGCCCCATCCAAAATGTCGTGGCTTATCCCAACCCAGTCCGAAATAAATGTTTTGATCAATTTTTTTATCTCTTTTCAGTTCATGAGCAGCACACCTACAGTTAAAGATTAATTAAAAACAATCTTGACCTGGTCCGTCCCAACTCATTTTTATCGAAAAAAGTCAATATTTCTTTACCAATGCTATGTTACAAATAAATTTCTTTTAAAAGAATGTTAAGTGCACATATTTATCAGAAAATATTGTGTTTATATATTTACATGGCATTAAATATGGAATTACAAAACTAGTGATCGTTTTTAAAAAAATTGCATTCAAATTGAAGGATGAGAAAAAATTTGTAATTAAAAAAAATGAAAAGATGATATTCTAAAAAATAATTTTGAAAGAAAAATACTTAAATGTACTTTTAAGAATAAAGGAAAATATGTAGATAATAAATATTTCACGTATGTTACTTTTGCCCAGTATTTTGTGATAGTAAAAATGATAAAAACAATGGAAATGTATAACTTTTGCATATTGAAAAAATTGTCCACTAAATAGAAGTGTCCGCTTTCTAAGATTATTAACTGAAATTATTAATATTCGGGACGTAGGCAGGAGTTGTTGACGAAGATGGGTCGTTCACCGCGCGGTTGACCCACCCACCCCCAAACGCTGTCCAAGACAAATGTATACGGGATGTAGGTTAGAGCGATCGCTAGTTTCATCACTCCACCCACCCACTATCCATTTTTCAGGGTGTTTAATTTGTCCATTTTTTCCTTTAAATTTGTCCGGTTTAAATTTTTTTCCTTTTCAATTTAGAGTCTAAGTCATACGGGTAGTAAGTGAAGACTTTTGTCGCTATTCGTGGTCACCCCACAAAAAATAATCTTGAGATTTTCTGAAGAAATCGCCACTTTCTACAGAAATTCTAAATTTCTGTAGAATTAATATAAAATTTGCAGACTTAGCTTTACCTTTAAAATATCTGCAGAATTTTTTTAGATATTCTTTAAAATATCTACAAAGTGGGCCAAATACCTTCGAATTTCCCACAGATTTTGGGCCAAAAAGCTATAGATTTTCTACAGATTTTTTTTAGTGGGGCACTTGATAGCGACAGCGCTTCGCACAAGAGTCTTGGGTCGTGACATGGGTGGGGGTCGTTGGACGAAGAGGCCACTCATCGCGGCGGTTAATGTTGTCCAATAATGAAGTAATAATATTGTCTAATGTTGTATGATAATGGTGTCTAATAATGAATATTAACTGAAATATGTGTGTCTCTTATATGAACTAAATTTTGGAATGCATGTTGTTAATAGATACAAATCGATAATAGATACCATATACGGTGCTTCTAATTAATTTGAATAATATTCCAATTGTAAATGGGAACAGCTAAAATTCGGTTTCAAAATGCGTTATACATTCCCATATGGTGAAAAAAGATATAATATTTTAATTTTTAAACGTGGCAGATTTGTTACATTATTCTGAATGTGTTGGAAAGTGCTTCATAGTCTATGCTTGACACATGATTTTTTCTTTCTTTTTCTTTTCTTTTCTTTTATTTTACTTGCAAACTGCATTAGCTTCAACATAAAAAGATATAATATTTTAATTTTTAAACGTTGCAGATTTGTTACATTGTTCTGATTGTGTTGGAAAGTATTTCATAGTCTATGCTTGACACATGATTTTTTCTTTCTTTTTCTTTTCTTTTCTTTTATTTTACTTGCAAACTGCATTAACTTCAACATAAAAAGATATAATATTTTAATTTTTAAACGTTGCAGATTTGTTACATTGTTCTGATTGTGTTGGAAAGTACTTCATAGTCTATGCTTGACACATGATTTTTTCTTTCTTTTTCTTTTCTTTTCTTTTCTTTTACTTGCAAACTGCATTAACTTCAACATAAAAAGATATAATATTTTAATTTTTAAACGTTGCAGATTTGTTACATTGTTCTGATTGTGTTGGAAAGTACTTCATAGTCTATGCTTGACACATGATTTTTTCTTTCTTTTTCTTTTCTTTTCTTTTATTTTACTTGCAAACTGCATTAACTTCAACATAAAAAGATATAATATTTTAATTTTTAAACGTTGCAGATTTGTTACATTGTTCTGATTGTGTTGGAAAGTACTTCATAGTCTATGCTTGACACATGATTTTTTCTTTCTTTTTCTTTCCTTTTCTTTTATTTTACTTGCAAACTGCATTAACTTCAACATAAAAAGATATAATATTTTAATTTTTAAACGTTGCAGATTTGTTACATTGTTCTGATTGTGTTGGAAAGTACTTCATAGTCTATGCTTGACACATGATTTTTTCTTTCTTTTTCTTTCCTTTTCTTTTATTTTACTTGCAAACTGCATTAACTTCAACATAAAAAGATATAATATTTTAATTTTTAAACGTTGCAGATTTGTTACATTGTTCTGATTGTGTTGGAAAGTACTTCATAGTCTATGCTTGACACATGATTTTTTCTTTCTTTTTCTTTTCTTTTCTTTTATTTTACTTGCAAACTGCATTAACTTCAACATAAAAAGATATAATATTTTAATTTTTAAACGTTGCAGATTTGTTACATTGTTCTGATTGTGTTGGAAAGTACTTCATAGTCTATGCTTGACACATGATTTTTTCTTTCTTTTTCTTTCCTTTTCTTTTATTTTACTTGCAAACTGCATTAACTTCAACATAAAAAGATATAATATTTTAATTTTTAAACGTTGCAGATTTGTTACATTGTTCTGATTGTGTTGGAAAGTACTTCATAGTCTATGCTTGACACATGATTTTTTCTTTCTTTTTCTTTTCTTTTCTTTTATTTTACTTGCAAACTGCATTAACTTCAACATAAAAAGATATAATATTTTAATTTTTAAACGTTGCAGATTTGTTACATTGTTCTGATTGTGTTGGAAAGTACTTCATAGTCTATGCTTGACACATGATTTTTTCTTTCTTTTTCTTTCCTTTTCTTTTATTTTACTTGCAAACTGCATTAACTTCAACATAAAAAGATATAATATTTTAATTTTTAAACGTTGCAGATTTGTTACATTGTTCTGATTGTGTTGGAAAGTACTTCATAGTCTATGCTTGACACATGATTTTTTCTTTCTTTTTCTTTCCTTTTCTTTTATTTTACTTGCAAACTGCATTAACTTCAACATAAAAAGATATAATATTTTAATTTTTAAACGTTGCAGATTTGTTACATTGTTCTGATTGTGTTGGAAAGTACTTCATAGTCTATGCTTGACACATGATTTTTTCTTTCTTTTTCTTTCCTTTTCTTTTATTTTACTTGCAAACTGCATTAACTTCAACATAAAAAGATATAATATTTTAATTTTTAAACGTTGCAGATTTGTTACATTGTTCTGATTGTGTTGGAAAGTACTTCATAGTCTATGCTTGACACATGATTTTTTCTTTCTTTTTCTTTTCTTTTCTTTTATTTTACTTGCAAACTGCATTAACTTCAACATAAAAAGATATAATATTTTAATTTTTAAACGTTGCAGATTTGTTACATTGTTCTGATTGTGTTGGAAAGTACTTCATAGTCTATGCTTGACACATGATTTTTTCTTTCTTTTTCTTTTCTTTTCTTTTATTTTACTTGCAAACTGCATTAACTTCAACATAAAAAGATATAATATTTTAATTTTTAAACGTTGCAGATTTGTTACATTGTTCTGATTGTGTTGGAAAGTACTTCATAGTCTATGCTTGACACATGATTTTTTCTTTCTTTTTCTTTCCTTTTCTTTTATTTTACTTGCAAACTGCATTAACTTCAACATAAAAAGATATAATATTTTAATTTTTAAACGTTGCAGATTTGTTACATTGTTCTGATTGTGTTGGAAAGTACTTCATAGTCTATGCTTGACACATGATTTTTTCTTTCTTTTTCTTTTCTTTTCTTTTCTTTTACTTGCAAACTGCATTAACTTCAACATAAAAAGATATAATATTTTAATTTTTAAACGTTGCAGATTTGTTACATTGTTCTGATTGTGTTGGAAAGTACTTCATAGTCTATGCTTGACACATGATTTTTTCTTTCTTTTTCTTTTCTTTTCTTTTCTTTTACTTGCAAACTGCATTAACTTCAACATAAAAAGATATAATATTTTAATTTTTAAACGTTGCAGATTTGTTACATTGTTCTGATTGTGTTGGAAAGTACTTCATAGTCTATGCTTGACACATGATTTTTTCTTTCTTTTTCTTTTCTTTTCTTTTATTTTACTTGCAAACTGCATTAACTTCAACATAAAAAGATATAATATTTTAATTTTTAAACGTTGCAGATTTGTTACATTGTTCTGATTGTGTTGGAAAGTACTTCATAGTCTATGCTTGACACATGATTTTTTCTTTCTTTTTCTTTTCTTTTCTTTTATTTTACTTGCAAACTGCATTAACTTCAACATAAAAAGATATAATATTTTAATTTTTAAACGTTGCAGATTTGTTACATTGTTCTGATTGTGTTGGAAAGTACTTCATAGTCTATGCTTGACACATGATTTTTTCTTTCTTTTTCTTTCCTTTTCTTTTATTTTACTTGCAAACTGCATTAACTTCAACATAAAAAGATATAATATTTTAATTTTTAAACGTTGCAGATTTGTTACATTGTTCTGATTGTGTTGGAAAGTACTTCATAGTCTATGCTTGACACATGATTTTTTCTTTCTTTTTCTTTCCTTTTCTTTTATTTTACTTGCAAACTGCATTAACTTCAACATAAAAAGATATAATATTTTAATTTTTAAACGTTGCAGATTTGTTACATTGTTCTGATTGTGTTGGAAAGTACTTCATAGTCTATGCTTGACACATGATTTTTTCTTTCTTTTTCTTTTCTTTTCTTTTATTTTACTTGCAAACTGCATTAACTTCAACATAAAAAGATATAATATTTTAATTTTTAAACGTTGCAGATTTGTTACATTGTTCTGATTGTGTTGGAAAGTACTTCATAGTCTATGCTTGACACATGATTTTTTCTTTCTTTTTCTTTTCTTTTCTTTTCTTTTACTTGCAAACTGCATTAACTTCAACATAAAAAGATATAATATTTTAATTTTTAAACGTTGCAGATTTGTTACATTGTTCTGATTGTGTTGGAAAGTACTTCATAGTCTATGCTTGACACATGATTTTTTCTTTCTTTTTCTTTCCTTTTCTTTTATTTTACTTGCAAACTGCATTAACTTCAACATAAAAAGATATAATATTTTAATTTTTAAACGTTGCAGATTTGTTACATTGTTCTGATTGTGTTGGAAAGTACTTCATAGTCTATGCTTGACACATGATTTTTTCTTTCTTTTTCTTTCCTTTTCTTTTATTTTACTTGCAAACTGCATTAGCTTCAACATAAAAAGATATAATATTTTAATTTTTAAACGTTGCAGATTTGTTACATTGTTCTGATTGTGTTGGAAAGTACTTCATAGTCTATGCTTGACACATGATTTTTTCTTTCTTTTTCTTTCCTTTTCTTTTATTTTACTTGCAAACTGCATTAACTTCAACATAAAAAGATATAATATTTTAATTTTTAAACGTTGCAGATTTGTTACATTGTTCTGATTGTGTTGGAAAGTACTTCATAGTCTATGCTTGACACATGATTTTTTCTTTCTTTTTCTTTTCTTTTCTTTTCTTTTACTTGCAAACTGCATTAACTTCAACATAAAAAGATATAATATTTTAATTTTTAAACGTTGCAGATTTGTTACATTGTTCTGATTGTGTTGGAAAGTACTTCATAGTCTATGCTTGACACATGATTTTTTCTTTCTTTTTCTTTCCTTTTCTTTTATTTTACTTGCAAACTGCATTAACTTCAACATAAAAAGATATAATATTTTAATTTTTAAACGTTGCAGATTTGTTACATTGTTCTGATTGTGTTGGAAAGTACTTCATAGTCTATGCTTGACACATGATTTTTTCTTTCTTTTTCTTTTCTTTTCTTTTCTTTTACTTGCAAACTGCATTAACTTCAACATAAAAAGATATAATATTTTAATTTTTAAACGTTGCAGATTTGTTACATTGTTCTGATTGTGTTGGAAAGTACTTCATAGTCTATGCTTGACACATGATTTTTTCTTTCTTTTTCTTTCCTTTTCTTTTATTTTACTTGCAAACTGCATTAACTTCAACATAAAAAGATATAATATTTTAATTTTTAAACGTTGCAGATTTGTTACATTGTTCTGATTGTGTTGGAAAGTACTTCATAGTCTATGCTTGACACATAATTTTTTCTTTCTTTTTCTTTTCTTTTCTTTTATTTTACTTGCAAACTGCATTAACTTCAACATAAAAAGATATAATATTTTAATTTTTAAACGTTGCAGATTTGTTACATTGTTCTGATTGTGTTGGAAAGTACTTCATAGTCTATGCTTGACACATGATTTTTTCTTTCTTTTTCTTTCCTTTTCTTTTATTTTACTTGCAAACTGCATTAACTTCAACATAAAAAGATATAATATTTTAATTTTTAAACGTTGCAGATTTGTTACATTGTTCTGATTGTGTTGGAAAGTACTTCATAGTCTATGCTTGACACATGATTTTTTCTTTCTTTTTCTTTCCTTTTCTTTTATTTTACTTGCAAACTGCATTAGCTTCAACATAAAAAGATATAATATTTTAATTTTTAAACGTTGCAGATTTGTTACATTGTTCTGATTGTGTTGGAAAGTACTTCATAGTCTATGCTTGACACATGATTTTTTCTTTCTTTTTCTTTCCTTTTCTTTTATTTTACTTGCAAACTGCATTAACTTCAACATAAAAAGATATAATATTTTAATTTTTAAACGTTGCAGATTTGTTACATTGTTCTGATTGTGTTGGAAAGTACTTCATAGTCTATGCTTGACACATAATTTTTTCTTTCTTTTTCTTTTCTTTTCTTTTATTTTACTTGCAAACTGCATTAACTTCAACATAAAAAGATATAATATTTTAATTTTTAAACGTTGCAGATTTGTTACATTGTTCTGATTGTGTTGGAAAGTACTTCATAGTCTATGCTTGACACATGATTTTTTCTTTCTTTTTCTTTCCTTTTCTTTTATTTTACTTGCAAACTGCATTAACTTCAACATAAAAAGATATAATATTTTAATTTTTAAACGTTGCAGATTTGTTACATTGTTCTGATTGTGTTGGAAAGTACTTCATAGTCTATGCTTGACACATGATTTTTTCTTTCTTTTTCTTTCCTTTTCTTTTATTTTACTTGCAAACTGCATTAGCTTCAACATAAAAAGATATAATATTTTAATTTTTAAACGTTGCAGATTTGTTACATTGTTCTGATTGTGTTGGAAAGTACTTCATAGTCTATGCTTGACACATGATTTTTTCTTTCTTTTTCTTTCCTTTTCTTTTATTTTACTTGCAAACTGCATTAACTTCAACATAAAAAGATATAATATTTTAATTTTTAAACGTTGCAGATTTGTTACATTGTTCTGATTGTGTTGGAAAGTACTTCATAGTCTATGCTTGACACATGATTTTTTCTTTCTTTTTCTTTTCTTTTCTTTTCTTTTACTTGCAAACTGCATTAACTTCAACATAAAAAGATATAATATTTTAATTTTTAAACGTTGCAGATTTGTTACATTGTTCTGATTGTGTTGGAAAGTACTTCATAGTCTATGCTTGACACATGATTTTTTCTTTCTTTTTCTTTCCTTTTCTTTTATTTTACTTGCAAACTGCATTAACTTCAACATAAAAAGATATAATATTTTAATTTTTAAACGTTGCAGATTTGTTACATTGTTCTGATTGTGTTGGAAAGTACTTCATAGTCTATGCTTGACACATGATTTTTTCTTTCTTTTTCTTTCCTTTTCTTTTATTTTACTTGCAAACTGCATTAACTTCAACATAAAAAGATATAATATTTTAATTTTTAAACGTTGCAGATTTGTTACATTGTTCTGATTGTGTTGGAAAGTACTTCATAGTCTATGCTTGACACATGATTTTTTCTTTCTTTTTCTTTTCTTTTCTTTTCTTTTACTTGCAAACTGCATTAACTTCAACATAAAAGAAATTAAAACAAGGAAAATCAATAAAATAATAAAATTACTTTCTTCACATTGCACTTTCATTACTGAAAATAACTATATATCATAATATCATTAACTGTTGTGTATTTTTAAATATTACCAATAAGAAAGAAAAAAAAGATATAGGTTTTCAAAAATTTAATTACATATCTTCTTTGTGTTTTGATAACTACAAAGAATTATTTTCTATTTTGTTGTAAACAACATTATTAAAAGAAGCAAAAAATGTGTATGAAAAATAAATGTTAGCAAAAAATGTAAAGGGAAATTTTTTTGTAGTTAATTAAAAATTAATGCATAATAGGGTATATTTCGCACAAAAAATACAAAATGATTAAAAAAATATGGGCTGAAAAATAAATATTTTAAAATTTGATTACTTTTTTAAATATATTTAATAAAAATAATCCGAAGAAAAAAAATGAAAGCAAGCTTACTCTTTAAAAGAGGCAGCATTTTTCAATTAACAATAAAAAAAGAAAAGGATTATTATTAATATTTAAAAAAATTATGTTTAACTTAGTATAGTAAAAAAACTAGTCTTTGAGGACCGCCGTAATACTTGTCCATCATTGATATGCATATTATAAAATTTAAAAATCAAACATGTGTAAACTATTTTTAAAATGCATTGCAATTCCAAAATAAATTTTAAACATATATTTAAATATTTTTAATACATAGTAATGCTCTATTTTGAAATTGCGGGTACTACTTGATTATCCCTTCGATCCATGTCAACAAATTTCATAAATCGTCAAACTACTTGTATTTTTTTCAAATTGGCATAATTTTTATTTTAAATAAAGAAAGAACAAATAAATAAGTAAAAGATTAATAAAAATACAAATAAAACGTCAAATTAAAAATCCGTTCATGTCGTAAGAAACGTATGTAATGGGTTTAATATCAAATGAATATTATTATTTATCATAAGGCATTATTGGCATTCAGTCTTGTATTTTGTCGATAGTTTTTTGATCGACTAATCAGGTAGTAAAAGAAACATCTTTATAACTCCAAAAATGATAAACCTATTAACTAACCTATTACGGTGTCGGGTGAAGTATCTCATGTCCAATCTACACTATTAATATCCGACCGTATGTATGTATGTGACATACAGTCGTGCATGAAATCTACTTGAAAATGGTCTCTACATCCAAAACAGTTTATGATTTCAACAATTGTTTGGGTAATAGAAATACACAGACACTTACCCAAAGATTCAATGAGTTGGAGAAATCCGTCACAATTCTCATCAGGTTTAAAATCCCAATTTGGCTTGCTTAGTTCGTTTGTTATGTTGAAAACCAAGGTATATGTTATTAGTGCATCTTTCACACATTCTGTAATAAAGTTCTTGTTGTCAACTAGTTTCGCCATCTCGGATCCTCTCATCACAACATGCTCGGGCACAAATTGCATACTTAAATTTTTACGCTGAAAAAGTCTTTGAAACACAAACAGTTCAATTCCATCTTCCATTTGTTTGGACACACATAAGTCTCTGTCGATCACAAATACTTTATCGGATATTCTATGGTTTAAGATGTTGTTGACTTCTCTACAGAACGAATGCCACACTTCAGGAGAAAGTGAAATCCCATCTTTTATAGGGTGATATAATCCATTATCGTCACAAGCATGTCTTCTAATGTGGACGCGTGTATGTCCAAGAAAACCAGTTACTTTCAAAAAGTTTTCACCTCCAAGATGAACCATATCTTTTGGCAAAGAATCCAGTGAATAGACAGCATTCCCCGATGAACTGATGCGAGCATTCTGTGTTGTAAACTTTGGAGCACTGTTCTTATAATTTTTATTGCCTAAGTCCTTAAAAGCCCTCTTTCGCTTTATTTGTTCCATTGCACAATTATTTTCAATTTCTTGATGGGATCATTTCATTTTTTTAACTTTTAAATATAAAAAATACTAAAACAACCAAGCAGAAAAAAAAATTTCACAAACGAAATTTTCAACGTAAAGCAGCAAACAAATAGGCGACACAACACTCTGCAGAAAACTCCGAGCAACTGATAACTACATTTGTTGCCACTTGCTATATGACAAACTTTTTTTCATTACCGGTTACAGTTAATGGCCATTTAAACAACTCAACTTTACAGTTAATCACATTTTAACTCTACAAAAACAGCTCAGCTTTACAAAAGGTCCTCGTAATTGCTCGCCTAGGATGAAATCATTACATGACGTCACATTCATATTCGAACATAAGCCATCTTGTCTAAATCATGTGTTGCGGAAATTAAAACTTAAAAATAAAACTCATTAAAAGTAAATTTAATTTAAAAAAAAAAAAAACTTTAAAAGCGGTTAAAAACAATCAGTTTTGAAAATAATCAGCTTAATTTTTTAATTAATTAAATAAATTCGAATCATCGATTACGTCATCCTGAGAATAAAACATTCACCCTCGATCACATAAATATTGTCATCCCCCTTTCCCCCATAAAAATCTCCTCCGATCCCGGGAACGGAGAAATGTTGCGTTTGTTATAAATTGAAGGGAAAAAATACAGCGATCCCGAGTTGCTCATTTGTATGCCTGTCCGGCCGTCTGTCCGAACATAACAACTCAAAAACTACCCAACCGAATCGTTTGAAACTTAAAATATATAAATTTTAGATAATTGTGCTGAGTCATTTAAAACTTTATGAAAATCGGATGTATAGTTCAATTACAGGGACAATCAAAACTATTCCGTTACATTACTGTCAATCGAAAAAAAAGGTGTGGTGCAAATAATATTTCTTATTGATTTACAGAGCCGCACAAAAATATTCCATTGCATAATTATATATTGAGTCATTGTTTGGTACGTCTTTTAATAGTATTAAAAGTGTAAATAGTATTAAAATAGTGTAAAAGTTCATTAATATATCTGTTATTTTTATAAAACAAATTGCTTGCAACAAAATCACATCAGACATGCGAAAAGACCCGCTTGCTAATGTTTATCCAGTTAGAAAAATTTTATATTAAATTTAATCTATTGTGGCAATTTTTTCACCATATTCTAAACAATGCATAAAAAAAGTGAATTTCGATTTGCGATAGTAAGTCTGTTTGCCATTAAATTTACTTATAAAGAAATTACAACTGTTAAATGTTATTTACAATAACAATAAAATCAGATTTCATTTGTGGAACAGAATTGTTTGCGTAGTACATTAATAAATATCTTAAGGGCTTATTGGGTTTTATTTAGATCCCATTTTGCTAATAATGGGACATTTAATTTAAGCACATTTAATACACCTAAATTAAATTATTTGGTAATTTTATGACTCAATATCATAAATTTTTACGATGTGTTAAAATATTGAACTTTTATACTTTATAAATGCAATGATAATGTTAGTTTATTAGTTTCTTTAATAAGGTAAATAGAAAAAACGATTTTTTAAATCAAGTATAGGAAATTATCTTAGAAATTATCTTAAAAAGTTTAAGAATACAATATTTTATTTTTTCTAGAAAAACTAAAAATTTTATTGAGCATTGAAATCATTTCATCAACATTTTCAGATATCTTAATAATAAATTTATAAGAAAATAAATAAATAAAAAAAAGCTAGTCGGAGGTGGCAATCCTAATAATTTCTTCTATCTTATGCATTTTATTACTTCCTCAAAATTGCAGCATAGAAGCGGCACAGGTTAGCTTGCTTAAACCAGAGTCTAGTGAGCAACAAAAACGGATGACAGTGCCACATGTTGGGATCTCCATCACCGAAAACTAATCGGATTTTTTTTTTTATCGGGTACTAACTGAATCTGAATTTCATGAAAATCTGTGCAATAGTTCTAGAGATACATTTATTGCGAAATCGTGAAGAATACAACATAGCAGTTTCATCTGTAAGACGATTTATACCAAAAACTAAACGGCACTAATCTATATCAGAGATTATCTGATTCTGAAGTTTAAGAAAGTCCCGTGCAGTAATTCTTGAGATAGCACTATTGCGATACTCACGAATAACGCATTATGGCAGCGCCGCCTATTGAGAGATTTGCACCAAAACGTAAAAAGCACCATGTTATATCAAGTACTAGATAAATATAAAATTTTATGAAAATTCATGCATTCTTGAGATATGGCTCATGTGGAAATTGTGAATAATGCAGCACAGTAGAGCCATAGTTGAGCGATATTCACCAAAAACTAATCAGATCTGTTTATATCAATGTCTAACAGAATCTAAATGTTTGTTAAGTTTTGTGCATTAGTTCTTGAGATACAGCGCCCAAAAATATTTGTCACATATAGACAGACTCTCAGACAGACATTTTGTAAAAACATGCTTTTGGGGTTCTCTCACCCTTAAAACGTGTAAATTCGTCGAAAATCAGATTTAGAAAATTTTCATGAATCCAATAATTACTTATAAAAATAGAAGACAGTAAAAAAGACAAAAATTAAATCATTAGAAAACTTCTTTTAAATAATATACTTTTACGGTGTAATTCCAGGTGAAAATTTTGAAATTCTGTATCGTTTCCTGCTTCATAAACCCATAGTAAACTTTTTAAAGATTTGATTTATTTTCAGTTAAATTAGAAGGAAAGTTAGATATCGTGGATTTAAAGATTAAAAGAAGGTTTTTATTTTTTTTTCAAAGTCGGAAAATGTATACCATTTTATTTTACATTTCTGAAATATAAAATATTGAATTTTTTATTTAACTGGTTTTCTATTATTCATAAAAGTGCTGTTCGATAAGGTATCGCCGTTACTTTTCTGTTTGTATAAGTTAATGTGCACAAAATGTTGCATTCTTAATAATTATGTGTAATAAATATGTGGTTAATATATATTTTTTTCAAGTGCAAATCAATACATCCGCTATAAATTCGTACATAAGTAATGAACATACATACACATTCAGTATCGCTAATGAGAACAGGAGAATCAAGATGTGATAAAATACTTATAAATTTGACTTTAACTAGAAATCGCTATCCAAAGACTTCGAAATACTACAGTAGGCTAAGTAAGTCGGAAATTGCTCGTCAGTCGTAGCAAATGAGGTGCATTTGTACTATAACAAAGTTTTTAAAATATACAGTACTTCGGATACAATACAGTATCTGAAATCTTTTGTATGCCCTGTAAGTACAACTGCTTTTTATTATACTGGAATTAGCTTGTAGTAAATCTCAGCAACGTATATCAATTTCATAAAATGTGACATAGTTTAATAATATTAAAACGCATCCCAAGCAACGCCCCCCCCCCCTTTACCATAATGTAATAGAATATTTTTGTGAAGCCTTGTATTTTAATAACAAATATCTTTTGCACCATAGATTCTACAGAATGCCTATTTTCGTATACATTTCATAGATGCATATGAATTGTATTATGTTCGAAAAGTGTAATATTATTAAAATGCATTTGAAACAATTTTTCCCATTGACCAAAATATAGCGGAATACTTTTGATTGTCTCTGTAATTGAACTATGCATATGATTTTCATAAAAATAGGAATGACAGGACAAAATTAAGTAATAACTATATATTCTAAATTTCAAACAATGCGGTTGGGTGTTTATGCGTTGATGTATGCGGACAGACGGACTGCTTAAACGACGACCATAGGTGTTACGTATTTACATAATTAAGAACACGCCTAAAAAGGTATGGTAAAAAATGTTTAAGAGACAAGATGCATCAATGTTAAATATGTAGACATGTTCTTTACAAATTTCTCGCTTACATTTTAATGTTTTGAAATTTTTTTTTTAATATGTTAGGCCAGAGATATATTGTACGGATATACTTCTTGTCTTTGGTTGCAGGCTTTGTTACAAAATAATAATTATTATAAAAAATTGTAAAACACTTTGAATATATTAAAATAGAAAATATAAGATATTCTGAAAAAAAAAATTACTTTTACTTTGCTGAAAAATAAAAAATATATAAAAATTGTGAAAGCAAATAAATAAATAAATAAAATAAAATAAAATAAAATAAATAAATAAATAAATAAAAATATAAAAAAATGATAATAATTAATAAAAAAAATTATGAAAAAAAAATATGAAAGAAGAAATATGAAAGAAAAATAAAGAAAAGAAAGAAAAAAGTCCTAAAAAGTTGATAAGCAGTTTGAGCAAAAAAAGGCATAATAAAAATCATAAGAAAGATTTCTTAACACTCATTACAAAGAAAGACATATAATTAATGTAATTAAAATTCTAATTTACTTTAAACATAACTATTAGTTCTTCACAGTTTTAAAACTTTATTTTTACCTCCAGATGTTTTGTAAAAGACCTTTTTCAACTCTTTTAATGTACTGATAAAGCATTTTTTCCAGAAAACTACCTTTATATTAGTTTAATTTTATCTCTGGAAGAAATCTAAGTACTTTTTAAAAAGTTTTAATATCTGTTATATCTTTTTCAAGTCTTAGACATGCATAATCTCCAATTTATCGCACTGTTGTTATACTTTCTATGCTTTACTTAAAAGTTGCTTCTCTTTTCAATGAAAAGTGTATTTTGAAATTTTATACCGGAAATAGTAAGTGAAATGGATTAATAACAATATTTTACTCTTTCTGTGATTTTAAGATGTCCAAGACACAAAAATCTTTAAAAATTTTTAAAAAAGATTTACTGAATTAAATATTTCTTTATATATATATATATATATGCTTAAAATGACGTTTAAATCATGTATCTATCTAAAGTAGAACTGGGAACATTAATTTTTATGTTTTGGTTTGTCTTCAAAATCTAGCTTTCAAGTAATGGTTGTTACGGAAAAAAATACTTATGAAAATGCATTTTTCTTCATGATGGGTTTTTTAACCATTTTTTTTATTTAAATTGTAATAAACCAAGAAAAGTTTAAGATAAATACTTCACACTTCCAACATGATTTTTTTCATTAGTTTTACTTTAATTTTAATTCAGTCAATTAAAAAAAAGAAAAAAAAATTACCTTTAAAAATATGATTTTTTAAGGTCACGTGTTTTGTCAAAATTTTTTGCTTTAAATATTTTTAATGTTTTATTTAAATTAATATTTTAAAAAATGATGAATCAAAATTAAAGCTTATATACAAAAGCTTATATATCTGTTTATTTGCATGAAAATAAAAATTAAATTATTCAAATATTATTGTAAGTTATATCGATTTTAATTTATCCCAATTTTTAAATAAAATTTAAATTTATTTTTTTAAATATGAGTTTGTTTACTCAAAATATGGTCAGTCATCACAAAAAATACCAAAATTTTAACTCAAGAAATAAAAATTATTTTTAAATGTATTCCGGATCCCCTTAAGTTATTTAACTTTGATCACAGAAACATTCCTATCAATTAAAATGCTCTTAATTAAAGTTATTCGTTGTTGATTGTTGACTTTATATCTCAAATAATCAATTCTTAAAAAAATTCATGTTTACGTGAATTTTTAAAGCTACTTTTGAAGATTTACACTACCATTTAAGGTAGTTCTTAAATCAAATAGGCCAACTTTATGATATGAGTTTTAGTTTATGTTTATTATGTATGAAACTAGCATGTACTGTTATTCAGAAAATGTCTAATCGCACTCACACTGTAAAAAAAAAAAAAATAAAATAATAAAAAAATAAATAAATAAATAAATAAATAAATAAATAAATAAATAAATAAAAAAAAAAGAAAAAAACCCTGTAAATTTATGGGACTTTACGGTGAATTATGCAGTAAATTTACGAGCATGTCACTTTTTTCACATAAACGGGCAACATCCGTAATTTTTGTGTTTTACGGGCAAAAACCGTTAATGTAATCTCAAAGTCGTTCATATAGGTATAAAGTCAGTTTCTTTACGGACATTGTCTGGAATCACTGCTGCATCTTTTTTTCAGTGCAGTTTCCCTTTTATTGCTGAACACTATGGATTTTTCAGAAAATGATGTTGAAGTGGGCGTTTTGAACAGACTTTCCGTGCGGGGGAAGAAAAACCAATCCAAACTTGGGTGAAAATAGCCAACGTGATCAAAAGAGCTTATAACTAAATTTATTAATCAAAAAATAGGAAACTGAGTTGGAATCCAAATCGCTTCCATGATCAGGCTTTTCAATTTTATATATCTCTGATAAAAATAAATTTGGGAATGTGTCAAAATGTTTTTCGCTTGTTGAGCAGAGCAGTTAAGAACAACTTTAATAAATTTTGGAATGATTTTTTCAATTAAAATTAAATAAATTTTTATTTATAAGGATTCTGTTTAAAATTTATAACATCACCCAAAAACTCACAATATATTTTTTTAGTATTTTATAGAGTTAGGAAAGTTGCAAATACAATGCTCTGGTCATAAAAATGTAGAAATATTTCCTAAGTGAAACTTTTCCCCAGGACTTTTTCTTCAATTCTAAGAAAGCTGAAAAAATACAAATGCATGGGCAAATGAAAAAAAAAAAAATAATAATTCTTTTAAAAATGTTGTTTTGATTTTCTACGAGCAACTTGGTTTTCTACTTTTAGAGCAAAATAAAGTATTTATAAATCATTTTCAACTGTACTATTGCAAATCGGAGTATTAAATTAATTTTTACATTAATTTATTTCAGTGATACTTTAAAGTATCGTAGGGGCATAATGAGTTAAAAATAAAATTGAATGTTAAATACAGTATAAGAATTTAGAGTGCGTAGCTTCATCACTTGTTCTGGCATGCTTTATAACTCCTGCAATTGAAAATTACATATTTGGAAATTAGAATTATTGCTATTATATGATATTAACTGAATGTACATAAATAAATATATACAATTTTAGCAAAACTCAGAATGATAGAAGGTTTTTTCTAATACACTCCTATCACTTATTCTGTTTTTGTTTTGACGTTACGATTATTACTACAAAACTTTTATCATTAGATTTTGACTTTTTTTCTGATAAAACTAATTTGATATTTTATATGTTTATAGTAATTTTTAAAAGTGGTATTTTATATCGTTTGCAGTAAAAATCTGACAGAAAATTATTTTTTGGCATATTTTAGTAATATTGTTGTCAAAATATAAGTTTGAGTTATTAGATAATTTCAATGTGGCTGCTTGTTATTGTAAATCAGTATAAAAAATTTTCTGCTATATAACCGAGGGTAAAATTGTGTTCGATTATCTGAGAATTGCTCTTCTAAAGAATAAAATTCCATATTTTTTTGGAAAGAATTTTTATTCCTTCGTTTTTTTGAAAAACTCACTGGTTCAACCCTCAAACTTTTATCATTAAATCCATCATTCGCGCCCATTGACAAATACATTAAAATTTCATTTAAAGAGGGAATGGGTCTGAGATATTAAGAAAACGCATATTTTGCGATTTTTTTTTTTTTTTTTTTTTTTTTACAGAATACCTTATTTATTAATGTTTTTTAACTTATTGAACATTATTGAGCATTATTCTAAGAATGTTCTGCTTCATTTTCATTAAAAAACATCGAAAATTTAGCCAATTGTAGTGGTGAAAACCGAGTCACCTCAAAAAAAAGTTTCCACTCGGTAATCAGGATAAATCATGGCTTCATCTGAAATTAAAAAACCTCATTTCTTTATTACATAAGTTTATCTCAATTTTGAATAAAGAATTTTTTTTATTTATCAATTACAACTTATTTTTCATTTAAACTAAAAGAAAATTTTTTGCCAAAAATCAAAGTTAAAATTAGAGTTTTTTTTATTTTAATCCGAAAATTCACCGAAAATTCAATCAACATCAATATTTTCTTAGTTCTTTCGTAAAAATTCAAGATAAACTTACCTACAAAAATTATCCTATAAGTGTTTTTTTTTTTTTAAATTTTAGATGAAACAATCATGGGTTATCATGACTATTGCATGGAAATTTTTTTGAGGTGACTCGGTTTCACTACTATCACTGGCTGAATTTTCAAAATATCTTTTGTTATAAAAATGTAGCAGAATATTCTTAGAATAATGCTTAATAATGTACAATAAGTTTAAAAATATTAATAAAGAACTCTGTGAAAAAAGAGAAAAATATATGCTTTATTTAGTATCTTAAACCCTTGTCCCCCTTTACTATATATAAAAAAGGTTTTGGCAGATTTTTCTCAATACGCCTAAACAAAACTTTTTAATGACTATCAAATAAAACATGTTTGATTAAACGAAAGTTTTACATTTTTAAATGTTAAAGAGATTATTTTGATCCATCCAGAAAACAAATGAAGGTGTATTACATAACTTTATCGAAATGTCAACATATGTAAGAAGTTGCTTAAAAGATTATTGCTGTTGGCGCTTTAAAATTACTATAGTTTAAAGATTATAGAATGAGTGAATAATTTATTAGGGCAGGAGAAAATAAGCTTTTGAAATTTAAAAAAATGCAGTTCTTACACCAAAAACATTTGTCTTGCTGAAGAAGTGTCTTTTCAAACTTTTTTTTTTTTTTTTTTTTTTTTTTAAACATAAAAATAAATCTATCACTGGGATTAAAATGTTGAATTTAAAAGGATGTTCAAGCAATTTCTTTCTTACTTATTTTTACTAAAATGCAGGAAAAATTGTAAGTAACATTTTTTTGCAAGTTGTATTGTGGATTTTATTTAGATAATTTAATTTGAACAATTTTTAATTTGATTAAAATAAGTAACTTTCTTTTATAATTATTTTAAATTTATTTTTTTTGGTGCTACCATATATGAAATAATTTAATATTAAGCGAAGCCCTCTGTGCTATCTGTGATCGCACTTACACTTCTAAGGAAGTCCTCATTGGTTTAACTTTCAATACTGTATCATTAAATCCATCATTCCCGCCAATAAAGACAGATACATAAATTTTTCATTTAACATAAAGAAGTTTTGTCGATTTTTTCCCATTTTGTCTAAACAAAACTTTTTAGTGACTACGAATTAAATAAGTTGTTTGATTAAGCGAAGTTTTACAATTTGAAATGTTAAAGATATTATTTTGATTCATCCATAATAAAATGAAGATGTATTACATACCATTATAGAAATGTCAACATATGTAAGAAGTTGATTAAAAGATTATTGCTGTTGGCACTTTAAAATTACTGTAGTTTAAAGATTATAGGATGAATGAATAATTTATTAGAGCAGGTTGAAGTAAGCTTTTGAAATTAAAAAAAAAATGCAGTTCACACACTAGAAACATTTGTCTTGCTAAAAAAGTGTCTTATCATTTAAACATAAAAAATCTTAAACAAAAATAAATCTATCACGTGGGATTAAAATGTTGAATTTAAAGGGATGTTTAAGCAATTTCTTTCTAACTTATTTTTATTAAAAGGCAGGAAAAATTTGTAAATAACTTTTTTTTTTTTTTCAAATTTACACATTTAACATTCTTTTTGAAAAGCCGTCGTCCTCTGGGCGTACAAAGGTCTATCTGTTCTTATTTAAAAACAATTTTAATGATCTAGAACTGAAGAATAACCTGAAAAAAAAAGACAAAACGTTAAAATTGATAAAAAAATAAGCTCATAAGAACAGATTTTTTATTACAATAAATATTACACATGTGGTTCTGTGGAAATTACAATTAAAAATCGAGAATTTTATATAATATAAAAAGTTACACACAAAAAAATTATATTAATTTAAAATAACGAAAATAAGACTGTTTTTCGAATAAATGAATTATTTAATTAAAAGAAATTTCGTATTTTTTTGCAATTTAAGGGTTTATATTATTTTATCACTGATAATATTTTTTGGAATTTAGTTTTCTTTGTATTTAGAAACTTATTGCGATTTATTAATGATTCAGCATTTGAAATTGTTTATGACATTTTTTTTCGTTTTTTTTTTTTTTTTTCCGTTTTTTTTTTTTTTTTTTTTTTTTTTTTTTTTTTTTTTTTTTTTTAATTATTTATATCTCCGCTAATTTTTTTTTCATTTTAGATGTTAAAAAAATTTGGAATTTTGGATTATACTTACATAAATTGATTGCTACTTTTAAATTTGTTTAAAATAAGTAACTCCCTTTTCTAATTATTTAAAAATTGAATCCATGAGTGCTTACATATATGAAAAAATTTAAGAATTATAAAATAAGTTTCGATTTATTAATTAAAGGATAAATTTTTTGAAACAAATATTAAATGAAACCCTCTGTACAATCTATGACCATGCTTATCCAATTGTTTCGAAATACTCAATTTAAATAAATTTCGTATTTTTTGCCAATTGTAAGATTTATATTATTTTTTTTACTCACTGACCTTCATAATATTTGTTGGAATTAAATTTTCTTTGTATTTAATAAATTATTGCGATTTATTATTGATTCTACATTTTAAATCTCGTTTAAATATTATTTTTTGTTTTTAGGAATTTTTTTTCTTATTTATTTCTACGCTAAATTTTTTTTTTCATTGTGGATTTTATTTAAACAATTTAATTTGAACAATTTTTAATTTGATTTAAATAAATAACTTCCTTTTCTAATTATTTTAAAATTAAATTTATTGGTCCTACCATATATGAAAGAATTTAATATTAAACGATACACTCTATGCGATCTTTGATCGCACTTACGCACTTACTAAGAAATCCTCACTGGTTTAACTCTCAATACCGTATCATTAAATTCACCATTCTCGTCAATAAAGACAGATACATATTTTTTTCATTTAATATAAAGAAGTTTTGTCGACTTTTTCTCAATTCGCCTAAAAAAAAAACTTTTTAGTGACTATCAATTAAAATATACTGTTTGATTAAGTGAAGTTTTACACTTTTAAATGTTAAAGAGATTATTTTAATACATCCAGAGAAAAATGAAGGTGTATTACATAACTTTAAAGAAATGCCAACATATGTAAGAAGTTGCTTAAAAGATTATTGCTGTTGGCGCTTTAAAATTACTATAGTTTAAAGATTATAGAATGAATGAATAATTTATTAGGGCAGGAGAAAATAAGCTTTTGAAATTTAAAAAAAAATGCAGTTCTTACGCTAAAAACGTTTGTCTTGCTGAAGAAGTGTCTTTTCAAACTTCTTTTTTTTTTTAAACATAAAAATAAATCTATCACGTGGGATTAAAATGTTGAATTTAAAATGATGTTTAAGCAATTTCTTTTTTACTTATTTTTACTAAAATGCAGGAAAAGTTTGTAGATTACATTTTTTTTAAAAATTTGAATATTTACACATTTAACATTTCTTATAAAAAGAAGATTTTATATAATATAAAAAGTTACACAAAAATAATATATTAATATCAAATAACGAAAATAAGACATTTTTTTCCGAATAGTATTGTAAATAATAATTTTTAAACAAACTTAATATATTACTGGAAACGTTAAAAAAAACCCACATATGATACATTAGAGTAGCATATTCTATTGCAGTTAGTAGTAATCTAGATTAATTATGTTTTTAGCAGTTTAAAAAGTTTTGTCTAAATAAAGATCGCTTTATTTATGTTAGGTATATAGTGCCAGAAAAAAACATCTTGACACTCAATGAAAAATGAGAATTTTGTGACGGGTGGTCTTTATTGATACGTTCATTAATAATGTTTATTTGTTATTTCTGCAGCTCTTATTGTTAGTAATAACAATAAATCACAATTTCAAAACATACCAGACATGGCTAAAGTCTTTCTTGGTCTTTTTGAACTGATTTTTAGGTGCGTTCGTAATTATGTAAATACGTAGCACCTATTGTTGTCGCTCAGTCCGTCCGTCTGTCTGTCCGTCTGTCCGTCCGCATATAACAACGCAAAAACTATCCAACCGAATCGTTTGAAATTTAAAATATATAATTATTACATAATTTTGTCGAGTCATTTCAAATTTTATGAAAATCGGATGGATAGATCAATTACAGGGACAATCAAAAGGATTCTGTTACATTACGTCAATGGGGAAAAAAGTTTCAAATGAATTTTAATCGTTTGAAATTTAAAATGTATATATATTACATAATTTTGTCGATTCGTTTCAAATTCTATGAAAATCGGATGCATAGATCAGTTACAGGGACAATCAAAAGTATTCCGTTACATTACAATCAATGGGAAAAAAAAGTTTCAAATTCATTTTAATCGTTTTAAATTTAAAACGTTTAATTATTACATAATTTTGTAGAGTTATTTCAAATGTTATGAAAATCGGATGCATAGATCAATTACAGGGACAATCAAAAGTATTCCGTTACATTACGATCAATGGGAAAAAATGTTTCAAATGCATTTTAATGGTGTTACACTAATATGAACATAATATAATTGACATGAATCTATGATGTATGTACTAAAATCTATATTCTGTACAATCTGGGATGCAGAGAATATTTATTATTAAATTACAGGACCACACAAATGTATTCCACTAAATCATGTTATACGGGGAAACATTGTTTGGGGCGTGTTTTAATTATATTAACCTACTTCACATTTTATGAATAAGATATACGTTAATGAAGTATAATAAAAATTACTCCCTGCATATTTACAGGAACACAAAGATTTCGACCACTATACTGTATCCAAAGTACGCTCTGCTATATCAGCAAGATCTGAATATTTTAAAACTTATAGTACGAACGCACCTCATTTGCTACGCTTCACGTGCAATTTCCAACTTGTTTATTTAGAGTACTGTCATGAGGTAAATAGGCGTTTCTTTTCTTTGGACGCAGTTAGTTTGCTATCTATAGCGTTACGACTTACAGGAAGATTTTGTTCTAATAAAGCTAAAACACGAAGTTATTTAACAGTTGTAAGCTTTTTATGTCGATTATGTGCACTAAAAGAGTTTTCTTTTTGTAGAGAAAATAATAAAAAAAATCCTCTTTTTAAACCATTAGCAGAACGAAAAAAGTTGGAAATTGCACGTGAAGCGTAGAAAATGAGATGCGTTCGTACGAAAAGAAAGTTTTAAAAATATCACTCTCATGTATCAATCTCATAAAATTGTAAATAGTTAATTACAATTAAAATGCGTACCAAACAATGTTCTCCCTAGACCATTATGTAATGGAATACTTTTGTGTGGCCTTGTAAATCAATAACAATTGTTCTTTGCAACACAGATTATGAAAAATGTATATTATAATATGTATTTTATAGATGCATATTTTATTATGTTCGAATGAGTGTAACACCATTAAAATACACTTGAAACATTTTTCCCCATTGACCGTAATGTAACGGAATACTTTTGATTGTCCCTGTAATGATCTATGCATCCGATTTTCATAAAATTTTAAATGACTCGACAAAATTATGTAATAATTACATATTTTAAATTTCAAACGATTCGGTTGAGTAGTTTTTGCACTGTTATATGCGGACAGACGGATGGACTGAACGACAACTATAGGTGCTACGTATTTAGATAATTACGAACGCACCTAAAAAGAAGAGAACCCTAAGTCATGTTAAGCTTTAAGGACCACCATTCCACATAATCAATACATGATAGAAACTCTCAGCCGCCTCTTCCATGTCAAACTAAAAAATAAAATATAATAAAACATTCGAATACTGATATTGTGGCATAAGTGTCAAGACTCTTTTTGCTGACACTGTAGTATGTACGCTAGATTCTACCAAAAAATTCAAGATTTCCTTTTCAATTCGCAATAGCACGGAAAAGTTGCGAATTCGAGTGACTAAAAACTGGACTAAAAAAATAAATAAAATTGTTTTATATCTTCCGGTGACTAAAAAAGGAACATGTTGGAAATTGCACATGAAGCGTAGCAAATGAGGTGCGTTCGTACGATAACGAAGTTTTAAAAATATCACTCTTATATATCAATCTAAAAAAATTGCAAATAATTACAATTAAAATTCGCACCAAACAATGTTCTCCCTATACCGTTATGCAATGGAATACTTTTGTGTGGCCTTGTAAATCAATAACAAATATTCTTTGCACCGCAGATTATGCAAAATGTATTTTATAATATGTATTTTATAGATGCATATCAATTTTATTACGTTCGAATAAATGTAACACCATTAAAATGCATTTGAAACATTTTCCCCCATTAACCGTAATGTAACGGAATACTTTTGATTGTCCCTGCAATTGAACTATGCATCCGATTTTGATAAAATTTGAAATAACTCGACAAAATTATGTAATGATTATGTATTTAAAATTTCAAACGATTAAAATGCATTTGAAACGTTTTTCCCCATTGACAGTAATGTAACGGAATCCTTTTGATTGTCCCTGCAATTGATATATGCATCCGATTTTGATAAAATTTGAAATAACTCGAGAAAATTATGTAATGATTATGTATTTAAAATTTCAAACGATTAAAATGCATTTGAAACTTTTTTCCCCATTGACCGTAATGTAACGGAATCCTTTTGATTGTCCCTGTAACTGATCTATGCATCCGATTTTCATAAAATTTGAAATAACTCGACAAAATTATGTAATAATTATATATTTTAAATTTCAAACGATTCGGTTGGGTAGTTTTTGCGTTGTTATATGCGGACGGACGGACAGACAGACAGACGGACGGACAGACGGACGGACTGAAAGACAACAATAGGTGCTACGTATTTACATGATTACGAACGCACCTAATAAAATTGACATAAAAAGTTATTAAATCTTTTAGATATTTAAATCACAAGATATTAAGAAATAAACCTTTTACATATAAACATTTAAATAAACAATTTTATTTTACTTGGTAGGTGTAACGAAAAATTATAAACAAATATTGACATGTTTCGATTCCATCTTATAAGAACCATAATCAACTAACGTGAAACGATTCGTATTTTTATTTTTATTTTTATTTTATTATGATTATGGTTCTTATAAGATGGAATCTAAGCATGTCAATATTTGTTTTTAATTTTTCGTTACACCTATCAAGTAAAATAAAATTGTTCATTGGAATAAAATTGGTTTATATTTTCTGGTCGCGCATGCGTTGTGAAATTTACGAAGAAGATGAAAAATTCGCATTATTATATATATTTTTTTAATTAGCCCTTTCACGAATGTAATTCTTCTGTATTATAATAACAAAATATAATGCTAAATCGATCAACATCTTCCGGTCGCATATTTGTCCTAAATTTTGGAGAGCATTACATTTTTATGATCATCCTTCATCTTACTTAGCTTGTCAATATTGAAGTATAATAATTCTTTAATTATTAAAAAAGAGCTTAATGCAATATAATGAATATAAAAAGTGAGCAACGTTAAAAAGGTATTAATTATATTAAAATAGCAGAAGACCGGTTTCGGTAGCATATAGCATAACGTCGTCAGTGCTGAGAATGGTAGGAAATTTGCTCATATAAATAGGAGAGACAGGGAATTGGAGATAACCAATGGGATGGCAGAGGACTGCTGGCCAATAGGAGAACGTACGTGGAAAGGGATCGAAGGAGAGAGAAGAAAGTCAAAGGCAGGGAAAAGAAAAAAAAAATAAGAAAAAGATATTTTAATGTAATATTGCCAGCAGTTCGATAGTGGAGGGATCGAGAAATATTACATTAAAACATATTTTTCTTAATTATTTTTTTTCTTTTTCCTCTTTTTGACCTTTTTCTCTCTCTTTCGATTACTTTTCACGTGCGTTCTCCTATTTTCCAGCAGTCCTCCGCCATCCTATTAGCTACTTTCAATCCCCTGTCTCTCCTATATATATGAACAAATTTCCTATCTCCCTCAGCACTGACGACGGTATTCTATATTCTACCGAAACCGGTCTACTGCTAGTTTAATATATTTGGTGCCTTTTTAACGTTTCTCACTTTTTATATTCATAATAGCTCTTTACAACTTTAGAGCACATGCGCGACTAGTAGGTCTTGCTGGATTTAAATAATATTTCAGCATTATGTTTGTTATTATAATACATAGGTATTTCATCTATATCATTCGCGAAAAGACTAATTAAAAAAAAAAATTATGTAACAATGTGAATTTTGCAACATTTCGTCAAACATTACAGCGTACGCGCAATTGGAAGATACAAACCAATTTTATTTTATTTTTTTTACCGAATTTTTAGTCTTTCTACAATACTCTATATATTTGAAGCTGAGTATTATCAAAATAAAAAGCTTATGGTTCTGAATACTATTACATTTAAAAAATCTCCTTCGAGTTATTCAGTTGTAAATTTCTTGCTATTATATAAAGCGAAGAAAATCATTAAAAAATATTGGTTATGAAAGACGTAATGATTAGTACTTCTGAAAATATACCATATTACTTACCCATCATATGTAGTATAGAGTAAGTCTTGCAATCGTTTTTAAAATCAAATTTTTTTTTCTGACGGATGCACACGTTTTAGACACTGGAGATTTCGAAAAACATATTTTAAGAAAAAAAAAATTGCCTTCTGTCTGTCTGTCTGTGTGTCTGTAAACGCTCTATTTCCCGAACAAATTGAGATAGAAACTTGAAATTTTGTATGTACTTAGTATGTAAAAATGGGAAGAAGCCTACTTAATATTTCCAACCTCGATTATCCGGAACTATTTTTTTCGGACTCTCAAAAATTTGTTCTGATGAAAGGTACATAAAAATTCTCGAATTTTTTTATTCTAAGGAGTGATCGTAAAAGGCAATAAAATAACACAAATTTTGCATAAAGACCAAAACGATCGAATTATTACTTGCCGAGATATCTGTAATCCTGTTTTCCACATTTTTCGATTTTTCATGACCCTGTATTTCATTCAAAATATATTTTAATTGGAAATGAGACACTTAATCCGACGGAATGAACTGTTAGCTAAGAAGATTATTATTTTTGGAGTTATAAGGATTGTTCTTTTTCACAATTCAGTACTACCTGAGTAGTTTGGCGTGTTGCATAATTTGTCTAAATAGATACATCAGTAACTCATTAATAGAGCATTACTATGCATAATAAAAATATTTAAATACACATTTAAACTTTGTTTTGGAATTGCAATGCATTTTATAAATCATTTACAAACGTTTTATTTTCATGTAATATACATGCATATGTACAGGGTGTTTCAAAAATGACCGGTATATTTGAAAAATGAATAAAAACTAAACGGGCAGCGAAAGAAATACAACGTTTGTTGCAATATGCTTGGGACAACAGTAAATTTTGAGGCAGATAAACTTTCGAAATTAGTTACAATTTTCAACAACAGATGGCGCTGCAGGCGATTTTATTGCTGTTATATTATTGCTGCGTATGGTGGATATGTGGAAAATATCGTATTTTAGATTTTTTCAGACTGCAGCGCCATCTGTTGTTGAAAATTTTAACTAATTTCGTAACTTTGTCTGCCTGAAAATTTGCTGTTATCCCAAGCATATTGCAACAAACGGTGTATTTCTATCGCTGTCCGTTTAGTTTTTATTGATTTTTCAAATTTATCGGTCATTTTTGGAACATCCTGTATGATAAGTAAGTATTACGGTGGCTCCCAACGACTAGTTTATTGTTGCACACGAGAAAGTTTAACAAGGGTAACTAACAAGGCTCGACATGTACCGGAGCAAACCGGAACGATGTTCCGGTTCGTGAAATTATGACAAATATCGTTCCGATTCGTGAAATTATTAAAACACACTGCTACTGTTCCGGAAAATCATTTATAATTTCCCTCCCAGTTCAGCTTCATCGGAAAAAATGCCTTGTTAAAACTTGAAGAGATGCACTTAAGGCTGCTGGTCACTGATTATTTCCGAATTCCTTTTATTGAAAAATTGTAAATGAGTCGTAACGACTAAAACTGGAGGAACCTCTCTATTTAATTACTTTCATTAACCTCTTCAGACCTGAGCATAAAATAACTGTACAAATATCTATTTATTGCTTTTGCATAATCGAAATGACACTACAGATGACAGAAAGAGTCATTTTTATGAAATCAGTATTTTAGGGGACTGGTAAGTTAGGTTTACAATTATGGATGTAAAAATACTAATCCCCTTAAAACATCACTTTAACTATAAGTAATATAAATTTACGCAATAACAAAATAAAGATCTTTAAACAAGTAAATGATCAGCAAATTATCAAAATTTTTTATTGTAAAGCATTTAAGTTAAATAATCATGAATATTTCTTACTTTTTTGGCCACAATGTCTTGAAGGTATTTTCGAAACTCGCATGAAGGTAATATTTCTTTTATGAGGTAATATTCATCAGTGCTGACATTTATTGGTTTAGTTTTAAAGCAAAAATCATTCAGCTTTATAGAAGTGAAGAAAAAATGCAAAAAATCCAAACAGTTTAGTTTTTATGAGGAAAAGAATGGAGGTGCACATTTGTGTACCTCAGGTCTGAAGAGGTTAGCGCAAAGATAATACTAATAAAGAGAGGTAAGAAAATTCTCTTGCCTCATATTGTCTTATTCCAACCTCCCAGATCCACAAACATCTTTCTCTGTTGATATGAGATGCAGTTGAACATATTCGCTGACACACACTCACTGAAATACAAGCTAAAGTGTAAAGAAAATATGAAGAATGTATTAACTATTTTCTTCCTTTTTTTATCAATGAAGTATTTATCCATAATTACCGTAAAATGGGGGTGAATCGGAACACTTTTCAACTTTAACGTTAAAAAAAAGCAACAACTGATTTTTTATTTTTTTTATTTTTCTACTAGAAACTTTGGTCTTGTTTTGTTCTTTACTTTTTAAGAAAAAACGAAACATTTTTACTGTTTATATGTATATTATTTTTTTAATGGTGTTCCGATTCACCCCCGCAGATAGGGGTGAATTGGAACAAATGTTATAATCTTTATTTATTCCGATTCAAACTTTAATTGGGTTAATAAAAACAGGTAATATCGATAAGGGGGGAATAGGAACACGTAGTTACTGTGAAACCAAGCCTTTATTTTATATACAGGTAGAGATATGCCTTTTTAAAAATTAAAAAACAACTTTGAAATCAAGAAAAATTAAAATTTACTTTAAGAAATTATATTCAAATTGCAGAAGTAGAATTTAATACAAATTCATCCCTGTTCTGTATTATCCTTTACCAGTAGTCATTGGGTAAATGAATCTATTGAGTAGCCCCAATAGCTGCATGCATACTATCTACTAATACGCCCTGATTCCCAACCCTTAGTACTGTTTCCATCCCTCTCTTTTTTTAATTGGTTTTTCATTTTGAGATATTTGTGTAATGTTATGGATGTCAGAGAATAATTCTGTGCAGTTTTTCTAACTAATTTGCTATTTTTAAATTCTTTTATTGTGTGTTCCATGTCTGTTGGATTAGGCTTTGACTTTTTTGTTTAACCAAGTAATTTCTTGGCACCTTTAAACTCCTCAGGTAATTAGATCAAACAAAATATTGTTACAGTACATATTCATACATATGTTTTCAGATATTACATGGAACTATTACTGTATAGCAAAATAAACCATGGGAGAAAACGTATTCCGATTCATCCCGTAAATCATAAACCTCTGATGTTGCAAGCCATTTTTCATTTTTTCATCATGCAGTTTAGAAATAAGTAGTATTTAATACAGCATATCGTCTACAGGTCTATCATTAATTAAAAATCCTCTCTCTTCGGTTTAGAATACGAAAAATATTGTAGTTACATACAAAGTTTTGAAGACGTTGAAAAAATGAGGTTTTTGAAGATCCTCTTGAAGCTTTTTTATGTACACCAGTAGAGGTGCGAACAAGTCAAAACTGAATTTTCCAACTCCTAATGTTATCATCTTCTTATAAAAAAATTGGCAACTAAAAATATCATCGCATATATTTATAATGAATTTATTTGTATGACCGAGAAGTTTCGTTCCTGTTCACCCCGTTGTTCTTATTCACCCCATTTTACGGTATTTTAGATGTGTAATGAAAAGTAAATAGGTGGGTACGGGTTAAGGGATTTTTTATATGTTTCTAGGTTAAAGATATTTAAGGGCAGAGGGAAAACAAAACATTTGTCCCTTCACACTGTGAGACTTCATAAAGACTGGGTAAAAATCAATGCACATTTACAATCGGGATTGAAGTCCTCAAATGTCCTGTGGCATCGGTCTGGGAAGTAACAGAAAACTGCAGAAATTAAAGATTGGGTGACTACAGGTACATGCTAGAGAAAATAGAAAAGAATAAGAGTCTGGGATAAAAATAATATAAAGTTTCTTTTACCGTATATTCCTATATGCACTGTAAAAAAAATTTAAGATGTTACTAAATTTTTTTTTAGTAAATTTGTATTCCACAGAATTTTTTAGTAACTATTACAAACTTTTTTTTGCAAGTGAAACAAACATTTCTGTTGTAAACTGAACAAAAGAATTTTTTGTATAACTAACTTAAAACTTTTTAGTATGAGCCACCAAGCAAATTTTAGTAATAGCTCCAAAATTATTTTTAATAATAAGCCGCAACAGATGGCAGCACCAAACATTGCTAACTGCTCCGACAGGACTTTCATAATCCCTTTATTTAAAGAGTACTTACACTGCATACATTCAAGGGCGTATTTGGTGGCGTTCAGCAGCGAACCCGGGACCTTTCAGCCTGGAGATCGGTGCTATGACCACCAAGTGAGTTTTAGTAATAGCTATTAAAAATATCAAACTATTAACTCTATTCGTTGCTAGCTTTTTTCTAGTAATTCTTACAGATTTTCTAGTAAACGAGTAAGATTACTGAAAAATGTTTAGTAATTACAAGGATCACTAAAATTTTTTTTAGTAGATCGACCTTTTTTTACAGTGTGTATCTTTTCCCCTGCATATTGTTAAGTCTATGGACATTTGATACATTTTTATATTCAAAATATCTCCTCAGGAAATTAATATTTTTAGCTTCAGGATTTTTTTTCAGTTTTTTTCTTCTTTAAGCATGTCTTTTTTTTTCTTAGTTTCCAAAATATCTCTAAAAGCTGCGCTTAATTTTATATGAGGTGTTAAAAATTTTCTCCCACTTTGTCTATTTTCAAAATATAAGATATCAAATTAAGCAAATATTTTAGAAAAATTTTGAGAACTAAGAAAACAAGTTGGAAATTGCACGTGAAGCGTAGCAAATGAGGTGCGTTCGTACGATAACGAAGTTTTAAAAATATCACTGTCATATATCAATCTCATAAAACTGTAAATAATTACAATAAAAATGCGCACCAAACAATGTTCTCCCTATATCATTATGCAATGGAATACTTTTGTGTGGCCTTCTAAATCAATAACAAATATTCTTTGCACCACAGATTATGCAAAATGTATATTATAGTATGTACTTTATAGATGCATATAAATTTTATTACGTTCGAATGAGTGTAACACCATTAAAATGCATTTGAAACATTTTTCCCCATTAACCATAATGTAACGGAATTCTTTTGATTGTCCCTGTAAATGAACTATGCATCCGATTTTGATAAAATTTGAAATAACTCGACAGAATTATGTAATAATTATGTATTTAAAATTTCAAACTATTAAAATGCATTTGAAACTTTTTTCCCCATTGACCGTAATGTAACGGAATCATTTTGATTGTCCCTGTAATTGATCTATGCGTCCGATTTTTACAAAATTTGAAATAACTCGACAAAATTATGTAATAATTTTGTATTTAAATTTCAAACGATTCATTTGGGTAGTTTTTGTGTTGTTATATGAGGACGGACGGACAGACAGACAGACGGACGGACAGACGGACGGACTGAACGACAACAATAGGTGCTACGTATTTACATAATTACGAACGCACCTAAAAAGGACATTCTTTAAGAAGAGAAAATTGAAAAAAGAAGTTAACAATATTAACTTTTTGAGGCAATATTTTGAGTTTAAGAATGCATCAAACGTCCATAGATTTAAGATTACGGAGGGGAATTCGAAAAAATGAGTGATCAGCGGGCTTAATATCACTGCGATATACAATAACCCACTCCAGTGAGCGTGGTCGAATGCTAGAAATCGAGGAATAACGGAATGGACAATGGGCCCCAAAAATGAAGGAGATTAGATAAAAAAAAAAGAGGCATTTGCTAACAACTAAGGTCGCACAATATCCACAGAAAAACACCCGGATGATAATGTAAAGATCATGGGATCGTTTTTTTCAAATACCACGTTTAAATTTTAATATTATTACATAATTTTTTTTTCATAGGTTAAGTGAGGACGATTTACAACTGGCCTAGTTTTTATTTTTTTCAATTTTGCTTATATATTTTTTATATTATGATAGTTACAATTTCAGAATCAGTTTAAACCGGTTTTGATTGAACCGGTTAATTTTTTTAAACTGAAATCAAAATTGAAAAAGTAAAAACTAGACCGGTTGTTGATCGTCCTCAACTATCCTGTGCAAAAAAAAAAAAAAAAAAAAAAAAAAAAAAAAAAAAAAAAAAAAAAAAAACGTCAAAATGTTAAAATTTGAACGAGATATTTGAAAAGAACGCTCCGATAGACTTTACATTACCATCTGGGTCTTTTTCTGTGACTAGTGTTGCGCCTTAAGAGCCTACAATAGTCACAGAAAAAGTACTCAAAAAGACCCGGATGATAATGTAAAGTCTATGGGAGCGTTCTTTTCAAATATCTCGCTCAAATTTTAATATTTTTGCATGATTTTTTTGCACAAGATAGCTGAGGGCGACCCACAACCGGCCTAGTTTTTACTTTTTTGATTTTGCTTATATACAGTCACCGCAAAAAAAATCTTGACATTTGAGATTTTAGACGTTTTGTTGAATATCTAGAAATATACATGAGGAATTATTCTGAAACTTCAGGTGTGTAAACAATATAGCACAGGTCATATATTTTCGTGAAATTTTTTTGCCGAAGTCCCATAGGGGACCGTCAAAAAATTGAAAAAGAATGAATATCTTTTGGATGACCCTGTCAAAACTAATGTAGCAAAAGCATTCCAACTGCAGATTATCATTAAGTGACTTATTGTAATTATGTGTGTTCATTTTTATGCGGATAGCATGTATACCCGTAGAGAAATTAAGGTTTTTATAAAAACAGTCCCAATTTTTTTCAAGATTTTTGCTTATTATTTGCAGAGTTCTTAATATAAAATAAAGTTTTTTCCTGAACTTATGACAAACAATATTATAAATAATACCCTGCAACCAGAATTTAAAAAAAATAATAATTGTATGAATAATGAACAGGTTTACTAAATAAATTTTCATTGCGCATGCGTAAAAGTTATGCAAATTTTGATTGCATATTGTGTTAGCTAAAGGTATGGAGCAACTTTTGTAAAAGTCTCAGAATCGCAGCTTAAAAATGCTGAAAATTATCGCGGATGGAATCTGATGAAAATCCGTTGTTTCGAAAAAGACGCAAAAAGATAAGGGGTTGTATCCAAATATAGTAGTGAGCGCGATAGTATGTACTACATAATATTGCGCGCACTACTATAACATAAACTTTACAATTTATACTATTGTATTTCTCTTGCATATATACATTCAAATAGGGATCTGAATATTTTTGTTTTAGATTCGGTAGCATCTTGAAAACCTAGATTGCGATTTGAGAAAACTGAAACATATACTGCAACAAATACTCCAAAAATTTTTCCGAAAATCAGAAACAGCAAAAGAAATTTTGTTTTTATAAATGCTTTATTCGATATAAAAAGTATGCAAGTGAAAGAGCTGGACATTAAATATTACAAATAGACTTGAAAATAAAAATAACATAATTATTAAATGGTGTACAAAATGTTGCAAAATTTAAAAGCTATACAAACAGTAAAGTTTAAGAAATTCAACGTTTCGATCTTCGTCTGATCATCTTCATCAGGAAAACAAACATCTTTACATTGCTTCCAAACAGAGTAAAACCGCCTTGAAATTCAAAAATTCACTATATTACAAGCCGATTAGTGCTTCAACCAATAATAAACAAGAAAACATCCGTTGCCGACATCTACATGAAAAAATTAGAATGAACATTCAAATAGTTTATCAAAGAAGAAACAGAAAAAAAACAGAGAAAAAAAAAGATACCAGCTTTTTAATTGGTATAATTCTTTAACTGTTATGATTGCTTAATATGAAGAAAGCGATTGGGAATCATGGATATTTCAAGAGAAGGTAATACATGTTTCAGCACATAGTTTAGGAAATGTTTGGTTTTGTTTACGAATGTAGCAATTGATAATTAATCGTTTTTTAGCTCAAAAACTATCAAAGCTGAGAGCTAATCTGGTACAGATACCGTATGTACGCATGCACGTATGTATGTACGTCACGCGATAGTTCCTGATAGAAATATTAATTGGTTTCAAACTTTGTAAAAAAGGTCCTTTTGAGAAGATTCTTTCCTGAATAGTTTTGAAGATTCATATATTAAATGTAAAAGAGAGGGACGGGAATCTAACGTTTTACTTAATTTACATAAATGGTTTTTCATACAGAAATTTTCAATTTCCTATTTGATGTACCGGTTTATTCTGATAACGTGCATCCCTGATTGGATACAAGGTTCAATGATTATGCATAAAAAGGGGCAACAAATGCTAATCTCTCCAGCTTAAATAGATGTGTTTTTCATGCAGAATATCCCGATAAACTTCAAAATTGATATACCGGTTTATACTGAAAAGGCGTTTACCTGTTTACATTTGGATATCCATTAGTTAAGTAAAAAGGAGGAAATAGGGGAATTAATTCCTCCTTAATTTAGCTAAATGGGTCTCTTTGTCGATTTCCTTATCTTTAGAGGGATATTATTCTTTGAAATAACGGTATAATATACAATTAGTGTTAATAGTTAGTGAGCTTGATCACTTCAGTATAACATTGTACTTTTCCTTTTCTTTTAATATATATGTTTTCTAGAAGGAAAGTATGCCTATTACCAATTGTATTATGTAGTGTTTACTAATGATATTTATATATATATTCTTCTACATTTCACAATTAATTCATTCACATTATACGGATGTGAAATGTTCAAACTTCGTAACTTTAAAACTCACAGTCTATCAACGTCCGAGAACTTATGTACTCGTCCCTTTTGTATGTTTGTACGGTGTACGTACATATGTAATGTGATATCTCATAATAAAAATATTCAATCTGATGCAAATTTTGGATACAGCTAATATGATAAATGGGATTCCGTGATTAGTTTTGGGAGTTCACTGTGTAAGTATGAGGGGGTGGTCGAGGTGCCTATCCCCCTCTCTTAATTAAAATATATAGATTTTTCATGCTGAATTATCAGATTTCATTCAAATTTAAGATATGAGATCATTCGGATGAGGCACTTCCATGGTTAGTTTTGGGTGATCATTGGTTAAGTATAAATTGAGTTATAGGGGTAACCCCACCTTCATTTATATAAACGGGGTTTTTTTTACACAGAATTTAACAATTTGCTTCAAATTTTGGATATAAGTTCATTTTGATAAGGCGCATCCCTGACTTTTTCAGAGTATTCTTTGGTTAAGTGTAAAAGGGGGATCTGGGAGCTACCCCTGTTAGTTTAGATAGATGGGTTTTTCATGTAGAATTAACTAACTTGCTTCAATTGTTCGATACAGGTTCATACTGATAAGACGCTTTCCTAATTAGTTTTGGAAATTATTTGTTACGTATAAAAGGGGGAAAGAAGCGATTAAACCACTTATATTAGATAAGTGGATTTTATACTGAATTATCCGATTTGTTTTAAATTTTAAATATAGATACTTTCTGATAAGGCGAATCTTTAATTAGTTGTAGGAGTTCAATTATTAAGTATAAAGGAGTGAAATGGAGGAGCTAATCTCAACTTAATTTATTTTTAGAGGGCATTATTCCTTGAAAAAATAAGGTTGTAATACACAATCAGTATGAATAGTCTGTGAGCTCAATGCCATCAGTTTAACTGCGCAATATTCTTTTTATTTATATATATATATCTGTAATTATAATATCAAATCGTATAATATAAAAATGTAAATACACGCGAATTTAAAAATAAATCCAAGAGAAAAAACAAATTATTTTATACAAAAGAACGAATTCCAATAATGCATTTGTTTTCATTCCAAAAATACCTTTAAAAAAAGTACATTCGCATAAGCTATTTACAGTTACGATAATGAAAAAAGTAATTAAGAACTGAACGCTTTACATACCAGCTTCTATTTTCAATTCAGATAAAACACTCTGAAAATAAAGAATAAAAATGTTAATTTTAGAGCGAAGAAAAAAAAATGGCAATTACGTTGCACTGTTCATTCCAAAATTGGTTGCATTCTTTTCCATACAGTTTTATAGCACTTAAACCACAGTATAAAAAAACTAACCATCAATAACATACATTAACATACCATTAGTAAAATGTATTACAGTTTTTTTCTCTTTCTTTTCAAGGCCTCAATTTTAAATTAGAAGTTGAATGGTTGATTAGGATTAAATGAGCAATAAAAAAAGAGAAAGCTGTGAATAAAAAAATATTAAATGGAACAAAAAACTCGATAAAAATTTATCATCATCAATTTCCTTCTGTCGCATATACAGTTATAAATATATATATATGTTTGATATTTTTGCAAAAAACCTTTGTTTAAGTAAACGATTATCACAGGCAATAGTATGAAATATTTAACAAGAGAGAAAAATGTGTATCAGACATGGAATATAATTAAATGCATTGTCCCAGTCTTCAAAGTAGTGTGCCAACAACACATACGCACAAGAAATCAAAATAATTTGGAAATCCTTATTGGCTAAATGTCCTTACACCCTCTTCTAATTCTTCCAGATATCTCGATTTTTATTATTTTTTTAAACTTTTGAAACACTGTCTTGTTTTACAGAAAATTATAAAAAGTATTTATACATTACATAATTATTATTATTTTCATGAAATGTATTTATACACTGTCATATTTTATATCTAATTCACTCATTTTATTCGGATAAGAAGTGTTCAAACTTTACAATTTTACCCCCATTTTAATGATGTAACTATAAATATATTTTACCATCTTTGAATTATAAAAAAGTAAATACGAATAAATGACTAAAAAACTAATTGTTTTTTAGAAAAAAATTCCAGCAATGCATTGGTTTAAATTAAAAAAAAAAAAATCCTCTTTAAACAAGAACATTGCCGTGAGCTATTTACATTTACGATAACCAAAAAACTAATTAGGAACTGAATGCTTTACATAACAGCTTCTATTTTCAATTCAGATAAAAATCTTTTTGAAAATAACGAATAAAAATGTTCATTTTAGAGCGAAGAAAAAAAATGGTAATTACGTTGCACCGTACTATCCAAAATTGGTTGCATTCTTTTCCATACACTTTTACAGGTTTTAAACTACAGTATAAAAAAACCTAATCATCCTTAACATACATTAGCATATCATTAGTAAAATGCATTATAGTTATTTCCTCTTTCTTTTCTAGACCTCAATTTTAAATTAAAATTTGAATAGCTGATTAGAATTATGTGAAGAATAAGAAAAATAAAAAAAAACTTTGAATAATAAAAAATGATTAAATGGAGCAAAAAACTCGATAAAAATTTATCATCATCAATTTCCTCCTGTCGCATAAATTCAGTTATAAAAATATGTATTTGTTTGAATTTTTTACAAAAAATCTTTGTTTAAGTAAACTATTACCGAAGAGAATAATAAGTAATACTTAACAAGAGAGAAAAAATTAGCATCAGGCATGGAATATAATTAAATGCACTTGTCACAGTCTTCAAAGTACCTCCGCCCACAACGCACATGCACAAGAAATCAAAATAATTTGAAAATCCTGGTTGGCTAAATTTCCTCTACATCCTCTCCTAACTCTTCCGGATACCTCTACTTTAGTGAATTTTTCGAATTTTTGAAACGCTTTTTTGTTTCACAGAAAATTATAAAATGTATTTATACCTTACATAATATTATTATTTTCATGAAATGTATTTATACACTGTCATATTTCATATCTGGTTCACTCACTTTATTCGGAAAAGAAGTATTCAAAGTTTACAATTTTTCTTTCCTCCAATTTATTTATGTAACTGTAATTATATTTTACCATCTTTCTAATATAAAACAGTAAATACAAATAAATAACTAAAAAACTAATAAAAAACTAATTGTATTTTACAAAAAATTCCAGCAATGCACTGGTTTGAATTTAAAAACCTCTTTAAAAAAGCACATTGCCATAAGCTATTTACAGTAGTGATAATGAAAAGAGTAATTAAGAACTAAACGCTTTACATACCAGCTTCTATTTTCAATTCAGATAAAGCTCTTTCTGAAAATAAAGAACAAAAATGTTAATTTTAGAGAGGAGAAAAGAAAATGGCAATTATGTTGCACTGATCAATCCAAAATTGACTGCATTTTTTCAGTACAGTTTTATAACTCTTAAACTACAGTATAAAAAAAATTAACCGTCATTAACATACATTAGCATATCATTAGTAAAGTGCATTACAACAATTTTCTTTATCTTTTCAAGACCACCATTTTAAATTAAAAGTTGAATGGTTGATTAGGATTAACTGAAAAATAAGAAAAAGAGAACATTTTGAATAATAAAAAGTGTTTAAATGGAGCAAAAAACTCGATAAAATGTGATCAACATCATTTGTTTTTATGTTGCATATATTTAATAATAGAAATATATATCCGTTCAGTTTAAGAACAAATCTTTGTTTAAACAAACCATCGCTGTAAGTAATAGTATATTTTTAAAGAGAGACAAACTATGCATCAGACATGAATTCTGTAAAACATTCCAGCATAAACAGAACATTAATAAGAACTTTCATTCTTTTATACAAAACCCATAATAAGCAAGTTAAAAAAACACACTTCTGTAGTAATTCAATTTCGGTGACTGCTGCACATGTAACGCATTCTTTCGTGTAACGCTATATATGATTTAAGAAAATTATACACATCACCTCTTAAATTGAGAGTTGGATAATTTACAAACAATCAGGAAAACTCACTTAACAACTCACTTAAACTCAACTCTTATAATCTGATGATTTAAAAAATCTATTAGATTTAATAAACTTTTTATCACAGGAAAACTCACTTCTAGAAATTATTGAACACCGACAGTCCAGAAAACAGCTTATTTTGTGCGTTTCTCTAAATGAACGATAATTGCTATATACTCTAAATAATCTATTGAAAATGCTGTAAAGATCCTTTTTATCCTATCATGTTTCAAGTATCATAAAACCTTTAAAATGTATCACGAGTATTATACATCACGATTACTATACATCAAAGTGCAATATGATTTTTTTTTTTGCTCTATGTATGTGTAAACGAACTATAAATGCTTTTTATTCTACACACATCTGTAAGTTTGTTGCATTCCCACGCGATGATGCATAGAAATTTCACCATGCTTGAAATAGTGTTTCATTTATTAAATGCATTCCAGATATTTTATTTTAATGGGGAAAAACAGACATACAGAATTGTATACTTCAGCTCTGAAAGTGTTAAACAAGTATTTCCACATAAGTATACTTTAATAATTTTTTTTTTATGTGAAAAGGTTGCATTTTCTAAGGAATTTAATTGGTGATCCCTCAACAAAATTAACCTAAAATAGTCTACAGAAAGAAAAACGAGACGCAATTAATTGATTAAAATATATCTGTTAATATGAATAATGTTTCATTTTCCTCTGGGGTAATTTTAATTTTACTTTTCGGTCGTCTTGCTTTTTAAATTCCTAACTCATTCAACTTTATGGAGTGTGACAATCTATACAAGTGTAACGAGCCCATGAAAAGGTACAAAACCGTTTAATTACTTCGTAAATTAAGATGAATTATAGAGCCATTTGAATAAATCGTGGTAATACTTCATTATGGAGTGCTTGAATTGATTTTATATCTTTATTTCATTTAACGTTTTGCTGATGAGAATGTTTTAAAGAAAGGCTTCAAAAATGATTATTTTAAACAATTTTCTGATAAAGAAATTTTAAACGATAATTCATGCCGAATTTTATTTTAAAAGTTAAGGTAAATACATAAAACAAGATAATTGTATATTCTATTAAATATTTGATGTAGGTTGATTGTCATTGTATTTTTAAGATTGTCAAGTTTTGCTATATAATTGAAAAAGTAAAGTTTTCGTATTTGCTGTATAATTGAAACCAACATTGGCGAACAACTTACTTTTGTAGCAAATAAATGCTATTAATTTTTTTGCTTTTCTGAGAATTCTTTAAAAAATTGTTGTTAAATTATCGTACTTATTTTATCAAAAGTAAACGATTTAAATAGTATCCATGATCATTCAATCGTTGATAATGTATTTGCCATAAATACCTTTTTTGAAAATTATTAATAAGAATAAATACAGAGAAAATGTAAAATAATAATAATAATAATAATAATAATAATAATAATAATAATAATAATAATAATAATAATAATAATAATAATAATAATAATAATAATAATGAAACCAGAAGTCCTTAAATTTGTTGCAGTTCATTATTTTTAGTTAAATTATTTCTGTTTGAAAAATATTAATCTGTACGTTTTAAAACGTATTCATTATACATGAAAATAAAATACATTAAATAAAAATATTTACACCGAAATATGTAACTATGATAATAAGATTATTACAGTAAATAGCATTATATGCTAATAACAGGATTTTTTTTTAATTTACTTAATAATCACAAAAGATTCGAATAATCAATAAAGTGACAAGGAAATTAAACGAACAATAGTATAGTTTTTTAAAAAAGTCATAAAAGTAGTAAAACAATGTCATTTTCACTCGAATATTAAAATTAACAATTATTATTATATAAAATATTAGATTAACTAAACAGAATTTGCAGGTGTTTCCGTTCGAGAAATAAAAAGGAATAACCCAAAACAAATTTTCTTTATAAAAGAAATTTTAAATTATTGTTATCTATCGTCTCCGATTCATTAAACATATTTTTTATAATAATAGCTAAGGATGGTTTAATATGGTGTATTTTGATAAAGATTGAAAATTCTGAAACTTAATGTTTCACAAATAATTATTTATGTGAATAAAAAGTAATGTAATCAGAAATACACTAAAACTTTTCCCTTAATAACATATTTAAATGAATTCGAAAGTGACTTGAAATGAACTATTTTTTAAATGAACAACAAATATAGTTTTTATTTTGTAAAAAAGAATATTAATTGTACTCGAATATGAAATTAGTAGTTATTATAATATAAAATATTAGATAAATTAAGCAGCACCTGCATGTATCTCCGTTTCAGAAATAAAAAGAGATAATTTGAAATAAATTTCTTTCGCAAAAGGAATTTTAAATTATCTTCTTGTATCGTGTTTATTAAATATGTTCCTTATGATAATGACTAGTGATGATTTTTCATAATATAAAAGATTTTAGACAGTGGGAAAAATTCAGAAATTTAATGGTACACAAATATTTATTTATGTTAATGAAATTTAATACAATCAGAAAGCTATTTACTCTTTTACCTTGATAACATATATAAATGAGTTCGATAGTGCCTTGAAATGAGCTATTTGTTGACGAAAAAAGTAATAATTTGAATTGCCTTATAAGACAATAACGATGGATAATGATGAAATATTTCATGCATTTTATGAATATATTAAAAGATGTCAAATATAATACGGCCGTTATTTCTGCAGAGGAAAGATATTTTATTTGCTGTTAGTTATTTCATTTTTCTAGATAAGTAATTATTAAGATTCTTCAAATTTTAATAATGTTTTAAAGAAAAATAACTTTATAAATAAAACTCAAAATATAAGGATGTCTGGAAATTTCCGTTTTTTTTTTTTTTTTTTTTTTTGAAAATGTAATTTTATGCAGTGTAAATATTTTTTATTTCTTGGAAACATATTTGCATAGGCAGACTAACATCGTGATGACACATTTTTAAATTCAGTTTTATTTAAAACAAATTGGCAGGTGCTCTTAATAAGAAACTTTGCAATCGAATAATTTTTAGTAAAGGCAGAAGTTTCTTCAGAAAATACTGTGAAAGTGAATGTTTGGAATAAAATTTGGAACAATACAGCTGAGAAAAGAAAAAAAATCTGTATCCTACGAAAATAATTAATTGTAACAACGATAAGATTAATTTACGGGAAAGTGAAAAAAAAAATCCTATTGAATTTCAAATTGTTTGCAAAGGATTACCACAGGGAATAATATGTAATATTTAACAAGAGAGAAAAAATGTGCATCAGGCATGGAATATAATTAAATGCACTTGTCATAGTCTTCAGAGTATAGTCCCACTTCATAGTCTCCCAACCACAATACACGCGCACAAGAAATAAATTAAAAAAAAATGAAAATCCTGGTTGGCTAAATGTCCTCTACATCCTCTCCTAACTCTTCCGGATACCTCTACTTTAGTGAATTTTTCGAACTTTTGAAACGCTTTTTTGTTTCACAGAAAATTATAAAATGTATTTATACATTACATAATATTATTATTTTCATGAAATGTACTTATACACTGTCATATTTCATATCTGATTCACTCATTTTATTCGGATAAGAAGTATTCAAAGCTTACAAGTTTTCTTTCCTCCAACTTATTTATGTAACTATAGTTATATTTTACCAACTTTGTGATATTAAAAAGTAAATACAAATAAATAAATAAAAAACTAATAAAAAAACTAATTGTTTAAAGAAAAAATTCCAGCAATGCATTGGTTTGAATTTAAAAGTCTCTTCAAAAAGCTACATTGCCATAAGCTATTTACAGTTACGATAATGAAAAAAGTAATTAAGAACTGAACGTTTTACATACCAGCTTCTATTTTTAATTCAGATAAAACATTCTGAAAATAAGAAATAAAAATGTTAATTTCAGAGCGAAGAAAAGAAAATGGCAATTACGTTGCACTGTTCAATCCAAAATTGACTGCATTTTTTCAATACAGTTTTATAACTCTTAAAGTACAGTATTAAAAAAAATTAACCATCATTAACATATATTAGCATATCATTAGTAAAATGCATTACAATAATTTTCCTTTTCTTTTCAAGACCACAATTTCAAATTAAAAGTTGAATGGTTGATTAGGATTAATTGAGGAATAAGAAAAAACTAGAAACTTTGAATGATAAAAAGTGTTTAAATGGAGTAAAAAGCTCGATAAAATGTGATCAATATCATTTGTTTTTCTGTTGCATGTATTTAATAATAGAAATATATACCTGTTCAGTTTAAGAAAAAATCTTTGTTTAAACAAACAATCACTACAAATAATAATGTGCAATATCTAATAAGAGAGAAAAAATGTGCATCAGACATGAATTATGGAAAACTTTCCATCATCAACAGAACATTATTAAGAACTTTCATTCTTTCATACAGAACCCAGAATAAGCAAGTTAAAAAAACACATTTATGTAGTAATTCAATTTTGCTGCACATGTGCAATTCTTTCGTGTAATGCTGTATATGATTTAATAAACTTATACACACCACCTCATAAATTGTGAGTTGGATAATTAAAAAAAAAAAAAAAATCAGGAAAACTCACTTCTAAAAATTATCGAACACCAAAATTCCTGAAAACAGCTTGTTTTGTACGTCTCTCTAAATGAACGATAATTGCTACATACTCTAAATAATCTATTGAAAATACTGTAAGGATCCTTTTTAATTCCATCATGTAAGTATCATAACATCTGTAAAATGCAGTACAAATGATTTTTCCTATATATCAAAATGCAATATCATTTCTTTGTTCTACGTGTGTGTAAAATATTTATAAATGCTTTTTATTCTACACACTTTAGTAAGTTTGTTTCTGTTGCACTCGATGATGCATACACATTTCATCAAGCTTGAAATAACGTTTCATCAACAAAATGCACTCCAAATATTTTGTTTTTGCACTAAACCATAATACAGTAGACTCCCTTAAATCCGCACAGCTTGGGACCAGAGGTTGTGCGGATTTTAGAATTTTGCAGATTTCTGGTCATTGCTTTGTTTACATTTTTTAAACAGTAATTTGAGTGCAATTAATCGTGCATTTGGAACTATAATGAATGCTTACCATATAATAAAATATTAAAATAAGTAATAAACTAAAATAATAAAAATTTAGATAATTTTTAAAATGATTAAAATACTAATAGCAAAGGTCAAGTTAAAAATGAATAATGTATGATTAAATATTCATTATAAAGATTAAATGTATTTTTCCAAAATTATTGAACAAAACTTGCTTCATAAAAGTACATTACTAATTCACATCAAAATCATAAAATAACGATTTTTTTTCCAAGTTTAGCCAGGCTTAATAACAAAAAAAATATTGATTAATGCATAAACATATGTAGTAAGAAGATTGTGATTACCAGTGATATCTGCAATATCTTGAATTTTTTCCAAAAAAAAAAATATATTCTTAATTCATGTAAAAAACATAAATGGAGTATTATTAAGGAAATTACAAATTAAAAAATGTATGGAATTGATACAAAACTAAAAAAATCAAATTTTGTAGCAATATCCAAACTGAAAGTTTCATTGTTTACATCCATAAAATATGTTCGGATTTTAGAGAGTTGTGGATTTCTGGTTTGCGGATTTGAGGGAGTCTACTGTATAATGGAAATCTGTTGCATGATCCTGCTCCCGAACTACAAATGCTACGCGATTATTTTTTTAAATATAAAAATCAGTCTATAAGACACCTCAGACACACAAAAATTATACGGCAATGATTATACATTTGAAATTTAGAGTATATACATGCGTCAGATGGCTAGATAGATTTACAAAACGAATTCACTAAGGCTTTTTTAATTATCTTAAGAAACAGTTGAAAATCCTTCAAGAGTAATCTCAGAGTTGAAAGATGAAGGATTAAAATCCGTTACATAATAAAAAATGTTAATTTCTTGGGACTGGAATTTAAAATAATATTATAAGTATGGATTCATTGCTTTGGCACAAAGTTAACAGAAAGTCTCTTTTTCTTAAAAAAATATTCTTTAAGGTACAGCTATATAAGGGTCACAAAAATAAATCTAAAATTACAAAAATCACATCCCCGCCCCAATGTATCAATTTAATTATCAATAACCTAAATTTGCGTGGTAACAAATGTAATGCCTTTAAACAAGAAATGAGCTATAAGTACTTTTTTTTATAAAGGGTTTAAGTTAAGTAATTATAAAATCACTTACTTTCTCGGGATCTCAGGTCCTTGAAGATATTTTGCAAACTCAATAATAATATAAATAAATTTCTTAAATAATAATTTTTTTTCGTGAAATAAGCATCAAAGCTGCCATTTACCTAGTTTTTTTTTAAGAAAATACATTACATTCAGCTCCATAGAGGTAAGATATAAATGCAAATAAATCAGAGTTTAGTTTTAATGGTGGAAAAAATAGACGTACAGAATTGTGTACTTCAGCTCTGAAAGTGCTAAACAATTATTTCAGCATGCAGGGTGTCCAGCAAATAACACCCTGATTTCAAAATTAAATTTCTCAAAAAAAAAAAAAAAAAAAAAAAAAAAAAAAAAAAGATTGATACTTATATGCGGTAAACTGTTTTTTCATTAGGTAAGCTGTAAAAATCTTGTACAGAAATTTCAAACAATGAATATTTTCAAAAAATTGAATTTTTATTGCATAGAATGCTTTGATTTACAACTTTTCTTGCTTTAGATTGCTGCTAGAGAATGTGCTTTTCGGCTTAAAGTGCCATATTTCATAGTTTTTTTTAATTAAATTTTTGAAATTTCGAAATTCTAAAAATTTACTTCGAAAAATCTTTAAGATATTGCACTGTAAGCTGAAAAAATATTTCTCTGCAGGCAATGTAAAACAAGAAAAATGTCAAATCAAAGCATTCTATGCAATCAGAACGCAATTTTTTCAAAACATTCACTGTTTGAAATTTCTGCATAAGATTTTTACAGCTTACCTAGTGAAAAAACCGTTTACCGCATATTACTATCGATCTTTGTTTTTCAGAAATTTAATCTTGAAATCAGGGTGTTATTTGCTGGACACCCTGTATGTATACTTTAATAAATTATTTTATGGGAAAAGGTTGCATTTTCTAAGTAATTTAATTGGTAATCCCTCAATAAAATTAACCGAAAAATGTCTACAGAAAGAAAAACAAGACGCAAACAATTCATTAAAATCTATCTGTTATTAGGAATAATGTTTCATTTTCCTCTGGGGAAATTTCAATTTTACTTTTCGGTCGTCTTCTTCTTAAATTCCTAACTCATTGAACTTTATGGAGTGTGACAATCTATACATGTGTAACGATCCTGTGAAAAATTACAAAACCGTTTAATTACTTCATAAATTAAGATGAATTATAGAGCCATTTGAATAAATCGTGGTAATACTTCATTATGGAGAGCTTGAATTGATTTTCTATCTTTATTTCATTTAACGTTTTGATGAGAGGATATTTTAAAGAAAAGCTTCAAAAAAGATTATTTTAAACAATTTTATCATAAAGAAATTTTAAACGATAATTCGTGCCAAATTTTATTTTTAAAAGTTAAGGTAAATATATAAAAAAAGGTAATTGTATTTTCTATTAAATATTTAATGTAGATTGTATTTAATGTTGGTTCATTGTATTTTTAAGATTGTTAAATTTTGCTATATAATTGAAAAAGTAAATTTTTCGTATTAACTGTATAATTGAAACCAACATTTAAGTGCAACTTACATTTGTAACAAATAAATGCTGATTTTTTTTTTTTTTTTTTTTTTTTTTTTTTTTTTTTTTTTTCTTTTATGAAAATTATTCAAAAATGGCTGTTAAATTTTCGTACTTTTTTTAATAAAAAATAAATGGTTTAATTTGTACCCACGGTCCCTCAGGCGTTAATAATGTATTTTTTTTAAATAGCATTTTGAAAATTATTAATAAGAAGAAATGCAAAGAATCATGCAAACTAAATCTAATAATAATAATAATAATAATAATAATAATAATAATAATAATAATAATAATAATAATAATAATAATAATAATAATAATAATAATAATAATAATTTTCAATATACATGAAAATAAAATGCATTGCATAAAAATATTTACACCGATATATGCAAATGTAACTATGATAATAAGATTAAAGATAATTACAATAAATAGCATAATATGCAAATAAAAGGATAAAGCTTTTGGAATTTTATTTATATAATCACAACAAATTCGAATAATCAATAAAGTGACAAGAAAAGTAAATGAACAACAGTATAATTTTTAAAAAAGTCGTGAAAATATAGTAAAACAATGTTATTTTTTCTTCAATATTAAAATTAATAATTATTATAATTATTACGATTAATTTAACAGCATCTGCATATGTTTCCGTTCCAGAAATAAAAAGGAATAATTTGAAACAAATTTTCTTTATAAAAGGAATTTTAAATTATTGTTATCTATCATCTCCGATTCATTAAATATATTTTTTATGATATTAGCTAAGGACGCTTTGCCTTAATATGGAGGATTTTAGGTAGTCTGAAAAATTCTGAAACTTAAAGCTTCACGAATACTTATTTATGTTAATAAAAGGTAATATAATCAGAAATCTTTTAAATGGTTTCCCTTAATAACGTATTTAAATGAATTCGAAAGTGACCTGAAATGAATTATTTTTAAATGAACAAAAAAAAAAAAAAAAAAAAAAAAAAAAAAAAAAAAGTTTTTATTTTGGGGGAAAATGTTAATTGCACTCGAATATAAAATAAGTAATTGTTATAATAAAAAAATATTAGATTAATTAAACATCATCTGCATGTGTCTCTGTTTCAGAAATAAAAAGAGATAATTCGAAATAAATTTCCTTCATAAAATTAATTTTAAATTATTGTTTTGTATCGTCTCCGATTTATTAAATATGTTCCTTATGATAATGACTAAAGATGATTTTTCATAATATCAAGGATTTTAGACAGTAGGAAAAAATATGTAACTTAATGATACACAAATATTTATTTTCGTTAATGAATGGTAATATAATCAGAAAGTTATTAACTCTTTCCCGTTGATAATATATTTACGGGGGCTCAGGGTTTGAAAACTTTTCAAAAAATCAAATTTTTATGATCTAGTTTGATTATTCAATTAATTTTTAACTCAATGCAAAAAACCGCATAAAATTATTTGCATTTTTAAAGGAGTTATAAGCATTTATGCATCAACACTTTCAAAGCCGCACCCATGTAATTTCAACTTTAAGTCGCGTTTTCTCAAAACTTGATTTTTGATGACTAACACCAAGAATTAAAAAAAACTATTTGATGGAATGGCTTATTTTTTTTATTTTTTTTTCCTTGCATATAACATCATTATATATAGAATGAATTAAGGATATAACTATCACTTAAAAAAACCATTATTAAAAAATCTCTCAAATTTGAAAATTTAAAAAAACCCCTAAAAAATACAAATTTTTTTCATTAAAAATACTCGAAAGATTAAACTATCTAAAATATATTAATTCATTCTGTAGATAATAATGTTATATGCATGCAAAAAAAAAAAAAAAAAAAAAAAAAAAGCCATTTCATCAAATAGTTTTTTTTTAAATCTTGGTGTTAGTCGTCAAAAATCAAGTTTCGAGAAAACGCGACTTAAAGTTGAAATTAATGGGTGCGGCTATGAAAGTGTTGATACATAAATGCTTAAAACTCCGCTAAAAATGCAAATATTTTATGTAGTATTTTTGCATTGAGTTAAGAATTAATTGAATAATCAAACTAGATCATTAAAAAAAAAAAAAAATCGATTTCTTGAAAAGTTTCCAAACCCTGAGCTCCCTTAAATGAGTTCAAAAGTGCCTTGAAATGAACTATTTATAGACGAAAAAATAATAATTTGAATTGCCTTATAAGACAAAAACGATGGATAATGATGAAATACACTGCTCAAAACAATTAAAGGATATTGCAGTTTTTAGGGGGATTTTGTATCTGGGAAACTTTTTAGCTGATTGATACATGGTCGACATAGTAGATTATATGAGAATAAATTACACATGTTTGGCAGAAAAAAATGCATTTTATTGCGCATTTGTGTACAAAAGGAAAAAACACAATTTGTGCATATGAGAAAAAAATAATAAAAAAGGTGTTTTCTTCAAAGAAAATCATTTTCTGTAGGGGGTATGGTTTCCACGGGCGGCCAGCAACGTTGAACACCTTTGAGGCATGGACTCAATGAGGCTATTAACGACGAGTTGGGGTATTCTGCCCCACTCTTCCAGAAGAGCTCTTTCCAGTTCTTGGAGAGTTTGTGGGGGTTGTTGGCGGCCAGAAACTCGTCTTCCTAGAGCGTCCTAAACGTGCTCGATTGGATTCATGTCTGGAGAACACGCTGGCCATTCAATTCGAACGATTCCTTCCTCGAAAAGGAAATCCTCCACCAAGTTTGCACGATGTGGCCTGCAGTTATCGTCCATTAAAATGAAGTTATCTCCGATTTCTGCAGCGTAAGGGACTACAATAGGTCTGAGGATCTCATCCCTATATCGGCGACCAGTGAGAGCTCCATCTCGAATGATGTAGAGGTCAGTGCGCCCGTCAATGGAGATGCCACCATACACCAACACTCCCCCACCGCCAAATAAGACACTTTCGTGCACGAACGCAGGATTATTCCTACTGCCACGGTCCCTCCAGATGAAAATACGCCTATTATCCGGATGCACAGAAAAACGGGACTCGTCAGAAAAACAGAATATTGTTCCATTCATTTCTCCTCCATTTGACATAATCGGTTGCCCACTCCCTGCGGTCGCGACGATGCCTTGATGTTAATCTAACACATACCATCCGTCGGCGAGCATACAGACCTACAGCATGGAGCCGGTTTCGGACAGTCTGAGTTGAAATCGTGGTGCCTGTAGCCGAGCTAAGGTGTTGTTGGAGAAGAGTAGCGTTCATGTTTCGGTATCTCCGAGCGGTTAACGCTAAATACCCATCTTCATTGGGCGTTGTTGCCCGTCTACGACCTTGCCCTGGTCTTTGGCCTGCACATCCACTCTCCAAAAAACGGTTCCAGATCCAGTAAATGACACTTTTTGACACTCCAATGGCTTGCGATACTTCGGTTTGAGTTTGGCCCCCCTTCTAACCTACCAACAATTCTCCAAGCTTCTGAATCTGTCAAATGACTTTACTGAGACGTCGTACTCATCGAAACAAAGCAATCACTGAATGCCGATCATCCTTGTCTTCATACTCTATTATCCAGTTGAAAGTCAAATTTCATTCGCTGCCGCTGAAGCGACGTTTTTGACGTCGAACTCAAAATTTGCATACTCCAATGTTTGAAAACCAGAAAAATTTGCATTTGTGATTCTCTTCTTCTATTTTCGTCAAAAAAAATTTCGTTTATATCTTTATTTTATATAAAACTTCAAATATCCTTTAATTGTTTTGAGCAGTGTATTTCATACATTTTATGAATATATAAAAAAATGGAAAATACAATACGACGTTTATTGCTGCAGATGAAAGACATTTCATTTGCTGTTAGTTATTTCATTTTTTTAGATAAGTACTAAGATTCTTCAAATTTTAATAATGTTTTAAAGAAAGATAATTTTATAAATAAAACTCAAATAAGGATGTCTGGAAATTTCAGCTTTCTTTTGAAAATGTAAATGTATGCTGTGCAAATATTTTTTATTTCTTGGACACATTTTTGTAGAGATCATAGAAAGAGTCAAACTTTGCCGTTATTTAAGCATGTTTACAAAGCCAGATTAACATCGTGATGGCACATTTTTAAGTTCAATTTTTTAAAAACAAATTGGCAGGTGCTCTTAATAAGAAATTCTCGAATCGAATTGCTTTTTCTAATTTTTAGTAAAGGCACGAGTTTCTTCAGAAAAGGCTGTGAAAATGAATGTTTGTAACAAGACAACTGAGAAAATAAAATAACATCTGTATCCTACGAAAATAATTCCTTGTAACTAAAGATAAGATTAATTTAGTGGAAAATGAAAAAAAAAAAAAAAAAAAAAAAAAAAAAAAAAAAAAAAAAAAAAAACCTCGTGAATTTCAAATTTTTTTTATAAGGAAACTGCAGGTAATGTTTAATGTTTATTTATTTTTATTTTATTTTATTATTTATTTTGAGAATTGTTTTAACCTGACATTTATCGCATGTACTGCAATTTGATTACATTTGCAGTGTTTCATATGGATGTATTTTGGAGCATTCCATTCATATCTTATGACTTAAAATTAATTTTACATTTAAAAATATCATAATGTAAAAAAAGCATTTATTAAGTGTTTACCTAAAATATAATTAAAAATAAATATTTAAAAAAGCATATAAAAATGGATAAAAAAGACAAACTGTACACGGACAAAAACTGTTTTGTTGAAATTATTAAATTTTGATTGATATAACCCCCAACGAAACATTTTGGTTGGAATGACCAAATTTTAACCATAATTTTGTTGAATTAACAAAGTCATTTGATTATTCTAACCACAATTTCGTCATTCCACCCCAAATATTTGGTTGGGGCTATATCAACCAAAATTTAATAGTTTCGACAAAACAGTTTTTTCCGTGTATGCTCGCATACAGTGCATAAAACGTGTTAGTTAAAAACCTTCGAGCATCATAATCATTTAGCATCACTCACTTTTAGCTCTACTATTTATGTCGACATATGAAAACTCAAAAATCTGAAGCAATTTATGTTACATGTGCCCTTAAGTAAAACAGATTTTTAGACATATTCATAATACAGGGTGTCCGAGAAAGATCCGTACAACTTCAAAAATTTATTGAAAAAGAAACAGTTGGGTAACAGCGAAACTAATTATGACATTAGATAGAATAACTCAAAAAGTTTTTTTCTGCAGTATGTTTCTGACCATAGATGGCGCTACATGTCATGCAAAGGAATATTAAAGCATTTTAGTTATTTCAATGGCGGATCGCGTGAAGAAAGCTCAATGTGTTGCGTGGTTTATTGAAACAAAATCCGATACGCAAACACAACAGAATTACCGAACGACGTATGGGGAATCGCCACCATCTCGGTCAAGCATTCGTGAGTGGTATCACAAATTTATGACAACGGGTAGTGTGGAACTCCTGACCTAACACCACTGGATTTTTCCTTTTGGGGTTATGTCAAAGATACTGTATACCGAACGCAAGTTAACAGTCTCGCAGAATTAAAGCAAAACATCCAAACAGCTGTAGCTACTGTTGATGTTAACAAGCTGAAACGGTCGTGGATGGAATTGGAATATCGTCTTGATATTGTTCGTGTTACGAAAGGGTCTCATGTAGAAATTTCCTAAGGTAATAACTTAAGTTATAGGGAAAAAAAAACTTTTTGAGTTATTCTATCTAATGTACTAATTAGTTGCGCTGTAACCCTAATTTTTCTCTTTCAATAATTTTTTGAAGTTGTACGGATCTTTCTCGGACACCCTGTATATTTTAATCATTAAACGTAAGCGAAATTTTTTCTTTACAGCGTTTAAAATTATTACAGATACACATTTTAAATAAATTTGAATAAACTGAAAAGTATTAAGGTATTTAAACTGAAGTGATATTTTTAAATTTAAACGACATGTGAATGTAAGATGAGAAAAGTGTAATTTATTGCGGTTGATGTGCGGTTTATGAAGGTAATACTAGGTAAGGGTACGATGCGCGGTAATACGGAAATGCAAAATTTGTACAACTCTTAAAAACATTAAATACATTTAAATTCGTCTAGAAAAATATGCAAATCTGATATTTTTTTAGGTGCGTTCGTAATTATGTAAATACGTAGCCCCTATTGTTGTCGTTCAGTCCGTCCGTCTGTCAGTCCGTCAGTCTGTCCGTCCGTCCGCATATAACAACGCAAAAACTACCCAACCGAGTCGTTTGAAATTTAAAATATATTATTATTACATAATTTTGTCGAGTCATTTCAAATTTTAAGAAAATCGGATGCATAGATCAATTACAGGGACAATCAAAAGGATTCCGTTACATTACGGTCAATGGGGAAAAAAGTTTCAAATGCATTTTAATCGTTTGAAATTTTAAATAGATAATTATTACATAATTTTGTCGAGTTATTTCAAATTTTATCAAAATCGGATGCATAGTTCAAATACAAAAACAATCAAAAGTATTCCGTTACATTACGGTCAATGGGGTAAAATGTTTCAAATGCATTTTAATGGTGTTACACTCATTCGAACGTAATAAAATTGATATGCATCTATAAAGTAGATATTATAATATACATTTTGCATAATCTGTGGTACAAACAATATTTGTTATTGATTTACAAGGCCACGCAAAAGTATTCCATTGCATAATGGTATAGGGAGAACATTGTTTGGTGCGCATTTTAATTGTAATTATTTACAGTTTTATGAGATTGATATATGAGAGTGATATTTTTAAAACTTCGTTATAGTACGAATGCACCTCATTTGCTACGTTTCACGTGCATTTTCCAACTTGTATACTCTTATAGCGAGTTAAACTTTAGAAATAGGCTTTTAAAAATATTAAGATCTTTTTAGGGAACCTTTTCTGTACTTCTTATAGCCGTATCACACGAAACCCCTTTCGCAGAACTTTTTCCCCTACAGAACGTTCGAGTTAGCAAAAGTTGCGTGATCTTGATGAAGGGGAGAATTCTACTCACTATTTTTGCTCACCGAGCGTTTCCGGCATAACACGGAGAATGTTGGCTATTCATTCAGCGCTGATCAATCGACAAATAGGAACAGAGCGAAAAATTAAATAACCGGCGTCATTTTCAGAAAGAATCACTTTTTGAGCACCAGCCTTGGCGAGTTGGCGAAAGCGAGAACGTTCAGTTAGCTGCATCGCCAAACACAAAATAAACTAAGTTCAAATGTGTCATAAAACATATGATTAATATAATTATATTTATTACAAGCGAATCTTTACTACTGACTACTGTTTTTAATTAACTTCTCAATTTCTTCGAACAAAGCGAGTTAAGGAAATAATATTTTTGAATTGAGAGAAAAAAGAAAAAAAACTATGTTTAGATGTTCTGTGAAATTTAAAGCATTTTAATCTGAAAAAGCTCTTTGTTTTAAACTATGTTTTAATCGTAAACAACGGTGAATAACATTTGCTCATATTATAGACTTTGCTTGATAACATTTACGGAAAATCAAATGAACAATAAACGCGAACTCTTTGCAGAAGGAAGGGTTGCTATTCGCTAGGTGTTTGACGTCACAAACAAGAAAAAATGCGTAGCACTGACTTCATCACCGCGCCAATCGTTGTTCTGGCGATAAGGTGCTCAAAACGTGATTCTTTCTGAAAATGCAACCCGGCGAGAAGTTAGAAAACCTGTTTACCGAACACGCAGCAAGATGAACGATCATATTTTGTAAAATATTTACGGAAAAATTGTTCCCCGTGTGACACAGCTATTAGTAGCTCGTGATGCTTGCTTTTTCAGCCTTCCATCGAATATTTTTGCCTGTCAATGAAGTGATGATTAATTAATTGCGATTAGACAGTCATTGTGTTTATACCATAGTGCTTCACAACTTTGGTGTACCCAATGCACCTTCAAAGTATCCAAGAACTTAATTCTTTTTTTTTCACTTTAATTATTTAATGCTTTCGTGTCCGATTTTTTTTCCACTTTGAGAACAAAATTATTTGTACTTTAATAACGTTAATCGTCGCTATCCAAATCGATTTACTGATGTTTAAAGATTATGTCATGTCAGAAATGCAACGAATGTACTTATTTTATGTACTGTTTAATTCATATTCATATAATGATAGGCTAAGGAAGAGCTTTTGCAGAAGTTTGGTGAATATCGTATTACAACAAAAATTTGATAGATATTATTAGGTATACGAATCGAAGCCACAAGAATTATTCAGAAACGATATTCAAGACTTTTTTTTATTTCATATGTAACCAAGCCTTAATTTTTTCCACTTTGCGGTTTTGAATTCTTCTTCCTTTTTAGGACTCTGAAAGAACTGCAGATGCACTGAACTTTGATATCTTTTGACTGTTGACTATTCTATTTTACTACGCAGTGTTAAGATGTAAAATGTAGATGGAGAGAAGTGCGTTTTCTCTCTCCCTTTTTAATTATATTTATTCAAGATCTTACAATATGTGTTTTCTTATTAAAATTATTAAGACAAAGAAAATCACTCATCCTTTTTGTTATGTGTGCAAAAATACATGTGTTAATGAAATATTTTAGTGTTTTTATAGAAGCTCTTACAACTATGCGTTCTGAAAAGGATTTATGCTGCTAACCCGTGCCTGTAAGGATCTGTGGGGACCATAAATGAGGCAAGCGAATTTTCCTTATCTCTTTATTTAAGTTTATGCAGTTTTAAAGAAATATTAACTAGTCAGAGGATCCTCCACTCTAGTATTCAAAATTATTATATAATATCTATTTACTATAGATATTACAACTGTCTAATGCTTTTTCTGTTTTATCACACATGAATCATTCAGAAAAATAATCTACATTATAAATTTAAAGAGTGAAATATATGTATAAAATAAAAGAATTGCCAATTCTGCAAAGAGTAAGTAAACATTTATTAGTATTGTTAAAACCGTAAAACTTTGTAGAGCATATTAGAAATGTATAAAGGCTTTATTATGTTTGAAGTTGTTAAATATCATAAAAATACTCTGTAAAAGTATTTTTTGCGTATATCATAATTCCTTATCGGAATCCTTTTTTTGGGGTCCCTATAAATAATTTATAATTACTTCTTAATCAATATTCTACAAAAAAACCTACTGCTTCTCATATGAGTGAGACAAATTTTATTATGTTTGAAATGTATCATAATACTTTATCGGAATTGTTTTGGCGTCCATTCCCGTAAGGCATGGTGACGTCACTGCGACGTCGTTGTCAAGTCACATTGTGACTTTGTGACCATCGATCGTCGATGTGAAGTCACAGTGACTAAAAAGTGAAGTCGTTATGGCCGTTTTAGAGCTCGTTTGTGACCATTTCACAAAGTGATCAGAATGTGACAAATTTGTGAAAAATGTGTCATTTGTGACTACTTTGACATTAACATTGTGACGGAACTGTGACAAAAGCGACTATATTTAAATTGCCAGAAACATGTTTTTAAAAGTAAATAACATGTTTTGAAGAATTTTAGTAAATTTTCTAAAGATTTTTAAAAAAGTCACATCTCAGTCACAATGTGACGTCACTGAGTGGTGGCATTTTGGTCACAGATGTGATGTGACCAAAGTGACTCACAGTGACGTCATTGTTACGTCACTGTGACTATGCATGCTATGAGGGTTTTACGTCACTGTGACTATGCATGCTATGAGGGTTTAAACAAACTGTACCCATAAGACATGGTGACGTCACTGCAACTTCGTTGTGAAGTCACATTGTGACTTTGTGACCATCGATTGTCGATACGACGTCACGTGACGTCTATGTGAAGTCACAGTGACTAAAATGTGAAGTCGTTATGGCCGTTTTAAAGCTCTTTTGTGACGTCACATTGTGACCACTTTTTGACGTCACAATGTGACCAATTTGTGAAAAGTGTGTCATTGGTGACTACTTTCACATTAACATTGTGACGAACTGTGAAAATTTTTTTAGAAAGTCACATCTTAGTCACAATGTGACGTCACTGAGTGGTGGCATTTTCGTCACAGATGTGATGTGACCAAAGTGACTCACAGTGACGTCATTGTGACGTCACTGTGACCATGCATGCTATGAGGGTAATGGCAACTTAATCAATATTCAACAAAAGACGTATTGTTTCCCACATGAGTGAGACTTATGAATTGCATTATGTTTGAAATAGTGTAATATCATTTAAATAACCTATTACAGATTTTTTGCATACATCATAATTTTATATCATATTTTTTTGGATTTCCTATGAACGATTTGTAATGGTCATTTAATCAATACTTTACAAAAAAGCATCCCACATATGCATTATGTTCGAAATCGTGTAACATCATTAAAATGTCCTATAAAAGATTTGTTCTCATATATCATATCTCCTTATCGAAATACCTTTTTGGGTCCCTATAAATGAACTACAATGGCTAGTCAATCAATACGCTACAAAAAACGTATTGCTTCCCACATGAGTCAGGCATGTACATTTCATTATGCTTGAAATATATCACGAATCTTTATCGGAATTATTTTTGACATTGTTGTAAACGAATTAAAATCGCTACTTAATACTCTACAAAATTCATATTGCTTCCCACATGAGTGAAACTTGTAAATTGCATTATGTTTGAAATAGTGCAACATCATTAAAATAACCTATAAAAGGTATTTTGGCATACACCATTATTCTTAATCGGAATTCTTTTTGGCGTTCTTATAAACGTACTTTTAAATGGCTACTTATTCAATACGCTACAAAAAACGTATTGCTTCCCACATGAGTCATGCATGTACATTTCATTATGTTTTAAATATATCACGAACCTTTATCGGAATTATTTTTGGCATTGTTATAAACGAATTAAAATCGCTACTTAATAATCTACAAATTGCATATTGCTTCCCACATGAGTGAAACTTGTAAATTGCATTAGGTTTGAAGTAGTGCAACATCATTAAAATAACCTATAAAAAGTATTTTGGCATACACCATTATTCTTAATCGGAATTCATTTTTGCGTTCTTATAAAAGTACTTTAAAATGGCGACTTATTCTATACTCTACAAAAAATTTGCACCCCACATGTGCATAATGTTGAAAAAGTGTAACATCATTAAAATACTCTATGAAGGATTTGTTGCATTTATTATAATTCTTTACAAGAATTCCTTTTGGTGTCCGTATAAACGAACTATAATGACTACTTAATCAATACTCTACAAAAAAGTATTGCTTCCCACATGAGTAAGGTAAATAAATTTCGTTATGTTTGAAATATATCACAATTCTTCATCAGAACTTATTTTGGCGTTTCCATAAATGAACTATAATTACTACTTTATCAATACGTTACAAAAATTTGCATCCCACATGTGCATTATGTTTGAAATAGTGTAACATCTTTAAAATACGATATTAAAGATTTTTTCGCATATATCATAATTCTTTACAGGAATTCCTTTTAGTGTCACTATAAACGAACTATAATGGCTACTTAATCAATAATCTACAAGAAAATATTACTTCCCACATGAGTCAGGCATGTACATTTCATTATGTTTGAAATGTATCACAAATCTTTATCGGAATTATTTTTGGAATTATTATAAACGAACTAAAATCGCTATTTAATCAATACTCTACAAAATGCATATTGCTTCCCACATAAGCGAGGCTTGTAAATTGCATTATGTTTGAAATTATGTAACATCATTAAAGTACCCTAAAAATGATTTTTTGGCAATATAATTCTTTATCGGAATTCTTTTTGACGTTCCTATAAACGATCTATAATGGCTACTTAATCAATATTCTACTAAAAATGCATTTTTCATATGCATTATGTTTGAAATAGAGTAGCATCATTAAAATAACCTATGAAAGATTTTTTTGGATATATCATAATTCTTTATCAGAATTCATTTTGGCGTCCCAATAAACGAACTATAATGGCTACTTAATCAATATTTTCTACAAAACTACATGAGAGAAGCATGTGAATTTCATTATGTTAGAAAGAGTGTAACATCATTGAAAGGCATCAAAAAACTCACCATTCTCTTCTTTGTAATAAAATTATTTTCAGTTTTTTTTTTTTTTTTTTTTTTTTTTTTGTAATTGTTATATTTACACTCTAATAGATAACTGTTTGTCTTCCATCTTAATGATGCATATGTGCCAAATTTATTGTAAATAAGGTAATGTAACTACATTAAAATGCACAGTAAAAACAATTCCCATTGGTTATATTGAAACGAAATATTTTGGTATATGCCAGTAAATTAACAAAAAATAGCACACAATTCCCTTTCAATGCCAAAATTAATTAATAAAACGAATAAGATAATAAATACAAGTTAACCTCCGGGCAGGTAGACGGCTAGACTATTTGAATTCATAGACAATTTCAACTGCGTTAGAAAGGATTAAGCCGAGTGCCTCTATCTATTTCGCAAATTGGCCAATCGTATCTGGCCAGTTCGCGAATTGGCCAATCGCATCTAGCCAGTTCACGAAATGGCCGGCCAATTCTAGAATTGGCCGGCCAATTCTAGAATTGGCCAGTCATTTTTAAACGTTGCTGGCCAATTCGGGAATTGGCCGGCCAGTTCTAGAATTGGCCAATTTCGGGTTTTGGCCGCAACATATACAAAAATGGATGTTGACATCGGTATTATATATACAATTTTTAAGAGATTTTTTAGAGAATTTGAATATTTTAAAGAAAATAAAATCAAAACATCGTATCTTAACTTCTTTATTGTATTGGTTAAGACTTTTGTTTTGACATCGAAAATTTTTAAAAGAACAATATTTTCTACTTTTTGCACGTCAATAAAAGCGTGTTTTTAAAAAAATTTTGTTTATTTTATTTTTAATTTAATTTCATATAATTATGATCCCTTTACTTACTAAATCTATTAAAGATTTTATAACTCGCTAAAAAAAAAAAAAAAAAAAAAAAAAAAAAAAAAAAAAAAATTTTTTTTTAGTTTTTATCTCTAAACGTTTTAAAAATAAATTTATCAGTTCAATCTCCAAAATTAAACTATTAAAATGTTGTCTGTATGTTTGCAGATTACATTGTCTGTCTTTTTAACTTTGGTTTCAACTTTAAACCTTTTTTTCAGCTTTAAAATTCTATTGGAAATAGGCTTGAGGCAAGGAACGAAATGTTTATCTGATAAAAATGAACATTTAAAATATCTTTTAAATAAAAAGTGCCGAGAAGATTTGATAATTAAAGGATTTTTCCACTTACAATTTGAATATTCTATATGTTCTCTCCCCATCTGATTTACTATAATCATGCCTAGAAGTAAAGCTTTCTTTTGGTAATACACCCTGCTTCACTATTTTATTTGTAAGCAATTTTATGAAAATCAATTAAAATCCAGAGTTATTTAAGGAAATTAAAATTTTAAATGTTAAAGCAGTTCCTTTATCTGTATATATATATAATAATGTGAAATAAATGCCACGAATTCATTATTTGTAAAAGCTTCTTTTAGCGATTCAAAATGACTACAATTAACAGATTTGAAGAAGAATGATACTGCATCGTGTCTGGAAGCTATAATAAATTTTAACTTTTAAAACCATCGTTTAAATTTGTTTTTCCCACTTTGTTTTTGAACTATATTTTATTTTACTTATTTGACTATACTTTTTAAGTATACATTTAAAGTAACATACTTATAAAGGAGTAATTCAAAGCTGTATTTTTTTCTATCTATGGAAGACACTAGAAAACATTATTCAAATGCAATTCATTTTTACGAAATAACTTACAGACTAATATAAAAAATTAATGAATGAAATCAAAAGACTTCAATAGTTATCTTAATGAACTTATATTTAATGACTAAATAAAAATTTTCTAATTTATATTTTGTTTATATTTTGCCAAAGGCGGCAATTTTTTGAAATACTTAGTAGTATGTTTTATAAAAGGAAGGATGTAGACGATACCTCACAAAGGAAGATGTTAGCCTTAAAAAATATTTTTCTTATTGAGAGTGAATTACTCTTTTCTTTAAAATTTCTTAAAGTAATTGCTTCATTCCTTTCTATGGAAATCTTTTTTATATCATCGTTCAAAAATACGCTTGTTTTAATGCAATATGAGGAACATACTTCTTACTAACAGCAGATCAATACAAAAAAAAAAAAAAAAGTTGTATTCCAAAAAAACGCTTTTCTACCTTTCACAGCTCGAAATTTTCTGATACAATTTCGGACATTTAAAAAAAAATAGAAACATGAAACTTGCTGAAGAGATTTTTGAAGAGGCGTATAAGGTGCTGTGTGATGTAATTTTACGCTCAATTCATTAGAATTTGATTTTTAAGCAATTATCTTCTCAGTATGACCCTTTTTTTGTTCCTAAATCTCCCTCTTCGGAAAAATCGGTTCAAAATGCCGTTTTTGATTCCTTTTTTGCAATATTTTCTGCATTGATCAAAGAATCGACAATCATGGCACCTTATGTACTTTCTAAATAAGACAATTTGCCAGTTTGATGCATACGAGAGCAAAAATGAATTTAAAAATAAATCGGAAAATAAACAGTTTGAAATGAAATACACTTTCAATGAAAAAAATAAAAATTCTTCAGTAGTTTGTTTTGATTAAGGCTTAAGGAAATTATGTTTAAGGTCTAATTTAAAACTTTTCTAATTTATATTTGATTTACATGTACCTAATGGTGACATTTCTAAACTCCTTAAACCTCTAACGGAAACATGGCGGAACGGAGACATAATATCTCTCAAGCGAACACTTTATCCTTAAAAGAGAATATTTTGGTTGTTCTGAATAATAACCTTTAGAGTTCTTGTTAACTTTATTGACTAATAATTTTAATAATGTTTCTGCGTAACACATAAATAATTTTTGTAAGTAATGTTAAGCATAAATAAAAATAACATGTGATCTACTGAAGAATACAATATATAATAAAATTTGTAGTTTATATAAGAAAATAAATGCATAGTTAAAATTTTATGTAGATATTACGAAGATATTTCAATAATTAAACAAAATTGTAATCTTAATCTGGATTATTTAAAAATAAATATTTTACACTTCTACGGGTTTATTGCAGTTTTGGTCTATAGCTGATTTTAGTTATTTGTAGGAAACGGGAAAATATCAACAAACGCTTAGAGAGTTTAATCGTGAGCGTTTGTCTTTTTAAATATCTTTTATTCATGAAACTAGAACTGAAAAATTTATCTTTGTGTAAAATACTGCATAATGACATATAATTAAGTGTTTATTTGTCATTTTATTTCGAAATATTGTTTAATAAAAACCTTTATAAAAACTGCAACGTAAGTTATATAAAAAAATATTTTATGCACAAATTAGTTTTATCCCAATGCTTTTGATTACATTTGGATACTTGTTTTTTTGCTCAAATAGGCAGAATAACAGTGAAATTTAGTGGAAAGTATACCTACAAATATCATTTCAATTGTGTCATTTACGGGAAATATACAATGCTAAAAAATATTGATAAACAAATCTTTTTTTTTCTGTTTGAGATACGCATTGAATCTGTTTTCAAAGATGCTATTTCTTTTGAGCAGGATAAAAATTACAATATACATATATAATCTGAAATCCATAAATAAAATCGTTGATAAATAGATTATGGTCTTCTTTATGAACCCTTCATTCTTTCAAAAGTGAAAAACATAGTAGTTTTGTCCCCATCGCTGCTACAGAAAATCTCTTTATTATTTTTTATCAGCGAATTTATTTAACGTTTTAATGAACTAATAGTATGAAAGGCGTTATTATATTATCTTAATATCGAGTATTAAGTATCTTACAAGGAAGATCTCCATACGGGCATACCCCGAAAAATCTGAAAAAATTACAGAATGTTCTTCTCGTGTGGATATATACGTTTATAAAAAAAATTTCGGCTGAAACTCTCCATTCAGTATCCGTAAAAAAATAATGAAAATTTCGTTGTTTGGCAATTTATCGCCGGTTGGCGAAGGAATGTAATTTCGAAAAATACTTAATGACAAATACACTTCAAGAAAAAAAAAATTCATGTTGAACTTGTTTTGATACATTTAATTTAAATAACTTTAGTTTTATAAGTTTTAATTTGTTTTAAGTATAATTTTGTTATATTGATATTTATATGTATTTATATTCAAATTTAATCTTCAAAATTTGAGATTTAAAACGAAATTCATAATTTAAATTAAATTTATTTCCTGTTCAAAGTCCAATTGAGAATTGTCAATTAGATTTTGTTGCTATGGAAACGTTGCTATGGGATTTTTGAATACGCTTAAATTTATGAAGATAATTTTTCTCAATATGATTTTTTTTAAATCTATGAAAACATTTTTTCCAATGATTAATTAAATAGCTACTTCAACAAATAAATATATATATATGCAATATAATATGTATATATATGTATATAATATATTAAAGTCTCTCATTGTTTATGTTTAAATTCGTTAAATACGATTTGCACGCATTCTAAATATCCAACAGTTTTGAGTTGCATAATAATCGTTTGCTTTTGGCGAGGAAAGTAGCTGCTCGCCAAATCGAGAGACTCTTTCGTCTTTTCACGCCAAATATTCGAAACTATTTTTTTTTTTTTTTTTTTTTTTTTTTTTTTTTTTACATAATTTCTAATGTGATTCCGCCGATAATTTTGACTGATCCTTTATTACATACATAAGTACTTTAATTAGTTTTTTTTTTTTTTATAAAATTCTGAGTATGCCCAGTATGAAGACCTTCCTTGTTAATATTGAATATCTTAAACAATGTAAAAAAAGGAATCATTGTAATATTTTGGACTATCAGAATTGATTTAAGTATTCCGCATTAGTAAAGTAATTTAATGAAAATCATTCAAACATTGTACCAAGAACCTTTTCTCAATCACTGTCACTACACGATATATTTGTACAATTTCTTTTCCTATGATTCAAAAGTAAATCAATTATTTTATTACGAGAAAAAATAAATTTTGAGTTGGGTCTTCATTTTCAAAATTGCATGTTGGATTTGTATTTATATACGTACTTATTTTTTCTTTTTAATAATGAACAAAAAGAGAATATTAAAACTTTTTTTTAATCCCTAAAATATAATTGCTCATTATATCTCCAAGCACATTAAGAAAAAACAATAATAACAACAATAAAAAAAAATTTCTTAAATGCAAGGAATAATTTTGAAGATATTATAATTACAGATGGAAAATAACGAGAAATAGTTCTCTAAGCTTTCGAATATTTTATTTTTGTTTGAATTATAAATTTCCATCTTAATTTTCTTTAGTTTTTTTTATTTCAATTATTATTAAAGTATTATATAAGTAAATATAAACATATATGCGTATAAATGTTACAGGCCAAACCCGATTTTAGGCCAAACTGGATTGGCCTAGGCCAATGCAATTTGTCACGGTTTTAGCTCACTGACTATTAAAGCCTAAGAGCTAATGTGTTCGCAGTTTCTGTGTGTGTGTATGTAACCATGCACGTATATATGTACGTAATGCGAAAATTCCTTTACGCACCTACCGCATCCCTCCCCCTCCCCTCCTTATTTTAGTTAGGTCAGTTTTTCATGCAAAAGTATAAAATTTTATTAAAATTTTAGGTATAGGATCATTTTGATAAAACGCCTCTATGATTAGTTGCGGTGTTCATTGTTTACGTATAAAGAAAGGAGGAACGGGGAGTATCTCCCTTAATTTATGTAAATAGGTTTTTCACCGAGAATTTACCGATTTGTTTGAATTTTTGGATGTAGGTTTCTTCTGATAAGGTGTTTACCTGATTAGTTTTGGGGATACTGAGGTTAAATATAAAGAGAGAATGGATTATTTTTTCAATCGGATAAAAACTTTTGGTTTTATGGAAAGATTTATATTTCGTAACAGATATTGGTTTCACACACATCACTTCGCGCGAAATTGTTCATATTAAAAAACTAAATATCCGACCCCATTTAAAAATAAGTAAAAGCTTAAATAAAGCATGACACTTGAAATTTAGGATGGGGGAGGATAGAGTAAGGGGACGCTAGAATTTTTTTAAAAACCTCAGCGATTTTCAACATTTTAGCTGTTAATTAAATAATACCATTATTTGAAACTTTTAGAAACATAATAAAACATGATGTTAAATGTTTAAGAAAAAGAATGCCTCGTTAAATTTCGTGCATTAGTTCTTCAGATACAGCAACTACAAAATTTATGCCACAGACAGTCAGACAGAGTCATAGACTCACAATTTGTAAAAATTACAGATGTGTTTTGGAATTTCTGATTGCTAAGACGTGTAAAAACGTCAAAAACCGGAATAAATAAATTTTCACAAACCAAACACTTATTTTAAAGATAGAAGAAAGTAAAATAAAAAAAAGAATGAATTTTAAATGAACTTCGCTTATTTCAATATATGTGCTTGAGCTGAGCGGATTCGTTTGAAATATTTTGAATTTGAGCTTAAACTTGATTAATCTTTGAGAAATTAAATTTGAGTTTAAAATAACTCTTTTTGTTCGCGTGCCAAACAGGGGTTGGCACCAATTACAACCTGTCAAACTGAATTAGCCTAGGATAAACTAGATTGTCCTAGGATAAACTAGATTGGACTAAGCTAAACCAGAAGATTGGCACCGAATCGGTCTTTGGGAACAATAAAAACGCGTCAAATGCAATTTGCCTAGGATAAATTAGTTCAGACCAATAAATAGCATGCTAAACTAGTTTATCCTAATGACCGTTTGGCCAAACTAGTTTGGCTTAGGAAAATTTAGTGTATCCGATGGGCGTTCGGATAGACTGGTTTGGCCTACGAAAAACTAGTTTATCCAATGGGCGTTAGTATAGACTAGTTTGGCCTAGGCCAATCTAGTTTGGACTAAAATATGGGTTTGGTAGTTATGGGTTTGGTGGCTGTAACTTATATAAAATATTTAACATTTTTTAATTTACCAGAAAAATTTATTTTTCTTCTTTTAAATCAATAATATCAATAATTTCAATATAACGATGCAAACATTTGTAATTTATGACTTATTATGATATATTACATGAAAGATATATTGATATATAAAATCTAGATATGGAAATAAATTAAATGACGATGTCACAGTATTCAAAGCACCTCGCCTACATTACACACGCGCAAGCAATCAAAATACTTTGAAAATGATAGTTAAGTTTTCAAAAAAAGTTAAATAAAGTACCCAAAACCCATCAGGTCGTTTAAATATCTCCTACACCATGTGATAACTTTTCTGGATACTTCTGCTTTTTTTTCTTTTTTGATTACTTTTAAAACATTGTTTGCTTTCAATGAAAATGATGAAATGTATTTATACATTGTGCGATATTGTTGACTTCATGAAATGTATTTATACATTACATGATATTGCTGGTTTCATATTGTTGATCCATACACTGTAAAAATTGAAGACCCAAATTGGGTTGAAAGATTTCTGGGTATAGTAATGTTCCTAAAATGGTACAGTAAGGATTCCAAAATGGTGGAGTATTGTTCACAAAATAGATAACCGAAAATGGTTCAAAACAGAGCAGATCTTTATTACCATTAGATTAATCAAAATTTCTGAAGTATAATGTATATATAATGTATATACTATATGTATGTATATGTATGTATAATGTATATACTATATGTAATGTATATATAATGTAAATAATGTATATACTATCTAAGATATTTTAATTGTTTTAATGTCATTAAAAATCAGACTTTTTTAAAACGATTTTGTGCTACAAACTGAACTTTCCAAATTGAAACAATGCTGTACCCAAAAATATTTCAACCCAATTTGGGTATTTTGTTTTTACAGTGTATTTATACACTGTTATATTGGATAACTCATTGACTCATTGTATTCAGATAAAAAGTATTCAAACGTTGTAACTTTTCTTTCCATCAACTTCTTTATTAAATAGTAACCCACTTTGTAATATAGAAAATGCAAACAAAGTAAATAACTAAAAAACCAATAAATAAAAAAATAATTGTTTCATAGAAAAATAATAAATTCCACCAATGCATTTACCTCATAGCATGTATGGTCACAGTGACGTCACAATGACATCACTGTGAGTCACTTTAGTCACATCGCATCTGTGACGAAATTGCCACCACTCAGTGACGTCACATTGTGACTAAGATATGACTTTCTAAAAAGTTTTTTACAGTTCGTCACAATGTTAATGCAAAGTAGTCACAAATGACACACTTTTCACAAATTGGTCACATTGTGACGTCACAAAGTGGTCACAATGTGACGTCACAAAAAGGCTCTAAAACAGCCATAACGACTTCACATTTTAGTCACTGTGACTTCACATCGACAATCGATGGTCACAAAGTCACAATGTGACTTCGCAACGACGTTGCAATGACGTCACCATGTCTTACGGGTTGTATCGAATTAAAAAATCTCTTTAAAAAAGCACATTAATACAAGCTATTTACAGTTACGATAATGAAAAAAAAATAAATTGAAAGTGAATGCTTTTTTATTAGCTCCGATTTTCAATTCAGATAAAACACTTACTGAAAATAAGGGGAAAATGTTAATTTTAGATTGCCAGGAGAAAAGAAAGAGCAGTTATGTTTCACTGTTCAATCCAAAATTGGTTGCATTTTTTCCCCATTGCATACGGTTTTATAGCTCTTAACCCTTTCCGGCGCACTACTCTTTAAAGTTGGAATTTAAAGGAAAAAAAATAGGCAATCTATTTAGGCCTAGAGGAGTACACAGGTATTGTTTTGTAAAGATTGCACTAACCATTTTAATTATACAGCTGTTGCCGAAGTGGTAACTTCCCATAAGTAAAGCATTGATAAGCGCAGTGAGAAGAGCATTGCTGTGAAGCGCGTATTACAATAAAACATTTTACCTATTATTTAACAACAGTAGAGTTTGATCTCTGTGGTGCTGCCATCTAGAACTCATAAGAAAGATTTAAAGTAGCCAATAAAGTAGTTTTTGAAATATTCACGGAGATTTTGTGTCTCTAAACAGGGGGAACCGACCCGGCAAAACTGCGCGTTAAACGGTTAAACTACAGTATTAAAATAACTAATCATCATTAGCATACATTAGCATATCATTAGTAAAATGTGTTACAGTTATTTCCTCTTTCTTTTCAAGACCACAATTTTAAATTAAAAGTTGAATTGCTGATTAGAATTAAATGAGGAATAAGAAAAAGAGAAACTTTGAATAATAAAAAATGATTAAATGGAACAAACAGCTCGATAAAAAGAGTAATCATCATTATTTTCCTTCTGTTGAATACATTCAATTATAGAAATATGTATCTGTGTACTTAAAAAAAATCTTTGCTTAAACAAACAATCACTACATATAACAGTATGCAATATTTAACCCCTTAACTGAGATCATGAGAATTGACGAAGTTATGAATTATTTTCTCCCCAAAACCCTGTTTTTTTTTTCGCCCCTTGAGCCCATTTTTAACTTTATCAAAAATCTGTCATCCATAAATTTTTGGTCCATTTTTTAGAAGTAATGTAAACTTTAATCCGATTTAATATCTATTTTAATTGAGAAGTTATTGCGTTTTTCTGTTTTCACTAAACCCCTCCCTATTTCCATCTCCTTGGTCCGATTTTGCCTATTAATGAACTTAGCCGACATTTTATATCCTTTCATTTTATGTATCAGTTCAGAAGAGATTGGAGCAGAATTATGGTAGTTATCATGTCCACAAAAAAGTGATATACACCGATAGATAGATAGATATATAAACTTTTTTACTGATGGCTTTTTTGGGGTCTAAAGGTCATGATCGGTGTAGATCTGCAAAAAATTTTCAGAAATTCCAACATGGGAGCAACCGCAATAGGTGGTATTTCATACGAAATCTACCTAAAAGTGAATAAATGGAACAGAAAGCTGGATAAAAAGTGATCATCATTATTTTTCTTATGTTGCATACATTCAATTATAGAAATATGTATCTGTATACTTAAAATCTTTGCTTAAACAAATCTTAAATATAAAAATCTTTACTTAAACAAACAACTATTACAGGAAATAATATGTAATATATAAGGAAAGCGGAAAAATATGCATCATGCATTTAATATCAAAAACTTTCCATCATTAATAGAATATCATTATGATTTTTTTTTCACACATAACCCTCAATACGCAAGTTAAAAAGCACCTTTCTGTAACAATTCCATTTCGGCAACTGCTGCCCGTATTCAATGTTTTCATGTAGCGCTGTATATGATTTATAGAAATATACACACCATCTCATAAACTAAATGCTAGATACAGTCGACTCTCGTTAATTCGAAATCGGATAATTCGAATCTTCGCTTAATTCGAATTGAACATGAAGTCCCGAAATTTTCAATGCCAGAATAACGTTAAACGTTTTCTTTAATTCGAACTCATTTTCTCTTGACATCGTTTAATTCGAACTAACGAGAATTCCGATTTTTCATTCTTCCTTTCTTTTTCACGGATCTCAGATATTTTTAATAACTTTCTTTCTTTGATTTTTGTGAAAATTGTTCCGAACGAGTATACATATAATCCCATGCTTTGATATCCTCTTTCTAAGTGCCCCATCTGTCCATCAGTGACGCTTCAGATTTTTCTTCCATTGTGCTTGTTTCTGATCTTCTAATTAGTTTATGTATTTATACCTTCTAATTTAATATTAAGTTATATTCTGATGATAACAGACATAATAAATTAAAAAAAACACTATAACATGGATTCCTTTGTAATAGCACCACATTAAGCATGTTCTCATTTCATACTTTCCATAATTCGAACTTCGGATAATTCAAACATTTATTGCGGTCCCGACGACTTCGAATTAACGAGTCGACTGTAATTTTAAAAATGAGGAAAAATCTGTTTCAGAAATTATCAAACATCGAGAGCTCTTTAAACGACTTATTTTGTATGTTTCTTTAAATGAACATTAATTCCTACATACTCCAAATAATCTATTAAAAATGCTGTAAAGATCTTTTTGAATCCTATCATATTTCAAATATCATAACATCTTTAAAATACATCACAAATTATTTTTTTCCATACATCAAAATGTAATACATATATATTTTGTTTTACGTGTGTGTAAATGAACTATAAATGCTTTTTATTCTACACAATCCAGAAAAATTATTGTAGTCCCCTTCGTTGATGCATAAAAATTTCATCATGATTGAAACAGCGTTTCATTAATAAAATGCATTCAAAATATTTCTTTTTATTATTAAACCATAATGTAACCTAAATCTTTTGCATGATCTTGTTCCCGAACTACAAATGTTATGCGCTTTATTTTCTATAGCGAACAATCTATAATATACTTTAATCACACAAAAATTACATGGCAATGATTTTACGAAGAAAAGTTAGAGTAAATAAAGTGCATCAGATGGCTAGATATAGAGAAAACGAATTCATAAAGATTTCGTAATTATTTTAAGAAACAGTTTGATGCCTTTCAAGAGTAATCGCACTTTTGATAAATGAGGGGAAAATGCGTTATACATTAAAATTTTTAATTCTTTGGGACTGAAAGTTAAAGTAATCTTATATGTACGAATTCATTTCTCTGTTACAAACAAAATGACACCACAGTTAATAGAAAATGCCTTTAAAACATATTTCGGGGTACCAGTAATTAAGGTTCACAAAAATAAATCTAGAATTACTAAAATTACAACCTCCCCCCTACAATATCAATTTAATTATTAATAACCAAATTTTGCGTAATAACAAATTTAAGGGCCTTAAATAAGCCTTATTTTATGTGAAAAGGTTGCATTTTCAGTCTGTTATTTCCTAATTAATTTAATTGGTAATCTCTCAACAAAATTAACCTAAAAATTTTATAAAAGGGTAAACCAGACACAAATAATTCGTTAAAATTTATCTGTTAATATGAATAATATTTCATTTTCCTCTGGGATAATTTAAATTTTATTTTTCTGTCGTCTTGCTCTTTAAATCCCTAACTCATTAAACTTTATGGAGTGTGACAATCTATACATATGTAACGAGCCGGTGAAAAATTACAAACCCTTTAATTGCCTCGTAAATTAAGATGAAAGCATTGAATTATAAAGCCATTTAAATAAAGCGTGGTAATATTTATCATGGAGTGCTTGAATTGATTTTCTATTTTTATTTCATTTTATTTTTTGGTGATGAGGATACTCATCATGAAAAATGATAATTTCAAACTTCAATGATCTTCAATAATATTTCAATGATGTTCAAAAATGATAATTTCAAGCAATTTTATGATAAGGCAATTTAAAACTACAATTCATTACGAGCTTTATATTAAAAATTAAGTTAATATATAAAAATCATAATTATATCTTCTATTAAATATTCTATATAGATTAATTGTCATTGTATTTTTAACATTTTCTGGGGTTTTGCTGTATAATTGAAAAGCAAATTGCTCGTTTTTATTGTATAATGAAACAAACATTTATGAACAATATTCTTTGAAAGCAAATAAATGCAATTAAAATTTTTGTTTTTGTGAAAATTATTTTAAAAAATGTGCATTAAATTCTCGTGTTTTTTTTAATTAAAAATAAGTTATTTAAACAGTATCCTCGGTTCCTCAATCGATAATTTACTTGGTATAAATAGAATTGATGGCAATTTTTATTATGAAGAAATGCAGAGTAAAATCAAAAATAAACTAGTCGTTGGGGGCCACCGTAATACTTACCCATCATGGATAGGCATATGTATATGAAAATAAAACATTTGAAAACTATTTATACAATGCATTGCAGTTCCAAAACAAAATTTAAATATTGTTAATATGCATGGTAATGCTCTATTAATGAATTGCGAATGTACCAATTTCGACAAATTATATAAAACGCCAAACTACTTAAGTAATACCGAGCTGCGTAAAAGAAACATCCTTATAACTCCAAAAATAATTATACTATAAACTAACAGTTTACTGCGTTAGATTAAGCGTCTCACTTTCAATTCAAATATACCTCTGAATCGAAATTTGAATGAAATGCAGGGTCATGAAAAATCGCAGAATGTCGAAAACAGGATTACAAATATCTCGGCAACTAATAATCCGATCGACTTCGTTCTTTATGCAAAATTTGTGTTTTTTTATTGCCTTTTACATGCATTCCTTAAAATGAAAATATTCGAAAATTTGTATATACCTTTCATCAGAACGAATTTTTCGAGAATCCGGAAAAAATAGTTCCGGATAATCGGGGTTGCTGATATTCAATAGGCTTCGTCTCATTCTTACATACTAAGGACATACAAAATTTCAAGTCTCTATCTCAATTTGTTCGGGAGATAGAGCGTTTACAGACAGACAGACAGACAGACGGACGGCATTTTTTTTTTCTAAAAATATGTTTTTCGGAATCTCCACTATCTAAAACGTGTAAATCCGTCAAAATTTTTTTTTTCGATTTTTAAAACGATTGCAAGACTTACCCTATACTACGTATGATGGGTAAGTAATAATCTATATATATAAAAGGAATTCTGAGGATAATTGAGGCACAGGCGAAAGCAAATCTTGGCAATGCGCCAACTCGGTCCAGAGGAAGCAAATCTTGGCAATGCGCCAACTCGGTCCAGAGGTATAAAAGCAAGATAGAATAAATTTAACTTTTTCAAAAAAATGTATAACCGACTCCAAAAAAGCGCTAAAAAGAATTAAATAATTCCATAACATTCTCTAATGACAAATCGTTATCCAATAACCACACATTGACCATCATGTACCGGTATAAAACGGTTAAATTTAATATATAGAATTTAATATCCACCAAACATAGATTTTCCAGAGAATATTTTTTACAAGAGATTAATTTACATATTTTTGATTTAATTTTTGAATATATACATATAAAAAGTAATGAATTACTTTTTGAAGTTGGTGCCAAACTATCTTAAGTATAGTAAGAATTGTGGATATATTATGTCTAGTACCATAAATAAAATGGGGAATTCATTATCGATTATGATTGTTTGGCACCAACTTCAAAAAGTAATTCATTACTTTTTATATGTATATATTCAAAAATTAAATCAAAAATATGTAAATTAATCTCTTGTAAAAAATATTCTCTGGAAAATCTATGTTTGATGGATATTAAATTCTATATATTAAATTTAACCGTTTTATACCGGTACATGATGGTCAATGTGTGGTTATTGGATAACGATTTGTCATTAGAGAATGTTATGGAATTATTTAATTCTTTTTAGCGCTTTTTTGGAGTCGGTTATACATTTTTTTGAAAAAGTTAAATTTATTTCCTACTTTTTAGTTATTTATACCGTAATACATAATTATGTGTACTGACATATGATGGCTCTTTGTAACGCATTACTAATGAACGCACTTTGCTGAGTTCTGATGTATTCGCTTTACTTGTCACTGTTTGATTGTCAACTTTTCAAAAGACACTTACAATATCGGTTAGTATTGTTGTGAATCTTTAGGTTTTCTGGATGTGGTAACTTCTTCAGATCTGGCACGACGGAAAGCTACCGCATTCATGAAATCTTAAAGTCAACATCTAATCGTACGGACATCGGAAGTGGTTATCGAAAGGTGACAATGCCTCAAGTAAAGTGTCCTTATACATAAGCGCTCGGCAAAGCGCTTCCATATATGAGTAAACAGCAAAATGGCTCCATATATCAATGAATAGTAAAATGCTTTTCTAGTGTAGTCAAAAGTACTCCTCCTTCAGTCAGAAAAAGCAAAAAGAAAGATTTTAACAAAAATCGCTCTATGATTCAATAGATAAACAACAACAATCTAATTCCTATAAATGCAGTAAAGGCATCGGAAATGAGCGGTGATGATTCGACGAGGAATCCGAAAATCATAACCTGTACTTGGCTGCATCTATAAGAGAGTGGCAGCATTCGATGCCCAAATACTTTTTTCACGGACGCTTTTGTCCCAACTAAACTGTTAAAAATTTGAAATTCACTCCACCGCTTTTATGTAAAACGATTATTTCAGCCTATCATGGAGCATTCTCATGGGTCAAAAGACAAATATTTTATAAAAGTGGGGGAGTGACGATGCATCAAAAGGGTAAATTTTTTTACAGTGTATGTATGAGATATTCCATAAAAGGGATGGAGTGACGATGCAGCAAAAGTTAAATGTTTAACAATGTATTGCAATGCTAGGCATTTTCTATTATAAAATTTGATGATGATTTCCTGGTAGAATTCGATTGTATGCCAAATGATCCTTTATTTCTACACAGACATAAATACAAAATCCATATTATTTTACAAATTCGTGGACATATAAGGACAAGATAGCACAAGGAAATATTACGAAAAAAGAAAAGTACAACCGTGAGCTACACATAAAGAGTGTGTGCAACGGAGCCAGTGGGATCCGAACCCACAATCTCCTACGCTCTGAAGAGATTAGCAGCGTGGTGTCTTAACCACTCGGCTACAAATCTAGCACATAGTAATGTACTTTAATCACTTTGTGAATCCGGCATAATAAGCACCCTGATACAATAGACACTCTTGCTTTAACGTGTAAGGCTCTTTAGAGATGAATTTTCAGCTTTTCGATATCGAATTATCATGTCTGGATCGATGTGGATCTTTCACTTTGGTGGATACGAGAATTGTTCCAGCTAAGATTTCGCACTTCGGAAAAAAACTAGAATCTCTGCAACAGTGGTTAGGATCCAGAAGGATTATTCGCTGTTAAGCAAAACAAGATTGACCAATCATAAGCCTTCATTTTTGAGAACTTTTCATTGTTCGAAGGAGAGAGTCTGGAATACATGGAGTGAAAATCTGCTATCGACACCGTAAAAAATTTGACCCTTTTGCTGCATCGTTACTCCATCGCTTTTATAGAATTTCTTTGTTTTGACCAATGAGAATGCTCCATAATAGAGCGAAGTAATCGTTTCCTATAAAAGCGATGGAGTGACGATGCAGCAAAAGGGTTCGATTTTTTACAATGCAAGCAGTGCTAAAAATCTATATCTTTTAAATGTGCAACGATGCTACTGAATTCCAAAGTGTCGATCACAGCGACATCTGCGGCATTTTCGTGTTACATTATCTAGACTAGCAATAATTCTTGCATTTTTAGAAAATGTCCTGCAGATGTCGCTTCTATCTTTAAATTTCATTAGCATTGTTGCACATTTAAAGAATAGAACATTTTAGCGCTTTTTTAAGTGTTACAGAGGGCGTGTTCAGCACAACTTACCGGTTACTTACCGACCACTTACCGATTGTAGACAAGTACGAAATGAAAATCAAAGCGAAGTGTGACGTTAGCTAGAAGTCAACAGAATAGTTTTCATTGATGCCACAATTTGCTTTCTTACTGCCCTACAATCGCTCGGTAATATTGGTTACTTTTGTAAGTTGCTCTGAACATGCCCTGAGATAGCCGATTTCCACACTATATCCCCTAGATGCTACACTGTTAAAAATCTGCTGCATTTTGCTGCAACGCACTCCCCTGCTTGTATAGAAAACGGTTACTTGGCCGTGAAATGGCGCTTTCTCATTGGTTGGAATAGAGATATTATATACAAGTGGTGGAGGGCGTTGCAGCAAAATGCAGCAGATTTTTAACAGTGTATATTTCCGGTTTCTTGCATAAGAGAACTTGTTCGGAATCCATTTAGACTTTGCGCTGTTAGCGAAACCAGATTAACGAATCAGAAGCCTGAATTTTAGCAAATTTTTCAATGTTTTAAATAAATTTTCTTGTTAATAAATCTCGTTTCGTAAACAGCGCAAAATTTATGTGAATCCTGGCCCTCGTCCAGTTAGGATTTTGCACTTTGAACACTCACTGTTAAAAATCTGCTGCATTTTGCTGCAACGCACTCCCCTGCTTGTATAAAAAACGGTTACTTGCCCGTGAAATGGCGCTTTCTCATTGGTTGGAATAGAGATATTATATACAAGTGGTGGAGGGCGTTGCAGCAAAATGCAGCAGATTTTTAACAGTGCTGTTAAAAATTTGAAACTTTTACTTTATCGTCAATCCATCGCTTTTATAGAAAATGATTACTTCATTGTATTGTGGTGAATTCTCATTGGTCAAAATAGAGATATTCCATAAAAGCGGTGGAGTGACGATGCAGCAAAAACTTCAAACTTTTAACAGTGAAAAGATCGTGTGTCTATGTGAGTGTAACATAAAAGCATGCAAAATGAACACTTCTAATTGGTCGATTGCTTCAAAATAAATTTTAAATTTAAAGTTTTTATTTTTAAAAAAGTTCTAATTATCAGATTTTTATGAAATTCGAATGGGACCACATGGGCCTCATACTCTTTCAAACAAAAAAAGAATTATCAAAATCGGTTCATATTTGCAAAAGTTATGCGTGAACAACAAATACATACAGGTCGAAATCATAACCTCCTCTTTGAAGTCGGTTAAAAAAACGCGCAGGTCTGTGCATTCAAGTACAACCACCCATATGTATATGCTGAAAGTTTGTTCTGACGCTCACCCGACGCACGTGGAGTGCCGATGGTCCGGGGAGAGTCACCGGGGGATCCGTCGCGAGCTGAGAGAGAAGCGTACCATACACATAAATTATTAAATAAACCTTCAAATTAAGCCCGGCGAAGCGGGCTGGGTATGCTAGTAATAATAATAATAATTATAATAATTATAAACTCCTCATGTCATTAAATTTGTCATAGGTCATATTCTTTTAGTTAAATTATTTCTGTTTTAAATACATAAATATACGTGTTTTCAAAAGCTTGCTGTATATACAAAAATGGGATGCATTACATAAAAATACTTTCACCGAAGTTTTAAGGTAATGCGAAAATAAGATTGTGAATTATAAGTAATATTATATGCAAATGAAAGGATAAAAGTTTTGAATTTTTATTTAAATAATCAGAACAGACTGGAATAATCAATAAAGTTAAGAAGAAATTAAATGAAAAAAATCTATAGTTTTTATTTTGTCGAGAAATGTAATTTAACTCGAATATAAAATTAGTAATTATTATAATATAAAATATTAGATTAATTAAACAATATCTGCACGTGTTTCTGTTCCAAAAATTAACAGAGGTAATTCGAAATAAGTTTATTTCATAAAATAAATTTTAAATTATCGTTTTGTATCGTCTCTTATTCAGTAAGTTCTTTATAGAAAAAATGAAAGATAACTTTTGATAATGTGGAGAATTTAGACAGTGGAAAAAAGGCTAAACTTAATGGTACACAAATATTTATTTATGTTAATCAAAGGTAATGTAATCATAAATCTAATAACCATTATTCCTTGATAATATATTTAAATGATTTTGAAAATGACTTGAAATGAGCCATTTTTTATGAAAAAATAATAACTTCAAGTGTCTTATAAGAAAATAACGATTCATAATGATTAAGTAATTTATTTATTTTTAAAATATCTTAAAAAATGAAAAATATATTACAATTATTGTTTATGCAGAGGAAAGGTTTCTTTATTTGTTGTTAATTATTTCATTTTTCTAGATAAATATCTATTAAGACTCTTAAAGTTTAATGAAATTTGAAAAGAAGATTGTGTTTTAAAAAAAACTTTTGTTCGAAAGCATAATTTTTTTTTAAATGGTCGTCTAAAATTTGAGCTTTTGTTTTAGGTATGAAAACTAATGCTTTGGATATATATAAATATATAGAAACATTTTTCAACGGTCAAAAAAGGTTCAAGTTTTGGTGTTGTTTAACATTTTAACAAAAATAAAGTAACATCTTCATGATACATTTTTTAATTCGATTTTATCTGCAAATGCTCTAATTATACACTGTCAAAAAAAAAAAAAAAAGGTTTACAAAAAATTACTATAATTACAAAAAAAAAAAAAAAAAAAAATATCCTTTTCTAAGTCACCCAATATTCGGAAAAGCATTCCTTTAGCTTTAAAACCTGTAGAATATTATTTATTTTGGAAATTTAAAGAAGAATTTATAAAATTTTATTTTTAATATTTGCCCGAATTTTTCAGAAACGTTATCAAGTGGTTTTAACAAAACATTAACATTAATCAGTTCTTTTTATCCGAAAAATCAATTTTCAGCATGCTATCAGACCTCAACTAAACATTTTCAACTACATAACTGAAATTGTTCATGTAATTGTAACATAAAAATTGAAAGTTTAATCTTAAGGGAACAGTTCCTTTTCAGCCGATCAAACATACTATGAAAGAGATTCAAGGTATCATTTTCGATACCTTTTCACAAGCTAACTAATCAAGCACATTTAATGAAATTTTTAGACTCTTAAGAATAGCATTACTTGTTACAATAAATAAAAGAAATTGCTGAAAAATATTTAAGTTAATTAGGAAAAAATAATTTAGTAACCTATTATTTTTTTCTAAGATATATCACTGCAAGCATGATTTCTCAAAAACTATTAAAGATAACGGGTTAAAATTTTCTATGTGCAGTAACATTACATTTCTGCATAAAAGGAACTAAAATCTTAGAATTATCTTAAATAGTAAACATTTTATCTCAAGAAAATGTGTGATAAAATTTACAAATTTTCTTTTTCTAATTTTTATTAAGCTATTGCATAGCTTTTATCACGGGCTTTGAGCGCAGCGACCGAATCTAAAAATTCCTTAACGAGAAAACCTAACACTTCCGTAACGAAAAAAACCTAACACTTCGGCTAACGTCGTTTTAGTTCGGCAAACATCGGCACGGTATCCTTCGGTAGACTTCGGATGACATTGACGCGGTATTTTTCAGATATTAGGATATCAAGTCTCAAACTTATGTTTCTTGAGGGTCGAAAAATTTAAAATGCTTATAACTCGCGATCTAAATTTCATAGCGCGGCCAAATTTTGTTTGGTAATTTATTATGAGACAGTGTTAATTTTTGGTGACAAGAGACCCCCACGGTGAGGGTCGAAAAATCTAAAATACTTATAACTCGCGATCTAATTTTCGTAGCGCGGCCAAATTTTGTTTGGTAATTTATTATGAGACTGTTAATTTTTGGTGACAGGAGACCCCCCACGGTGAGGGTCGAGAAATTTAAAATGCTTATAACTCGCGATCTAATTTTCGTAGCGCGGCCAATTTTTGTTTGGTAATTTATAATAAGGCAGCGTTACTTTTTGGTGACTGGATTCCCTACACGGTGGGGGTCGAAAAATTAAAAATGCTTATAACTCAGGATCTAATTTTCGTGGCGCGGCCAAATTTTGTTTGGTAATTTATTATGAGACAGTGTTAATTTTTGATGACAGGAGACCCCCCGACCCCACAGTGAGGGTCTAAAAATTTAAAATGCTTATAACTCGCGATCTAAATTTCGTAGCGCGGCCAAATATTGTTTAGTAATTTATTATGAGACATTGTTAATTTTTGGTGACAGGAGACCCCCATGGTGAGGGTCGAAAAATTTAAAATGCTTATAACTCGCGATCTGCTTTTCGTAGTGCGGCCAAATTTTGTTTGGTAATTTATTATGCGACAGTGTTAATTTTTGGTGACAGGAGACCCCCCGACCCCACAGTGAGGGTCTAAAAATTTAAAATGTTTATAACTCGCGATCTAATTTTCGTAGCGCGGCCAAATATTGTTTAGTAATTTATTATGAAACTGTTAATTTTTGGCGATAGGAGACCACCCCCACGGTGAGGGTCGAAAAATTTAAAATGCTTATAACTAGCGATCTAATTTTCGTAGCGCGGCCAATTTTTGTTTGGTAATTTATAATGAGGCAGCGTTACTTTTTGGTGACGGGAGCCCCCCACACGGTGAGGGTCGAAAAATTAAAAATGCTTATAACTCGTGATTTACTTTTCGTAGCGCGGCCAAATTTTGTTTGGTAATTTTTTATGAGACAGTGTTAATTTTTGGTGACAGGAGACCCCTCCCCCACCGTGAGGGTCGAAAAATATAAAATGCTTATAACTCGCGATCTAAATTTCGTAGCGCGGCCAAATATTGTTTGATAATTTATTATGAGACATTGTTAATTTTTGGTGACACGAGACCCCCCATGGTGAGGGTCGAAAAATTTAAAATGCTTATAACTCGCGATCTACTTTTCGTAGCGCGGCCAAATTTTGTTTCTTAATTTATTATGAGACAGTGTTAATTTTTGGTGACAGGAGACCCCCCACCGTGAGGGCCGAAAAATTTAAAATGCTTATAACTCGCGATCTAATTTTCGTAGCGCGGCCAAATTTTGTTTGTTAATTTATTATGAGACAGTGTTAATTTTTGGTGACAGGAGACCCCCCCCACCGTGAGGGTCGAAAAATTTTAAATGCTTATAACTTGCGATCTAAATTTCGTAGCGCGGCCAAATATTGTTTGGTAATTTATTATGAGACATTGTTAATTTTTGGTGACTGGAGACCCCCATAAGTAGTAAGCCGCGCGCTTTGGGTGACGGAAGTGGCGTCACGAGGGGGCGTGGTCAGCTGTCAATCAAAAAGGGGAACCGGAAGTGGGGGTGTCACGTGACCGGATCGTATAGGATAACGAGGGGTCTAGGTTGAGTTGTATTTTGCTGGATCTTTATGGGGGGGTGGAAGTGAGGGGGGTGTCACGTGACCGGATCGTATAGGATAACGAGAGGTCTAGGTTGAGTTGTATTTTGCTGGATCTTTATGGGGGGTAGTAGTATGCACCCCACTATAGTAGGCAAATGGGGCACGCCCAGCTGTCAATCAAAAGGGGGGGAAAGGGGGTGTCACGTGACTTGATCGTATAGGATAACGAGGGTTAATGTTGAGTTGTTTTTTGCTGAATGTTGAGTTGTTGCTTGCTGATTTTTTTATGGGGGAAAGGGGGGGGTGTCACGTGACTGGATCGTATAGGATAACGAAGGTTAATGTTGAGTTGTTTTTTGCTGAATGTTGAGTTGTTGTTTGCTGAAATTTTTTTATGGGGGGAAAGGGGGTGTCACGTGACTTTATCGTATAGGATAACGAAGGTTAATGTTGAGTTGTTTTTTGCTGAATGTTGAGTTGTTGTTTGCTGGATTTTTTATGGGGGAAAGGGGGGATGACAATATTTATGTGCTCGAGGGGTGGCTTTAAGACTCGGTTTCTGAAAAGTATAACGTAATCAGTGGATTTCAATTTAATTTCATAGAATTTATTTTTTATTTAAAGGAACTTAATTTTAATTTGACTAATTATAAAGGATTTTTTTTAATTTAAGCGAATTAATTTTTAATGGATGATTAGTTCCAAATTTTTAATTGGTTTTTCAAAGCCATTTTTATTTAAAACCTTTTACTGAATGTTTTATTCTCAGGATGACGTAATCGATGATTCGAATTTATTTAATTAATTAAAATTAAAAAATTAAGCTGATTATTTTCAAACTGATTGTTTTTTAACCGGTTTTAAAGTTTTTTTTAATTAAATTTACTTTTAATGAGTTTTATTTTTAAGTTTTAATTTCCGCAACACATGATTTAGACAAGATGGTTTATGTTCGAACATGAATGTGACGTCATGTAATGATTTCATCCTAGGCGAGCAATTACGAGGACCTTTTGTAAAGCTGAGCTGTTTTTGTAGAGTTAAAATGTGATTAACTGTAAAGTTGAGTTATTTAAATGGCCATTAACTGCAACCATTTTAGAAAAAAGTTTCTGATTCAGCAATTGGCAGCAATTGTATCTATCAGTTGCTCACAGCTTTCTGCAGGGTGTAGCATCGTTTTTTGACTTGTAAATTTTCTTCGGTTTTATTTAAGTTTTATTGCTTTTTGTCATGGAAGACGAACTTAACTTTCGCAAAGAAGATAGCAGCAACAAACGTAAGCTTGCTGATATTAAAGAATGCAACAAGAAAACGAAGAATTATTAAACTTCGGTAAGTTTTTTAATGATCGTTTTAATATATATATCTTTATTTATTATGATTAATACTTTATTGTTTTTATATTCTATTTATTTTTGTTTCTCTTTATTTCTTTTTTAGGTTCAAACATTTCTAGAAAAGGTGAAATGGCATGATTCGAAAGATATGAAATACCTAGGTGGAGAAAACTTTCTTTCCGTAAATTATTTTCTTGGGCAAACTCGAGTTCACATTAGAAAATTTATTGTTGATCCCGGCGGTGAATTACAGCCTACTAAAAATAGTGTATCTTTAACCCCTAAAGTTTGGCAATCCTTGTGTCGTGAAATCAAGACTGTTTTAAATCATAAATCTTCAGAAAAGATTACAGTTATCGAAACAGATTTGTGCATTTCTATGCAAGTAAAGGATGGTGTGGAACTTTACGTTTTTCAAAGATTTTTTCAAAGGAAAAATATGAGTCTCCTATTCGTGCCTGAATTTATCGTGCTTACTTTTCTGAGATTGAAAAGATAGTGGAAAACATGCATAATATCACGGATCGTGTGAAAGATGGACTAATCACATACTCTTTAGCTTACCATATTTATCAAGAATTGAACAACACCAATCTTCAATTGAATCCTGTAGATAATCCAGACGCTTTTTTACAACTTCTGGATTCTCTGAGTAAATGTCTAACAATGGCAATTACAATGAAAATTAGCGAACTTATAAACTGTTTCGGATGTCGTGAGTGCTATCAAGCTCCTTTTATGCACGATTGTTTAACAAAAACTCGAGCTGAAAAATGGTTAAAATTTTCTGACTGTGCATTTTACTCTATTAATATGCGTGATATTGCTAAAGACATTGTGGATAAAAACTTAAATATTGACTTTAAATTTGTACTTGGTCAAGAGGAATTTTTTGATAAATTAATTACCTCAAAAATATTGGAATCTGTTCAAAAAAGTATGTTGGAGAAGAACAACAACTACAAGAAGAAAATGATTTCCCGCAATTATCTTTGAAAATTGTAGATCTGAATAAATGCATATTTGCGTAGTATTTTTGTCTTTTTCTTTTAGTCTTTTTTTATTACATTACTAAGAATGTTTCAGGTAGAATATTTTTTTTTACTTTCGGAATCAAGTATATTATATATATATTACTTCATAACGATGAAAATGTAAATAGCTTTTGATCCTTTTAATATTTTTCCTAAACATAGTTTTTTTTTTTTTCCAATTTATCCTTCACTAAAAATTTTTTCCTTAAACACAAAACTTTTTTCACTAAACTGAAACTCTTTTTTACAAAACTCAAACATTTTTTTAATTGAACACATTTTTTAATGAAACATAAAACTTTTTTTTTTCCTTAACATAACTTTTTTTTACTGAATACATTTTTTTTTTTACTAAACATAAAACTTTTTTCTAAACACAAAATTTTTTTAAAACTAAACTTAAAACTTTTTTCCTAAACATAAAAATAATTTACTCAATATAAAACTTTTTTCCAATTCATATCTTTTTTACTAAACATATTTTTCCTAAGCATAGAAAAAGAATAAATTTACTAAACATTTTTTTTTCTAATATACAAAAAATAATAATAATAATAATAATAATTTTACTCTAGATAATTTTTGTATAAAACCATAACTTTTTTTTTTTCCTAAGCATAAAAATATTTTTTCCAGAATACAAAACATTTTTTTTATTTTACATAATAAAAAAACTTTTTTCTTAATCATAAAAAAACATTATTTTTTTCCTAAACTTAAAAAATTTTATTTTCTTAAATAAATTTTTTCTTTTTCTAAACATACGAATATTTTTTTCCGAAACATTTTTCTTTTTCTTAAACACAAAAATACTTTTTTCATAAAATATTTTTTTTTCAAAACATTATTTCTTTTTAGAAAACGTAATATTTTCTAAGCATAAAAATTCTTATTTTTTTTTAACATAAATTGCTTTTTTTTCCTAAACATAATTTTTTAATCTCCAAACATAATTTAATAATCTCCTGAACACACAAGCTCTTTTTTGTTTTTATGGGCATTCTTTTCAAAAAATGTCTTTTATCAAGAAAAATTTAGAAAAGTTATTCTGAACGTTTTCAAACTTACAAAATGAAGAAAAATACACAAATAGATGCAAGCATAAATATTTTACAATATAAAAAATTTTATTTAGTCATAAAATACACTGAAGTTTCAACCAGTTTTCTACATTTTTAACCAAGGTATTTGCGATATTGGTAAAGTGGCGTGCTGAGATGATTTTCGTTTTCTATGATGGGGTTCAAGTCTTGCAAAAATAGTTTTCTGTTCAGGCTTCAAATACTTGTTTTTTATAAATTCTCCAGGAAAGCTAATTTGCTTTAAAAGTTCTTGAAATTGATCAAAAGCAATAGGTTTTTGTCTTCTATTTCTCAGTAAAAATCCGACTAGTTGAACAAAATCTGATCCGTTAATTACAGTATCATTGATTTTCAACTCTTTGCTTTCTGAACAGGAAATTTTATTTTGTTTTAAAAATTCCATTATTTTAACAGCAGTTTTCTTTTGTTTAATAGGGACAGAACTTAGAATTTCGTTTTCTATATCAGGAGATTTTTCAAAGGATTTCTGGGGAAGTTGTTCTTCCGGGGGTTTGACTGCATTCATATCTGGGAATAATACAAATTTTTGCAAAATCTGTGTATAAAGCTTCGCTTTTTCATCATCCTTTATTTTTCTTTTCAAAATAGTCTGAATCTGTCTGTCTAAATCACTTAAATGCTCATCGGAAAACTCTTGATCTCTGTCAGCTGGAACAAGTCTGAATTTACGAGCGAGCTCCATTGATCAACGTACTGAGCACTGATACTGCAGCGGGAATAAGTATAGACAAAAATCCTTCTTCTTTTTGAACGAGAAGTCGTCTTTTCTTAAACAAAGGTACTTTCTTGTCTCCCAGACGGCGCAATGTTCTTTTATAAGCTATTAATCTATTTTTTTGACGTTTAGAGACAGGTATGTTACCCTTTAAAAGATTTAAAGCGCATTCACAGACACCTTTTATAATACTATTAGGACACTTTTTAAGAAAGGCTGCTTTTTGCTTTGTCTTGCTTAACAATTTCAGATGTTCCACGGTCGACATCCTGAGTTCAAATGATGGCCGATGAGCTTAATCTCTCTTTTATATATATTCCGTAAGAAAAAGCTTTTGTCAAAGCACAATTTTCAAAATAGGGTTTATGACAGGGACAGTTTACCATTGAAATGTTTAATAAATTAATCCAGGGGCAATTAAAATCATTCAGATTCAAAATCTTTCGTCCGGACATTCGTTCTAAAAACTTTGTTTTTTCTAATCCTTTCGTGTAAACATTCTTATGAGATACAAATAATGATGAAAGTATAAGTTCTAATGTTGAATAAAGCAAATCACCACTATTCCATTGCAAACCATGATGATAACGAGTCAACCAGTTAAATGTTTTTCTTTTTGCGATGGGTAACTGCCCCCAAGGATGCGGTGGAAGAAAGCTCCAACGGGCATGATATTCATTATCAATTTCAAAAAATGCAAGTTCTTTGATAATAAATTCACTCGAATTAATTTGAAAACCTTCGAATTCAACAATGACGGAAGACATGCTCACTGGATGACTCACTCTGCACAAATGGCTCATCGAAGTTCATACACGTAATGTTTATCACCAGGAAATATACTTGTGCGCATGCGCAAGCTTTCAAAAGAATCGGGCCTTAAATCAATGAATAAGTAGCTAAAAGGTAATGCAGTAGCATCATTAAAAATTTCTTGAAAACCCTTAGATTTACCAGGAAACATTTGTCTGGATAGATGCATTATTTGGCTTTTATCTCGAGGATTTTTGTATAGTATCATATAATGGGAATTTAAATTAATATTTCGCATTTCTTTACCATGATGAAACAAGTTTTGGGTAATAAAAATGATTGATAGATTTCGGTAATGACTACCTTTCGTGAAAAGTTTGCTCAGTCGTACATCAGAAGATAATTCTGACATCAAATCATCAATGATAATTAAAGAATCTTTTAGAGAGTTAAGATTCGACGGTAAACCTTCTTCAAATTGTACATGTTTCATTGAATTGAAAAGGGATTGATAGCTTCCATAACAGTATATTATTCGTGCGGGCATGGGATGAAAATATTTGTAATCAATTAATTTTTTAACAAAAAAGCTTTTACCGGAGCCTTTCGGCCCGCTAATAAGGACCGTCGAAGGATGTACTAACTTAAGGAATTCCATTCTTTTAATGACAAGAATGAGTGAAAGCTTCTATTTTTATAGTTTTTTTTTTTTTACTATTTTGACTGATTATTGTTTAGTAAACATAAATAATAAAACTTTTATGATTTTAATGGGGAAAAAAAATCTTAAGCATGCATTTTTTTTTCTAAAAAACAAATGAATATGATTTTGTTTATGTAATCCACTAACTGGGATGAGTTTTAAGAAACATTGAATACACATAAAATAAGAGAAATAATTTTTATTTTTTAAAAATCATGTTTACACTATATCTTTTTTTGACAAATTGATACATTCGAAAATCATTCTTCCTTCTGGATAATACATTGGTAATAGACTTCATACAAAGTCCTTGACATCGTTTTACAAGAAAGAAAAGACAATATTGTCCACAGACATTGGACGTTAAACTTTGGAGCATTGTCTTGTTCCAACGAATTCGGTGATACTTCTTCGCAAATTTTGTTATGTCTTCTCCATAGGTTTCGGGAGGAAGTCCGTAAGAATCAAAAAAGTCCAGAGTTTTCTTATCTTGAACGTAAATTGCTAGCCAATGGGATCCCTTTTCGTCATGTTTATCGGTATTGATCACTAAGGCACAGGGAAAGTTTTGAATATCAGGTATTTTGTCGGAAGGGAAAACTCCTGCAAAATATCTCGCTGAAACAGGATCACGAGATAAAATTCTATGAATTTGCGTTGAATTCATTAGTTTCCAAAATCATACAGAATATTGCGAGATTTGTTGATTTCGATTAAATTTTCAAATTCAGCATACACTAGCAAAGATACTGTTTGTGCCAAAACCGTTCCGAACTTAATTTCCAATCTTAAATTACTATGGCGTATGAGATTAAGGTGTGAACCATCACATAAATCAGGTGACAGATCAAAACAAAATAGTGAATATCCCTGTGAAAATTCTGATCTCGAAAGGTACAAGCCTTTGTTTTCTGCATTCGAAAATAAATTCTCATAAGCTCGAATAAATAAATTGTTTTTAAAGTCAGGTTGTAGTGGATTGTGAGGAACGGGCTGACCATCCACATAGACGCCTATGAAATTAATATTGTAATGCTTGAACTCAAAAGGGGACTTTTTATAGTCGCTGTTAAATGAGTCATTATCCACACAGGCGATTACGATGCGATTGGGCATCTGACCTGTGAAAATATTATCTTGAACAAAACTCATATTGCCGGTAGGAATGGAATATGATTTGCAAAGCACTCTGTTAATAGGGTATTTGGCGGATGTTTTTTCTAAGCTTTTAGCATGTCCTAAAACAACGCCAGGACTTACTCGTACTTTACGAACAAATAAGGAAGCGTGTTCCAGAGAAACTTTAAACTCTCTTTCACCTGCTGACAAACAAAACTCTGGTTTACTACGAATCAATTTAATTTTCACATCAACCATGTTTAGGAGAAGTCTTTGCTGGTGAAACATATCCAGGTGCAATCGACCAATCATATCAACTGAAGCACTGTGTTTTGTCAATTCGGCACGTTTACTAAAGCCTTCATTGGGATTTGCATCTGCTGGATCCACAACATTCATACGACCAGCAGTATCTTTAAAAAATAATTCTGAGGAAAGTTGAGAAGTTTTTTCATCGTACCCATGATTCAGTAATTTCTCTATCATGGCTCTGTATGGATAAGCATTATTGCTTGAAGAAACGAGTCTATCGTACAGACTAATATCCACTTGGGAAAACATGGAATGCAAAAAAAGATTGACGGGTCCCACTTTACATTTATCCGGAATGGGTTTGCCATCCTTTTTTAAAATCTTTACTTTGACATATAACTGAGTTTGGGATAAATCAAGGTAGTCCTCTCCGCTTCCAGAAACATTAAATTCCACAGGCCCTCCATCAGAAACAATGGAAAGTGGGTGAAATTCAACCCATTGGCCTCTTTCAATAACTGTTTGAGTAGGAGGGAGATGAAATAATTCTAATTCTGATTTAGCACATTCGGGAGAGTCCTTTAAAAGGAAAGCCATAGTATAATGTGTAGATTAACAGTCAAAAATATCACGTCCTTGCACCTTCCGTGCTTTCGATGAAATGATGCGTTTCGCAGGTTTTCGCTTTCTTTTAAGCTTTCCATGGCCAATCATTTGATCCGCTTTTTCAACTGCTTTTCTCGCTAATTTCTTTCCGACTTCTTTTGATCGTGTTTTGAGAGACGATTTAAAATTTTCAACTGATAACACATCATTCGCAACCATAGTGCCTGTTCGTAATGCTTCTTTTCCAATAGTTTTGGCACCACTTATCAAAAATGGCATCGCACTACGAAACAATTTAGCAAAAAATCCGCCTATACCGTATCCTCTCTGCAAAACTGTTCCTCGATAGTAAGGCAACCCATCTCCTGTTTGCCCGGCATAATAATCTTCGAACTTTTGTGTACAACATGTATAAGGCACCAACATTTTGTTGATCTTTCTTTATCGCAATCAAGAAGGAAAATGAGACTAATTTAAACGTAAGGCTCTTTTATATGATTTGCCGTAAACGAAAATGCAACGTTACAAAAACTTTATCTCTTTCAAAATCTCCAGAATGAAGTCTAATATCAATTTGTACAGTTTGAAAATGTTGACGAATAACTGGTACATACAACGGTCTCGGATAATGAGCATTAATAATTTCGCCATCGCTTCCTTCAACAGAAACAATTTTTAGAAGAGGGGCTTGAACATCGCCTACTATTTGAGGCTCCACGAGATCACAATATACATACATCACGGGAAACGACGACTTTGGGTCGGCCACAAAAAGACTATGTTGCAATCCTGAAAATTCCCCGGGCTCAAATCCTAAAAGTTCTGCTAGACCTTCATGAAGAACGACTTTCGATTTTTTATCTGTCTTGATTGTAACTCTTTTCGTAACAGGGTGAAAATGAAATTCAATTTTATTTTTATGCGATGGTATTGTCATACTTTTAATGAGGTCTGGTTTTGGTTTCATAACATCCAGAAGGAACTCTTCTACCTTCAAATTTTCCATCCCCCAAGTCAAAACCAAACAAATTATTATCATTTCTAACGTTATACCATGTATGCGGATAAATGAAATCGACCAAAGCCATTTCCCATTCACCGTTTAAATTTATGGGAGTGGGCAGTTGAGTTGTAAACTGCGATATTTTATTATTTGGGAAAAAGCTCACAGAGCTATCGCTGATGAGTGTGATGTAGAATGACATCTTTTGGTGAAATGAACGGTAAGTATGATGAGTACTCTATTTATATCATTCGGACATCTTCAACCCATGCATTAAAATTTTCAGGATATCCCAGAAATTTGACGAAATATTTCATTTTCCCCCCTTGTTTTCTTTTTTTCAATACTTTTTCCACGGGGTAAAAACCTGAATCCGAAACTTTTTGTAGTTCTTGTTTGTAAAAAGTTCCTTTTATGATTTCTCCTGCTAAATCTTTTAATTTATAGACAACAGGTACTCGATTTATGATTTTATAAATCGTAAAAATTTCTCTTGTCCAATTTTGTTCATATCCTTTCTCAAAACGAAGTTTCTCCTTACTTATACGAACGGTATCGTCTAATTTCAGGTCAGATTTCATTGGAGATATTTTGTTGTTTGCATACAATGTTTTCCAAACCTGACTTTGGTTATCGAAGTTTACTGATGCTGGCTCCATTTTAATACTACGATGCCATGTGTGGTTATAACTGTGTACTAATTTATCGATTACATCAATATATCTCTTTGTATTCTTTTCAGTAAAATATTTCCACATTTTCGTTTTAAGTGTACGATTAAAGCGTTCTACTACAGAAGCTTTTGTGGAGTTATTGGTTGTGAAAAAATGAATCTTCTGCTTTTTAAAGAAATCTTGAACAAGCTTATTTGTGAACTCCTTCCCATCGTCGCACTGCAGAGTTTGTGGTTTACGTTCCGAAAATATTTTTTCGAAAGCTCGTTTAATGCCTGGAGCTTTTTTATCTTTTAATGGAATGACCCATGCATATTTCGACAAAATATCAATACATGTCAGTAAATACTTATATCCGTCATTCAAAGAAGATAGAGACTGCATGTCTACTAAATCAGATTGAAAGTGCTCGTTTAAGCCTCCGACTATGACACGATGTCTCGGGAATTTGTGTCTCAAAGGCTTGTGTAAAGTATACGAATCTTTCGTTTGAAGCCATTTCTTTATCTGATGTGTTTTTACGCGACCTTTTAAAACACGTTGTAAAGCATTGATACCACCGAAACTGCCTGGTATCTCCGGATCCCGATACGTCTGAGTCAAAACTTCCATTGCAACAATGATTATGATTTAAACGAATGTTAACATTCATTTATATGTTTCAGCAACCAACTAGTACGTTGTTTATCTCATCAAAGTTTTACTTAAAATGAAAAATATTGTAATGAAACATTTAATATATATACCTTATTTTAAAAATATAACTATAATTCAAAATAAATTACACAAGTAACTTCAAATAAATTAAAAGCATTAATATAATTAATTTTAATTGAAAAACAAACTTAAATTTACTAATCAGACATTATTACATTATCATAGAGACTTGCTTCGAAAATACATAACATTTTTGATGGTGCCATCTATCTTTTACATTTATTTTAGAATTTTTATTTTACCAAAAGTAAAGCTGGGATTCGAACCCAGTAAAATGCTGTCAAGACACAATTATTTGTCTGTTATTCCAACAATTGTGCCATGACATCATGTTTTTCAAATAATATTTAAAAAAGAGTGTGGGTTCAATTCAAGGTGACGTCATGCAAGAAAACATCCAGTTGAAAAGTGTTACATCTACTGTTAAAAAATATTTGTTGAAAGATAGAGATTATACTTTTTTTTTACAATTAAACTATTTATTAATCATTCAAAATAATGAAAAGTACAAATCAAATAAACATGCTATATTGCATTGTATGCAATTCTAATTTCAAAATGTTTTGTAATGTCCAACTAAACGCTTGTTCAGTAAAATCTTCAAACGAGTTAAAAATTTTTATAAAAGCTTTCTGAACATGTAGAGGTATGTTTTGATTCGTTAATTCCAGTACAGTTTTTGAACGGAAGAAAGGGGTGGCAGTCTCTAAGTAACTGTCCTCTATCTTACGGCATACATCCACTTGAACGGCTGCATACCATTTTATTGACTTTTTCACTTGCATTTGATAGTTTAATTCATTTATAGTATCCGACAGAACACTATTAAAGAATGAACGAAAGTCTTTGTGATTCACTCCAGTCGAGTCAATTATAGTTTTAGTAAAAATATTTTGTGCATTTTGTCTTTTAAAATGTTTTACTTTTTCAAATAATGATTTTTTTGAAAAGGATGATTTCACAGTTTTAGGTAGAACCTTGTGAAAAGCATCACAATGTTGCAATAAATCCAACTGACGACCAAACATTTCGCTACACTTTGTACATGAGTGCTGTTTTCGAATCTTATGAATCATCTTATGTTGCATTAAATCGCACTTTCTTGTAAACACTTCATTGCAATCTATACGAATCATATGACGATTCATAGGGACGAATCATATGATGAATGAGGACGAATCATATCTTTAGGCAAAGAGTCTATAACATGAACATTCCTAGCTAAAATCTTTCTACCACCATTAGTTTTCTTTTTAATTGTTAAGTCTTTAGACGCTTTCTTTCGCATTCTGGATTCCAAATGACAGATTACAGAAGTAAGTCGTTTTAGTTTTTAAAAACTTTGTTAAAAAAAATTGCACAAATATTTAAATAAAAATACACAAGTCAACGAACGATGCTACATCCTTCAGAACACTATAAACAACTGATAGATACGTTTGCTGCCAATTGCTGAATCAGAAACTTTTTTCTAAAATGGTTGCAGTTAATGGCCATTTAAATAACTCAACTTTACAGTTAATCACATTTTAACTCTACAAAAACAGTTCAGCTTTACAAAAGGTCCTCGTTATTGCTCGCCTAGGATGAAATCATTACATGACGTTACATTCATGTTCGAACATAAACCATCTTGTCTAAATCATGTGTTGCGGAAATTAAAACTTAAAAATAAAACTCATTAAAAGTAAATTTAATTAAAAAAACTTTAAAACCGGTTAAAAAATAATCAGCTTAATTTTTTAATTTTAATTAATTAAATAAATTCGAATCATCGACTGCGTCATCCTGAGAATAAAACATTCAGTAAAAGGTTTTAAATAAAAATGGCTTTGAAAAATCAATTAAAAATTTGGAACTAATCATCCATTAAAAATTAATTCGCTTAAATTAAAGAAAATCCTTTATAATTAGTCAAATTAAAATTAAGTTCCTTTAAATAAAAAATAAATTCTATGAAATTAAATTGAAATCCAATGATTACGTCATACCTTTCAGAAACAGAGTCTTAAATCCACCCCTCGAGCACATAAATATTGTCATCCCCCCTTTCCCCCATAAAAAATCCAGCAAACAACAACTCAACATTCAGCAAAAAACAACTCAACATTAACCTTCGTTATCCTATACGATAAAGTCACGTGACACCCCCTTGCCCCCCCATAAAAAAATTTCAGCAAGCAGTAGTATAACATAGTGCATATGACATCCCCTCACTTCCACCCCCCATAAAGATCCAGCAAAATACAACTCAACCTAGACCCCTCGTTATCCTATACGATCCGGTCACGTGACCCCCCCTCACTTCCACCCCCCTTAAACATCCAGCAAAATACAACTCAACCTAGACCCCTCGTTATCCTATATGATCCGGTTACGTGACACACCCACTTCCGGTTCCCCCCTTTTGATTGACAGCTGACCACGCCCCCTCGTGACGTCACTTCCGTCACCCAAAGCGCGCGGCTTACTACTCCCATGGTGAGGGTCGAAAAATTTAAAATGCTTATAACTCGCGATCTAAATTTCGTAGCGCGGCCAAATATTGTTTGGTAATTTATTATGAGACATTGTTAATTTTTGGTGACACGAGACCCCCATGGTGAGGGTCGAAAAATTTAAAATGCTTATAACTCGCGATCTAATTTTCGTAGCGCGGCCAAATTTTGTTTGGTAATTTATTATGAGACAGTGTTAATTTTTGGTGACAGGAGACCCCCCCCCCCCCACCGTGAGGGTCGAAAAATTTAAAATGCTTATAACTCGCGATCTAAATTTCGTAGCGCGGCCAAATATTGTTTGCTAATTTATTATGAGACATTGTTAATTTTTGGTGACAGGAGACCCCCCACCGTGAGGGCCGAAAAATTTAAAATGCTTATAACTCGCGATCTAATTTTCGTAGAGCGGCCAAATTTTGTTTGGTAATTTATTATGAGACAGTGTTAATTTTTGGTGACAGGAGACCCCCCCCCGTGAGGGTCGAAAAATTTAAAATGCTTATAACTCGCGATCTAAATTTCGTAGCGCGGCCAAATATTGTTTGGTAATTTATTATGAGACATTGTTAATTTTTGGTGACAGGAGACCCCCATGGTGAGGGTCGAAAAATTTAAAATGCTTATAACTCGCGATCTAAATTTCGTAGCGCGGCCAAATTTTGTTTGGTAATTTATTATGAGACAGTATTAATTTTGGGTGACGGGAGACCCCCCCCCCCACCGTGAGGGTCGAAAAATTTAAAATGCTTATAACTCGCGATCTACTTTTCGTAGCGCGGCCAAATTTTGTTTGGTAATTTATTATGAGACAGTGTTAATTTTTGGTGACAGGAGACCCCCCCCCCCCGCACCGTGAGGGTCGAAAAATTTAAAATGCTTATAACTCGCGATCTAAATTTCGTAGCGCGGCCAAATATTGTTTGCTAATTTATTATGAGACATTGTTAATTTTTGGTGACAGAAGACCCCCCACCGTGAGGGTCGAAAAATTTAAAATGCTTATAACTCGCAATCTAATTTTCGTAGCGCGACCAAATTTTGTTTGGTAATTTATTAAGCTATTGCATAGCTTTTATCGCGGGCTTTGAGAGCGACGACCAAATCTAGAAATTCCTTAACGAGAAAAAATCCTAACACTCCGGCTAACGACGTTTCAGTTCGGAAGACTTCGGCACGGTACCCTTCGGTAGACTTCGGCAGACATTGACGCGGTATTTTTGCATAAGTTGCTAAATAATGCTATGCAATAGCTTTACCGCGGCTGTCCCCGAGTGCCACACGTATTTTTTTGTTAAACAAATATATTTTTAATGAAGATTTTTAAAAGATTCTTGTTCATTATGTTAAGCGAAGTGTTATCGTTAAATTGAAATGTATTTAAAGCTCCTAAATTAAAAAGAACACGCGATATCATGTGCGCAGTAACTTATAGTAATTAAAAAAAAAAAGTAGGTAACTTAATTAAGTTTTCCTAATTAAATGAAACCTTTTTCATCAATCTGTTTAGCTTATCGTAAAATGTATTGCTATAAGTAACAGTAAAAAAATTTCATCAAATCAGCCTTATTAGTTCACTAGAAGATAGCCCGTCAAAATAACGTGTTTGCATTTTTAAAGGATTATAAAAAATTACAACAACTGTAGTCAATCATAGTCACTTTAGGCTGAAACAATTTTGATAAATACAGCGATTAAACTTGGAGAGGGAAAAATCTAACATAAAATAAAGAAAGAAAAAAGAAAATTTCAACAGAAATCTGCATTTAAATCTATAGCAAAACCATTATTTTCAACACAATCAAACTGATTGGTAAAGTTATCATACGAATTGAATATTTCCAGCTGAGCGAAAAATTGCCCAGGCCGGGAATCGAACCCGGATACTTGGCTTACAAGGCCAATGCTTTACCTGTTAAGCTATCTGGGCGATAGCCGGCTGGGATTTTTCGCTCAGATAACCTTATTGGTCGTAACATCTGGTCTGTCATTTGAAACAGCTCGCAGAATAAACCGCAGGTAATGGAGTTCTTCGTTATATGGAGTTCCATTACCTGCGGTTTATTCTGCGAGCTGTTTCAAATGATAGACCAGATGTTACGACCAATAAGGTTATCTGAGCGAAAAATCCCAGCCGGCTATCGCCCAGATAGCTTAACAGGTAAAGCATTGTCCTTGTAAGCCAAGTATCCGGGTTCGATTCCCGGCCTGGGCAATTTTTCGCTCAGCTGGAAATATTCAATTCGTATAGCAAAACTATCTGGTAGATGGGGGTGGGGATTATAATGAAATTTAAAACGCACCCGCGGTTTGCTTAAATAAAAAGTTCAAATTAAATATTTTTTTTTTTAATCTTGAAAAGATTTCAAAGCGAAGTAAAATGTAGTGACGTCATTTACAGCTCCCACTGTAAATCTGACCAATGAGAACGCTCCATTACGACTATGGAACGGTTTCATAGGTCAGAAAATAGATTGCCTTTAAAATCGGAGGTAACTTTTCACAATGTTTTTTATAGATTTGAAATTCTCAAGAGTCATTCACGGCTGTAAAGAAAACAAAATTAAAGCAACCCGAATATAAAAATTTTAACAATATTGCATTTAAAACGCACCTTCGCTTTCCTTTAATAAAAAGTTTTAATTAAATATACTTTTTGAAATTGTGGAAAGATTTCAAAGCGAAGTAAAATGTAGTGACGTCATTTACAGCTCCCACTGTAAATATGACCAATGAAAACGCTCCATTACGACTATGAAACGTTTTCATTGGTGTATGAGTTTCTTTTTCTCGTGGATAGGTTGATCCCGGAATTGTTATACACGGAGGGTTTTATATATGAGGAGCCCAGAAGCCAAGGGGTACAAGTGAAAAAATGTCGATTTGGAGTATATAGAGTTTAAAAATAATTGATGTTAAATTGGAACATCAATAACAATTGACTAAACTGAAATAGGAAACATCTGTTTGTTGCATTCTAATCTTTGAACTCTCATTTCAATAACTGTTAAAAAAATAGAGTACAATTTTCTTTAAATATATAATTAATCAATATTATTTGTTTTTCGAAAAAAGTGGTTTATCTCTATAACTCCCCAAGTAATCAGAAAATGACATATATTTCTTTTCTTGAAATGAAAAAAAAGCATATTTCCAGATACCCTGTGCACTTAACTCATTATTTTTCAATTTTGTCACTTATACGGCCAAATTTTGTTTGGTAATTTATTATGAGACAGTATTAATTTTGGGTGATGGGAGACCCCCCCCCCCACCGTGAGGGTCGAAAAATTTAAAATGCTTATAACTCGCGGTCTACTTTTCGTAGCGCGGCCAAATTTTGTTCGGTAATTTATTATGAGACAGTGTTAATTTTTGGTGACAGGAGACCCCCCCCCCACCGTGAGGGTCGAAAAATTTAAAATGCTTATAACTCGCGATCTAAATTTCGTAGCGCGGCCAAATATTGTTTGCTAATTTATTATGAGACATTGTTAATTTTTGGTGACAGAAGACCCCCCACCGTGAGGTTCGAAAAATTTAAAATGCTTATAACTCGCAATCTAATTTTCGTAGCGCGACCAAATTTTGTTTGGTAATTTATTAAGCTATTGCATAGCTTTTATCGCGGGCTTTGAGAGCGACGACCAAATCTAGAAATTCCTTAACGAGAAAAAATCCTAACACTCCGGCTAACGACGTTTCAGTTCGGAAGACTTCGGCACGGTACCCTTCGGTAGACTTCGGCAGACATTGACGCGGTATTTTTGCATAAGTTGCTAAATAATGCTATGCAATAGCTTTACCGCGGCTGTCCCCGAGTGCCACACGTATTTTTTTGTTAAACAAATATATTTTTAAATAGGATATTTAAAAGATTCTTGTTCATTATGTTAAGCGAAGTGTTATCGTTAAATTGAAATGTATTTAAAGCTCCTAAATTAAAAAGAACACGCGATATCATGTGATCAGTAACTTATAGTAATTTAAAAAAAAAGTAGGTAACTTAATTAAGTTTTCCTAATTAAATGAAACCTTTTTCATCAATCTGTTTAGCTTATCGTAAAATGTATTGCTATAATTAACAGTAAAAAAATTTCATCAAATCAGCCTTATTAGTTCACTAGAAGATAGCCCGTCAAAATAACGTGTTTGCATTTTTAAAGGATGATAAAAAATTACAACAACTGTAGTAGATCATAGTCACTTTAGGCTGAAACAATTTTGATAAATACAGCGATTAAACTTGGAGAGGGAAAAATCTAACAAAAAATAAAGAAAGAAAGAAAGAAAATTTCAACAGAAATCTGCATTTAAATCTATAGCAAAACCATTATTTTCAACACAATCAAACTGATTGGTAAAGTTATCATACGAATTGAATATTTCCAGCTGAGCGAAAAATTGCCCAGGCCGGGAATCAAACCCGGATACTTGGCTTACAAGGCCAATGCTTTACCTGTTAAGCTATCTGGGCGATAGCCGGCTGGGATTTTTCGCTCAGATAACCTTATTGGTCGTAACATCTGGTCTGTCATTTGAAACAGCTCGCAGAATAAACCGCAGGTAATGGAGTTCTTCGTTATATGGAGTTCCATTACCTGCGGTTTATTCTGCGAGCTGTTTCAAATGATAGACCAGATGTTACGACCAATAAGGTTATCTGAGCGAAAAATCCCAGCCGGCTATCGCCCAGATAGCTTAACAGGTAAAACATTGGCCTTGTAAGCCAAGTATCCGGGTTCGATTCCCGGCCTGGGCAATTTTTCGCTCAGCTGGAAATATTCAATTCGTATAGCAAAACTATCTGGTAGATGGGGGTGGGGATTATAATGAAATTTAAAACGCACCCGCGGTTTGCTTAAATAAAAAGTTCAAATTAAATATTTTTTTTTTGAAATCTTGAAAAGATTTCAAAGCGAAGTAAAATGTAGTGACGTCATTTACAGCTCCCACTGTAAATCTGACCAATGAGAACGCTCCATTACGACTATGGAACGGTTTCATAGGTCAGAAAATAGATTGCCTTTAAAATCGGAGGTAACTTTTCACAATGTTTTTTATAGATTTGAAATTCTCAAGAGTCATTCACGGCTGTAAAGAAAAAAAAATTAAAGCAACCCGAATATAAAAATTTTAACAATATTGCATTTAAAACGCACCTTCGCTTTCCTTTAATAAAAAGTTTTAATTAAATATACTTTTTGAAATCGTGGAAAGATTTCAAAGCGAAGTAAAATGTAGTGACGTCATTTACAGCTCCCACTGTAAATATGACCAATGAGAACGCTCCATTACGACTATGAAACGTTTTCATTGGTGTATGAGTTTCTTTTTCTCGTGGATAGGTTGATCCCGGAATTGTTATACACGGAGGGTTTTATATATGAGGAGCCCAGAAGCCAAGGGGTACAAGTGAAAAAATGTCGATTTGGAGTATATAGAGTTTAAAAATAATTGATGTTAAATTGGAACATCAATAACAATTGACTAAACTGAAATAGGAAACATCTGTTTGTTGCATTCTAATCTTTGAACTCTCATTTCAATAACTGTTAAAAAAATAGAGTACAATTTTCTTTAAATATATAATTAATCAATATTATTTGTTTTTCGAAAAAAGTGGTTTATCTCTATAACTCCCCAAGTAATCAGAAAATGACATATATTTCTTTACTTGAAATGAAAAAAAGCATATTTCCAGATACCCTGTGCACTTAACTCATTATTTTTCAATTTTGTCACTTATACCCCTTGGCTTCTGGGGTCCTCATATATAATTTGTGAAAAGGTATAGAAATTGAATCTTTTTCTAGCATTTTTGATCAGTTGAAGGGGAACTGTCCCTTTAATGCTGTTAACTTGATATTTTTTTCAGCTAAACATGTTTTCTGAATAAGAAAATATTTGTTTAATATTTCAGAGTATCCTAAAAAACCATTTTCTGGCTTGAACTTGAGACAACCGATTAATGCGCTGTATAAGCTATTCAGATACGTTTTCAAAAACTACAGGCTTTAAATTTGAAATATAAATTATTTTGTTTGCCTTCTAAAGTTAAAAGAACGCTTTTAGGGATCTTGGATAACTTGGAAAAGGTTATAATACATTTTATGTTCGAGATTACAGTGTATTTTCGTAAACTAAGAAACAAGAGTAATTTTTTACTGTGTATATATTCATTATATAATAATTAATTTATAGTAAAACCCCGTTTATCCGAAAAGCATGGGACCAAAGCATTTTCGGTTAACTGGAGTTCTACAGGAATTTTCTGATAACAGGGATTACATAGGAATATTCGAATAGACGGGAGGCTTATGGTGAAGACTTGTTTGATGAATGCGCGATTGCAATTTAGATCGATGTAATAAAAAATATTCTTGTAACGTATTTAAATCACCCTGATTGACAAACCAAAATTACAAGTCACTTCAACAGCCAAACGATAACTTATTGGTTAAAATCGAATGTTAACGCTGATAGTGACGTAGCAGGAGTTAGCTTAACATACGAAGAGACAATTTTCTGCGCCGAGGAGAGAAATGCGCACACAACACAGAGGCACAGGAAGCAAATATAAATGGTAAATTTTATAAGTAATTAATGAAATAATACGTGTAACGGTTTTAAAAAAATGCACACCGCAGACTGCAATGAAATATTACCAATCCTAAAGGCTATAAAATAAAAGTAAGCTGACTCTATTTATTTATTTCATAAAAAGGGGATTTTTAACACTATTTCTACAAGTATTACGCCTTCTAAAATTTTCATTTTTACTTACTTTGCTTTTAATTTTTAAAGCGAATAAGTATTAAAACAACATTTCAATGTATTAAAAATGATTCAGAATTGTTTTAATCTAAAACATACAAATAAAATAGCATCATAAATCAAAATAATGTTGAAAGCTGTCATTTGATATCGGTAAAAATAGTGTTGACAATATTTTTTTTTCACATTCAAAAAGGATTTTAAGGAATTTTAAACTCTATCGGGTAAGTCGATTTTCGAATAGACGGGATTCGGATAACTGGAGTTCTACTGTACTTAAAAAAAAAAAAAAAACTTTTTTTATATCTTTCGAAACACCTCGTAACTTCGAATTGAAAACTATGTTTCTTGTATTTTTAACTACCGTATTTTTAGAGATATCTCCGAAAATTTACTGCAAATATATGCACCCTCCTCCTCATTTTCAAATTTACCGAAAATGAAATTTTGAAAAGATTAATGTAGTAGGAGTTTATTTAAATCTTGCCGGTGAATTATAACGATTATCAAAGGTAAGTTAACTTTTAAGTAAGTCGATTTTGTTTTGTTCCAGGTACTGTTTACTTTATGGGGTAACTGGGGTATGAGGTAACTGAGAGGCAGTTAAGGTAACTATTAATGCTAGATTTTACAAAGATTGTTGAGAATGATTTTAGAAAAAAATTCTGAGTAATGGATCGAGATATTAATTAAAAACCTAAGTTCAAAATAGCCGCAAAAAAACGACATTGCAACTTTGCGGCTTTCTTTCGGAGCGCGTTTGACACAATGTTTAGTTTAAACATTGTACATGTACATTGTTTTACGTGACCTTTTGAACGGGAGTAATGTTTGCATTTCACCGATTTTTATGCTAGATACCTATTTCAGAAGGAATGATTTAAATAATTTTATTTTAGTAATTATCATTGACACCCATAGAAAAAAGTGTCATTTTATATTGAAACCTCAATTAAAGTATCCAAGGATTTTTTTAAATCGGTTATTAGTTATCACAAATTAATCTTAAAATGCACTTTCACAAATTTTCGATTGATTATAACTGTTTTATTTGATATTTTTGACTTGTTTATTTTTTTGTAAAGTTGATTTTTTTAATCGATTTTTCACTAAGATTTATACGTTCTAGTGTTCTGAAATTTTGTCGTGTGTTTTCCACAATAGTCTTTTTCTGTCATGGTATTGTATGTATTTGAGAGTTTAAACATTGTTAAAGATTTTAACTGTTTTTTTTTTTTTTTTTTTTTTTTTTTTTTTTTTTTGCACTTCATATACAAATACTACTACTACTAATAATAATAAATAAATAAATAAATAAATTCCTGAATGTTTTAAGAGTACAAATTAGCAATTTTTTTTAAATTTAAAATATGGAAGTCTAAATAATAATTAAAAAAAATGTATGGTAGTAAATATAAGTACTTAACCTAAAATAGAAAAAAAAAATCTTTTCAATAAAAAATATAGAAACACTCTGTTTAATGTTCTAAATATCAAGAAAAATGCTTTGAATGTTTTACTTACAAGCTAAAGAAACTTTTTAAAACAGAACAGAATAATATATCCTGAATTTTGGACAACAATAAAAGAGGTTTTTTTCAACGATTTAATTTTATTTAATTTTAAATTCAATTTAATATAAATAAATTTGTATTGCGTTCTGATCTCACAACAGCAACATCAGAAAATAAATAAATAAGTAAAATAAAAGAACAATACTTTCTACTTTTTGCACATCAATAAAGACGTGTTTTTTAAGTTTTTGTTTATTCTTTTTTAATTCAATTTCATAGAATTAATTTTGCATTGCGTATTGTTTCATAACCCAAAACATGTATGAATTATTTTATAACTACCCGTTTTGAAAATTATTGCTCTTTTCTTTCGAGATTTCATTCCTAAATGTTTCCAAATAAATTTATCTGTTCAATCTCCAAACAAAAATATTAAAATATTACCTAAATACTTACGGATTGTATTGTATGACTTTTAAGTTTGGTTTTTAACTTTAAACTTTTTCAGTTTTATACTTTTATTGCAAATAGCTTTGAGGCAAGAAATGAAAATATCTGATAAAAACGAACATTTAAAATCTCTTTTAATTAAAAAGTGCAGAGAATATTTGATAATTAAAGGATTTTCCATTTACATTTAAACTAATATATTTATATTCTTTCTACATGATTCATTATAATCATACCTGGAAATAAAAATTTCTTTTGATAAAATATGTTGCCTTACTTATTTACACAAAATATATTTTATGGTAACCAACTAAAATGCAGAATTATTTGAGGAAATGAAAATTTTAAATGTTAACGAAATTTTTTATAAAGCGTCATATAAAACAATATACACTGGTGTCCAAAAGTTAAGCATAATTGGTAATTAAGTAAGTAATGAAAGAAATATAAATCGAAATGTGATGAAACTCCAGGTGTGTAGACAAAATAGTACGCGTCATATATTTTCGCGAAGAGTTTTTCCCGAAATCGAACAGGGGACCGTCAACAAATTGAAAAAGAACGAAGATCTTTTGGATAACCCTGTAAAAATTAATGTAGCAAAAGCGTTCAAACTGCACATTATGATTAAGTTGCTTATTGTTATGTACTGTGTTTATTTTTAAAACGATAGCATTCATACTCGTAGAGAAATTAAGGTTTTTATATAAACAGTCCTAAGTTTTTTGCTTATAATTTGCAGAGTTCTTAATATAAAATAATGTTCTTTTCTGAAAATATGACAAACATCATTGTACACAATACCCTGTCATCAGAATTTAAAAATAATAAAAATTGTATGATAAATGAGTAGGTTTAGTAAATAATTTTATATTGCGCATGCGTCAACGATATCAAAATTTCATTTGCATATTGTGTTAGCTAAATGTATAAAGCAACTTCTGTTAAAGTTAAAAAAACATAGCTTGAAAATTCTGAAAATTGTCGTCTATAGAATCAACTCAAAATACGTTATTCCTAAAAGGAAGCAAATTATCAGGGGTTTTATCCAAATACAGGTGTACGTGCAATATTGTCTAGACACGAAACAATGAAATATGGATACAGCCCCTCATCTTTTTGCTTCATTAGGGAATAAAATATTTTGATCTCATTCTATCAACGATAATCTTCAGAATTTTTAATCTATGTTTTTGAGACTTTCACAAAAAGCTCTACACATTTAACTAACATAATATGCAAATGAAATTTTATTAGCGTTCACGCATGCGCAGTAAAAAATAATTCAGTAAACCTGCTCATTTGTCATAAAATTTTTATTATTTTTAAATTCAGATGACAGGGTATTGTGTATCATGATGTTTGTCATATTTTCAGAAAAGAACCTTATTTTATATTAAGAACTCTGCAAATTATAAGCAAAAAACTTAGGACTGTTTTTATAAAAACCTTAATTTCTCTACGAGTATACATGCTATCCTTATAAAAATAAACACAATACACTACAATAAGCCACTTAATCATAATGTGCAGTTTGAACGCTTTTGCTACATTAGTTTTGACAGGGTTATCCAAAAGATTTTCCTTTTTTTTTTCGGTCCCCTGTTCGATTTCGCAGAAAACTCTTCGCGAAAATATATGACGCGTACTATTTTGTTTACACACCTGGAGTTTCACCACATTTCGATTTATATTTCTTTCATTACTTACTTACTTACCAATTATGCTTAACTTTTGGACACCAGTGTATATATATATATATAAACATATACAGGGTGATTCCAAAATTTTTTTACAATAAAAGACGGCTGATAGTACACATCAAGACAAACAATATTAAATAGGAGACCAAGGGTCCAAAACGTTTTCCTAAGGAGATAGCCGCCATTAAAGTTTAGGGACCAAAATTTCAAATAAACATAAAAAACGGAAAAATCGGTCGATTGATTTGCGGTTTTCTCTAAAATTATTCTTTATGTCGGCATTTTCTTGAAATTAAATTATAAAGATAAATTTCAAAAAATGTCGATAGAGGGCGCTTTAGACTTTGGAGTAACGAACAACTATTTTTTGCCGGTATGTTTTGCATCTCATTAAATGTTTTCGTAAGCTTACACTCAAACTTAAATTTTGAGCTCAAAATCTGTAGTTGGGAGTGGTTAAGTAACGCAAACTGAGCTGTTTTCAGAGTATTCAAATTTCAAATGATTATAAACAAGTTGGAAATTGCACGTGAAGCGTAGCAAATTAGGTGCGTTCGTACGATAATGAAGTTTTAAAAATATTACTTTCATATATCAATCTCATAAAATTGTAAATAGTGATTTACAATTAAAACGCTCATCAAACAATGTTCTCCCTATACCATTATGTAATGGAATACTTTTGTGTGGCCTTGTAAATCAATAACAAATGTTCTTTGCACCACAAATTATGTATGATGTATATTATAATATGTACTTTATAGTTGCATATAAATTTTATTAAGTTCGCATGAATGTAACACGATTAAAATGCATTTGAAACATTTTTTCCCATTGACCGTAATGTAACGGAATACTTTTGATTGTCCCTGTAATTGATCTATGCATCCGATTTTCATAAAATTTGAAATAACTCGACAAAATTATGTAATAATTATGTATTTTAAATTTCAAACGTAAAGAATATATTTGAAACTTTTTCCTAATTGGCCATAATGTAATTGAATAATTTTGATTGCCCCTGTAATTGATCTATGCACACGATTATCAAAATATTTGAAATAACTCGACAGAATTATGTAATAATTGCGTATTTTAAACTTCAAACGATTAAAATGCATTTGAAACTTTTTTCCCCATTGACCGTAATGTAATGGAATACTTTTGATTGCCCCTGTAATTGATCTATGCATCCGATTTTCATAAAATTTGAAATAACTCGACAAAATTATGTAATAATTATGTATTTTTTTTTTCAAACGTATAGAATATATTTGAAACTTTTTCCTAATTGACCATAATGTAATTGAATACTTTTGATTGCCCCTGTAATTGATCTATGCACACGATTATCAAAATATTTGAAATAACTCGACAGAATTATGTAATAATTGCGTATTTTAAATTTCAAACGATTAAAATGCATTTGAAACTTTTTTCCCCATTGACCGTAATGTAATGGAATACTTTTGATTGCCCCTGTAATTGATCTATGCATCCGAGTTTCATAAAATTTGAAATGACTCGACAAAATTATGTAATAATTATGTATTTTAAATTTCAAACGATTCGGTTGGGTAGTTTTTGCGTTGTTATATGCGGACGGACAGACGGACGGACTGAACGACCACTATAGGTGCTACGTATTATATAATTACGAACGCACCTAAAAACGGAAAAATTGGTCGATTGATTTGCGGTTTACATTAAAACTAATCTTTATTTATGTATTTTCGTGAAAATAAATTATAAAGATAAATTTCAAAAAATGCCGATAGAGGGCGCTTTAGACTTTGGAGTAACGAACAAATATTTTTTGCCGTTATTGTTTGCATCCCTTTGAATGATTTCGGAAGCTTAGACTTAAACTTAAATTTTGAGCTCAAAATCTGAATAGTAGGGAGTGGTTAAGTAGCACAAACTGAACTGTGTTCAACGGGGAGGGGGAGGTTCAAATTTAAAGTAATTATAGAAAATGGAAAAATTGGTCGATTCGTTTGCGGTTTAAAATAAAACTATTCTTTAAGTCAGTATCTTCTTGAAAATAATTTTTAAAGATAAATCTCAAAAAATTCCGTCAGAGGGCGCTTTAAACTTCAGAGTAACCAACAATTCACTTTAACCATTATTTTTTGGTTCTAATTAAATGCTTGCAAAAGCATTTTAAATGATCTCTGAAGCTTAGATTTAAACTTAAATTTTGAGCTCAAATCCTGAATCGTTATGAGGAGTTAAGAAGCACAAACTGAAGTGTGCTCAGGAGTTGAAATTTAACCCTCTTTCCTCCTCCAACACAATTCAATTTTTCGCTACTTAAACACGCCCAACGATTCAGAATTTCAGCCCAAAATTTAAGTATATGCATTTGAAAGCATTTAATGAGATTAAAAAAAAAACAGTTAAAAATAGTTACTCCAAAGTCTAAGGCGCCCTCTATCGGCATTTTGTGAAATTTATCTTTAAAAATTATTTTCAAGGAAACACTGATTGATCAAGAAAACTGCTGATTTAAAAATTAGTTTTAGCAAAAATCGCAAACGAATCGTCCAATTTTTCCGTTTTTTACAATTATTTGAAATTTGAACCTTCTGAACACAGCTAAGTTTGTCTACTTAACCACTCCCAGCTATTCAGATTTTGAGCTCAAAATTTAAGTTCAACTCTAAGCTTACGAAAGCATTTAATAAGATGCAAAAAATAACACCAAAAAAGAGCGTTTCGTTACTCCAAAGTCTAAAGCGCCTTCTATCGGCATTTTTTGAAATTTATCTTTATAATTTAATTTCACGAAAATACCTAAATAAAGAATAGTTTTAGTGAAAACCGCAAATCAATCGACCAATTTTTCCGTTTTTTATAATCATTTGAAATTTGAACCCACTGAACACAGCTCAGTTTGTGTTACTTAACCACTCCCAACTACAGATTTTGAGCTCAAAATTTAAGTTTGAGTCTAAGCTTACGAAAACATTTAATGAGATGCAAAAAATACCGGCAAAAAATAGTTGCTCATTACTCCAAAGTCTAAAGCGCCCTCTATCGGCATTTTTTGAAATTTATCTTTATAATTTAATTTTAAGAAAATACCTAAATAAAGAATAATTTTAGTGAAAACCGCAAATCAATCGACCGATTTTTCCGTTTTTTATGTTTATTTGAAATTTTGGTCCCTAAACTTTAATGGCGGCTATCTCCTTAGGAAAACGTTTTGGACCCTTGGTCTCCTATTTAATATTGCTTGTCTTGATGTGTACTATCACCCCCCTTTTATTGTAAAGAAAATTTGGAATCACCCTGTATATTTATATATATTATAAATCAAATAATTGCCACGAATTCGTTATCTCAAAAACTCTTTTCAATTTTTAAAATGACTACTATTAAAAGATTTGAAAATGAAAGAATATTATATCGTGTCTCGAGGCTATAAGCAGTTTTAACTTTTGAGATTATCGATCAAATTGGTTTTTCACACGGGATCTATTTTAACAACGATATTATTTTTTACTTATTTGCCTACATTTTGTAACATGTATTGAAAGAAATACATTAATAAATGAGTAATTCAAAGTGATATCTTTATTTCTATTTATGGAAAACTTTTCGAAACATTAATCAAAAATACTTCTTTTTAATGTACATGTATTTTAATATCAGCAGATAATGTAAGGCGAAATAAACGAAAAAAGTATTAAAAAGTCTTCTGTAGTTGTTTTAAAGAATTTATATTTAATGACTTTTTTAAAAATTTTATGAGTAATATTCTGTATATTTTCTTCTAAAGGTAGCATTAATTTCTAATAAAAAGAAAGGGGGGGGGGGAATGATAGCTCACAAGTATATTATACTTAATAGAGAATGTTTTCGTTGTGTAGAACTATATTATTTACATAAAAGATGAAGAATACAAACTGATTTATTTATAACTTGTTATATAGAATTTTTAACCATACTAATCAAAAGTACTTCTTTTTAATGAACATTCCACTTACTACCAACAGGTTAATGTAAAGGAAATTTAATGAAAGAAATCAAGATACGTTAAAAGTTATCTTAATGAATTTATATTTAATGATTACTTTAATTTTTTTATAAGTTATATTTAATAACTATGTGAATTTTTTGTAGGTTATATTCCATATGTATGATCATAAAGATGGCTTTTTAAAATATATTTTGGCGCTTTTAATAAAACCAAAAAGGGAGATTAAACCTCACAAAGAAAATTTTTATCCTCAATAGAGAAAATATTCGTTGTAAAGACTAATATTTAAGTAAGAGTAACTCAAAATAATAGCTTTATTCCTTTCTATCTAAAACTCTCAACGTTATTCAAAAGTACATGCTTTTAATGCAATATAAGGGACAATTTTCTTACCAACAGCAGGGCAATAGAAAAATACTTTGGTGAAAAAATTAAAAAATATTTAAGCGATATCTAAATTAATTTATGTTCACTGACCGCTTCAAAAAAATTTCTAATGCATATTTTATTTACTAGCTCCGAAAAGTGACATTCTTTTTACACATTTTGTACATTAAATAGAGAAGAACAAAAGATGATGTCGTGCAAGGGGAGAATTTTATCGTTAATAGAGAATGTTTTCATTGTTTAGAAAAATAATATTTAGAAGGTGTAAAAAGGTGAAATATTATTCACTAATATTACAGTAAAGTTTCTTCGTAAAACATATTTATAAATAATGTTAAATATGAAAGAAAATGATAACGTATCAGTTTGAGAAAAAATATGTAATTCAATTCGCAGTTCATTACAGTAATGTAAATGCATGAATAGAAAAATACACTGTGAATATTATAAAGATATTTCGATAATGATATATCATTTAAATCTGGCTTTTTATTATGAAACGCAATTTATGGGGGAAAATTTACGTACTTTGCGAAAAATATTTCCTTACTATTGTCCACTACTTATTCATTGTACTATTATAACGATAAATAATGCGAAACAAAGTTTTGTATTAAAAGTACTTTAACTTCCTGATCGTCGATCAAAAGGATAACATTGTAACTTTGTTTCTTCTCATATTTTTTCACAGGTTAAAACTAATTTGATGTGCCAATCCCAAAACTTCTATCTCATACGTACATTTTAATATAAAAAAAAAACAGTTACACATGTCCGTGTGTCTATGTGTCCATATGTCGTCATTCTACCATCAAAAAGTATATGGAGATATGCATAGTATTGAATTAATTTTTTTTGAGAATGTTTTTGGGTATGGCAAGCATGAAATATTCCGCCGGAAGGGGGCGCTGCAATAACACATTTTGCGCATTTTCAATATTGTACCAACTAAAAGTATATGAAGTTATGCATCGAATTGAACCAATTTTTTTGTGTAAGTTTATGACTATGGCTAGTTGGTCCTCCCTGAATTTGAAAAAAATCCATCGGAAGGGGATGTGTCAATAGCGATTTTTGTGCCGTTTTCAACATTGTACCGACTAAAAGTGTATGAAAATATGCATCGAATTGGAATTTTTATGTAAGTGTTTGGTTATGGCTAGTTGGTTCTCTCTGAATTTGAAAAAAAATCAGCCGGAAGGAGGCGCTATAAATGCGATGTCTGTGTCATTTTTATTATTTTACCATTAAAAAGTATTTGAAGTTATGCATAAAACAGAAAAAAAATTATGTATGATTTTTTGGGGATGTTGTGAGTAGATCCTTCCTGAATTAAAAAAAATCTACCTATCGTTCTTTTTTTTGCATCGGCTCGTGCAGAGACGGAAACTTGTTTTTACTCTTATTAATTAGCTAAAGCAGAAATTTAAGATGAAAATCATAGTTGGTATAGTATTGAATTAATACTATTAATGCATTAATATGTATAACTAAATTTTCAAATATTAAAATGTACGTATGAGATAGAACAAGTTTTGGCAATGGCGCATCCTACTAGTTTTAAACATAGATATAGTAGAATTACTGCTGAAATATCAATCACATGAAGTGCGATGAGCAATCTTTCACAGTGTTTTGTTAATAGCAGTGTGACACAAGAACGCGTGGAACACGGAGAGGTCAAATGATGTGTGTGAGGCTTCAGATATCGCAAAGTAAGAAGTACAGACGATTTCAATTTACTTAATTTTTTATAAAGATTGATTAGAGAAGATTGAAAGCTGTGAGATTCTAAATTTTAGGAAAAGTGATGAACAAGATTTAACAATAACAATTCATAATTCCCTTCGGGATTTCAACTACTGTAGTAAAAACACTAAGACAAAAACAGCAAAAATAAAAAAAAAATAAATAAAAAATAAATAAAAATGAATAAAAAAAATAAATAAACAATTAAAAGAATGGAGAAACAAATCAAGTTTTAACCTCTTCAGTCCCTGAGTACCCAAATGGGTACATCAGTTTTGTCCAATTTTATTAATGATCTCAAATATAAATGAAATTTCGATACAAGAATAATATGTTTCGAATTCTAAGATTCGAGCTAATGAAAATAAAACAAAAATCTCGTTCAGAAGTCAAACGAGAGAAGAAATAATTCAGTAATAATTAAAAATACTGTGGTAATCGCCAGTAGCGAAGAGGTTAAAGGCATAACTTAGAGGTGTTTTATGTGAGAAAACTTGGTCATAAAGCATATATTAATGGGATCGTCCAATTCCTGTCCACTTCATTTTTTACCATACAAGCATCATATTTCTTTAATTTTTGTACCACACAAAAACTATCTTGTCGGCTTGCCCTAAGGTCGGATATTTCGCATTGGTGCTCGCTGAACAACTATCACTCATTCAAACTTTAAAAAAAATGTTTCAAAAAAAAAAAAAAAAAAAAAAAAAAACGCTTTCTGTATGCTTATAAACGTCATTTGTATTTACTAACTGCCTTTAATGGTTCATGTACCGACATCTAACACCAACTGCTTGATTTTTTCCGCATTCTTTCTTTTTTTTTCTGTTTTGCTTTAATTATTTTACCACAACACTTTGAAATCGCAGAGGCAATTATCAATATCAAGACCGAATATAAAACTTTTCTGTTTGTCAATATTCCCTCTTATTTTTTTAATTTCGACATGCCATTACAAGATATTTTATTGATCTATGTTCACACTTTTATGTGTTCAGCAATATTGTTTCTTACGCTCAAAAGCGATGTCTCAGCTCATTGTACATAGGAGAAATAATAAAGAAACAGGTGATTCCTGGGACATGACTACACATTTAAAAGTTATTGAATTAAATTGAAAATATTTCAAAATCTTCGAATTAAAGACTGTTTCCCAGCGTATCCAATTGGTTTTGCGATAAATTACTTCTGACACATTTCAAAACAAATTAGACGGATTAACAATAATCCCTTAATTAACCTAAATATAAATATAGTGAGCTGAATCCCAAGCTACTTGAAAATAAACCACTGGCTGTCTGGTGTTTAAAAAACAAAAAATTAAAACGTACACTTCTGCTGTGCAAGTCTGTTGTCACCCTGTTAGCATCTGGGTGCTTTCCTGAAATTTCATAAATATGTTTGTAAAACGTATATTAATTTAAATTTTCTTTTAATCTTTAAACTTTCTTTTAATCTTTGTTTATAAAGTACACATCTAGTGTTTTCATTTTAAATGTATCTTCAGATACTAAACAGTTTTGGTCTCATTTAAGTTGTCTAGGAGAAATAGGAAAAATGCGGACAAAGTGCTTGCTTCGAAAGTTTCAGTAGGGGAAATTGTCGTTCTTTAAATATTTTGTACTCAGGAAATTACAATTTTGCAATTTTTTTTCCACAAAATACTGTATAACGTATAGCAATAGACGGAATCATTGTCATTTCTTTGTCATTTTATTTGCGAACATTCTTCAATAAAAAAAATAAAATATTAAATAAAATTACAACAATAGATATATAGAAATATTTTATCCACGGATTTGTTGAAATCCTATGTCTTTGATTCTTTTGAATGCTAGAATTTTTGCTCAAATTGGAGAATAAAGATGAAATAAAACGGAAAGCATATCTACAAATATCATTTCAGTTTTGCCATGTACGGGAAAATACATAGTGGAGAAAAATATTGCGAAGAAAATCTTTTTTTCTCTGTTTCAGATATCCATTGAATCTTTTTTTAAAAGATGCGATTTCTTTAGTGTAGAACAAAAAATACAATATACACAAAAAATCTAAAACTCACAAATGAAAGTGTTGATAGATCACAACTTTCTTCTTAAATCTTACTTTCTTTCAAAAGCGAAAAAAGTAATAGTATTTTTCCCATCGTTTTTTGAGAGAAATTCGTTATCATTTACTATCATATTTAAATATACAAGATTTTTCAGAAATAGTGGGACAAATTTTAAGAAGGGTATTGGGGATATCACAAGGATTCAGTTTACATAGCAACCCATGTTCGAAAACGCTTTTCTGGCACGGTAGGGACGACACAAAACACAAGAAAGACTGGACACGAATAAGAGGAGAAAACTTGTTTATTATCCATAATACAGCAAAAAACTAAGAAAAAAGAACATTAAAGAAGCAACGATCGTCATCAAAAATAAAAAAAATATATTTACTATAATTAAAATCACTATCCCGGGCCCTGATGCACGGAGAGCCTCTCCGGCGCATGAATGATCTAATGATCTCGAAAGCACCAAGAATGTCCCGAACTTCCCCAAATGCTGCCCCGATGCGTGTAACAAGTTCCACACAACTTTCCAGCATTGTATCAGTACTTTTGCAGCACTAAGAATAATAAACATGTTTTCTTTCCCTGTTCGTATCCTTTTTTTCTTGTGTTTTGGGTTGTCACTACCGCACCAGGAAAACGTTTCCGATCATGGGTTGTTAAGCAAAACTGAATCCTTTTGATATACTCCTCTTCCTCTTAAATTTTGTCCCAATATTTCTAGGACACCCTGTATAGATTTAACGCACTGGTTTTATGAAAAATGCTAATTTCATGGAAAACATCGTATTAAACAACGGTAAAATTGAATTGTGGTAACATTTTGGAACATCAGAATTTATTTAAATGTTTTATATTTGTAAAGTAATTTCAATAATATTATTAAAACATTTTATTACAAACAGCCAATTACCATGCAATATTCGCGCAATTACTCTTAATACAATAATCGCTTCATTATTCTAAACAAAAATATAATGAGCTGAATCAAAATCTACCTAAAAATAAAGCATTGGTTGACTGTTGTTCTAAAAACAATAAAATAAAGACATACATTCCTGTTGTGAAAGTGTCACCCTGTTAGCATCTGAGTGCTTTCCTAAAATTTCATAAAAAATGTTCGTAAAACTTATACTAATTTAAATTTTATTACGATCTTTGTTTCCAAAGTGCACTTCAACTGTCTTTATTTTAAATATATATCTAGGATGCAATACATTTTTGGTTTACAGCTCATTTAAGTTGTTTGGGGGAAATGGGAAAAATATGGACAAAGCGCACAGAGAGTTTCCGCAGGGAAATATATTCACTGAGGAAACTAGTACTTTCCAAATTTTGCTTCTATTCAAGATACTGTATATCATATATCATTAGGTCCTATCATTAGGTTATATCTGTTATTTTATTTGCGAACATAACCTAATAAATTTATTAAAATATTAAATAAAATTCCTACATAAGATATATGGAAAATTTTTATCCTTAGATTTGTTGAAATCCTATATCTTATTTATTTTTGGATACTAGGATTTTTGAACAAATAGGAAGAATAAAAATGAAATAAAATGGAAAGTATATCTACAAATATCATTTCAGTTTAACTGGGTAATATTCTCTTTATTTATATATCTGTAATTATAATTATACTAATCGTATAATATAAAAATGTAAATACACGCAAATTTAAAAATAAATTCAAGAGAAAAAAAATATTTTATATAAAAGAACAAATTCCAATAATGCATTTGTTTCAGTTCAAAAATATTTTCAAAAAAAGCACATTCCTATAAGCTATTTATAGTTACGATAATCAAAAAACTAATTAAGAACTGAATGCTAAAAAATGCTAAAATAAATTAAAAAAATCTAATAATAACAATAACAGTTATAATAAAAACCTCAAGTCATTAAATTTGTCGTAGTTCATAGTTTTTAGTTAAGATATTTCTGTTTGAAAACTATTAATCTGCAATTTTTTAAAAGTATTCAATATGAATGAAAATGAAATGCATTGCAGAAAAGTATTTACACCCAAGTACGCAACTATGATAATAAGTTTATTAACAGTAAATAGTAATATATGCAAATAAAATTATAAAATTTTTGAAATTTTAATTAATAATTAGAACAAACATGAATAATCAATAAAGTCAGAAGGAAATTAAATGAACAGAAATATAATTTTAAAAAATGTAGTTACGAAAATAGTAAACAAATGTTAATTTCACTCGAATATAAAATTAGTAATTATTATAATATAAAATAGTAGATTAATTAAACAACATCTGCCTGTGTCTTCGATCCAGAAATAAACAAGTAAGAAAAATCATGCGTTAAGCATAGATTATGAAGCACTTTCCAACACTTAATGAAATCTTTAACAAAACTTTGTTATTTAGGGAAATAATAGTGTATAGCCAAATATACCCAAATATGCATTCCAGTACATTAGAACAGCCCTGTATTTCATATGTCAGTTCATATAATGGTAAAATTTAGTTTAGCAAGAAAATACCCAGTAGCTTGAAATTTCTTTTTCAGCAATTCATACTATTAGATGGAAACATACTTGAATACTTTTGTTCAGCCCTGTAATTTACATTGTACCTTTATTACACGTCAGCATTAGGTTAAAATTTATTGTAAACTAAAATACTTTTAAAACAACTGAAATCACATTCTCATAAATCATCATTCATAGGCGTCCATGTACCGAATTCTTTGCGTGGCCCTGTATATCCCTTTATCTATATTCTTCAAACATTTCTCAGTAAATTGAATACAGCTCAACGTAAAAATGCATAGCTTATTTAAGAACCACCTTTAAATTTACCCTCATATTCAGTAACGTTGGTGAGCTCTTTTGGCTAGCCATGTATATCAACTATAACATTTATACACACCATATAATGTACATATATTTAGCGAAATATAAACGCGAATATCATAATTAAAATGCATTTCATCCCTCCATCAGCCATCATCGGACACATATACGGTACTTCGGAAAGAATATACTATTTGAAATATTTTGTGTGGCCCTGTAAATGCTATGTACTTCATATTATGCAAGACAATAGCGTATAATTTATATTAAACTTCAGTGACATATATAAATTTTTTTATACATGAAAAAGCTGAATATATTTAAAATATGTCACACACAATCCCCCCTTTTACTATTATCAAATGGAATTCTTTCGTGTGGCCCTGTAAATGAATAATAGCTACATTTTCACCTTATATTTTATAGAATGCATATTTTAATATGTTTGACAGGGTATAACATCTTTAAAATTCCATTGAAACGATTTTTCCCCGTAGGCTGTAATGTAATAGGAAACTTTTGATTCGCCCTGTAGATAAACTAATCATTGTAGAAACTTAATTTTCGATAGGACTTGTGCTAGGGTAAACGTCAATAACGTCCTAAAATTTTATGGCAATCCGAGTATATTAACGATTTTTCCCCATAGGCCATAATGTAATGGGAAACTTTTGATTCTCTCTGTAGATAAACTAGTCATGGTAGATACTTCATTTTCAGTAGGGTTCGTGCTACGGTAAACCTCAATAACGTATAAAAATTTCATAGCAATCCGAGTATATTTACGGGAGTTAGAGCGCGGACAGACGGCCATCCGGCCAGACGGACAGACGGACAGACGGACAGACAAACCGAATGCATAAGCACTTTTCAACTTTGTTGGAAAGTGCTAAAAAGGATAATTCGAAAAAAAAAATCTTTCGTTGTGTGAATTTTAAATTATCGTTATGCATCGTTTCTGATTCATTAAATAAGTTCTTTATGGTATTATCTAAAGATGATTTTTCATAATATGGAGGATTTTAGACAGTGGTGAAAATTCTGAAACTTAATGATACACAAATATTTATTTATGTTAATGAAATTTAATATAATCATAAATCTATTAACTCTCTTCCCTTGATAATATATTTAAATGAACTCGAAAAGTGACTTGAAATGGACTATCTGTAGACGAAAGAAATGACAATTTGAATTGCCTTATAAGACAATAACGATGGATAATGATGAAATATTTCATGCATTTTATGAAGAAATAAAAATATTGGAACTATAATACGGCGTTTATTTCTGCAGATGAAAGATATTTTATTTGCTGTCAGTATTTTCATTTTTCTAGATAAGTAGTTGTTAACATTCTTCAAATTTTAATAATTTTATAACGAAAGATAACTTTATAAATAAAGCTCAAAATATAATTATATCTGAAAATTTCAGCTTTTCTTTTGAAAATGTAAATTTATGCTGTGGAAATATTTTTTATTTATTGGAAATATTTTTGTAGAGGTCCTAGAAAGAGTCGAACTTTGCCGTTATTTAAACCTGATTACAAAGACAGACTAACATTGTTATGATACATTTTTAAATTCAGTTTTATTTAAAACAAATTGGCAGGTGCTCTTAATAAGAAACTTTGCAATCGAATTGCTTTTCCTATTTTTAGTAAAGGCATGAGTTTCATCAGAAAATGCTGTGAAAGTCAGTGTTTGGAACAAGACAGCTGAGAAGAGAAAAACAAACTATATCCTACGAAAATAATTCCTTGTAACTAAAGATAAGATTAATTTACGGGAAAATGAAAAAAAAAATCTCTTGAATTTAAATTGTTTTTATAAGGTAACCTGCAAGTATTATGTTTTAATGTTTATTTATTTTTATTTTATTTATTTTATTTACTTTTATTTATTTTGATAATTGTTTTAACCTGGCATTTATCGCATGTACCGAAATTTTATTACATTTGCAATGTTTCATATGAATGTATTTTGGAGGATATTGAGTACAATATTTCAAATAAAATCAATTAAAAAAAATAATTGCCTAATAGGCATGGAAACTTTTTTACTAGGTTGGCATTCCACCTACTAAGTACTCACAAAAAATGAAATTTGATTTTCATTTGAAATAGGTTCCATTGAGTTTGCCAAATTCTTTTGAATATAATTGTGATAATTAAGGACCGCTGGTGTTTTTTCATAGGTCTTCACTTTTCTCTTACTGACTGATACTTGTAAGAAAAGCGAGAACTTATCACATGCATAAGACACACCAATCACATATATTATAAAGCAGTAAGCCTCTAAACTAACTTCCCACTGCCGCAACTGGATATATCCGTTCACTAGGCTGCAGGTTTCAGTACAGTTGAAGCTTTATTTAAAATAGTATAATTCTACAAATATAATCCAGTTTTAAGAAATTAAGTTATGGTTGATTCTTTCGAGGCTTATAAGCATATATGTATAAAAAAAATTGTACCATGATGGGAAATCTTTTATTAAGGGTGTATTTCGATTCAAACTGCTTATTTTCCGATTTACTTTTTAATCCATTTTTACTCTCAAATACACCAAACTTTCAAAATCTCTTATTTGGAAAGTACATAAGGTGCCGTGATTGTCGATTCTTTGATAAATGCAGAAAATATTGCAAAAAAAGCAATCAAAAACGGCATTTCGAACCGATTTTTCCCAAGCGGGAGATTTGGAAACGAAAAAAGGGTCATACTGATAAGATAATTGTTTATAACTCAAATTCTAATGAATTGAGCATATAAAGACATCACACGGCACCTCATACGTCCCTTCAAGAATCCCGTCAGCAAGTTTCAGGTTTCTACTTTTAAAAATGGGTCTGAAATTGTATCGGAAAATTTTGAGCTGTTGAAGGTGGAAAAGCGTTTTTTCGAATACACCCTTAACATTTAAAATAAATTTCAGAGAAAAAAAAACACATTACAATTTTACTCTTTTGCTCGGCGGTCAGGGGGAATATATCATCTGTGATAAATCTGAATATTTTTTAAGTTTTAAGAATAAAGAGACAGGAGTGACATTTGCATGGACAGAAGTGATATACTTTCAAAACTTTTTAGTTTTGTTCATTTTAATAATCATAAATTATTTAACATTTATTATTTTTTTTACTACTTTAAAATTTGAACAATCTTTTAGAAAAAAATAACTAACAATAAGATAATGAGTAAATAAGTGAATTTATTTGGACAAAAGTTTTAGTTAGAAAAAAGTGTTTAAGAACGAGAAATACTGCTAATTTTAAAATTTATGTCATATAATTCGTCTATAGTAAAACATTTTGAAGTAAGTGGTCGAGGGGGAATAGGAATATCAGTAGCGCACAAAATTTCATTTTTTGGAACATCCTGGATATCTTTTGTATTTGGCCAATAGAATCGACTCCTAAACATAAAGTTTATTTTAAAGATGTCATCATTATTTTTTTCAATTAAACCTGTTAAAAACAAATGTTGTAATGAGCAATATGAAAAAAATAAAATATGTTGATAAAAATTTAAAAGAGTAATTTAATTCTAAATAAAAATTTGAAACTCATCAGGAAACCATTTTCATCCTGACTGCAAGCCAAGTTCCTACACAAATATGTTCATTTTCAGAAACAAGAGTTGATACTTCAGTATCTTTATAATCATTGGGAATATCCTTAAAACAGGGAAATAAGTCAACAATTGATGGCTCTGAACAGTGTTCTCGCTGACATTTGACCACCGTTAGTAATTTAGCTAATTAACAATAAAAAACATTCGCCAAATAAAAAAAGTATTAGCAAAATAGATTCGGTGTGCAGCACGTAAAAAATTATCTTTAATCCTTTAATGTACCCCTTTTTTTCAATATGTTCTACAATAACCTAAATTTTTATAACTGGGATAACGATTGTTATTAATCTAATTTCAATTATCCGCTACAAATATAAAAAAAATATGTACATTTGAAATACATATATATATATGTATGGAAAACGAAGAAGAAAAAAAAGAAAAAGCAAAAATTGATACTAGCAATTTGGCGAATCTAATCGCTTATTTACTCGTCAAATGAAGAATTTAGTCGCAATTTGGCGCATTGGCTAGCGACAGCGAGAACACTGGTTCTGAACAGTAATTTTGACATTTTTCATATGTGTCACATGTGAAACAGCTCAAATAACGCAGTTCAAGTTTAACTTTTAAAAATTTATTCCAATAGAGCTGATGAAAATTTAATAGATTTTAAATAGATGGTATCACTGTATCGTTTGTCTTCAAGTCCGCTATGGTATTAATATCTGCTTCGGAGATTCAGTACTCAAATAAATAATTTGGAAAAGGGACAGAAGTGACAGGGACAGTAGTGACTTAATTAATAAAATTGCTTCTGCGTTCAATAGTAAGTTAGGTTTAGTAAGATTGCAATATGATATTTTGTACTAAGCAAAAGTATGTTATACCATGACAAAGTAACAAATAAATAAAAACAATAACAAGGGCAGTTTAAGAAGGGGACAGAAGTGACAAGTAATAAACATATTCTTACGTTTCTATCCATTTTGTAACTTTTAACTATTTTTGAAGTACTTAGAATTGTGCCATGTGTTTTTCTGGGCAATTAAGATGGCTCCTTTCACTAAATGTACCTGTTCACCAAATTTTATCTGGCCACCTGATGGTCACTTTAACAGTTTTTACTTACCCATCATACGTAGTATAGGGTAAGTCTTGCAATCGTTTTGAAAATCGAAAAATTTTTTTTGACGGATTTACACGTTTCGGACACTGGAGATTCCGAAAAACATATTTTTAGAAAAAAAATTTTGCCGTCCGTCCGTCTGTGTGTCTGTGCGTCTGTCTGTCTGTCTGTAACTGCTCTATCTCTCGAACAAATTGAGATAGAGACTTGAAATTTTGTATGTGCTTAGTATGTAAGAATGGAACGAAGCCTATTTAATATCAGTAACCTCGATTATCCGGAACTATTTTTTTCGGACTCTCAAAAAATTCGTTCTGATGAAAGGTATATAAAAATTTTCGATTTTTTTTTTATTTTAAGGAATGGACGTAAAAGGCAATAAATTAACACAAATTTTGCATAAAAAACGAAGTCGATCGGATTATTAGTTGTTGAGATATTTATAATCCTGTTTTTCACATTCTTTGATTTTTCATGACCGTGTATTTCATTCAAATTTCAATTCAAAGATCTCGTTTAATTGGAAATGAGACACTTAATTCGATGCAAGAAACCGTTAGTGAATATGATAATTATTTTTAGAGTTATAAGGATGTTTCTTTTATGCAATTCAGTGCTACTTGAATAGTTTGGCGTTTCTTACAATTTATTGAAATTGGTTCATCAAAAATTCATTAATAGAGCATTATGATATGTTAAAAATACTTAAATATACGTTTATATTTTGTTTTGGAATTGTAATGCATTTTATAAATTGTTTACATATGTTATGTTTTCATATATTATGTTATGCATATCCATGATGGGTAAGTATTACGGTGGCCTCCAACGACTAGTTTACAAGAGGACAGTAGTGACATAAAAACAAGGGGACAGCATTTCTCTGACTCAGAATAAATGTAAAGTTATTTTAAATTTACAATAAAAATATTTTATTATGTACTTTGGAGTTTTAATTTTTATTTTGGGTGGTAAAATTGTTAAAAACAGTTTGTCATTACACTTAAAATTGCTCCAAAAGATCAGTACATGAGGTTAGGGACAAGGGACAGCAGTGACAAATTGAATGTTTAAAATACTATTACAGTAAAATTTACAGTTATTTTCTCGAAAATACTTTTTAAAATTGTAGAAATACATTACAAGATACGTTTTATGCTAAAAAACTATATGAATGACAAAAAATAGCATGCAACCCTAAGGGACGAAAATTACCCATTTATTGGAGAAGCAACCACCAGTTCATTACCCTGTCAAACAAAAAACTATCGCCAAGCTGTAAGATTAAATACCAATAATGGATGATCGTAAATTTCACATTCATTTGAGAGTAAACATAAAATAAGTCTGGTACATTTGTAACAATATCGTTACAAGCACTACTAATGTTTGAAGTCAAAAATCATAATGGAATCGATTACAGAAGATAGAAAGATTTTATTGCTTGCAAGCTAAAGGTTTATTTTTCTGCAAAATTTGGTCATCAAGATTAATCCCGATTTAATGGCTACATGTTTGCAACTATTTTAAAAATTGAAGAGGCAGTGAAACTGATGTAATTTTAATGTTATTCAAATAAAACAGTTTTAAAACACACTTTTTATGCTTCATTGTTGTAATAAATATATAAGTTAAACACTCTTCTTTATCTGTCAATAATTCTTTATTTTGTTTTCTCTATGTACTCTTCTGGAATAGACCAATTTAGATAGGAAGCTGTAATAAACCTGTCAGAAGAGGATGTTTATTAAAAAATGTAATGTAACATGTAATGATATTGTATGTAGGCTTCCAGAACTACACATAGTCCAAGTTCAGATGTCGGGAGTTTAAGAACTAACAAATGATAATGTACGATCCAAAAGTTAATAGAGTTTGATAATTAATCCACTAATCATTTCAATGTACTCTAATGTAATAATGTGATGGCTCAAATACATTTTGATTCCTGTTGTCATAACGGTCTCATTTTAACACGAAACTCTACCATAAATGATAAAATAAAAGAAATGGTACTTAATTACCAAAATTTTCTCCAAGGCATACAATAGTACAGTATCGCAATGGCGTTGGCTTCGTTTTAAGCAGTGCAGGAAGGACATTCTAGGATGGTCTATACTGCTTTAAAATAAAAATTTAAAATGACCATTTTGTTGTCAAGTTTCGTTTGGAAATATAAACTAGCGCAGCGCAGCGGGCATAGCCTGCTAGTATATATATGAATGCAGTGAAATCGCCAAATAAAGGACACTGCGAATAAGGGACACCTCTATTTAAGGGACAACATTTCCGGTCCCATAGCTGTCCCGTATTGGAAGTTTCACTGTAATAAAAACTCCGAATAAGGGACACCTCTATTTAAGGAACAAAATTTCCGGTCCCATAGATGTCCCTTATTCCGAGGTTTCACAGTATATATATCACAGAATAAACCAAGGAAAGAAGTTAACCTCTACAAGGTAACAAGTTAACCTAAGGTGCCAAAATAACCCCAGTTTAAGGTACTAAATATTAAATGTAAGGGAAATCATAATAAGTAAGGCATAGGCACATGTTTTGCATAATAGAAAGTTCATTTCTGTATATAAAAAGAAAAAATGATTGTTTAGACAAAATAATACTCGTTGAAAAGACAATTATTATTATAGTACACCAGACCCGAAAGGGTTAATTAAATTTTACGTTTTTCCCCTCTATGGAGGATTAACAGCTTTGAACTGACTAGAAAGATTTTTCAAAAGCTCTTCATATATGATTCATATATGTGTGTTTTTTATACATATGCAAAAATGGATGTTGTCATCGGTATTATAAATGCAATTTTTAGGAGATTTGTAGAGAGTTTGAATATTGAAAGAAAAAAAATCAAAACATTGTATCTTAATTTCTATATTGCATTAGTTAAGACGAATTGGTTTTGACATAGAATTTTTTTAAAGAACTATATTTTCTACTTTTTGCACGTCAATAAAAGTGTGATTTTTAAATTTTTTTGTTTATTATATTTTCAATTCAATTTCATATAATTAATTTTTTATCACGTATTGATCCCATTGCTCACAAAATCAATGAAATGTTTTATAACCACCACTTAAAATATATATATATAGTACTTTCTTTCGAGCTTTTATCTCTAAACGTTTCCAAAAGAAATGTATCAGTTGAATCTCCAAGTAAAACTATTCAAATATTGCCTGAATATTTGCAGATTACATTGTATGTCTGTTTAACTTTGGTTTTAGCTTTAAACTTTTTTTCAGCTTTAAAATTCTATTGGAAATAGCCTTAAGACAAGTAACGAAATGTTTATCTGATAAAAATGAACATTTAAAATATCTTTTAATTAAAAAGTTCCAAGAAGATTTGATAATTAAAGTATTTTTCCACTTACATTTTGAATATTCTATATGTTCTCTCCCCATCTGATTTACTATAATCATGCCTGCGAGTAAAGCTTTCTTTTGATAATACACCCTGCTTTACTATTTTATGTATAAGCAATTTTATGACAATCAATTAAAATCCAGAGATATTTAAGGAAATTAAAATTTTAATTGTTAACGCAGTTCTTTACAGATAACAATTTCAAATAAATGCCACGAATTCATTATTTGTAAAAACTTTTTTTAGCGATTCAAAATGGCTACAATTAACCGAGTTCGAGATGAAAGAATACTGCATCATGTCTGGAAGCTATAAGAAATTTTAACTTTTAAAACCATCGTCTAAATTCGTCACACTATATTTTTTGTTTTGTTTTTTTACACTGTATTTTATTTTACTTATTTGCCTATGTTTTTAAGTATGCATTTAAAGTAACATATTAATAAAGGAGTAATTGACAGCTATAATTTTTTCCTATTTATAGAAAACACTAGAAAACATTATTCAAATGCATTTCATTTTTACGAAATAACTTTAACTATCAGACTAATATAAAGAAAATTTAATGAATGAAATCAAAAGACTTCAAAAGAAAAGATTTCAATCAAAAGAAAAAAAAGATGAAAATTACTCTTTTATTTAAAATTTCTTAAAGTGGTTACTTTATTTCTTTCTATGGAAATCTTTTATATCACTGTTCAAAAATACGTTTGTTTTAAAGCAATATAAGGAACATACTATATAAAGAACATCAATAAAATTCGGCAGATGAAGATTAACGTCATGGATGCTGTCTATTGGATATCAACAGAATAAAATGAAACGCCCTACACCATCCAAAGATGCTTCTATAAAGTTGGATTCCTATGTAAAATGGGCAAATAAGAATAGAGGACCAAGAAGCAACAGCTGTGAGTGACTTGGATTCCATTCTTAGAAGCTTCATACTGAAACAGAACTTGGAGCTTACCTCGAAACCGATGAAATCCTCATGGTTTGCAAGAACAACATTGTTGAAGAGGAACAGGAAAGTGAAGGAGAAGCAGAACCAGAAGAGACTGACGAAATAAGACGAACGATGATTACATTCAAGCAAAATGACTAAGAGACTCATTCAAGGCCTGTTGAACTATTTGTCTGAACTTCAAAGCTTTTCCATTTCTTAAGGGTGTATTTGAAAAAACGTTTTTCCACATTCAACAGCTCGAAATTTTCTGATTCAATTTCAGACATATTTGTAAAAGTAGAAATATGAAACTTGCTGAGGTGATTTTTAAAGAGACGTATAAGGTGCCGTTCGATGTCATTTTACGTTCAATTCATTAGAATTTGATTTATAAACAATTATCTTCTTAGTATGACCCATTTTTCCGTTCCTAGATCTCCCGTTTATGAAAAATCGGTTCAAAATGCTATTTTTGATTACTTTTTTTGCATTATTTTCTGCATTTATCGAAGAATCGACAATCACGGCACCTTGTGTACCTTCTAAATAAGACAATTTGCCAGTTTTATGTATATGAGAGCAAAAATGAATTTAAAACGAAATCGGACAATAAGCAATTTGAATCGAAGTACACCCTTAATGAAAAAGTAAAAATCCTCCAGTAGTTATGTTTTGATTAAGGCCTAACGAATTTATGTGTAAGGACCAATTAAAAAAATTTCTAATTTATATTTGATTTATATGTGCCCAATGGTGAAAACATTTCTAAATTTCTTATAACAAAGGGAAACAGAGACACGATATCTCAAGCGAACACTTTATCCTTAAAAGATAACGTTTTGGTTGTTTAGAATAATATTTTTTTAGAAGGTGTAGTTAACTTTATTGACTAATATTTTTAATAATGCTTCTGCGTAACACATAAATAATTTTGCAAATAATATTAAGCATAAATAAAATTAACAAGTGATCTATTAAAGAAAACATGTATAATATCATTTGCAGTTCCTATAAGAAAATAAATGCATAGTTGAAATTTGGTGTAGATATTACGAAGATTTTCAACAATAATAAGAAAATTTAACCTTAATATGGATTATTTTAAAAAAATATCTTACATTTCTAAGTCTTTATTACAGTTTTGGTCTATAGCTGATTTCAATTATTTGTAGGAAACGGGAAAATACCGACAAACGCTTAGAGAGTTTAATCGTGAGCGTTTGTCGTTCTTTAAATATCTTTTATTCACGAAAGTAAAATTGAAAATTTTCCCATTGTGTAAAATACTGCATATGACATACCATAAATATCTATTTGTCATTTTATTTCAAAATATTGTTTAATAAAAACCTGTATAAAAAATGCAACGTATTCAAACGTTGTAACATTTCTTTCCTTCAACTTCTTTATGTAATTGTCATCCACTTTGTAAAATAGAAAATGCAAAAACAAGAAAATAAATAGATAAATAAAAAGAATATTGTCCAGTTAAACTGATGACATTAAGCTCACAGACTACGCATACTAATTGTGCATTCAGCCTTATATTTTCAATGGTTAATTCCTTTCTAAAAAAATTTAAAATAAGGGAAACAGCTCCCCCCTTTCCTCTTTGTATACTTAATAATTGAACCCCCTAAACCATTTAGGAACATGCTTTAAAATGTAAAAAATCTATATCTAAAATTCAGAGCAAATCGGAAAATTCTTAATAAAAACCCATTTACATAATTAAAGAGGAGTTATCCCCCTCTTTTATATTTAACCATTAAACTCCCAAAACTATTCAGAGATATGAACGAAATCTCATAATTCTGCATGAAGAACCCATTAATATAAATTAGGGGAGGGGGATTAGAACCCACGTTTCCCCTGTTTATACTTATAGAATGAGCACCTAATACGTATCACGGAGGCACCTCATCAGAATGATCCTATATCTAAATTTTGAACGAAAACTCATAATTCTGCATGAAAAACCCATTTATATGATCAAGGGACGGCACATGAGCCCCCGTTCCCCCTCTTATACATTTCGAATGAACTCCGAAAACTAATCAGGGATGCGCCTTATCAGGATATACCTATATACAAAATTTCAAGTGGATCGGACATTTTTATCATGAGTTATCGCGTTACGCACGAACGAACGTACGTACATACAGAACGGGCGGGCACATAAGCTCTCAGGCTTTGATAGCCTGTGAGCGAAAAACCAGTAAATAAAAAATTAAGTTTTTTATAGAAAAATAATAAATTCCCGCAATGCATTTGTTTCGAATTTAAAAATGTCTTTAAAAAAAGCACATTACTACAAGCTATTTACAGTTTAAAAAATATTGTAAAAAAATAATTAGAAAAAATAACTAATAACTAAACAATTAAATAACTAAAAAAAAGAATATTGCCCAGTTAATCTGATGGCATTGAGCTCACAGGCTACGCATACTAATTGTACATTACAGCCTTATATTTTCAAGGGTTAATTCCGTTCGGAAAATAAATTAAGGAGGGGGAACAATTCTCCTCTTTTTCTTTTTTATACTTAATCATTTAACCCTCTAAACTGATCAGGGACATGCTTTATCATATAAAAAATCCATATCCAAAATTCATAGCAAATCGGAAAATTCTTAATAAAAACCATTTGTATAATTTAAGAATAGTTATCCCTCCCTTTTATAAACTTAACCATTAAATTTCTAAAACTATTCAGTGATTTGAACGAAATCTGACAATTCTGCATGAAAAACACATTTATATAAATTAAGGGGAGGGGTATTAGAACCCCCATTTCCTTTGTTTATATTTATCCAATGAATACCTAATACAGTAAAACCTCCATAACGGACACTCCCGAATAGCGGACACCTCTATTTAACTGACAGTTTTCCAATCCCCACTCCCAAAATCAACATTTTTGTATGTTTAACCTCCGAATAACGGACATTCCGAATAGCGGACAGTAATTTTGGCGATAAAGAATGAAAAAAATATTTTTTAACGAGAAAAAAAAATGGAGAAAAAAAAAGTTAAAAGGCCTTTAAATTTCTCAGGACATTGTATCATAAATTTTGTGACCATAAATAAATGTAGATCGTGAGCTGGGGAAAATTCCCCCTCCCCTCCATGTTCTGCGTTGAATTCAGGAAGTTGCCCGGGAGAGACATCTCCCAGAGCATTGAAATGTCCCCCCAAAAAAGCTTGAGATTTTATTCTTTTAACCCCTTGGGGACGAGTCACACGTATACATGCCGCAAAAAGGCTTTAGAATTCTTGTTTATCCTCGCCAGTAAAATGTTCCTTATTTAATCGGAACATTTTTCGATTTAATAAGGCACAAATTTCTGTATTTAAAAACCGTTGACAAAATATTTATAATTTCGTAAAAAGCTCCCGTCGCGAAGGGGTTAGTGGTTCAGGTCCAAATGTCCTATTCCCCCTTCTGCGCTCGGAACTCTATAATGTCCAAATAACGTAATATTTAAAAACAAATTACATGTAATCATGAGCAAAAGTAAACTTTTGTAACAGATTTTTTTCAAAAGAATGTAATAAAGAGTGGATAAAGTTGTGTACAATTTTATTTCAGTTTTATTGCTTAAAATTGTTTTTAATTTCTAATTAATCATATAATAGAAGTTTTAGGCCATATAAAAGTCAATTAATGAAACATTAAGCATTTCTTACAGATTTTTGAATCTTTGGGGTTTTCCCAATAGCGGACACCTCCGAGTAGCGGACAATTTCTTCGTTCCCGAGGTGTCCGTTATTTAGAGGTTTTACTGTACCAATCACGGAAGCGCTTCATCAGAATGATCCTATGTGTAAATTTTGAACAAAAACTAATATTTCTGCATGAAAAACCCATTTATATCAATTAAGGGGAGGGGTATGAGCCCTCCATTCCCCCTCTTATAAATATCGAATTAGCTTCAAAAACTAATCAATGAAGCGCCTTACCAGGATATAACTATATACAAAATTTCAAGTCGATGGGATATTTTTATCATGAGTTATCGCTTTACGCACGTACGAACGTACGAACGTACATACAGAACGGACGGGCAAATAAGCTCTCAGGCTATGATAGCCTGTGAGCTAAAAACAAATAAAAAACTAATTGTTTTTTAGAAAAAATTCCAGCAAAGCATTAGTTTGAATTTAAAAAATCACATTGCCATAAGCTATTTACAGTTACGATAATGAAAAAAGTAATTAAGAATTGAATGTTTAACATACCATCTTCCATTTTCAATTCAGATAAAACACTTTCTGAAAATAAGGAATGAAAATGTTAATTTTAGAGCGAAGAGAAAAAAAGGGCAATTATGTTGTACTGTGCAATCCAAAATTGACTGCATTTTTTCAATGCAGTTTTACAGCTCTTAAACTACAGTATTCAAAAAACTAACCATCATTAACATACATTAGCATATCATTAGTAAAATGTGTTACAGTAATTTCCTCTTTCTTTTCAAGACCTCAATTTTAAATGAAAATTTGAATAGTAGATTAGAATTATAAGAGGAATAAGAAAAAGTGAAAAAAGTGATTTAATGGAACAAAAAGCGCGATAAAAAGTGATCAACATTATTTTCCTTCTGTTGCATACATTTAATTATACAAATATATATCTGTATATTTAAAAAAAAAACTTTGCTTAAACAAACAACCACTACAGGAAATAATATATAATATGTAAGAAGAGCGAAAAAATATGCATCAAGCATGCATTAGGAAAAACTTTCCATTATTAATAGAACATTATTAAGAATTTTTTTTATACATAACCCTCAGTAAGCAAGTTAAAAAGCATATTTATGTAACAATTCCATTTCGGAACCGCTGCCCGTATTCAATGTTTTCGTGTACACTGTAAAAAAAAATTCAAGAGGTTACTAAAAATTCTTTAGTAAATTTGTATTCCACAGAATTTTTTAGTAACCATTACAAACTTTTTTTTTGCAAGTGGAACAAGCATTTCTTTTGTAAACTGAACAAAATAAATTTTGTATAACTAACTTAAAAATTTTTAGTATGAGCCACCAAGTAAATTTTAGTAATAGCTCCAAAATTGTTTTTAATAACCTTTACGTGCGCCCGAAGGACAGGAGCTACATCCAAACTTCTGAAGCGATAGATTTTCGGCAAAACCGCAATAGATGGCAGCACCAAAAATACTACCTGCTCTGACAAGATTTTCATAATCCCTTTATTAACGAGTAGTTACACAACATACATTCGGAACGTACTTCACGGTTCCGGTATCGAACCCGGGACCTTTTAACCTGGAATCCGTTACTATAACCAATATGCTATCAACGCCACACCAAGTGAGTTTTAGTAATAGCTATTAAAAATGTAAAACTATTAACTCTTATCCATTGCTAACTTTTTTCTAGTAATTCTTACAGATTTTCTAGTAACCGACTAAGATTACTAAAAATTTTTTAGTAATTACAAGGATCACTAAAGTTTTTTTAGTAGATCGACCCTTTTTTTTTTACAGTGTAGCACTGTATATAATTTATAGAAATATACAAACCACTTTATAAACTAAATGTTAAATCATTTTGAAATTGAGGCTCTCTTTCAGAAATTATCGAATATCGAGAGCTCTTTTAACGACTTATCTTGTACGTCTCGCCAAATATACTTTAATTGCTACATGCTCCAAATAATCTGTTGAAAATGGTGTAAGGATCGTTTTGAATCCTATCATGTTTCAAGTATCCTAACATCTTTAAAATGCATCACAAATGATTTTTTTTCATACATCAAAATGTAATATGATGTTTTTGGTTTTATGTGTGTGTAAATGAAGTATAAATTCTTGTTATTCTACACACTCCAGAAAACATGTTGCAATCCCCCTCGTTGATGCATAAAAATTTCATAATGCATGATAAAACATTTCATTAATAAAATGCATTCAAAAAATTTTGTTTTTTCATTAAACCATAATATAACCTAAATCTGTTGCATCATCCTGTGCCCGAACTACAAATGTTACGCGCTTTATTTTCTATACCGAACACTCTATACCCTCATAGCATGCATAGTCACAGTGACGTCATAACGCGCTTTATTTTCTATACCGAACACTCTATACCCTCATAGCATGCATAGTCACAGTGGGGTCACAATGACGTCACTGTGAGTCACTTTGGTCACATCACATCTGTGACCAAAATGCCACCACTCAGTGACGTCACATTGTGACTGAGATGTGACTTTTTTAAAAATCCTTAGAAAATTATAAATATTCTTCAAAACATGTTATTTACTTTAAAAAATATTTTTCTGGCAATTTAAATATCGTCGCTTTTGTCACAGTTCCGTCACAATGTTAATGTCAAAGTAGTCACAAATGGCACATTTTACACAAATTTGTCACATTGTGCCCACTTTGTGAAATGGTCACAAAAGAGCTCTAAAACGGCCATAACGACTTCAAGTTTCAGTCACTGTGACTTCACATCGACGTCACGTGACTTCACATCGACGTCACGTGACGTCACATCGACGATCGATGGTCACAAAGTCACAATGTGACTTCACAACGACGTCGCAGTGACGTCACCATGCCTTACGGGTAATATACCTTAATCACAGAAAAATTACATGGCAATGATTTTACGAAGGAAAGTTTGAGTGTTAGTGAGTCAGACGACTTGACATACAGAAAACGAATTCATAAAGATTTTTTAATTATCTTAAGAAACTGTTGGAAGTCATTCAAGGATAGTCTCAGTGTTGTAAAATGAGGGAAGAATGCTTTATACATTAAAAATTTTAATTCCTTATGACTGGAAGTTAAAATAATAATGTATGTACGAATTCATTTATCTGTTACAAATAAAATGACACCACAAGTGACAGAAAATGCCTTTAAAAATACTTCAATTCACCAGTAATTAAGTTCACAAAAAAACTAAAATTACAAAAATTAAAAAATCCCCCCCCCCACAATATCAATTTTATTATTAATAATCCAATGTTGCATAAAAACAAATTTAAGGGACTTAAATAAGTCTTATTTTATGTGAAAAGGTTGCATTTTCAGTCTGTTATTTTCTAAGTAATTTAATTGGCAATCTCTTAACAAAATTAACCGAAAATTCTATAGAAAGTAAAACCAGGCACAAATAACCCATTTAAATTTTACTGTTAATATGAATAATATTTCATTTTCCTCTGGGATAATTTAAATTTAATATTCTGTCGTCTTGCTATTTAAATTCGTAACTCATCAAACTTTATGGAGTGTGACAATCTATACATATGTAACGAGCCGGTGAAAAATTACAAAACCCTTTAATTGCCTCGTAAATTAAGATGAACGTATTGAATTATAAAGCCATTTTGATAAATCGTGGTAATATTTCATCATGGAGTGCGGAATTGATTTTCTATCTTTATTTCATTTTATTTTTTGGTGATGAGGATATTCTTCATGAAAAATGATAATTTCAAAGTTCAATGATCTTCAATGATATTTCAATGATTTTCAAAAATGATAATTTCAAGCAATTGTATCTTAAAGTAATTTAAAACTATAATTCATTACTAGTTTTATATTAAAAATTAAGGTAAATATATAAAACTCATAAGTATATCTTCTGTTATATAATTGATGTAGATTAATTGTCATTGTATTTTTAACACTTTCTGTAGTTTTTCTGTATAACTGAAAGGTAAATTGCTCGTATTTATTGAATAATGAAACTAACATTTATGAACAATTTTCTTTGGAAGCAATTAAATGCAATTAAAATTTTTGTTTTTGTGAAATTATATAAAAAATGGGTATTACATTCTCGTGTTTATTTTATTTTAAAATAAATGATTTAAACAGTATCCATAGCCCCTCAATCATTAATATTTTATTCGGCATAAATAGTATTTATGAAAATTTTTAGTAAGAAAAAATGCAGAATAAAATCAAAAGTAAATATAATAATAATAATAATAATAATAATAATAATAATAATAATAATAATAATAATAATAATAATAATAATTATTATTATTATTATTATTATTATTATTATTATTATTATTATTTCAGTTTGAAAAATATGAAAATATACATGTTTTAAAAAACATTTTATATATACAAAAATGAGATGCATTACATAAAAATACTTGCACCGAAGTTTTATGCTATTGCGATAATAAGCGATAATAAGATTGCTAATTATAAGTATTATTTTATGCAAATGAAAGGATAAAAATTTTGAAATATTAGTTAAATTATAAGAACATATTAGAATAATCAATGTAGTTATAAGGAAATTAAATGAACAAAAACTATAATTTTTATTTTGTAAAGAAATGCTATTTTCACTCGAATATAAAATATGTAATTATTATACTATAAAATATTAGATTAATTAAACAACATCTGCACGTGTCTTATTTCCAAAAATAAACAGGGATAATTCGAAACAAATTTCCTTCATAAAAAGAATTTTAAATTACCGTTACGTATCGTCTAGGATTCGCTAAATATGTTCTTTATGTTAAAAACGAAAGATAATTTTTAATAATGGGGTGATTTTAGACAGTGGAAAAAAGGCTGAATTTTAATAGTACACAAATATTTATTTATGTTAATGAAAGATAATATAATCATAAATCTAATAACGCTTTTCAATTTATAATGTATTTAAATGATTTTGAAAATGACTTGAAATGAGCTATTTCTTGATGAAAAAATAATAATTTGTATTACCTTATAAGAAAATAATGATATATAATGATTAAGTAATGCATGTAGTTTTAGAATATACAGTGGCGGTCATAAGTTTCCGGCCAGTAAAAATTTTTTAGTTAATTTGTAAATATGCGCATATGAAGAAGAATCTCAAAGTGATACTTATACATTTAATTGACATAATAGTTAGGAACTTATTCATGGAATAACAAATAAATATCAATAAATTTATTTGACAAAATTAAGTACAAAGGAAAACGCATGTTCTCAATAGTTTCCGGCCACCTTCGCAAGTTTGGGAAAAAATGGTATTGTAATATAAAATTACAGTGATCAACAACATTTACAATTAGTATTTTATCACCATAACTGTATTAATAAGTACTGCGGCACAGCAAGGTGATATTTATTCAGTCAACGGTTAAAGATCGTCCATGGTACGTTTTTCCACATTTCTTGAACTTTTTTGAAAATTTCGGCTAAATAGGTATATTTATAGGTTTATATATACACGTTTCCAACTTCTTTCCAAATCTTTTCTATTGGATCCAAATCGGGCGTTTGGGCTGGTCATTTCAAAGGCGATTTTTTTTGGACGAAAGCCATTGCTTGTCTAGGCTTGCATACATTCTTTAAGTCGTTATCATGTTCAAACACATTCTTGAGACCACAATTTTTCCTCTAATAAGCCAGCAAATAATCTTGCAAGATATCCTTATACATTACATCATTCAGCTTCCGGTTGATTTCAAATAACGGACCGACACTTTTTTAAGTAAATACTCCCCAGAGCACATAACGTGTCATCCGCCATAATTCATTGTATGAATAACGTAACTCAAATCATATATTTTGTTGTTGGTCATTGGACGTGGTGTCTTCCATCATTCCCAAAAAATTTGAAATTCGATTGTTGGAAAAATTGTACTTTTGACCAGTTTTCACTTGACCACACCTTGTGTTATTTAGAAAACGCCAGATGGGTATGTTGATATTTTTTATCTATGAAATATTTTTAAACACCTACTCTTCCATAAAGTTCTGCATCACGTCAGCATCTTGACGCGATAGACTGACTTATAATTAAGCAATATTTGTATTGCGTAAATCGTGGAATATTATAACGAAATTTTTATGCGATTTATTAATTGTTTTTCTTCTGTTATTTCTGTACACATGAATAGTCATTTTCCGGAATCTTCCGGACCACAGAATGTCCTAAAGACCATGTCCATCTTTATTTAATTTTTAAATATCGTTCACAGTCAATTTGACGATCGATAACTTTACCGCAATATCTCGAGAAGATTGGCCCTTTTGCGACAAGCTAATCACTCGTTTACGAACAATAATTGTTGAACTTTGCAATTTTGAAGTTGAACTATGCTATTCACATTGATTCATTCACAAACACGACTAAAACACTTTACCGATCGAAAAAAAAAAGAAAGTAAGGAATGATGAGTGGCCGGAAATTTTTGCATACGCGAACTTCGAATTCTACTCCTTAGTCTGAAGCCCCTTTAATATCCAATCAAAATTATCAAGTGGTCAAAGGTCATTCACATATTCCTAACATTTGAAGCAATTGTGCTTCTTCTTCGCTGAAACCATCTGGTAAATAAATCAAAGAAACTAATTGGCCGGAAACTTTTGACCGCCACTGTATATAAAAAATGGAAATTATATTACAATTATTGTTTATGCAGATGAAAGGTTTCTTTATTTGTTGTTAATTATTTCATTTTTCTAGATAAATATGTATTAAGATTTTTAAAGTTTAATGAAGTTTGAAAAAAATATAACTTTCGTACAAACGCACACATACACACACACGCAAAGGTCGTTTAAAATTTAAGTTTTTCTTTTCCGTATGAAAACTGATGCTTTGCTTTTTTTTTTCCGAAATACTTTTAATGATCAAGAAAGAGTCAAATTTTGGAGTTGTTTAAGTTTTTTTACAAAAATAAACTAACATCTTGATGATAAATTTTAAAATTCGATTTTATTTGCAAACGCAATAATTATACACTATAAAAATACAAATGTTTATTAAATTACAAAAAAATACTATAATCACAAACAAAAAAATTTGATATCCTCTTCCAAGTCACCCAATATTCGAAAAAGCGCTCCTTTACCTTTAAATCTTTATATTATTATTTACTTTTGAAATTTAAAGAAGAATTTATAAAAATATATTTTTAATACTTGTCCGTATTTTTCGGAAACGTTATCAAGTGGTTTTTACAAAATATTAATCAGTTCCTTTTACTCAAAAAATCATTTTTTCGCTTACTATCAGAACTCAACTAAACATTTTCAGCTGCATAATTCGAATTTTTCATGCAATTGTAACAAAAAAATTGAAAGTTTAATGTTAAGGGGACAGTTGACCTTCAACCGGTCAAAAACATTAGAAAACAAATTCCTTTTCCATACCTTTTCACGGGCTAACTAAACAAACAAATTTAATGAGTTTTTGGACTCCTAAGCATAGCACTACTTGTTACAATAAATAAAAGAGATTGTGAAAAATATTTAAATTAATTAGGAAAAATTAATTAAAAAAATCTACTGGTTTTTTGTACGATATATCACTGCGCGCATGAGTTCTCAAAAATAATTAAAGATAATTGGTTGAAATTTCCTGTATGCATTAATATTAAACTTCTTCATAAAATGAACAAAAATCTAAGAATTATCTGAAATAGTAAAAATTTTATTTTAAAAAATGAGTGAGAAAATCTACAAATTTTCTTTTTTTTTAAATTTTTTTGTATTAAATAAATATTTTTTAAAAGAAGATATTTAAAAGATTCTAGTTCATTATGTTAAGCAAAATATTATATTTAAATTAAACTCTATTTAAAGTTCCTAAATTAAAATGAACACACGATATCACGCGCACACTAACGTATGATAATCAGTATGACAGTCCAAAAAAATCATTTTATTTGTCCAATTAGCTAATTTGTGAAAATATATAGAAAATATTCGTTCTTCTAGCATTTTTGAATGGTTAAAGGGGAACTGTCCCCTTAATGATGTTAATTTGATATATTTTTCAGCTAAACATGTTTACTGAATATGAAAATATTTGCTTCATCTTTCAGAGTATGTGAAAAGATTATTTTCTGGCTAGAGATAACTGATTAATGCACTGTAAAAGTTATTAAGATACGTTTTCGAAAATTACAGGCTTTAAATTTAAAATATAAATTATTTTGTCTGCCTTCTAAATTTAAAACAACGCTTTTAGGAATCTTGGATAACTTGGAAAAGTACATTATACATTTTATGTTCGAGATTATAGTGGACTTTCGTAAACTAAGAATCATGTGCATTTTTTTTTTACAGTGTACACCTTCATTATACAATAATTAAGTTACACTAAAACCCCGGTTATCCGAAAAGCATCGGATCAAAGCATTTTCGTTTAACTGGAGTTCATTAAGAATTTTCGGATACCGGGGCGCATTTTCAGAAAGAACCACGTTTTGAGCACCAGCCTTGGCGAGTTGGCGAAAGCGAGAGCGTTCAGCTAGCTGCATCGCCAAACAAAAAATAAACTAAGTTCAAATGTGTCTTAAAACATATGATTAATATCATTATATTTATCACAAGAGAATCTTTACCTACTGTTTTTAAATAACTTCTCAATTTCTTCGAACATAGCGAGTTAAGGAAATAATATTTTTAATTTGAGAAAAAAAAACTTATTAGTTTAGGTGTTTAGATGTTTTTTGAAAATTAAAGCATTTTAATCTGAAAAAGTTCCTTGTTTTAAACTACGTTTTAATCGTAAACAACGGTGAAAACATTTCCTGATATTATGATCTTTGCTTGAAAACATTTACGGAAAAACAAATGATCAATAAGCGCGATCTCTTTGCAGAAGGAAGGGTTGCTATTCGCTAGGCGTTTGACATCACAAACAAAAAAGAGTGCGTAGCATTGACTTCATCCCCGCGCCAATCATTGTTCTGGCAATAAGGTGCTAAAAACGTGATTCTTTCTGAAAATGCTACCGGGGCTCCATAGGAATATTCGAATAGGGGGAAGGCTTATGGTGAAAACTTATTTGAGGAAAAGCGCGATTGTAATTTAGATCGTTGTAATAAAAAATATTCTCGTAACGTATTCAAAGCACCCTGATTGACAAAACAAAATTACACATAATTTCAACAGCAAGGCAGTAACTTACTGATTAAAATTGAAGGTTAACACTTATAGTGACGTAACAGAAGATCGCTGAACATGTGAAGCGACAATTTTCTGCTCTGAAGAGAGAAATGCGCATACAACACAGAGCCACAGAAAACAACTATAAATGGTAAATTTTATAATTAATTAATGAAAAAATACGTGCAACGGTTTAAAAAATTGCACATTGCAGACTTCAATGTAATAATACCAATTCTAAAGGCTATAAAAAATGTTAGCTGACTCTATTTCTTTATTTCATAAAGAATATGTATTTTTAACTCTATTTCTACAAGTATTACACCTTCTAAATTTTTCATTTTTACTTATTTTGCTTCTAATCTTTAAAGCTAATAAGTATTAAAACAACACTTCAATGTATTAAAAATGATTCGAAATTGTTTTGATCTAAAACAAATAAATAAAATAGTATCATAAATCAAAATAACGCTGAAAATTGTCATTTGATATCGGTATTAAAAAAAAACTGTTGAGAGTATAATATTTCACATTTAAAAAAGACTTAAAGGAATTTTAAAGTCTTTCGGTTATGTCAATTTTCGGATAAACGGGATTCGAATAACCGTGGTTTCTACTGTACTTAGAAAAAACCTTTTTTATTGATAAGGTCTGGGGTTATCGTTCGAAACACCCCGTAACTTCGAATCGAAAACTATTATTCTTGTATTTTTAACTACCGTATTTTTAGAGATATCTCCGAAAATTTACCGCAAATATATGCACCCTCCTCCTTATTTTCAAATTTACCGAGAATAAAACTTTGAAAAGATTAATGTAGTAGGAATTTATTTAAATCTTGCCGGTGAATTATAACGATTATCAAAGGTAAGTTAACTTTTAAGTAAGTCGACTTTGTTTTGTTCCAGGTAATCTTTATTTTATGGGCGTCCATTGAAGTAACTGAGAGATGGTTGAGTAACTATTAACGCTGAATTTTACAAAAACTCTTGAATATGATAAAAAAAAAATTCTCAGTAATGGATCGAGATATTAATTAAAAACGTATCTTGAAAATAGCCGCAAGAAGACGACGTTGCAATTTTTCGGCTTTCTTTCGAAGCGTGTTTGACACAATGTTTATTTTAAACATTGTACATGTTCATTGTTTTATGTGACCCTTTAAACGGGAGTAATGTTTGCATTTCACCGATTACTATGCCACATACCTATTTCAGAAGGAATTATTTAAATAATTTTATTTTAGTAATTATCCTTGTTATCCATAGAAAATAACTGTTATTTTATATTGAAACCTCAATCAAAATATGGAAGGAAGTTTATTTGAATGTTTGCTAGATATCAAAAATTAATTTTAAAATGCATTTTCAAAAATTTTTGATTAATTACCCGTAAGACATGGTGACGTCACTGCAACGTCGTTGTGAAGGCACATTGTGACTTTCCCTCATAGCATGCATGTTCACAGTGACGTCACAATGACGTCACTGTGAGTCACTTTGGTCACATCACATCTGTGACGAAAATGCCACCACTCAGTGACGTCACAATGTGACTAAGATGTGACTTTCTAAAAAAATTTTCACAGTTCGTCACAATGTTAATGTCAAAGTAGTCACAAATGACACACTTTTCACAAATTGGTCACATTGTGACGTCGCAAAGTGGTCACAATGTGACGTCGCAAAGTGGTCACAATGTGACGTCACAAAAAAGCTCTAAAACGGCCATAACGACTTCACATTTTAGTCACTGTGACTTCACATCGACGTCACGTGACGTCACATCGACAATCGATGGTCACAAAGTCACAATGTGACTTCACAACGACGTTGCAGTGACGTCACCATGTCTTACGGGTTTGTGACCATCGATTGTCGATGTGACGTCACGTGACGTCGATATAAAGTCACAGTGACTAAAATGTGAAGTCGTTATGGCCGTTATAGAGCTTTTTTGTGACGTCACATTGTGACCATTTTGTGACGTCACAATGTGACCAATTTGTGAAAAGTGTGTCATTTGTGACTACTTTGACATTAACATTGTGACAAAACTGTGAGAAAAGCGACGATATTTAAATTGCCAGAAACATGTTTTTTAAAGTAAATAACATGTTTTAAATAATATTTGTAATTTTCTAAAAAATTTTAAGAAAGTCACATCTCAGTCACAACGTGATGTCACTGAGTGGTGGCATTTTCGTCACAGATGTGATGTGACCAAAGTGACTCACAGTGACGTCATTGTGACGTCACTGTGACCATGCATGCTATGAGGGTATGACTTTTTTATTTGATATTTTTGACTTATCTATTTTTTTGTAAGGTTGATTTTTTTTAAATTTATTTTTCACTAAGATTATACATGCTAGTGTTCTGAAATTTTGTCGTGTGTTTTCTATAACAATCTTTTTCTGTTATGGAATTGTACGTATTTGAGTGTTTAAGCATTCTTAAAGATTTCAACTCTGTTTTGTGCACTTCATATAAAAAAAATAATAATAAATAAATTTCTAAATGTTTTTAGCGTACAAAAAAGCAAAAAAAAAATTTTATTTAAAATATAGAAGTCTAAATAATAATTTAAAAAATGTATGGTAATAAATATAAGTACTCTAAGTAAAATAGAAAAAATCTTATCAATAAAAAATATAGAAACTCTCTTTTTATTTCTCTACATATCATGAAAAATTGCTTTGAATGCTTTTCTTAAAAGTTAAAGAAAAGTTTTAAAAACAGAACCGAAAATGTTTTCAGCATTTTTTACAAAAATAAAAGCGGTTTTTTTTCAACGATTTAATTTTATTTAATTTTAAATTCAATTTAATATAAATAATTTTGTATTATATGCTGATCTCACAACAACAGAAAAAAAATAAGTAAAATAAAAGGATAATATTTTCTACTTTTTGCACGTCAGTAATGGCGTGTTTTTTAAAGTTTTTGTTTATTCTTTTTTAATTCAATTTCATATAATTAATTTTGCATAGTGTATTGTCTCATAAGCCAAAACATCTATAAAAGATTTTATAACCACCCTTTTAAAAATCATTCCTTTTTTCTTTCGAGCTTTTATTCCTAAATGTTTCAAAAATAAATTTATCTGTCCAATCTCCAAATAAAAATATTAAAATATTACCTAAATACTTAAGGATTGTATTGTATGTCTTTTAAATTTTGGTTTTAACTTTAGACTATTTTAGTTTTATACTTTTACTAGCTTTCCGCCCGCGGCTTCGGCCGCGTGGAATTCGGTTATATTGCGGTATAAAGCACAACTATAAGAAAACTTCTCATTTCCACGGAAAAATGTAAGAAGCGCGATGTAACGCTGGATACGATTAGTTGTTAAACCAAAACTGAATGGTACACTATATTATATGTTTTCCCTTGTGGAGCAAAAACATGCAGATTTTGGGCACTGGAATCCCGGGAACACGCTACATAGAGCTGACCACGCTGACGTTGAGCCTGTTGCGATAAACGGACTTGAATACGAATATCATTCTCAGAAGCCCTCAAAGAAGCTTGGCGAGCGGCTTGCTCCTCAAGTCTTTGCTGGGGCTGAGATGGTAGCTCAGCAGCTCTCGAAGCAGCCTGACGCTCTGCTTGTTCGCGCCTTCTTAATTCAGCATGGAGAGACGATTCTTCAGATCGGGCAATTTTCATTGCCCGAGCTTTAGATGAGGTGCTCGACGAATTAGATTTACGTTTGCGAGGCAGTGTGAAAATATGAGTAAACTATAAACCTAAACTAAACTAAAATCCCAAACTAAACTATAACAATCTAAACGACGAACAAAGCGACGTAATTACCTATCGAAAAAACAATAACTACTTTAGATATCTACCTAGAAAAAAAAGCACTAAACTAACCTAACCTAACTATTATACAGCTACAGCACATCGTTACCACGTTTTAAAAACACCCAGCGCCATCTATCGCATACCTCAAGAACTAAATAACGTAACTAATACTTATACCAATTAGTAATTCGTTGACTTATAGTTATTTCAGGATAAGTAGATGTAAAAAAAAAACATTTTAGACGATAAAACAAATAGTACGTCATCCCTCGGGAATCCCTCATTGTCGAGGATTCATTATCGTATCATTTAGCTTCTAAATTTACATGTTCATATTCGTTTGCAATATATAAGTAGATGTAAAAAAACAGTTCAGACGATAAAACAAATTGTACGTCATCCCTCGGGAATTCCTCATTTTCGGGGATTCATTATCGTATCATTTAGCTTCTAAATTTACATGTTTATTTTCGTTTGCAATATTTTATCTTGTTTTAAACGACACACAGCGCCATCTCTAATCCATCCATCAAGCAAACTATATTTTTGTTTTACCTCGGGAATATCAATTTTTTCCGGGATAAAATGTACCCTATTATTTAATCCGGACTTCTAACTTTACGTCTGCAAAATTTCAAAGCAATCGGTTCAGTAGTTACGGCGTGAAAGCGGAACAAACAAACAAACAAACAAACAAACAAACAAACAAACAAACAAACAAACTCACTTTCCGATTTATAATATTAGTAAGGATTGCAAATAGCTTTGAGGCAAGAAACGAAATTATTTGATAAAAATGAACATTTAAAATCTCTTTTAATTAAAAATTGCAGAGAATATTTGATAATTAAAGGATTTTACATTTAAACTAATATATTTATATTCTTTCTACCTGATTCATTATAATCATACCTGGAAATAAAAATTTCTTTTGATAAAATATGCTGCCTTACTTATTTACACAAAAGATATTTTATGGTAACCAACTAAAATGCAGAATTATTTGAGGAAATTAAAATTTTAAATGTTAACGAATTTTTTTATAAAGCGTCATATAAAACAATATATATATATATATATATAAACATAAACATATATATGTATATATATATTATAAATCAAATAATTGCCACGAATTCGTTACCTAAAAAACTCTTTTCAATTTTTTAAGTGACTACTATTAAAATATTTGAAAATGAAGGAATATTATATCGTGTCTCGAGGCTATTAGCAATTTTAACTTTGATATTATCGATCAAATTGGTTTTTCACACGAGATTTATTTTAACAGCGCTATTTTGTTTTACTTATTTGCCTACATTTTTTAGTATGTATTGAAAGAAATATATTAATAAAAGATTAATTCAAAGTGATATCTTTATTTCTATCTATGGAAAACTTTTAAAAACATTAATCATAAATACTTTTTTTTAAATGTACATCTATTTTATTATCAGCAGAATAATATGCAGAGGAATATACGGAAAAAAATATCAAAAAGGTCTTCAATAGCTGTTTTAAAGAATTTATATTTTATGACTTTTTAAAAACTTTTATGAGTAGTATTCTGTATCTTTTCTTTAAAAGGTAGCATTAATTTTAAAATCTTACAAGAATTCCTTATAAAAAGAAGGGGGGGGGGATGATACCTCACAAAGATATTATACTTAACAAAGATTGTTTTCGTTGTGTAGAACAATATTTACATAAAAGAAGAATTCAAACTGATATCTTTATCCCTTGCTATATACCGTATTTACTCGTGTATAAGGCGCACTTTTTTCCAAAAAATTAGGGCAAAACTCCTAGGTGTGCCTTATATACGGAATATTTTTTTACTGTTGGATGCAGTTGAACGATATACATATGAAACAAGAAATTATTCAAAGAAGATATTAAAACTCGGGAAATGCTACTTAATTGAAGTATTACTTGATATTTATTTCATTCCTTGCGGTTTTTTATACAACAGAGCAAATGACATTATCTAAACGCTAGTTAGCAATTCTCTTTACCGTCACGCATTCCTATTTCCCGTCATTCTCTTACAACCCGAAGTCTAAAAATGCATTTTCGTCTTGTTTTCTGGTCTGATGTAATGTTTGTTTCGACTTTTTTTTTTTTACTTAGATTCATTTGGTCATTCTTCATTAGCGTATCAAATTTATGGTGCGCGTTATATACGAGATTTTAAGAAATCGCAATTTTTACTTGTAAAGTTGGGGTGCGCCTTATACACGAGTAAATACGGTAAAATTTTTAACCATATTAATCAAAAGTACTTCTTTTTAATGAACATGCCACTTTCTACTAGCAGGCTAATATAAAGGAAATTTAATAAAAGAAATCAGAAAACGTTAATAGTTGTCTTCATGAATTTATATTTAATGGCTATTATAATTTTTTTGTAAGTTATATTTAATGACTATTTTATTTTTTTTCTAAGTTATATTCTATATATATGATCATAAAGATGGTTTTTTTAGTATATTTTGTCACTTCTAATAAAAGGAAAAAGGAACATGATACATCACAAAGGAAAATTTCATACTTAATAGAGAAAGTTTTCGTTGTAGAGAATAATATTTAAGTCAGAGTAACTCAAAATATTTGCTTTATTCCTTTCTATCAAAAATTCTTATCATTATTCAAAATTACTTCTCTTTTAATACAATATAAGGAACAACCTTCTTACCAACAACAGGGCAATAAAAAAATATTTTAATGAAAAAATGAAAAAAAAAAAATCTTCGATAAATATATAATTGAACATATGTTCACTGACTCCTTCAAAAATTTCTATATATATTATATATAATATATAATATATAATGGGTATATTATACATTATATATATTGTACAATTATATAATATTATATATATTATATAATTTCTATTGTAAATTATATTTACATGCTCCAAAAAGTGACATTCTTTTTACACATTTTGTACATTAAATAGAGAGGAAGGAAAGATGGTGTCACGCAAGCGGAGAATTTTATCGTTAATATGGAATGTTTTCGTTGTTTAGAATAAGAATATTTAGAAAGTGTAGTTAACTTTATTCAATAATATTACAATAAAGTTTCTTCGTAACACATACTTATTAATAAATGTTAATTGTATGAAAGAAAATGATAACTTATCTGTTTGAGAAAACTTATTTAATTCCATTTGCAAGTCATACAGGAATGTAAATGCATGAATAGTAAATTACACTGTGAATATTACAAAGATATTTCGATAATGAAATATCAAATAAATCTGGGTTTTTATTATGAAACGCATTTTGTGTGAAAAAAAAACTACGTACCTTGCGGAAAAATACATTCTTACAATTGTCCATTATAACATTAAAAACTGCGAAACAAAGTTTTGCATGAAAAGTGCTTCAACCTCCTGATCGTCGAGCAAAAGGATTGTAACTTTGTTTCACCTAAAATCTTTTCACAGGTAAAAAAAGAATGTTTTGCAAGATAAGATTATTATTTTTTATTACGTATAGAGATATAAATCTTGAAAGCTTTATTCATAACTTACTTTCTTATAACTTGTTTATATCTGAAGAATTATATTAAATTAAATAATGCTTTTATATTAGTGAAACCTGCAGTTTAGTGAACGGATATATCAATTTATGTTAATGATTAAAATGTAAACATTTTGATATAACTCGAAGTGTAAAGGATATAATTTTGAAATAAACCGTGAAAAAAAGTAAGCAAAATCACGCGTTAAGCATAGATTATGAAATACTTTCCAATACTTCCTGAAATCTTTAACAAAACTTCGTTATTGAGATAAATAAGGCGTTACTGTCCATAGCTAAGTATGTGTTTCGATACTTTTGAACAGACCTGTATTTGATCAGCCGGTTGATATATATACTATGCAAAGCGGAAGTTCAGTTTAGCAAGAAAACGCCTAACAGATGAAATTACTATTACAGTAATTTATACTAATAGATGAAATCATACTTGAATACTTTTGTTCAGCCCTGTAGTTTATCTAGCGCCTTTATTACACGTCATTATTTTTTTTTAAATTCAGTTCAAACAAAAACACTTTTAAAACTATTTAGATCACATTTCCAGAAGTTTTCATCCATGGGTGATCATGTAGATAATTCTTTGAGTGACCCTGTATATCATTTTATTTATATTCTACAATCATTTCTTAGTAAACTGAAAGCAGTACAACGTAAAAATTTATCACTTTTGAACCACTTTTAAATAAATTACCCTCATATTCAGTAAGGTTTGCTCTTTTGTGTAACCATGTATATCAACTATAGCATTGATACACACCATATAATATGCAGACATTTAGTAAAACTTAAAAGCGAATATCACAATTAATAAAAATCCCTTTCATCCATCCATCAGCTATCATCGATAATATACAGTACTTCGGATAGAATATACGATTTTAAATATTTTGTGTGCCCTGGAAATGCTATGCACTTCACATTATGCGTGAAATATTGAATCTCAGCGGCGCACATAATTTTTATGATACTTGAAATCGTTTAACATAGTTAAAATGTGTCGCAAACATTACCCCCTTCATTATTGTGTAATGGAATTCTTTTGAGTGGACCTGTACATGAATAATAATTATTATTTTCACTTCATATTTTACACAATACATATCTGAGTGCACTTTGCGAATCAATATAAATTTGAATATGTTCGATCGAATGTAACACCTTTAAAATTCATTTGAAACGATTTTTTCCCATAGGCAGTAATGTATCGAAAAACTTTTGACTATCCCTGTAAATAAACTACTCATGGTAGAAACTTCACTTTAATAGGGTTTGTGCTAGGGTGAACATAAAAAAAATATAAAAATTTCATAACAATCCGAGTATGTTTACTGGAGTTAGAGCCAGACGAAGACGTCCAGACAGCCAGACGAACAGACAAACCGAATGCGTAAACACTTTTCAACTTTGTTGGAAAGTGTTAAAAAGAACTGTCTCATTAAAACTGAAAAAATTCTTTTATAAATATTATGATTTTTTTAACCCTTTAATCAGTGTATTCAATAATGACATCATAAGAATGGATTGATATATGTCGGCTCTCGGAAATTCTTTGAAATTTTTTTAAATATTAAACAGTCAGAATTTTCAGAAAGTTTCTTTTTTTTTAAACATAGATACAGTAGAATTACTGCTGAAATATCAATCGCGTGAAGTGCAAGGGGCAATCTTTCACAGTGTTTTGTTAATGGCAGTTTAACATAAGAACGAGTGGAACACGAACAAGTTGAGTGATGTGTGTGCTTTAGATATCGCAAAGTAAGAAGTACAGATGATAGCAATTTACTTAATTTTCTTTAAAGACTGGTTAGAGTATATTCTAAGCTACGAGATTCTAATTTCAGGAAAGGTGATTAACAAAAAGATTTACAACAATAATTCATAATTCCCTTCGGAGTTTCAAACTTCTGTAGTAAACACACTAAGACAAATACAGCCAAAAAGAAAATTTGAAAGAATACAGAAACAAATCAAGTTTTAAATGCATAACTTACAGGTGTTTTATGTGTGAAACCCTGGTCATAAGGCATATATTAATGGGATCGTCTAGTCCACTTCATTTTTTACCTCACAAAGCATCTGTTTCTTTGAATTTTTGCACCACACTTGAACTGTCTTGTCCGAGGCTCCTACGTCGGAGATTTCGCATTGGTGCCCGCTGAACAACCATCACTCATTTAAATTTTGAAAACTGTTTAAAAAAGAACTTTTTGTATGTTTTGTATGTTTATTTACTAACTGTCTTAAATGGTTCGTGTACATCTACCATCGTGCCATCTACCATCAACTGCTGAGAATAAAACTTGATTTGTTTTGTCTTAGTTATTTTACAGATTTCTTCTGCTTGTTTGTTGCTGTTTTGTCTTATTTATTTTACAACAGTACTTTGAAATCGCACACGTTATTATCGACATCAGGACCGAATAAAAAAATTTTCTGTGTGTCAATATTCCCTCCTACTTTTTTAATAATGACATGCCATTACAAGATATTTTATTGATTTATTTTCACACTCTTATGTGTTAAGCAATATTAATGTTCACATTGTTTATTATGTTCAAAATGATGTCTCAGCTCATTGTACATACGGGAAATAACACAGAAACAGATGATTCCTGGGACACATTTAAAAGTTATTGAATTAAATTGCAAATACTTCAAAATCTTCGAAAGAAGAGTTTGTTTCCCAGAGTGTCCTATTAGTTTTGCGATCAATTTCTTCTGACACATTTCAAAACAAATTAGAGGATTTAACAATAATCCTCTAATTATCCTAAATAGAAATATAGTGAGTTGAATCACAAATGAGTTGAAAATGAAGCACTGGATGTCTGGTGTTTGAAAAACAATAAAATAAAAACGAACACTTCTGCTGTGCAAGTCTATTACCACCCTGTTAGCATATGAGTGCTTTCCTGCAATTTCATAAAAATGATCGTAAAATTTATATTATTTTAAGTTTTCTTTCAACTTTGTTTCTAAAGTACGCGTCAAGTGTCTTCATTTTAAATATATTTCAAGGTACAAAACAGTTTTGGCCTCATTTAAGTTGTCTCGGGGAAATGAAAAAAATATAGATAAAGTGCTTCGAGAGATTCAACAGGGAAATTTGTCACTCTTTAAATATTTCTTACTCAGGAAACTAGCATTTTCATAATCTTGTTTCTGCTAAAAAGATTGTATATCATGTATCATTGCTCTCTTAAAAAGTCAGCCACAAAATAGCTCAAGTTGAGCTGAAATCCACTCATCTGAAGGTTGAAAGGCAACTTCTCAAAAAAGAGTTGAAATAACTCGAGTTTTAACCAATTTAAATGAAGTTGAGCTATTTAAATAACCAATTTAGATCAAGAAGATTTAATCGTTTGAAAAACAACTCTTTTATGATCGAAAAAATTACAGCTCTTTCATGAGAAGCCAAATCAGCTCTTTCGTTTTAACAGTGTAGGTGACTGTTATTTTATTTGCGAACATTATCTAATAAATTTATTAAAATATTAAATAAAATTGCAACATTAGATACAGAGAAAAATTTGATTCGTAGATTTGTTGAAACCCTATATCTTTGATTACTTTTGGTTACTAGAATTTTTGCTCAAATAAAGAGAATAAAAATGAAATAAAATGGAAAGTATATCTACAAATATCATTTCAGTTACGCCTATGAGAAAACATTGCAGTGGAAAGTATTGCGAAACAAATCTTCTTTTATCTTCTTCCGATACGCATTGAATCTGTTTTTAAAGATGCGATTTCTTTAGAGTAGGATAAAAAAAAAAATCAATATATATACATAAAATCTTAAACGCATAAATAAAAGTGTAGATAGATTACAACTTTCTGCTTGAATCTTACTTTCTTTCAAAAGCGAAAAATGTAATAGCATTTTTCCCATCCTTTTTTGAGAAAAATCCTTTATAATTTACTATCGTATTTATTTTAACACATTAGGTTTATAAAAAATGCTAATTTCATAGAAATCATTACGTTAAACAAAGTTAAAATCGAATTATTGTAAAATTTTTGAATGCCAGAATTTATTTAAATGTTCGATATTTGTAAAGTAATTTCAATTATATTATTGAAAAAATTTATTGCAAACAGAATATTACCATGCTATATTCGCGCAGTTACTTTTAATATAATAATCCCTTCATTATCATGAACAAAAATATAATGAGCTGAATCAAAAACTACTTGAAAATAAAGCACTGGTCGACTGGTGTTTGAAAAACAGTAAAATAAAGACATACACTCCTGATGTGGAAGTGTCACCTGGTAGCATCTGAGTGCTTGCCTACAATTTGATAAAAATATTCGTAAAACTTATATTAATTTAAATTTTCTTTCGATCTTTGTTTCCAAAAGCACTTCAATTGCCTTTTAAAAAAATATATATATATGATGCAATACAATTTTGGTTTACAGCTCATTTAAGCTATATGCATTGTAAAAAAAATCTGTAAAGGTACTAAACTTTTTCTAGGAAACTGGGATTCCAAGAACTTTTTCTGTAACGGTAACAGCAAAAATTCAAGTTTTAGAATCGGTTACATGGATTTTTCCTGTTACCGTTACATGAAAAGCTCTTGGAATCCCAGTTTCCTAGAAAATGTATAGTACCTTTGCAGATTTTTTTTTTTACAGTTTGGGAAAAAATATGGACAAAGCGATTAGAGAATTTCAGCAGGGAAATTTGTCCTTCTTTAAATATATTTACTCAGGAAACTACTATTTTCCAACTTTTGCTTTAACTCAAAATACTGTATATCATACACTGTAAAAAAATTCTGTAAAGGTACTAAACTTTTTCTAGGAAATTGGGATTCCAAGAGCTTTTCCTGTAACGGTAACAGCAGAAATTCAAGTTTCAGAATCAGTTACATGGATTTTTCCTGTTATCGTTACATGAAAAGTTCTTGGAATCCCAGTTTCCTAGAAAATGTTTAGTACCTTTACAGAATTTTTTTTACAGTGTACATCATTAGGTGTCTGTTACTTTATTTCCGAACATCATCTAATAAATTTATTAAAATATTAAATAAAATTGCAACATGAGATATATAGAAATATTTTATCCACGGATCTTTTGAATCAAATAGAGAGAATTAAAATGAAATAAAATAGAAAGTATACCTACAAATATCATTTCAGTTTTGCTGTTTATGGAAAAACATTGCGGTGAAAAGTACTGCGAAGCAAATCGTCTTTTTTCTGCTTCAGAAACGCATTGAATCTGTTTTTGAAGATGCGATTTCTTTAGAGAAGGATAAAAAATATAGTAATATATATATATATATATATATATATATATATATATATATATATATATATATATATATATATATATATAAATCTAAAACCCATAAATAAACGCGTGGATAGATTTTAACTTTCTGCTTGATTCTTACTTTCTTTCAAAAGAGAAAAGTGTAATCCTATTTTTTCATCTTTTTTGTTTGTGAAAAATCTGTTATTTTTTGTTATCGCATTCATATGTAGTTTTAACGCACTAGTATTATGAAAGTTGCTAGTTTTATTGAAATCATCGCAATAAACAACATTAATATTGAAATATTATAATATTTTGGTATATCAGAATTTATTTAAAAGTTTTATATTTGTAAAGTAATTTCAATTATATGATTGAAACATTTTCTCGAAAACAACTTTTTACCATGCAATATTCGCGCAATTACTTTTAATACAATAATCACTTCATTATCCCCAACGAAAACGTAGCGTGCAGAATCCCAAACCAGCTGGAAAAAAAGCACTGGCTGCCTGGTGTTTAAAAACAATAAAATAAAGACATACACTTCTGTTGTGCAAGTGTCACCCTGTTAGCATCTGAGTAATTTCTTACAATTTCATAAAATTGTTAATAAAACGTATATGAATTTAAATTTCTTTTCGGTCATTGTTTCCAAATTACAATTCATTTGTCTTTATTTTAAATATATCTAAAATACAATACAATTTTAGTTTATAGCTCATTTAAGACCCCACACTAGTAACAGAAAAAGTCCTGGATGATAATGTAAAGTCTATGGGAGCGTTCTTTTCAAATATCTCGCTCAAATTTTAAGATTTTGATGTGATTTTGTTTTGCATAGAACAGCTGAGAACGATCCACAACCGGTCTAGCTTTTACTTTTTCGATTTTGATTTCAGATTTTTTTTAATACTGTAATTTTCAGAACCGGATTGTAACGGTTATAAAACTGAAACTATTCTAATATAAAAAGAATAGAACCAAAATCGAAAAAGTAAAAACTAGGTCGGTTATGAATCGTATGCAATTATCCTATGAAAAAAAAAAAAAAACATGTAAAAATAATAAAATTTGAGCGAGATATTTGAATGAAACGCCCCCATTGACTTTACATTATCATCCGGGTATTTTTGCAGCCAGTAGTGTGGGCTCTTCAGTTGTTTGGAGGAAACTGGAAAAACATGGATAAAGTGATTCGAGAGATTCAGCGGGGAAATTTGTCACTCTTTAAGTATTTCTTACTCAGGAAGCTAGCATTTTCCAAATTTTGTTTCTGCTCAAAAGACTGTATATCATGTATCATTAGGTGTCTCTTTGTCATTTTATTTGCAAAAATTGTTTAATAAATTTACTAAAATATATGATAAAATTGAAATACATATAATAAAATAGAAATATTTTGTCTACGGATTTGTTTAAATCCCGTATGTTTGATTACTTTTGGATGCTAGAATTTTTGCTCAAATAGGAAAAAGAAAAATGTAATGGAATGTATACCTACAAATATCATTTGAATTTTGCCATTTATGGGAAAACATATAGTAGACAAAATTATTGCGAAAAAAATTTTTTTTTTGTCTGCTTCAGATACGCACTGAATGTGTTTTAAAAGATCCGATCTCTTTAGAGTAGGATAAAAAGAATGCAGTATATATATAAAATCAAAAACCCATAAATAAAAGCGTTGACAGATTATAATTTTTTGCTTGAATTTACCTTTCTTTGAAAAGGAATAATATAATAGTATTTTCTTATAGTTTTTCTTTTTTTAAATCAGTTATCTTTTTCTATCGTATTTAAATAAAGATTTAACATACTGGAATTATGAAAGTTGCAAGTTGTTTTAAAATCATCACATTACACAACGTTAAAATCGAATTATTATAATATTTTGGAACATCAGAATTGATTTAAAAGTTTTATATTAGTAAAATAATTTTAACTAAATTATCGAGTCCTTTTCTCAAAAACAGCCTTTTACCATGCAATATTCGCGCAAATATTCTTTATACCAATGGAAAAGTAACACTAGTAAGCCTTGATTACGTCCATTAATAATTATATCGCAGTATTAATAATATACCGGGTGTCCCAAAAATGACTGATGGATTTTAAAATTCAATAACTTGTAAATGGTGACAGCTATTTAAAAAAATTTTGCAGGAGGGTTATGTATAATGTCAGAAGTTTTTTTACCGTAATTTTTTATTTTAGTTCGCATCTCAAACAATAGGTGGCGCTGATGGCGATTGAAGGCCAGGTCGATGCTTCACTCAGCACTGATCACCTGGCCTTCAATCGCCGTCAGCGCCGACTATTGTTTGAGATGCGAACTAAAAGCAAGAGTTACGGTAAAAAAACTCCTGACATTATACATAACCCTCCTGCAAAAAAATTTTAAATAGCTGTCACCGTTTGCAAATTATTGAATTTTAAAATCCATCAGTCATTTTTGGGACACCCGGTATATTTCACAACGAAAAAGTAAGAATTTACATTGTTAATAAATATTTTGCTTATAAGACGTTGTTGTATTAATAAAAACATTTAAAATACATTAAAAATATCTATTTACACGTTTCAACTCAATTTAATCATCTTCAGAATGTAAATCAAAAATAAATTACAAAAGTAATTCTGAAGATGACTACAATGAGTTGAAACATGTAAAGAAAAAGTTTTAATGTATTTTAAATGTTTTTATTAATACAACAACGTCTTATAAGCAAAATATTTATTAACAATATAAATTCTTACTTTTTTGTTGTGGAATATATATTATTAGTATTACGATACTCTTTATACATTTCTTTTTTTTTTTTCGTTACAAGAAAAAAGGGTTCACTTCATGAGGGTTTTCACTGGCAGATAATATTTGAGTGGTTTGTTGCTATAATTTTTTATTACGGACAAATGAAATATAGAAAATATTTTAAAGCCAAAAATATAATTGATCGTACATATGAAAGTATATTAAAAATATTTTAAATAAATTGCTGTAGGGATTTTGAACACACTTTATTACGGATGTAACGAAGGAAACTAGAAATAATTCTTAAAAATTTGAAAAAATTGTTTTTTTTTCTCTCAATCAATATTTTCCTGTGAAAAATTTGTAGTTATCTTATTTTCATGTACGTTTTACAAATAACTAAAGTAATAAAATAAAATTAGTCTTATCTTTGTCATTTTATTTGCGGACATTTATCAATAAAAAAATTAAAATATTAAATAAAATTACAACATAAGATATATCGAAATATTTTATCCACGGATTTGTTGAAATCGTATATCTTTGATTACTTCTGGATGCTAGAATTTTTGCTCAAATAGAAAAAAAAGTGAAATGGAATGGAAAATATACCTACAAATATCATTTCAGTTTTACCATTTATAGGAAAACATATTATAGAGAAATATTGCGAATAAAATCTTCTTTTGTCTGTTTCAGATACGCATTGAATCTGTTTTTAAAGATGCGATTTCTTTAGAGTAGGATAAAAAAATACATTATATACATAAAATCTAAAGCTCTATAATAAAAGTGTTGATGGATTATAATTTTCTTCTTGAATCTTTCTTTCTTTAAAAATGAATAATATAATAGTATTTTCCCACAGTTTTTTTTTTAAATTCTTTATCATTTTATATCGGATTTAAATAAAGATTTAACGTATTGGTATTATAAAAGTTGCTAGATTATTAAAATCATCACATTAAACAACGTTAAAATTGAATTATTATAGTATTTTGGAATATTAGAATCGATTTAAAGGTTTCATATTAGTAAAATAATTTATTTAAATAAAGATTTAATATACCGGTATTATGAATGTTGCTAGTTCTATTAAAATCATCACATTAAACAACGTTAAAACTTATACATTTATTTTTTTTTCGTTACAGGAAAAAGTTATAGTTGGCACTTTATAATTGTTTTCATTGGCAGATAATATTTGAGTGATTTGTTGCTATCATTTTTATTACGGACAAATGGAATATATAAAATATTTTAAGGTCTAGAGTATAATTGATCGTACATATAAAAGTACATTAAAAAATATTTTAAATAAACTGCAAGAGTGATTTTGAATACACTTTATTACGGATGTAACGAGAGTCACTATAAATAATTTTCAAAAATTTGGAATAATTCTTTTTTTCTCTCAATCAATATTTTCCTGTAAAACATTTGTGGTTATATTACTTTCAGGTACCTTTTACAGAAATAAATAACTGAAATAATAAAAAAAAATTGTTTTCTCTGCCCTTTTAGTTTGCGAACATTGTTCAATAAAAATATTAAATAAAATTACAACATAAGATATATAGAATTACATTTATCCAAGGATTTGTTAAAATCGTATATCTTTGATTACTTCTAGATGCTAGAATTTTTGCTCAAATAGGAAAGAAAAAAGTGAAATGGAATGGAAAATATACCTACAAATATCCTTTCAGTTTTGGCATTTATGGGAAAACATATAGTTGAGAAAAATATTGCGAATAAAATCTTTTTTTGTTGGCTTCAGATACGCATTAAATCTGTTTTTAGAAATGCGATTTCTTTAAAGTAGGATAAAAGTATAGTACATACGTAAAATCTTAAACCGTAGAATAAAATCGTTGATGGATTATAACTTTCTGCTTAAATCTTACTTTCTTTCAAAAGTGAAAAATGCAATAAGGTGGTATGGGGTAATAACGCCAGGCGGGGTGATAACGCCAATTGCTAATATTATGCATAATTATGAAATAATCTGGTAAATGACACCCATGTTCTCTGCGCAGAAGGGTTTTGAGTCATATAAATCGCAAAAAACAGCTTCAAGTTAATTTGTTTCATTTTTACGTCTTATTGTTTTTACAAGCAACTAAAATTAACGCTTGATCTAAAAATTGCGAGATACGTTTTGTGATGTGAAGACTATTTTTTTTTATCCGGAAATAATTTGTTAATTACATAAATTTGTAGTACATTTCATGGACTTTCAAAATGTTGTTGAAGATTTTGGATATCTTCTCGAGATAATTTGTAATTTAAAATGAACAGCGCAATAACTATAACGAGGTAATAACGTCAATCCTTGGCATTAATACCCCGGTTGATTCCCTACAGTGGCCGAGCTACATCCTAAATACTGATTCAAGTAAACACAGTTAAAACTGTGCAATGTTTCTAATAATTCTATTTAAGCGGCCCTTTTTAAGCAAAAAGAAGCTCACGGTCTGATATTCTTTTGCCTCGTCCTCCCCCCCACACCCCACCTTTATTTTTCTTACACTTTCACAAAAAATTGAACATTTTCAATAGCTTAGAATGCAATTTGTCAATTTCTAAGTTTGTAGAGTTTGTATTTTTTGAATTGGGCAATCTACATGGAATTATTCCATCTTATTTCATAGTTTTGTTTGCATGGCGTTATTACCCATATAGGTGGGTAATAACGCCAAATAGTATTGGTCAAGAAATCACGCTATTACATTTTATGAATACATATCTGTTAAATTATTTTTTGGTACACATATTCAATGAGTTGCTGTTTCAAATCATATATTTGTTTGAAAAATACAATCTAAAACTGAGCCGTGAAAATTGGTAGAACCTTAACGTGGCGTTATTACCCCAGGGTACCTTAGTAATATCCCCACAATTCTATAAGAAAAATCCATTATCATTAATATCGTATTTATACAATTTTTTACGCACTGGTATTATGATATTGTTATTTTTATTGAAATTATCGCGTTAAAGAACGATATAATCGAATTATTGTAATACTTTGGAATGTAAGATTTCATTTAAATATTTTATATTAGTAAAATGGTTTCAATTATATTATTGAAACATTTTCTCAAAAACGGCCAATTACCATGTAATATTTTGACTAGAGAAGTTACTCTTATATTTAAAAATGATAATGTATATATATTTGTTTATTTATATTTAAAATTTTTGTTACAAGAAGAAGTAAATTAAGTAATTCATGAGGATTTTGATTGGCAAATAATATTTGAATGGTTTGTTGCTATAGTTTTCAAGCACATTTTACTGCATTAAATAACTAAAATAATAAAAAAAATAGTTCTGTCTTTGTCATTTTATTTGCATACATTGTTCTATCGAAATATTAAATAAAATTACAACATAAGATAAAAAGAATTATTTTATACACGGATTTGTTGAAATCGTATATCTTTGATTACTTCTGGATGCTGGAATTTTTGCTCAAATAGGAAAAAAAGTGAAATGGAATGGAAAATATACCTATAACTATCATTTCAGTTTAGCCATTTATGGGGAAACATATAGTTGAGAAAAATATTGCGAATAAAATCTTCTTTTGCCGGCTTCAGATGCGTATTGAATCTGTTTTTAAAAATGCGATTTCTTTAGAGTAGGATAAAAAAACACAGTATATATATATATATATACAGGGTGATTCTAAATTTTTTTAACAATAAAACAGGGGTGATAGTACACATGAAGACAAACAATATTAAATAGTAGACCAGGGGACCCAAACGTTTTCCAAAGGAGATAGCCGCCATTAAAGTTTAGGGTCCAAAATTTCAAATAAACATAAAAAACGGAAAAATCGGTCGATTGATTTGCGGTTTTCACTAAAATTATTCTTTATGTCGGCATTTTCTTGAAATTAAGTTATAGAGATAAATTTTTAAAAATGCCGATAGAGGGCGCCTTAGACCTTGGAGCAACGAACAACTATTTTTTGCCGGTATTTTTTACATTTCATTAAATGTTTTCGTAAGCTTAGAGTCAAACTTAAATTTTGATCTCAAAATCTGAATAGTGGGGAGTGCTTAAGTAGCACAAACTGAGCTGTGTTCAGAGGGTTCAAATTTCAAATGATTATAAAAAACGGAAAAAATTGGTCGATTGATTTGCGGTTTTCACTAAAATTATTCTTTATGTAGGCATTTTCATGAAAATAAATTATAAAGATAAATTACAAAAAATGCCGATAGAGGGCGCTTTAGACTTTGGAGTAACGAACAACTCTTTTTTGGCGTTATTTTTTGCATCTTATTAAATGCTTTCGTAAGCTTAGACTTAAACTTAAATTTTAAGCTCAAAATCTGAATAGTTGGGAGTGGTTAAGTAGAGAAACTGAACTGTGTTCAGAGGGTTTAAATTTCAAATGATTATAAAAAACACAAAAATTGGTCGATTCGTTTACGGTTTTCGCTAAAACTAATTTTTAAATCAGCATTTTCTTGAAAATAAATTTTAAAGATAAATTTTACAAAATGCCGATAGAGGGCGCCTTAGGCTTTAGAGTAGCGTACAACTATTTTTAACCGTTATATTTTAAATCTCATTAAATGCTTTCTAATGCATAGACTTAAATTTTGGGCTCAAATTCTGAATCTTTGGGATTGTTAAGCAGCGAAAAATTGAATTGTGTTCGAGGAGGGGGAGGGTTAAATTTAAACTCCTGATAATACTTCAGTTTGCGCTTCTTAACCCCTCCCAAAGATTCAGAATTTGAGCCCAAAACTTAAGTCTATGCATTTGAAAGCATTTAATGAGATTTAAAAAAAACGGTTAAAAATACTTGTACGCTACTCCAAAGCCTAAGATGCGGCATTTTGCGAAATTTATCATTAAAATTTATTTTCATGAAAATGCTGATTTAAAAATTAGTTTTAGCCAAAACCGCAAACAAATCGACCAATTTTTGTGTTTTTTATTATCATTTGAAATTTGAACCCTCTGAACACAGTTCAGTTGGTGCTAGTTAAGCACTCCCCACTATTCAGATTTTGAGCTCAAAATTTAAGTTTGACTCTAAGCTTGCGAAAACATTTAATGAGATGTAAAAAATACCGACAAAAAATAGTTGTTCGTTGCTGCAAAGTCGAAAGCGCCTTCTATCGGCATTTTTTAAAATTTATCTTTATAATTTAACTTCAAGAAAATGCCGACATAAAGAATAATTTTAGTGAAAACCGCAAATCAATCGACCGATTTTTCCGTTTTTTATGTTTATTTGAAATTTTGGTCCATAAACTTTAATGGCGGCTATCTCCTTTGGAAAACGTTTGGGACCCCTGGTCTCCTATTTAATATTGTTTGTCTTGATGTGTACTATCACCTCTCTTTTATTGTGAAAAAATTTGGAATTACCCTGTATATATATATATATATATATATAATATAAAGCACATGAATAAAATTATCGATAGATTGATTATAACTTTCTGCTTGAATCTTACTTTCTTTCGTAAACTAAAATTGTAATAGTATTTTCCCCATCGTTTTTTGAGAAAAATCCCTTAGCTTTTACTATCGTATTTATATAAATTTTTAACACACTGGTATTATGAAAGTTTCTAATTTCATTGAAATCACCTCCTTAAACAACATTAAAATCCAATTATTATAATATTTTGAAATGTCTCAATTGATTTAAATATTTTATATTAGTAAAAAAAATTCAAATAAAATATTCAAAAAGTTTCTCAAAAAAGCTTATTACCATACAATATTCGCGCAACAACACTTTATACATATCAAAAAGATAATTTGTTTTATTTTTGTCACAGGAAAATGTATATTTGGCATTTTATTAGTGTTTTCATTGGCAAATAGTATTTGAGTGGTTTGTTGCTAATTTTTTTTATTACGGACAAATGGAATATTGAATATATTCCAAACACTAGAATTTAATTGCTTGTACATCTGAAACTATATTAAAAAATATTTCACCTAAACTGCAGCAATAATTTTGAATATACTTTTTTTAAACCAATTTTAAATATTGTTTTGAAAAATAATTGTGGTTCTCTTATTTACAACTACATTTTACAGTATGAAATAACAAAAATAATAAAACAAATTATGCATTATTAATATTTTTAAACTTACTTAACTTTTTTCTTTTTACTAAATCAATATGCCTATGATTTCAATATAAGGTGTCTAATTTTACTTGTAAAATTACACCTTGTACGTGTAAATTTACTTGTCTAATTATACTTGTAAAATTTTGCATTTTATGATTTATCACACATTACATTAAACGTATACATAGCAACTTATTTATCTCTAAAATCACGATATAAAAACTATGCGCTTATCACGGCCAACGCCCCTCCTAAAAAAATAATATTTTGAAACAGATTTTTAAGCTTTCAAAATGAGTTGAGTAAAATGCTGAAAATCCATTTCCTCGATTAAATTTACCTTTGATTTAACTTTTGTGGATACCGAAGCTTTCTTTTCATAAGCTTCTAAAACATTTCTTTGTTTCCAAGTTGAAAATTGGCTGATACGCAGGAAGTAAAAGGTGGCTTATTGAGCCTTAATTAACACTTTGCTAATTTTATTAAAATATGAAACGCGAGTTTGAATGTTCCAAGGTACATTTTTAGAATTGAATATTTGATGTTTGTAGATCGGGGTGCCTTTGTGAGGTCCGAAATCTCTATTGTTTGTGGGTTTCTTTATTAAAACAGGAGCATCTAACATCTTTGTAATACTACTATAATGTAAGTTTGTCTTTTTTAAACCCCACTGTCAAATAGCCATCTAAAAACATCCAGTTTAAAATATATCAGAGGTGTTTATGTTAACCAAATTTCTTCTAAAGTTTTGCACTTCTTTTTTTTTCTCCACTTTACTAATACTACTAATAATAATTCAATACTAAAACCCTAATACTAGTTCTCTACTACTGTAAGGTAGTAATGTAGTCTACTACTATAGTGCATATAGGGATTACAATCCCGAGACAAATTTCCGATCCCGGGATTTCGGGATTGTTTAGATTCAATCCCGGCATCCCGGGATAATCCCGGGATTACGAAAAATTTCGCCAATATTATCAATTCTCACAATAGCTAAATTTCACAATATTGAAAAAAATAATTAAAGTAAAAATACAGCCTAGTTTATGAAAATATACAAAGTTCAAAATTTATTACTTTAATAATAAAAAAAAGTATAGAATAAGTTATAAGAATTAGAAATCAAAACAAAATAGTTGTTGATATTTAACAATGTAACAAAAAAGTCTATATTTTATCTTCCAAATAATTTCTTTCATTTGATGCTACAAAAGTCTTTGAATGGGTAAATATTTACAATATGGAAAGACAATTAATAATTTAATATTACTAATTAAATTTTGAATTATTCTCATAACCAAATAACTAAAGATTACAAATTCAGGATATCGAAAACACAAGATTTTCCCCGACAGAATGCTTTTTTTTCTTGAAATAAAAGTATTTAACACATACTCACATATATCAATAAAAAATAACTAAATGTATTATTTAAATTTATAATTAGTGATAGTTGTTTAAATTTGAAAATGTTGCATAACATAAAAAATTATAACATGCCAAGATAAAAAGAAGATTAGTTTGAATAGCTCAGCGTTTCTTAATTAAACGGTTTTCCTTTGAAAATATGATCTAAGAAATAAATAAACTTTTAAAGTATCATATCCAAGTCGACTTCTAATTTTGTTTGCAATAAATTCTGCTGCTAAAAAGGCTCGTTCTGCTTCTACACTCGCGGGGGGAATTGTCAGCAAATATTGATAAGCTAATTTTAAATGATGACCGCGTACTCCCCCACTTTGAAAAAGAGGCATTTCATTTCTAATTTGTATGGATAAATCCTTTTGTTTTTGTTTTTCAGGTTCGGCAGATTGCATGTTTTTTTTTCTATTTCTTGTTACAGTTTTTCCTTATATGTTCGATAATCCGTTTGCCGTTTCGCAGTGGGTTCAATATGCGTTATTTCTGTATCTTCAAAATTACCATTGTCAACACTGTTTACTCTTCCAATTATTGCTTCACTTGCTTCTTAATAACAGTTTTGTTAGTAATCGAAAACATACTGCTAGTTTTTACTCAGGTCACTTCGTTTAGGATTATACAAATAATTTGAAACACGCGATAATTCCATACGTCGTCGCTCTCTAATGCAAAATTTTAACACGTCTTCCATTTTGCAAGCAAATTTTGATTTTTTCTCCAACAATTCGATTAAAATAATTTTGAAGGCTGTGTCTGAGGTTAACAAATTAGAATTCTTGCGACAAATTACTTCTACTGTGATTTTTATCGGTTTGAGAACTTCAACAATTTTGTTTATAAGTAGAAAATCGGAATCGTCAATTCAGATCTTATGCCTTAAATCAATTAAAGCTTTTTGCATGCTATTTTTTCAAGAAATAAAATTGTTCAAGTACAGTTATTTGGCTATTCTCTCTAGTCTTGCAATCCAAAAGAAGGGGAAGTTCTTTCTCTTTTTCATATTTAATATACTTTTGAAGAATTTCATTCCATGTTGCTGATCGTTTAAAATTAATTACTAATTTTCGAACTTTTTTGATAAGTTCATTGATATACTCATCAGAGTATGAAAAGCCATTTTTGTCTTCAAAAATTAAAACAAAACCCAATTCTAAAATTCAATATCTTCATCTTTATCATTTTCTTCTAAGGCTAAATTTTAACTTCCGAAGCAAGTTTCAGCTACGGTTTTACTGGAGGAAGTTTCTGGTTCTGTATTTCGTTGGTTACAATATAAATCATCACAAACTGCTAATTGAATGCCATGAGCGAAACAAAGTTGTTGATCAGCTTCAATTTCCTTTCCGAGTTTCAGCATTACATTTGGTCCATCAGTTACGATAGTAACAAAGTCTGTTTTGATTGAAATGTCATACTGTTTAGACGCATATTGTCAGCATTTCTATACACTTTTTTAGTGAAAGATCCATGTATGCGCATAACCCCTAAATTACAGAATTTATTTAAATTTATACTTCTTGAATGAACATTAGTATTCATAAATCGTTTGTTTGCAATAGATGTTCATTCGTCAAAAGTCAAACTATTTTTCCCCGAAGTTTAAAAAAATTGTACATTTCTTGTAATTAACACCTTTATTATGAAATTGTAATTCACTACACGATTTCTAACTGATTCTGCAGATTTTGGAAAATCATTATCAGTCTTCTATTTTCAACTTTTAGAAGGCAATTTATCTTCTGTGTAATCTTGACTTTTGGAAGGAAAAGAGGATGTAATAAATTCTTTCTAAAATTTAGTGTCGTATAAATTAGTAAAAAGTATTCGTAAAAACTTTTACATTTAGCGCCTTTTCCATCTTTTGATGTACCATAGAAATGGTACGTCAAAATGACGTACCATACTGCCATATAACAGCAATGCCATACTGAAGATGTATCATTGTCTTTTCGATGAGCTACGGAATCCTTTTCATTTGACATCTTTAAATGCAAGTAAATATGAATGCACGAAAAGCTAATAAGTTACCACATAATGGCAGTCATACACAAATGCGACGCTTATCAGTAAAATCAAATTAAAAAATGACGTACGAAGTGAATAAAATTTCTTATACAAAGTGAAATCGAAATAAACAAACGAATTCATTTTTTCTGCCTAATAACTGTGTGTGTTACATCTATTTGGAATTCAAAAGATTTCCACTGTAAAAGATTTAATCGCTTAGAAATATATGTAAAAATATTTAAGGTATATATTCTTTTTCAATCATGCATAAACTTCAAGAAAATTGATTTTTTCCCAATCAAAAGCGAAATTTTATAAATATCTTTTTTAATTTCAGCTGATGCAATTATGCCAGTAAAAAAACCGGACAATCCGTAAATCCCGAGATTTTCGGGATTAAAAATACACCGGGATCCCGGAATCCCGGGATTGTAATCCCTAAGTGCATAGTTTAATACTACTAAAGTGTAAGCTTGTCCTTCTTAAATTCCTCTTTCAAATGGCTATCCAAAATCGACCAGTTATTATTAGCGTTTATGTTAACCAAATTTCTTCTAAAGTTTTATACTTCTTTTTTTTCCTCATTTTACTACTACTTTTACTAATAATAGTTTAATATTAAATAACTAATATTACTTTAACTACTACTACAGCGTAATAATGTATTCTACTACTAAAGTGTAAGCTTGTCCTTCTTAAATTCCTCTTTCAAATGGCTATCCAAAATCGACCAGTTATAATTAGCGTTTATGTTACCAAATTTCTTCTAAAGTTTTATACTTCCTTTTTTCCCTATTTTACTACTACTTTTACTAATAATAATTTAGTACTAAATAACTAATATTATTTTAACTACTACTATATTGTACAGTTTAATACTACTAGAATGTAAGCATGTCCTTCTCAAATCCCTCTTTCAAATGACCATCTAAGAACGAGCAGTTCAAAATATAGTCGAGAAGTTTAAGTTAACTACTTCTTCTGAAGCTTTGCACATTTCCCCCCCCACTTTATTACTACTAATAGTAATAATTTAATATTAAATAACTCATATTACTTTTACTACTACTACAGTGTATAATTTAATACTGCTATAATGTAAGCTGGTCTTTCTTAAATCGCTCTTTCAAGTGGCCATCCAAAAACGACCAGTTCAAAATATATTAGAGGAGTTTATGTTAAACAAACCTCTTCTACAGCTTTACACTTCTTTTTCCCCACATTATTAATACTGCTAATAATAATTTAATCCGAAATAACTCATGTTACTTTAACTACTACTTTAGTATAATAATCCCACTACTACTATAGTCTATGGTTTAATATTACTAGAATGTAAGCTTTTCCTTCTTAAATCCCTCTTCCAAATGCCCATCTAGAATCGACCAGCTCAAAATACAGGGTGTTTCTAAATTCATGATACAAACTTTAAGGGGTGATAGTACACATCAAAACAAACAATATTAAATAGGAAACTAAGGGTCCCAAACGTTTTCCGAAGGAGATAGGCGCCATTAAAATTTAGGGTCCAAAAATTCAAATGATTATAAAAAACAGAAAAAATTGGTCGATTCGTTTGCGGTTTTCACTAAAACTATTCTTTATGTCAGTATTGTCTTGAAAATAAGTTATAAAGATAAATTTCGAAAAATGCCAATATAGGGCGCTTTAGACTTTGAAGCAACGAACAACTATTTTTTGCCGTTATTTTTTGCATCTCATTAATTTTTTTTAGAAGCTTAGACATAAACTTAAATTTTGAGCTCAAAATCTAAATCGTTGGGAGTGGTTGAGTAGCGCAAAGTGAACTGTGGGGGAGGTTCAAATTTCAAATGGTTAAAAAAACGGAAAAATTGGTCAATTGTTTTGCGATTTTCACTAAAATTATTCTTTATGTCAGTATTATCGTAAAAATAAAATGTAAAGAAAAAATTCCAAAAATGCCGATAGAGACCACTTTAGACTTTGGAGTAACGTACAACTATATTTTACCGTTGTTTTTTGTATCTCATAAATTTTTTTTGAAGCTTAGACATAAACTTAAATTTTGAGATGAAAATCGGAATCGTTGGGAGTGGTTAAGTAGCGCAAACTGAGCTGTGTTCAATGGGGGAGGAGAGGTTCAAATTTCAAATGATTATAAAAAATGGAAAAATTGGTCGAATCGTTTGTCGTTTTCACTAAAACTATTCTTTATGTCAATATTTCCATTAAAATAAATTTTAATGATTAATTAAAAAAAACACCGTTAGACTTTAGATAGATTTTAGACAGATTTAAACTTTAGAGTAACCAACAACTATTTTTAACCGTTATTTTTTGTATCTAATTAAATGCTTGCAAATGATTACATTTAAGTTTTGAGCTCAAATTCTAAATCGATGGGAGGGGTTAAGAAGCGCAAACTGAACTGTGTCCAGTAGTTGAAATGTTACTCTCCCCACCCATCGAACACATTTTAATTTTCTGCTACTTAATTACTCAAAAGAATGCAGATTTTGAGCTCAAAATTTAAGTTTGAACTTTTACAAGCATTTAATTAGATACAAAAATAACGGTTAAAATATTCGTTGGTTACTCTAAAGTTTAAGGCGCCCTCTAACGGTAATTTTAGAAATTAATCTTTAAAATTTATTTTCAAGGAAATATTGACTTAAAGAATAGTTTTAGCGAAAACGGCAAACGTATCGACCAATTTTTCCGTTTTTTTTAATCATTTGAAATTTGAACCTCCCCACCCCCATTGAACACAGTTCAGTTTGCGCTACTTCACCACTCCCAACGATTCATATTTTCATCTCAAAATTTAAGTTTATGTCTAAGCTTTAAAAAAATTTTATGAGATGCAAAAAATAATGGTGAAAAATAGTTATACGTTACTCCAAAGTCTAAAGCGCCCTCTATCGGCATTTTTTTAATGTTATCTTTATAATTTATTTTCAAGATAATACTGACATAAAGAATAAGTTTAGTGAAAATCGCAAATCAATTGACCAATTTTTCCTTTTTTTATAATAGTTTGGAACTTGAGCCTCCCCCTACAGTTCAGTTTGGGCTACTTAACCACTCCCAACGACATAGATTTCGAGCTCAAAATTTATGTTTATGTCTAAGCTTCTAAAAAAATTTAACGAGATGCAAAAAATAATGGTAAAAAATAGTTGCTCGTTACTTCAAAGTCTAAAGCGCCCTCTATCGGCATTTTTAAAAATTTATCTTTATAGTTTATTTTCAAGACAATACTGACATAAAGAATAGTTTTAGTGAAAACCGCAAACGAATCGACCAATTTTTCTGTTTTTTATAATCATTTGAATTTTTGGACCCCAAATTTTAATGACGCCTATCTCCTTCGGAAGATGTTTGGAACCCTTAGTTTCCTATTTAATATTGTTTGCCTTGATGTGTACTATCACCTCTTAAAGTTTGTATCATGAATTTAGAAACACCCTCTATATTAGAGGAGTTCATGTTAACTAAACTTCTAAAACTTTACACTTCTTTTTTTTCCCACTTTATGACTACTACTAAAAATAATTTAATACTAAATATAACTACCACTAACGTATCATACTGCTTTTACTACTACTATAGTGTAACAAAGTAGTGTACTACCATAGTGTATAGTTTAATACTACTATAATGTAAGCCGGTCCTTCTTTAATCCCTCTTTTAAACGGCCATCCAAAAACGACCCGATCAAAATACATTAGAGGAGATCATATTAACCAAACTTCTAAATCTTTACATTTCTTTTTTTCCCCCACTTTACGGGATCTCATCACAACTTATCGTTCAAACCTCACAAGAAACAAAGCATCAATTTAGAGAGCACCTGAAAAAACTCCTAAATTTCTAAGATAATTAATTTTGTTGTTTAATTAACTTTTATTACATCCCTATGCTCCACCTTTTAAAGAATGTACGCATTGTAATTTTAAATAGAAAAATTGGAAACTTTCCTGAAAATTAAAAAAAAGAGCTATTTTTGTTTTTCTCTTTTATGCTTGATTTATTTTTTCAACGTATTTTACACACGCTTACATTTAAAGAATAAAGATAATAAAAAATAAGTAAATTGATAATTAAGAAACACAATGTTTCTAAGATAAGATTGAGAATTATAAGTAATAAACGTGTTTCCTGATTTCAAAAGTTTGAACAAATTAATGAATTATAATGCTCTCTCATATCGGAGTGAAACCTACTACTTGCAATGGAAAATATTACTATAGAAGCGAAAAAGACTCTTTCTTAAGAAACTCAAAGATTACACCAAACCTTTTAGGAACTACAATAATTCGTCCATAGATGTATTATAAATTATATATAAGTTTAAAATAACATAAATTTTAAATTGATAAAGTGATAAAGCAACTAATTTCGTCCAGTTACTTTAACAGCTGGAAAGTGGTAGATCTAGTTTAACTACATTTTTGATATTTTTTGCTCGATTTCAAAATTATCAATTCGTATTCCAGGCTACCATATTAGGACATATTCCTGTGCATTAGGTTTTAATTTCTGAATTTCTTTCTATTTTGTGAAAGGTAATTTTTTTAAGCATCATCGTTATCATTATATGTTAAAATTATGAACATAAAATGTTGTAATTTTCTACATTAAGGTAAAGCATTGGGATTTTGTTCTTTTAATGGATTTGTTGGCGAGTTATGTTTTCCAGCGTAAAACATATGGATGTTGAAATATAAGAAGTTTAGTGAGTTCCAGTACTTCTTTCTTTAGCAATGGATTGAGAGGTCCTTATAATACACTTTACAGTATAGGTGTAGATTCTCAAAATTTTTAAAGAGCCAGTGGAGTCTAAAACTAAATATTCCAGCCGCCACCAGGGCTTAATTTCTAATAAAATTAAGAAACAACGCGAAACAAGGCAAATATCTTTAAAAAGTTGTAGGAAAAAAGAAATTTTTATCGAAATATCGCAAAAAAACGCCGCAAATCTCGTCAAAGCCTCGATGAAAAACACGATTTTTGTCAAACGATCGCAGAAAAAACGCATGTTTGGTTAGAAGATCACTAAAAAGCACGTGATTTTCGTCAGAGGTTCGCGAAAAACGTGGGGGTTCTTTTCAGAGGAAAACAAAATTTTCGTGAAATGATCGTGAGAAAAAACGCAAAATTCGCCTAAAGATTGATTGACAAACGGAATGCATAATCATTTTTCAACTTTTTTGGAAAGTACTAAAATACAGATATACTGCTATATACAGAAAAACTAAAGTAAGAGTCGCGTCTAAACGCGATGTAATGTAAAACTGGGCATATAATATTGTATTGGATAAAAGATTGAAATTGGATTGCTCTTATAAGTGATCAATAAACGCTAGAAAATTTTGAAAATCGAAAAATTCTTCGAGATTTCAGATTCTGTATATATTAAGTTAAAAAAAATTAAAATATGAGTCCTATCAGCATTGGACTTGCCTCTACTAGAAATAAAATCTCCTGTTCAAACCACCATTGGCACCCAATCGCTTCACATCATTAATATAATTTTTTAAAGCTTTTCAGGTCTTGTAAACTAGTAATAATACATTTCTTTTCATCATGTATTATTCTGACTTTACAGCTACTTAGATACTACGACATGTAAAAATGATAGTATGTGGCTATGCTTTTTTTATTATGATTTCATTTAAGTTCTGACATTTGGTTATAATAAATTTAATGAAAGTTCATTCAATTCTCTTTGCACCTTTGACAATTCTTTTTTAATGCATATACTACCTTTGACAATAAAGTTCGGTGAGTAGTCCTGTAGCTTTAATATAGATGAAATATTAACGAAAGATACCATACCATCCTTCAAAATAGCCATCTCCTATAATTATGCACCGCTGAGATCTGCTATACATATCTTGGGAAATTCGCAAGAAGTCTTCTTTTGGGATGGAGTTCAAAAGCTTCGTCACGTTTCGTTGGATTCAGCAATGTGGTCAAATCTCTTTCAAAGAGAATTTGAGTCGTGAAAATAGGAAGAAGTCTGGAGGTTTGAGATCTGGCGAGTATGGTAAGTGTTCAATTTGCACCATCACTCATGTATTTATTTCGGTGCCTTGCAAAGATTAAAACCAAACTTTAAACTGATCTTTTATTCGTTGATTTTCCTGTTCTCAGTGAAGAACCAACACACTGAACAAGAACTTAGTAAAGCACGTCTTACACAGACCATAAATGACGCTCAACTGAGCAACGGTGGGGGAAGATGGTCTACACATGTCTCTATGCAGGTGCAGCGTTTTGTTTCCCCAGTATTATCAGATCGGTCGTTTTGAATTCATTCACCGAACTTTATTGTCAAACGTAGTATTTCACTTTTTAAATTTGAAGCATAAATTACTTTTCTGAAACAAGCATGTGTGTTAAAACGCAAAAAAATATTAGAAAGTTATAGTATCCTCGTAAGTGTTGTTGCAGTACTTCATTTTCCAAAAGTCTTCAAAAATTCTTCCTTACCCCATTACTGCATAAATATGAATTGAATATTACACAAAATAAGCATAATCGTTAGATTTCAGACAATGCGATAACCTCCAAAATTCAATAAGTCTATTTGGATAGCTACGATTAACATTAATAAAATAAAATTAATTTTGTCCTCAAAATGGAATAAATTCAGACCCGAAAGGATTAATGAAATATGAGGTTGTGGGTTCAATTCCTGCTGGTTCCATTGCACACACATTTTGTGTGGAGCTCCTGGTTGTATTTCTCGTGTGATGTAAATTTCCTTGTGCTATCTCGTCCTTGTATATTGACGAAGACTTATAAGCAGACTTTTATGTCGAGCACACAAGTCAGATGTATGTTGTTCAAATAAATAAATAAATAAATGAAATATAATATTTATAAATACAAGGCAGAACCCGTCGAATATCGACGAAAGAAAGTATTTACGAATTAAATGGTTTCATTTATTATAAATAAACCTGCAAAATGAGTTTCAATAAAAAATGCACCTGATATTGGCATGTCTAACTCTTAAAAATTATATTTAACCTAAAATTAACAAAATACTATTTTTATAAAACTCAATTTATAAATTATTACAATTAAGCGTTAATCGTACATGTAGGCAGTAAAATATATTGAAGATAAGTTAGTATGATACATTTATCAATTCAGGCTCTTATGCTTAATATTTCGAAAAAAAAAAAACACTTTGATTCAATCATATAGATTTTGACCAGAAAAATCTAAACCCGGCATCATTTTCAACATCTAAAAATTAACATATGCCCCTCTCAAATCCACATTCAATTAAAAAAAATGGTGTTTTAATTTGATCATTTTAAAATCACAAAGGGAAAAACGAATCACACAACTATTCTTTAAAATATATTTTTGTAAAAAGAAAGTGTATGGTGTGTTAAGTAAGTTTATCATAAACTATAAATCCCCCCCCCTCCTTTAATTGATAAATAAAACTGAAATAAAACCAAAATTCTTCGGGTTTTAGAACAAATGATATTTTTGATACAGGAGGTATCAAAGTTTTTCACTTTTATGAGAAAAGGGCAACAAAAAGATACAGCAATCTATTTTTTTCGTTTTTTCTCTCTTTACTTTTAACAGAAATGGAGTACTTCTGTTGCCACATTTACAAAAATGAAATTATAAAACTACAAAAAAAATTAAGATCTCACAAACAAATTGAGATACAGTTTCAAACAAATTGTATTTTAAAGTAAATATTTTTCCCTATACAACAGTATAAAGATTGAAAATGTGCAATGTCTAGAAGTTAAAAAAATTCCAGTAGCGAGAATGGCAAAACCTAAATTTCATTTCAAATTTTAAAGTGTTGCCTTTCGCAAAATTACGTACGCGTTACGCACAGATACGTTTGGCCTTTATAATATAGATAACCTGTTTTTATTTAACTGCAAATCATTCTTTCTTGATAATGTTGAATCACATTTACTAGTATATCTTAAAAATGACTAATTTTATAAAATAATATCGTTTACATTACGTAACTACAGCAATTTTCATTTTAACTGAATTATTTTGCTGCGCTATGCGCTGCATACAAATAAAATAAACATTTTTAAATGAGTTTAATAAATGTTTACCATTTTTAAATGAGTTTAATAAACGTTTAACAATTTAAAATGAGTTTAATGAACGTTATAAAGAGCAGAAGCTCAAATAATATTTTTAAAAAAATTAAATTTATAGTAATTTAAAATGTAAAATTCTCACTAATTTATGATTGTGATTTTTTTTTAATAAACAACTCCAGTTATGCCGTAAAATCGATGTTTACAGTTTAATGCTTACATCCAATATATAATAATTTCACGACTGTTTAGGTATTTTGAAACTAGGAAATTAAAACGCTAAATTTTAATGAAGCAAATTATTTAAGCAAAAACCTAATATACATTAAAAATAACCTTAAATTTAAAAAGCAGACTTTGTTAGTTATAATTTCTTGGAAAGATTATTTGATTTACCATTTTAAATTTAAGATGTTTAAAAATGAATGAGCAATTAATAAACTTTTTTGACAACAAAATAATTTAAATTTTGATTCCACTAAATCATAATTTTTACTTTAATGGGATTTCACAATTAAAATATTCACTTTTTAATTATGGCATGTTCATTGATTTTAATTGCCGAAACTCTTAAAAAAAATAGTTATATACATATTTGCGAAAGATTTATAATGAAAAAAATGTGGGTCGATTTATGCACAAGTCAATTAAAAAAGAATAAAAAACTTCACATGCTGAAAATTTCTTGCTTTTTATGTGTATAAGTATTAAAATAACGTATAAAATATACAAATAATGGTAATTTATCATTGAATTTTTTTAATGATTTGTTTTTGTTTACTTACTATTTTTTTCGCACTGGCAAGTGACTTTGTGCAAAATTGAAGTTAATTGTCAAAGGATCGATTTATAAATGGGTTTTTGATTTTTTTGTAGAATTTTGTTTCGAAAGTTAGAGGGTCGACTTATACACGAATTAATATGGTAATATTTTGCCTGTTACGCGTAGTATAAAAATTCTACATCTCATGTACAGGACAGCACAAAAGAATTCACGTACCATTCTCAATATTAGCGGAGATTGCTGAAAAGGAAGTTTCATCTCAGATATCAACTCTGATATTCACCTCAGATATTTATCTCCTAAACTAATTTTTTTTACGCATGTTACTCGTAACAGCTCTATACATTGTATACAGAGCTGCTCAAACCATTCGAATAATTTTTCAATTGTAGATGGGAATACTGAAATTTGGTTTTCAAATGTATTGTTCGTTTCCACATACTTGAATTAGACATCATAATTCAATTTATTACACAATAAAATTTGCTCACATTATTCGGATTGTGCTGGAAAGTGTTTCATAATTTAAACTTGACGCATGATTTTTTAATTCTTGTTATTTATTTTCTAAGGCGGGTGTAAGACATTTTATTGGTTGAGAAGACTGTAGCGAATCAAACTAATAAAAAAATCATTGCGTAAATACACGGCAAAACATTTGCGTAATGTTACTCCATAAAATTAGTAGCAGCCTTGTTGCCTCTCATTTTATGGAGTATTTTAACCGATATAGCCGGTGTAGCAATGTAATATTACACCACTAATCAAAATTTAAATTACTCCATCATATAAGTGAAAGAAATTACGCCATATTTTTTTACATTGTATATTACAGAAAAGTATAGATGAGTTTAAAAAAAAATAACAAAGAGTTATTTTAGTACCTTAAAAACGTCCATTTAAGTATATAAAATAAATAAATACATACAAATTAAATTAAATTAAAAGGATCGGTGTAATCAAAATCGATTTTGATATATGTATTGTATTTAAGGTACTACAGAAAATTTATTTGAAATATTCGCCAATTGAAAAATATAGGAGAATATTTTTAAAACATTTACCTGTATATTATGTGTTGTTAATACGAAAATTTAAACCCTTATTAAGATTAATATTTTAAAAAATATTATGTTTTTAAATTTAAATAAAAATATTACTTTAAAACTTCTAAAACTATTTTTAAAAAGAATTTTTTTTTCAAAGATTCTGCTAACATGTAAATATGTTCAAATGTAATTTTCCAGCTTTCGTATGAAACAAAAGATAAAAAGTCCCTATAGTAGAAAAATGAAACCAAATAAACAGAAGAAAATCCTCTACAAATCTCTGGCAATATAAATTCTATCTCCGATTCAGGGTTTAATGTTCTTTCTTTAATTAACTTTACGTCAATATCAGGGATGGACCAGCTTCACCTTTGCCATTGTAAGTATCTCATCTGTTTTCACTTGTATTCTGCTCAGTGTCTATAAAAGGAGAAGAGGAAAAAGAAAAAATAATGTTGGTAGAAAATATGTATGAAGAAATTAGACTTGATATGGAGAATTCCATTGCACGTATTCTGATGTTCTTATAATTCAACTTTTATTGCGCATACATTTATCGGTGTACATACACTTATAGCACACATTTATCGGAGCTTTAAAAATTAAAACTTTGCAATAAGAACAACAGAAAAAAATATAATTAAATTATACTAAATTATTATTATATTAAAATAATAAAATTAAATAAATCAATTAAATAAATAATTAAATAAATTATATTAAATCATTATTAATTTATATTAAATTATATGAAATTATCTTTTTTATCTTAATTTTAATAATTTACCAAAGATTTTTGGTACATTCTATATTAGCGGATAAAAAATCCGTATAATTGTGACACCAAATAAAATCAAATAAATAGACATAAATCCCCGACAAATCATTGACAATTTAAATTCTATCACCTCGTAAAATTGTAGTTATTTAATTGAACAGATTATACTGTAGAAAATTTGGCTAATATTAAACGCTTTATATATATATATATACAGGGTGTCCCTAAACAAATAGTATATACGCTAGGGGGTGATAGAACACATCAAGACGAGTAATAGTAAATAGGAAACCAAGGGTCCCAAACGTTTTCCAAAGGAGATAGCCGCCATTAAAGTTTGGGGTCAAAAATTTCAAATACACATAAAAAACGGAAAAATCGGTAGATAATCGGTAAAAATAGAGGGCGCTTTAGACTTTGGATTAACGAAATAATCCATCCTAATACTATTTTTTGCCGTTATTTTTTGCATCTCATTAAATGGTTTCGTAGGCTTAAATTTAAACTTAAATTTTGAGCTCAAAATCCGAATAGTTGGGAATGGTTAAGTAGCACAAATTGAACTGTGTTCAGAGGGTTTAAATTTCAAACGAAATGGAAAACTATAAAAAAAAAAAAAAAAACGGAAAAATTAGTCGATTCGTTTGCGGTTTTTGCTAAAACTACTCTTTAAATCAGTTGTTTTCTCGAAAATAAATTTTAAAGATAAAGTTCACAAAATGCCGATAGAGGGCGCCTTAGACATTGGAGTAGCGTACAACTATTTTTAACCGTTAATTTTTTTAATCTCATTAAATGCTTTCAAATGCTTAGATTTAAACTTTGAGATCAAATTCTGAGTCGTTGCGAGTGTTTAAGTAGCGCAAAAGTGAACTGTGTTCGAGAGAGGGGGAGGGAGTTAAATTTCAACTCCTGAACACACTTCAGTTTGCGCTTCTTGACCCCTCCCAACGATCAGAATTTGAGTTTAAAATTTAAGTTTAAATCTAAGATTTCGAAAACATTTAAAAAGTTTTGGAAAGCATTTAATTAGATACAAAAAAAAAAAAAAAAAAAAAAAAAAAAATAACTGTTAAAATTTGTTGCTGGTTACTCTGAAGTTTAAGGCGCCCTCTAACGGAATTTTTTGAAATTTATCTTTAAAATTCATTTTCAAGAAGACACTGACTTAAAGAATAGTTTTATTTTAAACCGCAAACGAATCGACCAATTTTTCCGTTTTTTATTATCATTTGAAATTTGAACCCTCTGAACACTGTTCAGTTTGTGCTACTTAACCACTCCCAATTATTCAGATTTTGAGCTCAAAATTTAAGTTTAAGTCTAAGTTTACGAAAACATTTAATCAGATGCAAAAAATAACGTAAAAAGTAGTTGTTCGTTACTCCAAAGTTTAAAGCGGCCTCTATCGGCATTTTTTGAAATTTCCTTTTTAATTCATTTTCAATAAAATACCGACATAAAGAATAGTTTTAGTGAAAACCGCAAATCAATCGACCAATTTTTCCGTTTTTTATAATCATTTGAGATTTAAACCCTCTGAACACAGTTAAGTTTGTGCTACTTAACCGCTTCCAACTATTCAGATTTTGAGCTCAAAATTTAAGTTTAAGTCTAAGCTTACGAAACCATTTAATGAGATGCAAAAAATCACGGCAAAAAATAGTTTTTCATTACTTCAAAGTCTAAAGCGCCCTTTATCGGCATTTTTCGAAATTTATCTTTATAATTTATTTTCAAGAAAATACCAACATAAAGAATAATTTTAGTGAAAACCGCAAATCAATCGACCAATTTTTCTGTTTTGAATGTGTATTTGAAGTTTTGGACCCCAAACTTTAATGGCGGCTATCTCTTTTGGAAAACGTTTGGGACCCTTGGTTTGATATTTACTATTACTCGTCTTGATGTGTTATATCACCCCCTAGCGTATATACCATTTGTTTAGGGACACCCTGTATATAATACTTTTTTTTTTTACTTTTTAGAGAATGCATACGTTATGAAAGTTTTTTAAAGACTAAAACATTGTTTTGGGGTTTTCACTACAATAATCCTAGGCACAAAATCGTATAAAGAGGCGGCGGGATCGTCATGTAGCAATCATTTTGAAAAAAAGAGATAGTGGTACCTACCTCACTTGCTGAAAACCGTTAAAAATGAAATATTTGAAAGAAATCTTTTATAGTTTTTGTTGAATTTCTGAATAAATACTGTTTTAACGTTTTACAGGCCAAATGCAGATCCAAGCATATTTTAAATTATTTTTTTGCACATTATGCCTTTTAATGCTTTAGTTAAGGGCTATTAGTCATAAATGAGAAACTGGAAAACTTTTTTATATATAATTTACAGAATGTTCCCTATTGGTAACATTGGCCACTTCCGGATATCATTTTCCAGTGGTCATTGGTCATTTCTAAGATTTTCTTTTTCCCCATAAATGATAGGAATCTAACTTCTATTTCAAAAAATCAAGTTATCTAATTCGAAAAATCTGTTTCAAAAAATCATTCTTATAACTGATCATTTTCCAGTGGTCATTGGTCATTTTTATGATTTTAGGTAGATTTCGTATGAAATACTACCTATTGCATTGTCTCCCATGTTGGAATTTCTGAAAAATTTTTGCGGATCTACACGAATCATGACTCCTAGACCCCAAAACTACCATCAGTAAAAAAGTTTATCTATCTATCTATCTATCTATCTATCTATCTATCGGTGTATATCACTTTCTTCTAGACACGATAACTTCCATAATTATGCTCAGATCTTCATCAAACTTTTACATAAAATCAAGGGGCATAAAATCTCGGTTAAGTTCGTTAATGGGCAAAATCAGACCAAGGGGGTGGAAGTTAGGAGGGTTTTTGTGAAAACAGAAAAAACGCGATAACTTTTTAATTAAAATAGATATCGAATCAGTTTAAAGTTTATATTACTTCTAAAAAATGAGGAAAAAGTTTATGCGTGACAGATTTTTGATAAAGTTAAAAATGGGCTCAAGGGGCGAAAAAAACATGTTTTTTGGGAGAAAAAATTCATAACTTCGTCAATTCTCAAGATATCAAATCCAACTAAATTTTATATAGATGTACTCAATATTATCTAAAACTTTTGTATTTACAAGTTTTTGATAGGACCAATTTTTACCGATGAAAAAAATTAAAAACGAAAAGAAAAAGGGGGGAGGAAAAAGAAAAAAAAACCATAACTTACTCAATTCTTAAGCAATTAAATCTAATTAAATTTATTTTACATCTTCACAATAATATCTACAACTTTTATATTGACAAGTTTTTCATAGAACCAATTCTTATAGCAAAAATAAATGAAACAAAAATAGGAGTTGGAGAAAAAACCTCAAATCCAAACTGCTTATATTCTGACTCATTTTAAAATTCATTTTTGATATTAAACGCATCCAAATGACAGTTCCTCTTATTTAGCAACTATATAATGCGACGTATTGGCCAATTTTTTGATAAAGGCAGAATATATTTTTAAAAAGGCTGCCAAAAAAGGTAATTTGAACAGATTTCCCGAAGTTTTCATCATTAAAAAATTCATTAAGTATAACAAATTGCGTTTTTTATGAGTCATTTTTAATTTCATTTTTGTTCTCAAACCCATCCAATTTACAGGTCCTATTATTTAGGAACTATATAACTTGACGTATTGGCCAGTTTTTTGATAAAGGCAGAATATATTTTTTAAAAGGCTGCCAAAAAGGGTATTTTGAACAGAATTTCACGAAGTTATCGTGATTAAAATTTGAGGAAATTTAAGAAATTGCGTTTTTACCGAGTCATTTTTAAATCTTTTTTTGTTCTCAAACGCATCCAATTTACAGGTTCTCTTATTTAGGAACTATATAATGTGACGGAGTGGCCAGTTTATTGATAAAGGCAGAATATATTTAAAAAAAAGGCTGCCAAAATGGGCACTTCGCACAAAATTTCCCAAAGCGAGATGATTAATGAACTGTGGGTATTCAAATAACAAATTGGTTATTTTATGACTCATTTTTAAATCCAATTTTGCTCTGACACGCATTCAATTGACAGTTTTTTGTTACTTAGGAACTATATAATGTGCGTATTCGTCGATTTTTTGATAAAGGATGAATATATATATTTTAAAAGCTGTCAAAGTAAGCACTTCGCAAAAAAATTACCCAAAGCGATCATGATAAAAGAATTCAGGTTGTATTCAAATAACAAATTGTTTATTTTATGATTCATTTTTAAATTCAATTTTGCTCTCAAACGCATTCAATTGACAGTTATTTGTTATTTAGGAACTGTGTAATGTGCCGTATTGGTCAGATTTTTGATAAAGGCTAAATATATATTTAAAAAAATCTGTCAAAGTGGGCACTTCGCACAAAATTTCTCAAAGCGATCTTGATTAAAGAATTGTGGATGTATTGAAATAATAAATTGGTTATTATTTCGGACTCATTCGGACTCATTTTATTGGTTGGACTCATTTTTAAATTCAATTTTGCTGTCAAACGAATTTAATTAACGGTTTTTTGTTATTTAGGAACTATATAATGAACATATTGGTCAATTTTTTAAATAAAGTAAGAATATAATTCAAAATATATTGCCAAAATGGGCAATTAAGTAGAAATAGGATTTTTTTTTTTTTTTTTTTTTTTTTTTTTGAGATGAAAACTTTTCGAAATCTACCTCCGCCTATAGGCCATGCCGAAAGGGATTTTTTCTGTACATGTTCTGAGTAATGATATGAATGTACTTTCCATTTCACAAAATCAAGTCATTATTTAAGTATTTCTGCTAATTTTTTTCTAGTCAATTTTGATTAAAGTTAATTTTTAATAAATTTTTAAAATTATGTTCTCAATTGGGAACGTATTCCTCTAAAAGGTTCATAAATGCTGTTACTATTACTGTATATACCGAGTGTCCAGTAAATGACTGACCCATTTTGAATGTAAATAACAAAAAAAAAACTGTTTGATATAAAAATGCGCGGCTTGCTGTATTGTTATTAGAATATAAATAAATTTTTAAATATGCACTTTGTTAATGTAATATAATAATATTTAAAATAATTTCTCAGTCTCAAGACTGAGGAGGGGAAATATAATACAGATGGTTCAATCACAAATATTATTTTAAATCACTTTCCAACCAACGTACCCTATTTCTGAAGCTGATTCGAGAGTCGATTCAACATATAGATTCAGATTCGACAACATATAAATTCATATTCGGCCGAAAATCTCATATTTATGAAAATTAGAGTCATGTCTGTATTCAAACAGCCTGTTAACGCCAGCGCGATATTTTTTTCCGAAATTTGAACTATATTAACAAAGTACATGTTTAAAAATTTATTGATTTTCTAATAACAATACCACAAACTGCGCATTATTATCTCAAACCGTTTATTTGTTATTTAAGTTCAAAATGGGTCCGTTATTTACTGGACACCCGGTATATTGTTTTAATAAATACTGTTACTCTTACTGAATAAATGCAGTTTCGGTGTAATCTGTGAACATCTATAAACACAAAATACATACGATGGCGTTCTAAGAACATCCTATTTTCAGAAAATCCTAAAAAGTAGGTGGGGGTATCGTAAAGTTTCAGTTATAGGTGACTATTTTTATATTCTATTCGCGCCACTAGTTTGACCCTTTATCAATGGACGGTACTTATATGTACCACAAAAGTTACTTATTATAAAAATCTTTTATTACGTCGATTTGTTGTAATACTGTTTAGAATGAGTTACAGACACATTATTTTATTTTGTTCCAAAAGCTTTATTGGTTACACAAAAGAAAAATATTTTTAAAAAGATGATTTATTTTGCCTTTTCATCTTTATAGCTTTCTTGGCGCTGAGGGAGGAGGATGTGGATTTTTCAATTTGCAAATATTTCTATATTTATATTGTAAGAACATAATATTCGTACATTTTATAATTGTACAAAATACTAAGAAAAAAATAAAATGAAACATTTGAGTGGAGTTATAACTATTGCACAAAATCCCTTGTTAATTCAAATTTAATAAAAATTTTAATTTTACTTAAGAAAGGTGTTATAATAAAAATAAGATGCATTGACATGTTTCGGAACCGTCAAATAAGTTCCATAGTCATAATATAAATAAAACAAAACTTCAAAATATTTCTCGGTCAATACAAATGACAAAGCGACAATGAGATATAAATAACAAAAAACACGCGCTCTATTGCAAAAAATTAAATTAAAATATAGACCATGATCTAAAAAATAAATGAAAATAAAATTTCAAAATATTTCACGGTCAATACAAATGACACGTGACAATGGGATATAAAAACACCAAAAAAACATGCGCCCGTATTGACCGAGAAATATTTTGAAATTTTGTTTTACTTATATTATGACTATGGAACTTATTTGACGGTTCCGAAACATGGCAATGTATTTTATTTTTATTATAACACCTTTCTTAAGTAAAATTAAAATTTTTATTCAAATGTTTATATAAAAGGTGAATGTTTTAAAATCTGATGATTAAAAAATCAATTGGATTTAATTAACTTTTTATCATAATTCAAATTTAATAATAATAGGCATTTCGAAATTGCACATATCCCTTTACAGCTTTAAACAAAAGTAGCATAATTCTGAATCAAAAATTGAATCGAAAGAATTTTAAAACGGAATTAAATTTTCTATAATAGAATCAACCACATTACCATTGGATTTCCTTTTCGAGACTTCTTTCAACTTTTTCTTTTCATATGAACCTTCTCTTTCTATGTTGCTCATTTTATTTTATAAATTTTTATGCCATCGTCAAATTCATTTTTTTTAATATCATGTATGAAGTTTTAACTTAAAAAGAGCTAAATATTTAAAAGTATAGTCCTATATTTATTATCTTACATATTTCTTTGCTGTTTTCACAAAACTAAATTTCTATTGAAAATCATACAAAATCAAATCAAAAATAGCTTGAAAACGTTGATAAAAATACAGCTTGAGTTTTGTTATTTTTGGTTCAATTCACAGAGTTATAGGAAAACTATGAGCCGCTTGTTATTTTTCTTTCTTCATATGCTCTAAGAATCTCTTTTTAAAGTTTGAAGTCATTTTGAGTTCAAATAAAAAGTAAATAAATAATCTCAAAATGCCCGAAGTTAGAATTTTAATAGATAAAAGAATTTCTTTTGCGAAAAGTTATCAAGTTTTTGCTACAATGATTTTAAAAAAGAATCAATAGGAAATTGATATTTTTTAATGTTTTCGGTTCAAATTATTAAAAAATTCATTTCGGCTATTTTTTCCATTTAATCATCGTTTATTGAAAAGAAATTATTGAATTTTTCTTTATTTCTCTGTAATCTAACAAACTGATTAATTTTAAAATTCGGCACGAAATGTAGAAATAAGCTGTTATTAAAAATATTGCAAGGATTTATAAATGTAATTTAAAATAAAAAATATTGCAAAAGCTCACGGATCTTACATTTTTGTGTTTAAGAAAAGAGAAAAAGAAGAAAATTGAATTTCAATGTTTGCAACTATATTTGCGGCACAAAGTTTATAACAAAATTATTTTGTTTTGAAGATTTTTAAGTTTATTATTTTAAAGACGTTAAATGCAATCTAAATAAATTATTTGTGAAAATTCCAGAACTTCTTTTTAAAACTAGTCTATTTTGTCAATACAAAAATTTTTATACTTTCGATTCATACATCTTAATCTAATACATGTTTATGCTTTAAAATTTGTTATCAAATTTCTAAAATTAAAAGCACTCTATGCACATCATAATGGTTCTAAAGATATGAAATTCCGTTTAATAGTTCTTGAGATATCACTGTCACGAAAATCATGCTAATCTTGAAAAATATATAATAGCAATGTCATCTTAAGGTGAATACACCAAAACCTAATCTGAAAGAGATAATGTCAACGCCTATCTGAAATTAAAGCTAGATGAAAGCTCGATCGATAGAGGTATAGATTTTCAAATAGAGCTATTTCAAGAATAGTGAAATGCAATATAGCAGCAAAACCCATAGGGAAATTGATAATAAAACCTAATTAAAAAGAACTTATGGAAAGTCCAACTGAATCTAAAGTTAGATAAACATCGTTGCATTAGTTTTTGAAATAAAGTTCTTGCAAAAATCCTAATACATGATGTACAGTAGCGCCATTGGGCAATTAACATTAATAGTGAAATAACACCGATATAACTGGCGATAATTATTAATTCTAATAAAATACTTTGTATAAATTACCATTAAACGAAAATAGCAAATCAGGCTATAGCAATAGAAATATCAATCTGATTTGCTGTTTTCGTTTAATGGTGATTTATACAGTGTTTTATTGTAATTAATTAACACTAAATCGAATGCAGGACAAATTCCGCGGAGGAGTAACTGAATTTGAATATTTGATGAAAATTTGTGCATTAGTTCTTGGAACAGAACTATTATGCGAATCAGGAAAAATGCAGTACAGCAGCTTCAACTGTTTGGGAATTTACACCAAAAATGAATCAGCACCAGTTTTATATCAGTGATGACTAAAAATAATTATTTATTAAATTCCGTGCTTTAGTTCTTGAGATAGAGGCTCACATAATTTGAATCGCATGCAGGCACTTTCTCAGGATAACGGACTGACAGACAAAATTTTTTAAAAAACAATTAAATCGTGTTCAGAAATTTCGGCAATGAATAAATATGGCGAAAACCGAAAGTCGTAAATTTTCACAAATCAAAACTTTTTTTTTTTTTTTTTGGAAGATAGTAAAAGCAAAAAGTATAATTTTGAAGTAGAAATTTTTGCGTCATATGTTTTTATTTAACAAGAGCTGACACGTTAAATATAATAAATTAAATAAGCAATAATTAAATAAGAATAATACGTAAAACGAAAGTCATGCTCTACTCCACACCCCCTGCCATCAAATTGATCTTATCTGTCCCATTGAAATGAAATACTCCATATATCATAAGTTGCAGAACTTTTAGAAGAGAAGGAATGCATAAAACTAATCCATTAAGGTATTTAATTCAGTTCACAAATACAATATTTTTTTCATTATTTGGATCATGATATGTAGGCCCATGATACATGAAGTTTCGATAATAGAAAATTTTCATATGCGCTTCAGAATAAAATTAATTTATCTCTAGTTTTGCATTTTATCGCTTCACTTAAAATTTTATGCAATTTACAAATTTAACTCTATTTTACCCTATTTTTCTTTTTTCTTCCTTACTTTATTCTTTCTTACCTTACCTTCCTTACCTTCCTTCCTTCATTAACTTATCCCTTTTCTTTCTTTACCTTATTCTTCCTTTCTTCCTTTTCCTTTACGTTTCCTTATCTTTCTTTTCCCTATTTTTACTCTATTCTTCCTTATCCAACCCTATTTACACTATTCTTGCTTTCGGTTCGAGGGTATAAAAACCGCTATTTTATCAATTGTGGCGTCAGGGGATTTTTTTTTCATCACTTTTTTCGTCACATGCAGACAATTGCAGAAAATTTAATTTGCATTTAAAAGAATAGAAATTGCTTAGCATTTGCTTCCAATTAATAATTTGTAAAGAAATAGACACTATTCTTCCCTTCGCTTCGAGGCTATAGAAAACGCCATTTTACCAAATGTGGCGACACAGGAATACTGCCCATTTAATATCCGTTGTTTTTAAAATTAGAGAATCTGTTGTTTTTAAATTTCGTTTTTAGGATTTCGTTCATTTGACAAAGAACTATTCATCTCTGTCCTCTCTGTCTGTCTGTCACAGAGTCCATACGCAAAAAGTATACAAGTCAGATCGTTCAATTTTGTCTACTCATAGCTGAATACTTTTTGTTACACAACAAATCACAAAACTTTAAAAAATACTAATATTTTAATTAAAATAATTTTTTTAAATATCATCAGTCCATTTTTTAAAAGTTTATTTAGATAAGCTGTTTATTATATTTTAAATGCGATTTTTTTTTTACTGAGTGTTGATGTAAATATTATTTCTTAACATTCAATATTTGTAAAAGTAAAAAATTCAGAGGGAGGAGAGAGTTTTCCGAGGATGGACTATTTTCTAAATTTAGTTAAATTTTGGAAAATAAAGAATCGATCGCTTTAAATTTTGACATATAATTTATAACACGTAATAAGAATACGGATAAAGTCTTTTGAAAAAGATATTAAACGAAACCCTTTGTGCGATCTGGGATCCCACTTACCCACTTGTTTTAATCTACAATCTAAAAATATATTATAACATAACTTCCTTTTTCCGGTGATAATATTCAGATAATTCACCAAAATATCTGCTTTGATCTTCACCCTTTTACTCGAATGCATTTATATATAAACAATCTTAACATAAACATTGACGGAGACAACCTAATCTAACTTAAATTTTCATCAAACCAAAAGTTACTTCTTGTAACCATGCTGAAAAAAGCACTTTTTGTATTAAAAATGAATGTTTTGCATTTTTTTTCCTCTGTTGTAAATTTTGGAAACATAAGCTCGATATTCCCTGAAAATCTATTGTTAAAAGACGTAAATTTTCTCGAGTAATAGAAAAATTCATTCAAATCATATGGGTGTTCTGGCGACCTTTTATTAGTACTTTTAGGGATTTTTTTAAATAAAATTGTACGTAGTACGTTATAGCGAAAAAAAATGCATTTCATTATAAAAAATATTTATCCTCTAGTGCAAGTATGGACCGCATGATTAATATGAGTAATATGTTCATGCCTTCTTTTATTTTGGAGTACTACTCCTATAAATTAAGATCTTTTATGCATATGCTTTTCTAACAGATATTTATTTTTGTACACTGATTTTTACTTTCTTCTAGCTTTACAAGAAGATAGTATTGGATTTATGAAAATTTCCGAAATCCGGTTTTCGTCGGGTTTACATATTTTAGGGTTCAGAAAACCCGAAAACATGTTTTTACAAAATGTCTGCCTGTAAGTTTGTGTGTCTGCCAGTCTGTATGTATGTGAAAAAAAATTGTGGGCTCTCTATCTCCAGAACTAATGCACAGAATTTCACAAAACTGTTTTCTATTAGGCCCTGATATAAACTATATTTGATTAATTTTTTTATTAAATATATATAGGACAGTTGCACCATAAACTTTAACTAATAATAACACATTGCTCAGTGGTGCACAAAACAGGAATTTTAATATACATTAGTACATATTAAAATAAAATAAAATTTTCAACGTTTCGCGCCGTCTTCTGCGGGCGTCTTCAGGAAAATATGAAATGGAAGGACTACGTTTGCATCTTGTTCGAGAGATATTTCTACTAAATTAAAAATTAAATGAATTAAAATTTAAAAATGTTGCCAATTACACGTGAGTAAAAATTAAAATATTGCAAGGAAATAAAAATTTTAAGGTTTTATGATGTTATGCCATATTTTTGGTATATTGTAGGATAAATTATCATTACATGGTTTATTTTCACGTGCTATGATTTCGATGGATTCTATTATTTTACCTTGAACTGGGTTATTGCATGGAACTATGATTTTGGCTTCCTCAAAATTAATATGGCAACCCTTGTTAGCCAAATAGAAGCGAGCAAGGGCAGTATTCTGTTTATATTGTTCTATATCTCTACGACGTTCTTTAATTGTAGTTAAAAGTTTCCGCGTTGTCATGCCGATGTAGACTTTTTAAAGATTATTAGATAAAGTGATGGGGATTTCATAAATACCAGATTTTTGATCTATTGGAATTTTGTCGATTTTATCTGTAACGAGGTCAATGAGATAAGGAGGAGGAATGGCGACAAGTTTTATGTTATATTTTTGTGCGATCTTTTTTACTTTTTCAAATATGTAAGGGATATAATGAAATTTTCTGTAAACTATAAGTTTATTCTGTCGTTGGCCAGATGTGGGAGGAGTATTGTACTGTTGAACTATTTTATTTATAAATTTTGCTGGAAAACCATAGTCAAAAGCTATTTTCTGTATAAAATCAATTTCTTTATTTAATGTGTCATCTGAACAAATCATAAAAGCTCTTTTAATAAATGACCTGAAAGCAGACATTTCCGCCTAATCTTTTTTTAAACTTCTTAAATGAAATGAGAAAACAATAAACCATCTTCTACAGTTATTTTTAAGAAACATATAAAATTGAATAAAGATATATAGTATGTTAATTAATAGGTATACAAATCTTATGAAACGCATTTATAAAGAGATTAAAATATATATATATATAATTCATTTAAAATATACCTATATGAATAAAAAACAAAATAAATCAATATTTTAATAAATTCATTATCATACAAGCCGAAAAAAAAGCACAGAAGATGTTTTAAATTTTTAATTAAATATCAATAACAAGATTTTATAATTGTAAAATTACTACTTAATATTTTATTTCAATCATTTTATACAACAACAAAAGTATAAAAAGTTATTATGGAAAAATTAAACAAATAAAATTAAGAGAAATGATGCAGTTGCATTAATTACTTTTGCAATGATGTTTTATAAGAGAATAACATTTAAAAAAAATTGTGGATATACGTAAAAAAATCCTAAGAACAATTCCCGATTGAAATTAAATCTTTAAAATAATGGAAATTACTTGTGCCATAAAAATTTAGATTTAATTTGTAAAAATGTAGATAACGAAATCATAATTTAAATGCATACTTTAAATATTATAAAAAAATAGGAATTATTTTATTGCAAAATTAAACGGAAATAAAACCAGCGTCTCCGTTTAAGAAGACCCAAAGCCTTATTGCAAATAATAATAATTATGATAAATTATGATCCGAGAAGAGCAAAATAATTCTTTAAATGTTCTAACAATTTATTATCGATTGTCTTTTTATCATCAGAAAAAATACTGTTAATAAATGAATATTCCTTTAGAATGTATATTTTTTAAAATATCTAAGTAAAAAGTGATTTGTAGTGACGAAGACAAATTGATTAATCACCATTACCTTTAAAAAATAATCAAACATTTTGAGTACTTAAAATTTAACTTATTTTTTCTTGTAAAAAAATTAAAGATATTTAGCAGCGTTTTCATAAGAGACACGACGGTCAGTTAGAATATTAAAATTATATGTTTCACTTCCTCGTTTGGCTTCGACCTTTTAGTAGTGGGAGGTAAATTTCCTCAAAATTCCAAATGTCACATTGGCGGCAGTATTTTGCAAAGAAAAAATTCAGCTAGCACGAAAAAGATGCATTAAACATTTTTCTAACAACTTTGGTCAAGTATTCCAGTGCCATTGCTACATTTTCGAATTACATTTACAAAAGTTGGTCAAATAAATATCAAACACTTAACCTCTGCTTGTGGCAGGACTTAATTACCTCCGAACTATCTGTCACAGTTCCTGCATGTTAGGTATTATATCCCAAATGTTTATGTATTATATCCTCGTTTCATTTTGTGACACATATCTCTTATTTGTAATTTATGTTGGTACTTTAAAGATTCACTAAATCAAATGGTTTAAAGATTTCTAAATATGTATGAATAAGACGGTTATGAGTCGAAGATGATGTAAAAATTACATTCTACAAATGATATGCTTACGATAAAATTGTAATTATACTTTAATGTTTTCTCATTGAAGGTACTGAACTAAAAGGATTTAGTTTTCATAAATTCCGTGCATCAGTTCTTGAGATAGAGCGCACACAAAATTTATGTTACATACAGACAAACGGACCGACATTTTGTAAAAAAAATCTTTTTCAGGTTCTCTAACCAATAAAACGAGTAAATTCGTCAAAATTCGGATATCGAAAATTTTCACAAATCCAATACATTCTTTTTGTTAAGAAAGAAGAAAATAAAAAAGTAAATACAAGCTGATTTAATAATAAATTTAAGAGAAAAAACAAATTGTTTTGTACAAAAAGAACAAATCCCATCAATGCGTTTATTTAGAATTTAAAAGTTCTTCTACAAAAGCACATTGCCATAAGCTATTTACAGTCACGATAATGAAAAAAGTAATTAGGAACGGAATGCTTTACAAACCAACTTCCATTTTCAATTCTGATAAAACCGTTTCTAAAAATAAGGAATAAAAATGTTAATTTTAGAGCGAAGAGAAAAAAAAAGGCAATTAAGTTGCACTTTTCAATCAAAATTGTATTTTATATTATGACATTTTACAGCACTTAAACTATAGTATAAAAAAATAACCATAATTAACATACATTAGCATATCATTAGTAAAATGCATTAGAGTTATTTCCTTTTTTTTTTCAAGACCTCAATTTTAAATGAAAAGCTGAATAGTTGATTAGAATTGAAAGAGGAATAAGAAAAAGAGTAAACTTTGAATAATAAAAAAATAATTAAATGGAGCAAAAAACTCGATAAAATGTGATCATCATTTATTTCTTTCTGTTTCTTATATTCACTGGCAGAAATATATATATCGCTATACTTAAAAAAGAAAAAAATTTCAGAGCTTAAACAAGTAATCACTACAGGAATTAAAACATAGTATTTAACAACAATAAAAAATATGTATTAGAAAACGGTTATGAAAACTTTCCAACATTAAGGGGATATTTTAACTTAAAGGTGGTTAAAAAAACTCTTTTGTTTTTACAGTACCTCTTATCTCAAGAAATAATGCACGGATTTCCATGAAACTTCAGTTTTAATCAATCCCTGGTATGAACTGGTTTTGTTTACATTTTGTATTAATCGCCTTAAAGGTGGCGCTGCTATATAAAATTTTCCATAATTCCCGCAATAGCTGTATCTGTAGAACTAATTCACGAATTTTCGGCTAACTTCAAGTTTAGATGTACCTTGGTAAATAATGTTGCTAATTATATTTTGGTATAAATCGTACAAAAAGTGGCGCTTTTATATTGAATTATCCTCGAAACCTCAATAATCCTATTTCCAGAACTAATAAACGGAATTTCATGCCTTTAGAATCCTTAACGATAAGTATAGGTTGTCGTTTAATTTAGGTACTGTGGCAGCGAATTTTAAAGTATTAGCATGTATGAGATGAAAGATCATCCGGTCCATTATCATCCGGTTCTTTTTGAGTGTGTCGAATGTTGTTTTAAGTACTTGTGTTGATTTGACTGAAAAGGCTGTTCCAAAGCTCTACGTATGATGTTTCGTTCGTAGCTGTGCGTTTTGGATATGTATGTAAAAATGGGTGCTGACATCAAAATTACGCACACACACACACATACACATATATATATGATTTTTAGAAAATTCTGAGAGCACTTTTCATTTTTTACAATGTTTATTGTATCTTAATTTCGATTTTTGCTTTTATTTCGAGATTTCTAAAAGAACAACATTTTCTACTTTTTACGCATCGATAAAAGCATATTTGTCAAAGATTTTACTTCATTTTATTTAAAAATCAGTTTCATTAACTAAATTTGTCTTGATCTCCAAACGAAAGACAAATAAGAAAGATTTCATAACCACCCGTTTAAAAAAATATATACATAGCAATTTTCTTTCAATTTTTCATTTCTAAATGTTTCAAAAATAATTTTATCTGTTCAATCTCCAAGTAAAAATATTAAATTATTGCCGCCTGAATATTTGCAGATTGCAATAAGTGTCTTTTTTAATTTCAGTTTTAACTTTAAGCTTTTGTTCAGATTTAAAGTTCTTTTAGAAATAGCCCTCTGGCAAAGAACGCAATGTGTATCTTATTAAACAAACATTTAAAATATCTTTTAATTAAAAACTGCAGAGATTTGATAATTAAACGATTTTTCCACTTACATTTAAAATAATGCATTTGTTCCCTCCCCATCTTATTTATTATATGATAAAATATACTGCTTTTATACTTTACACAAAATATATTATATGACAATCAATTAAGCTTTTGCAGCCTATTTAATACAGAGTTATTTCAGGAAATTAAAATTTTAAATGTTAACTAAATTTTTTTTTTCAAAGAGACATATAAAACAAAAAAAACATATATGTATATACATTAAACATCAAATAAGTAGCACGAATTCATTATTAAAAAAAAACCTTTTAACTATTAAAAATGACTGCGATTAAAAGATTTGAAAATGAATGTATATTATATCGTGTCTGGAGGCTATAAGCTGTTTTAACTTTTACGATCATCGATCAAATTACTTTTTAACACTGCATTTATTTTAAGAACGATGCTTAGTTTTACTTATTTGCAATGTTTTTTTAGTATGCAATTAAAATAACATATTAACAAAAGAGTAATTCAAAGTGATAACTTTATCTATGCACAACTTTTATCAACATTAGTCAGAATTGTTTCCTATTAATGAATAGTATTTTTTACAATCAGCGGACTAATTTAAAGCCAATTTAATGAAAAAAAGAAATAAAAAGACTCCAATAGTTGTCCTGATGATTTCATACTTAATGACAACTTTTAAAACTTCAAGGAGCAGTGTTGAATTCAGGGGGTGGCCCGTGGGGACATTTCCCCCGGAGCAATAAAATGTCCTCCCCCCGGAAATTTTGAGAATTTGTGTTTTCAATGGTGAAATAAAAATCAAAAAACAATTCTCCCCCCCCCGGAACTCCAGAATGTCCCCCACCCCAGGAGTCACATATTTCCCTTTCGGAGAAAAGTGTCTTTATTAAACACTGTCAAAGAGACATATAAAACAAGATATATACATTAAACGACAAATAAATGTCACGAATTCATTATTTTAAAAAAAAACCCTTTTAGGTATTAAAAATGACTGCGATTAAAAGATTAAAAATTGAATGAATATTATATCGTGTCTGGAGGCTATAAAGAATGTTAACTTTTAAGATTATCGATCAAATTAGTCTTTCATACTGCATTTATTTTAACCAGGATGTTTAGTTTTACTAATATGCCTGTATTTTTAGTATGCATTTAAACATATTAACAAGAGAATGATTAAAAGTGATAAGTTTATCTATGGGCAACTTTTATCAACATTAGTTAGAATTGTTTCCTATTAATGAACATTCTGTTTACTATAAGCAAATTAATATAAAGCCAATATAATGAAAAAAAAATTAACAATTTCAATAGTTGTTTTAATGGATTTATGTTTTATGAACTCTTAAAAAAATATTAAATTTTTATTACTTAAATGCTTCCAAAAGGGGCATTCTTTTTTAATATTTATAATTTTTTTTTCATACTGGATTTATTTTAACAACGATTTTTTTACTTATTTGCCTATATTTTTAATAAGCATGTAAAATAACTTATCAATGAAAGCGTAATTCAAAGTTATAACTTCATTTCTTTCAATGGAAAACTTTTAACAGCATTGATTAAGGATGCTTTTTTTTAATAAATATTAATTTTTACAATCAGCGGACTAATATAAAGCTACTTTAATGAAAAAATTAAAAGGACTGCAATATTTATCTTAATGAATTTATATTTAAATGAAGTTATATTTTATTTTAAGGGTCGTTTTCACTATTCGCTTGCATATCAGAATTTATTTTTATTTTTTAAACTTAATAATTACTTTTAAAAATGTAGACGGGTGTTAAAATAAATGTTTAAGGTACATGAGAAAAAAAATTGGCTGTGCACTTTGCCCTATAATATAATATGTAAATGCTATTCAAAGTTGGCTTGTACGGCAAATTGTCAAGTCCGTTACCATAAAAAAATTACTGAAAATATTCAGCCTTAAATTTATTAAATTTCCTAAAATCAACTTACCTTGAAGTGGCTTATGTCCCTAAATTTCAAAACATGATATTTATCAATAATACTTAAATACAATTGAAATGAGAGACAGTTTTAGCCACAAGATTTTGATCAAATGGAAATCACAATATACTTGCATGTACATTATTAAACTTCAAGGAAATTGCATATTTGTTTCTTAGTTGAATAAAAAATAAAAGTCGAATGGGGAAAAACTGATAATCATTAAAAACCCGTGCGGTAATACACTTGACATTTGGTAACGGACTTGACACTATGTTGAAAATGGCTGTTTTGATCAAGCGGTCTTGCAGACAGTTCAAAGTTGTTATGTAACAATTTCTGTCACAGCAGTGAATGGTTAAACGAATATTTTTATGTGAATTTGCATGTATAAAACGCAATATCACATTTAGGACACTGAGCATCTCATTCAGTTTTTAACTACCGTAAATGCGAAAAAAAATTACAATTATGTTTTCTTTTATTATTGTACACGAGAATGCTCTATTGAGAATTTTGAGCACCAGATAAACATATATATCCAACAGGTATATCTCTAAGCATATACACAGGGTGTTTAACACTAGAACGGTGGTGGGTCATTTTGGCCCGTACAACATGAAAATATGACGATTCGAACCCTTATAAAATAAGATAAAGATGAGAAACGCAAAAATAATTTAAATAAATAATGAAAGTAGTATTATATAAAAATTCTGATGCGGAATATTTTGCTAAAACTTGAGTAAAATTTCCCGCGGTTCTAGGGTTAACTACCAGACCGACAAAAATTCAGTAGGTATATGGGGCATAGAGGCATATCGGAATCAGATAGAAAAGCAGGGTCCAAAATGCTGTAGTTGCAAGTTATAGTACAAATCAATTTTGCCAATGATATACTTTTGTAATTCAGATATCTTGTTGGGAAACAACTTTGAAAATGACGAAATTCTCCTGATTAAATGACGTACAAAATAAGGCAAAAATAAGTGGAATTTTACAATTTCGAAAAGTTGGTGTGAATCAAGAAATCTAAATTATAAAAAAGGTAGCCCAATGGCACATTGGTACAAAGAAGTAGTGAAATAGAAGAGAAATAGCAACAAATTAATGGGACAAAAACATTTTAATGAACATTGTACTACAGAAAATGGCCGACATTACGACCAGAAGTCGTCAGGGAAGCTTGACAGTGGCACTCCATAGAATTCTGTACGTTCTGGAAGATTCTTGGCGTGTCGAGTATCTTCCTGTCAGCTGCAGGTATTCGAGCGACGAGGTATTCAGTTGTAGCAACAGCGGATTGGTATCAAACCTGTCTCAAACTTTCTGGTCGTAAATTCTAACACCTTCTATAATACAATCTTTCAATAAAATATTTTCTATCCCATTAATGTGTTTCTATTTCTGTTCTTTTTCTCTGTTTCTTTATATCACTGTTGCCAATTGGCTACTTTTTATGAATTCAGGTTTCTTGATTGGAATTTTTTTTTAAAAATTGTTAAATTCCCCTTAATTTCGCCTTAATTAGTATATTACATAGTAAGGAGAATTTTACCATTTTAAAAAAGTAAAGTCCTTCAAGAAATCTGAATTTAAAAAAGTAGCACACTGACAAGTTTGCTTTCTACCGTAACTCGCATCTACAGCATTTTGGATCCTTCATTTCTATGTGATTCTGAGTCACCTCTGCGTCGTCTGCACAAGTTTATTGGTTTGGTAGTGAATCATACTGCATAAATTAATTAATAAGATTATCAATATGAACACAATACGAACCAACCTTAGTAGGAACATTAAAATTAATGCTATGTTTTACTCTTGTATATATAAGTTCAATTAGAGAAATTAATATTTTTGATTTTGATTTGATAAAACTATGAAATCCGATATTGCGGTTTGAGAAAACTGAAATAGGTACTATATGAAGTGTTCGAAAACGTTCCCGAAAATCAGGAACAGCAAAAGAAATTGTGATTTTATAAAAGCCTTTTCCAATAAAAAGTAACTAGTTACAGAGTTTCGTATAATGGTGTTTTAAAAGAAGTTAGGACATTTTTTCGCACATAGTCATAGTATAGTTTACCGTTATTTGTTATATATTATGTTCATAACATACATTACGAAACGTCTGGCTTTTTTACTAATTTTAGCAGGTGATAAATATTCATTTTTGCAATATGGATATTTTCTAGAAGGAAGGTATACCCAGGGTTCTAGCTTAATTTTGAGAAATATTTGCAATTTGGCGAATAAGAAATAAAAAAACAGTGGCCAATTTACGATGCCAATACACAGATAGTGAATGGCAATTGATAAATGTATATGCATAATCATTTCTATCTTTGGTTGTTGCTAAACTGAATTTCTAATGAGCCAGTATCTTTAAAAATAGAAAAATATGATTGATAGGAAGAGATTGAACATGTAAAACGACATCCAATTGTTGCACAAATCGAATAAGAATCTCCAATGTATTATCACACATAGACACTGTAAAACAAAATAAACCCTCGCAATTTGGCAAGTCTGCTTCTTCTTTTACTCGCCAAATGAAGAATTTGGCGCAATGGAGAGCGACAACCAGAACCCTGGATATACTTATTAACACCTGAATCCTGCATTGTTTATTAATGAAAGATACTTATAATCAGTTTTATTTCATATTCCATTCATTCATATTATTTGGCGAAAAAGGTGTTCAAACGTTCTAAATTTTATCCAACTTTTTTATTTAATTGTAATTATAATTTACTAATATTATAATATAAAAAAAAGTACAAGATAATTTAATAATTAAATCATGAGAAAAACAAATTATTTTATTGAAAAAGAATGAATTCCATCAATACGTTTGTTTAAAAACCTCTTTTAAAAAAAGTACATTACCATAAGCTATTTGCCATTGCGATAATGGAAAAACTAATTATAGACTGAATGCTTAACATAACAGCTTCCATTTGTTCAATTCAGATAAAACACTTTCTAAAAATAAGGAATAAAAATATTAATTTTTGAGAGTTAAGAAGAAAAAGGGGCAATTAAGTTGCACTTTTCAAATCCAAATTGTATTTTTTTCATACAGTTTTACAGCACTTAAATTACAGTTTATAAAAAACAAACCATCATTAACATACATTAGCATATCATTAGTAAAATGCTGTACAATTATTTCTTCTTTCTTTTCATAACATCAATTTTAAATTAAAAGCTTAATAGATGATTGAAATTAAAATAGGAATAAGAAAAAGAAAAAGCTTTGAATAATAAAAAAAGATTAAATGGAACTAAAAGCTCGATAAAAATTTATTACCATTTATTTCCTTTTTTCCCTTATAGTCACTGGCTGAAATATATATCCAGGGCTTGCACAGTACCTAAAATTTTCATACTTTGTTACCAGTATTTAAAATCAAAAACTTTCGTGAAAGGTTCCGTTAACATCTACACTGTAAAAAAAAATTCAAGAGGTTACTAAAAATTTTTTAGTAATTTTGTATTCCACAGAATTTTTTAGAAACCATTACAAACTTTTTTTTGCAAGCGAAACAAGCATTTCTTTTGTAAACTGAATAAAAGAATTTTTTGTGTAACTAACTTAAAACTTTTTAGTATGAGCCATCAAGCAAATTTTAGTAATAGCTCCAAAATTATTGTTAATTACCATTACGTGGGCTCGAAGGGCAGGAGCTTCCTTCGACCTGCATCCAGACTTCTGGAGCGGAAGATTTTCGGCAAAACCGCAATAGATGGCAGCACCAAACATTGTTACTGCTCCGTCAGGATATTCATAATCCCTTTATTAACGAGTACTTACACTGTATACATTCGGGGCGTATTTGGCAGTGGCCAGTATCGAACCCGGGACCTTTTAGGCTGGAATCCGTTACTATAACCACTATGCTATCAAGGCCACACCAAGTGAGTTTTAGTAATAGCTATTAAAAATATAAAATTATTAATTCTATTCGTTGCTAACTTTTTTCTAGTAATTCTTACAGATTTTCTTGTAACCGACTAAGATTACTAAAATTTTTTTAGTAATTACAAGGATCACTAAATTTTTTTAGTAGATCGACACTTTTTTTACAGTGTACGACAGAATTATACAATAAATGTTACCGTTTTAAATTTGTGGTAGGAACGTAAGAAAATTTTAGAATCGGTGTGAACCTTGTATATCTGTTTACTTAAAAAAATAATTTGTATTTAAACAACTAATTACTACTGGAAATAAAATATAATATATGACAAGAACAAAAAAAATATCTATCAGAAAACGGTTACCAAAACTTTCCAATATTAAAGTTGTTATATATTATGTTCTTAACATACATTACGAAACGTCTGGCTTTTTTACCTATTTTAGCAGGTGATAAATATTCATTTTTGTAATATGGATGTTTTCTAGAATGAAGGTACACCCAGAGTTCTCTCTTTCTTTTGAGAAATATTTGCGATTTTGCGAATAAGAAATAAAAAAACAGTCGCCAATTTACGACGCCAATACACAGACAGTGATTGGCAATAGATAAATATATATGCATGATCATTCCTATCTTTGGTTGTTGCTAAACTAAATTTTTATTGAGCCAGTACCTCTATAAATAGAAAAATATAAATGGCAGGTAGCGATTGAACATGTAAAGCGACATCCAATCATTGTACATCGCGAATAAGAATCTCCACTGTATTATCACACATATACACTCTAAAACAAAATCAACCCCCACAATTTGGAAAGTCTGTTTGTTTTTTTACTCGCCAAACGAAGGATTTGGTACAGTGACGATCGACAACGAGAACTCTGGATATACTTATTATTAACTGTATCGTATATTGTTTATTAATGAAAGATACATATATTCGGTTTCATTTCATATTCCATTTATTTATATTATTTAGCGAGGAAGTGTTCAGACCTTTTAACTTTCCTTTTATCCAACTTTTTATTTAATTATAATTATTATTTACAAATATTATAATATAAAAAAATAAATACAAGTTAATTTAATAATAAATTAAAGAGTAAAACAAATTATTTTATAGAAAAAGATGAATTCTATCAATATGTTTTTTTTTAAGTCTCTTTAAAAAAAGCACTTTACTAGCTATTGAAATTGCGATAATGGAAAAACTAATTATAAACTGGATGCTTAACATACCAGCTTCCATTTTCAATTCAGATAAAAAACTTTCTAAAAATAAGGAAAGAAAAATGTTAATTTTTGAGTGATAAGGAAAAAAGCACTTTTCAAATCAAAACTGTATTTTTTTCATGCAGTTTTACAGCAATTAAATTATAGTATTAAAAAAAAACTAATCGTCATTAACATACATTAGCATATCATTAGTAAAATGCTGTACACTTATTTCTTCTTTCTTTTCAAAACCTCAATTTTAAATTAAAAGCAGAATAGTTGATTACAATTAAAAGAGGAATAAGAAAAAGAAAAAGCTTTCAACAATAAAAAAACATTAAATGGAACAAAAAGCTCGAAAAAAATTTATTGCCATTTATTTTCTTTTGTTGCTTATATTCATTGACAGAAATATATATCTGTTTACTTAAAAAATAATCTGTATTTAAACAACTAATTACTACTGGAATAAAACACAATATTTAGTTTTTTAAAATTGAGTGAAATTGTGATTAACTGTGAATATTTCGATACACCTCTTTTTTATCCATATGCAATTTTACTGCATGATAGTGTATTTTTTTAATACACCCAATGCAATTACCCACAAAGATTAAAAAACTTTAAAAGACATTTTCTGCATTTTCATATTTAAAAATACAAAAGCTTTATTTGTATTTGAGATAAATTTTTAAACATTATGTGCATGTTTTTATTTTTTATGTAGGTGATAAATATGCGCACAAAATTAGCATTTTTTTCTTAAATAAAAGCGTATGAAGAAGTGTTACATTTCATAATTTTTCACTATATGTATCAGTGAAAAAATTTAATCATTAATTTGAAATAACCGGAAGTGATTTAAATAATCAATGAAATCATAAGGAGCATAAATGAACGAAAATATTGTTTCTTTTCTTTAATGTCAATTTCACTCGCATATTAAAATTGACAATCGTTTTAATATAGATTATTACATTAATTAAACATCATCTGCATGTGTCTCTTTTCCAGAAATAAAAAGAGATAATTTGAAATAAATATCTTTCACAAAAGGAATTTTAAATTACAATTATGTTGTGCCTCCGATTCATTAAATATGCTTTTTTCAATGATAATAGCTAAAGGAATTTTTCATAATATGAAGTATTTTAGACACTGGGTAAAATGCCGAAACTTAATGATGCACAAATATTTATTTATGTTAATGAAAGGTAATATAATCAGAAATCTATTACCTCTTTTCTCTTGATAATATATATAAATGAGTTTGAAAGTGACTCGAAATGAACTATTTGTAGGCGAAAGAAATAATAATTTGAATTGCCATATAAGAAATTAATGATGATAATGATTAAATAATGCATACATTTTTATAATGTGTAATGAGATGGGAAATATAATACGACGGTTATTTGTGCAGATGAAAGGTACTTTATTTACTGATAATTAATTAATTTTTTTAGTTAGGTATCGACAAACATTCCGAAAATTGTGATGAAGTTTGAAAGAAAGATAACTTCCTTATGAAAACATAAATTAAATATAGTTTAAAAAAACTAAAAAACACGCTTTTTAAGTATATCAAACTAAAAAATGAAAAATAATTCGTACTATAAGCTGAAAACGAAAAAGATTAAAAATACTATATTACTATAAAATCATTGTTATTATAGAAATTAATTAATAAGCATTAAATAAAATTATCGTGGAAAAAAAGCGTGGGGTGCTCCATCTACCATGCTCCATCTACCATGCTCCATCTATCAGTTCTTAAGAAGCACCCCGCGCTTTTTTTCCACGATAATTTTATTTATTGCTTATTAATTGATTTCTATAATAATAATGATTTTATAGTAATATAGTATTTTTCATCTATTTTCGTTTTCAGCTTATAGTACGAATTATTTTTCACTTTTTAGTTTGATATACTTAAAAAGCGTGTTTTTTAGTTTTTTTAAACTATATTTATTTTTCATTTTTTAGTTTGGTTACTTTAAAAGCGTGGTTTTTAGCTTTTTAAACTATATTTATATTTAATACAAAAACCAAATTAATCGGTTGGATAGTTTCAGAGTAATTGGTGAACATACATAGAAAAAAAAATACATACGCGTCGAATTGATAACTTCCTCCTCCTTTTCTGAAGCCGGTTAAAAATAAAAATTGTAATACGGATTTTTTTTTAAATTTTACATAGATGTAAATAATGTCAGGAGTGGGGTTCGAACCCACAATCTCTTTCGAAAAACAGAGCTTCAATCCAGCGCCTTAGACCGCTCGGCCATGCTGTCTACACTCCATTCACTGAGCGTATTCAACACTTTTAATTAGCGAAAAATCACTAATTTTATTAGTTTTTGCCTAATTACTAAAAAAGTACTGAACCAATTTCGATGAAACTGAAGTGGTACCAATTCGAGAGCATCGTCTTTCATTTAACACCAAAACCAAGTTAGTCGGTTACATGGATTCGGAGTAATCGGTGAACATACATAAAATAAGGAGAGTTACAAACTCACAAACTCACAAACATACTAGTACAGGTGAAGTTAATAAAAGTGTGGTAATAAAACATAAAATATTGGGTCGGCTAATAATTTCAGTTTTTTTTAAAAGTAAATTGACGCCGTGTACATATATTTTTATTTCTTACAAACATTTTTTTAACTGTCAAAGAAACGGTCAAATTTAGGTGATGTTTAACCTCTTGGGGGGGGGAGGGGGAGAAGGCTTTAAAATCCTTATTTATCCCCTCTAGCCCGTCAGTAGTCGCGTGTCGGTCTTTTCGCCGTCCGTATAACTTATCTTCTCCTAACTTATATCAGATTACAAATACAACGGAGATCTACCATGACTTTGAAGCTTTCTCGACCACCCTAGTGAAGTAACAGGACACCTCTTTTTTCTTTCAGGTACATTTTTAGAAACAAAGTTGAAATTGGCGAAAAAGTCTACGTAAAAATCATTAATGTGAGTTCATTTTTACTTTTTCCAATTACTCTAGATCTCATAAATAAGATGCATAATTTAAGAAAACTGCAAATTTAAATCTTCGTTGTAATGTTATTTTCGTATATTAGGTGAAAAATATTTCTTATTTTACATATTTGGTTTGTGGGGGGCCAGCGGCGAAAAGACCGAGCGCGACTAATGACGTTGTGAATGACGTGTTTTTGTTTTTAAAAACAGGTGACAAAACATTAAAAATTTCGTAAAACGCTCCCGTCGTGAATGGATTAAGTTTGTTTACAAAGTCAAACAAAGATTTTGATGACACATTTTTAAATTCAGTTATATTTGCTAACAAATTAATCGTAGACAATAATTACTGGATAAATAAGTTACTTCAGAAAAAAACTTTTTTTAGAGCACGTGAGGAACTGTTCGAAACATATAATAACACCGAACTGAGAAGTATATTGTTTTAATTTTAAATGTTGTATATTTTTAGATATGTATCGGAAAATGTACTGCAAACTCACTCGCACTTATTTTCAAATCTAATGAAATTAAAATTCTTTAAAAAAATAGCAGTAAGAGTTTATCTAAAATTTGAATAAAAATTATAATGATTATCCAGGAGAACGCAACTTTTGAATAAAAAGAACATTTTTGTTATACGCAAACCTTATTTTGAAGGCAACCATCGTGTGTATCGGCGGACGCTCCAAGTACTTATTCGCATGTTATCACACAAGGATTCTAGATAGAAAATGATTCTAGAATATAATCATTCGGTAATTAACCAATATATTAATTTAAAAATCTATGTAGAAAAGAATCAAAACGACGTTGCAACTGTGTGAATTTCTTTCGAAACCCAGTTCACACAGTCCCGAGTTTAAACAATGTATAAGTTTTTTTTTTTTTTAAGTAACACTTTGAACAAGAGTTAAGTTTGCCCTTCACTAATTATTACGCTGAAATCCCATTTCACAATTTAGTATTAATTTCTGTCATCCACAAAAAAGTAACTGTTATTTTACATTAAAATCTTAAGTTAAACAATGAAAGTGAATTTTGTTTGAATGTTTGCTCGACATAAAAAAAATTTATTGGGTTTTAAAATGCATTTTTACAAGTTTTTGATTAGTCTTTTTTTATATAAAGATGGAATTTTTAGTATTTTTAGTCAATTTTTCACCGAGATCTTTAAGCAATTTTTTTTAAATTTTACATATGGAAGTTCTAACGATAATTACAAAATAGTACAATGTTAAAAATCTTATCCTAATTTGAACCAAATTTTGGTGTTTAATAGCTGCCTCTGTAAGATAGTAAAATCTTTATCCAATATTTGGAGCTCCTGCTAAAGCATAATTCCAATAGTAGGAGCGAGGTTAAATTAGGAAGCTCCAAATCCTGGTACAAGATGGCAGCTACTGAGCACCGAAATTTGGTTTAAACTAGAGCAACATTTTTAAAAGTGTAAGTAGTGAATAGAAGTACTCTAAGTAAAATAATAATAAAAAAATCTTATCATTAAAAATCTAGAAACAACCTTCTTAGTGTTCTGCATATCCAGTAAAATTTTTTAAATGCTTTACTTAAAAATTAAAGAGATTTCTTTTAATCAAAAATATCATGGTCCAAACAATATCTATAAAAGCTTAACCACCTGAGTCCTAAGACAAATATTATGAGGTATTACATAAAGTAGTTTTAAATTATTATCCAACATCACCAAAGATGTATCATTGTATAAATCAATGCTGATGATATGCACGTATTTATTAAAAAATTCAAAAAGTAATTTTAACAATTCTAAAAGCTTTTAAATTAATATAAAGTGCGTTACTTAGTGTCTCCTACGGGTGATATCAGGATTGAGGAGAATTTAGATGGTGCATAGAAGTCCTCTAAGTAAAATAAAAAAAATCATCTTAATAAAAACAGAGAAACATTGCTTTTAGTGCAGTACATATTAGAAAAAAACAATTCGTAAATACTTTTGTCTGGTAAATATATGGAAAATAACATTATTTTCGTCAAATTACGGTGGTCCAATAAATATTGGTAAATAAGTTAGGTGGTAAATACAAGTACTTTAAGTAAAACTGATTTTCACTCACATTTATAATGTATTTTAACCACTGAATCTGTGCGAAACTCTCAATCTATAGTCTTTAAAATTATTTTCTCACATATATTTTCAACAAATTTTATTATTATTAATAAAAACAAATATTATTAATAAAAGATAAAGGAGTATATTTTATCAAGATAACATTTTATTTCCAGGCGAAATTATAATAAATCAGATAGGGAAAATTATTTGCTGATAGATATTTTCAATACATTTTAATATTATTAATAAAAACAAATTATTATTAACAAAAAAAGGCAGTATATTTGCTGATAGATATTTTCAATACATTTTAATATTATTAATAAAAACAAATTATTATTAACAAAAAAATAAATAAGGCAGTATATTTGCTGATACATATTTTCAATAAATTCTAATATTATTAATAAAAACAAATATTATTAATAAAAAACTTTGAAACTTCGGACTGAAAGATGATATTTAAGTATTTCAACCATATTTGAGTGTACTATACTAAAAATTTAATGTGTTGAGGCCTTATGGGGTTATACGGAGTAGGAGTACCATGTACTGTAATATCAGAATGCAAAATGTGTACTACTCTTCAGGTGAATTTATCTTCGTCAGGAAAAAAATATATAAATCTCTTTCCTCTATTTTTCTCTTGTCTGGCCCTAAGCTTAATAAAAAAATGTTTTTAAAAGAAATTTCCAGTGGACCTTTTTTGGGCCTCAAGGTATCTCATGATACTTTCTTAATCCGACAGTCATCGACTATTTTCGTCTGTAAACGAATTGATGATTAACTAATTACGTTTATTTATTCACTACACCCCTTGGGCAGGGTTCTCGTTGGCGCTCGCCATTTCACCAAATTGCGACAGAATTTTCCTTTTGGTATAAAAATGAGCAATTAGACTCGCCAAATTGCGAACGATCATTTCTCTTTCTCAGTCTTCATCCCTCTCTTTTTTAGGTGCGTTCGTAATTATGTAAATACGTAGCACCTATTGTTGTCGCTCAGTCCGTCCGTCTGTCCGTCCGCATATAACAACGCAAAAACTACCCAACCGAATCGTTTGAAATTTAAAATACATAATTATACCATAATTTTGTCGAGTCATTTCAAATTTTATGAAAATTGGATGAATAGATCAATTACAGGGACAATAAAAAGGACTCCGTTACATTACGGTCAATGGGGGAAAAAAGTTTCAAATGCATTTTAATCGTCTGAAATTTAAAACATATAATTATTGCGTAATTTTGTCGAGTCATTTCAAATGTTATGAAAGTCGGATGCATAGATCATTTACAGGGACAATGAAAGGTATTCCATTACATTACGGTCAATGGGAAAAAAGTTTCAAATGCATTTTTATGATGCTACACTCATTTGAACATAATAGAATTGGCATGAATCTATGAAATATATACTAAAATATGTATTCTGTACAATCTGTGATGCAAAGAGTTTTTATTATTAAATTACAGGGTCACACAAAAGTATTCCACTACATAATGCTACACGGGGAAACATTGTTTGGGACGTGTTTTAATTATATTCAACTATTTCACATTTTATGAATAAGATATACGTTACTGAGGTGTAATAAAAATTACTCTCTGCATATTTACAGAAACACAAAGATTTCGACTACTATACTGTATCCGAAGTACGCTCTACTATATCGGCAAGATCTGAATATTTTTAAAACTTCGTTATCGTACGAATGCACCTTATTTGCTACATTCATGTGCAATTTCCAACTTGTTTCTTTGTGTGTGTGTCAATACAAGCGACACTTTCATTTAAATTATGATACAACCAGTAACGAGTGTGACAAACTGCAGTGCGACGAACACAAGAAAAACATAAATCGAAAATTAAAAAATAAAATATTATAAATCGAAAATTAATACGAAACTGAACGAAGCTAAAGCAAAATTAACTAAATTCAGAAATGAAATGTACACAGGAAATGTCAATGATATCTTTTCAGTATGTGTTTTAATGGACCCAATAAGTGTCAATACAATTCTGAAACTGCAGAATTTACCAACTGGTTTTGAACAATTGGCTTCAATGAAATCAGAAGTGTAAAAAAGATAAAGTTTTTTGTACATATTCTGTTACCTTTCGTTTGTATTTTTCAGAATTGATTGAATGTAAAATTTCTGAGTTAATTAGGACTAAAAGTTTTATTTCATGCCACTTTATTAGTTATATCGAGTTTAGATTTTTTTTTCTTGACTGCTCAAAAAAATTAGAATTCGTTTTTTTTATAGGGGTTAAAGATCGAATTTTTGATGTTTTATGACATAATTTGCTAACTTTTTTTCATGCGATGAATGTTTTATTTTTCTAATTAGCCAAATTGCTAACATTAGTAAAAAGTCAGCGAGAACCCTGCCCTTGAAGTTATATTTACACCCGGTGCTTCACAACTTTGTTATACCTAGTACTGCGCAAGACTATCCAAAATATTTATTCTTATGCCCCGTGCATTGTTTAATTAAATTTAACGTTATTTTCATTATGTTTTCCATGGAGATGTAAATAGAGTTGTGAATCACTGTAAGTCCTTTTTTAAGCACCTAGTTGATTTGACTGAATAGACTGTTTAAAAGCACTTCTTATGATATTTCATTCATAGCGTTGCATTTTGTATGTATATACAAAAAAGGATGTTGGAATCAATATTATGCATACAAATTTTAAGAGATTTTAGGAGAATTTGTTTTCATTTTTTTATGATACGCATTGTATCTTAATTTCTATATCGTACTGTTTGCTACTTTTGTTTTAATTTTTTTAATTCCGGAAAAAGAGCAATATTATTTTTTTAGGCGTCAATAAAAGCATAATTTTTAAAGCTTTTGTTTATTTATTTTTTGAATTCAATTTCACATATTATTTCTATATCGCATATTGATCTCATTACATAAATCTATGAATTATTTTATAACTTAAAAAAATAAGACTAAAATGCTAAACCATTCCTTAAATAATATTGCGATTTTCTTTCAAGCTTTCATTCGTGAATGTTTCTAAAATAAATTTGTCTCTTCAATCTCCCAGTAAAGGTATAAAAATATTGCCTCAATATTTACAGATTACAATGTTTGTCATTCTACCTTTGGATTTAACTTCAAATTTTGTTTAACTTTAAACTTCTATTAGAAATAGCTTGGAGGCAAAGAACTGAATGTGTTTCTTGTAAAAACTAACATTTAAAATACCTTTTAATTAAAAAGGGAATAGAAGACTTGATAATAAAAGGATTTTTATACTTAGATGTAAAATAATACATTTGTTCTCTCCCCATCTGCTGTATTTGAATCAGGTCTGGAAATAAAACTATCTTTTGATAAAACATACTGTCTTAATCTTTTGCACGAAAGATATTTTATAACAATCAATTAAAAATTATTTCAGGAAATTAAAATTTTAAATGTTCTTTTTTTAAAGAGACATATAAAACAAAAAATATATATGTATATACATTAAACATCAAATAAGTAGCACGAATTCATTATTTAAAAAACCCTTTTAGCTATTAAAAAAGAGTGCGATTAAAATATTTGAAAATGAATGAATATTATATCGTGTCTGGAGGCTATAAGCTATTTTAACTTTTAACATCATCGATCAAATTAGTTTTTCACACTGCATTTATTTTAAAAACGATGCTTAGTTTTACTTATTTGCTACATTTTTTGGTATGCATTTTAAATAACATATTAACAAAAGAGTAATTCAAAGTGATAACTTTATTTTTATCTCTGGACAATTTTTAAAACATTAATCAAAATTACTTCTTTTTAAGGGATATTATTTTTTACAATCAGCGGACTAATATAAAGCCAATTTAATGAAAAAATTATGAAGACTTCAATAGTTGTCGTAATGATTTTATATTTGATGACAACTTTTAAAAACTTCAAAGTTATATACTTTTTTATGTTTGAAAAATTGGCATTATTTTCAAATATTTATGAATACTTCTAACAAAGGGAAAGAAAGTCATGATATTTCACAAAAGAAGATTTTATCCTTAACAGAGAATGTTAATGTTGTAAAGAATAATATTTAAATGAAAGTATAATTGAAACTCATTTATTCTTTTCTATAGAAAGCACTGACAACATTAATGAAAGTGTTGTTTGATGCTAAAATAAATATGCACTAGGAAGAAACGTTCATTTTACTATCAGCAAGGAAATGCAAAACTAATTTAATGAAAAATAATCCCTTAAAATATAATGATATACAATTTTTTTTACATCACCCTCTTTATGTCTGAGTGCTTTCAAACAATTTCACAAAAATATTCGCTAAATTGATATTATTTCAAATTTTCTTTCCTGATTTATTTGGAAAAACTGGCTTTATTTCGGCTCTCTTTATTTTAAATGGATCATAAGACACAATACAATTTTGGTCTACAGCTAACTGAGTTGATTGTGGGAAATTTGAAAAATACGGAAAAAACTCTTGGTGATTTATAACGGGGAAGAAATTTTTCTTTAAATATTTTCTATTTATGAAACTAGAATCGCAATTTCTGTCTTTGTGCAAAATACTGTATAACATGAATCATCCTGTGTATTTTTGTTATTATCTTTTGGAATATTATTTAACAATTGTAACATACGATATATAGGGGAAATATTTTATCCACAAATTTGTTGAAATCCTATATTTTTTTTATTACTTTTGGATAATAGAATTTTTGCTCAAATATAAAATTTAAGAATGAAACGTAGTAAATAGTATATTTTAAAATATCGTTACAGTTTTGTCTTTTATGGGAAAACATACAGTACTGAAAAATATTGCGAATCAAATCTTTCTTTTCTTCGTCAGCTGCGAATTGGATCTGTTTTTGAAGATGCGATTTCTTTTGAGTAAGATAAAAAATAAAGTATATATATATATATATATATATATATTCATTTATATATATATATATATATATATATATATATATATATATATATATATAATCTAAAAAACCTAAATAAAAGCATTGATAGATGGACTATGACTTTCTGCTTGAACCTTGTACTTTTTGAAAAGTGAAAAATGTTATAATCCAACCGGTGTTTTAAAAAAATATTCTCTATCATTTACTATCGTATTTCTATAAAGTTTGAGCTTACTGACATTATGAAAGGTGTTATTTTTATTGAAAACAGTGAATTAAACAACGTTAAAATAAATTAATCATTATAACATTTTTTGAGTGTCAGAATTGAATTAAATGTTTTACATTAATAAAATAATTTTAATTAATCTATTCAAACATTTTCTCAAAAACAACCTATTAACGTGAAATATTCGCATGAAAATTTTTTTCCTGTAATTCTGATAAATAATTTGTTTGCTTTTTTGTTCATGGAAAAAAATATTCACTAGGGTTTTCATAGCAAAAAAATATGTGTCGGATTTACTGTTTAACTTTTCGTTTTTATTACAAAGAAGGGAATATTGAAAATGCTTTAATTCCTAAAATATAATTCCTAGCTACATTTAAAAACATATAAAAATAACAAAAAGTATTGACTTGAACTAAAAAAATAACTTTGATATTTATCTCTTTAGATATTTATCTCTGTTATTTTTTTGTTTTATTCATTTTTAACTATCATTGAAAGCACCAATGAACTAAAGTAAAAAACAAACAAACATGAAATATTATAATTTTTTAAAATGGATCAATATTTTTTTACATCTATTAAATTAATAATGCTTATGATTTTCATATAAGGTATTATTACTTAAGTATTATTACCCTCGTCAAAATCTCACTCCCTTCCCCAAGAAAAAATAAATAAATATTTAAGCTTTAAAAAAATAGATTGAAGCGAACGAAATCCATGTGCTTGTCTAAGTTTACTCCCCCCTCCCCCTTTTGCAAAATTTTGTGTTATCTTTCGCCATCTTTTTAAATGTTTATAAAGCAGTTTTTTGTTTCAAAGTTGTGCATTGGCCTATAAGAAGGTAAATAAAGGTATATTTGAGCCTAAAGAAAGCCATTACAGTTTTATTAAATTATAAAATGTTATTCGAAATTGTCCGAGTTGCATTTTTAACGTTGAAGCTTGATATTGTCAATCGGAGAACCCCTGTAAACATCAAAATCTATCCTGACTATGGGTTTCATTATTAGGACAGGGGTTCACCTCTTTATGGTATAATATTTCTTGTCTAAGCTTGTCTCGTTGAGTTCCCACTATCAAATGATAATTAAAAAATGACCTATCCAAAATATATTAGAAGAGTTTGTATTATCCAATATACTAAATATTTTTAAATTGGAATTTATTTTTTTTTCTTTTGACAAGATTTCCAGACAATTTTTCAATAAAAAAACTTTACAAGAAATAAAATGTTAATTTAAAGCGCACGGAAATTGATTGATTAACCGTTATTTGGATTTCTCAAGGTATATTTTTAGCGTTGGAGTATTGATTAAGGTAAATTTGTGACGTTCAAAATATTTATTTTCTGTTGGTTTCATAATTAGGACTGGAGCGTTTAACATGAAATTGACAATATGTCTTGTAATGTACACTAAAACCTGTGAATAGCGGCCACCACTGGTAGCAAGATAAAATGATCATACTTCAGAGGTTTCTGTTATTTAGAAGTTTCACAGTTAAAAAGTCCAAAACAGTATTAAATTAAAATTAAAATAACTCACCGAAATAATTTCATTTTTATAGTAAAAGAATGCATGCTATTATTTTACACTAAAGAAATCATTTGTTCGCAGTGTTTTAAGCATATCTTTTTTTCTAAATGTGTAATCATGTCCACAGAATTTTTGTAGAATTCATTATCAATTTGAGTGAGCATAAAATTTTTAATTTTGCAAAAGACTATTTTTGAAGGGGGGGGGAGAGTAGAAGTTCCCTTGGAGCTTTAATATTTAAAGATAGTTGTATAGAAGGTAGAAATACAATTCGATAGAAATAGAAATGAAAGGAAGATAGTTTAATTAATAAAATTTTATACAAATTGCAATAAAATCAAAGCAATGCACAGTATGAATTTCCAGCTCAAAAATATAAAAGTATGTTATCAACTATTGAAAAACGTCTGCGTCAGTGGTCCATATCTTTTAGCACGAAACGCGTCCTGTACTTTGATTTTATGGTGATTTATATAAAGAACTGTTGTTTTGATTGTGATTTATTACCTGTTTTTTGTGCTGTATAAATTAAAAAGAATGATCGGGTTACACTATATTGTTGCGACTGTATTGTTTAACTTACTTGTGTCAATTGCAATATCAATTCATGTACTTCATTTTTTGTACACTACATGACTAGCCCTGTTCAGTATATTACGCAAAATGCTTATTTATGGATATTAAAAAAAATATTCAAAAGTAACAGTTCTTTAACTTTAGATTTTGTTATTACAGTCGAACCTCGTTAACATGAACCTCAGGAAGGATCAAAATTTTGTTCATGTTAGAGAGATTCATGTTATAAGTATCAAATCTTTGTATTCGCCTTCATATGGGACTATGAAAACAATTTATACTTAATTCACGTTAGGCGTGTTCTTGTTAACGAGGTTTGACTGTATATAAAATTCAAATTTAATGCTAACAAATTTTATCCCTAAGTGATTTTGAATTTCCTTGTAATTTTAAAAGTTACAACAGAGAATCTTTAGGCAATAGTATTTTAATTAGAAGTAAAATTAGTTGAAATAAAAAAAATGGAGGAATTCGTTTTCGGAGACAAATGTTTAAGTACTTTAACTACATGTAGTTAGTTTTTACATTTGTAAAACGTTTAAAAGTAGTTTACACACATTTTACATTTAAAAAATGAAGCGAATAAAATAAATGTAAAGAGATAATTAAGAATCACAACTTCTCAGATATGATTAACAACTGAATTAGAAAAGAATAAATATGTGTGGTGTTTTATGATTCTGTTAAGTTTTTGAATATTTAAATAAATTAATACTTCAGAACGCTTAATACCGGAAAGTAGTACCGAAATGAAAACAGTTTACTTCTCAAGTTTTTTTAAAGATAACTAAAATAGATCTCAACCCTTTCGGGTTTGAATTTCTTTTCAATTTTTAGTAAAAGTTACTTTTACATTAATGACATTAATACTAACTATCCAAATAGATTAATTATTGTTTAACGAATATTTTAATGTCTGAAAGATAATGAATGTTGTTGTTTTAGTTATTATTCAAGTAATATTCATATGACAATAGGCTAAGGAAGAATTCTTGCAGATGTTTAGAAAATTATGCAATAAAATAAGATTTAAGTTATATTACGACTTTCTAATACTTTTTGCACTTTATTACACATGATTCTTTCAGAAAAATAACTTTTATTTTAAATTTAAAACGTAAAATATATGTTTAAAATAAAAGAATCTATACGGAGAAATGAAAACTAAGCAAAAAATAATAATAGTAATTATTATTATTATTACTAAATGCCTAAACATAAATGAAGTCATATAGTAAATGCATAGACATATAATAACATTACTGCATGCAGATAGTAACAAAAATATATCTTAAAAGAAAATATTATTCCATGAAAAGACATATACTATTAATAGTACATCAGACCCTAAAGGGTTAAGAAACTCAGAAATGTCACGAAAAGATTTTGGAAAAATAACAATCCATGCATAGTGTATCATAAATTAAACATAAGTTTCAAATAACATAGATCTAGATAAGTTTATATTAGTGATTCACGGAAAATTTATACAATTCACTAAAATTCAGTAATTTTACAGAAACATCTTAATTTGTAATTTAAAAATATTTCAATAAGTTATACAACAATAACTGAATAAAATAATTAAATAAATTACTGAATTAGAAAACAAAAATAAATAAATTGAAGGAAAAGTAAAACTTTAATCTTTTATTATTTGAAAAAAATTATTTTTGTAATAAACAATTTGGTGCTTCTATTTCAAGTTATAGTTTAATGAAATTTAAATATAAATCTTTGTAAAAGAAAAATGATTTAAATTAAAGAATTGAGATTAAAAAGTACTTAAATAACAAAGCATCCATTAATGGCATTCATTGTATACATTTAAAAAAAAATTTAAATAGAAATATAAAAAGGAAAACGTGATTAATATATCTTAGCATTTATTTTACAGTTAGATACACATGCCCCCCAATACTTTTTAAAATAAGATCTATATTTCCAATTTTAATTGATGAAAGAAAAAAAAATATTCCTAGTGAATTCTGTAAAAATGATATAGTGCATTTTTAGCTGCCCCGAAGTCTTCTCCATAAGGCGATATAAAATTTGTCCCAATAAGAATAAACCGATATCAAAATCGTCGAAGTCCTCAGATTTATGAATAATAGCTTTTAAAAAAAATCAAAAATCGAAAAATTGCCATACTATGGTGAATAAACTTTATTGAAAACACGGCAAATATTATCTTATGGGCGTAAATGACTGAAATTGGAATGATATTATAAATATTTAAAAACAGCCGGCGGATTTTAAAAATCAGAAAAATATTCGTGAATTCACATTCTATATATATATAAGTTGTTTCAAAATTTTATACCAAAAATGCAAAGCCAGGTAGACATGAAACATAATTAAGCAGATTTCGTCTATGGTACAGAAATATAGTGTTGATGGCTGTAGGGGACGCTGCTGAATACTGCAGATGAATGTACTTTGCTGGTTTGAATGGTTATTTCTCGCACGGTTTTCGAGCAACAAACATCATTATACCAACGTGGAGCTTGCCGATATGCATTTCATGAAAGGGATTGCGTAAAGAAATGGATTGGCTGCTCAAAGGATTTAGATTGAACGATTTCCCGGTAGGATTTTGCAAGATCCCCGGTTATTTGAGCTTCATTAAGGCCTCTGTCCCTGCCAGTGAAGACATCCACGAGCTAATGCAATTCCTATGGGGAGGCATTTTTCTACTCCTTCGCATTTTCACATTTTTAAATATTTTTTTTTTTTTTTTTTTTTTTTTTTTTGCATTGGATAGCTGAGGTCCCTCTCAAGATCGTTCATTGACTACTTTTTCGGTTTTGCTCGCAAGTATTTTTTATAAAGTTAGTTTCACTTTCTGAACCGGTTATGCCTCACCTTAGGAATAGCATTAGCTCACGAGCGTTTTCGCGGGCAGGGACAGGGGCTTTAAGAGAAGTGCGCGAGTTTATCGTTTTATGCTTCTACGCATGATAAGAGCATTGTAAAGTTCCGCAAAATTCACGCAGTGTAAGAAACAGTTATTACGCATTAGCAGACTATATTTAAGTTTAAAAGCTGTTGGACGTGAACCATATCCTTGCTTAGCACTTATATATAACGTTTGTCATCAAGCTCCCCATTGGCGTAATGCAGCATGCAATTATTTAAACACAATCAAACTGATTGGTAAAGTTATCATGCGAACTGAACATTTCCAATCGAGCAACAAATTTCCCAGGTCTGGAATTAAAAAAAAATCTTGTCTTAAAAGGCAAAAAAAAAAATATCGTTTAAGCATCTGGTCTGTCATGTAGACAGCTCAACAAAATAAACCACAAGTAAAGTATCTCCATATAAATGATATACATACCAATCGTTTATATGAAGTTCTTTTACTTGCGGTTTATTATGTTCAGCTATCTAAATGACAGAGCACATGTTTTTACAAATAAGTTTATCTTAACTCGAAATGTTCGCTGGTTGTCGGCCCAGTTAGCTGAAACGATAAAATATTCGACTTTTAAGACAAAAATTTGTTTTTGATTCCAAGCCTGGGCAATTTTCTGCTCAGTTGGAAATATCCAGCTCGTATGGTAACGAAACATGTTGCTCTAAATCTGTGAGGAAATAACGATCCTAGCTAGCGAAGTGCTTTCGTCAATCAAACTTAACAGTGCCCTCTACTGTCTCAACGCTGCATTTCTGCACCCACATTCCTGTACAAAATCTGCTTATTTAGGTTCCGCCTACCTGTTTTTACATTCTTGCCTTACAAATTTGAAACACCCTGTTTTAAAACAAAAGCCAATAAAAAATTCAAAAATATGAAATTCTAGCTATATTGGATCTGCCTCTACTAGAAATAGATTCTACTGCTAACAATACCGTATGCACCCACTCGATTCACCTTATTAAAATAAATATAATTTTTAATAAAATGTAATATTCATAAACATAACTTATTTAATTTAATTGGAAAGCATTCTTTCTCGGTAATTTTGTATTTCACATTCTTTGTATCTCTTAAAACTGAATACAGTTATAAAATTTTCTCGTTTTGATTACACCCATTTTAAATTTAATTGATTATCTTATTGCATTATTATGCTGGATACAAATAAAAGAAAACTAATAATCACCTCTTTAAAAACAAACGTTACAAAGAATAGAAGCTCAAATAATATTTTTTTCAACATTTAAATTAATAGTAATTTCAAATGTAAAACTCTCGGTAATTTAGGATTGCAATTGTTTTTTTGTTTTCTATAAAACAAATGTATATACTTAAAAAGTATTCCAGTTATGCCATAAAAGAGATATTTTAAGGCATATAACAATGCAAGTCTTAAATCCAATACATTCTTGAAAATACGTTTTGGGCAGGTAATTGAAATGCATTTTCAAATGAGAAAATTAAAATGCCAAATTTTAATGAAGCAAATTATTTAAACAAATATCAAATGTACATTAAAAGTAAATTTAAACAATTCCTAATTTGAACTTTAAGATTTGTTTTTTATAATTTCTCAAAAATATTATTTCAGTTACTGTTTTATATACTAGATTTTGAAAAATGAATGAATAATTAATAAAATCTTTTGAGAGTAAAATAATTTCAATTTTGAATCTACAAAATTATTGTTTTTTCTTTAAATAGATTTAGCAATTAAATTTTCATTTTTGAATTCTAGGTACTCATTAAGTTTTTAATATTTGAAATTATTAACCAACAATTAGAACTGTTTAATAATTTGGAATAAATTTCCTAAATACTTTACAAGAAAAATTATTTTTATTATTTATTTTTGGATGATTTGCCTAAAGTTTTCAGTAGCACGAATTTGATAAACAAGATACGCATAAAATATTATTTACATTATAAGCAACAACAATGAGATGTTTTAAAGTATTTATAAAACACTTGACATATTAATTTTGCTTTTGTCAGGACAATTAATTATTATCACTTTGTACATTTTTTAATACTTTTTTCTGTTTGGAAAAGTGGTATTTTTAGTACATACGAAATAATTTTGACCCTTTAAGAACACCTATTTAAAGTTTAAATTCTCGTATCTGTTTTTTTTTCAAGTTAAAAATGTGGATATAATTAATTATTCAAAATCTCACAATCACAAAAGTTTGTAGTAATTAAGAAAATTAGTGGGAAATTATGGCCACTATATTTTCACTTTATATTTCCCTATACACATTTGTTTGGGTAATTGTGACCATAAAAATTCCGAACCAACAAAATCATTTATGAAAAATTTTGGTAGATTTTGTTTAAAATTGCTTTCGAATATCAAAATTGCTTCACACTAGTGATAAAAGAATATTTAAAATGAAATCTACATTATAAGGTCAATATCTACACATGAAACAAAATTTTACCGTTCACAGTTTTCTAAAATATGGAGGTGGTCAAATTTAACCCTTGGTCATGATGACTGACCCTATTTTTTCATATTCTTATATGTTTTTTTTTCTTTGTTGTTTTATCTTATTTTATTTTAATAACGAATAAAATTTTTGCTTTTAACTGATACAAATAACAACTGTCCGATTGATGATTTTTTTTCTATGTCATAGTTACGGATTTACACTAAAATGAGACAGGTATAGATTCTATCACTTTTTTCATATAATAACCATGGAATGAAAGCTATATTTTGAAAAGAAATGAAAACGAAAAAAAAATTATATTTCCTTTTCCAATTAAGAAGAAAGTATGATTTTAACATCATTTTAAGCAGGAAAAAAAAAAAACATAATTTTTTAACGTAATATTTTTTTTCTGCAGAAAATCGGAAGATTTTTGTGTTCCGGACCTCCTTAAAGTATATGTTAAAGTTTATAAAAATAGTTTATTTTCCTTCTTTTCATTACCGAATTTCATATATATAACATATGCAATTATAGTATTTAAAAAATCAATGTATACTTTATGATTATTTTTACTTGGGTTTTGTCTACCGACCTCAAAAATAATAATTATACGCATTTATTTTTCCCTTTTTAAAGTCAGATTGTAGAGATTGGATATAAAGAAGAAAACCAACTTGAATCTATCAACAACAACAAAAGCAGAAATCAGTTTCATTAATACAAATATATTTTTAAAAATTAAACGATTTAAAATGTATTTTAGCATAATTTTTTTTTAGAAATATGTATGAAGAAAATTACCTAAGCTGGTTTAAACAGCATGAAATATTTTTGTTAAAGAAAATTGTAATAAGATGCTTTGGATAATAATAAAAAATCCTAATTTAAAAAAGTCAAGATATTTTTTTTTCAGCTACAAAAAAAAAAAAAAAAAAAAAAAAAAAAAAAAAAAACACTAAAAAACATATAGAAAGTTTATTTAAATTTGAAAATGCATAAACAGAATTTAAATAGTAAGCAGCTTAGCTTAACAGACAACGCAGAAATAATAGCTAAAAACAGTAAAAAATAAAAAGGTTCTATGTGTAATCAGCAAATAGTGTACTTTCGTAACCCAATTTTTCCTTTCTGTAAGTATGTAAGAAAATCTGCATTTGATAGCAAAGCAATGTGAATCATCAACATGTCCTCTTTATCATATTAAAGTAGTAAATGAAAACCAAACTTCCTCCATTCCTTCAATAATTCATAGAATTCATTGAAATAAAAATAATTTATGAATACATTTTATTATATTCTTTAAATAATATTTATTCATAAAAATCTCCTTACAAGAAAAAATTTCCGAACTGATTGAAATTGTGTCAGTTCCAGGAATGGGACCTATGAGTTCTGTCTTAATATGTCTTCCGCGTAGAAAATAACAATATTCCTTGTCAAAATTATTATGCACTCTGCGATTTTACATGAACAAAAAACGAGTTGGAAATTGCGTAGAATGAAGCAAAAAGATGTAGGGCTATATCTCTTTATCCATTAATTAGCGTCAACATAGAGTACATACTATGGCACGTACTACTATATTTGGTTACAATCCCTCTTTTTCTGAAAGGGGGGGATAACGGATTTTGATCTTATTCTACCGGCGATCTCTTTCAGAATTTTCAAGCTATGTTTTTGAGACTTTTACAAAGGTTGCTCTATACATTATCCAAACACAATTACACAATATCCAAATGAAATTTTGATAGCGCTTACACATGCGCAATGAAAAACTATTTAGTAAACCTGCTCATTTTTCATACAATTTTTATTATTTTTTAATTCTGATTACATGGAATAATGTATAATATTTTTATCATATTTTTAAAAAAAGAAAATTATTTTATATTATGAACTCTGCAAATTATAAGCAAAACATTTGCAATTGTTTTAAAAAAACCTTTATTTCTCGACGAGTATACACGCTATCCCCATAAAAATTAACACAGTTTATCGCAATAAGCCATTTAATTATAATCTATAATTTGAAATCTTTTACTACATTAATTTTGATAGGGTTATCCATAAGATATTCGTTCTTTTTCAATTTGTTGACGGTCCCCTATGGAGTTTCGGGGAAAAATCTGAACCTGAAAAATCTGAAATGTATGACCTGTGTGAAATGTATGACCGATTTTGAAAACATGGAAAAATATTTGTGTTCCGAGTTCTGGGAACATCAGCGTATATATTGTCTGATGGGACATTGAAAACAGAATTGTTTATTTTAGATTAAAACAAACTTCTCATCCTTGTCTAGGAGTTAAAATTCGAGCAGTTATTCAATAGATATCAGGTTTAAAGTTTCGACGTGTCCCTGAAATATTGGAGGAAATTAGTAAGTAGACACAAGTCGGAAATTGCTCATCAAGCGTAGCAAATGATGTTCGTTCGCACTATAACGATGTTAAAAAATATAGAGAACTTGGTGTAAGCGTATACAGTATTTCGAATATGCTATTGTAGCCGGAATCTTTTGTGCGTCCTTGTAAATACTATGTTTTCAATTGTACAGGAAGTTACTTGTTATAATCTTCAGTAACGTACATCAATTTAATAAAATATTACATAGTTTAATGCAATAAAAACGTGCCCCCAAACAATATTTCTCCCATACCATTATGTAATATAATACATTAATGTGGCCCTGTAAATGAATAACAAACATTTTTTGCACCACAGATTGTGCAGAAAGTATATTATAGTATATACTTCATAGGTTCATATCGATTTTATTATATTTGAAAGATCGTAATATCATTAAAATATACTTGAATCTTTTTTCTCTATTGACTGGAATGTAACGGCATGCTTTCGATTGTCCCTGTAATTGAACTATACATCCAACTGTCATAAAATCTGAAATGGTTTGACACAATTATGTAACAATTATATATATTAAATTTAAAACAATTCGGTACGTTAGTTTTTGCATTGTTACATGTCGGCAGAAGGATGGACTAAACGACAACTATAGGTGCTACGTATTTACATAATTATAAACTCACCTAAAAAATCTTCAACAACTCATGTGACAATCTAACTTCTATCTGTTTTATAGTTCTCTTCTTTTACTAATTTTACACCAACGTTATTGGTAGACCAGCTTAAGCTTTGCCATTATAAATATTTCATTTGTTTTCACTTGAAAATAGCTCAATGTCAATGAAAAGGCATAAGAAAAAAGAAGTATTGACGTTGATAAAAAAATATCTATAGCAAAATTGTTTTAAGAATTATAATTTTTTTAACCACAGAAACAAATAAGACCTCTAAATTGAATTACTTCCAAAATATATTGAACCTACTCAAAAAACTATTTCTAGAAAGAAAATGATTTAAAGTTTCTACTTACATAAAAATACGTTTAAATGTGATTTTCTAGCTATCGTTCGAAATAAAGCACAAAAGCGTCAATATAATAGTGAAGTTAAATAAAGCTAAATAAGTAAAACATTATTAATCAAACAATATCAAATCTTGCAGTATCAAACAATATTTAATGCTGACACTAAAATAAATCAAATAATTTCTTTGGAAAAAAACCCTTACAATCATTGACGCTTTAACTCATATCTGATTATAGGGGTTCAAAGGTCTTTCCTTAATTAACTTTACCTCAATGTCAGTGATGGATCAGCTTCACCTTTGCCATTGTAAGTATATCATTTCTTTTCACTTGAAAATAGCGCAATGTCGATGGAAAAACCTAAGAAAAAAGAAGTATTGACGTTGATAAAGAAATATCTGTAGTGAAATTACACATATTTAAATGGTTTAACAATTATAAATTTTTGGGTAAACTGAGTTTTAACCCATTTCTTGGCGCGACTGAGTTTTAAGCCCCTTCTTGGCGCGCTTCCAAAATATCGCCACGTTGGCGTGCTTTTGCGTTTTGTCTCCCGGAACGGGATTTAAGTCCAGGAGACACTACGCAATACAAAGCTTTTAAAAGAAAAAAATTCTTTCTCATGGGGCTCCGCCCCCCCTGAAACCCCCGGCTATAAATTTCCTTAAAACATGTATAACATCAAAACATGCAGAACAATTCCGTTCAAGAAGCAAAGAAATTTTGTACATACCTTCTTTTAAAAACAAAACCAGCCTTTTTTTAAATAAAAAAGAAATTAATAATGGATTTTCTAAAGAAATATACTAAGCTTTAAAGTCGAATGTTTTCCTTTTATATTTAATATAAAACTAAATAACATTAAGATTCAAAACATCTAAAATACTAAAGCAAGGCCTAAAACACTTACTTTTAACTACAAAGCAGGGTCTCTACATTCAAAAAACAAAAGAAATGTAGAAAATACTTCCTTTTAAATACAAACCAAAGGTTTCTAATTAAAAAAATCACTCGTATATTCCCCCCAAAAAAGTTTACTCACTCGATGTTACTCTTTGAAATCCAACGGCCTCTAATGAGACACAAGAAATTTAGTTAATTTCAAGGCGCGGGACTTCAAACTTTTAAATGTTTCTCCTTTCTTGTCCAATAAGAAAGCTAAAAAAGAAAGAACGAACAGAGCATGCGCAAGCTCCGGCAAACGAAGGAGAGAAAAATCGCTTTTTTGCTCTGAGGGTTGCCGAGAAGAGCGATAGCTAAAAGTAAAGATAAGCAAGGCGCGGCGTAATTATCGCGCGGTAGAAAACACGTCGCCAAGAAGTGGGTTAAAACTCAGTTTACCCGCGTTTTTTTTGACGCGCGATGACTGCGCCATGTCTTGCTTTCTTTTCCGTTTAGGTGCTGCTCTTCTTGGCAACCCTCGGAGAGATTTCGCTTCTCATCTTGCGCATGCTCCGTTCGTTCTTTCTTTTCTAGTTTTCTTATTGGACGAGAGAGGAGAAACATTTAAAAGTTTGAGGTCTCGCGCCTTGAAGTTAATTAAATATCTTGTGTCTCATTAGAGGCCGTTGGATTTCGAAGAGTGTAACATCGAGTGAGTAAATTTTTTGTGGGCAATATACGAGTGATTTTTTTTAATTAGAAACTTTTGTTTTGTATTTATATTGTTTATTGAATGCAGAGACCGTGCTTTGTATTTAAAAGTAAGTGTTTTAGGCCTTTCTTTAGTACTTTAGATGTTTTGAATCTTAATGTTATTTAGTTTCATATTATATGTAAAAGAAAAACATTATTTGACTTCAATGCTTAGTATATTTCTTTAGAAAATCTATTATTGATTTCTTTTTTTATTTAAAAAAAAAGGCTGGTTTTGTTTTTAAAAGAAGGTATGTCTTTTGCGTAGTGTCTCCTGGACTTAAATCCCGCTCCGGGAGACAAAACGCAAAAGCGCGCCAATGTGGCGATATTTTGGAAGCGCGCCAAGAAGGGGGTTAAAACGCAGTCGCGCAAAATTTTTTAACAACAACAACAAATAAGACCTCTAAATTGAATTACTTCCAAAATATATTGAACCTACTTCAAAAACTATTTCGTGAAAGAAAATAATTTAGAGTTTCTGCTAACATAAATATATATTAAAATGCAATTTTCTAGCTACCATTCGAAACAAAGCACAAAATGTCAATGTAAGAATGATGTTAAATAAAGCCAAATAAGTGAAAGAAAAAAAATACTCGACAAATCATTGGCACTCTTATTACCATTTAGTTCAGGGTTCAAAGTTCTTTCTTTAATTAACTTTATGTCAATATCAGTGATAGACCAGCTTAACCTTTGCCATTGTAAGTATATCATATTTTTCACTTGAGAATGGCTCAGTGTCGATGGAAAGACAGAGGAAAAAAGAAGTACTGACGTTGAGAGAAAAGTATATAAAGTGAAATTGCACATATTTTAACGTTTTAATAACTTTAATTTTTTTTAACAACAACGAGTCCCCCATTGCTTGAATTACTTCTGAAATGTACTGAACTTTCTTAAACTATTTCTGAACTACAACTGAACTTAAAACTGTTTCTAGATAGGAAATAATTTAGAGTGGTTTCTAACATGAAAATACGTTTAAATGCAATTTTCTAGCTATCGTTAAAAAAAAAAAAAAAAAAAAAAAAAAAAAAGCTCAAAACGTCAATATAAAAGTGATGTTAAATAAAGCCAAGTAAGTGAAAGGAAAAAATCCTCGACAAATCATTGGCACTCTAACTTCTATCTAATTCAGGATTCAAAGTTCTTTATTTAATTAACATTATGTCAACGTCAGTGATGGACCACCTCCACCTTTGCCATTGTAAGTATGTCATTTGTTTTTACTTGAAAACGGCTCAGTGTTGATGAAAATATATTAAAAAAAAATATTACTGCTGATATAGAAAATAAATATGTGTAGTGAAATCGCACATATTTTAATATTTTTAATAATTATACCTTTTTTTTAACAACAACAAATAAGAGCTCTATTAATTGAATTACTTCCAAAATGTACTGAACTTACTTTTAAAAAAATATTTCAAAAAAGAAAATAATTTATAGTTTCTGCTAGCATAAACATTACATTTAACTGTATTTTTCTATGTATTGTTCGAAATAAAGCACAAAACGTCAACATAATAGTGACGTTAAATGAAGACAAATAAATTATATAAAAAATCCTCAACAAATCATTCGCACTGTAACTTCTATCAGATTCAAGGTTCAAAGTTCTTTCTTTAATTAACTTTAGGTCGACGTCAGGGATGGACCAGCTTCACCTTTGCCATTGTAAGTATCCCATTTGTTTTCACATGAAAACGGCACAGTGCCGATGAAAAGACATTAAAAAAGAATTATTAACGTTTATAGAAAAAAAACTATGCGTAGTGAAATCGCACATTATTTTAATGTTTTAATAATTATATTTTTTTAACATCAATAACAAAGAGCTCCATTGCTTGAATTACTCCCAAAATGTACTGAACTTACTTTAAAAAAAAATATTTCTAGGAAGAAAATATTTTATATTTTCTGAAAACATAAAAATTACATCTAACTGTAATTTTCTATGTATTGTTCGAAATAAAGCACAAAACGTCAATATAATAGTGACAATAAATGAAGGCAAATAAATATTTTTAAAAAAATCATCAACAAATCATCAGCACTGTAACTTCTATCAGTTCAGGGCTCAAAGTTCTTTCTTTAATTAACTTTACGTCAACGTCAGGGATGAACCAGCTTCACCTTTGCCATTGTAAGTATCTCATTTGTTATCAGCTGAAAACTGCTTGGTGTTAATGAAAAGACACAAGAAAAAGAAAGTATTGACGCTGATAAAATATAATATGTATAGAGAAAATGCACATATTTTGATATTTTAATAAACTTTTTAACACAACGGCAAATAAGATACCTATTATATGAATTACCTCCAAAATGTATTGAATTTACTTTAAAAACTATTGCTAGAAAGAAAATAATTTTGAGTCTCCGCTAAGATAAAAACACGTTTAAATTTAATTTTCTAGCTATCGTTAAAAACAAAGCACATAACGTCTATATAATAGTGACGTTAAATAAAACCAAAACGCTTTTAAAAAATCTCGACAAATTATTGGCAATTTAACTTTTATCTGATTCAGAATTCAAAGTTAATTTTATATCAAAGTCAGTAATGGACCAGCTTCACCTTTGTCATTGTAAATATCCATCGCCTGACGGTCCAAAAAAAATGTTTTAATAATTATAAAATTTATAAAATCAATAAAAAAACGAGAGTTTTATCGCTTGATTTTACAATATATTCAGAAATATGCGTACAAATAAGCGTACGAATTCCTCCACTGTAAAAATATTGTTCTTGAAGTTCTTCGAGTGTTCCGCAGAAATATTGGTTAAATTTATACGTTTTTATTGGGTAAATTTAGATTTTTTTAAAATGATTTTTAACATCATATAAGCGTTTAACCCTCTGAGCTTGTTGCAAGTGGGTAAAATTGTAATATCTTTTTCTCTGCATTTGTTTTTAAATGCTCAGAAATAATGATTTTTTTCAACATTATAAAAAAAAAACTTAATTACAGTTATGAATCTAATCTTTGACAGCATTTATCATTCTAAAATGTATTGAAAATTCATTAAATCTATAGAACTATATTATATTTAATATTACTTATATTGCAATGGAACCTAGAGTTTTGTGAACGGAATATTACGTTCTAGACATTTAGAGTGTAGGTTAAAACATTGCTTTTTTGGTTTTCCACAAAACAATTCTAAATAACCTGTAAAAAAGGTATTTTTGAAAAATATATTCCGACATACAATTTAATTAATTTTCCAATAAACTATCAGCAGTTAAATTACGTTTGAAATAATTCCATCTTGTGCTGCTGTGCAGTCTTTCAACCACCTGTGAGCGAAAAATGCCAAGCAGGGTATTGTCCTCGTAGCTTAAATGGTAGAGCACTTGCAGTGCTATTTCAAGGGTTCTGGGTTCGATCTCCGGTTTGGACTTTTTCACCCTGTTGATTCTACTTTTAGTTAGTTTACGTGATAAATCACGCATTAAATATGTCTCAATATATTTACGCGATGTTCAAAATTATTTGTCACTATACTTTTCATTAAAACGTTTTAATTTATTCATTTACTGCAAACACAGGCCTATTTAGAATGGCACCGTCTCCAGTTCTACATTACGAATATAAACACTAAGCAAATTAACTTTTTCCATTAAAATTGCTTTGTTTTAAATTTTATTAAAGATGTCCTAAACTTCATTCCAGAAGTAATTTTGCCCCACCAGTGGCCGAGAGGTTCTGACCTCTCAACTGGTAGACGGCAGGTGCTGGGTTCGAACCCAATCGCGGTCGTCGGCCTAACCGTTCGGAGTTTTCGTGGTTTTCTTCGAACCTTGCGTAAATTCGGGTTAGATTCCCTTAGAAAGACCTCCACGAAAAGCACTCCCTCTCTGGGCCTTTATCCCTAGCGTAGATAATCGGCCGACAAAAATACACCACACCACACCAGAAGTAATTTTAACAGAAAACACAGATTTATAATTACAAATTGTAAATTGTTTATTAATTCATAAAGCATACAGTATAGGATTATGCATTGAATAGTACATTGGCTACACCGAGATTTTACTTGCACATGTGCACTCTTTTATTGAAATTTTCCTTGTTCGTTTTCCACAAATGAGGCTAAAATTCATCCAGACTATGTTCATCTTCCTTTAAAGTGTAGGTGGTCGTGGGTCTACTAGTATAAAATTTAGACAAAAAAAAAAGCCCAAACAAGACTGTTTGTTTTATGTTAAATCGCATTATTTTAGCTGCCAATTCTGATCACCATAACGGTTAATTACATGACCGTAAAATAACTCTTGCTGAGTTCACTGTTAAAATTAAATCTGTGAATTCACGGTAAAATTGGCATCAAAGTTGCCAAGCTTTCTCTTTCCCGCTAGTAGATTTTCTTTCCTTAAGAGGGGGAATGCCCTTCATGGGGTATTTCTTTAAGGAAACCTAACCCGAATTTATTCAAGGAAATCCAAAGTTCGAAGAAAACTACGGAAAGGCCGACTCCCAACGGTTAGGCCGGCGGCCGTGATAGGGTTCGAACCCAGCACTTGCCATCTACATGTTGCGAGGTCAGAACCTCTCGACCATTGGCGCGGCGGAAATAGAAGAAGAAAATACTCCGTAATTTTCCATCTTTCGAATAGTTTAGAAGCCCCTATATTTATTGACCGAGAAAAAAAGTAATGTCGTGGGAGTAATTCGAACTCACGATCTTTAGACTTGGAGCCAAATATTCTAGCTATCACACCATAGGGTCCTCAAATGTAAGTGATTCGAAAGGCAAATACTGGATTGTACAGTGTGTTTATATTTTTATATTATAATTTTATCGATGCTGTTATAATTCTTGCAAATTTTAATTAAAAAGGCTAATTTCTTATTATGATTTCCTTATGGTTAATGAATAATTATAATATGACTTGATTAAATAGTTTATTAGGGAAATTTTCTTTGCTCAATGATTGGTTAAAATATGGTCTGGTTAATTTGTTGTTCATAAAGTTGTTGGTATCAGTACAGTTGTACATCAGCAGCGTGATACAAATCTTACAAAACAGCGAAGAATCCTCACTAAAAATAATTTTAAGATTATCTGAAGAAATCGTCACTTTCTTCAGAAATTTTACAGAAATTTGAAGAAACTTGTCGGATTTAGATGTATTTTTAAAATATCTGCAGCATTTTTTAAGATATTCTTTAAAATATCTGCAGAATGGGCCAAATACCGACCGATTTCCCACAAATTTTTGGGCCAAATACCTACAGTTTTTCTACAGATTTTTTTTTTTTTTACTGGGGAATTTTTTCATTGAATTATTTCATTTCTGTGCAACAACATGTCAGTTTTATAAAGATTCAAAATTAATTTACGATAGATAGCGAAGTATCTCCGTTTTTAGGTGCGTTCGTAATTATGTAAATACGTAGCACCTATAGTTGTCGTTCAGTCCGTCCGTCTGTCCGCATATAACAACGCAAAAACTATCCAACCGAATCTTTTAAAATTTAACATATATAATTATTACATAATTTTGTCGAGTCATTTCAAATTTTATGAGAATCGGATGGATAGATCAATTACAGGGACGATCAAAATTACTCCGTTACATTACGGTCAATGGGGAAAAATGTTGCAAATGCATTTTAATCGTTTGAAATTTAAATTACATACTTACTACATAATTTTGTCAAGTCATTTCAATTTTTTTGAAAATAGGATGCATAGATCAAATATAGGGACAATCAAAAGTACTCCGTTACATTGCAGTCAATGGAAATAAAGTTTCAAATGCATTTTAATAATATTACACTCATTCGAACATAATAATATTGATATGCATCATAAAGTACATATTATAATATAGATTTTGCATAATCTAATGTGCAAAGAACTTTTGTTATATTGATTTACAAGGCCACACAAAAGTATTCCATTACATAATGAGTATAGAGAGAACATTGTTTGTTGCGCATTTTAATTGTAATTAATTGTAATATGCAGGAAGTAACTTCTTTTGCACCTCAGCAACGTATATCACATTCATAAAATGTGAAATAGTTTATTATAATTAAAACGCGCCCCAAACAATGTTTCCCCGTATACTATTATGTAGTGGAATACTTTTATGTGGCCCTGTAGTTTAATAATAAATAATCTTTACATCACAAATTGCACAATATATATATTTTAATATATATTTACTTCATAGGTTCATGTCAATTCTATTATATTGAAAAGAGTTTAACATCATCAAAATGTACTTGAAACTATTTTTTCCTATTGATCGTAATGCAGTAGAATACTTTTGAGTGCCTTCTATTTAAGCTATACATCTGATTTTCCTAAAATTTAAAATGACTCGTCAAAATTACACTAACATTATATATTTTAAATTTCGAGTGATTTGGTTGAACAGTTTTTTGCTTTGTTGTATGCGGGCAGACAGACAGATGGATGGACAGACACAACGAAATATCTAGGTGCTAGCTATTTATAAAATTACGGACGCACCTAAAATTACTCAGACCTTGATGCAATAGTACACAATATTAAGGATACAGTATAGAAGCCAAAATATTTTGTGTGCCACTGTAAATACTATCTGCTTTCTTTTATACAAGAAGTAACTTGTAGTATTCCTCAGCAACGCATATCAATCTCATAGTATGTTAAATAGTTAATTATAATTAAAACGCTCACAAAACAATGTTCTCTCTATACCATTATGTAATGGAATACTTTTGTGTGGCCTTGTAAATCAATAAAAAATGTTCTTTGCACCACAGATTTTGCTGAATGTATATTATAATATATATTTCTTAGATGCATATCAATTTTATTATGTTCGAATGAGTGTAACACCATTAACCCGGGAGTATACGCGCCGGGTCTTTTTGACCTGGAGTGCGTATGATTTTTGCAATTGTAACCACTTATCTTTTAAAAGTAATCTTCAACTTATTTTATCGCAAAATTTGTAAGGATTTTCTCCGCCTAAATAAAATAACGGTTATTATTTGATTTTATTGGTGACAAAGTTAAAACCATTTGTACCCTGTGTAAGCGCGTGTTCTCCCGGGTTAAAATGCATTTGAAAATTTTTTCCTCATTGACCGCAATGTAACAAAATGCTTTTGATTGTCCCTGTAATTGATCTATGCATCTTAATTTCATAAAATTTGAAATGATGCGACAAAATTTTGCAATAATTATGTATTTTAAATTTCAATTGATTCGGTTGAGTAGTTTTTGCGCTGTTATATGCGAACGGGCTGAACGACAACTATATGTGCTACGTAATTACATAATTACGAACTCATCTAACAACATTTTCGGTATTTAAATAGTGGTATCCAAAAAATCAAAGACTTGACAGCTCTTCTCGTGCTGTAATTGAATTATTTTTCGGTCCGTATGGCAATATGGCGTCGTCTTTTTGAAACTGCATGTCGTCCACGACTCTATCTTTCATCTTAACACGCAAATGACGCAAAATTATAATCTTGCATGAAATTTGAGACACCTAAATAAACTTATAGGACATTTACCCAATGTATTATTCCGTACATCCCTACACTGTACAGATCTTTACAGATCCATAAGTAATTTACAATGTTCAATTATTAAACCTTTCTATCATAATTACGTGAATTTTGCGATACTCTGCATTTCGGCAAACACAGAAAGTATATTTAAAAATAGAAATTATAAATATAAATAACATTTATACGCTAATCTTTTTTTACAATGATTACCAATAATACTATGTATCATAAAAATAGTAGATATACGATGAATTATTTTGAATTTATCATGAATTTATCAATGAGCTCATAATAGGCATATTGTATACACTATCTTCATATAAAGGCCCAACATTCTACATCAAAAATCGAATTAAACGAATTTTAAACGCATAATACTGTAAATTTTATGTAATGAAAAATCAACCACATTATCATCTGATTTTCTTTGGAGTAGGATCATAAAAAAACTGGATAGAAGTGCCACCTGTTGAGTAATTTAATCTAAAAAATTAAGAATAGTAATATATATCAGGGACTAACTGAATTTAAAGTTTGAGGAAAATTCGTGCATTAACTTTTTTTTTAACTTTTCCTTTTTCATAAACCGTAGTTTCAATGTAACTAGTCGGATGTAGCAATCCCAAAATTTTCTTCTATCTCATACACGGTAGCGCTTCTAGAAAAATTAAATATAGCAGCGTCACTGGTTAGATTATTTACATCAAAATTGAATCTGCAACAACTTATTTCAAGTTCTAACTGAATCTGAAATATGATTAAAAATTGTGTATTAATATTTCAGAGAGAATTTTCGCAGAAATCATAAAAAAACTCGATAGAAGTGCCACCTGTTGAGTAATTTAATCTAAAAAATTAAGAATAGTAATATATATCAGGGTCTAACTGAATTTAAAGTTTGAGAAAAATGCGTGCATTAATTCCTGAGATACAGCTATTGCGATAAAAATGAATAATGCCGCATAGTAGCGTAACCTGTTGAGCAATTTACTCTAAAAACTAAAAAATACTAATTTATATCAGGCACCAACTGAATCTGACATTTGATGAAAATTCATGCATTAGTTCCTGAGATAGAGCTATATCAATAATCATGAATCATACCGCACAGCAACGCCATTTGTTGTACGGCTTTCACCAAAACATAATCAGAAGCTTTTTATATTAAGGATTAACGGAATCTGAATTTTTTTGGAAATCCGTACATTAGTTCTTGAGATATAGCTATCGTAGAAAGCCTGAATAAGGCAGCATAGTAGTGCCACCTGTCTAGTGATATACACCAAAAACTAATCAGATTAACTTTGTATTAATGTCTAACTGAATATAATGTTTTGCGAAATTTCGTACATTAGTTCTTGAGACAGAGCTTCCACAAAATTTATATCACATACAGACAGAGTGACTGACAGAGAGACCGACAGACTTAGAGACGGACACTTTACAAAATATGTTTTGACCCTTAAAACGTGTAAATCCGTTGAAAATCGGAATTCGAAAATTTTAACTAATCCAATACTTTCTTCTTGTAAAGCTAGAAAAAAGTAAAAAGCTAAATATTAAAAAGTTTAGCTCTATATAAAATATTATCTTACATATTTCTTTGATGTTTTCACGAAAGTAAATTTTATTCAAAAGCAAATCAAATATAACCTGAAAACGTTGATAAAAAAACAACTTGAGTTTTGTTATTTTTGGTTCAATTCACAGATTCATATGAAAACTATGAACCGTTTCTTATTTTGTTTTTTCTTTTTCATAAACTCTAAGAATCTTTTTTTAATTTTTCAAATCCTTTTGAGCTGAAAGAAAAAACAAATAAGTAATCTGAAAACGCCCAAAGATAGAGCTTTGGCAGATAAAAGCATTTTCTTTGCGAAAAGTTATGAAGCTTCTGCTACAATGGTTTAAAAAAAAGAATAAATCAAATATTGATTTTTATTAAAAAGTTCCAGTTTCAAAATATTGATAATTTTATTTTTATATTTGAGTTTTAAGTCTTTAAAAACTGTTTTCTGATTATTTATCTCATTTAATCATCGTTTGGTGCATGAAAAGAAATGATAGAATTTGTCTTTTTTTAGTAGATTGATAAATTGATTAACATTGACATTAAGCAAGAAATGTAGGAATGAGTTTTTATAAAAAAAATATTTTCTGGTAACATATTGCTTAAACCAGGGTTCATAAATATCATATTTTTGAAAATATAAAAATTTTTCGATAATTTGATATATGTTCGATATTTTCCATATATACATATTGCCAGATTACAGCTGATAAGAAATGTTTTCAAGCATAATATAAATTAGAACAAATACAATACTTTCTTCTTGTAAGGATAGAAGAAAATAAATGCTAGATATTAAAAAAATATAGCCTTATATTTATTATCTTACATATTTATTTGATGTTTTCACGAAAGTAAATTTCTATTGAAAAACGTACAAAATCAAATCAAATATAACCTGTAAACGTTGAAAAAAAATTACAGCTTGAGTTTTGTTATTTTTTCTTCAATTCGCAGATTTAAATGAAAACTATCAGCCATTACTTACTTTTTTCTTTTTGATACATTCTAAGAATCTTTTTTTAAAGTTTCTAATCTTTTCGAGTTGAAAGGAAAAAAAATCTGATATCGCCCAAAGTTAGAGTTTTGATAGATAAAAGGATTTTCTTTCCGAAAAGTTATCAAGCTTCTGCTACAATGGTTTAAAAAAAATCAAATATTGGTTTTATTATCAAAAGTTCCAGTTTCAAATTATTGATAAGTTTGTTTTTGTATTTGAGTTTTGAGTATTTAAAAAACTGTTTTCCGATTATTTGTTCCATTTAATTACCGTTTAGTGTATGAAAAGAAATTGTTGAATTTCTCTTTTTTGGTATACTGACAAATTGATTAACGTCGACATTAAGCAAAAAATGCAGCAATAACTTTTTATAAAAAATATTTTATGGTAACTTACAATTGAAACATACATAAATACAATTCAGAACAAAAAATAGCATTCAAAGATTATATTAAAAATTTTTGGAATTGAGATAATCATGAAAAATATTGCATAGTAACGCTACCAGTTGTGCGGCTTATACTAAAACGTAATCAGAACTATAATATATATAGAACACACGGAACCTGAAGTTTTATGAAAATCTGTCAATTAGTTCTTGAGATAAAGCTATTCTGGAAATCGTGAAAAAGGCAGCGCTAACTGTTGTTTAGCGATATAAAACAAAAACTATGCAGATTCAGTTAATGTCAAGGTCTAACTGAATCTAAAGTTTTGTGAATTTCCGTGCATTAGTTCTGGAGATAGAATGCCCACAAAATTTATGCCACATATATGTATACAGACAGACACAGAAACGGTCAGACTAATTCAGAGACAGACATTTTGTAAAAACATATTTTTCAGAATTTCTGACCCCTAAAATGTGTAAATCTGTCAAAAATCGGAATTCCAAAATTTTACCGAAACGAATACTTTCTTCGTGTAAAGATACAAGAAAGTAAATACTAAATATTTAAAAAATACAGTCTTATATTTATTATCTTATATATTTCTTTGATGATTTCACGAAAGTAAAATTTCTATTGAAAAGCATACAAAATCAAATCAAATAACTTGAAAAACTGTTGATAAAAATACAGTTTGAGTTTTGTTATTTTTGGTTCAATTCACAGATTTATATGAAAACTATCAGCCTTTTCTTTGTTTATTTTCTTTTTCATAAACTCAAGGAATCTTTTTTTAAAGTTTTAAATCCTTTTGAGTTGAAAGAAAGAATAAATAAATAATCTGAAAAAGCCCAAAATTAGAGCTTTGATAGATAAAAGAATTTTCTATGCGAAAAGTTATCAAGCTTCTGCTACAATGGTTTAAAAAAATATATCAGATATAGATTTTTATAGTTCCAATTTCCAATTATTGATAATTTTGTTTTTATATTTGAGTTTTGAGTATTTAAAAAACTGTTTTCCGATTACTTGTTCTGTATAATAATCGTTTAGTGCATGAAAAGAAATTATTGAATTTGTCTGTTTTTAGTAGACTGACAAATTCATTAACATTGACATTAAGCAAGAAATGTGGCAATAGGTTATCATTAAAAGTTATTTTCTGGTGACATAGTGTTTAGACGAAGGCTCATAAATATCATACTTTTGAAAATATCAAAAATATTGGATATTTTGATATAAGTTCGATATTTTCGATATATATATATATATAGATATATACATTGCCATATTACTGATGATAAGAAATATTTTCGAGCATAATATAAATTAGAATGAATGCAAAACTTTCTTCTTGTAATGATTGAAGAAAGTAAAAGCTAAATATTAAAAAATATATAGCCTTTTATTTATTATCTTATATATTTCTTTGATGATTTCCCGAAAGTAAAATTTCTATTGAAAAGCATATAAAATCAAATCAAATATAACCTGAAAACGTTGATAAAAATACAGCTTGAGTTTTGTTACTTTTGATCCAATTCACAGATTTATATGAAAACTGTAAGCCGTTTGTTATTTTTTTCTTTTTCATAAACTCTAAGAATCTTTTTTTAAAGTTTAGAATCCTTTTTGAGTTGAAAGAAAAAATAAATAAATAATCTGAAAACGCCCCAAGTTAGAGCGTTGATAGATGAAAGAATATACTTTGCGAAAAGTTATCAAGCTTCTGCTACAATGTTTTAAAAAAAAAAGGATAAATCAAATATTGATTTTTATTAAAAGATCCAGTTTCAAATTATTGATAATTTTGTTTCTATATTTAAGTTTTGAGTATTTAAAAAACTGTCTTCCGATAATTTGTTCCGTATAATCATCGTTTTAGTGTATGAAAAGGAATTATTGAATTTGGCTTTATTTAGTAAACTGACAAATTGATTAACATCGACATTAAGCAAGAAATGCAGCCATAATTTTTTATAAAAAATATTTTCTGGTGACATACAGTCGAAGCATATATAAATACAATTCAGAACAAAAAATAGTATTAAAAGATTATGTTAAAAATTTTTGGAATTGCAATTATCATGAAAAACCCCGCATAGTAGCTCCGCCAGTTGTGCGATTTTACACCAAAACGTGATCAGAACCATAATATGTCAAAGCCAAACGGAATCTGAAGTTTCTTTAAAATCTGTCTGTTAGTTCTTGTGATACAGGTATTGTGGAAATCGTAACAAAGGCAGAGTAGCAGCGCTAACTGTTGCTTAGCGATATACACCAAAAACTAAGCAGGTCCAGCTTATATCAATGTCTAACTGAATCTAAAGTTTTGTGAAATTCCGTGCATCACTTCTTGAGGTAGAACGCCTACAAAATTTATGCCATATGCATGAAGACAGACATACAGACATATTAGACAGACACCGAAACTGTCTGACTAACTCAGAGACAGACATTTCGCAAAAACATGTTTTTCGCAATTTTTGACCTTTAAAATGTGTAAATGAATGAAATACCGGAATTCTAAAATTTTGACGAATCCAGTACTTTTTCGTGTAAAAAAATGCTAAATAATGTAAGTAACTAATAAGGTAAGTAAATGCTAAATATAAAAAAATATAGCCTTATAAGCCTTATGTTTATTATCTTATATATTTCTTTCATGTTCTCACGAAAATAAATTTATATTGAAAAGCATACCAAATCAAATCAAAAATAACCTGAAAACGTTGATAAAAATAGAGCTTGAGCTTTGTTATTTTTGGTTCAATTCACAGATTTATATGAAAACTATGAGCCGTTACTTATCTTTTTTTTTCTTTTTCATAAACTCTAAGATTTTTTTTTTTAAAGTTTCAAATCCTTTTGAGTTGAAAGACAAAGTAAATAAATAATCTGAAAACGCCCAAAGTTAGAGCTTTGATAGGTAAAAGAATTTCCATTTCGAAAAGTTACCAAGCTTCTGCTACAATGGTTTTAAAAAAAGATAGAATATTGATTTTTATTAAAAGTTTCAGCTTCAAATTATTAATAATTTCGTTTTTATATTTGAGTTTTGAGAATTTAAAAACTGTTTACCGATTATTTGTTCCATTTAATCATCGTTTAGTGTATGGAAAGGAATTATTGAATTTCTCATTTTTTAATAAACTGACAGATTGATTAACGTCGACATTAAGCAAGAAATGTAGCAATAACTTTTTATAAAAAATATTTTATGGTGACATACAGTTGAAACACACATAAATACAATTCAGAACAAAAAATAGTGTTCAAAGATTATATTAAAATTTTTTGGAATTGCGATAACCATGAAAAATATCGCATAATAGCGCCATCAGTTGTGCGATTTACACTAAAACGTAATCACAGCCATAATATATCAAGGAAAAACGGAATCTGAAGGTTTAAGAAAATTTGTCTATTAGTTCTTGAATTACAGCTATTTTGGAAATCGTGAAAAAGGCAGCTTAGTAACGCTAACTGTTGCATAGCGATATACACCAAAAACTAAGCAGAACCAGTTTATATCAAGGTCTAACTGAATATAAAGTTTTGTGAAATTACTTGCATTAGATCTTGAGATAGAACGCCTAAAATATTTATGACACATACATGCAGACAGACAGACACATACATAAACAGACAGATACACAAACAGCCTGACTAATTCAGAGACAGACATTTTGTAAAAACCTGTATTTTTAATTTTTAACCAATTAAATGTGTAAATGTGTCAAAAACCGAAATTCTAAAACTTTCAAGAATCCAGTACTTTCTTCGTGTAAAAATATAAGAAAGTAAATACCAAATCAAATCAAATACAACCTGAATACGTTGATAAAAATACAGCTTGATTTTTGTTATTTTTGGTTCAATTCACAGATTTATACGAAAACTATGAACCGTTTACATATTTTTTTCTTTTTTATAAAATCTAAGAATCGTTTTTTTTTAATTTCATATCCTTTTGAGTTGAAAGAAAAAAAATCTCAAAATGCCCGAAGTTAGAGCTTTGATAGGTAAAAGAATTTTCGTTGTGAAAAGTTATCAAGCTTCTGCTACAATGTTTTTTTTTTTTTTTTTTTTTTTTTTTTTTTTTTTTTAAGATAAATCAAATATTGATTTTTATTAAAAGTACCAGTTTCAAATTATTGATAATTATTGATAATTGTTTTTATGTTTGAGTTTTGAGAATTTAAAAACTGTTTTCCAATTTTTTATTCCGTATAATCATCGTTTAGTGTCTGAAAATAAATCACTGAATTCGTCTTTTTTTAGTAGAGTGACATATTGATTAACATTGACATTAAGCAAGAAATGTAGCAATAAGTTTTTATAAAAAATATTTTCTGGTGACATATTGTTAAAACCGAGGTTCATACATATTATATATATGAAATATAAAACATATTATGTATTGTGATATATATTCGATACTTTCGTTTTATATACATATATCCAGATTACTGCTGATAAGAAATATTTTCAAGCATAATATAAATTCGAACGAATACAATACTTTTTTCTAGTAATGATAGAAGAATGAAAAAAGCTAAATATTAAAAATGTATAGCTCTACATTTATTATCTTACATATTTCTTTGATGTTTTTCAAGAAAGTAAATTTCTATTGAAAAACATTCCAAATCAAATCAAATATAACCTGAAAACGTTGATGAAATGCAGCTTGCGTTTTGTTATTTTTGGTTCAATTCACAGATTTAAAGGAAAACTATAAGCCTTTTCTTATTTTTTTTCTTCTTCATAAACTTTAAGAATATTTTTTTAAAGTTTCAAATCCTTTTGAGTTGAAAGAAAAAAAATAAATAATCTGAAAACGCCCAAAGTTAGAACTTAGATAGATAAAAGAATTTCCTATGCGAAAAGTGATCAAGCTTCTGCTACAATGGTTTAAAATAAAAAATAAATCAAATATTGATTTTTATAAAAAGTTCCAGTTTCAAATTATTGATAATTTTGTTTTTATATGTGACATTTGAGTATTAAAAAAATTGTTTTCCGATTATTTGTTCCGTTTAATTATCGTTTAGTGCTTGAAAAGAAATTATTGAATTTGTCTGTTTTTAGTAGACGGACAAATTGATTAACATTGACATTAAGCAAGAAATGCAGCAATAAGTATGCAGCAGTCGGTATATAAACCTTTCGCGTTGCTCTACTATTATCCCTATTATTTTTCATTGGACATTCAACAAATAAGACACTGGTTTCAAAATTAATTTTTTTCAAAAACAAAGGTAAGTAGAATTAGTGGTAAGCTGTTTGTGTATTAGTTAAGCTATAAAAATGTTTTACAGAAGTTTCAATCCGTCAATATTTTGAAAAGGTGTGTTCTGATTGCAAAGAATGCTTGACTTTCTATTTTTCTTGCTGTAGATTGCTTTCAGAGAATTAGTTTTTGGGCGTACAGTGTTACAGGTCTGTGTATACAGAGTTAATATTTTGAAATTTCGAAATTCCAAAATTTTAGTTCGAAATATTATTAAATCCTGTACACCGGAAAATTCGTTCTCTGCATCAAAAGGAATCTAAAAATTGAAAAATGTCAAGTTAAGTATTCTTTGCAATCAGAACGCAAGCTTTTCAAAATATTCACCGATAGAAATTTCTGCATAATATTTTTACAGCTTAACTAATAAAGAAAACTTTTACTACATAATTCAATCTTTGTTTTAGAGAAATTTAAATTTGTAATTAGAGTCTTATTCATTGGACACCCTGTATCAGTTACACTTAACTTATCAATTCCATTTGGGTTAAAAAGGAACAGCGTAAAATTAAAATAAGAATAGATTTTATTTATTTCCGTTTACAAATACTTTTATCTTCTCCATTCCTTGGATCCTGGGTCTTAATTCCGCGAAGAGTTATGTCGTCGGTGATAAAAAATTTTCACACGTGCTTCAGAATAAATTAATTTCTCTCTTACTTTGCCTTTGTCACATCTGCTAAAATATAATAGCTCATAACCATACCTTATGACCATAGTAGCGCCGCCTTCTAGTGATATACACCAAAAACCGATCAGATTAAGTTTGTATTTAAGTCTAACTGAATCTAATGTTTTGCGAAATTTTGTGCATTAGTTTTTCAGACATACTGACTGACAGACTAAGAGGCAGACTGACAGACAGACCGACTGACTCAGAAACAGACATTTTGTAAAAACATGTTTTGTAAAAACCCTAAAACATGTAAATCCGTCGAAAACCGGAATCGGAAAATTTTCACTAATCCAATACTTTCTTCTTGTAAAGATAGAAGAAAGTAAAAAGCTAAATATTAAATAGTTTCATATCCATTGTTGTTAAATTTTTTTTACCTAATATCTAAATCATATTTGAAATAAACTGCAATTTCACATTGATAATATTAAGATCATTTACGAAAATATCAGATATGTTTTGCTTATATTCCCGCAAGGCATCGGAATATTAATACTATAATGTAAACTTTATCCTAAATCGTCCAATTTAACCCGAATTTTCGTAAAAGGGAAAAAAAGTATTATCTGTTACTGTGGTATAGCGAGCAATTTCGTTTTGGAAAAGAATTTTTTGCGTATACTCTTTTTCATTCTTCGTAAACTCCAGAAACTTAAGCTCAGAATTTTCTGAATTTCTGCAATGAAAAAATGAAAATTTCTTCAAATCATATGAGTGTTTTAGTAATCCTTTATCAGTACTTTTTTTAAACAAAATTTTATTTTATACGGATTCTCGATCAAGATGCAAACTTAGTCCTTCCGTTATCATATTTTCCTGAAGATGCCCGCAGAAGACGGCGCGAAACTTTGATAGTTTTATTTTATTTTAATTGTACAAATGTATATTAAAATTCTTGTTTTGTGCACCAATGAGCAATGTGTTGTATTTTAATAAATACATTCTTATTAGTTAAATTTTATGGTGCAACTGTCCTGTATATATTGAAGAAAAATCAATTTGTTCAATTATTTTTAGGAAATTTATATAATGGAATGTGAATATGAAAATATTTTTAGCGGTGAATCTGAAAATTTTATAAAATGCAAATATAAAATAATTATATAGTATGTATAAGAAAACTAAAATTTCGTTAAATGAAAAAGACAAAATAATTCAAAAATTTAATAAATTCAGTACCATATGAATTTTTAAAAGTTTTAAATAGTTTGATACGTAAATTTTTATTATACATCAATAACACGGAAAGGTATATTTATATCATGAAATGCGCATAATTAAGCATTTTAAACAATCTGTATAAAAACCTTATGAAACACAACTATAAAAGAATTAGTCTCTCTAACAAATCTGATATATTGATATATGAAAAAGTCGAAATATTTCAAAATGTTAATAAATTTAGTATCATGCGAATAATAATAAAATAAAAAGAATATTGCCCAGTTAAACTGATGGCATTGAGCTCACGGGCTACGCATACTAATTGTACATTACAGCCTTATATTTTCAAGGGTTAAATTCGTTCGAAAAAAATATTAAGGAGGGGGGATCAGCTCCCCCCTTTCCCTTTTTTATACTTAATCATTGAACCCTCTAAACTAATAAGGGATATGCTTTATCATATAAAAAATCCATATCCAAAATTTAGAGCAAATTGGAAAATTCTTAATAAAATCCCATTTATATAATTTAAGAAGAGTGACCCTTCTCTTTTATATCCTTAACCATTAAACTTCCAAAACTATTCAGAGATTTGTACGAAATCTGACAATTCTGCGTGAAAAACCCATTTATATAAATTAAGGGGAGGGAAATTAGAACCCCCATTTCCCCTGTTTATATTTATCCAATGAACGCCTAATACCAGTCACGGTAGCGCTTCATCAGAATGATCCTATGTGTAAATTTTGAACAAAAACTAATTTTTCTGCATGAAAAACCCATTCATATCAATTAAGGGGAGGGGCATGAGCTCCCCGTTCCCCCTCTTATACATATCCAATGAACTCCAAAAACTTATCAGGGAAGCGACTTATCAGGATATACCTATGTACAAAATTTCAAGTGGATGGGATATTTTTATCATGAGTTATCGCGTTACGTACGAACGTACGCACATACATACAGAACGAGCGGGCACATAAGCTCTCAGGCTATGATAGACTGTGAGCAAAAAATACAAAAATAGATCTGAAATGTAAATTTTTATTAAACTTTAATAATAGAGAATGGTATATTTATATAATGATATGCCCCTATGAAGACATTTTGCTTAATCTATGTAAAGAAGAAAGATAGCTATAAAACAAATAGCTTGTATAAGAAATCGAAAAGAGTGTTAAATTAATGGAAATTTTTATTGAATACCAATACCAAAGAAACGTTAATGGAACTAAAACTTAAAATTTTGTGCCAACTATTTTTATAGTATCAAAAGTTATAAAACTATTACAAAAACATGAAATAAAATCTAGAATTTTTATTTAAGATTTAGTGATGGCTTTTTCCTAAGAACATAATTTTTTTCTAAAGGAATTTTATGTGGATACTAATAAAAAAAATTCCCTAAGCACTAAGTCAGTTTGAAATTTCATTGAAAAATAAATTTGTGAAATAAAAAAAATACTAGAACAATAAAAATAAAACTTAAATTTACAATAAAATATGGATGATAAATTTATAAATCAAATGCATGTTTCAAATTTTATCTAAAAACGAAAAAAATATTTTACTGCAAATTTAAATGGAAAGGTAATTAGCATTCGCCATTAAAATGACTAAAACATTATTACAAATAATAATAATAATAATGCTTTTATAAAATTTGCATTTTTGACACTTTTCATTACCTATTATTTTTTTGCTTTCAATTCAAAGTACTCTGAAAGGGAAAAAAATTGCAGTTATTATCTTTTATATAATATGTAGCAAGGTAATTAGTGCTGTCTTCTAAGTGGACTAAGAAAAGTTGAAAAGGAATTGATTGATCTTTATTACATAAAAAATTTGAAAAAAAAAATCATTTGAACATATTTTTTCAAGGAAAAAAAATTGGTTTTAACCCCCCCCCCCCAAAAGAAAAACAGAAATAAATATGGAATGTAATTTTTTATTAAACATGAATAATAGAGAAAGGTATATTTATATAATGAAATGCACGTATGAAGACATTTTAAATAATCTGTATAAAAATCTAAAGAAACACAACTATAAAACAATTAAATAGCTTGTATAACAAATAGAAAAAAGTGATATATTAATGGAAATTTTTATTAAATATCAATACCAGAGAAAAATTAATGGAACTACAATATGTAATTCTGTGTTAGCTATTTTTGTAATACAAAAAATTAAAAAGTTATTATAAAAACTTAAAACTAAATCATGAATTTTTATTTAATTCTTAGTAATGGCTTTTTTTTCTAAGGATATAATTTTTTATAGAAATTTTATGTGGGTATTGATTAAAAAAAAAAAACCTAAACACTACGTTAATTTGAAATTTTATTGAAAAAATAATTGGTGAAATAATAAAAATTACTTGAACAATAAAAATAAAATTTAAATTTGCAATATATATATATATATATATATATATATATGATGAAATTATAAATCAAATGCATGTTTCAAATTTTATCTAAAAAAAATAAATAAATTACTGCGTATTTAAATTTAAAGGTAATTAGCATTTACCATTAAAATGTTTAAAACATTATTATAAATAATAATAATAAAAAAAAGAGAAGGATAGCACATTTCTTTGCTTTTATGAAATTTGCATATTTGGAACACTTCATTATCGATTATTTTTTGGCCTTCAGTAAAAGTACTATAAAGGAAAAAAAATGCAGTTCTTATCAATATTCTTATCAATATCTTATCGATATAATATGTAGCAAGGTAATTAGTGCTGTCTTCTAGGACAAGAAATGTTTAAAAAGAATTGATTAATCTTTATTACATTAAAAAAAATGGAAAAAATCGTTTGAATATTTTTTTCAAGGTAAAAAATCTGTTTTAACCTCTTCTCCTCTCCCCCCAAAACAGAAATAAATTTTGAGTGTAAATTTTTATTAAACATCAATAATAGATAAAGGTATATTTATGTAATAGAATGCGCGCATGAAGACATTTTAAATAATCTATATAAAAATCTAAAGAAACATAGTTATAAAACAATTAAATAGCCTGTATAAGAAATCGTAAAAAGTGATATATTAATGGAAATTTTTATTAAATGTTAATACCAGATAAAATTTAATGGAACTACAACATGAAATTTTGTGTTAGCTATTTTTTATAATATTAAAAATTAAAAAGTTATTATAAAAAACTTAAAACTAAATCATGAATTTTTATTTAACTTTTAGTAATGGCTTTTTTCTGAGAACATATTTTTTAAAAGAAATTTTATGCGGGTATTCATAAAAAAAGAAAAAAAAAACACTTCCTCAATTTGAAATTTCATTGAAAAATAAATTTGTGCAACAATAAAAATTAAATTTAAATTTACAAAAAAATTAGATAATGAAATTATAAATAAAATGCATCTTTCAAATTTTATTAAAAAAAGAAAAGAAATATTACTGCAAATTTAAATGGAAAGATAATAAGCATCTTCCATTAAAATGTTTAAAACATTTTTTCAAGTAATAATAGTAATAAAAAATGTAGGGAAGGACAGTACATTTTTTCGCTTTTATAAAATTTCATTTTTTGTTACATATCACTTATACCTATTACTATTATTTATACCTATTACCTATTACTTTTTGTCTTCAGTAAAAGTACTCTAAATGAAACAATATTTTTTCTACAGTTCTTATATTTTATAAAATATGTTGTAAGGTAATTATTTCTGCCTTCTAGAACGAAGAAAAGTTGATTAATTTATATTACCTTTAAAAAACAGGAAAAAAAAATTTACATTTTTTTCAAGGAAAAATAATTCAAGTTTCAACAATTAAAAAAAAAAAAAAAAACATAATTATTAGCTTTTTTCACTAAAGATACCAAAGCCACTTAGAGTATTTGAATTATATGTTTAATTTCCTCATTTAGCTTATCCCTTTCGGATCCGATTTTTTTTCTTATTTTACAGTTTTTTATAAAAAACTAGTTTTACACTAATAACAACTACACTATATCTATACTATCTATCTCTATCTATACTAGCTATCTATACTTATTACTTACAAGGAAGGTCTCCATACGGGCATACCCCGAAAAATCTGAAAAAATTACAGAATGTTCTTCTCGTGTGGATATATACGTTTATAAAAAGATTTCGGCGGAACCTCTATTCTGCATCCGTACAAAAATAATGAAAATTTCGTTATTTGGCGATTTATCGCCAGTTGGCAAATTAATGTAATTTCAAAAAATACTTTATGTCAAATACACTTTAAGAAAAAAAAGTTTCATGTTGAACTTGTTTTGATAAATTTAATTTAAATAACTTTAGTTTTATAAGTTTTAATTTGTTTTAAGTATAATTTTGTTATATCGATATTTATATGTATTTATATTCAAATTTAATCATCAAAATTTGAGATTTAAAACGAAATTCATAATTTAAATTAATTAAATTTGTTTCCTGTTCAAAGTCCAATTCAGAATTGTCGATTAGATTTTATTGCTATGGAAACATGTGGCTTTTATTTTTGAATACGCTTAAATTTATGAAGATAATTTATAATTTTGATTATATGATTTTTTTGATCTATGAAGACATTTCTTCCAGTGATTAATTAAATAGCTACTTCAACAAGTAATATATATATGCAATATAATATGTATATATGTGTATATAATATATTAAAGTCTCTCTTTGTTTATGTTTAAATTCATTAAATACGATTTACACGCATTCAAAATATCTAACAGTTTTGAGTTGCATAATAATCGTTTGTTTTTAGCGAGGAAAAGAGCTGCTCGCCAAGTTGAGTGACTCTTTCGTCTTTTCACGCCAAATATTCGAAACTATTTTTTTTTTTTTTTACATAATTTCTAATGTAATTCCGCTGCTAATTTTAACTGATCCTTTATTACATACATAAGTACTTTAATTAGTATTTTTTTTTTCATAAAATTCTGAGTATGACCAGTATGGAGACCTTCCTTGTTAGTGTTTAACGAATGTTTTTTTTTTTTTTTTTTTTTTTTTTTTTTTTTTTTTTGTCTGAAAAATAACGAATTTTGTTGTTATTCGTACTATTCAATTGATTTTCATATAAAAATAGGCTAAGTAAGAGTATTTGGAGATGTTTAAAAAAATATTGTGTTAGAATAAGATTTAACTTGAATTACAACTTTATAATACTTTTTGCAATTTATTGCACATGATTCTTTCAGGAAAGTAATTTTTATTTTAAATTTAATAAGTGAAATTAATTTAATAAGTGAAATATGTACTTAAAATAAAAGAATCGCAAACAGGGGATAAAGAATTAGGCAAATAATGGTAATAATAATAATAATTACTAAATTTCTAAACATAAATGAAGTCATGTGATAAATGTATAGACATATACTAACATTACTACATGTAAATAGTAGTGAAAGTATTTTTTAAAATAACATTATACTCAAATAAAAGACATGTACTATTACTAGCACACCAGATCTGAAGGGGTTAAAAGAAAACAACAAACATAGAAAAACTAGTCGTTGGAGGCCACCGTAATATTTACCCATCATTTATATGCATATGAAAATAAAATATGTGAAAACTATTTATACAATGTATTTCAATTCCAAAACTAAATTTAAATGTTGTTAATACACTAACAGTTTGCTGCGTCAGATTAAGCGTCTCATTTTCAATTAAAATATATATCTGAATTGAAATTTGAATGAAATACAGGATCATGAAAAATCGAAGAATGTGGAAAACAGGATTACAAATATCTCGGCAACTAATAATCCGATCAACTTCGTTCTTTATGCAAAATTTGTGTTTTTTTATTGCCTTTTACATGCATTCCTTAAAATGAAAATATTCGAAAATTTGTATATACCTTTCATCAGAACGAATTTTTCGAGAATCCGGAAAAAATAGTTCCGGATAATCGGGGTTGCTGATATTCAATAGGCTTCGTCCCATTCTTACATACTAAGTACATACAAAATTTCAAGTCTCTATCTCAATTTGTTCGGGAGATAGAGCGTTTACAGACAGACAGACAGACGGACGGCATTTTTTTTTCTAAAAATATGTTTTTCAAAATCTCTAGTGTCTAAAACGTGTAAATCCGTCAAAAAAATTTTCGATTTTCAAAACGATTGCAAGACTTACCCTATACTACGTATGATGGGTAAGTAAAAAGGAATATTTTTATTTTTCTTACCAATTTGTTAAAAATATTTTCATTATTCAGTTTGTTTGATTTTGTTTTTTATTCATTTTATTTTATTAGTCATGAAAAAAATTAGATTTGTTTTAAAAACCATTCTTACTTCAAATCACTTTTACAAATATATAATAATGATAATAAATATAATAATGAAATCAAAATAAATGATAAAATTCAGATGTGAAATGTCATGTATTTTAATTAAAGATTATGAAAGTCATAGACAATGAAATAGCAAATATGAAATGTTTATTAATTACGATTATTAATGCACTATAAATCTCTATTTGAAGAAAAAAAAAATATTTTCGTCTACTTTAAAAAGATAAATATCGAGTAAATTTTGCAGAAAATCACATCACAGATAAGAATTTTTATTAAGTAATGTTGGTTATATAAAAACTACATCTTTCACTCCCAAGCTTTAAAATGCAAACGGCATCGCTTACTTATAACCAGGTATATTCTGCCCTTTTTACACGTTCTTTATTATTCCTAAACGAACTTTCTCGTAATATTTTTTTTCTGGAAAATAGCTATATACAATGGTTCATTGTAGTTCTCTGAAGACTTGTAAATAAAAGTGTATTGAACAGTTTTATATGCATATGAATAAAATGATCAGAAAGGGAAGAAGATATTAAAAAAATAACATTTTAAAAATTACGTGACTCTCATGAATTTGTAAGAAAGCATTTGTGTTTTTTCACAGGCAATATTTAATTAAAATTATACCATTTTTAAAGATGATGCAATGTGTCTGAAAGCTATTCGGTTTTTCAGCATTTGATTTTTATTTGTGGTTCCGGTTAAAAGATGAAATGAATTATATTTGGAGCACTTACAGAAAAAAATAAGTTTTCGCAAATTAAAATATATAAGTTCGTAAATCATGATTTCTTTTTAACCTCAAAGCATTTAACTGTTATGATGCTTGAACATGGTCTTAGAATTCTTCCCTATTGTAACTAAAAATGGCCTTTTTAAAAATTTTTAATGATAAACTAAAATTAACACTGATAAAATAATTCTTTTTATTCCCTGCTCCTTCTTTTTTTTTACAAGAATGGAATAGCCTAATTTCTGCCATTATAAATGTCTATAAAAATTTCAATGATAATAATATTGGAATTTAAATATAATTATTGTTATCTGAACTAAAATCTGAAAAATTCAATATTTTTCTTTAACATTGGTATGTTCAAACTTGGTCTGGTTTTATTATTTGCAAATTGTCAGATTACTTTTCTACGACATATCATTTTGCATGAATCAGTTGTTCAAAATATTTCCTCGACAGAAATTTAATATACATATTTTAAATAACTATGATAATATGATGTTTTCCGGGTGAAATACATTAAAATGTTGAAATATAATTCTGTTACCGCTATTATACAATCGTTCTTATAACCGAGAAAAATAGTTCTGAAATAAAGTTTACACTGAAAAAAAAAATCCGTTAAATTCACGGCACAAATTGCTGGCAGCAATGATGCCAGAAGTTTCTGCCGTACTCTCTTAAAAAGTCAGCCACAAAATGGATCAAGTTGAGCTGAAATCCACTCATCTCAATGTTGAAAGGCAGCTTCTCAAAAAAGAGGTAAAATAACTCGAGTTTTAACCAATTTGAATGAAGTTGAGTTATTTAAATAACCAATTTAGATCAAGAAGATTTAATCGTTTGAAAAACAACTCTTTTATGATCGAAAAAATTACAGCTCTGAGTACAGCTTAAGAGTGTACAAAATGCAGTAAAATTAGATGTAGATTTTTTTATTACTTCTAATTTTATTGTTTTTTTTTTACTGCAAAAACTGCTGTCAATCTTGGTGCCAGCAGTTTTTGGCTTAAATTTATCGGATTTTTTTTTTTTTTTTTTTTTTTTTTTTACAATGCAAAAACAAAATGTGCAGTACCAGGTCAAAAAATTTAAAAATGTGCAAACATTCAAGTTGTACCGTAATAGAAGTATTTGTGGATTGACAAGTGACCTTATTTGTGCGTATCAGTGATGCTATATTCAGGTTCACTGTAAAAAAAAAAAAAAAAAAAAAAAAAAAAAAAAAAAAAAGCGTTTAATTTTTGAAAAAAATTGCTGTCAGCGATGTTGCCAGCAGTTTTTGCAGTAAAATTATGTGTATTAATTTTTTTATTAAATTTAATTTACTGCAATTTTTACTGAAACAACTGCTGGCAACACTGCTGCCACCAGTTTTTACCAAAAACTTCACGGATTTTTTAACAGTGAGGAAAACAGTAGACGATTAAACTTCGCCTTTTTTAAATATTTAAACTTCTAAGTTTCACACATTTCCAATTTTTACACAATCGAATAGGGAAAAATGTATTTTAAAGTACAATTTGTCTGAAAACTGTATCGTAGTTTACTTACTTTTTATTGCTTTTTTTGATAATTTTCAAAAGTAACTTTTTAAAAATCTACTATTATTGCATGCAGATGACTTGGAAAGGTTAATCCGTTTAGGATTAAATTTGTATAATTTATTCCATATTTTATCCCATAATGAAATTAAATAATTCATTATTCAAAAAATAAAGTAAAAAATATATATATATAAAAGAAAAAATATATAAAAAATATAAAATATATCTATAGATATAAAAAATATAAAATATATAAAAAGATTATCTTGCAAATAAGCTGTACAATAAATTTATTTGTCAAATGCTTAATATACTTATTTTATAAGAACCTTCAAAACTTTGATAATGCAGCGGCTTCTGGATGAAACACGTTAAGTCTTTCGAACTTAAGCCTATTATCTCTATTATGAATAGAAAACAACTTCTTATCACCGAGGAAAGAAGTTCCAAGGAAATATTTATGCACAGTAAAATAGCATGCAATATCCTGTAGAAAAGCTTAGAAAGCACAAACATCGCAGTTTGATACTTTTTGGTAAAATGGGATTACACGATTTCCATTAAATTTAATGCTCTCATTTTAGCTAATACTTGAGACGACAGAGTTATAATCTTATTTTTCTAGCTTTAACAGATATCAGTAAATCAAAAAGGATGTGAAATGGTAATATCTCTTTTAATAAATTTCAATATTTTATTTGAACGTGTAATTGCTATTTTTCATATAAATATGATTTTTAGTATTGCTAATGGACGTTCTAACAATACGTGTATATATGACATGTAAATAAGTTTTTGAAATCATAAAAAAACCTATAATTTTCTTTTTTTTTTCCACAGTCTGATATTTGCTAATAAGTTTTTCATTTAATTTTTGATTAACTGCATTTTTCAAATATCAAGCAGCTGATATTAATCTATGTAAAAACCTTTACAAAAATACATGATTTGTCGCTATGCATTTATTTTGTGCATATTAAAAAGCATCTTAATACAAGAAAATATATATATGATTTTTTTCATTTATGATCAATAACAGGAGAAGCTTTGGTTTATCCCCCTTTAATCCATAAAAGTTTTTAATAGCACGACAAGAAAGCTGAAATGTTAGGAAGTACAGGTTGAGTGTAAACAATCCAAAAATTACACTTTAAATCGAAAAAATTAAATTTGAAGTAGTTGAAATTCGTTGGTAAAATTTTTATTAAGATAATTTTTTAAAAAATGTTTCTATAGAGAATGATTACACTGCTAAACAAATTTTAACGAATTTTCTGTTTCTCTATATATGTTGGGTGTTTCTTATAGATTTCAAGCTGCTGAAAAAGAATATGTTTGTAAAAATTTTTTATCACCCTCCAATTTTGAGAAATTTCATTTATACGTTTTGGAGTATGTAGGCATCGTATAGGCATTTTAATTATATTATATTATTCTCTTTCATGTATTTGATTTACACAAACATTCCTTTTTCTTATTACAACGATATAAGACACAGCAAGAGAGTAGAAACAGACGTCCTCCTAATAAATTGTATGTTAGCGACCTTGAACAGACAGCTCTAGCCACCTCCCACAGTATTTGAATACAAATCCATGCCAGTTGAAACTTTCGGAGCGAGTGTACTACTATTTCTTTGTTCTGTAATACTTTTAATTAAATTTTGATTATAATTATCCTATTTTCCTCTAAAATATGTAAAACATGTATAGAGGATGCGTTAATGAACCCGATTCTTTTTGCTATGTGTGCGGGGAGCTAACTTTGAAAAAGCATCGATGCGCTTTCACGCCGTTAATAAAGACTGCCTATCATATGTACTTTGGATATAAAGTAGGTGAACAAGATAATAAATGGACACCTCATTCTTGTTGTACACGATGTGCTACAAGCCTCCGGGCGTGGATGAAAGGTACAAAAAAGGTTATGTCCTTTTTCTATACCCATGATATGACGCATGCTAAAGGATCATATAACTGACTGCTACTAATACATTACAAAAATTAAATGATTCCCTACAAGAAGTAAACATAAAATTAAGTACCCGAACTTAGATTCAGCAATGTGACCAACATTACATAATGATGATTTACAAATACCGAAACCTCCAGAGAATTTTACATATGACGATGCAGCAGTAAAAATGGAAATTGATTAAATTGAAACTTCCTCCACATCTGATATGAACTATTCTCCTGGCATAAATAAAGAACCACACCTGATTACTCAAAAAGTATTTAATGATTTTATGAGAGACTTAAATTTATCAAAGAAAAACTCAGAATTACTTGGATCATGATTGCAAGGTTGGAATCTCCTGAAAAATATTACAAAGATATCTATTTATCGAGATTAACATAAAAAATATTCGACATCTTTTTCAAGAAAAGAGGATTTATGCTATTGTAATGATATAAGTGGCTTAATGTCTGCTTTAAATTGTCAATATAATTCGGAACAATGACCTATAAGAGAGCAGCCACGGATAAGACATTTACCGCTACATAAAGAATGAAATTTCTTATAAATATCATTTCTATTTACAAAAATTCTTCAATATTTTTCTGAAACTTTATAAACAATGCATACTTTCAGTGATTTAAATATTAATTTTAACCTTTATAAGTGTTAAAATTATATAAGTGTATAAGTGTTAGTATAAGTGTTAAATTAAGCTTTATAAGTGTTAAGCTTTATAAATTTAAAAGTTTATCATTACTAAAATACCAAATGATAAATTTCATAAGGTATATGTGTTGAAAAAATACTACAAAATTCAGATTTATAAGATTAAGAATTTTAAAAAAATCTGTGGGTGATGGAAGCTTTTTAATGGCATATTCTTTCACAGCACCACCTAAAATATAAAAGTCACCACATACTTAGTTAGAAAAAAAAACCTTATTTATCAGTGTTATTTTTCTAAGTAATACTTGGTTTGTCCGTCGATCAAAAAACGATCGCCAAAGTAAAAGATTAAATGCCAATAATGGATGATAGTAAATGTTTTATTTAATGGTATTAAATACGATACACGTGTTTAAAACGTCATTAAGTGATTATTTTTTTAAAACTTTTTAATTTGTATTTTTTGTTTTACTAATTATTAGTTTTTTCGATATTTAAAATAAAAGTTACGCTAGTATCTATAATTTGGCTATTAGTTTGAAGATTTGCATAATTTGGCGAAATTGGTCTACGAGATAATCAAGTAATACCTTTTACTTATTAACAAAACAACTCAGTTCAATTGTAAAAAGAAAAAAAAATCTGAATTATTTTTTTTATAGGTTTTATCAATAACAATATGATTTTAAACTTTAAAATGAAATTTATTTTCCCGAAAGAATCAAGTACAATGAAGTGCAAAAAGTATTAGAAAGATATAATATAAATGAATCTTGTTGTAATGCAATATTTTCTAAACATTTTCAACTATTCTAACTTAACCTATTGCCATATGAAAGAAAATTGAACAATTTAATTTTATTCCCTTTTCCGTTACTTTTAATTTGCAATTTGTAGATTTAGTTTCAAAATGCCTTATACCAATTTAAATATACTTCCTTTAGAATATATTATTTGAAGACCGTAAAAATACTTTCTCTAGGAGATTCTATTGCGAATAAATTGTGCAATAAATTTATTTGTCAAATATTTATTACACTTATTTTATAAGAACATTCAGAACTTGGATAATGCAACGGCTTCTTGATGAAACACGCTAAGCCTTTCGAATTTAAGCCTTTTATCTCTTTTATAAATTGAAAATAGCATCTTATCGCAGTGAAAAGAAGTTCTAAAGAAAATTTTATGCAATGTAAGATATCATACAATATCCGGTAGAAAAGCTTAGAAATCACAAACATTGTAGTTTGATGATACATTTTGGTAAAATGAGATTATGCGAATTCTGATTATTATAGCTTTAATACTCTAATTATAGTTAATTCTTGAGACACAAAGACTTTTGATTTTATTTTTCTAACTTTAACATATCAGTAAATTAAAAAGCATGTAATAAGAAAATATCTATTTTAAGAAATTTCAATATTTTATCTGAACGCTTTATTGCTATTATTATATAAATATAATTTTTAGTATTACAATTGGACGTTCTAACAATACGCGTATACAGTAAAAAATGTAAAGTTACCAAGATTTTTCTATTATTCCAAGAACTTTTGGTACTACTTGATTATCCCGTCGACCAAAAATCTATCGCCAAACTATAAGATTAAATGCCAATAATGGATGATCGTGAATGTCACATTCAATAACATTAAATACGATAAACGCTTTTAAAACGTCATTAAAGGATTTTTATTTCGACTTTTTTTTTGTATTTTTATCTATATTCTACTAATTGTTTGTTTCTTCGTTATTTTTTAATAAAAATTACGTTAATATGTGTATTTTGACTATTAGTTTGGCGATTTGTGCAATTTGGCGAAATTGATCGTCGGGATAACCAAGAAGTACCGAACTTTTCACATAACGATAACAGCAAAATTTCCTGTAAACGAGGAAGGTTATAAGAGTTTTTGCTGTTACCGTTAGATGAAAAGTTCTTGGAATACAAATCTACTAGTAATATCTTAGTAATTTTACAGGTTTTTTTACAGTGTATTTACGCCATGTAAGAAGAAAAAAATATTGGAATCAATATTAAAAAGAGAAAACTATAACCGCATTTTTGCCCGCAGTTTTTGATATTTGCTAAGACGTTTTTCCCTTAATTTTTGATTAACTGCATTTTTCAAATATCAAGTAGCTTATTTAATTGTATTTAAAACACTTTAAAAATACATCATTTATCGCTGTGCATTTAGTATGTGCGGAATAAAAATTATTTTAAAAACAGAAAAAAATATATATGCTATTCTTTACTTATGATCCATAATCCGGGAAGCTTAAGATTATTCACTTTTATCGGTAAAAATGTATTATAGCCCGACAAGAGAGCTGAAATGTTAGGAAATACAGGTTAAGAGTAAACAATCATAAAATTAAATTTTAACCGAAAAAAATATATTTGAAGTAGTTTAAATGCGTTGGTAAACGATAATTAAGCTAGCTTCCTTAAAATGTTTTTATAGACAATGATTATTTTTTTATTAACAAAACAACGCGGTTCAACTGTTTTAAAAAAACAACACTATATTATTCTTTTATGATTTTCATCAAAGACAATAAGACTTTATCCTTTTTGGACCCAATTGCTTTTCAATTTTTAGTAAAAAAAAAAATATTTCTACGTTAATAACATTAATACTAGCTATCCAAATAACGATAGCTTTTAACGAAAATTTCATTGATTGAAACATTTCTACACTGAGATTTTTTTCTAGTAGATTTGTATTCGAAGAACTTTTCATATAACGATAACAGCAAAATTTAATCTAACCGAGTTTTTGCTGTTACTGTTACATTAAAAGTTCTTGGAATTTACTAGAAATATCTTAGTAACTTTACAGTTTTTTTAGAGTGTGAATGTAAAAAAAAAAAAATGTTTTTTTTTTTTACATGATATGTAAAAAAAAAAAAAAAAAAAAAAAAAAAAAAAATCAAGATTGAAACCGCACTTTTGCCTGCAATCTTTGATATTTGATAAGACGTTTTTCACTCTATTTTTGATTAACTGCATTATTCAAGTATCAAGTAGCTTATTTAATTGTATTTAAAACTTTTTAAAAATACCTCATTTATAGATGTGCATTTAGTATGTGCACAAAAAATGATGTTAACAACAGAAAAAATATACATGTTTTTTTTTTTTTTTTTTTTTTTTTTTTTAATCTATGCTCTATAATCCGGGAAGCTTGGGATTATTCCCTTTTATCCGTAAAATTTCATCATAGTACGACAAGAGAGCTGAAATGTTAGGAAATGCAGGTTCAGTGTAAATAATCATAGATTAAATTTAAACAGAAAAAATTAAATTTGAAGTAGGTTTAATGCGTTGGTAAAATTTTTATTAAGATAATTTTTTTAAATGTTTTTATAGACAATGATTATTTTTTTATCAACAGAACAACTCAGTTCAACTGTTTTTTTAAAGAAAAACTCTATGTTATTCTTTTATAATTTTCATCAAAATGAATAAGACTTTATTCTTTTTGGGTCCGAATATTTTTCCAATTTTTTTAAAAATATTTCTACGTTAATAACATTAACATTAGCTATCCAAATAAATTAATGAGCATTTTAACGAAAATTTCATTGAGTGAAACATAACGAACATTGTTGTTTTGCATACTATTAAATTCTCATTCATATGACAATAGACTAAGGAAGAATTATTGGAAATGTTTTGAAAATATTGTATTACAATAAGGTATATGTTATAGTACAGCTTTCTAATACTTTTTGCACATGATTCCTTCAGGAAAGTAACCTTCATTTTAAAATTTATAGAGTGAAATATACGTTTAGAATAAAAGAATCGCAAAGAGAATTAAGTAAATAATAATAATTATTACAGTAAAACCTCTAAATAACGGACACCTCGGGAACGCAGAAATTGTCCGCTATTCGGAGGTGTCCGCTATTGGGAAAGCCTTAAAAATACAAAAATTTCTAAGAAATGCTTAAAATTTCATTAATTGGCATTTATATGTCCTAAACCTTTATTATATGATTATTGAGAAATTAAAATAATTTTTTAAATAATAAAATTTAAATAAAATTGTGCACACCTTTAACTGCTGTTTGTTACATTCTTATAAAAAAAAATGTGTAACAACATTTACTTTTGCTCACGATTACATGTAATTTGTTTTTCAATGTGACGTTATTGGTAATTATAGAGTTCCAAGCGGGGATGGGATTGCACTTTTTGATCATTAAAAACATAAAATCAAAAAATCTTCCGGGGGAACATAGACATTTGAATGCTCTGAGAGATGTCCCTCCCAGACAACCCCCTGAATTCAATGCTGAACGTGAAGGAGAAATTTCCCCAGTCCACCCTCTACATTTATCTGTGATCACAAAATTTGTCACATATTGCCCTGATAAATGTAGAGTCCTTTTTACTTTTTTTTTTCTCTCATTTTTCCTCGTTAAAAAATACTTTTTAATCCTTTATCGCCGAAAATGGTGTCCGCTATTTGGAATGTCCGTTATTCAGAGGTTAAACATACAAAAATTTAGGTTTTGGGAGTGGGGATTGGAAAACTGTCCGTTAAATAGAGGTGTCCGCTATCCGGGAGTGTCCGTTATGGAGGTTTTAGTGTATTATTACTAAACGCCTAAACGCAAATGAAATCATATAGTAAATACACATACATATACTGACATTACTCCATGTAAATAATTGTAAAGGTATTTTTTAAAACAAAATAATACTCTTTTAAAAGACATGTACTATTCATAGGACACCAGCCGGAAAGTGTTGCAATTTTTATATTTGTTCCCTTTTCCGTTATTTTTATGCAAAAATCAAAGTAACGTAGCATCAATATTAAATATCACAATTTTTAGGTTTAGTTTCAAAATGCCTTGTGCCACTTTAAATATACTTCCTTTAGAATATATTATTTGAAGATTGTAAAATTTTCTACGAGATTCTATTGCAAATAAATTGTATGAATTTATTTGTCAAATGTTTAATATACACTTATTTTATAATAACCTTCAGAACTTAGATAATGCAAAGGCTTCATGGTAAAACATGTTTAAGCCTTTCAAACGTAAGCCTATTAACTCTTTTATGAATTGAAAATATCATCTTATCGCCTTGAAAATAAGTTTTAAGGACAATTTATGCAAAGTAAAATACCATGAAATATCCGGTAGAAAAGCTTTAAAAGTACAAACATCGCAGTTTGAAACATTTTGGTAAAATGAGATTATACAATTTTCAATTATTATAGCTTTAATAGTCTAATTCTAACTAATACTTGAGGCATCAGAATTTTAATCTTATTTTTCTAACTCTAACACATATCAGTAAATTAAAAAGAACGTGCACTATTAATATGTTAATACGTAATGAAAATTGTTTATTCAGCAGTACAACATTAATTTCCCCTAGGGATTATAACCTTTACATTTGATAATTTTAATTAAAATTTAAAAAAATGGACAAATTCCCTATGAAATTCGAAACAAAAGTAGATTTACTTTCACATTGAGTTTTTGAGCCTGTAATATATTCATGTTCATATATTTTACTGTTTTGTTTATGACTTTAATCTGTCATTGCTTCTAGTACAATGCCATTTATTACTACTGTTTACGTCTATTCCGTGTCAGCTATTAAAGTTTTGTTCTGTAATAATGAATTAGTGTTACATGCTCTCTTTTGAATAAATCTTTGTAAGAGATTTTGTTTAACAAGTCAAAAAAATAAAGATTAAAATGATCCATTTTTGTGAGCATAAATGGCTTAACCTCTTCAGACCTAAGCATAAAGTAACTCTACAAATATGTATTTATTGCTTTTGCACAATCGAAATGACACCATACATGACAGAAAGAGTCATTTTTGTGAAATCCGAACTTTAGGGGACTGATATTTTAGGTTTACAAATATCGATATAAAAGTACTAATCCCCTTAAAACATCAGTTTATCAGTTAGTAATATAAATCTGCGCAATAACAAAATTTACGTTTTTAGACAAGTAAATGATTAGAAAATTCTCAATTTTTTTTTTATTGTAAAGCATTTAAATTAAATAATCATGAATATTTCTTACTTTCTTGACCACAATGTCTTGAAGGTATTTTCGACACTTGGATTAAAATAATATTTATTTTATGAGGTAATATTTGTCAGTGCTGACCTTTATTGGTTTTGATTTAAAGCAAAAAACATTCAGTTGCATAGAAGTAAAGTAAAAATGCAAAAAAAAAAAAAAAAAAAAAAAAAAAAATCAAACAGTTTAGTTTTTATGAGGAAAAGAATGGAGGTACACATTTGTGTACCTCAGGTCTGAAGAGGTTAAAAAGTTATATTTTGATATCGAAACCTAAGCAGAAGAATACCTAGAAAGAGTTTTGAAATATAAACAAAAAATTATAAGTGAAAAAGCTGGAATGCATTAGGTTTTCATATTCGTATTCTACTAATTATTTGTTCTTTCGTTATTTAAAATAAAAATTATGTCAATATGTATAATTTGGCTTTTAGTTTAGCAGTTTGTATAATTTGACGAAATTTGTCTAGGGATAACCAAGTAGTACCTTTTTTAATTAACAAAAGAACTCAGTTCAATTGTAAACAATTCGATATTATCCTCTAATAATTTTCATCAAAGACAATATGACTTTATAATTTTTATTTTTAATACACTTTCCCATATTTTTTTAAATGCAAAAATTAAACTAATGTAGCATCAATATTGAAATATGCAATTTTTAAGTTTAGTTACAAAATGAATTGCGGAAATTTAAATGTACTTCTTTTAAAATACATTATTTGAAGACTGTAAAAATACTTTTCTACGAGATTATCTTGCGAATGAATCATCCAATAAATTAATGTTAATGTCAAATGTTTAATATACTTATTTTATAAGAACCTTCGGAACTCTGATAATGCAACGCCTTTTGTGCGAAACACGTTAAGTCTTTGGAACATAATCTTATTATTTCTATTACGAATTGAAAATATCTTCTTATCGCCGTGAAAAGAAACTCTACGGAAACTTTTATGCAAAGTAAAATATCTTGTAACATCCGGTAGCAGAGCTTAGAAATCACAAATATCGCAGTGTGATATATTTTGGTAAAAGAGCATACACGAATTCTAATTACTATAGCTTTAATTCTAGCAAAGATAGTAATTATAGCTAATGCTTGAGACGACAGAGTTATAACCTTAGTTTTCCATCTTGAACATATATCAGTAAATTTAAAAGGAATTTGTCATAAGTACGTTAATGCGTATGGAAAATTTTTATTCAACAGTGCTTTAATTTCCCCTAGGGATTATAATAGCCTTTACATTTGATAACTGTAATTAAAAAGTTAAAATTTCTGACAGATTTACTATGAAATTCTAGTTTCCATATAAGTACGTTAATGCGTATTGAAAATTTTTATTCAACAGTACTTTAATTTCCCTTAGGGATTATAATAGCCTTTACATTTGATAACTGTAGTTAAAAAGTTAAAATTTCTGACAGATTTACTATGAAATTCTAATTGCCATATAAGTACGTTAATGTGTATTGAAAATTTTTATTCAATAGTACTTTAATTTCCCTTAGGGATTATAATAGCCTTTACATTTGATAACTGTAGTTAAAAAGTTAAAATTTCTGACAGATTTACTATGAAATTCTAATTGCCATATAAGTACGTTAATGTGTATTGAAAATTTTTATTCAATAGTACTTTAATTTCCCTTAGGGATTATAATAGCCTTTACATTTGATAACTGTAGTTAAAAAGTTAAAATTTCTGACAGATTTACTATGAAATTCTAATTGCCATATAAGTACGTTAATGCGTATTGAAAATTTTTATTCAACAGTACTTTAATTTCCCTTAGGGATTATAATAGCCTTTACATTTGATAACTGTAGTTAAAAAGTTAAAATTTCTGACAGATTTACTATGAAATTCTAGTTGCCATATAAGTACGTTAATGCGTATTGAAAATTTTTATTCAACAGTACTTTAAGTTCCCTTAGGGATTATAATAGCCTTTACATTTGATAACTGTAATTAAAAAGTTAAAATTTCTGACAGATTTACTATGAAATTCTAGTTGCGATATAAGTATTTTAATGCGTATTGAAAATTTTTATTCAACAGTACTTTAATTTCCCTTAGGGGTTATAATAGCCTTTACATTTGATAACTGTAATTAAAAAGTTAAAATTTCTGACAGATTTACTATGAAATTCTAGTTGCCATATAAGTACGTTAATGCGTATTGAAAATTTTTATTCAACAGTACTTTAATTTCCCTTAGGGATTATACACTGTTAAAAGTGAAGGTGACAAACCGGTGCCATTTGGGACCGGGGGTGAAAAGGCCCTAGGGTCCATTGGAACCCGGGGCATTTGGAACCCTAGGGTGCCATATGGGCTTGGATATGTGGTTGCAGTGCCGACAGGTCTCTTACTGGGTGATTGGAGCTAAATAAGGTGCCATGCACTTCGAATTGGCAGCAATATGGCACCCCATCGGGTGACTGGAACCATGCGCATGCGCCGTGACGTGTATTTTTCTGTTTTCTGTGACGGCAAGTTAAATCTATGGCTATGAGTGAATGAAGGTGAGCTCGATGACCGAGCGGTTAGAACGCTGAGCTTGTAATCAGACGTTGTGAGTTCGAATCCTTCGACAGCCAAAAGTCGGAATGTATATTTTTTATTATTGGGCACTCTGGATTAAGGGTGCTATCTTTTCACCCTAATTAAAGGTGCCATTCTGGCTCCTTTAGGGGTGTCACCAGTGAGACAAGCCTTTCACCCCTAAAATGTGCAATTTGTCACCATTAGTTTTAACAGTGTAATGGCCTTTACATTTGATAACTGTAATTAAAAAAGTTAAAATTTCTGACAGATTTACTATGAAATTCTAATCAAAAATAGATTTGCTTTATTCTTGGGCTTTTGAACATGCAAAATTATTTTTATGCCTGCATAATAGAAAGCAGATAGTATTTACTGTGATGCACAAAACATTTCGGATACTCCACTGGATTCGATGTTCTGTAAACTATCACACCAAAAACTGAATATATTTAAACCTTCCTTATAGTACGAACGCATCTTATTTGCTACTATTGAAGTGCAATTTACAACTTGTTTTAAATGCAAAAATGAGAGTAATGCAGCATCAATATTAAAAAATGCAATTTTTAAGTTTAATTTCAAAATGCTTTGTACCTATCTAACTATACTTGCTATATCCTCATAGCATGCATGGTCACAGTGATGTCACAGTGACTTCACTGTTAGTCACTTTGGTCACATCACATCTGTGACCAAAATGCCACCACTCAGTGACGTCACATTGTGACTGAGATATGACTTTCTTAAAAATCTTTAGAAATTTATAAATATCCTTCAAAACATGTTATTTACTTTAAAAAACATGTTTCTGGAAATTTAAATATCGTCGCTTTTGTCACAGTTTCGTCACAATGTTAATATCAAATTAGTCACAAATGACACATTTTTCACAAATTTGTCACATTGTGACCACTTTGTGAAACGTCACAAAAGAGCTCTAAAACGGCCATAACGACTTCACATTCTAGTCACTGTTCAAGTGACTAGAGTTCAGTCTAGTTCAAGTTTAATCTGTCATTGCTTCTTGTACAGTGTCATTTATTACTTCTGTTTATGTCTATTACATGTCAGATGTTAAAGTTTTTTCTGTAATATTAAATTAGTGTTACATGTTATCTTTTGAGTAATGCTTTGTGAGAGATTTTATTTAACAAGTCATATAATATTAGAATGGTCTTTTTTTGTAAGCATAAATGGCTTAAAAAATTATATTTTGATATCGAAACGTAAGCAGAAGAATATCTCAAAAGATTTTGGAAATATGAACATAAAATTGTGAGTGAAAAAGCTGGAATGCATTAAGTTTTCAAATTTATATTCAACTAATTATTATTTTATTTCGTTATTTAAAATAAAAATTATGTCAATATGTATAATTCGGCTTTTAGTTTATCAGTTTGTATAATTTGACGAAATTGGTCGACGGGATAATCAAGTAGTACCTTTTTTTATTAAAAAACAACTCAGTTCTTTTGTAAAAAAAATTCCATATTATCCTCTAATAATTTTCAGCACAGACAATATTACTTTGTAATTTTAATACATTTTTCTTATTTTTTTAATGCAAAAATTAAAATAGTGTAGCATCAATATTAAAATTTGCAATTTTTATGTTTAGTTACAAAATTAATTGTGGCAATTTAGATATACTTCTTTTAAAATATATTATACGAAAACTGTAAAAATACTTTTATACGAGATTATCTTGCAAATAAATCCTCCAATAATTTTATTTGTCAAATGTTTAACATACTTATTTTTTAAGAACATTCGTAACTCTCATAATGCAACGGCTTCTGTGCGAAACACGTTAAGTCTTTGGAACAATCTCTTATTATTTTTATTACGAATTGAAAATATCTTCTTATCGCCGTGAAAAGAAATTATACGGAAACTTTTATGCAAAGTAAAATACCAAGCAATATCCGACAGAAAAGCTTGCTTAGAGAGTACAAATATGACAGTGTGATATATTTTGGTAAGAGAGATTACACGAATTCAAATTACTATAGCTTTAATACTAGCAAAGATAGTAATTCTAGCTAAAGCTTGAGACAACAGTTTTATAACATTATTTTTCCATCTTTAACACATATCAGTAAATTAAGAAGGACGTGCCGTATAAGTTCGTTAATGCGTATTGAAAATTCTTATTCAACACTAATTTAATTTACCTTATGCATTATAACAGCTTTTACTTTTCATAACTTTAATAAAAAAGTTAAACTCTCTGACAGATTTCTTAAGAAATTCTAATCAAAAATAGATTTGCTTTATTCTTGGGCTTTGAACATGCAAAATTCAGAAATTCCAACTTTGTAGCGACCGCCATAAGTAATGGCTCTCAAGAAATCTTAAAAACCTAAAAAACACCGCATTTTTATTTGATTTTTTTATTTTCAATTTTCCTTTTCAACATTTTCATCTTAATAAGAAAGGAATACAAATCCTGTACCTTTCGTTGGTGCATGCGAAATACCGTTGGCATAAGTTGTATATACACTGTTAAAACTAATGGTGACACATTGCACCTTTTAGGGGTGAAAGGCTTGTCTCACTGATGACACACCTAAAGGAGCCAGAATGACACCTTTAATTAGGGTGAAAAGATGGCACCCTTAATCCAGAGTGTCCAATAATAAAAAATTAAAAAATATACAAACCGACTTTTGGCAGTCGAAGGATTCGAACTCAGAACGTCTGATTACAAGCTTAGCGTTCTAACTGCTCGGTCATCGAGCTCACCTTCATTCACTCATAGCCATAGATTTTACTTGGCGTCACAGAAAACAGAAAGACACACGTCACAGCGCATACGCATGGCTCCAGTCACCCGATGAGGCGCCACATTGCTGCCAATACGAAGTGTATGGCACCTTATTTAGCTCCAATCACCCAGTAAGAGACCTGTCGGCACTGCAACCACATATCCAAGCCCCTATGGCACCCTAGGGTTCCAAATGCCCCGAGTTCCAATGGACACCGGTTTGTCACCTTCACTTTTAACAGTGTAGACATACAGGGTGAGTCATAAATATCGAAACAATAGGCTATCCCCTTAAATATTGCCTCTAGACCCATACTTCCAATTGCAAAGTTTAATACAAAAACGTATTTTTTTTTTTTTTTTTTATTTATTTATTTATTTATTTTTTTTTGATAAGATAAATTGCAACTCCATGGGGAGTCTATTTTAAAAAATACGAAAATTAATTTTTTATACGGCCCACAGAGGATAAAACTTCCAATTAGAAAAATTTTCCTCATCCATCACTGAATTGAACAAAAATTTTTTTATCTTGATAACTTCAAAACTCTGAGAGTTATGACAATTTTAATAAATCGCGAGGTTTCAAGGGATCAGACACAAATTCAAATGCGTGTAATTGAAGAAACAATGTTGCTGTAAGGTGTTCAGAAAACATCTATTTTATTTATTTATTTATTTATTTATAGAGTTTGAATTTTGAATGTTTTGTGATGGTTAACCACATAATTTGTAAGCATTATCACATCATAAGACTTCTTAATAAAATATTTTTTTTTCAAAAAATTTAGAGTAAATTAAAATTGTTATAACTCAAAATATTATTTGTCGTGTTGATTTTTTTTTCTTTTGATTAAATGAAAATGTCTAATTTTCAATTTTGATTCAGCATTTTAAATAATATTTTTAAAAAAATAAAAGTATTTAAAATAGCAATATAAAAAAGATGTAATTTTTTGTAAACAAATCATATTAAATAAATTTTCTGAGGTGAAAACTTATTTCGGCACGTTGGGTATTTTTTTAGATGTTAAAAAACTATTGAACTCGCAGGACTGTTACCGTAACCGACGGTTATTGACTTATGCCAGTTTAAAAATGAGAAATACTGAAATAAAAACATCTGATGCAGAAACATGCGTTTATAGTTTTAAACAAAGATGGGTTTCTAATGTTTAAATGCTTTATAAAAATTTCTAGGTGATTAACTCCGTCCTGCATAGTTTCGATTTCAGATTTTGTTTAAGTTTTGTCATTCTTGCCTTTTTTAATTACTATTTAAATGTGTCAGTTGATTTAAACCTTATTTTTTTTACCATGTCTATTTCAATTTTTTTCATTGTTTTGGCCCTATTAACTTCATATTTTTCTTGTTAAAATTGCTATTACACGATGCGTAAAAGGTACCTCTAATTGCGGGCCTCCAAACTGGTAGACGGTAGGTGCTGGTTTCGAACCCAATCGCGATCGTCGGCCTAACCGTTCAAAGTTTTCCGTGGTTTTCTTCGAACCCTGGATTTCCTTGCGTAAATACGGGTTAGGTTCTCTTAGAAAGACCCTCATGGAGGGCACCCCTCCCCTCAGGACCTATATCCCTATTGTAGATAATTGGCCGGCATAAACAAAAACAATATAGCAAGGACTAAGTAAATATATATTTTATTAAAATCTGGGGATTAGTTCTTGAGATAGCGCGTTCACAAAATTTATGTCATATACAGAGATACAGAAGCAGTGACTCACAGACAGACATTTTGTTAAAACATGTTTTTCGGTATCTCTGAGCCCTAAAACGTGTGAATCCGTCTAAAACTGGAATTCAAAATTTTCATGAATCCAATACTTTCATCTTGCAAAGATAGAAGAAAATAAAAAAAAGTTTAAAATCACATAAATTTTGAAGCTGAATAACAAAAAGTAGATTTTTGAAAATATTTCTGTGTAATTTATTAAAATATATTTAAAATGATTCAGTTAATAGAAGTGTCATTATCGCTATTACTATTTTTACTAAACCTATTTCTTGCGGCAATAAGTTTTTAAGACACGTTTAATGGAGTTTAATTATTATCACTTATTTTAATAACACTTTTAATAATAAGAGTTTAATAAGACGGTCAGGCCAATGGGTCGTGCCACTTACGAGCCTGGCACCAAGCTCGAGATATTGCTGACATCTAGAATATTTCAAGGAAGTTTAAAGCAAAAACCTATTCGCTTTTATTTCATATCTAAAAGTTAAAGTATTATCTTGGATCGACATTTAATCATGCATAAATTTATGGTCGATCCCTAAATTGTATTTAAAATGAACTGATATCGCTGCGCTCAGAGGTATGGTGTAAGTCACGAGTTTTGGAAAATTTTGGATCTTAATATCTTTCAGAGATTTTTAGATATCGGGATGAATTTTTTTTGTTTGTTTGTTTAATTCAAGAATGGGTCAGGAAAATTTTTCTAATTGGAAGTTTTATCCTTTGGGGGCCGTATAAAAATTTAATTTTCGTATTTTTTAAAATATACCCCCCATGGAGTTGCAACTTATCTTTTCAAAAAATTTACCTTTTTTCATGAAATTTTGCAATTGGAAGTATGGGTCTAGGGGCAATATTTAAGGAGATAGCCTATTGTTTCGATATTTATGACTCACCCTGTATATTGTACTAATAAGCTTTATTCATTATTATAGAGAAAATTATATAAAAAAAATTTGATTTTTTCTTTATTTTTAATTAATTAGAGTCACTTGAGGAATAAGTCAGAGCACAATTGGTATTTTAGTATTATTTCTTTTCAATTTGCTTATCATGTATGTTGGTGTAACTTTGATCCTTTCCAAAAAAATATTCGTTTTCTTATTTCAAAGTCTTTCAAAAACCTTTGTTTTCATATATCTAAAGATATTATAAATGAAAGTGGTATTAAAGATATTATATTATAAATTAAAAAAATTAAAACATATTATAAATGATTTTTAAACTAAAGGTATTATAAATGATTATGGTAAAAAAATTATCCAAAAGATATAAACTTTACTGTTTTTCACAATAAATATAATAATTTTTTTCAAAGAATTTATTTCTTTTTTGATTAAAATTCTCAACCAGTATTTTATTTACGCTTGTTTTTTAATCGCATTATTAAGTGCAATATAAACTCGCTATTTTATTATTATTTTTTTTTACGGTAATTTTATATTTTCCCCATGTTTTTTTTTTTTTTTCTTTTTTTACTTACAATGAGGCATTTACAGGAGAAAGTAGAGAAGATACTAACAATGACAAAGATGAAAATAGTCCATCAGTGGCATTGACGTAGGGTTAATTAAAGGAAGAACTTTGAACCATGAATCAGATAGACGTTAGATTGGCAATGTTTTGTAAAGGATTTTTTCAGATGGAATTATTTGATTTATTTTAGTGTCAGCATTAAATATTTTTTATACACCCAGAAAAAAAGTTTTGTTGAATCAATAAAAATTTGTTTGGGCCAACAAATCTTTTCTTTTAAATATCGGTCAATGGAAATTTTGTTTGAATAAACAAAAAATTATTGTTGATTATTATTATAATTTTTTTTTTTTTTTTTTTTTTTTTTTTTTTTTTTTGCAATTTTCCGCCCACAATTTTCATCCGAAATGCATAATAACGTAATAATAACGTCATTAATCCATCTTAATTTGAAAAGTTTTTATTATCCAAAAATTATATTAATCCTTTATAGCTATACAAGTCAATTAAATAAAATTACGTGTGAGAATTATGATTACTGCATATCAATTTAAATTTTGCAAAAACAGCAAAATTTTGTTGAAATTACAAATTGAAAATACAAGACTTTAGTAAGACTCAAATAATATTGATACAATTTTATTAAAATTTTATAAAAGTGTTAACAATATTTTTTTGTCTGGGTAACAAAACCGATTTTTTACTTTATCTAAAAAATTCGCTTACATCCAAAACATACAAACATCCAAAATGTACTCAACAAAACATGTTTTGTAGTTTTAATCAATTCCTTTTTTCTGTGTGTACTTTATGTTATACTCCAGTTTGAAAATTACATTGTAAAGTATTGGTTTCAGGCTTATTTTGTTATTATTTGCATTTTAAAAAGGATGTTTTTCAGAGTTATATTATAGTTATAGTTTGTAGTTAATACAGTTCAGAAATCAATTTTTATCTCGGATTAAAGCATAATTAAAAAAAAGTTATAAATAAAAATAATATGGGTTTTTAATTTCAAATTTAAAAATAGTTTTATAACATGATTAAATATCATTATTTTAAAATCAAAAAAGATTTTTACTGATATATGATTGCTGTACGACTCTAAATATCCAAGAATAAATCATGACACGTTTGGTGGAATTTAAACTTACTTATTTAAGGGGACGGTGGACGTTAAAATTTTTCTTTTTTAATTTTCATCATAACAATATGAAATTTTGTGCATGCATACATTTCCCCACACTGTAAAAAAAAATTGGGAAACTTACAAAAATTTTTCTAGTAGAATTGTATTCCAAGAACTTTTTATGTAACGGCAACAATAAAAATTCATGTAACAGATTTGCACTTTCAATCAAACAAATTTTAAGGTTACTAAGAATTTTTTGGGGAAATCGTATTCCAAGAACTTTTTAAGTGACGATAACGAGCATTATAGATAAAACTTTAGTAAAGTTACCAAAATTTTAGTAAATTCTTTTGTAAAGTTACAGATGGTTTTAGTTTTGCTTACAAGTTTTGTAGATTGACATCATTTTCTTGTACAGTGTACACATAAAATTTTAGTAAGCATAAGAGATTTCGGTTAATTTAGATTACTAAGGTTACAGATTTTTTTTACAGTGCATAAGTATATAGAACACCAAAAAAATTTCCAATCTTACTAAATTTTTTAATTTAAAAAAAAAATTAAATTTTAAAACGAAATTTTAAAATGCTCCTCGTGTCTTAATTTTTGAGATATTTTCTTGCTTTTGCGTTTTTATCATTGAAAACTCTATTATAAACAAATCTATGTATGATTTTTTAAATATCTTGAAAATTAATATTTTACAGTTTTTTTTTAATTCCATATTGTTTTTCATCAAAATTTTGCCTTTTAATAAGTAAAAAATCAAATTTGACCATCTTAATGAAGACGAATTTTAAAAAGCGTGCACAATTTCTTTCTAAACAGTGTCAGGAAACTTCCTTATTAATTTCATAAACATTGCTCAAAAATTACGTTGCAAAGGAACATTTCAAAAATCTAAAACGCTGAAAAATTAGTTAAAAAAAAAAAACAGATTTAAAGTATATAAATACACTTACCTTTATTATTTTCATTTTAAAACCTTCATAAATTATATTTTTATAAGAAAAACCGTTTTGGCATTATTATACCACAGAAATAGACATTTTTGCGAAGATTTTGTTATGGACGATTTTACTCAAATAAAAGGTCCCCTTAAAGAAACAAAAACATTTATTTTACGTTAAAAGCACGGCCTCTGAAAAAATTAAAACGTTTCAGCAAAGATAAAAATCAACTACAAATTAGATACAATGACAGAAGTACCTACTTGCTCTTCATAATTCTTTATAATATAGCTATAGTCATATTTAATTTACAAAAGTAAATTATTATGTATTTTAGAATTATACATGTAATGAATTAAAATGATTGTAGAAAATCAGATGTTTGATAAGGGACTGTGCAAATGTAATGTTATCAAATTTGGTAATTTTGGAAAACTCCCCTTCAAACATTATAAACCTTCGATCCCCCCCCCCCTCCTTCGGTAATGATATCGTTATGATAGTGTAAATTTGTTTTGATATTTAGAAGTTTTTTCTTTTGTTTGTAGGGGTATACAAAATTGGTTAACTTTATTTTTTGCATGCTTTCTTGATTCAAATGAAGTAAGGAAAGAATGTGTTAAATAATAACAATTAATTAATTAGTAATAATGATTAATAATTATTAAGGATAATAATTAATAATAATTAAAAGAAATCGTTACTATTTAAAAGTATTTTATAATAGCAGTTTGTTATGCACAGTAAAAATATTCAAGAGGTTACTAAAAATTTTTTAGTAAATTTGTATTCCACAGGATTTTTTAGCAACCATTACAAACTTTTTTTTTGCAAGTGAAACATGCATTTCTTTTGTAAACTGAACAAAAGAATTTTTTGTATAATTAACATAAAAAATTTTAGTATGAGCCACCAAGCAAATTTTAGTAATAGCTCCAAAATTATTTTTAATAACAATTACGTGCGCCCGAAGGGCAGGAGGTGCCTTCGAGCTGCATCGAGACTTCTGAAGCGGAAGATTTTCGGCAAAACTGCAATAGATGGCAGCACCAAACATTGCTAACTGCTCCGACAGGATTTTCATAATCCCTTTACTAACGAGTACTTACACTACATACATTCGGGGCGTATTTGGCGGTGGCCAGTGTCGAACCCGGGACCTTTTAGTCTGGAGTCCGTTACTATAACCACTATGCTATCAAGGCCACACCAAGTGAGTTTTAGTAATAGTTATTAAAAATATAAAACAATTAACTCTCTTCGTTGCGAACTTTTTTCTAGTAATTCTTACAGATTTTCTTGTAACCGACTAAGATTACTAAAAATTTTTTAGTAATTACAAGGATCACTAAAGTATTTTTAGTAGATCGACCCTTTTTTTTACAGTGTATAATGCAATCAATAAAATTTTGTACTTACTCAGAGCGGAGGTGTGGTGGGAAATAGATAGAAGTTCTTACCAGCAAAGCAACTGGACAACATTTTTTCTCTTTCTCTTTTATTTATTATTAAACACAAGCTTCATTCCAAATGTATTTCACATATGTGCTTAAAATATGTATCACACATATCCCTGGTAGCAAACCAATATTGGTCCAACGTTGCGCCAATATTTCATTAATTGAAAATATTGCCAATAAAACGTCAATATTGCTCCAATATTGGGATGTTTACATTTTGCCCTTATTTAGCCAATATTTGCAGCCAATATTATGCCAATATTGGGGTTTCATTGGAAATATTGCCAATAAAACACCAATATTGTACAAATGTTGGCGTTACATTGGAAATATTTCCAATGAAATTCCAATATTTAACCAATATTGGCGTTTTATTGGCATTATTTCCAATGAAACCCCAATATTGGCATAATATTGGGTGCAAATATTGGCTAAATAAGACCAAAATGTAAACACTCTAATATTGGAGCAATATTTCGTACCAATATTACGCCAATAAGCCAATATTGCTCCAAGATGTAGCTAATATTGGTCCAATATTGTTTGGCTACTGGGGATGTGTCACAAAATTTTATTTTTAAAATGTCTGGTGTGAAATAAGAACCTTTGAATAGAAAAACCCTCCAGATTTGAAATACTGCATGGGAAAAAGGATGCCTCTTATGTATATAAACGGATAAAAATGTGAACTGGTACCAATTCAATAAGTAGTATCGTCTACTAAATAATGCTATTTTTATTTTAGCGGTAGTCTACAAATTGCAAATTCATGAAAACATTTCACAAGACTAATTGAATATAATAATTAACGCTTCTAACTAAAATTCTTTTTGATTGTCTAGTGAATGTGTTGCGAACCAGAAAAAAGACTGGGCAAAAAGTGTTGTTAGGAATTGCATGATTTTTCCAGAAATGTAGTTACTGATATTTACTGGTAATATTAATCAATTTTTGCAAGAATAGGTGCAAAATGTCTAGGTATAATGAGATGTAATTTTGGATTTGCATATTTGAAATTTCTGAAAATCATTTTTTTTTAATTTAAAGTTAATAATTTATATTTTATTCAAAAATTAATTTAAAAAAATACATATTTTGAAAAAAAAAAGAAAAAATGAAAAGCAAGAGAAATTTTTTTCAACCCAACAACTCAATTTTCATAAGCCTCAAACGTGTTAAACTAAAATTCTGTAAATGTCATGAAATATATTCCTCAAATTAATTGTTCACTTATATTTGATTTTTTTTCTTTTCGAAATAACGTTGTGTGTAATATCATTTACTATCCGGTACTTTATCTAAATTTCTATAACATTTAGAAACACCCTATGGATGTTGTATATGTCTTAATTTAATATTTCCACTGTATTGTAAATCATTTTATAATGAAATTAAGTTTACATCTTCCTCTTGACACAGCTGAAATGTATTGTCACAATAACCCACGTTTGAATTCTCCAGAGAACAACTTTCGTGCTTAAATGCGGTTGATTAAAGTTACTTATAGATTTTGAAAATGAAACTTAGTAAAGTATAGAAATGTTTTCAAGTCTAGTTCCAAGTTTGTAAATGTATTATCTAAATGGAAAAGATACTGCTTCGAACATATTCATAAAATTATTGAATTACCTTTTCAATATGTCAATTTATAACCTAAAAAATGTTTATGAAGATAAAGTAGGTTCAATATTTTTATTACAAAATTTAAGGGAACAATATTATGTAATTAAGACTCATTTTATATTGAATAAAAGTAGATATGATTCTGGTATAATTTTTTTGTATAAAAATAATAATAAAGAAAACATCATTTTACTATTGTTTTTCTGAATATTTTATTCTACGATAGTTTAGTAAAGCGAACTTTAGAACAAACAATATTTTTAACATCTTATTCAATAATGATAGAAAAGACAGAAAATCTGTTAGTGTACTATGCTAAAAGAATATTATTATTTTTTTCTTGTTATTATTTAATTAATAGCCTATTTAATATTCAGTAGGATTTATTTCAGTTTACCCGAAAAAGTTTAAAATTCTCAATCATTTATTTAAAAAAAATTGGTAAATATTTGAAGCACCATACCTTCGCCATTTCATTCGAAGACTATAAGTGTTAGTGAGTGTTTATTCAGTTATTTTAGAGTTATATCTAAATATATATATATCTTATATTATTTTGTATTGCTGAAATATTTTGAAAAGTAGAATAGATGAGTTTCGCTTTAAAACAGTTCGTACTTTTTTATTGAATATTGAAGGCAATCCATATAACTTTTTAAATATCAGCAAGTATACAAGATAAGTATGATAAAATCATAGATTATTTTGCACTTTTCTGATATGAAGAACTTTTTGCAAGAAGTGAATAATAATATTTTATATTTTTATTGCGATGTCTAACTATAAAATATTGAATCACTTTCTTTTTGCGCCGCAGTCGATGCAATGCATCATTGCAGTAATACTGCAATTTAAATTTAATAAAAAATGTATGTAAATTTATATTAAGAAACTTGTATTATAAGAAGGGTAAATCTCTTTAACTTTTGTATTAGTGGATTTAAAAAATTCATTGTTAATTCTTAAGATTGCAAAATAAATAAATAACTATAAAAATAAATAAATAGCAATAAGAAGAACAGAAAAAGAATAAAGCATTGAAATTCCCCCCACTAACACTCGACTTAAGGCCTTAAGCTGGTTTCGTCGTGGCCAAAAGAAGTTACGGCCATTTGTACAAAAACAATGCTGTACCGCAAGTGAGCCGCCGCTAATTGCGGCAGCTATCGCCGAGCCGTTAACGGCTCGGCAATGACAGAACTGTTACATTTACTTTGCCGGTAAACTCTTAGAGGTCGGTTTCGGGCAAAAAGGTAATGGCCGTCCAACATCTAGAAAGCAGAGGGCTAATATAAACTGACCAGGATTTTTATTTTAAGAGAGAAAATGTATAAAAATTTTAAAATAAAAATAAGAGAGAAAATGTATATTTTCATTTCTTTCAAAAATTACTTTATATCTGGGTTCCCCCCCCCCATTAATTAGTAAAGCAAAACATTTTTTTTTTTTTTTAGGAAAGATTATTCTAAAAAATAAAAAATCATGTTATCAAAAAAAAAAAAAAAAAAAAAAAAAAAAAAGAAAGAAAGAAAGAAAGAATGTATTTTGATTTATTCGCATCTGCAAGCGCGGAGACAAGGGAGAGATTATAGTGCTAATAATTCTCCCTATATAGGAGGAATAATTTAATTTACAGAAGATAATTTTAAAATTATCTTCTCTGTAAATTAAGTATTAAAATGTATATATCTATGTTTTTTTATAAACTCTCTGGAATGAAATACACTTGTAAATATTTTCCTTAATATACAAAGCACAATATGTCACACTGGATACACTAACAAAAAATTTTATTTTAAAGAAAAACCCTTTAAACGTTGAACGAATTCCAATTTGAAGAAACATCTAATAACAGCATCTATTTAAATTCATATTTGTTCATAAACGAATGAAATTGCAGGAGCTGATAGTAAGAAACTGTGTAATCGAAAGATGGTTTATATTTTTTGGTGAAAAAAAAAACAGCAAATATTGTTTAACTGGACATTTTCAATCTATGTCCTGAAGATGATACTGTGAGACAGAAGGAAAAACGGTTGTCATATGACCACAACCGCTTACTATCAAATAATTTATTAATTTATAAGAAAATAGAAAACTTAAATCGCTCTAGTTATCAGACTAGCCAGTTTAATGCCTTTTCCCTTTTAAAATTACTCAAAAATTGCATAAATGTTTAGCGTTGTTGAACAGGGAATTTGGCAGTCATCTAAAAGCTGAACGAAATCTTTTGTAAAAACAAAACACTATTAAAAGTTATTTATATAAATATAGATTATATCTTTAAATATTTTATAAGATATAATTCATATTTACAGTAAAATCTGTCTAAGACATGTCTTAGACAGATTTATAGTTAATAGACAGTTATATAGTTATAGGTACCTTTAACTATATAACTATAAAAAAATATTATATCAATATATGTAATTGAGTGTGTGTGTGAATGTATTTTACACCCCTCCCCCCCCCCTAAAGCTACGTCCCTGCGAATCGACAAAGGAAGGGAAAATTTATCTCCCCCAATCTTCAGTCATAAAGCTGTCAACTGATTTCGAGTTTAATTTCTTTCTTGAAGGTCAGATTCAATGCACTGAAAGAGCAATTTATACATCAAAGCGCCGACCCGAAACATAAAAAATAGCGAAGCCTGACCACAAGAAGTTAGTGCTATGTGTCCGGTCCTTTAGCGAGGGAACGAATGAGAAAGGGTTTGTTTCGAAGGGATCTTTTCAAGGACGCGACCAGTGACATTCAGGGATCAAAATTTTTGCTGTATCATTCATGGCATGAAATCCCTTCGTGAATGTTGACTCGTTGACTGGATTGTGAGGACTCTGTATGAAAGTTTTACACGATTATTAAAAATTTCGCAGTGGAATTACACTAAAATATTGTAAGTCTGAATATTTTCTTTGCCTATTCATTAAGTTTAATTTGAAATATTTCTGTACTATTTTAATGGATTTTTATAATAGAATTATAAAAAATAAGTATATAAAGTTAAAAAGTCGTCATTTTATGAATTTATACGACGCAAAATGTAAGAATTCGCAAATTCACTCGAATTTTTTAAAGGTATATTTGTTTGGTAGGATAATTGTTTTTTTTTATTATTACTCTTTGAAAATTTTCATTCAGTTGTATCATTATATGGATTTTATTATTTTTCCCCCCAACTGTTGAAGTTTTAATTAGTAATTTTAAAGAAAGTAACTAGTTTTAAACATTGCGACTTATTTACATCACTATCGTAATTCTTCTAGATTATTTAAAATAAATTCATTTAATGTTATAATTATTTTTTTAAATGCGACTTTGAAAGAAAAAGATTTTTTTTTATCCACTCTGATATAGGATTGTAATTTTTCCTTATGGAAAATGTCATTAAATTAAACAACTGAGTAATTTTAATACGATATAAGGAAAATTAGAGTGAAGAAAAACTCATTAAAATAACCAAGATATTTTGAAAAAAAAAAAAAAAACTAAAATTATTTTTCAGATGAAATGTTAGAATGCATTGCGTAAACTCTTCTTTAAATTATTATTATTATTTGGAAATTTGATTAATCAACTTTGAGAAATCTAATGGTTTTCGATGGTAAACAAAATAAAAAAACGGAAAGGGATTTAAAAAAAATGTCATTAAGGACATATGTAAACCTAAAATAGCATTTTTATATTATTTATTATTGTTATTATTTTTTTTAATAATACCGGGTGATCCAAAAGTCAGGACGAACTTTAAAAATGAATAACTCGAAAACGAATCAAGATACAAAGATACGGTTTGCACCAAATGGATGGAAAAGAAACCGGATTTTGTGTGACAACAAAAAAATATTGTTCTATTGGCGACCAACGGCATCACTAGCAGCATTGAAAGATGCCATCCGCCAAAACGTGTCTGCCATAAAGCAAGAAATGCTACTAAATGCTGTGAACGGTGTAGTGCCTAGTCTCACAGCTGCACTTATGAATGAGGGACAGCACATTGAACATTTTCTGTTGTACTAATTAACTGTAACTAAGCTGACTTGGAAATTGTCAACATTTTTTCATTTGCAAATCATCTTTTGGTGCAAAAAACACTACCGTGTCATTTTTTGGATGTCAACGGCAAACTATTTTTTTCGTTGTCACACAATATCCGGTTTCTTTTCCATCCATTTGGTGCAAACCGTATCTTTGTATCTTGATTCGTTTTCGAGTTATTCATTTTTAAAGTTCGTCCTGACTTTTGGATCACCCGGTACTTGTGTGAAAATTTGTATTTATAAAATGAAGATGGTTCAGAAATATTTCACTTATTTCTTTATGATTTAATTAGACTTTAATGAATGGGCAACTATAATAAAATAATGACAACAAAATTCTCAATAAGTTTTGAAAAAAAAAAAGAAAAAGAAAAGAAAAGAAAAGAAAAATGAACAGAAAAGAAAAAAAGAAAGAAAAGCACATCTTTTACTAAAACATACATAACTAAGTTTAATATTACACATATTATTTAGGCATAAATTCAAAATCGATTCTATAAAGAATATTTATTGATAGACTGTTTAAAAGATAAATGCGTTTGCTTGAAAAATACTATATATTAATAATCATTTAGGTTAACTTAAAAATTACTAATTCACTTATCTTGAACTTTTTCAAAAAATTTTAAAAGAATGCTTGGCATAGCAAATTAATTAATTAGTTTATTTTTTTTTCAATTAATAATTTTAATTGTATATGACATGAAACGATTTAAAAACCATATTATTATTATTTTTAAATGTATAATTGAATAAATAAACAAATTAATAAATTTATTATGCCAAGTGTTGTGATTTGAAAATTTTTGCAAAAGTTCAAGGTAAATAAATTTATATGCTTTTTTAAGTGTCTCGAATGTAAATTTTTAAAACATATAATTAAATAATAAACAAATAAATTCATTTTCAACTTATATGTTTTGAAAAATTTTAAGATAAAAATTTGTAAATATATAACTTTTTTGAAAAGTATACATAAAGATTATTAATACATTTGTTTTACATGCAAAGACAGTTTATCATTTAAATATTTTTCCAGCAAATATTTTTTATAGAACAAATTTTGAATTTATGCTTAAATATTAATTCTTACAAACACAAATGGCTGGGTGAGGGTGATCTCCTGGCCAGCCTTTATTTTTAATGGCCTTTAAAAGAATAATTGTGGCCAGTTTGTGGCTGTCTGATATTTTTGATAAAAACGTTTATGGCACATTTGTGGGCCTCATCTTGTGTCCGCATTCTGGCCGGCGTGACAGTTTTTTGACGGAGCCGTTACGGCCAAAGTTGGCGGGCCGTTATCAAACACTTTGGGCCACCGCTAACGATGCCTCTAGTGGCCCATCAATTATGTGTTTGTTGGGCCATCTCATATTATCAAAATTTTTTTATCAGAATTTTGTTCACAATATAATGACTTATATATTTGATATCATTTATCCTATAACCCTTGAAGGTCTCTATAGAAAATGTACCCAGAAATTTCTCTGAACTGTTTAACCCCATTGACATATAATTTTTCAAATATCTACTCATGAATATAATTTTTTAAGAAGAGACTGGTAATTTTGTACAGTATTATTTCATATGAGCAAATAAAATAATTAATATATATAAATTAATTTACCTGTGCAACTAAAATCATTAATAAATGTAAATTTTCATCAAACGCAAATCTTTTCAAGTTTTCTTAATAAACTACTCATAACTGAGAGATTTATATTTGTGAAAGTGATTTGAAGTAAGAATGGTTTTTAAAACAAATCTATTTTTTTTATGAATAATAAAATAAAATAAATAAAAAACAAAATCAAACAAACAGAATAATGAAAATATTTTTAAAAAAAATTGGTAAGAAAAAATAAAAATAGTACCTTTTTGTAAATTACTTTCAAGATAAGTCACAATAATTATATTTTACATAAATGCTTTTTTTTGCTTAATCATTATTTTAATAAAACATTGCTCATAAAAAATGGAACATAATAAATTAAGAAATGTTTTACATAAGGTAATTGAAAATCTTTTTTGCACTAAATTATACAAATTTCTTTCATCTAACTTCTTTTTGTAAGTATTATCTAAAGCCACAGAAAGAAATAAAGAACGAATATTTTAACTGTCAATTCAGTGTGACTAAGAAAATAACGATCAAACAATCACACAGTTAAATTTATTTTATTGTCAAAAGACTTCATTAATTGTTCATATTTCTTTTTCATATCTTGTAATTAAATCGATGACAAAAGTAATCTTTTCAAGAAATTACAAGTAACAAGTTTTTCTTTTAAGCTTAAATCATTCTTATTAAACTACATTCTATTTTTGTTTAAACGATTGGATTCATTAAAACTTGACATTTTAATTTTTCCATTTTAGAATAAATTTTAATTAATAATCATTAAATTGCTTTCAAATGGTACAAGGAATTTTTTCAATACTTTCAAGCATTATAATAAAAATTTTCTTTGAAGAACATTTTGAAATACATTATAAAGCGAAAAAAAAAGTTGCAATCCTTGAAAATTTTGCAATTTAAATTAATGTTTGTTAAAGTGCTAGAAAAATGTATCAATTCAGTTTCCATTGTACATAACTTTTATTGCAACTCATTTTAAAATTTAAAGAAGAATTTTAGTATTTTTTAAACTTGAAAGTAACATAATACCACACTAAAATAATTTATTTGAGAAAAATGGAGGAAAATTGTCCAATAAAAAAAGATAAACTGTAAAAGAAGGATTCATTTCAAAGATATGAAGAAAATAAGTGCTTTAAACACATCATGAAATTGGGAGTATTTAACATTAATTCTTTAAAAAAGTTACTTTTATAAATATTATTATTCATCATAAACTAAATAATAAATAAAAATACAGCTTAAATATTTTTATATTTTTGTAAAATTGAAGATAACGTCACACAGTAGTATTCCATTATTCGTGAAATCCTCTTGTTCCGAACACATTTCTGAAAAAATACCAATTTTTTAAACTTAAGAACAGGAAAAAAATGCGTAAATAAAAAACCTCACATTTACTGTTATACATAGAATTAAATAGAGAAAATAGAGCCTAATGTAAATAGAGCCTAAACTTGATGAAAAGCCTGAAACTAACAGGAATGAATGCTCGTTATTTATAAAACATATTGACTCTATTTATATAATTTTGTAGAATAATTTTTAATCACTGCTTAAAACAAAAAATAACTAATTTACGCACACTTAAGAGTAGAACGCACACTAGAAGTAAAGCCAGTGTTTTTTTTCTAGCAAATTGCGTTGAATTGACTAACAAGGAAGGTAGGTCTCCATACTGGGCATACTCAGAAACTTTCGAAAAAAATGCTAATTAAACTACTTATGTATGTAATAAAAGATCAGTCAAATTTAGTGGCGGAATCACAATAGAAATTATGTAAAAAAAAAAAAAATAAAGAACTTTCGAATGTATAGCGTGAATATCACGCGATTTGTCGAGCAGCACTTTTCCCCGCCAAAAGCAAACGATTTAATGCAACTGGAAACTGCTAGATTTTTAGAATGCGTGTGTAAATAGCATTAATGAATTTAAACATAAACAATGAAACAGTTTAATATATTATATACATATAAATATACAAATATATGTATCTTGTATTGCACATATATATACAGGGTGAGTCATAAATATCGAAACAATAGGCTGTCTCTTTAAATATTGCCCCTAGACCCATACTTCCAATTGCAAAAATTCATAAAAAAAGGTGAAATTTTTGATAAGATAAGTTACAACTCCATGGGGGGGTCTATTTAAAAAATACGAAAATTAAATTTTTATACGGCCCCCGTAGGATAAAAATTCCAATTAGGAAAACTTTCCTTATCCAGTCCTGAATCAGACACAAAAAGTTGCATCTTCATATCTTTAAAACTCACAATGTTATAGCCGTTTAAAAATTTCATCAGGTTTTAAGGAATTAGACACAAACTGAAATGTGCGCAGTTGAAAAAACAAAGTTACTTTAACATTTCTAGGAAACGTGTAAAAATCTATCTTTTGAGTTAGTGTTTTGATTTTTTTCTTTTTTTTGTGATGGTAAGCCATGTGATTTGCTAAGAAAAACACATCCTAAAATTTCTCATACAATTTATAAAATTTTCACATGGTTAGTACTGGTTTAAATGAGATAAAAAAAATCGTTTTAACTCGAAACATTATTTATCGGATTTCAATTTCTTTCCATTTAATTAAAGATGAAAATCTTATTTTAGTTTTATTCCAGGGTTTTGTTTTTCAATATTAATTTTAAAACTATTATAAATATTTATTGAAAAAATAATATAACTTAAAAAAAAACATATTTTCAAATGTAAATATTTTTTCAAATTTGCCAAAACAAAACTAATGTAAACTAATCAAAAATGACATGTTTCAAGTTCTTTTTTTTTTTAACAATTCTTAACTTTTAATAATTTAAAAAACAAGAAATAGTGGGGAAAATTCATTATGCAGGAAAATGAAATGTTCTGTTTAAATGTTCCTCAGTGTTTTAAAAGAATGAATTTTCTAAGATGCAGATTAAGTCTTTTTTTTTTTTTTATTTAGCTCTCACAACTTCAGGCTGTTTATCGTCCTGGAGAGGCTGTTAATCGCGTTTATTTTACAAAAAAAAAAAAAAAAAAAAAAAAAAAAACCTTTAAAATTCATTTGTTTTAAGGAATAGTATATTTAAAGACAAAAAACTTAAATACGATAAACCAGTGAAAAAAATCTGCCTATGACGGAATTCTGTCTTAAACGGATAATGTGTTAATCCATGCAAAATAATTACAATAATACCAGAGAAAAAAAATAAATTCCATTTGCACCTCCTAGGAAGGTTATTTGTCTATAACGTATTTTTTCTTTCCTATGTGATTCCGTCTTAAAAAGGTTCTACTGTATAACATTTTTCAATGTCTCTAACGCATGGGATATGGAGTAACGTATTAAAATATAAGTGAAACATTTACATATAGATTCATTGGTAAAATAAATATATCACAACTTTTGACGCTTCTTAAATAATAAAAAGTATAAATATAAAAAACAAGAAGGTATAATAAGTATTTTTGGTCAGAACTCTTCCATACGAAACACTTTCTAACCATACTGAAGTAAAAAACTATGTAGAAAGTCACGGCTGAGCCGGGCTATGATTTAAACTTTTTTGCAGGCCGGTCTGTGCTGTGATTTTAACATTTTTCCAGGCCGGGCCGAACTGTTTTATCTATGGGTCAGTTTGGGACCGGACCTGGATATTTCGATCCACGCAGACCTGCTATGTAGAGTACCAATATATTTTGAAAACAAGTTTAGATTTAATTCAATACGCTGCTTTGTTATGTCCAAATAAGAGGCACTGTCTTAAACCGACATATAATAATGCACAATTTGTGGACGATCCCTCATCTGCTCTCAAAATGCGTTAAAAGTTCTTCGTTTTACAGGCATGGTTAAGTGGTGTAAGTCACGAATTTTGGAGAATTTTGGATTTTAATATCTCTGTCATGTTTTTAGATACGGAGATGAAATTTTTTTTGTTCAAATTAGGAATGCATAAGGAATAATTTCCTAATTGGGAATTTTGCCCTACGGGGGCCGTATAAAAATTTAATTTTCGTATTTTTTCAAATAGACCCCCCATGGAGTTGCAACTTATTTTATAAGAAAATTCAACTTTTTCTACGAATTTTTGCAATTGGAAGTATGGGTCTAGGGCCAATATTTAAGGAGATAGCCTATTGTTTCGATATTTATGACTCACCCTGTATATTGTTTATTGCTATACTTTTTAATTTATCACTGGAAAAATATTTTAATATACAAAAAATTCATATTGAAGAAAAAATTATTTTCATACATTTAAGCACATTCAAAATTAAAAGCCAGATGTTTCCATATCTACGAAATAACTTTGAAAATGCTCAATTGGGCTTTGAGCTTGAAACAATTGTTATGAATTTAAATTATGAATTTCGTTTTAAATCGCAAATTTTGATGGTTAAATTTGAATATAAATACACATAAATATCGATGTAACAAAATTATACTTAAAACAAACTAAAACTGGCAAAATTAAACTTATTTAAATTATATTTACTTAAACAAGTTCAACATGAAACTTTTTTGTCCTTAAAGCGTATTACGCATAAAAAAGTATTTTTTCAAACTACATTTTATCGCCAACCGATGATAATTCGCCAAATAATGAAATTTTCGTTATTTTTTTACGGACGCTGTATGGAGGCTCCGCCAAAAAACTTTTATAAATGTATATATCCTCATGAAAAGAAGATTTTGTAATTTTTTCAGATTTTTGGAGTATGACCGTATGGAGACCTTCCTTGTAAGTTAACTTGTTTTTTGTCATCGTTGTCTGAGATTTATATGCATTGAAACTCCCTATTTATCCCTATGATACCGCAGTTGTAGTTTTTATTTGAATAACCCGTTATATATTAACAGTGAATTTTAAATTAAGTTAAAAATAACAGAACCTGTTCACCTCGAGCTGATCAACACTGCCTATACCTAACACTAGTAGATGTTCCCGCCTTTAAATTAACGCTTTAATAAGTCAATACTTTGGATATTATTCATGAAATCCGTTAAGTCCAAATTTTCGCTAAATCATACAGTGCTCGGTCCCAATTAGTTCGAAATAGCGGAATTCTACTGTGTGCAATTTTGAATAAACAAGTAGGAAATTGCACGTGAACGTAGCAAATGAGGTGCGTTCGTACAATAACGAAGTTTTAAAAATATTCAGATCTTGCTGATATAGTAGAGCGTACTTCGGGATACAGTATAGTAGTCGAAATCTTTGTGTTTCTGTAAATATGCAGAAAGTAATTTTTATTACACCTCAGAAACGTATATCTTATTTATAAAATGTGAAATATTTGAATATAATTAAAACACGCCCCAAACAATGTTTCCCCGTATAGCATTATGTAGTGGAATACTTTTGTGTGGCCGTGTAATTTAATAATAACAATTCTTTGCATCACAGATTGTACGGAATGCATATTTTATTATATATTTCATAGATTCATGCCAATTCTATTATGTTCGAATGAGCGTAACATCATAAAAATGCATTTGAATCTTTTTTCCCTTTGACCGTAATGTAATGGAATACCTTTGATTGTCCCTGTAAATGATCTATGCATTCAACTTTCATAACATTTGAAATGACGCGATAAAATTACGTAATAATTATGTTTTAAAGTTCAAACGATTAATATGCATTTGAAATTTTTTTCTCCATTGACCGTAATGTAACGGAATCCTTTTGATTGTCCCTGTAATTGATCTATCCATCTGATTTTCATAAAATTTGAAATGACTCGACAAAATTATGTTATAATTATGTATTTTAAATTTCAAACGATTCGGTTGGGTTTTTGCGTTGTTATATGCGGACGGACAGACAGACAGACAGACAACCGGACAGACGGACGGACTGAGCGACAACAATAGGTGCTACGTATTTACATAATTACGAACGCACCTAAAAACGACTATCAAAACGTAACACCAATACAACAATTATTTCTAAAGTATCACATAAAAGGTGATGAAAACACTACACGCAGCGAAAAAGTTTCTTTTTGTGATGCAATAACATGCCTACTCGTATGAGAGTAAGTTAAAATCAAAATTTTACTTTATCTTCGTACTTTACCCTTACTTCTTCTTCTTTTTGATTTTTAATCTCTTACATATATTTTATTTTAAAGTATACCTTTATGTTTCATCTTTGGAATTATTCTATCTCTTAATTTTAAGTCTTGTTAATTAAATTCTTATGTTCATTTATTAACTTTATATATATTTTGTTTTAAAGATTACCTTTATGTTAATCCTGTGCTTTTAGTTTACTTGTTACTTAAAAGTCTTGTTAATTAAAAACTTATGTTTTTTTATTAATCTTTTCTCGCGTTTAAATTCGGAAAATTAAGAGATTTTCAATATCTTAGGAAGTTGAAAAATTAATTCCTCATTTAATTCCTAAAATAAAATCTGTATTGTAGTATTTGATTCCAACCCAATTGGAACACTTTTGCGTTACTCGTTTTTTCGTGAATGATTTTCATCACTAACAAAAAACTATTAGCAGTTGTAGTTTTTATTTGAAGAATCCGTTATATATTAACAGTGAATTTTAAATTAAGTTAAAAATAACAGAACCTGTTCACCTCGAGCTGAACAACACTGCCTATAGCTAACACTAGTAGATGTTCCCGCCCTTAATTTAACGCTCTCTTAAAAGTTAATTTTCAATTTAAATAAATTATTAAAAATTTAAACTCGCTTCAAAAGGAAAAAAAAATGCATATACATATAGATGCATATATATACAGGGTGTCCCTAAACAAATGGTATATACGCTAGAAGGTGATAAAACACATCAAGATGAGTAATCGTAAATAGGAAACCAAGTGTCCCAAACGTTTTCCAAAGGAGATAGCCGCCATTAAATTTTGGGGTCCAAAATTTCAAATACAGATAAAAAACGGAAAAATTAGTCGATTTATTTGCGGTTTTCACTAAAACTATTCTTTATGTAGGTATTTTCTTGAAAATAAATTATAAAGATATATTTCGAAAAATGCCGATAGAGGGCGCTTTAGACTTTGAAGTAATGAAAAACTATTTTTTGCCGTGATTTTTTGCATCTCATTAAATGGTTTCTTAAGCTTAGACTTAAACTTAAATGTTGAGCTCAAAATCTGAATAGTTGGGAGTGGTTAAGTAGCACAAACTTAACTGTGTTCAGAGGGTTTAAATTTCAAATGATTATAAAAAACGGAAAAATTGGTCGATTGATTTGCGGTTTTCACTAAACTAAACTTTGCACTAAACTAACACTTTCACTAAACTTTACGAAGAGTCGAAACTTACGTCAGTATTTTATTGAAAATGAATTATAAAGATAAATTTCGAAAAATGCCGATAGAGGGCGCTTTAGACTTTGGAGTAACGAACAACTATTTTTTACGATATTTTTTGAGTTTGATTAAATGTTTTCGTAAACTTAGACTTAAACTTAAAATTTGAACTCAAAATCTGAATAGTTAGGAGTCGTTAAGTAGCACAAACTGACCTGTGTTCAGAGGGTTCAAATTTTAAATGATTATAAAAAACGGAAAAAAATGTTCGATTCGTTTGCGGTTTAAAATAAAAGTATTCTTTAAGTCAGTATCTTCTTAAAAAGAAATTTTAAAGATAAATTTCAAAAAAATCCGTTAGAGGGCGCCTTAAACTTCAGCGTAACCAACAACTAAAATTAACCGTTATTTTTTGTATCTAATTAAATGCTTTCCAAATCTTATTAAATGTTTTCGAAATCTTAGATTTAAACTTAAATTTTGAACTCAAATTCTGAATCGTTCGAAGGGGTTAGGAGCGCAAACTGAAGTGTGTTCAGGAGATAAAATATACCCCCCCCCGCTCCCCCTCGACCACAGTTCACTCTTGCGCTATTTAAACACTCGCAACGATTCATTATTTGATCTCAAAATTTAAATCTAAGCATTTGAAAGCATTTAATGAGATAAAAAAAAAAAAAAAAATAACGGTTAAAAACAGTTGTATGTTACTCCAATGTCTAAGTCGCTCTCTATCGGCATTTTGTGAAATTTATCTTTAAAATTTATTTTCAAGAAAACACTGATTTAAAGAGTAGTTTTAGCAAATATTTGTTATTAAATTACAGGGCCACACAAAAGTGTTCCACTACACAATGGTGTAGGGGGAAACATTAGAAGAGCGTTTTATTACTATTAAACTATTTCAATTTTTATGAAATTGATATACGTTACTGAGGTTTTCTATAAGTTACTTTCTGTATAATAGAAATTATATAGTATTTGCAGGAACACACAAATGATTTCGATCACTTATACTGTATCCGGTATACTGTATACCATTACACCAAGATCTGAATATTTTTAAAACATTGTTTAGTTTGAAAGCACCTAATTTGCTATGTTTAATGTGCAATTTCTTACTTATTACATTGTTGCACCAATTCAAAATGAAAAAATATACAATCATAATAAATTTTTATTCGTTCATGTACAGCTAAACATGAAGAATAAAAAGAATTTATTAATTACATTTCTCTTCTATTTTTTATTCATATTTTAGAGAAATTTCAAATGAAGTTTCGCCAATTTAAGTTTTATTTTTTAGGTGCTTTTTAAGTTTTTTTTTATTAATTAAGAAAATGAAAAATTTTCTTTTCGTTTATTCATAAGGGAATTTCATTAATTTAGAAGATTGGAACTAAGCACAAGGTGTGTATTGTAATAATGAAAAGCTTCAAATAATAATAGAATTAATTTCTTATTTTCCTTTCAATTTATTTTGGATAAACTGTATTATTTTAATCAAAATGGGAAAAAGGTTTTTTAAAGAGATTTATTCAGCTGTTGTGAAATATTTTATTCAGAATTAAAGATTTTTTTTCTGAAATGAATTTCTCTTTGAAATAAAAAAAAATGATAGTGCATGAAAAAAAATTAAATCTGTGTATCAATTTATTTAAGCATTGATATTATTGAAAAGAATTTATTTATTTATAAACACGTGCATTCTTTGTTATAATTCTGTTATTTCAAGCTATTTTGTAAAAATGTTTTTGAGGAAGGACTTTTCGTTTTTCTTTAATGGAAATTATTAAATCATGTAAAAATTTTGTTTCATTATTAAGCAGTAATTTTCAAAGACATAAATTAGCAAATATTTTGATTATATTTATAACTTTGTTTGTTCGGCTTAATGTTGATTGAAATTAAATTCTTTTATTTTTAAATTTAGAATTTTCTCTTTGTTAACATTATTCTATTTACATTTTGTAATAATAATTATATTTTTTATTAATATTCACAGTGCATTTATCATTTTTAAATAGTAATTTACGAAATTTTCTCTAAATACTGAAATCTTACATTAAAAACAATTAAAAAATATAGATAAATTAAGTTAATATTTAGAAAACTATTAAAAAATATTAAAAAATTAAATAAAGTCTTAAACGTTTCGAAATTTAAAATTCCTTATCAGCAATATAAATAACATAAAATGACCAAATACAACATAATTTAACATATAAAAATAATTAAACATGGGCATAGGTAATTGAGTTTGATTAAGATAGTATTTTCTGATGGGGTTGAGCAAGATTCATTTAGTGGGAATTGGGCTATTCCAGTATACCATGCTTCCAGGAAAAAGCGGCTTTTGTATATATAATGCAGTTTGATTTCATGACTTTGGAGGCATGTATACAAGAATAGTAAAATTCCCACTGAATGAATATAGTTCCATTAACTGAATTTAAAGTTTGATAAAAATCCGTGCATTAGTTCCTGAGATAGAGCTATTGGAAGAACAATGAAAAATACCGCATAGCAGCGTCACCTGTTGTGTGATTTGCACCAAAAAGTAATCAGAAGAATATTATACTGAGGATTAACGGAATCTGAATTTTTTTGAAAATTCGCTTATAAGTTCTCGAGATTCAACTATTGTGGAAATCGTGAAAAAGGAACCTGCTTGACGATATGCATAAAAAATTAACCAGACCAGTTTATATCAGGGATTAACTGAATCTAAAGGTCTGTGAAATTTCGTACTTTAGTTCATCAGATTAGGGCGCGCACAAAGTTTATGTCTCATATAGACAGACAGACTGACTGACAAACTAACGGACAGACATTTTGTAAAAACATGTTTTTTGGAATTTCAGACTTCTAAAACGTGTAAATCAGCAGAAAACCGGAATAGAAAATTTTTACTAATCCAATAGTTTCTTCTTGTAAAGATAGACGAAAATAAAATGATATGTATATGACCACACAAAAAACTTTTTCCTAACAGAATTTTAGAAATTTTTTTAATAAGTAACTTTCTCTGTGAGCTTTTTCTGTGAATGTTAAAATTAGAGTCATTTACTTTCACATACTGAGTGTACCGTAAGTTTTTCATAATAATTCAAAAAAAAAAAAAAAAAAAAAAAAAAAAATTTGAAGTCGTAAGAACAGATGAAATTATAAAATGCGCTTATGAATTCTTATTTCTTCAGCTTAGTGTGCCTCTTAATTCAGCATTACTTCAGGGAAACATTTGAAGTACTGTCGTATTTCAATATTTAAAATAATATAGTTTCTATTGGAAGGCAAAGTTATTCAATATATTTATCCCTTCAATACTCGAACAGTTTATCTTACAAACCTTAAATAATTACTTTCCCTTTCGCCATAAATTCAGCATATAAAGTTAATAATGGTGATTATAATTAAGAAATTCAAAAGCTTATTTCTGAAAAAAAAGTAAAATACCTTATTCTCTTTTAAAATTTAAGCATCTGTTTGAAACAATTTTTTTCGAAATATTGATTGCAGTAAATAGCTTATTTGAATTCGTTCACTTATACAGGGTGTCCCAGAAGAAATGAGACAAACTTTAAGGAGAGGTAGGGGACATCACAAGGATTGAGAATTGCATAACAACCCATGGTCGGAAACGTCATGGGAAGATAGTATGACAGGCACAAGGAACGAAGAGACATAATACTGAGATCATCTGAAATAATTTACTGATCGACTATATTCCCTAATTAGCATGCTTGGCACAGTGACGTCACAGTGACGTCACTGTGAGTCACTTTGGTCACATCACATCTGTGACCAAAATGCTACCACTCAGTGACGTCACATTGTGACTGAGATGTGACTTTCTTAAAAATCTTTTGAAATTTATAAATATCCTTCAAAACATGTTATTTACTTTAAAAAACATGTTTCTGGCAATTTAAATATCGTCGCTTTTGTCACAGTTTCGTCACAATGTTAATGTCAAATTAGTCACAAATGACACATTTTTCACAAATTTGTCACATTGTGACCACTTTGTGAAACGTCACAAAAAAGCTCTAAAACGGCCATAACGACTTCACATTTTAGTCACTGTGACTTCACATCGACGTCACGTGACGTCACATCGACAATCGATGGTCACAAAGTCACAATGTGACTTCAAAACGACGTTGCAGTGACGTCACCATGCTTTACGCCCGTAAGACATGATGACGTCACTGCAACGTCGTTGTGAAGTCACATTGTGACTTTGTGACCATCGATTGTCGATGCGACGTCACGTGACGTCGATGGGAAGTCACAGTGACTAAAATGTGAAGTCATGGCCGTTTTAGAGCTTTTTTGTGACGTCACAATGTGACCAATTTGTGAAAAGTGTGTCATTTGTGACTACTTTGACAGTAACATTGTGACGAACTGGGAAATTTTTTTTAGAAAGTCACATCTTAGTCACAATGTGACGTCACTGAGTGGTGGCATTTTCGTCACAGATGTGATGTGACCAAAGTGACTCACAGCGACGTCATTGTGACGTCACTGTGACCATGCATGCTATGAAGGCGGGTTACATTTACTGTGGTAGATGATATGTGAAAATGTTACAAAAGATGTTCAAAGTTTCCATTATTGCTAGCGATGCATGCATTACAACGTCGAACCATGGATTGGCGGACCGGCTCAAATTTACTTGGATTTTGTTGGATATCCGCAGTGGCACAGATGAGTCTTGCAACCAGATCCACTTCAGATTCCACAGACGTTGCGTACACAGCGTTTTTCAGTGCACCCCAAAGAAAGAAATCGGTGCTGCATCACGAGAATGTGGTGGGCAGGGAACCGATCCTCCACGGCCATTGGTGACCAAACACCCAATTCAAATGTTCAACACAACCTGTTGACGAACGAAGACGTATCCGACCATAAATTGCGGTGCAGAAATACTGAATTCTTGTGATGTCCCCCACCTCCCCTTTAAGTTTGTCCCATCTCTTCTGGAACACCCTGTATACATTGGTGTTTGGTAGTTTTCATGTCAAAACATATAGTGTCTTATATAAATTGTAATTTATTTCAAAAAATACTATAAATATGTGCATGACTATCTTTTAGTTATTTTAAACATGATTGATTTTTTTAAAAGGTAAAGATATTATTTAAATTATATTGTTTAAACTTTATGCAGTTAATACTTTAGAAGCTGATTAAAAACATAAATAACCGTAAAACTCTTCGCACAGAAATTTATTAAGAAAGGAATAATAAAATTTATTTAAGAATCTTAGAAATGTTTCAAATTGTCCTCGTTGTAGATAAACCACACTTTTTTTTAACGCTAAACATTAATTATAAATATATCGATACATATATATATTGCCTAATAAAACGACGGCCAATAATTACATTTTAGAATTTCAATACTTTTAAATATTCTTTTTTATGTTTATTAAAATAAGGAAATATTAAATAAGAAACCGCTATTGAAACAAATAAGCAATATTTTTTTATATCTGCAGCTAACAAAAAAATTGACTATGTATCTGAAATACATAAAAACAAATCACATGATTATATTAAACGAGAATGTTTAAGCAGTCAAAACAAAACTATTTTATTATCTAAACATCTCACTGATAAAAAAAAAAAAAATATGATACTGGCTCCAAAATTCTAACTTGCAGCTGCAGAAAAAATAGTTCCACATCGTCCTTATAAATTCTAGTCATCTTTTCTGTAGAGTTCTAGTTTTTCTTACTAGAATTCAAGTGTGTTCTCGTGGTCAAACGTTTTTAAAATTATCTGCAAATCGATGCGAATACAAGATGTTTGTTAAATTGACTACAGTTCAAGTTTATGATGCCATTCCAGAAATCAAATAATAATTTCTTGCCATTAAAACGATTCATCGTCGTTTCGTCATCTATAAAACAAGAGACTAGAAATTCGACATCATTACGTCTATTCAGCTTAGTTGTTTACCTTATTTGCTCGGAATTATATATGATTCGGAAATCAATATTTATAGAGATTCGCAAAATGACTTCTTATTCATTCTAATTGAAGGTGATATATATTTTGTCTCGCTGCAAAAGAAATCTTGATAATCGAAAAAGGTAAAATAATTTATTTTTATGTTATTTAATGCGTTGAGCAAAAAATATGGTCTAGCATCTAGAATCTAAATTGTGGCTTCAGAAAAAGTACTTCCGTGTCATCTCTATAAATTCTAGTTGCTTTTGCTAGAGAGTTCTTTTTAGAATCCAAGAATTTTTTTCGATATTCAGTGGTCAAACTTATTTTAAAATCTCTGTATATCCATGCGAAAGCAGGAGCTTAGTTTTAGAAACTATAATTCTAATTTATGCATCAATTAAAGAAATAAAGTAATAATTTTCGCTATTGAAAGAGTTTACTATCGATTTGCCACCTAAAAAACAATATACTAGAAAATCTAGATCATTTCGTCTATTCAGCTTAATTTTTTACCCTATTCGAGTAGTTAAGAATTCTATATTTGTAGATTTAAGGATTCAGAAAATGGCTAACTATTAATTAATGTATTTTCTTTCTCACTGTGGACTTTTTTTTCACTTTAATTTACTTTTTCAAATCATCAAAGCCCTTAAACTACAAGACGACAATAAATACAAAATACTTTACTATGAGAGATACGAAGATGAAAATAATATAAAATTTTTCGTTTTTGAAAATAGAAGGTTCAAGTGAATGTCATGTTTTATCTATCAACGCTTTCATTATGCTTTTTATATGAGATATCTACAATTTTTTTTTCATATCCCTACAAAAAGAAATAAGATTCCTAAAATAGATTCAATGTGTTTATGGAGCAAGAAGAAAAAAGATTATTTCGCATTTTTTTTCACAACTGGTTTTTATTTCCGTAAACGACGATGCTGAATGATATTTTAAGGTACACTTTCGATGCTTTATTCTTTTATTCTCACTTTTTTTAGAAGACTAGCATTTAAAATCACTCAGAGAAGTATAAAAATTTTTACATTTCTATTATTTCAAGGTAAAAATATTTTTCTCATACTATAAGATTTCATTTAACAACTAGTAATTCAACAACTCCTTTAAGATTAATCATTAACTAAATATGATGAGTGAATTGCATATTTTAAAGTTTAATAGTAAAAATAGTCTCGTAGTTAGTCTCGTAAAAATAGTCTAAAAACATATCGTAATATTAATAATATATTTCAACAACGAAAAAGTAAGAATTTATATTATAAATAAATATTTTGCTTATAAGAAGTTGCTGTATTAATAAAAAAATGTAAAGTACATTAAAAACTTTTATTTACATGTTTCAACTCTTTTTAATCGAGTCATCTTCAGAATGTAAATGGAAAAGAAAACTACAAACATAATGAACGTTTAAAACTGGAAAAAAGTAATTATTGAAATTAAATTAAATATATCACGCTCTTTTTAGGTGCGTTCGTAATTATATAATACATAGCACCTATAGTGGTCGTTCAGTCCGTCCGTCTGTCCGTCCGTCTGTCTGTCCGTCCGTCTGTCTGTCCGCATATAACACCGCAAAAACAACCCAACCGAATCGTTTGAAATTTAAAATACATAATTATTACACAATTTTGTCGAGTCATTTCAAATTTTATGAAACTCGGATGCATAGATCAATTACAGGGACAATCAAAAGTATTCCATTACATTACGGTCAAAGGGGAAAAAGTTTCAAATGCATTTTAATCGTTTGAAATTTAAAATACGCAATTATTACATAATTCTGTCGAGTTATTTCAAATTTTTTGATAATCGGGTGCATAGATCAATTACAGAGGCAATCAAAAGTATTCCATTACATTACGGTCAAAGGGGAAAAAGTTTCAAATGCATTTTAATCGTTTGAAATTTAAAATACGCAATTATTACATAATTCTGTCGAGTTATTTCAAGTTTTTTAATAATCGGGTGCATAGATCAATTACAGGGGTAATCAAAAGTATTCAATTACATTATGGTCAATGGGGAAAAAGTTAAAAATATATTCTATACGTTTGAAATTTAAAATACATAATTATTACATAATTTTTTCGAATTATTTCAAGTTTTATGAAAATCGGATGCATAGATCAATTACAGGGACAATCAAAAGTATTCCATTACATTACGGTCAATGGGAAAAAATGTTTCCAATGCATTTTAATCGTGTTACACTCATGCGAACGTAATAAAATTTATATGCAACTATAAAGCATATATTATAATATACATCTTACATAATTTGTGGTGCAAAGAACATTTGTTATTGATTTACAAGGCCACACAAAAGTATTCCATTACATAATGGTATAGGGAGAACATTGTTTGATGAGTGTTTTAATTGTAATTCACTATTTACAATGTTATGAGATTGATATATGAAAGTGATATTTTTAAAACTTCGTTATTGTACAAACGCACCTCATTTGCTACGCTTCACGTGCAATTTCCAACTTGTTAATTTGGAAATAGTCCGTGGTCTAGCTAAATAATTATCTTGCAAATTGTCGAACCGACATCTTTAAAAATGAAATTAATTTTTTTCCCTGAAACTTTCAATTTTCCTTCAGCAATAACTGCTGTAGAGTTTAATGAAGCTATAATTCTCTAAGAAATCATCCAATATACGTTGTTTCTTTTCGCTCTTGTTAAATTCCATCATCAGAAAACTTTTTTCCCCAGTAAAAATATAGGTATAATTGTTTTGGCAGTTTTCACAATTTCCACGCCAATTGTCGATTACATTCGCCAAGGTCGTAGCGAAGTTAATAAAGCACGACCATATTGTAGAGGTATAAAATTAATTACTGTTGAATTAAATAATATCATTTTTTGTTAATAAGAATTTATAATACTTCACAATATAACTATACAAATGTTTCATAACAATATCTTATAATCAGAGTTCTCGCTTCCGCTTGCTAATTACACCAAATCGCGACAAATTATTCTTTTTGTGAGTGAACGAACAACCAGACTCGCCAAATTGCACCACTTCTGCCCCTTGGTGTGTGTGTGTGTATATTTACCAATGCAGTCGAAATTCTTTTCACGACTGAAATACCAGAATTAGTTAGACCTCGATTCGCATATTAAAACGCAATTGGTTTGCCAAGTCATATGTTGATGGAAAACGCCTGAAAACCTGATTTTAGCAGTTAATTCATAGGTTTACAATTGTTTTTTACTGCACCCAAAAGTATGAAAGCATGGAGGACTGAGAGCAGAAAAACACAATGATGAACCTATGAGACGGCTGAAAAAATTGAGTTTTCAGGTATTTTCCACCAAGATATGAATGACAGACTGATTGAGTTTTAATATGCGAATCGAATTTTAATTAATTTTAAAATTTCAGCCGTGAACTCGATGATGTGATTGTTTGTGCTGTCGCCTATCGGTCGAATAGTAAAAGGGAAAAGAAACGAAAGATGATGTATATGTCAGCGTTTCTAGATGGCCCGACGAATCTGTGGAGTTATATATATATATATAGCATTGCCTTATCCTCTTCAGACCTGAGCATAAAATAACTGTACAAATATATATTCATTACTTTTACATAGTCGAGATGACACTATAGATGACAGAAAGAATAATTTTTATAAAATCTGTACATTAGGGGACTGGTAATTTAGATTTACATGTATGGATATAAAAATACTAATCCCCTTAAAACATTAGTTAAACTATCAGTAATATAAATTTACGCAATAACAAAATTAAGGTCTTTAAACAAGTAAATGATACGCAAATCCTCAAACTTTTTTAGCGTAAAACATTTCAGTTAAACAATCATGAATATTTCTTACTTTCTTGACCACAGTGTCTTTGAAGACATTTTCGGAACTTGGATAAAACTAAGTTATTTTATGAGATAATATTCATCAGTGTTGATATTTACTGGTTTTGTGTTAGCGCAAAAAACATTCAACTGTATAGAAGTAAAGTAAAAATGCAAAAAAATCGAATGGTTTAGTTTTTATGAGAAAAAGAATGGAGGTACACATTTGTGTACCTCAGATCAGAAGAGGTTATAAGGAATAAAACTCTATTGGAAAGTTGTTGCAGTAACATCATGAATTAATAAGAGAAGATAGCTTACATGTAACATTAATTTTACCAAAAGATTTGAAAAATAAAAATTTTTAAATGCATTATATACACTAATGTATAATAAAATAATTTAAATGGGTAATACGCTTATGCGTGTAAATGATCTTTATTTTTGGCTTTGTATTTTAACTCATTCGTGTTCGATTTTGTTAATAATTTCTAGAAAAAAATACTTTGAATTTAATAAACAACACTAGCTACCCAAATAGATTAATTAGAGAAACTTTCGTTGTCTAGGAGATAAAGAATGTTATTAATTTGCATACTATTACATCCATTTTCACATGACAATAAGCTAAGAAATAGTTTTTGGTCATATTTAAAAAATATTATATTACTAAATACTACATAATTAAAATGTTATTTAACAGATATTACAACTTTCTAATACTTTTTGACCTTTATTACACATGATTCCTTCAGAAAGTTGTAACGGAAGGATGCACATACTGGGTGCCATTTGTGCCGGTCGTGGGGGTGTGCTGGTTGAATGCAGACATAACTCGAGATATAAGTTAAAACCACAGTTTATTTAAACTGTTTGGGCTCAGGGGAAGTGGAGCGTCAGTTCGTCAATTTCAATAACTAGTCACAATTCTAAAAGATTAAACTCATAAGTATACTCACAGCTCCAGCACGAGACTTAGTCGGGGCACTTCAAATCAACTTCTCACTTAGACTTCGGCTAAACTGCTAGATAAAAGCTTTATTAGACAGCCCGTGGCTGTAAAACACTCTTTATTGTTTGAAATACTCAACGTGACTAAACTATCTCTTACCAACGGCAATCTCCTTGAATAAACTAAGTCGGCAACGCTGCTAGCTATCTCACTTCGAAGCTCCTCGCTAATTCACTGAATGCTAATCATAACTCGCTATATCTCAATCCAATTCAATTCAATTCACTGCTTCACTCCACACACTACTAGCCGGCTTGCGCCGCTACACACCACACACTCAAACTCAAAGATTTTATATGCTGCAAACTGACGTCGCTATTATAAATTTGCATATTGTTTCTAACCGCGACGTAACTGTAGAACCGAGGAAGACACACACGCTCTAGAAAGTTAAAGTAAAAGAGAGGATAGTTGTCGCTTCCACGCTACACATGTTAAATCATTGACGTCACGATCTCACAAAAATTCTAGAGTGCCTTTAAAACAAAGGTCACTCCCTCACAAAGTAACAATTATTTTAATTTTAAAGAGCGAAAAGTATGTTTAAAATAAAAGAATCGCAAACTGTGCAAAGAGAATTCAGCAATTATTAATTAACAGTATTATTACTAAATGCTTAAACGTTAATGAATTCATATAAAATGAATACATAGATACATACTGACATTACTACATATAAACATCAACAAAAGTATTTGTTAAAACAAAATAATACTCCATTAAGACATGTACTATTAATATTACACCAGTTCAAAAAGGATCAAAAGCAGTAAAATTCAACGAAAATATAACAAATTTCAGATTTCGGAATGTGACTTAAATGCCTGTTTTATTTAACTGTTAATTATGTTACTAATACTTAACTATTTAGTAATAGTTATGCTACTAGTACTAATGTTTATGTTACTAATGTGTATTACTAATGTTTATGTTACAAAAGTATATTACTAATGTTTATGTTACTAATAGTTACTAATAGTTGTAATTATTATGTTACTAATAGTTTTCTATCTCTTTTATTTGGTTTGATTACAAACTATGCAGTTCATAATTACTTTCTCCTTTATCGTAATTATAGGTAGATTGCTTAAGGAAATAAATTTAATGACCTTTTTCTTATTTGTTCTTTCGAAATAAAAATAAGCATATTCCTGGAATTTATGTACTTACTTTCTTATTTGTGAATTTAATTGGATTTTACTTTTGAATTTATTTCTCAATAGTTCTCTATCTGTAGGTTTAATCTTTAAATATTATCTACTTATCTATACTTGTAGTTAGTTAATATTATCAACCCTTATGTAACTCCTCAGTCCTGGTGTCGCAAGGAGGAGACTCTAAATAAGATCATTTAAGTTAATTTAAATGCTTATATAATTGTTAAAATTACTTCGAAGTCTTTTAAATAAATACGCAGAGATATTTTTAACCGACTTCGAACAAAAAGCAAAAATGAATGAATAATACAAGAAAATGTAAACAAATTTATTTGAAACGAAGCGAAAGCTTTTATTCACGTACTTAATAAAATGAAAGTTTTCATTCGAATATTTTGGACTCAATTTAGCATTTAGGTGTTAAAATTAAGTAGCCCAAAAATGAACCATCGCCGTCGAAGGGTTAAATAACGTACACTATTGACATGTAATTGCTGTGAAGCCTATAGCAACTGTGGCTGTCCCCTCGAATGATCCGTAATAATACGCACAGAAACAACCACAAATCAATAAAATTTTCCTTTCTTGTATCCATTACATATGAGGAGCCCAGAAGCCAAGGGGTACAAGTGACAAAATGTCGATTTGGAGTAAATTGAGTTTAAAGATAACTGATGTTAAATTGGAACATCAATAACAATTGACTAAATTGAAATAGGAAACATCTGTTTGATGCATCCTAATCTTTGAACTCTCATTTCAATAACTGTTAAAAAAATAGATTACAATTTTCTTTAAATGTATAATTAATCAATATTGTTTGTTTTTCGAAAAAAGTGGTTTATCTCTATAACTCCCCAAACAATAAGAAAATGACCTATATTTCATTACCTGAAATGAAAAAAGCATATTTCCAGATACCCTGTGCATTTAACTCAATTTTTGCAATTTTGTCACTTATACCCCTTGGTTTCTGGGGTCCTCATGTACATAACACTACAAAGGGACAGTACAACATCCATGTCTTACCCGGATTCGAACCAGAACCCCACAGCTGCTGCTACTGATCACGCCATTCGGGCGACAAACATACACTTTTGAATATAAAAAACAACTTGTAAGAATAAGGAATGATCTTGAGCACCTTAAGCACTTATACAAATCAATCGTCCCCGAGGAGTTAAATCAAAATTGCACACAATACCCAGTAAAAAAAAACATACTGGAAAATTTTTTATTGCACTTAAAGTGACAAAATCATTAGGGTAAAGAAAAACAAACAAATGTAGCTGATAATAATATCTTAAAATACAGATACATTAAAAAAGAATACATGTGTAGTACCAAACACATAATATAATAAAAAAAACATGAATCAGTGGTGTTCACTTCTTCTTAAACGCAGTTTTAAAACATATAAACAGATTATATAGAAAAAAAAAATGTAAAATCTTTAATTGCTTCAAAAAATGCAAAAAAATATTGATTTATAGTTAAAAAACTTTTTAAGCCGAAAGTTAGACGTTTAAAAAAGTTAATAGTCAAAGTAAATAAGAAAATGCCTTTCATTTTTTGTGCACTTTAATACATTATTTTATTTTATGTATAAAAATTTTCGGAAGAATATAAAAAATTCTTTTATTCATTCAATAAAGTTTAATTTAAAAAGAACATAAGTTCAATATTCCGTTTTAATTGACTAGAAAAATATGTTTTAGTTAAAAAAAATTGGATACCTAATTTTGAAGATAAAAAAATAATGCAATTTTTATGATTTACATTACTTGATTTTTTTAGATTCATATAACATAAAAAATATCCTTATACATTTAAATTATTTAACTTTAAAAGAAATTGCAGACTTTTCCTTATAAAATCTAGACATTAACAATTGTGGAAAAATTAAATTTTTTAATTTTTTTAATTTCATAGCTAGATTAAAAAAAATTTATTAATATAATTTTTAATTTCTAGTGGAAAACTTTTAACAAAAACAGTACATTACCTTTCTTAATTTTTTTCCACTAATGTTAAAATTTGGAATATTTTCATGGAATCCATTTAATGTGATAAATATTATCTTTATGCATCACATTAACATGAATGTCAAAATGAAATATAAAAACACATTTGTTTATAGTGAAAAAGTTGAACATTTACAAAATGAAATGTTATAAATAAACTTGAAAGTAAAAGTAACAAGATTACTAAATGGTGGACAATTTTATTGAAAAGTTTAAATAGTATACAAAAAATTAAGGAAATTTAAGTAAATAAATTGTTCTGTATCTGAGATCTTCCTCAGGAAAACGCTATTATACAGCTTCACTGTTAAAAGTGAAGGTGACAAACCGGTGGCATTTGGGAACCGGAGGTGAAAAGCCCTAGGGTCCATTGGAACCCGGGGCATTGGGAACCCTAAGGTGCCACAGCCCTCATAGCATGCATGGTCACAGCGACGTCACAATGACGTCGCTGCGAGTCACTGTGGTCACATCACATCTGTGACCAAATTACCACCACTCAGTGACGTCACATTGTGACTCAGATGTGACTTTCTTAAAAAACTTTAGAAAATTACAAAAAATCTTCAAACCATGTTATTTATTGGTAAAAAAACGTGTTTTCTGGCATTTCAGAAGAATATTGTGCAATCGCTGTTATGTCACACGTTACATGCACTGCATGTAACGTGTACGTCATATCACATATGTTAGATAAACCTCCCATCATATGAAACTAAGCACCCAGCATTGAACCTATCAGTGAAACTCCATTTAAGGAAATTTCTCGTTACACTTAAATGCTTCGTTATGAAAAAAATATCGTTGAATAGAAATCCACGAAAATTCATGAAATTTGTATAGTAAAGTACAAATAAAAATGGAAATATTATAAAACTGTGTTTTAATTTGGATAGTAATTTTTGTTATGCAATATAACCACATAAGAAAAAATTCATTAGTATAATATCTAAAAAACCACGTAATAAAGGAAGGGAAACAAAAACTGAAACGCAGCGTTCTATTTCTCGTTTTCTCTTGTATTTCAAATCGAAAAATTAAAAAAAATCGGAATATTACTTTGTGACGATCTCTTATGAAAGATACACTCATAAAAACTTTCGCATCTTTTTTAAGTATTCAGAGAATGGACCTATAATATTTTCGTGGAACTAGAATCCCTTTTGTAGGATATCGAAAAATTTTCGCATTTTTCCCTTTTTATTTAAAAGATAAAATAAATACATAATTTCAATTCATACAATCCGCTGAAATATATTCACCAATCAATCTTAACAGCAATCTATCCTTTTGAATATTGTACACGCACGGAAGTGCAACAAGTTTTGCTAAGTAGAATTTTTTTAAATATGAATATTGAAAAATTTATGTTAATTATGTTATGTTAAATTTAATGTTAATTGCGTTCTAAATGAAGGTTCAACAGAAAATTAAAAAAGTAGATAATTTCATTAAATATGGGCTGCGTTAAATGAAAGTTCCACTGTATTTCGAAACTAATTGAAAGTAAAATAGAAATGCGTAAAAAAAAAATTTAAACTCAAAATTTTAATTAGGGATACTCTCATAAAACTAATGCGCATGCTCATTTAACTTACAAATCTTCGAAGCACAAACAACCAATAATAACAAAAAATCACCTGTTTAAAAAAATATCGTTTGGCAACGACCAGAATAGTTGACACTAGTGTATTTATTCTTTAGAATATTAGGCAGCTGCTCTAGTAGCTTTGTTATGATGTTATGTGTGTATATTTAGTACGTAAGTTGAAAAATTTTAAAAAGTTATGCAGAAATGCGATCAGGTGACATTTTATATAAAATGTCGGTCCGAAAAAATACAATGTCAGTGGCGTTTAATTAACATGAGCGCGCCAATGTCATTGTACTTCATTCGGACATTCCGACCTCGAAATTATCTTCCCTATTTGGATTAGCACACTGGAATTAGAGGATAATGCCGATAAAAAAGAGGTAAGAAAATTTTATTTTTCCTGCTTTTTTTATAATGATTTCTGTTAATTTCGTAAAAAAAAAAACATGTTATAAAAGGAATAAGTATCATATTAATTTAACTTTTTTGAATTCACTTACCTTAGTAAATTCAATAAATTTAACATTTCTTTTGTTGAAATACGGAACAGCATGTCAACGATTTGAAAATAGTTAATAATATTATTTTTAAAATGCAATTTAATCACATTTTTTTATTACATGGTTAAAATCACATTTTAATAAATTAAAAAAATGTATACATAATCAAAAGTTAACGTTATAATTAATATATAAAGGAGTTTGGGGTTTTTTAACTGTTTTAAATAGTGATAAATATACTAATTTATGCACTAATATTGCAAAAACAATTTTTTTAAAACTTTTTTATTATCTTTCTGAATTTCTCATAATCCCAAAAATTTGATAACTGTAATTCCATGACATTTATTATTTTAAATCATGGATCTAAAATAGTTAAGATATTGATTTTGTGATAATAACAATTATTGATTTTAAAAAATGAGTAATTATCGCATTATTTTATTAATTTTTGATATCTTAATTGTTAAATGGTGTTGAAAATAAAAATTTTGTTTCATTAGTATGTGTTCATTAAATCCTGGTTCTAAATAGTCATAAAAACAACTACATGTACTTTTTTGTGGGATGTACATTACTGAAATTTTTAATGTTTGATGTATTTCTATTATTTTCAATAAAATTTTGTCTAATATTGGGAAGTGAGACTGATATATTATCAATTACTGATAATTGATGATTAACTGATGATTAACTGATATATTATTAATAGATTCATCTAATACGAAAAAAAAATGAAATCTAATAATTATAACTATTAATAAGGAAACTTTTAAAAAATAAATTCCATAAGGATGTCCTTTACCGGCACATCTACACTATATGACATATACAATATATATATATATATATATATATATATATATATATATATATATATATATATATATATATATATATATATATATATATATGAGTTTAAATACGAATTTAAACCTTGGTGTAATCATACATGCGCACAGGCCACTATAGTAAGGAAATAACTAAGCGTAATACTAGAACTAATTGCCTCATCTTCATTTGTATTCGATTTTCAAATAAAATCTGTATATTACGAATATTGCGCATAAACTTCACGTAGTTTTATCAAAAGATAATTCTATATTATATTTAACAGAATGATTTTAATTGGTAAATTAATCAAACGAATATTAATTTTCCAAAATGAGTAAAAAAGTGTTTGGGTTAGGATTCGAACTAGAGACCCTCGATGTATGCTGCCAATGCTCTTCCAACAGAGAAACTTAGCACGCACAATTCACCCGGAGAAATATCATTATATACTCATACGAATAGTATGCATTTATCATACGGGTAATTTGAAAAAAAAATTAAAGTATTATTACATAGGGTTATATATAATAATGATAAGTATGCGTTCGTATTCACTGTGTGAATTGTGTGCGTCAGATTCTTCCAGGATAGTTCAGTCGACAAAGTATTGACAATTTGCGCGAAAGATTGCTTAGTTCGAATCCTGACTTGGACACTTTTTCAATCAGTTGGAAAATTACAACAAAAGATAATTAAAGGATGTATATATTTATAGACATCAGGATTATTGGTCAGAAATATTGGCAAGCTGTACAGTTTTAGATATGTGCTCAGATTTGTGGATATTAAAGCGCGTAAAAGTTTTAAAAAAAAGATAAAAAAGATTAAACAGTTGAACAACATACTACTAAATGTGTGTCAGTTATAAATAAAACTGAAGCTATGCAATTTTCAGCATGGGGGGGGGGGGAACTATATAAATATTTTTGAAAGGTAATACTTTTCAAATTTTGAAAACACCAGAGTTGTAAGGCATGTGAGGAAAATAGAATTTTTAACTTTAATTTAGAAGAAAGTCTCCTTATATCAGGTAACTATTTTTATATATTATACAGTATTTGTTCATAAATTGTCAATATATGATTTTAGGACTCAAACCCTATTTTAACAGGAACATAGCATGGAGTTATAGTTTCAGCAGATCCTGTTTCTTTTAAATTGTTAGAGAATCGTTAAGAAAAGTTAAATCGTCACAGAATCATCACAGTGTTAACGAAAATTTTGTCACAAATGATCTGCAGCGTGAGTCTAAAATAATGGGACAAACTTTAAGGGAGGTGGTAGAGCTCACTGTAATAAATAATTATGGCATAGAAATGTATGACTGGAAGTGACGCATTGAAACGCCGCACTAGTCGCTGCAAAAGACACGAATCATAATGTTAAGTGTATGGGAGCGCTATTTTTAAATATCTCGCTAAAATTTTAATATTTTCGCATAATTTTTTTTCCATAGGATAGCTGAGGACGATCTGCAATTGGGCTGGTTTTTACTCTTTTGATTTTGGTTACAGATTAAAAGAAAAATACTTTAACTTTCAGAACCAGTTTAAACCGGTTCTAAAACTGGAACTATCTTAATATAAAAAAATATAACCAAAATCGAAAAAGTAAAAGTTTGCCCGGTTGTGGATCGTCCTCAGCTATCCTATGGAAAAAATATCGTGTAAAATATTGAAATTTGAGCAAGATATTTGAAAACAACGCCCCCCCCCCCATAGACTTCACATTATCATCCGGGTTTTTTTTTAGTGAATAGTGTAGCGTCTTGACGGGTCATTTCCGGTCATATATTTCTGTGCCATCATTATTTGTTATAGTGAGCCCTACTACCCCCTCAAAGTTTGTTCCATGATTTTGGACTCACCCTGTATTTCACAATTTGGTCACAATGTGACTTGAAAGCATTGTCACTTTCGTCACAGTTTCGTCACAATGTTAATGACAAAATCGTCACAAATGACACACTTTTTACAAATTGGTCACATTGTGACGTCACAAAGTGGTCACAATGTGACGTCACAAACAAGCTCTAAAGCGGCCATAACGGCTTCACATTTTAGTCACCGTGACTTCACATCGACGGTCACAAAGTCACAGTGTGACTTCACAACGACATCACCGTGACGTCACCATGTCTTACGGGAGGGGTTTCGATATGTGGTTGCAGTGCCGACAGGTCTCTTACTGGGTGATTGGAGCTAAATAAGGTGCCATACACTTCGTATTGGCAGCAATGTGGCACCTCATCGGGTGACTGGAACCATGCGCATGCGCTGTGACGTGTGTCTTTCTATTTTCTGTGACGGCAAGTAAAATCTATGGCTATGTGTGAATGAAGATGAGCTCGATGGCCGAGTGGTTAGAACGCTGAGCTTGTAATCAGACGTTGTCAGTTTGAATCCTTCGACGGCCAAAAGTCGGTTTGTATATTTTTTAATTTTTTTATTATTGGATACTCTGGATTAAGAGTGCCATCTTTTCACCCTCATTAAAGATGTCATTCTGGCTCCTTTAGGGGTGTCACCAGTGAGACAAGCCTTTCACCCCTAAAAGGTGCAATGTGTCACCAGTAGTTTTAACAGTGTTCCGAACAGAGTAAAACCGCCTTGAAATTTAAAAGTTTATCTCACACTGTTTAAAAAAAATTTGTAAAGTTACTAAAAGTTTCTAGGAAACTGTGATTTCTAGAACATTTTATGTAACGGCAATAGCAATAATTCAAGTAACAGATACAGATTTGCGCTGAAAATCAAAAAATCTGTGAGGTTACTAAGAATTTTTACGAAACTGGGATTCCAAGAATTTTTCATGTAACTGTAACCCAGGTTACAGATAAAATTTTAGTAAGACAACTGTAATTTTAGTAGACTCGTTTGTAAAGTTACAGATTTCTGTAACTTTACAAAAATTAGCTTTGTATATTTACATTTTTTTTGTACAGTGCACAGATAAAGTGTTAGTAACCATACATATTTGGCAGCTTTAAAATTAAAAGCGTACCATGGTGACTGACTGATCTAATTGTATCTACATTGTAAAAAAAAAAAAAAAAAAAAAAAAAAAAAAGAAAAAAAAAATCTGTAATTTTACAGATTTTTTTTTCAATGTAGATACAATCAGATCAGTCACTCACCATGGTCCGCTTTTAATTTGAAATATTCACACGGCAAACTCTTTATTGCTCTTTGAACAGTGGGGATTTCGTAAATTATTGATCGATTCCCTGATTTGCCTGTGCGGCATATGGGTGATTCGTTTTTGTCAATCATGATTTAGCAGTACCACGCACGGACATCCATATTCCAATCATTATATATTATTCTCACCAGTATGGTTTTATTGTAAATTTTGTATTTTTTAATCCCAGCATTCATAGTTCCGATTCAAATAAGCAAATATTTCTGTTTTAAAAAACAGGTGATAAAAGGTTAATAATTCTGTATAATAAAGGTGTTCTGTAAAGGTAAATAAATACGACATGAAAAATGTAGGCATTATTTGAGAGTCACGGGCACTGGACCAAAATGAAAATTTTTACAACACTACTTCTATATTTTGAGAAACATTGCTTTGTAAAATTTCTTCTGTCATGTTTTGGTAGATTCCGAAATACCATTTACACACCCTTGAAAAAATAAAAATTCCATATTCTGCAAAATAAAAATTTTGTACACACTTTGCACGAATTATTTTTGTACGAGTACAATAGTTCAGATAACATTCTTTTCAATTTTTTTTAATCTCTAACATAAGATAAAATCATGTTTACCTGTTTACCAAAGTATACATACTTTGATATACATATACATACCATAATAAAGAAAATAACATTAATTAACATCAATTTTTACTATTCGTTAACATCAGAGATCTGATAAGTACATTGTAAAAAGAAATATGTAATCCTACAAATGACAAGTTGATGGAATCTGTACATTTACAGACATTTTATATGTACACTGTACAAGAAAAGATGAAAATCTACAAAATTAATTTATGTAAAGTTGCAGAAATCGGTAACTTTACAAGCGAATTTACTAAAATTATAGTTGTCTTACTAAAATTTTATCTGTAATCTGGGTTACAATTACAAAATGTATTCTAGGAATCCCAGTTTCCTAATAAAAATTAGTAGCCTTAGTGATTTTTTGATTTTCTTTGCACATTTGTATCTGTTACAGAAATTTTTGCTGGTACCGTTACATAAAAAAGTCTGGGAATTCCATTTTTTCTTTAAATAACTTTACAGATATTTTTTACAGTGTACTCAATGAAGCAATCCTCTACACAGTAAAAAGAAAAAAAAATCTGTGAAGGTATTAAAAATTTTCTAGGAAACAGGGATACATTTATGTAACGGTTACAGCAAAAATTCGTCTAACAGATGCAAGTTTGCAATGAAAATTTAAAAAAATCAGTAATGTTACTAAGAATTTTTTAGAAAACTGGCATTCCTAGAATTTTTTATGTAAATACACTTCAAGTTACAGATAAAAATTTAGTGGGATAACAGTGATTTTTTTAGTCATTTGTAAAGTTACAGATGTCTGTAGTTTTACAAAAATTAGAATTGTAGATTTACATCTTTCCTTGCACAGTGTACGGATAAAATGTTAGTAAGCTTACAGATTTTGGCAACTTTACATCAGTAGGATTACGGTTTTTTTTTACAGTGTAATAGAAATTTCTCAGAACTTGCCTATTCTAAACAAATTACCTCCATCCTGAACATAGATAATTTAATTATAAATACATTTTTTAATCACTCCGCGACGAGAGCTCTTTCTTTAATTTTTAATCTTTTAAGGTTTTTCCAAGCAGAAAATTTCCTGTACACTGTAAAAAAATGTCCGTCGCCAAGGGGTTAAACACACATTGCAGACCATAACTTAAAAATTTTTTAAAAAAATTCATTGAACTTAAAGTGACAAAATTGTTACTGTAACGCATAAAGTTTGTCTATTTAATCAGAGTATTTTAGTGATTCCATTACACTGTAAAAAAAAAAAAAAATCTGTAACGTTGCTAAACTTTTTCTAGGAAATTGGGATTTCTAGATCAATTCAAATAAAGGTAACAGGAAAAATCCATGTAACCAACTCTTTTACTTGAAATTTTGCTATCACTGCTTCATGAAAAGTTTTTGGAATCCCAGTTTCCTAGAGAATGTTAAGTAAATTTACAGACTTTTTTTCAGTGTAATGGAATCGCTAAATTACTCTGATTAAATAGATTAAACTTTAGTATAAAAAACAACTTGTGAGAATAATGAAGGATTCTGAGCACTTTAAAAGGCAGGTATACAAATCGATCGTCCCCGAACGGTTAAACAAAAGTGTCAGACAATAACTTAAAAAAAAAAAAAAAAAAAAAAAAAAAAAAAACCTGTAAAAAATTTTATTGCATTTAAAGTGACAAAATTGTTACGGTAAAAACAAAAACAAACAAATCTAACATTTAATAATATCTTTAAAAACCAAACACGTTAAAAAAGACCATATATGTAGTAAGAACGCATAAATTAATTAAAAAAAAACATGAATCAATGATGTTCATTCATTTTTAAAAAGTATCTGATTACATATAAACATTTAACACATGACATAGCAAAAAATATAAAATCTTCAATTTCTTCAAAAAAGGCAAATAAGTATTGATTTATAGTTAAAAAACTTAAGCCAAAAGTTTGACGTTAAAAAAAGTTAATAGTCAAAGTAAAAAAAAATCTTTTTCATTTTTTGTGCACTTTAACACATTATTTTATTTCACTTATAAAAAATGTTTCAGAAGAATTTTAAAATTTCTCTTATACATTCAAAGAGGCTTAGAACAAAAAAAAAAGTTCAATATTCCGATTTTACATGTCCTAAAAAAATATTTTTCAGTTTTGAATAAAAATTGGGTACCTAATTTTTAAGATTAAAAAATAATAATTCAATTTTTATGCTTTAATTATTTGACTTTTTAGATTCATATAATATAAAAATATCCTCATTCATTTAATTTTAACATATTTTTCAAATCCAGTCTTTTATTAAATTATTATTTTTAAAAAGAAATTGCGTACTTTTACTTATAAAATCTAGACATTAACAATTTCGATAAAAAAATGACAATTTTCAGTTTTTTAATACATATCTAGATTAATTTTTAGCTCACAGGCTATCATAGCCTGAGAGCTTATGTGCCCGTCCGTTCTGTATGTATGTTCGTATGTACGTAACGCGATAACTCATGATAAAAATATCGGATCCACTTGAAATTTTGTATGTAGGTATATCCTGACAAGGCGCTTCCCTGATTAGTTTTTGGAGTTCATTCGATATGTATAAGAGGGGGAACGGGGGGCTCATGCCCCCCGTTAGTTGATATAAATGGGATTTTCATGCAGAATTAAGTTTTCAAAATTTAGATTAGGATCATTCTGATGAGGCGATTCCGTGACTGTTATTAGGTGTTCATTGAATAAGTATAAATAGGGGGAACAGGGGTTCTAATGCCCCCCCCCCGTTAGTTGATATAAATGGGATTTTCATGCAGAATTAAGCTTTCGTTCAAAATTTAGATTAAGATCATTCTGATGAGGCGATTCCGTGACTGTTATTAGGTGTTCATTGAATAAGTATAAATAGGGGGAACAGGGGTTCTAATGCCCCCCCCCCGTTAGTTGATATAAATGGGATTTTCATGCAGAATTAAGTTTTCGCTCAAAATTTAGATTAGGATCATTCTGATGAGGCGATTCCGTGACTGTTATTAGGTGTTCATTGAATAAGTATAAATAGGGGGAAGAGGGGTTCTAATGCCCCCCCCCCTTAATTTATATAAATGGTTTTTTCAAGCAGAATTTTCAGATTTCGTTCAAATCTCTGAATAGTTTTGGAAGTTTAATGGTTAAGTATAAAAGAGGGGAATAACTCCTTTTAAATTATATAAATGCTAAATGGGTTTTTATTAAGAATTATCTAATTTGCTCTGACTTTTGGATATAGATTTTTTATATGATAAAGCATGTCTTTGATAGTATAGGAGGTTCAATGATTAAGTATAAAAAAAGAGGAAAGGGTAGTGCTGTTTCCCCTTCTTAATTTTTTTTTTCGAACGGAATTAACCCTTGAAAATATAAGGCTTTAATGTACAATTAGTATTTGTAGCCTGTGAGCTCAATGCCATCAGTTTAACTGGGCAGTATTCTTTATTTTTATTATTATGATTCTTAAATTTCTAATGGAAAAATTTTAATGAAAGCCGCACATTACTTTTCATAACTTTTTTCTCATTTATGTTTTAATGAATATTCTCATGGAATCCATATAATTTAATAAATACTATCTTTATCCACTACATTAACATGAATATTAAAATGAAATATGGTTGGTTGGTTATATCGGGTTTTATGGCGCAAAATCCCTTAAGGGACATGCTGCGCCAATAAAATAAAATACGAAAACACATTTTTATTTTGTTTATATTATCTAACGTTGCAGGATGTTTCATAAAATGTGGGTAAAACTTTACAATTTGTATTTTAAATATTTGAATTTCTCAAAGAAATAAAATAACACATAAATAAACTGAGAGGCCGATTGTGGCAAAGGCATAATAAATGACTGTTGCCAATTTAGCGGACCCTAAGATGCCACTATTTTCGAATACAAATCTTGCAATTTTTTTATTGAATTTCACAATTATATGACTCAAAATGCAACGATTTTTATTTGCAAATGGAGGCATAATTTTTTTTCTGCTACTTTTATAACTGTTCAAGACCAATATACTGAATTTTGTTTTGAACTGAAATTAATTATAGTAGTGCACCAGTTATGTTACAAATCCAGAAATTCATAAACACAAAATATTAAAATCTAACACCATTTAACAATTTTTAAAAATTGTTGTAATCAATGAAAAATAAAAATTGATTTGTTTTTTAAATATTTAAGAGCAAATCAGATAATGAAAGTTCTCTTACATTTTATAAATATTTCAGTTTTCTTATGTAAAATTCATACTTTAAATATTTAATAATTATTTTCATCTTTAAAGTAACATTTTTACCTGAAACGCTTGGACGAAAAAAATTAATTGGAAAGTTACTTATCATAAACGATAAATTCCATTAGATGTAATTTTCTTCCTTCGTGATAATTATCATTTATCTAGTAATTTTACTTGTCTCCGAAAATTTTAATTTAAATCAAATTGAAACTTTTGAATAAATTTAAATGAAGACCATATATTTATATCCCTAGAGATTATTACTATCTAAAACTGTCTCTTTAAAACATATATACAATGGTAATTACGTAATTCAACTCAGTGCTAATAAAAGCATTTATTTAAATAATAATTAATGTGGATCTCTTGAGAGATTATTTATTATTTATTATTATTGATTATTTATTATTTTAAATTTTTCTAAAATATTAAAGTAAGGTTAACTGAGAAATTTTAAGTATTTTGTTTATAATTTTTTTAAGATACTTGATCTATATTATTTAACCAAATAACAACCAGAAAAAATGCCAAAAATATTTCACTAGAGAATAATATTGTTTCGAAATATTTTTAAGTTTTTTTTCGTTCTTTTTTTTAAATTTAATTTTCTTAAAGAAATAAAAGAAAATATTCATAAAGACAAGGGTCGATTATGGCAAAAGTTTAATAGGTTAGTTTTGCCAATTTAGCTAGTCCTAAAATACCGCTATTTTTGAATACAAATCTGACAATTTTTTAAAATTTAATCACATAATTATGTGACTGAAAATGCAGCGATTTTTATTTGTAAATGGAGGTAGAGTTTTTTTTCTAATATTTTTATGACTGTTCACGATCAGTTTACAGAATTTATCTTTGAACTAAAAATTAATTATACTGGTGCACCAGTTATGTAATATATTTAAATGTTCATAAAACAGTAAATATTTGGATCTAACATTACTTAAGAAATTTTTTTAAAAAATGTTGTAATCACTGAAAAAATAAAAATTGATTGATTTTCAGAATTTAAGGAGAAATCAGTTAATACACTTTTGTGTACATTTTCTAAGTATTTCAGTACTTATATGTTAAATTAATACTTTAAATATTTAATAAATATTTTCATCTTAAATGTAACTTTTTGCTGAAAGGTACAGACTAAGAATTGATTAATTTTTCAAAATTTTAGGACAAATCAAATAATATAATTTCCTGTAAATTTTCAGTCATTATTTCAGTTTTTAATGTAAAATTAGTACTTTACATTTTTAATAATTTCTTTTTCATCTTTAAAATAACATTTTTTGCCGAAACATATAGACGAAAATTTTTAATTCGAACTTTACTTACCATAAACGATTAAGTTCCATTAGATGTACTTTTCTTTCTTCGTGATAATTATCATTTATCTAGTAATTTTACTTCTCACCGAAAATTTTAATTTAAATCAAATTGAAACGTTTGAATAAATTTAAATGAAGGCCATATATTTATATCCCTAGAGATTATTACTATCTAAAATTGTGTCTTTAAAACATATATAATGGTAATTACGTAATTCAACACGGTGCTAGCAAAAGACTTTATTTAAATAAAAGGTACTTCTGGGTTATCTCGTCGACCAAAAAATTATCGCCAAACCATAAGAATAAATGCCAATAATGGATGATCGTGAATGTCACATTCAATGACATTATATATGATTCATGTGTTTAAAATGTCATTAAGTGACTTTTATTTCAACTTTTTATTAATATGTTTATAAATATTCTACTAATTATTTGTTTTTTCGTTATTTAAAATAAAAATTATGTCAATATGTATAATTTGGCTATTAGTTTGGCGATTTGTATAATTTGGCGAAATTGGTCGACGGGATAACAGAGTAGTACCAAATAAACATTAATGCGGATTGAGAGATCTTATCTCTTGAGAGATAAAATTCTGTTTATTTTAATTTTTTTCTGAAATCTCAAAATGGAAGTTGGCTCTGAAATTTTAAAAAATTGTTTATAATTTTATTTCAACAAATAATAATCAGAAAAATCTCAAAAGTATTTCCTGAGAGAATAATATTTTTTCTAAATGTTTTTAAGTTTTTTCTTTTTTGGGTTTGTTCATAATTGTGTAAATACGTAGCAACTTCAGTCGCCGTTCAACCCGCCCGTCTGTCCGCATATAACAACGCAAACACTATCCAACAAAATCATCTGAAAAAATATATTACAAAATTATTGTATAATTTTGTTGAGTGATTTCAAATTTTGTAAAAATCGAATGCATAGTTCAATTACGGAGACGACCAAAACTGGTCCGTTACATAACGGTGAGTGGAAAAAAAACAGTTTCTTGTGCATTTTAATGATGTTACACTCTTTCGAACATAATACTATTGATATGCATATATGAAATATGTACTAAAATATACATTATATACCATCTGTGTTGCAAAGAAATTTTTTTACTAATATACAGGGCGCCACAAAGGTATTCAATTACACAATTTTATAGGGGTTGCGTTCGGGCGCGTTTGTTATATTAAACTATTTTATATTTTATGAAAATAATATGCGTTGCTGAGATTTACTACAAGTTGATTCCCGTCTTATGGAAAGCATTTAGTATTTACAGGGTCACACAGAAGATTTCAGGTAATGTATTGTATCCGAAAATATTTTTAAAACTTCGTTATAGTATGAACGCACTTCATTTGCTACGTCTGATTTCCAACTTTATTTTATAATATTTAAAAATTTACAGTACTAGTTTGACTTACGTCAGCAATTCGCTTCATGATTAGTCACGTAAATTGAAAACGACTAAAGTAGAGCTACATTTAGAATAGGAAAAAAAGAATAAGTAATAGACAAGTCGGTAAGTGTGATCGCAAATCACACAGAGGGTTTCATTTAATTTATATATAGTTTAAAACAACTTATCCTTTAATTAATAAATTCAAATAGCTAATTCATACTTATTAAATTCTTTTGTAGATAGTAGTACCAAATATTTTTACCTTTAAAATAATTCTAAAAGGATGTTATTTATCAAATTTATTAAATAAATTCCAAAAATCTCAAATTTTTTAAAATCCGCCTTAAAAAAATTGCCAGATGTATAAATAAAATTTTTAATTTCTAAAAATGAAAAAAAAATGTTTAAACGAAATTTAAAATGCAGAATCATTAATAAATGGCAATAGTTTTGAAAATAGAAAGAAAATTTATTTTAAAAAATATTATGACGGTCTGTGATTACTACCATAGAATAATAAACCTGTATAGTTTATAAACATAATAAACTTTTTTAATTAAAAACATCAAAATATGAAAATTTCTATTTCTAGTTTTCGATGCATTTATACGTTTTAGAAGGTCTTGAACACGATTTGATGGTTTATAGAAAATGCCTGTCTGTCACTCTGTCAGTCTGTATGTGTCAAACATTTTGTAGATGCACTATCTCAAGAACTAATGAACGGAAATTCTTAATATAAAGATTTGTGAGATTCCGTTGTGTTAAACCTTGGTGAAACTAGAGCAAATTAGTTTTGGTGTATATCGCGCAATGAGTGGCATTGGTATGCTGCATTATTCATAACTTTCACAATAGTTATATTTGAATAACTAATGCACGGATTTTTATTAAATATTGATTCAGGTAGTCCTTGATATTACTTTGTGTAAATTGCTCAAAGAATTAGTTAGAAGTTCACATAAGTTGTTGCTGACTAGATTTTAGTGGAAATCATCTAACTGGTGGCGCTGCTGAGCTGCATTTTTCAGGATTTATTAATATTTATGAGTTTTAGGCTTGCCACACCTGACTAGTATATTTACATGGAAACCTAATTTGATAGAAACATTGATTCTTGTCTAAAAATAAAAATAAATTACGGAGATAGCAGCTGCCACCAATTTTACTGAGTAATGGTAGATAAATTTTTTACAGTATAATGTTTGGTTGTTTAAAAGTTATTCGTCCATTAAATCCAAAATTCGAAATTTTTGCGCCAGCAAAACGACTCAATTTTCCTATCTAACTGTTAAATCAATATTTTCTCATATTCATTTCTTAGATTTTTAATTTTCTCTTTCATTTATAAAAATATATGATACATATATATTTTTTACATTTATTTATGTTTTTCCTGTAATAATTACCTGTATGTATATTTGTAACACTAATTTTCTAACCATTATAATCCAAGAATTATGTAATTCTAGAAAATGAATGAAATAAAATGATTTAATCAGCATTTTTCTTTCACATTTATTTTTCGAATTTTTATTGTTGCATTAATTTATAAAAATATGTAAAATATATATGTGTTCTTATTTATTTACATTTTCCCTTTAATATAGAGTTTAACGCTATAAAAGGGGGGGAAATGTAATTCAAAATATTCCACTTGGTTTTATTTTTTGTAAATCCATTTTAAAAAACATAACTAGTAAGAATCGAATCAAAAATGCATTACTCATCTCCGAAAGCTTTATCTTAGTTATTAAGAAAATGTAATTTTTACGCAAAAGATTACTGAAATCATTTTTTCGGTTTTTGGCAGTATTATATATAATCGATCAACTTTTTCATCAATGAAGACATCACAAATTATTTTGCGATTTAGTTATTTTTTAGGAAAAAATATATTGGGAAAATCTATTTTTTATTTCAAGTAATCTTTTTTTAGGTGACGTAAGTTAATTTATAATGAAAAATGACAAAAATATATTTCTTTATTATTGTCAGTAATTTCAAATGTCTCTCTAGGTTTTTTTTTAAATTTTTTCTTAATGATTTTTATTAGGAAATCTTATGTTAGGAGCTGATTAACTTCTTATTTAAGTTACCAGTCAAAACTTATGTCAATTTTTAAAAATTAGCTTTCTGGCGTGAAGCTTGAAATATGTTTAAAAGTACAATTTTAAATTGCAGCATATGCATGGCCTTATAAATTATACTTTTATTGTACAAAGTATTTTATTACTTACATTTTTTATGCCGTTTAAAATTGACGCTGTAGTCTCTTAAAAAAATTTTCATATAAAATAAATTTTTTTACTGTAAGAACTTTACTAAAAGTAATTTTTATTAACTTTTGTCTTTATTATTATTATTATTATCTATTTATTTATTAGCAGTCAAACCTTATGTGATTTTTTTAAAATTATTTTTCTGAAATAATGTTTGAACTAGTTTTTAAAGTACAATTTTAAATTGCAGCATATGCATTGTATTATTAATTATACTTTTATTGCATTTACAAAAAACTATTTCATTAATTCGCAAACTTCTTTTTTGATGTCGTTTCAAATTGATGCCGTTGTTTCTTTAAAAATAATTAAATGCTCAAATAAAAATAAAACTCTTAATTTTTATTTACTTTAAAAAACGCTAATAAGAGTATTTTTTATTATTAACCTTTGTTTTTTCACTTTTATCTAGATTTATAACCCTAAAAAAATCGATTTGTGCATGTTTCGGCTTTAAGAATTAGATGGATTTACATATTCCATAAGTCTTGTATAGGTTTATAAGTATTGACATTTTTTTTTTTTTTTTTTTTTTTTTTTGTAAAATGTCGGCCTATTTGTATCTTTGTTATACAATTTTTCTGACTATTCTCATTCAAGAATTGTGTAATACATGGAAATCAATGAAATAAAATGATTTAATCAGCATTTTTTGACATTTATTTTTCTATTTTTTATTTTCGAAAAACTTATGTATAATGTAAATGAAAAAAAATGTAACTAGACAATGAAAAAAATATTTCCGCATATTTATAAAAATATGCGCAAAATATTTTCTTTTATTACCTAGTTCTTTTTTTTCCTGTAATATTGATTTTGACGCCATAAAAATATGTATAATTCAAAATACTCTGATCAGCTTTGTTATTTATTTATAAATCGAATTAAATGCACATAGATAGTAAAAATCTAAACAAAGATACAATACTTATCAATAAAAACTTATATTAAAACGTTTTTAAGAAAACGTAATTTTTATGCAAAAGATTACTGAAATAACTTTTCCGGTTTTCGGGGGTATTATATAAATTGAAAAATTATTTTTTATTTCAAGTAATCTTCTTTTAACATGACTTAAAGCTGATTTACATAAAAAGGACTAAAATATATTCCCTTATAATTGTCAGTGATTTTAGATGTTTCTCTAGGTTTTTTAATTCTCTCTTAAGATTTTTTTAAGGAAATCGTATGATAGAAGCTGATTAACTATTCATTTAAGTTACCAGTCCAATCTAGTGGGAATTTTTTAAAAAAAATTTTGATTTTATAATAATGTTTAAATATTTTTAAAGTACAATTTGGCAGTAAGACAATTTTTCATACTATTGATTTTACGTGTACATATGTGGCACTGCGCACAGAGCCAAAAGCTGTACAATATTCAAATCGATACTTTACACACGACCAATGCTACTTAGTTTCAATTTTCAGATTTGATCTGGTGCTTGATAGCATACTTTAGTGTTTGGTTGTTTAAAAACTATTCGTGCATTACATTCGAAATTCTGAATATATGCTTAAGCATAACTAGCGCTATCCTATTTCATCACAAAATCAAACTATTTAACTAACATTTTCTCACATTTATTTTATTTTTTAAAATTTTATTTTCACGATCCTTTATAAAATTATATAAAAATTGTTTTTCATCTATTTACATTTTCCCTCTAATATTGATTATAAAATTAATTATTGATAAAATTAATTCTTGATAAAAGCTGAAAATTATCATTCAAAATATTCTAAGCTGAATTATTTTTTAACCCAATTTAATTTACATAGATAGTAAAAATCGAATCAAAAATACATTACTTATCTTTATCTTTATCTCAGTTATGAAGAAAACGTAATTTTTATGCAGAGAATTACTGAATCCATATTTTCGGTTTTTGGAGATATTACATAATCGATCTAATTCTTCGTCAATGATGACACCTCAAATTATTTTGAAATTTAGCTTTTTTGGGGGGGAGAGAGGAGTATCCTGGGAAAATTTATTTTTTATTCAAAGTAATCATTTTCGTAGGTGACGTAAAGTTAATTAATAATGAAAAATGACAAAAATATATTTCTTTGTAATTGTCGGGGATTTCAAATATCTCTCTAGGTTTTTTATTTTTTTCTTAATGATTTTTTTAAGGAAATCTTATGATAGAAGTTGATTAACTTCTCATTTAAGTTAAAAATCCAACCTCGTGAGAATTTTGTTTAAATCATTTTTTTTACATAAACTTTGAAATATTTTTAAAAGCACAATTTTAAATTCAATGTCGTTATATATTATATTTGCATTGCAAAAAGTATTTTATAAATTCGCAAACTTGACTTTAATATGTCATTTCAAATTGATGTTGTAATTTCTTAAAAAAAAAATTAAATGTTTATGTTAAAAAAATCTTTTTTACTTTAAATTAAAATATTTAATATTAATCTTTGTCTGTATTTTTATTATTAAATTGTTTTTCATTTTCATCTTGATTCACACTTGAAAAATATTGCTTCATAAACATTTCTGGTTCAAGAATTAGATGAATTTACATATTCAATAAGATCTGAATATGTTTTGTCATTTTTTTATGAATCTCCCTGTCTGCACGCTTGTTGCACATTTTTTCTGACTATTCTTATTCAATAATTATTTCACGAAAATCACTGAAACTTCATATTTAGAAAAGAAAGGAAATAAATATAAATTGTAAGGTTTTTTAGTTTTATAATTAGTACAATATAAAAATCAGAAATGTAATTTACTTCACCGTTTCAGAAAAAAATTAAATAATAAAGATACATGTTCCTTTTTTTCATTTACTCTTCAACAGATATTACTGATAAAATTTCCCAACACTATCTTTAGGTGCGTTTGTAATTGATAGATATGTAGTACCTATATTCGTCATTGAGTCCGTCCGTCTGTCCGCATTTAACAGAGCAAAAACTACCTAACTGAATCGTTTGGAATTAAAATACACGTCTGTTGTATAATTTTGTTGAGTCATTTCTAATTTTAATGAAATCGATGTAAAGTTTAATTGCAGGGAAAATCTAAAAGCATTCCGCTACATTATGGTCAACGGGGAAAAAAAACTGTTTCAAATTATACTCTTTCGAAGATAATAGAAGTGATATGCATCTATGAAGTATATACAAAAAAAACACATTCTGCACAATATGTGGTGCAAAGAATATTTGTTATTAATTTTTAAGGCCACACAAAAGCATAGTGGGAAACGCTGTGTAATGTGCGTTTTAATAATATTAAATTATTTCCCATTTTATGAAATGGATATACGCTGCTCAGGTTGACTACACGTTACTTCTTTAATAATAGAAAGCAGGTAGTATTTACAGGGATACACAAAAGTATTCGAATACTCTACTGTATCCAAAGTACTGTATACAGTTACACCAAAATCTGAATATTATAAAAACTTCCTTATAGTACGAACGCTCCTCATTCTCCACGCTTGACGTGCAATTTCTAACTTGTTTTATTTTACACTACTCAGAATTGTTCGATAAATTATGCAGTCCTCCTAAAAATAAAAAAAAATAATAAAAATAAAATTACACTAAAAATAAAATGACGGACGGCAAAAATAGTATAGTTTTCAGGATACATGGTTTCGTCTGTTAAAAGCTATTCTTACTTTAAATTCAAAATTCTGAATTTATGCTTCAGAGAAATGACTCTACAATCCTTAACCGTCAGGGATTCTAACCATATAACCAAAATTTTCTCATATTTACGTCTACAATTTTTATTTTTACTTTCATTTTTAAAAATGTATGAAAAATATATATTTCTTGAATCTATTTATATTTTTCCTGTAATATTGATCTTACCTCTATAAAACGATGAAAAATATTCAAAATATTCAAAGCAGTATTGTTTTTTATTAATATATTTAAATATACACATATAGTAAAAATCGAATGAAAAATACATTAGTTATCTTTAAAGGCTTTATCTTTGTTATTAAGAAAACGTAATTTTTATTCAAAAGATTACTGAAAGCATTTTTTCGGTTTTTTGAGGTATTATATTATCGATTAACGTCCTCGTCATTGAAGACACAACAAATTAATTTGCAATTTAGTTATTTTTTTTACTTTAGGAATAATACCTTGGAATTTTTTTTATTATTCCAAGTAATCTTTTTTTAGGTGGCCTAAAGATAATTTATAATGAAAAATGGCAAAAATATATTCATTTATTATTGTCCGTGATTTTAAATAGCTTTCTAGGTTATTCAAAAGATATAATTCTCATTTAAGTTACCAGTCGAATCAGATGAGAATTTTTTACTTTTTATTATATTTCTGACAAATTATTTTTCTGATTTTATAATAAAGTTGGAAATATTTTTTAAAGTACATTTGTACAGTAGGAAGACTTTTTATACTATTGATTTTACGTGCACATATGTGGCATTGCACACAGAGTCAACAGCTGTGCTGTATTCATGTCGAGGCATTGCACACTATTAATGGTACATAGTTTCAGTTATGAGGCTTGAATCGATATTTGGCTGCATAGCTTAGTGTTTAGATGTTTAAAAGTTATTCGTGAATTAGATTCAAAATTCTAAATTTATACTTAAGCAAAATGACGCTTCCACCCTATTTCGTCACAAAATCAAACTATTTAATCAACATTTTCTCACATTTATTATTTTTTCAAATTTTTATTTTTGCATTCTTTTATAAAAATGTGTGATTTTTTTTTAAATATCTATTTACATTTTTCTTCTAATATTGATTTTACCGTTATAAAAAGCTGAAAAATATTATTCAAAATATTCTAAGCCGAATTATTTTTCTCTTAATCAAATTAAATATACATAGATAGTAAAAATCGAATCAAAAATACATTAGTTACCTTCAAATGCTTTATCTTAGTTATTAAGAAGACGTAATTTTTATGCAAAAGATTACCAAAACCATTTTTTTCGCTATTTCGAGGTATTCTATAATCGATCAATTTCTTCGCCAATGAAGACATAACAAATTATTTTGCGATTTAGCTTTTTTTTTCTTTTACTTTCGGAAAAATGTCTTGGAATTTTTTTTTTATATTTTTATTCCAAGTAATCTTTTTTTAGATGGCGTAAAGATAATTTATAATGCAAAATGACAAAAATATCCTTTTTTATTATTGTCAGTGATTTTAAATGGCTCTCTTGATTTTTTAAAACTTTTTCTTAACGATTTTTTTTTGAAAACTTAAGATAGAAGCTGATTAGCTTCTCATTAAAATTACAGTCCGATTTTGTAAGAATTTTTGTTAATTATTTGTCTGACAAACTACTTTTCTGATTTTATAGTAAAGTTTGAAATATTTTATAAAGTACAATTTTACAGTCGGAAGACTTCTCTACGTCATATATGTGACATTGCACATAGTGCCAACAGCTGTGCAGTATATATCACAAGACATTACACACGATCAATGCAAGGTTCGCACACCCCTTTTATTTTGTAAGGACTCTGACACCACTATTAATGATAGGAAAATTTATATTTAATTTTTAAGAAACAGAATTCGCAACATCTTTCTCGATTCGCAATTTTCGCAATCTTTTTTCTGCAGTTATTTACGTTGAAAATACTGTAAAAAGTTTGTGGTAAAGCTGTGCGAACCCTGCAATGCTATCTAGTTTCAGTTTTTAATTTTGAACAAGTGCTTGGCAGCATAGATTAGTGATTGGTTGCTTAAAATCTATTCGTGCATTAGATTCGAAATTCTGAATTTATGCTTGAGCTAAACGACTCTACTATCCTATTTCGTCACATAATCAAATTATTTAATCAACATTTTCTCATATTTAATTTTCTAATTTTTATTTTTACATTTATCTATAAAAATACATAAAAATATTTTTTAGCCTATTAACATTTTTCCTCTCATATTTAATTTTTTAATTTTAATTTTTACATTTATCTATAAAAATACATACAAATATTTTTCATCTATTAACATTTTTCCTCTCATATTGATTTTAACGCCATAAAAAAGTAAAAACTGTAATTCAAAATATTCTGAGCCGCTTTATTTATTTATTTTAATCCAATTAAATATATATATAGATATTAAAAATCGAAAAAAATGCATTACATATCTTCAAAAGCTTTATATTGGTTATTAAGGAAATGTAATTTTTATGCAAAAGATTGCTGAAATCATTTTTTCGGTTTTTTGGAGATATTGTATAATCGATCAATTTCTTTGTCAATGAAGACACTGTTATGTTTGAGCTGACGCTTTGGTCAGGGTATCAAAGAAAATATAATGTTATGTTTATTTGAAAGTGGAAAAAGCACTTTTTATTTGCCTCTACCCACAATTAGGCCAAAGTGATCGTGATAATGATAGCACATCACGGAGAATGGGGGCCTGCAAACGACCCTAATTACTCTCTTCATTATTTCATTTAAAATAATAAAAATATTCTTTATCCAATGATGAAGAAAAATCAAGTATAAAGTTATAAAAATATAAAATTAAAAAGGTAAAAAGTTACCTGTTGAATCCTTGGCTTTTGATGACAAATAAATCCAGACAATAGGCACAAGAAATTAATATACGAACAATTTTCGAAGAAAAAAAAATATATTTTATTTCATGAAGAACTTGTTGCTTTTTTCATGAATAAATATTTCTTCACAAATTTATATTTTTGGTGACTCGTACATATTAATTTCTCACTTGATAAACAACCATTTCATAACATATGTTAATCACAACTATTGCTATCTCCAAGCAATAAAAATTCTTTTCATAACATATTCTAGATATCTCAACAACATGTAATTAAACAATTTTCTTCATGACATAAAAGGAGAATAAATTATTATTTCTTTTTGAAAAAGAACACCTCTCATAATATGAACTTTCAAAACAAAATACATCATACTTCATATTGTATAGATACATGCCAATATTTTCTTTATAACGCCCCGTAAATATTAAGAAAAAATTATATATATATTGGGCCAGATAATGAAGTAAAAAGGACTTATGCAAATAAAATTTCTTCACCTGACGAAAGAAAAATCTTCACCAAGACGTCATGTAAACTATAATATTATTTCTTGAAAACAAAACAGTTCTTCACCTCTGCCTACTTCTCAGAGGATGGAGAATAAAAAGATTATCGAAGAATTGGGCACATTAGATTTGTAGAAGAAAACTCGTTGATGAAGAGATGATGAGAAAATGAATGAATATTTATAAAATACGTGACGACATTTTTACAACACTTGTGAAGATAACACGAGAGCATAAACTGAAGACGTATAATGAGACCTTATATAATTTCCGTAATCCAAGAAGAGAATGCACAAACAAAACAATTTTCGGGATGCTATTGCAGTGAGAAGTGCCTTGCTACTAGCCGCCTTGAAAACTCAACATCATTTCCAAAAAGAGAAGGCACAAACGAATACATTCAGGAATGCATTAAACCACTTCATTGCTCCTCGCAGCACAGAGGGACTTGGCTTAACAGAAATCAACATCACTTTCCTAGATGAATTTTGAGGGCAGCACTTTTTCTTTGCCGCACTTAAAAAAAATCAGCATCGTAATAATCTCAACATAACAAAAAAAAAAACCGTTCCATCCTTCGTTAACGGGGGAGCACCTCTGCCCCGAACTTTCACTCATGCGACTGCATCCATCACAGCAGGTGTCTATCGGCGCAACTGACGCAGGTGGCCGCGAGCCCAGGGGAAAAGGAGAAAGGGTTATTGTAAATGCAAAATACGCCAATTTGGCAGTTAGCAACAGAGGGGGTGAGGAAAAACTAAGCCAAATTACAATATACAGTATGAAAAGATATGTAACTAATAAGAATAAAATTGATAACCATCTTAAGAGGGGAGGCCAAAGCCGGTGGCCATGTACTTAACGGCTTGAAATACGTCACCTGTGAAATTTAATTTGATAGGTTAGGGGTGTGTCCGAATAAACGGAAGTTCCACCCAAAAGAACTAGCGAGAAAGTTCTCGAACAAATTTAAAACCGGAAGGAATGATTTCAAACAGAATTTTACCGGCTTGGAACATTCGAAAGCTAAGCAAGAAAGAAAACATTACAGGCGACGAAATGAAAATAAGCGAAACCGAAATTAAATTTAAATTGAGAACATTAATAAAAAGCAAGGTGATATGAAATAAAATGGCTAATAAAATTGAATTAAACTAAACATATGGGGGGGGTTATGGAGTAACCACCACAGACACCACAAATTATTTTGTGATTTAGCTATTTTTTTAAAGAAAAATAACATGAAATAATTTATTTTTTATTCCTAGTAACTTTTTATGTGACGTAAAGATAATTTATAATGAAAAATGACAAAAACATATTTCTTTATAATTGTCAGTGATTTAAAATGTCTCTCTAGGATTTTTTTAATTTTTTCGTAATGATTTTTTACGAAATCTTATGATAGAAGCTGATTAACTTCTCATTTCAGGTACCAGTCCAATCTGGTGAAAGTTTTTTTTAGAATTATTTTTCTGTCATAAAGTTTGATATAATTTTATAAAGTACAATTTTAAATTGCAGCATGTACATTGTATTATAAATTATCATTTTATTTCATTTACATAAAGTATTTCGTTAATTTGGAAACTTATTTTTTTAATGTCGTTTCAAAATGATGCAGTAATTTCTTTTAAAAAAAAACACTGCTATTTTTTAAAGAACATTCCTAAATGTAATTTTTATCATTAATCTTTGTCTTTACTTTTATCATTATTTTTATTTTTTATTTTTATCTATATTTATACGGAAAAAAATTTATTTGTGAATGTTTCTGCTTATGGAATTAGCTGGATTAACGTATTCGATAATTCCAGAATATGTTTTGACTTTTTTTTAATGTCTGCCTGTTTGTATGTTTGTTACGCAATTTTCTAACCAAAATTGCGTAACAAACATAATCTCTTGAACGAGAATTACCTAATTCTCGTTCAAGAATTAGGTAATTCATCGAAATCAATGAAATAAAATGATTTAATCATCATTTGATTTACATTTTTTTTTCTAATTTTTATTCTAGCATTCATTTATAAAAATGTGTGAAAAAAAATATTTTTTATTATTTATTTACACTTTTCTGTAATATTGATTTCAGCGCTATAAAATATGAAAAATATAATTCAAAATATTCTAATCTGGATTATTTTTCTATTACTCAAATTAAATATACATAGATAGTAAAAATCGAATCAAAAATACATTACTCATCTCCGAAACCTTTATCTTAGTTATTAAGAAAATGTAATTTTTATGCACAAGATTACTGAAACCATTTTTTCGGTTTTTGGAGGCTTTATATAATCGATCAAATTCTTCGTCAATAAAGACACCACGAATTATTTTGTGATTTAGCTATTTTTTTTAGAAAAAAATAACTTGAAAGAATTTATCTTTTATTCCAAGTAACGTCTTTTTTAGGTGACGTAAAAATAATTTATAATGAAAAATGACAAAAATATATTTCTTTATAATTGTCGGTGATTTTAAATGTCTCTCCACGTTTTTTTTTTTAATTCTGTCTTGATGATTTTTTTAGAAATTATTCTGTTAGAAGTTGATTTATTCTTCATTTAAGTTATCAGTTAAATCTTATGTGAATTCTTCTTTATTATTATTTTTCTCACATTTTGAAATATTTGTAAAGTACAATTTCAAAGGAGGTGGGCTAATAAGGGCCATTTTTCGCCCCTCAGCACTTAGACGTGACATACATTTTTTTCATTAGTATACCTCATAACAAGTAAGAAAATGATAATATCTTGAATGAAAGTTTAATTATTGATGGAAAAATAAAATATAGATTTAAGTAAATATTATGTGTATTCATGAGCATAAACTCTATAGTCCATATAATCAATATAATCAAATATAATTTTAATCCATATAATTTTAATCCATATAATCAATAGTAAATACAACAATAAGTCTAAAATTAAGATAAATGGAGCTCACTAAGATTATTATTTCAATACAGGAAATATTGGAAATAATAAATAACAAAAATTAATAATAATAATAATAATAATAAAAATAATAATAATACAGTTTCAGACTTTTTTGGACAATGTTCGATTATTTTCGTTATTGATTGCTTCACCAAAATCACTAATGGACCATCCAGCGGTCACGTCTTGTACAGTACATGAACATATTCGATATTTGGTTTTCTAATTTTGATTGAGCGATGGTACATTACAGGAGTATTGTAAGCCAGAAACCATAATATGAAAACAACATGCACCCAGTACTTTATGACATTTTCGCACACTTTACACTGACAGTACCATTATATTATAATGTTTCGCTGTGTTTTTATCCAAATATTATAGGTTTTAGAAATTGTGCGCTGAAAAATTAAACTTTGGTTACGAGAGGTGTCCTTTAGCATCATCTGTTGAAAACTGTTGCTGCTTAATTAAGAATCTTGGGATTTCATGTTCAATATAAATTTCGTGCAGAAGTTCCAAACAATCCCGGTAAAATCTAACAATACTCTCAACATCATTTGGCTTCAGCCACTCTCTAATATTATACGAATATTTTTTAAATGTATTTGTAAGTATGATAGAGTAATTGGAATGAAGACATCCAAAATGTAATTTGAAGTAATGACGAATACCTTATGCTTAACAAAAGGTCTTCATTTGTATAGCCAGAAGGAATGTCTCTGAAATGAATAGTTCACACTCTTCAGGATATAAACGTACGTGTGATCGAAAGCAGTCATCACAGTATAATTGTTGTCATCCGGAATAAACAATCTTCCTGCTGAAGGCCTCGTATATTTTTCAATAACTTGTGTTCTGGTGATGTGTTCTATTCTACGGTGTTTTAGAACAACGTTCTCAATCAAAGCCTGGTTTTCATATTTTACAGAAGATATTATTATTTTTCTTATATTGAATAATGTAGACAGAACACCATAATAGAGACCAGTTCTAAGTTTTACAAGTAACACTGCAAAGTAAGTACGAGATGACCTCTTTATTGAGGAACGTATTTTGAACTTTGGAAGTTTAAAGGTATAATTAAAATCATACATAAATATACCCATGAGAATATAATAATAGATTTCGGAAAAGGTCCCAGTATATCAAAATCGAGGCCTTCTTTGCTACATTTCCCATATTGGTTTAAATATTTTCATGCATCGCATGTCATACATCGATCTATTCTCACTTACAGGACTTAAATCTTGCAGAGTCAATTTATCGATCAAGTAATATGGGTTTTACAGCATCGTTTTAGCAACAAAATATAGATGTTAGTTTTTATGAAGGCTTGAGTTTCAATAGCTTTTGCTACAATAACGAGGCAGTTCTTACCTTTACATATTATACAACAAGTGTTAGAGTTATGAAAATGAGTTATTGATTTAAATGTATATTAGGTTTCTTATTTGTGGTCTCATTGACAGTAATCGTTGACGCATAATCTCTTATTGTTACATTAGAAGAAGAAATAGAAGTATTTGGAGCCTGGAGAGCACGAAATACATATTATTTGCATTTAGAGCACTATTTAGAACCACTCTGTAAATCGCAGTTTTTCGAACATCTAAGTATCAATATAACTTTTCTGTTAGAACGGATACGAAAAGTTTTCTACGAGAATTTAAAACAATGACATTGGTATCCAAGCAATATTTATTAGTATTTTCTGTGATAAATATTTACGAAAACATTTTTAGAAAACAGCGTTAATAATTTTTAAGTACGGCAAAAGAAGTCTGAACGCGCTCCGATAGTAGTGCATTTGATTCTCTCACATGATAAATTTTTTCTTTACAGGTAGAAGCGCACACTAAACCCAAATAAAATAATGCTCATATAAAAGCTTATAAAGAGTAGAATCATAGCATGTCAAAATAAAAAATTAATTCAAAGACACAAAAACGTCAAAAATGCAGAAAAAAGCCAAAACACTCTACTTTCGGGCTATAATTTCCATGACTTACTATTTTATTTATCACGTAAAATTTATATTAAACAAAAATACATATCTTTAACTATACAAAGCCACAGAACAATCATCTGAATTTGAAACTTTTTTTCCGGGTACATGATGGGCGAAAAATAGCCCTTATTTACCCACCTCCTTTCAGCTTACACATTGTATTATAAATTATATTTCTATTACATTGGCACAATGTAATTTATTAATTTGCGAACTTACTTTTTTATGTCGTTTCAAATTTGCATTCATTATAAAAAATGTTTAAATAAAATTTAAAAAACTGGTAATTTTTTTAACCTAAAAAAACCTTACAACTAAAAGTAATTTTTATTAATAATCTTTGTCTTTTAATAACTTTTTCTCTGTCTTCGTTGCCTTTAATTTTTATTAATAATCTCTGTCTTTTTATTTTTATTTGTTTTCACTTTAATCTAGATTCATACGGAGAAAAAAATCAATTTGTGAATGTTTCGGCTTCAAGATTTAGATGGACATTTACAAGTTCAATATGTCCTGAATATGTTTTGCCAATTGTTTTCTTTTAAAAAGTCTGACGGTATATATGGGTGTTACACAATTTTTCTGACTATTCTTATTCAAGAATTAATTCGCGAAAATCAATTAAACTTAATGTCAGTTAAAACTTAATTTAAAGTTGTACTGTTCGAGTATTTAAGTACACGCTGTTGTTAAGTTGTATTGCCCGAAAATACATCATTCAGTAGGCTCCCGATGATGGTCGGGAAACACCTCTTTCTGGATAAGCAAATGCTCCAGATAATCAAATTTGAGCTAATTTTGAAAAAAATTTTAGAAAAAAGATGGAAAACATCACATTATCATGCAGTATTCTGTAAAAAAAATCCGTTAAATTTATGGATTTTTTTTTGGAACTGCTGGCAGCAATGTTGCCAGCGGTTTTTTGTCGTAAAAACTACAGTAAAATTATTACTAATTTTACTGCGATTTTTACGGAAAAACCCGCTGAAAACATTGTTGTTAGCAGTTTTTGTCGTAAATTTAACGGATTTTATTTGACAGTGCAGGGCATAAATAATTAAATTAATACAAAATAAATGGAATAAACATAAGTTTAAAGGTTTTTTTTAGTTTTATAATTAGTACAATATTAAAAAAATCTGAAATGCAAATTACTTTATGTTTTATGCAAAATTAAATAATAAAAATATGTTTTTCGTTTTTCCTTTAGACTTCGACTTATATATATATCAATTTTCTCAACACCAATTTTTTCAGCATGTGTGCTTTCATCTTTTTGCTCTAAGTAATTAAGTAGCGCTTCAGTATATCATCACCTTAACTTGATTTTGGATGAGTAAGAACAAGATTTAACAAGTAATTAACAAGATTTTTAAGATACACTTACAAATAGACTTGAAAATAAAAGTAACATGGTTACTAATGGTGTACAAAGTGATGCAAAATTAAAAACATAAAAATAATTTTAAGAAATTCAACGTTTTGACCTTCGTCTTCCTTCTTCATCAAGAAAACATTTTTATACAGCTTCCAATCAGAGTGAAACTGCCTTGAAATTCAAAAGTTCATTGTATTATCAGTCAGCTATTGCTTCAACCAATAATAAAAAACAAAATATGCATTGCCAACATGTACCTAACAAAAATTAGAATAAACATATACCACAATAGCTCTATTTCAAGGATTTCTACACGGATTTTCATCAAACTTAAGCTTCAGATAACCTTCGATAGAAATGGGATTTGTTTGCGCTTTGGGGGAGATGACCAAAAGGTGGCGCTGCTATGATGAATTTTTTTCAATTTCCGCTATAGCTGTATCTCACGAACCAATGCGCGATATTATTATAAAACTCCAGATTCAAGTATACCTTGATAAATAAAATTGCTGATTATGTTTTGATGCAAATATTTCAACAGGAGGCACTTTTAAGTTGCATTTTCACCGATATCCACAATAGTCCTATTTCAAGAATTAATTGCACGAAACTTCATACGTACAATCCTCACGATGGACATAGATTGTAATTTAATTTAGGCTTAATTTGTTTTTGAACAGATATATAAATTTTTGATGCATAAATGAAACATTTTATTTTTCTCCTGGGCTATTAAACAAATAAATATTCAGCAAAATTTTCTTAGAAGTAGAGTTATTAAAAAAATCATTAAAAACATTTCTAAAAAAACTGTGCTTCGTCAGCATATTGGACTTTTGTTAGTTATGAAGACATGTATAATATTTTTAGACCAGATTTTTATAGTTATTAATTTAATTACTGCTTTCTCACGAAAATATATTTGCACCTTTTAACAATGAAATATCGTATAAGTGTATAAAAATGCATTAGGTAGTTTCTTTTATATTCACTGTTAAACTCAAAATGTCTTTTGAATTATTCTCTATCGGAAAATGATAAGTCCTAAATTTTCCAGCTTTAAAATTTAAGTACTTATTTCGGAAGTTATCAACATTAATAAACTTCTTTAGAATATAATATTTGCAGAATGTAAAAATACCCACCTGTAGAATAATATCTCTTGAGACTAAACTGTGCAAGAAATGTCAAATATTTAATATACTTATTTCTTTAGAATCTCTACAACTATCATAAAACAACGTCTTTTCATCGGAACATGTTACGTCTTTGAAACTGAAGCCTATTATCTGTTTATTAATTGAAAAATGGATCTTTCTACAAAGAAAAATAATTTTAACGAAAATATTCTACATTGTAAAATACTGTGCGATATTAGATACAAAGTCATTAAAAAGTACAAACGCAAGAGTTTGAAGGATTTTGGTATAATGAGACTGAACGAAATCCCTTTATTAAATTTCAATACTGTAATTCTAGACAGTGGTTGGAACACCAATATTTTAATCTTAATTTTGGAATTTAATACAAAAGTATTTTAAAACAGGTCTTGCACGATACAGTTTGTGATAATTATTAGGGTATACAGAGATTTCCTAAGGGATTGTAATATTCTTCGAATTTGCTAACTATAATTAAATATGTAAATTTTCTGAGAAAAATCTAAAATGATGCACTAATTAAACCCCACGGATTTACTTTCATTTTAAATAAGTTTTTGAACGTGTGAAATTACATAATCAGTTGAGATCGTTACTGTTTCTGTTGAATTTATTCATATTAATTTTTCATAATTTTTTTTAGATTTATTCACATCAATTCATTTTAATCTATCAATATTTTATTCTTTAGTTATAAAGTAATGCGTCATGATAGCATTTACATAATGATGTATATCAGATGTAATTTAACAAGTTGCATGTATGAAGATGACTTTTAGCTTTTTTTTCAACTGTTAGTAGTTTAAAGCATATATATAAAGCATATATAACAATAACAATTATTATTATTATTATAAGGATGATGATCCATTAAGGTTAAATTGAATGCAATCTAATTAAGCTTTAAATATTATGACAAAAAATTAAAGCAAAAGCGATAGCAATCCTTTAACTTAAAAGATAAATGTTTATTTATTAAGATAAAAGTATTTTTGTAACCTTTTTCAGAGGAACACAATGTTTTCATGATATGTCTATGAGTATTTTATATTCTAAAATGCTGTTATGACTTTATCTTTTGCTGTTAATAGTTTTTTTCTTCAATAGATATTTTTAAAATTATTTTTCATGAGATAAAAAAATAATAATAAAATAAAAAGTGTAACATAAAGAGAGCTTATTTTATAGGAAAACTGATTTTCTGTGTTATTTTCTCGCAAAATTTTCTTACTTATTTTTCAATCGCACACGCAGGTAAGAAGAAAAAATTGAACACAACTTTGATTATTTGCAATTTAATTATTTTTCAAAACATTCAATGGGACTCCTACAAATCAGAGAACTTTCTGACTAAAGGTAAAAGAACAACACTGCTATTAAAAGTTTGAAAATGTTGCTGTATCGTCATTCCACCGCTTTTATAGTATACCTCTATTTTGGCCAATGAGAATGTTCCATAATACAGTGAAAAAATCGTTTTGTATAAAACGATGCAGCAAAAGTTTCAAATTTCTAACAGTTAGTATTTTATTACACTGTTAAAAATTTTGTTCTAGTTTAAACCATATTTTGGTACTTAAAAGGTACCACCATAAGATGGTGCAATTTCTTTCAAATATCTGGAGCTCCGGTTGAATTGTAGTTGGATCAAGATTGCAATAGGAAGTATGTTTCAACTGATAATTATTTAACTGCTTGATTATAGATTTTTTAAGAACTGTATGTGATGAAGAACATCTACCTCGTTTATCAAGTGTCTTTTTATGATTTAAATTATGATTAAAAGTGGGATAAATTGGATAATAATTAGTTATATTATTTATTAATGAAGGAACATCCTATTGTATATTTCTGTATTTAGTACATATGGATAAACTGTGTAAAAATATTTCATATCTAAAGACTCAAACCCAATATAGAATATTGTAAATTATAATCGATTTTAAATATAAATTATTGAGCATTAAGTTATGATATATTGTACATAAGAATTATTGAATAAACTAATGCAACACAACTGTACCATTTAAAAAATTAATTATTACGTCTGATTCAATCATATAGAATCACATAATAGATTTTAAAACCCAATTACCGTTGTTCCTATTAATCGAAATTCTTTGAGCAGCCCTGTATATTATAGATGAATTTGTATTTAGTAACTGCAAGCATGCCAAAATTTAGATATATTTTGGGTGAACATTTTCCTTCAGTAATTTTCGCTAATAAAGAGTTCGGTATATTAATTCTTTTTTGAAGTTCTGTACATGAGGTATAGAAATTATATAGAATAAAAACAACTCAAGCAGGAAATTTAAGAGCGCTGCCGAAATTGAAAGCTGTCTTTAATTGTCGAAATTGCACCATAATCGATTTCTTTTGTGTGTCCCTGTAAGCGAATGACAAATTCTGCGAATGTCCTATTCTACCATTCATATATTAGAGTGAAATTCAGTGATTTATATCAGCTTCAATACATTAGGAATAGCATAATCTCATTATAAAACTTTACAAATAATTTTTCCACATATGCCATAATGAAATAAAATTATTTTCAGTGTCTCTGTAAATGGATTATTAATCCCACGTACTTGAAGTACAATACAAAACATGCCTTGATGAGCCTTACCAATTGTGCAAAAGTCAGAGTATGTTTATGGGAGTTCGAGTATGGACAGATGGACAGACTAACCGAATGACAGACGAACTTCCATAGGTCACTTGTTCGACTCCGGCTCGACGGAACAAAATGCTCGTGATTTTACTAATTCATTTTTAAACTAATAAGAAACATAAAAGACGCTGGTTCTTTCCATTTAAAACAACAAATATGGACTGTAATTGGGTTTTTATTTCGCATCAAAAAGCGCGAGAGCCACAGGCAGCATAACACATTCCATTATCTTTTCACACTCGAATAAAAACACAAACTTAAAAACACAGAGCATTATGCCAAAAAATATAAAATCAGAAAAATAAATTAACTAGGAAACGAAGACTACAATATCTTCATGATGTTTTTTTCCACATAAATAATTGCAGACGATATTTGTAAAAACATTCATCAATATATATTGTATTGCAATTTGTAAATATTTTTCCATTAATGAATGTTTTAAATTTAAACAGCCTATTTTAAGATAGAATTTAAAACTTCATGTATTAAACGAATTCATAAATATAATAAATGTTATAAATTTTTTTTTTACATTTTAAAAATAAACCCTTAAAGAATTGACAGACAGACAAACCGAGTGCATAAGCACTTTTCAACTTTGTTCGATATTTTGATGTTTCTACATTATTTGATTTTTTTTATGTTTGGTTATTTAAAATGTAAAAACAAAACTTTTAAGATGTGTTAGCAAGTATTTAAGTTTTCCATAAAGTGAACATTTCCATACAGAATTAGAAAAAAATATTTGAAATATAATAGATTAGGCAGGTGGGTCATTCCATGTCAGTTCAGGCAGGCCGTCTGAACACACCATCAAAGATTTTAATTAAACTGCGTGTGTTTGTTTTTTATTATTAAGAAATGGTCACCAACAATTTTTTTAACTCATTATTAAAATAGATTCTGAGGAAAAAAATATCAAAATTTTAAAAAACTGCCGTCAATTGGTATTTTTGAGAGCTCAGTTTTCAAATGTAGCATATCATAAACATATTTAAATATCGGTTCAACAAAATAATTTATATTTAATAAATAAAGTGCACAGCTCAGTTAAAAAATACTGTTACGCTTATAACATTTTAAGTTTAATTAAAAACTTGTTTAAACTTTGAAATCGTGATTTTTTTATGAAAAATAATGAATTAATAAAAAAAAAGCATTATTACAAAATATAACACTATAAATATTTAAAATCTATACGGAAAATATAAAATAAAATAAAGTTTAAACACAACCAGAAATAATTTTAAAACAAAATATCTTTTTAAATTTTGTCATTCATGAAACAGTTCACATTTCCTTATATCGATGGAATGGAATATGTTTTTCTTTAAAAGATTCTCAGAATATCTTTTAACTTAGAATTCAAAAGAAAAATATCGTAAATAAGCTGAAAATCTAGAAGTAAGATCTTTTAAAGCGAAAACAAAGATATTTTCAATAGAAAAGATAACAGGCACGTGCTACAATCTTTTAGCAATCGCAAAGAATGAAGGTACTTGAAATATTTTTTTTTCTTTCGGAAAAAAATTTATATATAGCATTTTGACTTATTTATCTTCAGTTTGAATTGTTTTGAACCAGTCGGCAATGTCTCAGGGATGATGCATTCATAAACATAGCATGAATTTTCAATAAACGATTTTATTATCCGAAAATGTACGGGGTGTACATTAGAGAGGAGATGGGCTGAGTCCGAGCTCGGGCTCGATTCTTATCTAGTCTTCGGAATCAGTTAATTACTCGATTATTACTCGGTTCGGACATTATTGTTTCTGAAATTAACGGTTTTATTTACTCTCGTATATAAAAAGAACTTTTAATAGAAAAAATACTTATTCCAGTGCAAATCAATTTTAATGTGCCATTTTTATCAAAATAAAGGAAAAATTGAAATCGCGGTTTATTATTATTATTATTATTATTATTATTATTGTAGAGTTAGAAAGCCATTTTGAAAGAAAATTTGTGGCATTTATTCATTTAAGTCTCGCATAGTGACCATGATAATGTTGATTTTATATGGTGCCATTTACACAACGTTTGATTGGAATGTGTATTTATAAAAACTTTTTTAGAGATCTAACGGGAAATGAACGTTTGTTTTTTGTTTTTTATTCAAACAGCATTAGATTATAGATTGCAAGTTTTTAGACTTGTATCGTATGCTAGTGATAATAATTTTTTATATGAAAAGAATGTTAATTTTATAAGAAAACTACATTAAAAGTATCTGTTCTTTCAGAAAACAGTATTATTTTTTTACTTAAGCTTATTTTTAGGAACATGAGAGTTACAAAAGATTATTTTGAGGAGGTAATCAATTATAACTTTATATGCTATGATTAAAGGATAGGATAATATATTTTGTGTGAACTCTTCAATATCCAATAACACACATGGGTTTTTAGGAAGAATTGTACTAATTCTTTAGACTTATATAAGGGACAATCAAATTCTTGAACTTTTGACGTGGACATTTTTAAATGCTTCTTCAAATTCAAATGAATGTGATATGCTATGATTAAAGGACAAAATAATATATCGTATTTGAATTCTTATACATTTAAACCTCGTTAACATGAACCTGCTTAACATGAATTGTTTTCACAATCCCCTATAAAAACGAATGCAAAGATTTGATACTGATAACATGAACTACTGTTAACAGAACAACATTTTAATTCCCCTTGGGGTTCATGTTAAAAAATTTTGACTGTATATCCAGTAACACAGATATGTTTTAAGGAGAATAATACTATTTTTTTAGATTCATGTAAGAAATAAACATCTTTTGAACTTTTAAATGTTTCATACGAGGAATGTGTTTTATGAAATCTTAATAGAATCATTGATTTTAAATAAAACTGTCCGAAGTACTATTCTTACAGATTGAAAATGTGTATAAATTTATTATAAAGCATCTGAAATTTTATTTTATTTTTATTTTCTAAATTTTAAAATATGACATTTTTATAAGGCTCTTTAAAAGGCATATATAAATTTTGAACTGATATAATATCTGGAATAATTGGCATAGGCGTAACTAGCGGGGGGGCCGGGTGGGCCGGGCCCACCCCAGACAACCCAGGGCCCCCCCTAGAATTTTAAACTCTTGTGGTAATGTTAGAACGTAAAAATTTTATTTTTTCGAGAAATTACACAACACATGTCTCAGAGTGGGACGCTAAACTAGCTATTTTTAACCGACTTCAAGGAGGAGGTTATGATTTCGACCTGTATGTATTTGTTGTTCACGCATAACTTTCGTAAATATGAACCGATTTTGATAATTCTTTTTTTGTTTGAAAGCGTGTGGGGCCCATGTGGTCCCATTCAAATTTCATAAAAATCTGTTGATTAGAACTTTTTAAAAAATTAAAACATTAAAATTCAATATCTTTTCGAAGCAATCGGCCAATTAGAAACGTTCATTTTTCATGTTTTTAAATTACACTTACATAGTCACACGATCTTTTCAAAGTGTGAAATCCTAACTGGACAAGGTTCACATTTATTAACAGTGTACACTGTAAAAAAATTGACCCTTTTGCTGCATAATCACTCCCCCGTTTTTATAGAATATCTCTCTCTTGACCCATGAGAATTCTCCACGATAGGCTGAAGTAATCGTTTTCTATAAAAGCGGTGGATTGACGATGCAGCAAAAGGGCCAAATTTTTTACAGTGTACAATGTAAAAATTTTGATCCTTTTGTTGTATCGTCACTCCCTCGCTTTTATAGAATATCTCTCCTTTCACCCATGAGAATGCTCCGTGATACATTGTTAAAAATTTACCAAGGCAACACTAGATACCGGGCTTGATCATTCCTTTCATGACATCACAAAAGGTGGCTGAATGACATCCAGCAATTGGTACAAAACGATGGGTGCGTCACTTTGAGCCCTGTTCGTCCAATCGCAGATAGCGGCCAGCCACCTTTTGTGACGTCGTGATAAGGAATAAGCAAGCCCGGTATCTAGTGTAGCCCTGAATTTACCCATTTGCTGCAGCGTCACACCACAGCTTTTGTAGAATATGTCTTTTATGACCAGTAAGAATGATCCATAACACAGTAAAGTAATCGTTTTCTATAAAAGCGGTGGACTGATGATGCAGCAAAAGGCTCAGTTTTTGTAGTGTAATGGGGACAAAAGCGTGTGTAAAAGAAATATTTGGGAATAAAATGCTGTCACTCTCTTATAGAGGCAGCCAGGTATAGGTAATGAGTTTCAGTTTCCTCCTCGAATCGGAGCTACACTAGATACCGGGCTTGCTCATTCCTTATCACGACGTCACAAAAGGTGGCTGACCGCTAACTGTGATTGGTAAAAACAGGACTCAAAGTGACACACCCATCGTTTTGTACCAATCGCTGGACGTCATTCAGCCACCTTTTGTGACGTCATGGAAGGAATGAACAAGCCCGGTATCTAGTGTAGCCTTGCTCGAATATGCCACCGCTCATTTCCGATTACAGTGTCACTGTAAAAAGTGTGACCCTTTTGCTGCATCGTCACTCCCCTGCTTTTGTAGAATATCTCTCTTTTGACCCATGAGAATGCTTCGTAATTGGGTGAAGTAATCGTTTTCTATAAAAGCAATAGCGTGATGATATAGCAAAAGTGTCAAATTTTTTACAGTGTAGGATTCCTGGATATGAATATGACGACACATGTAGCACAGTATATAATTGGTTGAAACGATTCTGGACAAAAACGAGTCACCAAGCATCTTGTAGAGCGGGCAATTTTCGTCAATCTTGTTAATTTCTCATACGAGTACAATCGAATTCTTCCAGGAAATCATCATCAAATTCCATAATAAAAAATGCCTGGCAATGCAATGCACTGTTAAAAATTTGCAACTTTTGCTGCATCGTCACTCCATCGCTTTTATGGAATATCTTTATTTTTATCAATGAGAATTCTTCATAATGCATTTAACTAATCGTTTTCTATATAAGCGGTGAAGTGATAATACACTTTTAAAAATCTGCTGCATTTTGTTGCAACGCACTCCGCCGCTTGTATATAATGTCTCTACTGCGACCTATGAGAATGCTCCTTAATACAGTCAAGTTGCCGTTTTCTATAGAAACGCTGGAGTGCATAGCAAAAAAATGCAGCAGATTTTTAACAGTGTACAGCAAAAGTTTCAAATTTTTAACAGTGTAGTTGGGACAAAAGCGTCTGTAAAAGAAATATTTGGGAATCAAATGCTGTCACTCTCTTATAGAGGCAGCCAGGTATTGGTTATGAGTTTCAGATTCCTCGTCGAATCGACACTGCTCATTTCCGATGCCATTACTGCCTGTATAGGATTGTTGCTGTTTATCGATTGAAGCATAGTGCGATTTTTGCTAAAATCTTTCTTTTTTTTTCTGAGTGAAGGGGGAGTACTTTTGACTGACTACACTAGAAAAGCATTTTACTATACATTAATATATGAAGTCATTTTGCTGCGTGCTCATATATGGAAGCACTATGTCGCGCTCTTATGTGTGAGGAACTTTACTTGATGCATTGTCACCTTTTGATACCCACTTTCGATGACCGTAGGATTCGATGCAGGCTAAGATTTCATAAATGCGGTAGCTTTTCGAAGTGGAAGATCTCGTCTGAAAAAATTACCATACAAAGAAATTCTTAAGATTCACAACGATACTAACCGATATTGTAAGTGGTTTCAGAAAAGTTGACAATCAAACAGTGACAAGTAAACTGAATACATTAGAACTTATCAAAGTGCGTACATTAGTAATGCATTGCAAAGAGCTATCGTGTGCCAGTACACATAATTATGTATTACGGTATGCATAACTAAAAAGTAGGAAATAAAATAAGCTTTTTAAGAAAAAAATATCAACCGACTTCAAAAAAGCGCTAAAAAGAATTAAATAATTCTTTAAAATTCTCTAATGACAAAACGTTATCCAATATGCACACATCGGATATCAGGTACCGGCATAAAAAACGGTTAAATTTAATATGTATAATTTAATATCCACCAAACATAGATTTTAGAGATAATATTATTTTACAAGAGATGAATTGACATATTTATGATTTATTTTATGAATATATACATATAAAAAGTAATGAATTACTTTTTGAAGTTGGTGCCAAACTATTTGATGTATATTAAGAATTGTAGCTAAATTATGCCTAGTACCATAATTAAAATGGGGATAATCATTACCGATTGTGATTGTTTGGCACCAACTTAAAAAAGTAATTCATTACTTTTTATATGTATATATTCATAAATTAAATCATAAATATGTCAATTCATCTCTTGTAAAATAATATTATCTCTAAAATCTATGTTTGGTGGATATTAAATTATACATATTAAATTTAACCGTTTTTTATGCCGGTACCTGATATCCGATGTGTGCATATTGGATAACGTTTTGTCATTAGAGAATTTTAAAGAATTATTTAATTCTTTTTAGCGCTTTTTTGAAGTCGGTTGATATTTTTTTCTTAAAAAGCTTATTTTATTTGCATTTGTCTTAGGTCTATATTTTTCAGATTTAGTCTCTTTTCTCGCTTTTTTACAATTATTTCTTACTTATCGATCACCACCAACAACACATGGTAACAGTATCAGCTTTCAACGAAAACCGGTCACTCCTTTTGAAAGAGGACTGCATTCATTTATACGATTGGAAATCAGCCGAAGGTTAAAAGAAATGGTCATTTCCTGTCACTGTCTCGGGTTTTTCAATACTGCACCACTGGGGGGGGGGGAGGGGGGGGGTCTTAATTAGCTACATCTGTTTCTTGCTCTTTTTTTTGGAAACGGAGCTGAACTCTCAAATTCCAGGAAAAACACAAAAACACATGCTCGCATGCTTCTGTTGTTAGTTGCTGTAGTGCTAAGATGTATTTTTTCTTTTATTGTGCGTTTCGCTATGACTGATATTAATCCTCTTCAGAGTAGAAAATTATGAAAAAGATGGATATACGAGATCATTTTTTAAATCTTCGAATTCATTCAAGCATTCATTTAATCCAGGTATGTTTGAAAAGTATATAATTCAATTATATTTAGGTTTCTGAAAGATATTAACTTAAACGTTACAGTTTTCGTATATTATCCTTTTGTTAAGTTTGTTCTCAAATCCAAAGGAAATACTTTCAAACAATTTTTAGGTGCGTTCGTAATTATGTAAATACGTAGCACCTATTGTTGTCGTTCAGTCTGTTTGTCCATCCGTCCGCATATAACAACGCAAAAACTACCTAACCAAATCGTTTGAAATTTAAAATGTATAATTATTAAAATCCGATGCATAAATCAATGACAGGGACAATCAAAAGTATTCCGTTACATTACGGTCGCTGGGGAAAGAAGTTTCAAATGCATTTAATCGTTTGAAATTTAAAATACATAATTATTACATAATTTTGTCGAGTCATTTCAAATTTTATGAAAATCGGATGGATAGATTAATTACAGTTACAATCAAAAGTATTCCGTTACATTACGGTCAATGGGAAAAAGTTTCGAATGCATTTTAATGATGTTAAAAAATTGATATGCATCTGTGAAGTACATATTATAATATACATTTTGCATAATGTGCGGCGCAGAGAACATTTGATATTGATTTACAAGGCCAGACAAAAGTATTCTATTACATAATGGCATAGGAAGAACATTGTTTGGTGCGCATTTTAATTGTAATTAACTATTTAAAATTTTATGAGATTGATATTTGTAGCTGAAGAGTGTTACAAGTTATTTTCTGTATAAAAGAAAGCAGTTAGTATTTACAGGGACACACAAAAGATTTTGGCTACTATACTGTATCCGAAATACTGTGTACTATTACATCAAGATCTGAATAATTTTAAGTTCGTCCGTAATAATATAAATAACTAGCACTTATATTCGTCGTTCAGTCTGTCAGTTCATCCGTCTTTACAATTTATGCTACAAAAAATATTTATTATTAATTTAACACGGTCACTCAAAATATTCCCCTACATAATGATATACGAGGATTTATTGTTTGTGGCGTGTTTTAATTATATTCAACTATTTCACTTTTATGAATATGGTATACGTTGCTTAGGTGTAATAAAAGTTGTATGTCCATGTATATTTACCCCCCCCCCCCCAAAAAAAAAAAAAAAAAAAAAGAAAAGATTTTGACCACTATACTATATCCGAAGTACTGTCTACTATAACAGCAAGATCTCAATATTTTTAAGGGTATATTCGAAAAAATGATTTTCCACATTCAACAGCTCGAAATTTTTCGATACATTTTTAGACTCATTTTTAAAGGTAAAGACACGAAACTGGCTGAGGGGATTTTTGATGTGATGTACAAGGTGCAGTGTGATGTCATTTTTTGCTCAATTAATTAGAATTTGATTTAAAAACAATTATTTTCTCTATTCGATCATTTTTTCGTTCCCACATCTCCAGATTCAAAAATTTCTGTTCAAATTGGCAACTTCGACAGCAATTTTTGCAATATTTTCTACATTTACCAAAAATAGACCAACACGGCATCTTGTGTGGTTTCTAAATAAGAGATTTTGAAAGTTCGGTGCATTTGAGAGCAAAAATGAATTTAAAAATAAATCTGAAAATAAGCGGTTTTGATCGGAATACACCCTTAAAACTTCGTTATCGTACGAACGCACCTCATTTGCTAGGCTTCATGTGCAATTTCCAATTTGTTTTATTCTTTCTTTTTTAAAAAACGCACGAAATAGGCAAGTGGGTAAACGGAAAAAAAAAAGTTATCGGAAAAAAGTGACATAAACTACAAAATCGAAAAAAATGACTCGGAAAAAAAAGTTACCGGAAAAAAAGGGACAAGGAAAGAAATTACCGGAAAAAAGTGACAAGGAACTGATTTAGGGGATTCATTGGTTAAGTATATAGAGGGGATCGGGGGGAGGGTCTTAATTTAGGTAAATATGTTTTTCATGCTGAATTAACTGCTTTGAATCAATTTTCGGACATATGATTACCGGGTTGCGGACATAATCCCCGCGGACAAAATCCCCACGGACAAAATACCCGCGGACAAAATCCCCACTGGACAAAATACCCACGGACAAAATCCCCACGTGTATTTAGAATTGTAATACTATCTTATGAAACATAATTTTATTGATAAAGATTTTAATAAAAGTAAAATTAGTCCAACTGAAGAATTTTGCGTATCTTACAGAATTATTTTTAACATAAAAAGAAATATAATTGCATTAATAAATAACATAGTAGATAACTCAGAGAATAATCCCCCGTAGTTTGATGGTCACAAAATTGAGCAACTGAAACCTCAGGATTTAATCAACTATGTTATATAATAATAATGATAATTTTAAGATATATCATGCATTTGTATGCATTATTGTCTTCTAATTTATCATGAATCTTTAGGATAGAATTTTTACTTTATATTATAAAATGTAGAGATAGCTATTTTCACACTTTTTCATTCATTTATTGTTTTAATTGTAACTCACCGTGTTGGAGTTTTTAATAACTCGTTAATTCTGCGTTGACATTGTCATAAGCAGTAAATAGATGCAGCTTTAGAGCTATTACAGAGAATATACAACTTATATACTGTTTGTGTTCATAAGAACCCATATCATTCACGCGAAATACCCATTTGCTAATGTTAATTCTATGTAGATTTTTTTAAAATTTCTATGAAGAATTTTTTAATTTTAATTTTTATTTATTGAGTTAAAATTTTGATTTAAAAAAAAATTAATTATATAATTTGTAAACAAAATCACATGATGAAACTTTTCATAAATATTATATATATTCAAAATATGGGTAAAATGAAATCGTTATATATATTATTTGCAGAATTTCACTTTTTCTTTCACTCAAATAAATAGGAATATAAACGCTTTAATTTTCATTCAGCATTTTTGGAAATACTAATTTAAATAAAAATAAAAAATACTTAAATTAAAAATATGAAAAAAATAAAACTTAAAAAAAGTCATGTTTTTAAAAGTAATTATTTTTTTTTATTTGTTGAATCAAAATTACTGTAAAAGAATTAAGAAAGACATATTTCAAGTTTGAACCATTTATCTGTAACGATTCTTGACTTATAACAGTTTATCTAAGAGAAATGGTGAATAAACCCATCATAAAGAAAATCGCATTTTCGTTGTTTCCATATCAATCTTTGCTGGAAAGTGCTAGATTTTGAAAACAAACCAAAACATAAAATTTAATATTTCCTTTTCCAATTAAGATAGAAACATGATTTAAATGTCATTTTAAGCAAAATAATAATAATAATTATTATTATTATTATACTGTTTATTTTATTTTTTATTTTTTTAAGGAAAATTTGAAGGTTTTCGCGTTTTGAATTCAAGCTGGTTTTAATATTGTTTACGAAACTATTGGAAAATCAGTATGCATGTTTCGAAGGGAAACTTATAAAAAACAAATACTAGTTATTCCGATTTTTTTTCTTTCAGGTATGGATATGTTATTTTCAGCTGTGTGTCGATCTATCTAACTGCCTTTTCAAATGATTTTTTTTATCATTATTATTATTCCTCGATCCAAAATGGGCCGTTATCTTTTTTCAATTTAATTCTTTATTTTTTACTCAGAATTTTTTGAGAATTTTAAAAAATGGGCTTCTTATCCACAATTAAAAGAAAAGAAAAAAAACAAGAAATTTCACAATTTTAGTTACAATAAAATAAACACACATGCAACATGCACAGACGCAGGGTGACTCATATTTATCGAAACAATAGGCTATCTTTTTAAATATTGCCCCTACTAGGCACAATACTTACAGTTGCAAAGTTTCTTTTTTTTTCTTACTTATTTATTGCCTAAGTGGGGCAGAATCAGAAAAGGGTGCAAAGTTTGGTAAAATAAGTTGCAATTACACAGGGGAACTATTTAGGGAAATACAAAAATTAAATTTTTATACGGCCCTGGTTGGTTAAAATTTCCCCCTTAGGAAGTTGTTCCTTATCATTTTTTAATTTAAACAACAACAACAAAAAATCTATCTTGATTCCTGCAAAACTCAGAGAGTTATGTCTATTATAATAATTTGCGGGATTTCAAGGGATCAGACACAAATGGAAATGCGTGTTATTCAATGCGCAATGTTACTGTAAAAGTATCAAGGAAACATTCATTTTTCTTTTATTTATTTATAGAGTTAGAATTTTGAATGCTTTGAGATGGTTAACCATATAATTTGTAAACAGAATCACATGATAAAACTTCTTTTAAAAATAAAAATGCATTTAAAAAAAAAAAAAGAGTAATTTAAAACTATTATTAATCAAAGTTACATTCGTCGAATTGAATTTTTTTCTTTTGATTAAGTATCTTATTTTTTTATTTTGATTTAGCATTTTAAATAATATTTATTTAAAAAAAATTAAAATATTTAAAATAGCAATTTAAAACTAATCGGATGTGGCAATCCCAAAACTTCTGTCTCATGCATGTGAATATTTCAAAAAGCGCTACCAATGCGCGAAAATAAAATAATAAACTATGCTCATCATGAGGATTCTAAGGACATGAAATTCCATGCATTATTTCTTGAATTAGACAACTGCAGTATTGGAAAAAATGCAACATAAAAAGCGTCACTTGTTGGGCAACTTATACCAAAACATAAAGTGCAATAATATTTATCAAGCTATACCTGAATCTGAAATTTGTTGAAAAAATTCGTGCATTAGCTCTTGGATTAGAACTATTGAAGGAATCGGGAAAAATTCAGCATAGCAGCATCACCTGTTGGGTTATTGACACTAAAATATAAACAGAACTAGTTCATACCACGGATTTACTAAATCTGAAGTTTAATGAAAATTCGCATATTAGTCATTGAGATAGAGCTCTTGCAAAAATCGTAAAATAATACAACATAGCATTGCCACTTGTTGAATGATTTACAACAATAACTGATCAGTTTCAATGTATATCAAGAACTATCTGAATATGCATTTTTATTGAACTCCGTGCATTACTTTTTGAAATAGAGCTATTGCAAAAATCCTGAAAAATGCAGCATAGCAGCGCCACATGTTAAGCAATTCACATAGAAATGTAAACAAAACTATTTCATACCATGGGTTTACTGAATCTGAAGTTCAGGGGAAATCCGTGCCTAAAGATTAGGGGAAATCCTAATGATATATAGATGTTGGGTAAATTGTAAGGGGAAAAAATGCAGTATAGCAGCGCCATTTGTTGAGAAATTTACACCAAAAACAAATCAGCAACAATTTATATCAGGGACTACCTGAATATAAATGTTTAGCAAATTCAGTGCATTAATTCTTGAGATACAGTGCCCGCAAAACTTATGTCACATACAGAGCCATAGACTCATAAACAGACATTTTGTAAAAAAAAACTGTTTTTTGGAATTTCTGACACTTAAAACGTAAAGATAATAAGAAGCTCTTAAAACGTAAAAAACTGGAATTCGAAAATTTTCATGAATCCAATACTTTCTTCATATAAAAATAAAAGAAAGTAAAAACATTAATTATGAACAATTTGGAATATTTTCTTTTAGACATCTTACAAAACACACATAGATAAGCAAAATAAATGTTGCAAAGAAATATTCGTATTTACCAATGTATCACTTATTATTATCCTTCTAGTAATTTTTCTTGAAGATGTGGCCATTTTTGTGTTACTCTGCATATAAATGTGAGTAGTACTGGGTGCATAATTTATGCATACATATAATACATATGAAGTTTAGCACTAGCCACTTCCACATTATTCACAAAAAATTCTATCATTCATCATGAGAGATCATTCCAAAATATTCATTGCCCCCTCCCTCCCCTTCCCCCCGTCATAGCCGTACTCGGGCCCTGTTTCCTTTATATTTAACAAGATACTTTGCATTTAACATTTCATTGCTAAGACTGTGGCAAACTCAGTAGTACATTTTTCCACCCCCTCCCCCACCCTCCGCAGAGTACTAAGAATGCCGAAATAAATTAAAAATCATCATCAGGTGATATTATTTACTAAAAATATGCATTTTCTAAAATTGATCCAGAAAGGCTGTTATAGATTGTATACTCCCTCCTCGGTGAATGAAAGGGGGACAAATTAAAACAATCATTACATCTTTGAAAAAAAAAGTATAATCTTAAAAATATTAATGTTTGTATAAACGAGATCTAAAATTTAAACTAAATTCGAAGCATTAGTCAGACTTTAATACATTTAAAAAACAATTAAATTTAAAATATATATACATCAATTAAGAAAATAATCAATTTTAAAAATTGTTTCATATTTAGTATAAATAGTCTTTTATTTCAGACTTTAAAATGTACATGTATATTTAAGAAATATAAAATATCTATCACATAAGTTATAACTTCCAATTGTCACTTTCATTTTTCAAATAAGCTTAAAACATTTTCTAAATGTTTAGAGATCCTTTTTGAAAAAGAAACTTGGTCAAAATAGAGCTTTTATTCAGCAAAGAGGGTGTTTTGTCCGGTGGAGTTTTTGTCCGGTGGGGATTTTGTCCGGAGGTGATTTTGACCGCGGTGATTTTGTCCGTGGGGATTTTGTCCGCGGGGATTTTGTCCTGGACTCATGATTACCACCCCCACCTGATCCGACCTACATTAGATAAACGGGTTTTTATGCAGAATTATACAACGTGTCTCGTGTCCTTTTTTTTTTTTTTTTTTTTTTTTTTGATATAGGTTCTTTCTGATAAGGATTATAAACAGTATACTATAATGCCTGAAGAGTTTTGGGAGTTTAAAGGTTAAGATAAAAGGAGACGGGGGAAACCTCTTTTAAATTAAATTAATAGTTTTTTTTTCGCAGACTTATCCGATTTGCTTGGAATTTTGGACATAGGTTCATCATGATAAGACGTATCTCTGATTGTTATGGGGTTCTTTTGCTTATTATAAAGGGGGGACGGGTAATTATCTCTCTCTCAAATTAGATAAATCGGTTTTTATCCAGAACTATCCGATGTATTTCAAATTTTAAATATAGATTCTTTCTGATAAGGTAAATCCCTGAATAGTTTTAAGGGTTTAATGGCTAAGTATAAACAGGGGGGGGGGGATGGTGAGTAATCCCTCTTAGTTAAATAAATGCCTTTTTATGCAGAATTACCCGATTTACCTCGAATTTTAGTCATAGGTTTATTATAAGACGTATTTCTCATTAGTTATGGGGGTTCTTATGCTGTTAAAAAGAGGAGGGGGCAAGCAATTATTTCCCCCTCAAATTAGATAAGTCGGTTTTCATTCAGAATTATCCGAAGTATTTCAAATTTTAAATATAGGTTCTTTCTGATAAGGTAGGTCTCAGAATAGTTTCTAGAATTTAATAGCTAAGTATAGAGGGAGAAACAGAGGATAACCCCCTTAAATTAAAAAAATGGCTTTTTATGCAGAATTATCAGATTTGCTTCAAATTTTGGATGTCCGGTACATATCACGGGCGGCTAGTCTCTTAGAAAATTTGACGATCAGGGGATTTCTCGGTAAAGGTTTGCCGCAAAAATGCCCAAGTAAAATAAAAAAGCGAGTTGAATGCAACTGAGCGCAAATTAAAAATAAAAAGAAATTTTCTTTATATTTTAATTTAATGATTGAAAACAATTATGCCAGAAAACATAACACATTTTATCGTTTTCCGTATAATTATTACAATTCATTTTGCATTTAAAACTGGTTTATTTATTTATTTATTTTTTACTTGTGAAAAAAGTAATATGCTAAATCATTTGCTGTAATTGTCATTTTAATTTACGCCGAATATTTATCATTTAAAACTGGATTTTTACTAATTAATGTCCCATATTACACATCACAAAATATAATATAAAACATTTAAAAAATATATGTTAGAAAATTTTAATGTACAAACTATGTGAACTAGTGAATTCATAGTGTAGTGTATGAACTAGTGAATTCATTAATTTGTAGTAATAATAATAATAGTTTTTTATTACTAGCTTATGTTAGTAATTAGAAAGTTAATTGTTTAAAAACCTGTAGTTCTTGATAGATCTTCAGTGTTTGAACGCTTAAAAATTTAAAAAACAAATTTAAATAAAAAAAAATTTTTTAATAAAAACAGGGTATTTTTTCTTTGTTATGATATTTATAGAATACTGAAAAATGCTATGCAGAAACATAAACCATAGTTTAAAATGCAAACAGCTATTGAGGATATGTAAACAAATCCTTAAAACTATTCAGGGATTTTATTTTATGAGAAAGGATCTATATCCAAAATTTGAAATACATCGGATAATTGTGCATAAAAACAATTTATCTAATTTAAGGGGGGAATAATCACCGTCTTCCCACTTTTTAATTAGCAAAAGAATCCCATAACTATTCAGGGATACCCCTTTATCATAATGAACCTACATTCAAATTTTTAAGCAAATCGAATAATTCTGCGTAAAAAGCCATTTTTTTTATTTAAGAGACGTTATCCCTCGTTCCCCCTCTATACTTTACCATTTAATTTCCAAAATTCTTCAGGCATTATATACTGCGACGACGTACTGACAACTTTAATCTGGGCAGAAGATAGATAGCGAAATCCCATTGTAAAAAGGTATGTAGGAGTGAAAGTATCTTCATTCTAAAGCTGAGAAGAATAGCTGCAATTGATCTCAAGGAACTAGAAAATGATTTCACTGGTCTAGTGGCAATGAGCTGAGGGGTGGGACTGTTGAGCGTAGAGAGGGAAGGAAGGTAGTTGGAAGAGAGACATTTTCTGGTAATGTACTAGAGAGTACATAGATGTAAGGTGGCTTAGACGTGCTAAGCGAAATGTAATATTGGAGTGTGGCTCCTATGTAGTTGTAATGTCGTTTCATTTATTTTTTTTTATTAATTGATCTATAGTTCTAATAAAGAACTTGAGGAACTAAAAATGTGTTATTGATGAACTTAACAAATAAACCAACTGAATAAAGAGAAACTGAGAACACGACACCACAATACTATATATAAGCCTTGTCAGAAAGAACCTATATCAAAAATTTGACACACGTTGGATAATTCTGCTTAAAAACCCATTCATCTTATTTAGAACGGAGGGGGGTGGGGTAATCGTCTATTTCCAAAACTAATCAAACAAGCGTCTTTTCAGTATGAACATATATCCAAAAATTGAACCAAGACAGTTAATTTAGCATGAAAAACCCATTTACCTAAATTAAGAGCCTCCCCCCACCCCCCTTTCATACTTAACCAATAAATCCCCAAAATCAATTCCTTGTCACTCTTTTTTTTCCGGTAACTTTTTTTCCGGTAACAATTTTCCCGTGTCACTTTTTTTTTTTTTTGCTTTTTTAGTTTATGTCATTTTTTCCGCTAACTTTTTTTTCCTAGATTCAGGATTAAAAAGCTATGTAAGTGAGAAATGTTCTTCATTCTTTGATAAGATCTTTCAGAAGACGATTCTCACAGTGGATGATTTGAAACGAATTTGCGGCATGGTAGCGACGAAAAGGAGGAAAAATGGTTGTCATGCGATAATAATTCCTTATACCTCATTAACTAATTTATATATTTATTTAAAAAAATGGCGACTGTGTTGTTTATAAGTAACTCTATTTCCCCCAGCCACTGTTTTGAATCGAAAACTTGATGTATAAAGCCACTATTAGATTCAACAACATTTTGAAAGATTTTTGAACCAACACTTGATTTCCTCCAACTTTTCGCGAAATATCCCTACAATACCCAGTGTGATAGCAAACAACAATGTCCCCCAACTTTTTTTCTGCAGTTCCAAAAAAAATCACCGCTAGTCTAGACTTTTCATCGTGCATCGAGCATTTTAACGATCAGAGATAAGCGATTGATAGGAATAGGCGATAAATATTAACGGCTGGTAGTAGTAGTATTGGTTTTCCTGCTATTCCTCCAACTTTTTGCAAATAATTGTAACCTTTTTCTCTCTTTGAACGGGAAAAAGAGGGGGATAAAATCGGCTGAAAAGTTTGTTGCTCGTAAAGTTTGTGAATCTGATAGCAGTTAAAGACAGAAGAAAGTTTCATCCAATTAGTTTCTTTGATAGATTATACGTTTTCGGGAATGTATTAACAGGTGAGCTTTCCTTTGAGTATTATCAGTTCTAGCAAAACTATTTTTACTTTTTTATATCTTTACGGAAGAAAATATTGGATTCGTGAAAATTTTCGAATTCCGGTTTTTGGCGGATTTACCCGTTTTAGGGATCAGAGATTCCTAGTTTTTAGTAAGAACAAGTTTTCACAAAATGTCTGTATGTGTATATGTGAATCAGACTCTGCCTCTATGTGACATACATTTTTTGGACGCTCTATCTCAAGAACTAATTCACGGAATGTAATAAAAATTTATATTCAGGTAATCCCTAATACAACTTGATACTGATTAGTTTTTGTTGCAAATCACTCAACAGATAGCGCTTCTACGCTGTTTTTTTTTACGATTAACGCAACAGCTATATCTGAAGAACTAAGGCACGGATATCAACAAAACTTCAGATTCAGTCAGTACTTAACATGAATTGATACTGTATTCGTTTCTGTGTAAATCGCTCAACAGAAGGCTCTGGTATGCTAAATTTTTCACGATTTTGCAATAGTTCTAATTTAAGAACTATCGCACGGAATTTAATTAAAAATTATAATCAGGTAGATCTTGATATAGATTGATACTGATTAGTTTTTGGTGCAAATCGCTTGGCAGATGCGCTGCTATGGTGCATTTTTTACGATTTACGCAACAGCTATATAACTAATACACGGATTTCCTTTAAACTTCAGATTCAGTTAGTTCTCAATATGAATCGATGTTGTTTGCATTTTGGTGTAAATTGCTCAACAGGTGGCACTGCTTTGTTGCATTTTTCACGATTTGCGCAATAGCTCTGTCTCAGGTTCTCAGGTGCACGAATTTTTATCAAACTTTAGATTCAGTAAATCCATGAAATGAACAAGTTTGTCCATGTTTTGTTGTCAATTTCCCAATATGTGGCGCTGCAATGCTGAATTTTTCTCAATTCCTGCAATATCTCTATTTTAAGAACTAATCAGTGAGTTTCACCAAACTTCACATTCAGGTATAGCTTGATAAATATTGTTGGTGTTTATGTTTTGGTATGAATTGCCCAAAAGGCTGCACTTTTATGTTGCATTTTTTCACATTTCCGCAATAGTCTTATTTTAAAAACTAATGCAAGGAATTTCATGTCTTTAAAATCTTCACAATGATCATAAATTACCATTTAATTTTGGCACTGAGGTAGCAAACTTTGACGCATTAAGGGTGTATTCGAAAAAATGTTTTTTCTCTCTCAGCAGCTCAAAATTTTCCTATACATTTTCAGATTCATTTGTAAAAGTAAAAACATGAAACTTGCTGAGATAATTTTTGAAGATATGTTATAAGATGCCGTATGACTTCATTTTTCTCTGAATTTATTAGAATTTGATTTATCGACAATTATTTTCTCAGCATGACCCTTTTTTTCGTTCCCAGATCTCTCGCTTTGGAAAATTCGGTTCAAAAGACAAACTTTGACTGCATTTTTTGTAATATTTTCTGCATTTATCAAAAAATTGCAGTCATGGGACCTAATATAGTTTCTAAATAAGAGAATTTCACAGTTTAGTGCGTTTGAGAGCAAAAGTGAATCTTAAAATAAATCAGAAAAAGAAAGTTTTGAGATTGCCACATTCGACTAGTTACTAATACTATTACTGTTTGGAAATTATCAAACAGTTTACTATAAATCAACATTGTCACACTATTATTGTTTTCCAAACAATAATAGTTTTTACAATTATTGTTTAAAAATTATCAAATAGATGGGGCCGTGGCCCCCCCTAGAAAAATTCTCTAGTTACGCCTTTGATAATTGGTAAATATAATAATATATAATTGTGAATACAGGTGTTAACTAAAAAGAAGAAAAAACCTTTAGTTTTCTTGTTTGTTTTATATTTTAACAAATATACAAGGCTTTCAAAAGAATTAATCTATTTTCATAAGGTGCAAAGAACACATCCTACTTCTTTGAAAACAGTAGCAATACTGATAGGTATGAAAAGAGTGAAATTGAAAAAAAAATTGCCTATTAAAATTAAATTCAACCTTTTCGTAAATATTATCCGCAATACCAATTAATATATTATAAGCAAAACTGAAATTAAATTGTTTTAAAATATTGATAATGAACATTGCAAGTAAATCCATTATGAATTAATTAAAAAGCTTAGTTCTAGCTTTAGTTCGAAACGTTATGAAAATTGTGATATATACATTTTGAAGAAAAATTTCAAGGTATAGTTTAAAAGTATTTTTTAAAACATCATAAATTTAAGAGTTTCTAACAGAAGAATTTCTTCTTTCATTTTTAAAAGAACTACATCTTATGTATAACGAAAAATAAATCTCTTTGAAGGTAATATTCATAAAAATAAAGCTATTTAACGTAAAATAATATCCTGCAATTTCAGACACAAAAATTTATTAACAGAAGAATATACTGCCGAATGAGTATTTTTCATAGTAATCAAGTTTTGACACGCTCAAGTTATAACAGTTTAATTTAAATTTAAGTTTTCACGAAATCTGATATTTTATTTTGTAGTTGTTACCATACTAGAAAGATTATGTAATTAGAAAAAAGAGAATAATTATTATCTAGCAAAATCAAAACTCTAACAAAGTCTTTAAGTTAGTAAAAATATGTTATCGTAATTCAAATTAAATATAGTTTTTTTTAAATTAATATGAAACAAAAGCATTTTTAAGCAACTGCGTAAAACACGCTGTAATTTCGGAAAAGATGGATGATTCTGATAGTATAAATGTTGGTATATTTGAAAGAAACAATAAAGTGTCCAAGAGAGAGTATGAAAATAATGGAATTACAATAAAGTCATTACAGATATCATTTCAGTATTACAACACTGAAAGGAAAATTGATTCTCAAAATTAAGTAAAAGATATTAAATTTTAAATATTTCACATGCTCAAAATAACTCCGATCCAAATATACTCAAAACTGAGAAACAAAGATCACCTTTTTAGGTGTGTTCGTAATTATGTAAATACGTAGCACCTAAAGTCGTCGTTCAATGCTTTCATCTGTCCATCTGTCCGCATATAACAGCGCAAAAACTACCTAACCGATGCGATTTAAAATTCAAAATATATAATAATTAGATAATTTTGTCAAGTCATTTCAAATTGTATGAAAATCGGATGCACAGTTCAATTGCAGAGACAATTAAATGTGCCAATGGGAAAAATAGTTTCAAGTGAATTCTAATGATGTTAAACTTTTTTAAACATAAGACATTACATGTATCCATGAAATATATACTAAAATATACATTCTGTACAATCTGTGATGTAAAGAATATTTTCTATTAAGTCACACAACATTTTTCTATTGCACAATTGTATAGAGGGAAGCACTGTTTGCGGTTCGATTTAATTATATTAAACTATTTTCCATTTTATGATATTGATATCCGTTACTGATGTTTACTACAATTTAATTCCTCTATAATCGAAAGTATTTAGTATTTACAGGGACACATAAAAGATTTCAGATACAGTATTGTATCCGATCCGAGTCTTGTTGTGCTTAAGCCATTTGATAGGCCTCTCCACCTAGCTGAAGTTGTTTACAGTACCAGAAATTTCGTAAATAAATTTATTTCAGCAGAGCAGGAAAACAAACGTTTCCAGGGTTTTCTTCTGTAAAAGAGCAATGGTATAAAATATGTTGAGAAATCAAGGGGAAAATAACAGGAAGGGTGGAAAAAGTCTAAACGCAATACAAGATGCAATTCCTAAAAAAATACTGAAGATGAAATGAAAAACTATTAAAAGTGTGTGGTAAAAAAATGCATAGACAAATTATATAAATGATATTAATACAGTTTTTATGACATTAAATTTATTTATTAATTGCTTTATACTTAAAGGGTAACGTTTTTAATAAAAATTGCCTATTATAGAGTAAGGAAAAGACAGAGGGTAGCACAAGTATCAATGTATAAAATTAAACAATGAGATAATGAATAGGACAGTTTAAAAAATAACTAATGACAAAAAATAATTAAAATTAGTAAGTTTTATCTCTTCTTTATGCAGTTTTAAATACTGCATGAAATAATATTAAATATCGCAAGTATCTCGCAGTAAAATTAAAGCTCTTTTCTTTTTCATATTATCACCAAAAAACATAAACAAATCTTTTTATCTGCTATTAAATTAACTCGTAGATAAAGTATTAAATTTCTGGAAAGAATAATGTTTTTCCGCTTTCTTTTGCTTTATTTAATCCCTTTCTTAATAGTTACTTGATAAGATTTTTTTTTCTAAAGGCAAAATTCAATGCCAATCTTCTCTCATAAAACAAGATTAGTTAAAAAGTAGATATTTTAAATGGCACCAATTATTATGTTAAAAAAAAACAAAACGATATCTATGCATTGTTATTTTTTTAATGACTAGCTTTCTTTTTTGTAATTAGTTTTTGAATAAATGAAAGGAATATTAAATGAAAATTTAATACCTGAATAGTAGCTAACAATAACGTTTTTTAAAGTTATTTAAAGTTATGATCTTGTGAATTATAGATGAAGTATTACTTTACCGGGAACATGAATTTAAAAAAGAATCTTAACCCTTTCGATCCAACTGTTTTTTATTTACAAAAAAATACTTTTACGTTACTAACATTAACACTATTGATCCAAATAGATTAATTAGAGTTTAACGAACATTTCATTTTCTGAAACATAACGAATAGTGTTGTTTTGCGTATTATTCAACTCATATTCATATGACATTAGGCCAAGGAAGAGATTTTGGAGATGTTTAGGAAATATTATATAACAACAAAATTTAACTGGCCTTGCAATTTTTTAATAATTTTTGTGCTTTATAAGATAAAGTATTAAATTTCTGGAAAGATTAATGTTTTTGCGCTTTCTTTTGCTTTATATAATCTTTTTCTTAATAGTTATCTGTTACGATTGTTTTTTCTAAAGAGAGAATTCAATGCCAATCTCCTCTCATACAAAAAGATTAGTTAGAAAGCGGTTCTTATAGTGGCAAAATCACCAAATATTCTTATCTTCAAAAGCTATTGTGTAAAAAAAAGTATAAAGATATCTATGCATTATTTTTTTAATGAATAGCTTTGTTTTTGTAATTAGTTTTTAGATAAATAAAGGAAATATTAGATGAAAATTTAAAGAAAGATGAGTAGGTAATAACAACGTACATTATTAATAACTGAATCGTTAATAACTAATTACAATGGTTAGTTACTGTATCGAATGAAATTCTGAATTAATGACAAAGTAATATTTTACCGGGAACATGCATTTTTAAAAGAGTTTAAAAATATAAAATGCTTTAAACACACACACACACACAAATCTTGTGAAACAATAATTTTGCCATTTTGCTTCTGTGTTTTACACATACAGTTCTAATGCAGGTGTGGAATGCATTTTAAAAATAATAGTAAAAATTTTTTTTGAGTTTTTTTTTCTTTTAACATAAATACATGAACAAAATGATGAATTTTGAAAGCAAAACTATCAGTTGAAACAGCACTGAAAAACAGGCAATAAAACACACTAAAAATAATAAAACTTTGTATAAATCAATATAAGATAAAAATAATGCACACCTGTTTCGAGCTGGAAAATATAACAGCGATCCATCAATAAATGTAAACACGTGAGCATAAAGGAATAATATCACTATTGAACAGAAAAAGGATAGAGGAGAGCATACAAAGAGAGTAACAGGTAGCGCTAGCAGTAAGATAAACGCCAAAGATATAGGAGAACATGCGGAATTGGAAAGTGATAAAACAATGTTAGAAAAAAAAATAACAGAAAACAGAAAATTAAATAAAAAAAATAAACAAAAATAAAATTTAAAAAATCTCCATGTTTCTCTACCTTTGACTGAACACTGTTAAAACCACAGGTTGCGGTATGGCACTCCTAGGGATGAAATGCTTGTCTCGTGAGCACCCCCCCCCTAGGGGAACCAGACTTGCACCACAAGACACCCCACGGCACCCCATAGGGTGCCCTAGGGGTGCAATTGTGGTGTCATAGGGCAGCAATTTTGGATCCCCTAGGCGGATCGCTCACGAGTTTTTGCGAAATCTCCTCCGATGAAAGTGACGTTTATTTCTCGCCTGTGAGCGAGCGATGTATTTATATGATGCTAAGTGGCAACTAGTTTCGTTGTCTTGACGACCAGTGTTTTGGAATGTTTTTTATTTTAGTTTATTATGAGAGTAATTGAATTTTATGGATCTTATGAATGTTATATTTATTGAATAATAGTATATATACCAGATTGTCTGGTATTGTAAATATGTGTATAGTAATATTTCAACATATAGAATAAACTTATTATGAAACAAGAAAATCTTCTGATAATTGGAGTAATTTTTTCTTCACGAGTCAAGCGTTTCACCCTAAGAATGCTATATGCAACCTGTGGTTTTAACAGTGAAGGACAAACACAATGACAAATCTACGAGTTAACAAGGTTGTTTTCATTTTTGGCTTATGCACCACTTTACTTCAGGAAGAAATGGTTCATTAGACTTCGCTATTTCTACTCTTCCATAAAATAAAGGTGTTTTTCCTTGTGCTTGACATCTTAAGTTATTGTGCTGTCAGCTCTTGATGAACTATATGTTCTTTGCATATAAAATTCATGTAACACTTTTTCTTGTTTAATACGATTCATTTAATAAATATGAATATATAAAATTAATAACTTGAAATTCGAAAGTATTAAAAAATTGAATCTATTCTGAATATATGATATATATTTAAACAGATTAGAATTTTTTTTAAACTATTTTTTCTAGTTCTTATTCTCTCGAATCTTAATTACTGAAGAAGTAATACATAATTTTATAAAATATTTAAATTTTCCGAATCAAACTTATTTTAAACGATTTCATGAAAATATAGAATAAACTGAATCGTATCTCTGAAGAGATCTAAATAAATGTCTATTTAAATGAATATTTTCACTATCATCGAGTGGAATTAAATAAATATCTATATATATTAAAACGGCAATATTGTGACAGTCTCCAATGAAATAAATATGTTGACTTAATTTAAATTTATTTTAAAAAATTAATTTCATTTACATTGTAATTTACATTGAAAAATACTTATAACCTAAATAATAATCATCATGAAAGAAGTAAGTAGCATTTAATGGCACTCAATAAATGCTTATAGCAAGTGCTATTCAAATTAAAATTTTTGTGTGACAAGGTATATGAATAAATATTACTGTATTTGAATAAATGTACAGGGAATAAAATTTACTTTAGTAATTAAACTGAAAGTATCCGATTTCATACTTGTGTACGAAAAACAGATATTCATGAATAGAATTCGTTATCTATGAAAAATAAAACCCAAAACAAAATTTCAAGGCATTTTCATTTGAAACTATTTTGTTAGAACATATAATTAGGGATAGATATCATTTTCATAATGCAAGGCTCCGAATCTGTGCCTTGCAGTACTTCAGATAGCATGGACGGCCTCCTTTACTAAATATACTCAGAATATGTTGAAAAAAAATGCTAGTGGCATTACTTACTATGTAATAAATGATCAGTGAAATTTAGCGGAGGAATTCCAGCAGAAAGTCTGTAATAAACTTAAAAAAAACGAATATAAATACAACTGACTTAAAAAACGTGCTAAAAAGAATTAAATAATTCTTTAAAACTTGCTAATGACGAATCGTTATTCAATTACCACACGGTGAATATCATTTACCGGTATAAAAAGGATTAAATTTAATACATAGAATTTACTATCAGCCAAACATGGTTTTCGACAGAATATTTTTGCAAGAGATTAATTTCCATGTATTTGATTGAATTTATGAATATATACATATGAAAGGTAATGAATTACTTTTTCTAGTCGGTGTCAAACAATCACAATCGATAATGATTATCACCATATTATTTATGGTACTAGGAATAATATGTCCACAATTCTTACTATAGTTAAGATAGTTTGGCTCCAACTTCAAAAACTAATTCATTACTTTTTATATGCATAAATTCATAAATTTGACCTTTCCACGTAGAGCTGCAAAATTTGGTAGGAAAGTACCTACAGATTGCTCAGCAAATAAGACCCTGATTTCAAAATTAAATTTATCAAAAATAAAGACCCATAGAATTATGCGGTAAACGGTGTGTTTATTAGGTAAGCTGTAAAAATGATATGCATAACTTTCGATTAGTGAATATTTTGAAAACGTATTCTGATTGCAAAGAATACTTGATTTGACATTTTTCTTGTTTTAGATTGTTTGCAGAGAACAAACTTTTCGGTCTAAAATGCCATATTTTAATGATTTTTGAAATTAAATTTTTGGAATTTCGATATTTCAAAATTTTACTTTCAAAAATCGTTAAAATACGGCGCTGTAAGTAGTAAAACTCATTCTCTGCAGCAACCTGCAACAAGAAAAATGTCAAATCAAGCATTCCTTGCAATCAGAACACAATGTTTTCAAAATATACACCAATCGAAATTTCTGCATAATATTTTTACAGCTTACCTAACAAACAAACCGTTTACCACATAATTTTATGGATCTTTGTTCTTGAGAAATTTAATTTTGAAATGAGGGTCTTATTAGCTAGACACCCTGAATGTGTATGTAGTTTTTCACCTGAAAATTCGATTCATGGCAAATGCAATTTTTTTTAAATTTTACTTTCGTTTTTTCAATTTTTTAAAAATCGATCTGCAATTTTTATTTAATCTTTAGGAAAATCCGAGAGCGACGATACAAAAATTTTGAGAAAAAACTAGCCCAGAAACAAGCATTTATTATAAACTGAAATAAAATGCAAAACCCCTAGATATGAAATGAAATGAAATATTAATATTACCCAATGCTTAAAATACAAATTTAAAGGGATTTTAGCAACTTAACACAAAATCATTAGTGGGTCATTCCATGTCAACTGGCCTAGAGGCTCCCACTCGACCCCCTTCGATTTTTATGAAATTGATATAGAATATACATGTGGGTATATGATGAACATTTGGAAACTGTTTAGTGCAAAAAATTGCATAGTTGGAGCACCAGGGGTCCATTTGTACCAATCACTATTTCATGGTTGTAGAAAAAACGGCCAAATCATGAAGTTTGGCATCATATTGCTCATGATATATGAAACCTTACTTATTGAAAAGAGGTGATCTAGTACAACTTTTTGTGCTAAAAAATGTAATTGCAGTATTAAAAATCACAAATCAAAATTATCGTGATTACTAGGCCTCAAAGTAGGCCGTACGGCCAATCTGGTTGAATTTTACCCTTACTTTAACATGCTGTAACTACTGCAAATATTATTTTAAAAATTTCTCGCTTTACAAACTAATTACCTATGGATATATCGTAAAGCTGCTGTAGTTTTTTTTTTTGATTGCTTAAATATTTATTAAATTATTGATGTTCAAAATCTAATAAAAAATTAAAATCGTCGATTTTGCCCCATATTCAAAAGCGTATATCTCAAAAGGGACACTTCTGATTTAGTTACAATTAGTACCACTGGAAAGAGCATATCTTAATTTATAAAAAAAACCTTATTTCATTTTGGGCCTCTTAGATATAGAAGGAAAATAATAAAATTCAAAAACCTGTTGTACGAGATAATCCAGATACATACAAGAAAGGTATAAATTACGACAGGTTCTTTCAACATATTCTGCACCATTTTTTTTTATAACAACGACTAATGCATATAATAATTATCACTTTTCCTGGTCACAGTTACTTCCCCTTTACCATTATGAATGATTTATAACCGCATTCCCAATGAGTTATATCCAATAACCAGGCTAGCTTCTGGTTGGGTATTGCATGTTTTAAATTTTGAATGCGGGTACCTAACGGAATCCATAGATTATTATAGACTAAATGTTTTGTTTATTCCAAGCTCCCATTATGTTGATTCCTGATCCCCAATCTATAAAAAACATTACTCATTGGTTCAGTTTGTCAAATTTCTTATTGATTGCGATTGCAACAGCTTTCGGTAAATTGTATTGCTGACTAATTTTTGTTTTTATTGGAAATGGAACAGTAATTATATGTTCTTCCGGAATACAACAGAGGTCTTGTCTAGTAGGCTAATAAAATGTTTTTGAAGGTCCATGAGGGTGCATAAAATTTATTAAGACATCGTTGCTGAGATTTTCAATACCAATACTTAAATAAAATCTTCAATTGTCATCTGCTTCGTTTCTAATGGGTCATGATCTGTGTGAACCCATTGTTTAAATTCAATGGCGTCTTCTGGATCACTAACTTCGAAAATACTTTCAAAAAAAAAATTAAATCATCTGTTCCAGGACATTCTTCGCAGCGATGAAGCATACAATCCTTAGAATTCAAGTCACAAGCTGTTTTACTTATAAGGAATTTATAATCTACATCAGTTGGGCAGCTTGCTAGCATCAACTTCAGAGATTGATTAATTTTACACACAGATTGGGAATGTGAACCTGCTGTAACGACATTCACACACCATTTTGGTTTTAACTTGCAAAATTTGGAGAATCCGATTTCCGGTCCTTTACTACTTTGATAGACTGCAAACATTTCTTTCAAATTGCTTAGTAATAGATGCTTCTGCATCTGAACTTTCCTTCCATCTATCCGAGCAGAAATGAAATCTTTTATTCCTGGACATATTGATTAAATTCTTCATCTTGAAAAAAAATTAATACTGTTTCTTTTATGTTTTCTGGCAACTTCTTATCAAACTTTGCTCTTGGTAAAGCCAATATCTCGATGTCTACTTTTAATTTTCGTGCTGCTTTTACCATTCTTTTGAAACTTCAAACTCTTCCATAACTTCTTTTATTGTCCAACTTTGAGGTGCCATTGTTAATATTTATATTTGTTCTGGATGTTTTGACAACTGTAACTTCTCCTTCAATTCTTTAATTAGCTGTTTGTAATCTAAACAGTCTAGACATTGGTTGCATGTAGTAGGTTGTCTTAATTTACATGGATCTATACCAGCAACAATAGCTATTTTCTTTAAAATCACATCTTCAGTTTCACTTATTTTTCGCTTTGCATAGCTTTTAATAAATCTTGTTGATGTTCGTTGACATTTTAAAGAAAATAAATCAATAGCTGTTAGACTTTTGTTCAACGTTTCTGTTACATCTATTTCATCTTGCTCCAATTCGCTTGAAGAAGAGGACCATGTTGTTCTTGTTTCTTCGAATTCTTTTCTGCATGATCTACATATTTTTCGGCATTCTTCTTAGTTTCTTAGTTATCTTAGTGTCAAATGATTAGAACTTTCTAAATTGATGGAACGCAAAGATTTTCGTACGCAATGATTGTCTTTAGTGAAAGGATTACAGAATATTCGCTTCGCTGTAGAAACTCAAATTTATGCAAAATCAATGTTTCGTGATGAAAGCATATTTGAGAATTTTCTTCAAAATGCAATATACTTCGGTGATTAATTAACTCCTGTTCTTCAGAGGAAAATTCTTTAAAAAGCTTAAAACCTTTATGTGCACAATAAGTTGCCAAATGGCACTGAGAATTATCAGCACAGCCAATGCTGCATTGACTCTGATCTTAATCATGAGAATCCATAGAGCTAAAATCTTGATAAAGAATGTTTTAACAGTAATGTAAAGCATAAACTGAAAGAGAAAAGGAATATTTTTGTATAAATCTTGTTAAACATGCAATACCCATCCAGGAGCTAGTCTTGCCTGGTTATTGGATATAACTCATTGGCAATGCGGTTACAAATCACTCATAATGATAAAGGGGAAGTAACTGTGACCAGGAAAAGTGATAATTATTATATGCATTAATCGTTGTAATAAAAAAGAATGGAGCAGAATATGTTGAAAGAACCTGTCGTAATTTATACCTTTCTTGTATGTATCTGGATTATCTCGTACAACAGGTTTTTGAATTTTATTATTTTCCTTCTGTATCTAAGAGGCCCAAAATGAAATAAAGTTTTTTTTATAAACTAAGATATGCTCTTTCCAGTGGTACTAATTGTAACCAAATCAGAAGTGTCCCTTTTGAGATATACGCTTTTGAATATGGAGCAAAATCGACGATTTTAATTTTTTATTAGATTTTGAACATCAATAATTTAATGAATATTTAAGCAATCAAAAAATAACTACAGCGGCTTTAGCATATATCCATAGGTAATTAGTTTGTAAAGCGAAAAAATTTTAAAATAATATTTGCAGTAGTTACAGCATGTTAAAGTAAGGGTAAAATTCAACCAGATTGGCCGTACGGCCTACTTTGAGGCCTAGTAATCACGATAATTTTGATTTGTGATTTTTAATACTGCAATTACATTTTTTAGCACAAAAAGTTGTACTAGATCACCTCTTTTCAATAAGTAAGGTTTCATATATCATGAGCAATATGATGCCAAACTTCATGATTTGGCCGTTTTTTCTACAACCATAAAATAGTGATTGGTACAAATGGACCCCTGGTGCTCCAACTATACAACTTTTTGCACTAAACAGTTTCCAAATGTTCATCATATATCTACATGTATATTCTGTATCAATTTCATAAAAATCGAAAGGGGTCGAGCGGGAACCATGCCAAAATTTAGGACACTTGACATGGAATGACCCTAGTGCGTTCCATGACAGCACTTAAGAGTTAGTTAGTCCATAGGGATTTGACCCCTTTATTTAAATTTAAAAATACGCTTTTCTAAATATAAACTTCAGTTACCGTGATTTTTAAACACAAATGTATCATTATTTTCGCGAGTTCTATGGACCCGATTTCAACGGTAATTTATTTTAATTTAGTTTAAGATTCCCTTACACTATTCAGCATCATATTTCATATTTTAGGTACAATAAGACCGAATTCAGCAAAGTTTGGTACATTCAACTTGATTTTCGATTGCATTTTGTTTAAATAAATTCTTCGTTATTAACTCAATTCCTCTTACTTATATCACTTCATGATTAATTCAAAATTACATTATTATCTCAATTACCAATTCTCACAGTCTTGTAACTAATTTATGAATATTGGTTTTTCATATATTTTCGAAGAATAAATTTATCAACATTCTTAAATTATGTTTCTCGCTCAGTTATCATTTCAAAGTTTTTTCCACACTGAAAAAAAATGAGTTCTCAAAATTAAGTAAAAAGTACTCAATTTTAAGTATTTCGCATACTCAAAATAGTTCCGATCTAAATGTATTAAAAACTGAAAAACACATGTTTTCGTTTTCGATTCCATGGTTGTGTTGAAATATAAATCGTTAAGAACTTTCCCCTAATTTTACAAATTAAAGTAAAAATATACTGACATTTATTTCTTGCTCAAAATTAGTATCAATAAACATTTAATTGATAATTTATTTAAAAAAAAATACCAAAATTTTCAGCAAAATACGCAAATCGAATATTTTTATGATAAAAGCATTATTTGCAAGTACTTTTAATTCATTTCAGAGTACTGTGCATAATTTAATATTTATACTAATAAGCATCTTGTATGCTATCATGAATGAAATAAACCAATAGAGGTGAAACATTATCGTTTGTTTGGAGTTGATGACATATGATATTTTAAAATTCAGAAAGCAATGTATTCATTTTTAATCCAAATATGCTCCATTCGATATGAGAACATGGATGTTCTCATTTTTGAATACGTCATTTTTCTTAGTGCAAGAACTGAAAGTAGTCTTAATTTCCGAAGAACTTTTGCAATTCTCATTTCCCCTTCATCGCTTTTTTGCGGAGCCCTATCTTAATAACTTAACTCCAACTACTCATATCTATTTAAAAATACGTCCAAATAAAATTAATATCTTAACTACCATCTCTCAAAGTCTTAAAGTTATTTATGAGGGGCGTTTTCCACTATTTCCTAATAGTAATTGCAACAAATGTCTTCAATTAAATTCCTAGTTCAGGCACTAGACATGTACACATATTTGCATATGTATATATATATATACATAAGTATAAACACAAGTATATATATACATTAAATCCATTAATTTTACACAAAAAATTAATACGCGCTTTTTTGCGTATTATATGTTTTATTATTATTATTATTTATTAGCTGTATACATAAGATGTGTGTTTTATTTTGAGTAAAGAAATTTTTTGCACAAAATTATTTTGATTAAAAGTGCAAACATACTTTTTTTCGTTATATGATTGTAAAAAATTCGCTAATGGTATTCATAAAAAACCTTTTATTTTATTTTTTCTCAAAACCAGATATCCAGTTTTTTTTAATTTAATTGTATTATACTTTTTTGCCATTTAAAAACATAATTTTGTACCTTATATTTTTTGTGGAATCTTATTAAATAAATATAGGTTATTCTTTTATTTGTTTCAAATCCTTTTTGTGTGCTGAAAAAAAATGTATTAAGCTTCATAAAAAATAAATGTAAATTTCTGCATAAAAACAAATTTATTTTAATTTTTAACACATTTTTCAATATGTGTAACTTTAAGCTTAAAGGATTTTTTAAGAATATAATTATTTTTCTTTTCTTTTTTTATTAACAAAAAAGTTATTAATTTTTGCTATGTAATAAGCATATTAACATCTTATAGTTAAGAATGTTTTAATTAAAGATATATTTTATAAAAACGCAATAAACAGAGCTGTTTTAGGACGGTTCGTAATTATGTAAATATGTAGCACCTATAATCCACAAAAAATATCCAACTGAATTGTTTGAAATTTAAAATATGCAACAGTTGCATAATTTTGTCAACACATTTCAAATTTTATGAATCGGATGAATAGTTTAATTACAGGGACAATCAAAATATTTCGTTTCATTACGTCCAAGGGGGAAAATAGTTTCAGGCCCATTTTAATGGTGTTACAATGTTTCGAATACAATAAAATTAATATGCATCTATGAAGTATATACTAAAAGATACGCTATGTACAATGTGTGTTGCAAAGAATAATTTTATTAATTTACAGGGACACACCAAATTATCCCATTACATAACCGTATAGAGGGAAACACCCCTAATAGCATGCATGGTCAAAGTGACGTCACAGTGACGTCACTGTGAGTCATTTTGGTCACATCACACTGTGACCAAAATGCCATCACTCAGTGACGTCACATTGTGACTGAGATGTGACTTTCTTAAAAATCTTTAGAAATTTATAAATATCCTTCAAAACATGTTATTTACTTTAAAAAACATGTTTCTGGCAATTTATATATCGCCGCTTTTGTCACAGTTTCGTCACAATGTTAATGTCAAATTAGTCACAAATGACACATTTTCCACAAATTTGTCACATTGTGACCACTTTCTGAAACGTCAAAAAAGAGCTCTAAAACGGCCATAATGACTTCAAATTTTAGTCACTGTGACTTCACATCGACGTCACGTGACGTCACATCGAAAATCAATGGTCACAAAGTCACAATGTGACTTCACAACGACGTTGCAGTGACGTCGCCATGCTTTACGAGACTGTTTGTGCCACGTTTCAAACATGTTAACGTATTTCACATTCTTTGAAATTGATATACATTGCTTAGGATTACTACAAGTTATTTCCTGTATAATAGGAAACATATAGTTTTTAAAGAGACACAAAAAAGATTTTAGGTACTCTACTGTATCCGAAGTTCAGTATGCTATTACACGGAGATCTCAATAGTTTAAAATCTTCCTTATATTACGTACTCATCTCATTTACTACGCTTGACGTGCAATTTTCAATATGTTTTATAAATTTATAAATTTTATTCAATGATGAAATATTGCTTCATATCATTTTTAACTGCCATACACTTTTTTGTGATGATTTGTATTACATAGGCATGATATTGTTAAAAATCTTTCCCACACTGTGCATTCTATCATTCTTTTGCAGATACACTGTAAAAAAATCTCAAAAAGTTTTCTAGGAAATCGTTATTCCTAGAGCATTTTATATAACGGGAACAGCAAAAATTCGTGTAGCAAATACAAGTTCGCAATGCAAATGAAAAAATGTTATATGTTATTAAGAATCGACTAGGAAACTGGGAGGCCTAGTACATTTTATGTAAATACAACCCGGATTACAGATAAAACTTCAATAACAATACTGTAACTTTACAGTACAGAAACCTCTAGTTTTACAAAAACTAGTTTTGTAGATTTACATCTTTTGTCTCTACCTCGCACAGATACAATTTTAGTAAATATGCAGATTTCTGCAATTCTACTACTTCAGGCAGATTTAAGCAGTTAGTAATCAATTCTACTTACCTAGTAAAGAAAAATGTAGAATTACATTTTATTCTACTGTGTGCCAGACCATATTTTAAAACGTTCGCATTGGGTATAATAGAGTTATACTACGGTTAAATTTTAAGAAGATTCACACATTGTTGAAAATTGTTAACAGTGTAAGCTAGAAATAAAAAAAAGTTCTCAAGATACAGATTGTGATCAGATAACATATGAGGAGCCCAGAAGCCAAGGGGTACAAGTGGCAAAATTTAGATTTCGAGTAAACTGAGTTCAAAGTTAAACATCAATTGTAATTCAAAGAATTGAGATAGGAAACTTTTGCTTATATCTTAATGATCTTTGAACTCTTATTTCAATAACTGTTCTTAAAAATGTGGAATACAATTTTTCTTTTTATTTATAACTAAGCAATGTTTGTCATCATTCGGCATATCTTGGCTTCCAAACAGTAATGAAAAGTTCTTGGAAGCTAAAGGTACAAGTGCAGAATGAGCACAAAAAATGCAAAAATTATGAAATAAAAAATCGTATTTATGAAAAAATTAAGAACAATGTTGATACACATAAATGAAAGGACAAAATTTTGTTTTAATATAAATTCTAAAAACGGAAAAATTGTGAAATAAAAAATGAATTTACGAAAAAAAAAAAAATGAACGATGTTGATATAAATGAATGAAAGGAAATTTTTTTGTTCTAACATAAGTTTTAAAATTTTATTATAAATTTTGAAACATTGAAATTTTATATTTTTTAACACTTTCCAACAAAATTGAAAAATAAATGTGATTTTAGTTTGTCTGTCCGTGCCTTAACTCTCGTAAATATACTCGGATTGCCCTGAAATTTTTGGGAATTATTCACGTTTACCTCAACACGAACCTATTGCAAATCAAGTTTCTAACACGATTAGTTTATTTACAGGGACAATCAAAAGTTTTTCGTTAAATTACGGGTTATGGGAAAAATCGTTTCAAATGAATTTTAAAGAAGTTACAACCTGTCAAACACATTAAAATTTATATGCGTTTACGAATTGCATTAAAATAAACACTCTGTAAAATATGAATAGATATTTTTTATTTACAGGGTTACACAAAAGATTTACATTACCTAATGATAGATAGGGAATTTTTTACAACATATTTTAGTTATATTACAATTTTCATGTATAATAAAATTGATATGCATTGCAGACGCTTAATATAAGTTACTTCGCGCATAATACGAAGTACTCCGTATTTACAGGGACACAAAAGAGCTTTCAAATAGTATATTCTATCAAAAGTACTGCATATTATCGATGATGATTGATGGATGGACGAAATGCATTTTTAATTATGATTTGCGCTTTTAAGTTTCACTAAATTTATACATATTAATATATATGCATATGTTCATATAAATTCTATAGTTCATATACAGAGCTATACAAAATATTTCGTAAAGGTTACTGAATATGAGCGTAATTTACTTAAAGATTGATTTTAAATAAGGAATATATTCTTATGCTGAACTACAATCAGTTTGCTAAGAATTGCTTGCAAAACATTGATAAAATGATATACAGGGTCATGCACAAAATTTTATGCATTGTCATCTATTTATGATAATTTTTTTTTAAATGTGATTTCAGTAGTCTTAAGAGTGTTTTAACTAAACTAAATTTAACTAAATTTTAGCTAAATACCGGCGTATAATAAAGGTTCAAGGTAAACTACAGGATAAACAAAAGTATACAAGTGTGTTTCCATCTATTAGTAAAAACTGCTGAAACAGAAATTTCAAACTGTTATGCGTTTTCTTGCTAAACTAAATTTCCCCATTATGCAGTGCATAGCAACCGACAGATAAAACCTAGGACTGTTCAAAATTATTAGAATACATACTTGGTTATGGACATTAACACTCTATTATCCTAAATAGCAAAGATTTTTAACACGTTCGCTGCCGCTTACGTGAAGATGTGATGATAGTTAATGCCACACTGTAGAAGTGTGGTTTCCCCAGAAGCCGATTTACTTTTTATAACAAAGAAACAGTGAAAGACTTTCCGTGCCAGCGCGTGACTGGCTATTGAAACATTACCCCACATCACGCGCTGGCTCATGAGTGGTCCCTTAATGTTGGCGCGTGATCGACAGCGAATGTGTTATAGATTTCAGAGAGTGTTGGGGAGTGTTTCAAAATCTACACTTAAAGCATGATTTTCTCACATGTTAAGAGTTAAAATGCATTTATTTAATGTATAAAAATGCAAATGGCCTTGTATGCCGTTGGTCGCGCTTCTGCTGCAGACATTAATGGATGCAATTGCACTTATACCCTTTGGCCTCCAAGCGTTTCACACTTTTGGGAAAGAGATTATGTAACTGACCCCTAAAACACAGTATGTAATTAAAAAATCACTCATAACTTCTTACCTACAAATAAATAGACTTATTTCCAGATAGTCTGTGCACTTAACTCAGTTTTTTCAATTTTGTCACTTATACCCCTTGGCTTCTGGGCTCCTCATATATTACTGTTTTATATCAATTGATCGAGGTTGTGCTGCTTACTGTTGTAGTTTATTTCTTACATTTATTGCTGCCATAAAGATAAGTAAAAATAACTGTAGTTCAATTTTCAGTCAAATTATTTGTAATAAATTTCAAATTTCATTGTATTACTTTTTAAAAAACGCAACGAAAATTTCGCCATTGTCTTTTTTATTTTTTTATTTATTTTTGGAAAATAGTTATCCAAAGTTATTTATACCTTTGCCCCTAATTTACTATACAGACAAGTTTATGTTTACTATATATTCTAATTATATAAAAAATATTAATAAAGGTATATATGTCTAAAAATGTTTCTTCCAAACTATATAAACAAAATATAAGAATTTGTATGTTTGCCAGGTTTAACCTATTAACTTCAGTTTTTATCCAATCATTATTTTTTCTAAATTCCAAATACTCATATTTCAAATTGAAGAAAAGAAAAATAATAAAATTGTATATTAATTGTTATTCTATATGAAATCTCTTTGAATGTCTTTTAAAATATTAATACGATTGATCATTTAGTAATTTTAGTAATTACCCTAATAGCATGCATGGTCACAGTGACGTCACAGTGACGTCACTGTGAGTCACTTTGGTCATATCACATCTGTGACCAAAATTCCACCACTCAGTGACGTCACATTGTGACTGAGACGTGACTTTCTTAAAAATCTTTAGAAATTTATAAATATGCTTCAAAACATGTTATTTACTTTAAAAACATGTTTCTGGCAATTTAAATATCGTCACTTTTGTCACAGTTTCGTCACAATGTTAATGTCAAATTAGTCACAAATGACACATTTTTCACAAATTTGTCACATTGTGACCACTTTGTGAAACGTCACAAAAGAGCTCTAAAACGGCCATAACGACTTCACATTTTAGTCACTGTGACTTCACATCGACGTCACGTAATGTCACATTGACAATCGATGGTCACAAAGTCGCAATGTGACTTCACAACGACGTTGCAGGGACGTCACCACGCTTTACGGGTATAATCTTTTAGTAATTTTCTCCTATAAAACGAATTTTTTTCAAGGTGCATGAGCTGTATTATAGTTTTTGAGACTCCTTTATAATTTTTTTTCAGTTATTTATTAGAAAACATTATGTTCCAAATATTGGAACTATGCTTCAACAGAAGCTCCATACTTTGGTTCAAGATTTCACCATCTTACGGTGGCAGATATTGAGCACCAAAATTTGGTTCAAACAAGGACACAAATTTTTAACAGTGTATCCCACACTGCTAGAAATATTCTCAATAAAATTGCATAAATATGAAAAACAATAAGTTAATAAATCTCTAAACTAAAAGGAAAATATTATTAATATTTTTGCAGAAACTTGAGCACTTTATAGTTTTATTATTTAACGTCGTATGTTAAATTATTCATTTAAATTTTTCGTTCTGCTATGATAGTTGGCTTTACATTTCAATGGGTTTACAATTATCTTAAACAGACAACTTTAATTAAAGATTTTCTCAAAAAAAACATAAAAAACAGCCTCCGATAATTTAATTTAAGATTTGTTTTCAACATTGGAATGAAAGAAATTAGACTTTTCGTCGTGGAATTATTTGTAAATTTCACTTTCAAATAATAAAACAACTCTAACAAATGATGCAGAGCTGCTAATTTTGTAGTAAGTTAATTAAAAATGTTTCAAAATTTATCTATAATTCCCTCTGAAGTTTTGGTTTAAAAAACAATTTTTATGTAGAACACTAGCGATCTACGCCCGCTAGCTGGGCCACTTTTTCCAAACGAACCTCGGTATTAAGCAGTATATAATAAGCAAAAAAATTCATTAAATAAGCAAGTCTTGGTGTTCGAATCCTCAAGCACAAAAAAAGTAAATTAAAGAGCCATGGTCCCGTTAAAAATATGTGATTTCGCACTGTGGACCACGTGCACTTGAAAAAAAAAGATTGTGGATCGGAGCTATGGTCGCTTCGCGCCCATAGTCCCGTTAAAAATATTTGGTTTTGCACGGTGGGCACTACGCGCCCATAAGACATTTCTCGTATTTTTTAGTTCATCAGAAGCAGATTTTTACGCAAATTCTGAATATGTAATCAGTTTTTTTCTACTTTAAAAACTGTCTGCATGATGGTTTAAGAAAAAACGCGCAAAAAAAACGCAATTAGCGCCGGTAGAAAAAGCGGTTTTCGGCTGTTTCTTCTTTTAGCCAAAGGGGAAAAGTTCAGGTTCTTCACCGCAAGGTGGCGCAGTGTTCTGCTTCGGAGCGCCGTTTGAGCGCCGTTTGGGAATTGAGATATTTTCCGTTCCGATTCCCAAGGGGTTTTTAATTCATAACTTTTTAAATTTTGGTCCCACGGTCTCGAAAATGCCCGAAATGACTTCCCCGGAAATTTTCCAATCGAAAGACACCTCTCGCGACTTCCAACTCGCCCGCGTTGCGAACTGTAATCGGCTTCAAGCAGACAGAGGCGCACGGATTTTATTAGTATAGATTTCTAAAAAGACCATTTATAAAAAGCAGGAGATGGTTAATTTGAGTAAATTTTCCGTTTTTCCCTGTAAATATACATCTTATCGCAATCATATTTTCTGAAAGTCTCTTATAACTGATCAAGAAAAAATGAATAATGTATTTTTTAAATTATTTTCTTAATGCATGTAAAGTTAATCGTTACAAATATACTTTCTTCAAATTAAATAACGGAATTTATAAATATGTATATTTCCATTTTTTGTACTCGTGTCATTACCTTCTAGAAAATATTTAATTAAGTATTTTCTGAAATTTGTAAGAATTTGAGAAAAGACTATGGGTAGACTTTCAAAGAATACTTTAATACTTTCTACATAAATGTCAAGATTTCTGTTTTTTACCTTTTTGATTGAACTGGTAATATGTACAGTTTAGACTGCGTCAAATACACTGAGGTTACAAAAGTCATGGGATAGCAATATTCATATTTACTGATGGCATTAGTGTGGCGTACATATTGTATAAATGGTCAGTGCGTAGGCAGGACTTTCATTTGCGTTCAAATGCTTCGTGTGAGGAAACTGTTTATGTGTTATGACCACACGACAAGAACTAACGGATTTCGAAATAGGCATGCTGGTTGGAGCTAATTACACGGGGCGTGGATGTGAAACGTTCGACAGGCGTGTCCAACAGTATGCCACATCACAGGGCCATAACTGTTCGCGATTGGTTGAAAGAACATTTTGGACAATTCCCGCGAACGATTTGACCACCGCGATCGCCTGGCATAGATCCCATCGAACATTTATGGGATGTAATTGAGAGATCAGTTCGTGCACAGAATCCTCCACCGGCAACACTTTCGGTATTAAAGATGTCTATAGAAGCTGAATGTCTCAATATTTCTCCTGAGGACATCCTACGACTCGTGGAGTCCATGCCATGTCGTCTTGCTGCACTTCACCAGGAAAACGGAGGACCGATACGCTACTAGTAGAGTATCCCATGACTTTTGTCAACTCAGTGTAAATTACACTATAAAAAACATTTCTATTTCTATAGATGTAAATTGACAGAAATCTGTATGTTTTCTAAAATTTTATTTATACACTGAAAAAGATGTAAATCTACAAAATTATTTTTTGCAAATCAACAGCTTTACAAGAGAATTTACTAAATTTGCAGCAATCTTACTATAATTTTATTTGTAACTCGATTTTTTTTTTAATTTTCAGTGCAAACGTTTATGTACTACATGAATTTTTGTTGTTGCCATTACATAAAAATTTCTAGGAATCTCAGTTTCCTATAAAAATATCTCTAACTTAACGGATTTATTTAACAGTGTAGCTGCTTTAAAAAATTTCAGATCAACGCTCACACTTTTATCGGCTTCTTTAAATATGAAAATAATTTAACAAATAACTTTATATACTTTTATAAACTTGAAAAAAAATTAAAACAACTACTTATTTTTTTTTTTACAAAAATAAATAAAAACTTAAATGAGAAAGACTACATAATTAAATTTCTATTTGAAGAAATAAAATTATGTTCATTATATAATTCAGATAAAATATGAAGTCTGATTTTAAATTTGAGATATTTTTAAAAAATGCTTTAATTTAAACTTCGAAATTATAAATTAAAATGTTTAATTTAAATTTGTAAATTAATTAATCACAGTAATCATTTCGTAAATTTTATTAATGAATACTTGCTCAACCAAGTTATTTCTTATATAATTCACTTGATTCCTTTATATAATTTAAGAGATTCTTTATGTAATTTACACGTTATAAAATCTTTCAGTTTCACTTTTATTATATTTCCCTTAGGGATTTAAATATTGTAATTCATTGTATATGTTCAGTAAATATATTCTGATACACTTAAGTATTTATTACTTCAAATTTAATTGAAACTGCGTAAGAATTTACTCTATAAATTGAAATGCGATTCTAAATTACTAATAATTCGCTTAATGAAATTAGTATTATTTCTCTTTTTAATTCAATACGAAATATTAATTTAAAGTTAGAATGGTTAATTAATAAAATTTTGAAAATTACAGAATAAAACTATTGTATTTAAGAATATGTTTAGTATTTTTGCTTGTTTGTTTGTATGTATTCATGTCGGCCAATTATCTTCACAGTGGGATATTGGCCCTAAGAGGTGGGATGCCCTCCATGGGGGTCTAGCTTTAGTATTTTTATGCGACATATTATACATTAATTGTTTTTTATTGTGCAGTTTTAATACGCAGTTTACGTCAGGGTTGCAAGTCTTTAACCTTTAAAAAATTTAAGGTCATTATTAAATTTTTTAATTACAGTGACCTAATGTAAATATATAGGTATCATCATGAAGTAAAATATGCGTTACGAGGACTGATTCCAATATAAGGATTGAAAAATTCCTGAATCCAAATTTCTTTTCACTTCAATAAAGCTTATCAACTATTAAATTAAGTAAGTCATGTTTATTTAAGGTACAAAAGGTAAGGTATTTAAGGTTTTTCGATGATTTTAACTTTGATTTGAGTTGTTTGACAAGTTTTTCTCTTTAAGTGGTTTTTAATTTTATATTTCATTACTTGATTTTTTTACTACTATGCTGATGAATTACTAGTTGTTTCTCTGAAATGTTCTTTCTGCTCTTTAATGCATTTTAAAGTAATATCTCAACATAATTTCTCCTTTAAGTAGTTTTATAATCTCATATTTCATTACTTCATTTTTTTTTACTATGCAGATAAAATACCGATTACTCGTCCGAAATGTCAACATGCTTTTTAATGTGATGATTTGACATGGTTTCTTCTTTAAGTTGTTTTTTAATTTTATGTTTCATTATTTGAAGATTTTTTACTATCTTGATGAGAGACTAGTTATTCGTCCGAAACGTCAACATATTCTTTAACGTTTTTTAATGATTTATTTTCATAAATTGTTTAAATTTAAAATGTTAGCTTTTGTATATTGAACCACACATACGCTATATGACTAAAGATGATCGGCCATTTGCGATTTTAGATATTTTGTTATAGATCTAGAAACATGCATGATGAATTATCTTGAAATTGTAAATTTGGAAATATAATAGTAAAAGTCATACATTTCCGTGAAGATTTTTTTCCCGAAACTCCAAAGGGGACTGTCAACAAATTAAAAAAAAGAATGAATATCTTTTGGATAACTCTGTCAAAACTAATGTAACAAAAGCTCTCAAAATGTAGATAATGATTAAGTGGCTTATTTAAATAAAATGTGCTCATTTTTATGTCGATGTCATGTATATTCGTAGAGAAATTAAGTTTTTTGTAAATATCCAAATTTTTCCAAGTTTTATGCTTATAATTTGCAGAGTTCTTAATATAAAGTAACAATATTTTTTGATAATATGACAAATAATATTGTCCAAAATACCCTGTAATCAGAATTAAAAAATAATAAATATTGTATAAAAAATGAGTAGATTAACTAAATAATTTTTCATTGCGAATGCGTCAACGATATCAAAATTTTATTTGAATATTGTGTTCGCTAAATGTATCGAGCAACTTTTGTGAAAGTTTCAAAATCATAGCTTGAAAATTCTGAAAATGATCACCCGTAGAATAAGCACAAAATCCATCCTTAACAAAATGAAGCAAAAAAATGAGGGTTTTATTTAAATGTAATAGTAGGTCCTATATTGTGTATTATATATTGATATTAATGAATGAATATATGGATACAAGCCCTCTTGTTGTTTACTTCAATTTATTCGGTCAGTTTCAAAAATTATTGGTACCAATATTCACTATTTTGTAGTACATACGCGGCACTGATATTTATAATTTAATATAAAGATGTATGATTAGTATTTTTCTGTTTTGTAACGTTTAGAAATATTATTTCTTTTTTTTTTGCCAATGTAAAAAGTATTAATATTAATTAGAAGGTAAATTTTCTTGCGCAAATGTGTATATTTACATCTGTAATGTATAATGTATCAAAAGATTTTTCTTTTAATTATATTTATATTTCGTTAGCAAATTCTACGCTTTTATTTATTTGTTTTTATTAATGTTTAAGTTCTAGAAATCTTTCATTAATGTAGCCCTTAAGCCTTTTATTAGATGTGTGGAAGAAATGTTTTAAAAATTTAAAGAAGAAATGAAAAATATTGCTTCTATAAACAGAAATGCATTTAGATTTTTCTTTTAACAGATGAATAAAAGTATGAATAGAATTTTACTAATTACTGATAAAACTAGCTTTAATTAACCAACATTTCAAGAAAATCTTTTTTCGAATAAATAATAAAGAAATGCCATGTCTAAATATCTTACATTTAGTAAACAGCATCATTAAAAGAGATTATCAACGGCATATGCAAAAGCAAAAAACACTAATTAAAACGCACACATGAAAATACCAAGACTGTATCATAACTTTTGGTTTTGTATTTTCTTATATTTTATTTGACACTGAACATTATCTTTAATTTGCAGTTCGTAATGTGATTAAAGACATATGAAAACAAATAAATTAATTAAGGAACAGTAAAACGCATAAACTAAGCTCAAAAATTTATGTTTACAGTTTGTTTTTTCAAAAATAACGTTAATACTGTAATTAATATATTTTAGTTGTTAAAAAATAAATCTTAATATTAGTGAATTTTTTAACTTGCGAGAAGCGAATTTTGTATCTGAGAAAATATTATTCTTATGCAATTCAGTATCAATGTAAAGTCATGTAAAATAATTAATAAAAATCCAATATTGCACACAGGGTTTTCTAAAAAGGAAAATATCTTGCAAGAAACATTACATTCCACAACATTGACGATTTGCTATTTTTATCAAATTTAATTTTGCTATTTCAATCAATTTTTACTTTATTTTTTTATTTAAAAGAAAGCTGTAAAATATACTTCAAAACTTCTGTATATTAATGCATTAAAAATATTGACCATGTATCCTGGTTTTTTTACAGAACTAAAATTGTTTTTAAATTATCATAATTCGGACAAATATTTATAAATATTTTTGATACTCTGATTTAATTTTAAATAAATTTTACGGTATATTGAGGCTAAAAATCTATACAAAAAACAAAATCGCTAATATGTGCATGTATGTTATTTTAGTTATTTTTTTTTTTCGGTATCAGAAAACTTAATTTTGTTTGTGTAATGATTTAGGCTTTCCATCCCCATTAAACAAACTTAAATAATCATGTAATCTAAAATTAATTAAGAAATGATTTTCCATATAACGAATCATCTTTAAAACACGAATATCGACTGCGATGTTATTTACAAATAAGATTTCTCCCCGGCACCATTTAATATCATAGTAGTAAGTTAAAAGAAGTGAACAAAAATTTCAGACTTGACAATTCAAGCGAATCAAGTTTGATTTCCAATTTTAAGAAAATTGTTAATGAGCACTTTAAAATTCCTTTACTGTTGGAAATTAATGAAAAATTTTTGACGACTTTAAAATATCTCAGAATTTTGTTTCCGTTTATGTGTGTTATACTTTTAACATGCGTCTGTTATTTCAGAATAATGATTTATCTGAAAACCAAAACATTCATAACTTGATTTTTTTAAATACATGGATGATGTATGATGATATCTAATTAACTACTAAAATAATATCTATTATGAATGAGAGCGATTACAAATTCAAATAGTTACGGAACATACAAGGAGATTTCAACAGTAAAAACTTTATAATGAGACATACAAAAAATATTTTATTTATAAATATTTGAATAAAAATTAGTTGCTTATTTTTAAAAAAATACAAATCTTTTGTTAGTAAATACTTGAAAAATAAATCATCTTTAAAAAAAATAATGTGCAATGAAATGTACTTGATGGATATCGATTTCAAAATATAGAATTTCGTATTTCTAAATATTTTTGGAAAACCATTCATTTTAGTATTCTTTTTTTTCTTTTTTTTAAATACTTTTGGTTAAACCATCTTTTGATGTGCATAAATTTATCTTATAAAATCATCATTGATAAATATATCTCTGATATTAGAATTCTCTTTTTAAGATAATATATTCTTTTAATGCTGAAAAGCAGAGAAAAAATAAAGTAAATACCCAAAATAATGAGTTAGTAAAATAACAAATATGAATACTATAAATTAAATAATGGATACGAAAAATCTCTCTTACTCAATCAAAACATCGCTAAAATTATAATATTTGTATTTTCATCCGTCTAAATTAAAATAGTTTTTTAAAACTTACTGAATAAAAAATGACTTTTTAGAGCACCCCATTATAGTTTTATTTTTGTTCATAAATAATTTTGATTGGAAGCCAAAACAAAACATTTAGAATTTTTAAGCAAATCTTTCTTTTTGAACTATGTTCAAGATTTTAAAAGTAGTTCTTTAAATAATTTAGAAGTGACTTTAATCGCATTTAAAATTAACTTAAGACACTTAAAGAAAACTTCGAAATATTTTATTTTGAATGATTTTTAAAAACAAGTTTAAGTAAATTTCGTCAAGTAATTACTTTAATAAGCGAAGATAAAATAAAAAGACATTAATTAAACTCGGAAAGTTATTTTAAGTTTTAAATCGTGGGGAATGAAGTTATTTAACTTGCTTTTTCAACATTTAAATAAAGGTAAGTTTGCAATTATTTCATGTAATTCTGAAAGACAGAAGATCAAATTAATTGTGAAGAAACGAAATTAAGATATTGGATAAAATTGATCTAGATTACCAACATATAGGATATATTTGGACATGGATACCTTGTATTTCCGGTGAAATAGCAGCATTCGTTTATAAAAAAATAAATATTGTTTAAAAGAGGAAATTTTTGTTTCAGTTAGACAGAGATTTTCTATGAGAAAATATTGATATCAAAGAACTTCCTTTGCATGAAATTTCTTGGACACTTACAAAATTCTGTTTGATGATATAACATTATCACAAATTAAAATACTTTTAAATATGAATAAAACATAAATACTGCCTAATAACAATACAGAAATTATTCTAAAAATCAGACTATCTATTATATGCCATTTTGATATCTATTATATGCTAGATATTGTAGCGGAGATTATCGCTACATATCTTTTCCTCTTCATAAAAGCAATAATTATTTCCCTTTAATAAATTCTTTGGTTTATTGTAATTTCCCTTTTCACTAATAAACCCAGTAGTTTAAATTAATTCTACATTTAATAGTTAAGTTCTAACTTTCATACTCCCACTAATAGAAGTAAAACTTTTCATCTTTTGGAGCTCTCTGTATAAAATAATAATAGAACTTCCTTTCTCACAAATTTTCTGTTGTGTCTGTGAAAAACCATCTGCCCATAGTTACTGCACTTTTTAACAAAATAAAGAAAGCTATGGGCTTAGTTCATCAGAATCTTTTATCCGTTACATTTTATTAACATCTGCCTTCCACACCCTGTTTTCATTCTCACAATTAAAGCTTAAAACTAGAAATACTTTTATCTCTGTTTATCCTGACTGTGCTTTCTTTCTATTCAATTGCGCATCTGGATAACTTAAGGTTTTGTCTGCAAAAGGCAAATGTATGTAATGATTTGCTTATCTCAGATACTTCCCAAGCTTAAAATATTTCTTTAACCCTATAAAATATTCGCAGATGTGAAAATGACCCTTGGGTTCCTAGAACGCAAAAGTTAGCTTCGCAAGGGTTTGCTCATACTGAACGTGTGGTTTATCAAATATCGCCAAAATTCTTTGTATAAAAAACTTCCTTTGCCTTTTGGCGATAAGGGCTATGATGTTGTATCACTCCACTGATTGCCATCGTATCGACTACATGTAGGGCACTGAGCTCTCTCAGAATCACCTCCCCTTATGGGGAGTTTGCTTCGTCGTACCGCAAGTTAAATAAATGTGTCCTAAAATGTAACTCGCTTTTCGGAGTTTTTTTTGTGTGTGCTGCTCTTGGTAAATCACCTGGGCCTATGAATTAACACCTTTACATACAAATATCTGGTGCATCTCGCCTTTTTTTTCTCCGGTCAAAAAAAAAAAAAAAAAAACGCACACACACACAGAGACTTTAAAAAAATCATACTTAAAATCTTCGACAGAAAAGACTATCAAACATCGATGCACTGTTAAAGCAACATTCCCCGAAGTTCCAAGGCTGTCTGTACTTCATAGTGTGACGTATTCTCCTACACCCAAACCGAAACCGGCTACAGTCTATAGTAATCAATTAGGTTTTCTCCTGCACTCAAGAAAGATTGCATATCTCCGTTTTTCCCCGTCTGGTTCTGCAATATCTACGAAGGTCACAATTTTTCAGCTGGTTGCACCAACCGGAATAAGCTGCTGCGTTCGACCTTTTCAAGACTCAAAAGTGGCACTTTCGTTTTCGAAGTGTCGGTAACTGGGTCAAGTCCTTTCAGCTCCGGACCTCTGCATTCTGTGTTTCGTGTTACCCTGCGTTATGATATGCCTAGTTTTTTTCATCATCTACGTTCCAGTGAGGTGTGCAACAGAATTGTCTATAGGCAACATAGTGTAGCTCGGAATCATCGTTCTGTGTGTCAACATTCGAGAATGCTAAAATAAAAAAAAAGGTTTGTGATTAAAAAAAAAAAAAAAAAAAGATTAAGAAGAAATTTTATGCGTAACGGGTCGTCGTACCCATACATAATTAGTGAAATGAGAATTAAATTGTGTGTAAGTTTATGTAGGTCATCAATAAATCACACAAAAGCAGTGAAGTTACGATTTGAGTGCAATAAGGGGTCGTCGCACCCAGTTTTGCACGTACAGTTTCCTTTTAAACATCACAGCAAGAAAAAGTGTCGTGTTAAATACTGAAAGTAGAAAAATTCAGTATTCTGATACAGAATGTTAAACACAAAAAAAAGGAGAAATACAGATAAAATTTTTATCCACACATAAAAAATTATGAATAGAAATTTTAATTTAGACGTTTCTCATATTGACAGTAATTATCCTTAGCTTTAGATACTGAAATTTTGATATATTCCCTTTTCATGCTTTAGTATTTCATAAAAAAAATGCCCAAGTTATTATCATTCCTTCTTTTTTATTTTATTCATGTATGTCAGTGTGAACAGAGAAGATCTTTATTAAATTAACAATGTTCATTTTTAAATTCTAGTATTTCATTTGCACATTTAAATGCATTCTTCTCTTTTCATGCTCATTTTTCAAAAGTTATTATTATTTTCAGTGCATGTTGTTTTTGTATTTATGGGTTGCATACTTAAATATCACAGATTTTTATTATTTTATGTGTTCGCGCATTAATTTTTGCTGACATTAGTTGTCCTTAATTAATTGCAGTTTGAGTTTCGCATTCTCGTTTTTACAAATTTTTTTTTGCCATTAACTATGCCAGTACCTTGTTAAACAAGCCTTTTTGATTTTTTTTTCACTTTCGGTTGTCATGTAAAAAAAAAAAAAAAAAAAAAAAAGGAATTTTGGCATTGGTATTTTTGAATGGTTAATTAGTTTATTTTGAAGGCAATACAAGTTTTTTTTTTTGAAAAAAAAAAAAAAAAGAGAGATTTTGTGTTTGCTTTTTTAAAAAAAAAAGCGTTTTATTTAGTGTCTGCATTTTCATTGTTTTAGTTAGCTAGGCTCACATTTTGTTTACCCCCCCCCTCATTAAATGTGTCTTGATTCACTCGTAACTTACCAGGGTTTACTCTCTGACTAATGCAAAATTTAATTTTTGGTTTTGCCTTGCATTTTCATGTTATTTCCACCAAATTATTAATTTTAATACTGGTTAACAGTCACATTTTTTTGTGCACCTAGTTTATTTATACATCTTTCTTTTGATTTATATTTGTGTTTTTCCTTTTGGTAAACATCTATGGCTGATATTGAGCTAAACCAAGCTTCAGCTACTTCCCAAACAATGTCAGAGAGAGATAATAAATTTGGGTCTACTTTTGGACAATCACAAGTTTCAATATCCCCTTTACTTGATTTTTATGAGGAAAATTTAACAAAGTTTTCAGACACAATTGTTGCTGAAGCCACAGCATTTCAAAATCAAATACAAAGTCAAAATAACACTGATACACTTGCCTCTAATTTTAAGGAACTCAAATTCACAATTGAATGGGATCTTAATATTTTGAAAGAGACCTTTCAGGGACTCAAAGATGAATACACTAAAGTAAAACATGATAAGGAAAATTTATTTTTGGTAAATAACAAACTTTTGGAACGTATACGTGACTTGTCTCAGGAACTAGAAAGTAAAACTAATCCTTACATATCAAATACTCAAAAAGATATCACTCCTTCGGTTAATACTGCTTGTTTAAAAACTGTTCAGAATATGTCCACACAGACAGATAACAAACTCATTATCAAATCTCCACACACTACAATACATGAATGTTGCAATACAAATCCCTCTTTCTCTAGTAATCAACAGGTTAATGATTTATGTGACAGTAACAATTTTCATCCCAGTAGTTTCAGTACCCCTAAGAAAGATAGTACCAATTTTATCCCTGTTGTAATCATGCGTTTGCCTGAAAATTTTGGCATACCTGACATTATTTTGGCTATTTCAAAGCTAACTCATAATTCTTCGCCTCCCATTCAATTTCAAAGCAAAATAAAAATAAAGCATTGTAATTTATTTAACTGGATTTTTCTAATGCCATCCCACTTTGCTGAAATTTTGCTTGTACATAAACATATTATTATTCAGGCCACAAAGTTTACTCTTAAAAGGTACATAGATATAAAAAGATGTTTTACATGTCAGAGTCTTTTTCATTTAAGTAAATTCTGCCCTAATGACATAATATGCCCTGTCTGTGCTATGTCACATAAAGATCCTAATTGTGTAAACACACCAAAATGCATTAATTGCATGAGGTGCAATGAATCAAGTAATACCCATTTTGACATTCAACATACAGCTTTTTCTCATAACTGCCCAGCTGTCAAGAGATATATAAACATACAGAGACAATCGCTTCATACAACTGAGTCTATTTCAAATGAGAAATGATGTTTTTTCTTTAATTTAATTTTCCTGGTCACACATTACATATTAAAGGATGAATTCACTACGTTTTTATGCATTCTTTATACATTTTGACAGATTTGCTTTTATTTTTATAAAACATTTAGTATTTTGTTTCCCTCACATTTCCTGTTACACATTAAATTTTAACAATGTTTCTTCACATTAATGTTGTGTACAAATGCAGTTTATTTCTTTTTCTTATTCGGCTATCAGGCGCCAGATGGTTGAGTAATAGAAAGAAGGCATGTAAGAGTGAAAATTTTGATGCGGGTTGTCAATTTTGTTTTTTCACTTGGTTTTGGTTGTTTCGCGTTGGTGTACACAATCAGCTTATACATATTTACACATTCAAGCACATATATGCACACTTTTCTTTCCCCTTTTAATTTTTTTGTGGATGCAGTAACAGGAATGCAGTTAACAGTAACAATATTTCAACTCTATTGTTATACAGGCTACATTTTCCACATTTAATACATTTTTCATGGTATATATATTTTTTTGCGTTCTCAATTAAATTTTAACTTTAAAAGGATTTTTGACAGTACAATTACATTTTTTACTTTCCTCAACTTTGAGTTATATATTTTTTTTCTTTTACACACATTTTTCTTTCATGTGTTTTTACACAAGGTCATGTGCATTTCTCTCTCGGTCAAGGTATATTAGATACCAGGTCATGCGATTCCTTTTACACACATTTTTCCTTCATGTGTTTTTACACAAGGTCATGTGCATTTCTCTCTCGGTCAAGGTATATTAGATACCAGGTCATGTGATTTCTTTTACACTCATTTTTTCCTTCATGTGTTTTTACACAAGGTCATGTGCATTTCTCTCTCGGTCAAGGTATATTAGATACCAGGTCATGTGATTTCTTTTACACTCAATTTTTCCTTCATGTGTTTTTTACACAAGGTCATGTGCATTTCTCTAGGTCAAGGTATATTAGATACCAGGTCATGTGATTTCTTTTACACTTTTTTTTCTTTCATGTGTTTTTACACAAGGTCATGTGTTTTTCTCTAGGTCAAGGTATATTAGATACCCGGTCATGTGTTTTCTTTTACACACTATTTTTTTTTCATGTGTTTTTGCACAAGATCATGCGATTTCTTACACTATCACATTGTGTTTTTTTTCTATATACACTCAGTCATGTGCAATACACAAGGTCATGCGAATACACTTTAGGTCATGTGCAACATATCAGGTCATGTGGTTCTTACATTTTTTCTCCTATTTCTCGGGTTGAGGATTGTACACCAATTTCACTTGTTTTCTCAAAACTCGTTCATGATAACACACAACACAGTCTTGTCATGTGTTTACATTTTTTTTACACTTTTATCATGTGATATAAATCCTTCCCTCATTAAATATAAAATTACTTTGTAATTAGGTAGTTGAAATCCTCATTCACACAAATATCTTGAATATTTTTTTTTCTTTTAACACACTTACCGTTAAATTCTCTTCGGTTCATTTTTTTATTTTGTTTTTGTTAAATGGCTCATAGTAAAAAAAAAAAACAGTTCACATTTTTTTTTACAGTTTGTCATGCTCACACTTAACCATTTCATCTTAATTGTTCAAGGTTAGATTTATCCCCTTTACATATTACAGTGCTTCAAACGACACTTAGTTTTTTTTTGTTTGTCACATCTACATTATAGGGTTATTTATTTTTTTCACACTACATGTAAATTCCCTTGTTACACTTACCTCTTTTTATGTAGTGGCAGTACATGAAAAGAAGGTCACTTACTTCACTAATAATTAATTTTCATTACATGCATTTTATTACAACATTGTAGTTCCACAATAATTACAAATTATTTTGGACAGTGGAATAGTACCATGCAAAAAAAAAAAAAAAAAAAAAAAACACAAAAAAACCTTGTATCATTCTTATTTTTTGAAATATTCCAGTTGTAGTAGCACCTAAACTTGACTATTTTGTTTTACTTTTACCCGGACAGACTGTTTCAATTTATGAGATGGATTACATTTCATCTTATACTTTTATTTTATTTTTCTAATTCATCCCCCAAAAGTCGTGAACCGTTCAAAATTATGCCCCAAGGTTTCACGCCACACCTGTCTTGCGAAACATTTTTACCTTGAATTGGCCTGCCAATTCCTTTATGTTAATTTTTAAGTGACTTCCAAGCTCGCTCCTTTCGTAGATCAGTGCGATTTTACTGAGGAGCGGGACGGATTTATATTGTACGCAATGTGGGTTCGTCCACTACTCCCTCCCCCCCTAGGGCCGACGTCTTAAACCGAAGCCATAATACTTGTACTGTTTGTACAAGAATAAGGGCTACAACCTTTTTATGGGCATGCCACTGGCATCTCTTTTTTTAGTAGTCCTGTGCCTTATGCACAAATTTTCATTTTCAATTTTTAACGACATACATTATTTTTAGAACATATTATTGTAGTTAGTTTTCTTTTATTTTTATTTTAAGTATATACTATTTCTGTTTTGTGTTTTTAAATATATATTTTTGCTTGCAATTATGCCATTTTGATCTCAAAAAAGATCAATTTAAAGAGAAGTTCTCAAATATTAAGCTAACAGGTGATCACAAATAAATAAATAATAGACTTCTCAATTTTTGCTCATGACAAAATATAAAATAAATAAAAAAATAAACAGCTGGTACCAGCGCCACAACAAAAAAAATTGAATAAAGGATCCAATAGTAATCAAATATTTTGTGGCAATTTTTTGAACTTTTAAGGAGCTCCCTGTCATGATAATTATAAAGATATATATGGCCATTGTTTTTATTTACATACGCTGCAAGCAAATAGATATTCAATCATTTTTGTAGTACTTATATATATACTTGTATGTTTTTGATATGTGTTTTTATATATATTTTGGTAGACGACACATTCAGTATCCTCAAAATTATGACAACAATAGTAAAATAAAAAAAAAAAACTTTAATACAAGTATAAAGTTTTTTTTTTGTGGTGGCTGGGGTGAGTTATGTAGCGGAGATTATCGCTACATATCTTTTCCTCTTCATAAAAGCAATAATTATTTCCCTTTAATAAATTCTTTGGTTTATTGTAATTTCCCTTTTCACTAATAAACCCAGTAGTTTAAATTAATTCTACATTTAATAGTTAAGTTCTAACTTTCATACTCCCACTAATAGAAGTAAAACTTTTCATCTTTTGGAGCTCTCTGTATAAAATAATAATAGAACTTCCTTTCTCACAAATTTTCTGTTGTGTCTGTGAAAAACCATCTGCCCATAGTTACTGCACTTTTTAACAAAATAAAGAAAGCTATGGGCTTAGTTCATCAGAATCTTTTATCCGTTACATTTTATTAACATCTGCCTTCCACACCCTGTTTTCATTCTCACAATTAAAGCTTAAAACTAGAAATACTTTTATCTCTGTTTATCCTGACTGTGCTTTCTTTCTATTCAATTGCGCATCTGGATAACTTAAGGTTTTGTCTGCAAAAGGCAAATGTATGTAATGATTTGCTTATCTCAGATACTTCCCAAGCTTAAAATATTTCTTTAACCCTATAAAATATTCGCAGATGTGAAAATGACCCTTGGGTTCCTAGAACGCAAAAGTTAGCTTCGCAAGGGTTTGCTCATACTGAACGTGTGGTTTATCAAATATCGCCAAAATTCTTTGTATAAAAAACTTCCTTTGCCTTTTGGCGATAAGGGCTATGATGTTGTATCACTCCACTGATTGCCATCGTATCGACTACATGTAGGGCACTGAGCTCTCTCAGAATCACCTCCCTTTATGGGGAGTTTGCTTCGTCGTACCGCAAGTTAAATAAATGTGTCCTAAAATGTAACTCGCTTTTCGGAGTTTTTTTTGTGTGTGCTGCTCTTGGTAAATCACCTGGGCCTATGAATTAACACCTTTACAGATATAAAAATGTAACAGAATTAAACACAGTAGTGTAAAATTATAAAAAGGAATTTGAAGTAAATGCAGTAAAGCAATTGTCATACTGTTGGTGCCACCAATTTTATAGAGTATTTAACTGATATGATTGATGTAATTTTAACTGATACAACTGATGTAATTGTACTCCATAATAATATGTACAACAATTGTCATGATGATGCTGGCATCTTGCTGGCATCTTGCTGCCATCACTTTTATGGGGTATTAAATTGATATAACTGGTACAAATTTAACTCATGTAACTGATGTAACGTTACACCACAATAATGCGAATCTTACGTATAATGCGATTTAATGTATAGTGAATATACGGTATATTGAGGCCAAAAATGTATAAAAAACAACAAAAGCACTAATATGTGCATGTTTTATAAAAAATGGTATATTGAATTTTTTTTCGGAATGAAACAAGTTAATTTTGTTTGTGATATGATTTAGGCTTCCCCCGCTCCATTAAACAAACTTAAATAATTATGCAATATTGAAATAATTATGAAATGTTTTTGAATATAGTGCATCATATTTAAAACATGAATATCTATTGGGATGTTCTTCACCAATAAGATTTTACCCCAGCACCATTTAATGTCATAATAGTAAATTAAAAGAAGTGAACAAACAATTTCAGACTTGACAATTCAAATGAATCAAGTTTGACTTCCGATTTAATGAAAGTTTTAAATGAGCACTTTAAAATACCTTTACTGCCGGGAACTAATGAAAAATGTTTGAAGAATTTAAAATAACTCAAAATTTTGTTTCCGTTTGTGTGCGTTATATTTTTAACATGCGTTTGTTATTTCAGACTAATGATTTATCTGCAAACCAAAACATTCATAACTTGATTTTTTAAATACATAGATGATGTATGATGATATCTAACTAACTACTAAAATGATAGCTATTATGAATGACGGCAATTAAAATTCAATTAATTACGGAAGATATAAGAGGCTTTCAGTAGTAAACAATTTATAATGAGGCCTACAAAAAATATTTTATTTATAAACATTCGAATAAAAATTGCTTGTTTATTAAAAAAAATGCAAATCTATAATTACTAAATGCTTGAAAAATAAATCATCTTAAGAAAGAAAAAAAACCTGAAGTATGTTTGATATATATAGACTTCAAAATGCATTTTTGTATCCATAATTTTTCATTTCTAAATATTTTTGAAAAATCATTAATTTTAATATTTCCCTTTTTTAGTTTTGTTTAAATCATATTTCGATGTACATAAACCTATTTTATAAAAACTTTATTGATAAATTTATATCTGATATTAGAGTTCTTTTTTTTAAAAGAAAAATACATTCTTTTAATGTTGAAAAGCACAGAAAAAAAGTAAATACCCAAAATAATTAGTTAGTAAAAATATAAATATGAATACTAAAAATTAAATAATGCATACGAAAAATCTCTCTTACTCAATTAAAAAATCACTAAAATTACAATCTTTGAATTTTCATTCGTCTAAATTTAAATAATTTTCTAAAACTTACTAAAAAATGAAATTTTAGAGCAACCCATTACAGTTTTATTTTTGTTCATAAATAATTTTAATTGAAAGCCAAACCAACATTTAGAATTTTTAAGCAAATCTTTCTTTTTTGAACTGTGTTCAAGAATTTAAAAGAAGTTCTTTAAATAATTTAGAATTTACTTTAATCGCCTTAAAGTTAACTGAACACACTTGAAGAAAACTTCGAAATATTTTATTTTGAATAATTTTTAAAAACAAGTTTAAATGAGTTTCGTCAAGTAATTACTTTGATAAGCGAAGATTTAAAAAAAGAGACATTAATTAAACTCAGAAAGTTATTTTGAGTTTTAAAACGTTGGGCATGAAGTTATTTAACTTGCTTTTTCAACATTTAAATAAACTTTGCAAATGTAATTCTTATTGAAGGAAGATCAAATTAATTGGGAAGAAATGAAATTAAGATGTATATATTAGATAAAATTGATCTAGATTACCAACATATGCGATATATTTGGACTTGGGTCGTACAGGTACCTTGTTTTTCTGGCGAAATGGCAGCATTTGTTTATAAAAATATAATTATAGTTCAAAAGCGCGAAATTTCGTTTCATTTAGTCAGAGATTTTCTGTGAGAAAATATCGGTATCGAAAAACGTCCTGAACGTGAAATTCCAAGACACTTAAGAACCCTGTTTGATGATATAACATTATCACAATTTAAAATACTAGTAGATATGAATAAAACATAAATATTACCTAATAACAAATACGCATTTGCCGCTATTGGTTATGGACGTTTAACATAATTTTATATTTTAAATTACTATTAATTCAAATAGAAAATTGATCAAAAATTAATGCAGTAATTATTTTACAAATCTGATTATCTGTTATATGCTATATATAAAAATGGAAAAGAATTAAACACCGTAGAGTAACACTATAAAAAAGAATCTGAAGTAATGCAGTAAAGCAATTTTCATACTGTTGGTACCACCAATTTTATGAAGTATTTAACTGATATGACTGATGTAATTTTAACTGATACAACTGATGTAATTGTACTCCATAATAATATGTACAACAATTGTCATTATTTTTCAGGCATCATGCTGCCCTCACGTTTATGGGGGTATTTAATTGACATAACTAGTATGAATTTAATTCATGTAACTGATGTAACGTTACACTATTATCATGTGAATTCTCATATTTTTACATTATTATTGTATAATACTAAAACAGTTGTATTAGTTAAAATGACACAAGTTATATCAGACAAATACTCCGAAAGTTTGTGCTGGCATGTTACCACTAACTTTATGGAGTAACAGTATGAAAAACTTTTTGAAGTGCATGGCATAAAAAAAAAAGTCTTTTATTTATTATGAAAATGCAAAAGCATTTTAGAAGAGCGGCATTATCAAAGATTTATCTTTTACATACAATGTTAAGATCGCAAAAATAATTTACATATTTCTATTTCAGTTATTTATAAATGACCTTTGCAGTAAACATTATGTTTCTGTACATGTACAAGCAAGTTATTTTGAAACTCCAAAGCATATTTGGATGATACTGACTTGTTTTTAAATTTCGTCTTGTCTTCGTCAGACAAATCAAATTGAGATGTATTTTGAACTTTAGCAATGATTATATCGTAATAATAATGATAATTTACAGGAGAATGTAAGAATTTACATTATAAATAAATGTTTTGCTATAAATCGTTGTTGTAATAATAAAAAACATTTTAAACACATTAAAAAATTTTATGTAATATATTTTTGTGCAATTTTAATGTTTTATTTTAATGTATTTTAAATGTTTTTATTAGTACAACAACGTCTTATAAGCAGAATATTTATTTATAATATAGATTCTTACTTTTTCATTGTGGATTATATAAATAATTTTTATTACGATATAGTTATTAATGGACGTAATCAAGCCCTAGTAGCAAACCGATAATGGTTCAACGTTGCGCCAATATTTCATTTATTGGAAATATTGCAAATAAAACGTGAATATTGCCCCAATATTGGGGTGTTTACAATTTGCCCTTATTTAGCCAATATTTGCAGCCAATATTATGCCATTATTGGGATTTCATTGGAAATATTGCCAATGAAACGCCAATATTGTACAAATTTTGGTGTTACATCGGAAATATTTTCAATGAAATTCCAATATTTAACCAATATTGGCGTTTTATTGGCAATATTTTAAATGAAATCCCAATATTGGCACAATATTGACTGCAAATATTGGCTAAATAAGGGTAAAATGTAAACATCCCAATATTGGCACAATATTGACTGCAAATATTGGCTAAATAAGGGTAAAATGTAAACATCCCAATATTGGAGCAATATTTCATGCCAGTATTGCGCCAATGTGCCAATAATGCCCCAATATGTAGCCAATATTGGTCCAATATTGTTTGGCTACTGGGGTATTGGTTTCGATCGTTATCGCCTTTCACAAAATGTGTGCTGCTAATGTGAAAGGTGAGCGCAATACAGTAAACATACATGAAACATACACGAAATGAACATACAATCTACCCTAAAGGAAATATGCTGCAGCATCAACTTTTAAAAAAAGTAAAATTTAAGGTTTTGATTGCTTGAGAAGTCTTATGTGCTTCGAAGTGTTTAAATCGGTTTCTGGTTTCTGTTATAACTATTTATTTACATTTATTTCTATTATAGTGTTATTTAATACTACTTTAGTCACAAAAGAGATATCTGTATTTAATCATATAGTTTTTATTTATATGACAAAAGAAAGAGATGCATAAACCATGCATCTACTTCAGCCAATTCGTACATTGTATAATGATGCTAATCGGTTCATATTCAAAGTGCTCACAGCAGTGATTTATGGGGTGGCGATTGCTCTGGTAAGATAAAAGCTATTATCAATGGAGATGTGACAGGTTGCTAGAGAACGAAATGATATGTACTATTTTCCAAAAGTACAGTTTGCACACATATTAAGATGTTCTTAGAAACATTAAGTGATATACGCATTAAAATAAACATTTAAAAAAATGCAAAAAAATTGCAAAAAATTTAACACTAATTAATTTTGAGAGAGACGTGAACAGATTTTTCTATCACAACAAGCTATTTAAGAAGAAGCAAATATTGTGCATAACATAATCATGGATAACCATACAATGCATAAATTTTAGCTACTATCCTTACAGAAATTTTACATTCACATTCGAAACCTGTCTTTATGAAATTGTAACTATTTGTAACAAAATACCAAATATTTTAACGGATTTCTCTCTACGTCAATGTTTTACAGCTTCTTAAAATACATGCTACTTTGAAAAGTAGTGATTAATATAATTTTATTACTTATAGCACACTATGTCTATCTACTGAATAATGGTTATAATCAATGCTTTTATTTGAAGAGATCATTCTAATGTATAATTCTATTTTAATTCATATCCATATTTTCAATTTTACAAGCGAAATTATTTTATCTAGCCACTAAATATTTTTTATAGTTGAATTTTGATTTTAAAATTTATTGTTTCGGTCAATCTCATCTTTAAAATATTACAAATTCATATTTCGAAATTAAATATTCATTATATTTTTAAAAACAAAAGTTTTCAAATCCTAATGATTTATTTTTAAAAAATGAGGTTTAAAAATATACATTCGAAGGGGTGATTAGGAAATATAATTAAAAATTAAATTTATAAAAAAAAAGTACTTAGACATATAAATAACTTATAATAAACAGAATTATAAATAATCACAAAATCCCTGTTTTGATAAATTGTAAAATAGTTGTAATTTGTGTTGAATTTGACACATGTTAACAAAAATTAGTATTTTAATATTATAATTTATATGTTTATTTTTTAATAATTATTAAAAATACATCCACGAGGATATTTTTATTTAAAAAAAATATTTGCCACAAAATTGTAAACAAAATCTCAGCATTCTCAAATGTAAAGGTTAATCCTTGAAATGAACGTTTGACATTTCACGTCCACTGAAGTGGAGGTACTTTGGGGTCTATAGTTACAATGCTTCATGAATCGAAGGATCTTTTATTTTACACACAGGAATAGTTACACAATCAGTACATAGCAAATTCATCAACATACAAGGACGAGATAAAATAAATAAATTTACAATTTAAGATAATTACAGCTTTGAACAATACCAAGAGTATGCAAAGGAGCCTGCGGGAGTTAAACACACAAACCTTCTAAGCTATTAAATGATTAGCGGCGTGGTGCTTTAATCACATGGTCGAGTGATTAAGGCACCCGGAAAGGTACGTCCATGATAATTCCTCCTTGATATTAATTGGTTCAATTTACGCTTAGTTATAATCCTCCAACAGGTAGCTTTGTTATGCTAAATTGTTCCCCATTCTCGCAACAACTAACGCACGGAGTTTCATCAAACTTCTGAATCAGGTATAACTTGACATATGTTATTGTTGATTGTGGTTTGATGTAAATTGCTTAAAAGTTGGTACTTTTATGATGCATTTTTCCTGATGTTCCCAATAGTCCTATTACAAGAAATACAGGAATTTACATAACTTTGGAATCCTCAAGAAGGGCACAGGACACAAATTGTCATTCAATTTTGACACTGTTATAATGAATTTTAAAGTATTAACATACATGAGATAGAAGAAATATTTGGGATTGCCACTTACGACTAGTTTTAATTTAAGGGTACTGATCACTAGCTTCGGAATTCTAAAATCTATATTGAATTTAAAATTATGTGCTGAGGAACCTTTATGTAAGAGTTTAACACTTTATATAAAATTAAGTGTATATTTGAAGACTATTTTGAGGACTAAGAGAAACCGACGCATCTTTCAAGACGTGCACACAAAAATAGAAGATAAAAAAATTATATTTCCGAAAAGATATTTTAAATATACTTATGCATCAAATAGACGTTACATTAAAGTGAAATTCCGAAATTTGAAAAATGTATCTCCAAAATTCTTTAAAATATGGCACTGTAGTCCAAAAAACTCGTCCTCTGAAAGCAATCTAAAACAAGAAAAATGTCAATCTTTAAAATCAGAACGCAAAATATTTATCGTTTTCAAAATATCTATCGTTTGAAACTTCTGTATAAGATTTTTACAGCTTACCTAATAAATAAACCGTTTACCGCATAATTCTATTGACATTTGTTCTTGAGAAATTTAATTTTGAAATCGGAGTTTTATTTGCTGGACACTCTGTATATATTATATTAAAATTCCTTTAAATTATCAACATATGGGACAGATTTAGATGATGTAACATTATCACAACTTAAAATATTTTTAGATATGAATAAAACATAAATATTACCTAAAAACAATTGCGCATATCCAGCTATTGGTTAAATAGGTGTAATATAACAAAATATTTAGTATTAATACAACTGAAAAAATGACCAAAAATGAATACAGTGATAATACTAAAAAACTGATTATACATTATATGCTATACAATGTGATTCATAAATATCGAAACAATATGTTTTTTCTTAAATATTGACCCTAGACACATACTCTCAATTGCAACTCTATGAGTGGTCTATTTGATAAAATACAAAAGTTAAAGTTTTATACCGTCCCCGTAGGATAAAATTTCCCAAATTAGAAAATTTTCCATATCTATTCCTGAAGTAAACAAACAAACAAAACGGAACAAAATAAAAAAGTCATCTTGATATCTACAAATTTCACAGAGATATTAAATTCCAAAATCCTCTAAAATTCCTGATTTACACCACTTAAATCTTCCTCTTAGTGGCAAATCTTTTATACAATTTCAATGCAAAATAGGTATTATTCGAAAATTGTACTTTAATAAAAAAAATCTATTTATTCTCCTTTGGATATAAAATAGCAATGTACAGATTTTACATTAAGCCTGCTTTCAAAATATGGTTGTGGTCTTCAGTAGAGTTTACTAGCTGTTTAATTGCGAGATGCTTTACCTCTAAGCTATGTTGTCTACGCAGATAATGCTGAAATCAAAGTTCTCTTTTAAAATTGCAAAACATAACGGATGACATTGATACAATTAATTTAATTAAAACAATAGACTTTTTAAAAAAAGATATGCTTTGTCGTGTGAAAAATCATATTCAACTGTAAGTACACAAAATTTGAAGTCTCTAATTTTCACAGTTTTTGTGTACAGACTCTGAGATTGATAGACATAGAAGTGAGATCATCAGGTGAACATCCTAAAATCAATCCTAAATCCGAGCAATCCGATCGGAATCCGATTCATCCTAAAAATCAATGATAATTCTTCTTCAGTCTGAATAAATTTGTAAGTTTAATTTAAAATATATGGTAAATTGTATGGTATTTATTATTATTGCCAAAAAATTGTAAAATTTACTTATTTGTGATTTCTTTCTTCATTGAAATAAACCATCATAAACAAATAACTCTACGTCTACATACTGGAAAAATGTATTTAAGCATTGATGTTCGTGAATATAAAAAAATTGCCAAATTCAATGAATATATATATCCATCGTTAAAAATTTACAAATTGTTTACTAATATTCGACTTTATTATTTTCTTTATAAAAAACTTTTATATTCAAAATTAAATAATATTTAAAATAATTCATTTTATTGTAAAAATTTGCAAGATTGTACGAGCTCAAAGGATCGATATGTCTATAGAAGTAAACAAAATTTTGATTTACTTTTCCTGATATTATCTTTTTTAATTTAGACTTGAAACCGTATTAACAATTATCCGTACAACTATTCATTATTTTGTTGAAAAAATGCAAAACCGCTGCTTATAATTTAATGTAAAGATCTGTGATTATTAATTTCTTGTGTTTGTATTTAGAAATATCATAATTTTTTTTCACTTATCTTAAAATATTAATATTAATTAGCAGATACGTTTTGTTACACAAATGCGTATTTTCACATCATCAATGTATTTCAACATTTCAAAAGATTTTTCTTTTAATTATTTTTATATTTTGTTAACAAATTCCATGGTTTCACTTATTTGATTTTATTAGTATATAATTGCAAGAAAACTTTCTTTAGGGTAGTGTTTAGCCTTTTATTAGATCTGTGTAAAAAATTATTTTCAAAATTTAAAAGAAAAATGAAAAAAAAGTCATACTACTACAAACAGAGAGGCATTGAGTTTTTTCTTTTATTCGATGAATTAAAGTCTGAATAGCATTTTGCTAATTACTGATAAAACAAGCATTAATTAACCAAGATTTCAAAAAACTCTTTTTCTTGCTATTGAATAATAAAGAAATACTACATCTAAATATCATACATATTTGTAAACAGCATCATTATAAGAGATTATCAATGCCGTATGTAAAAGCAAAAAGCACTAATTAAAACGCGAGCATGAAAATACTAGGAATGTATTGTAACTTTTGGTTTGTGTTTTCTTATATTTTATTTGATACTGAACATTATTTTTAATTTACTGTTCGTAACGTGGTTAAAGACACATGAAAAAAAAATTAACGAACAGTATAATGAATAAATTTTATGATTTAATATACAGATCTGTGATTATTATTTATCTGTTTTGTATGATCTTGAAATAGCATAATTTTTTTACTAATCTAAAAAGATATTAATATTAATTAGCAGGTAAGATTTTTTACTCATATGTGTATTTTTACATCATTGATGTCAAATGTTTCAAAAGTTTTTTCTTTTAGTTATTTTTATATATTTTATTAACAATTTGCACCGTTTTACTTATTTTATTTTATTCATGTATAAATTCAAGAAAACGTTTATTAAGGTAGTCCTCTAGCTTTTTAATATATGAGTGTAAGAAATTATTTTCAAAATTTAAAGGATAAATGAAAAAAAAGTATGTTTCTATAAACAGAAAGGCATTTAGACTTTTCTTTTATTAGATGAATAAAAGTCTGAATAGCATTTTGCTAATTAGTGATAAAACAAGCTTTAATTAACCGACATTTCAAGAAACTCTCTTTTTTATATTGGATAATAAAGAAATACCATTTCTAAATAACTTACATATTCGTAAACAACATCATTAAAAGAGATTATCAACGGCATGTGCAAAAGAAAAAAAATACTAATTTAAACGCGAGCATGAAAATACTAAGAATGTATTGTAACTTTTGGTTTGTGTTTTCTTATATTTTATTTGAAAATGAACATTATCTTTAATTTTCAGTTTGTAACGTGATGAAAAATATATGAAAAAAAAAAATTAATTAAGGAGCAGTAAAACACATAAACTAAACTCAAAAATCTGTATTTACAGTTTTTTTTTTCAAAAATAATGTTAATACTGTAATTAATATATTAAAGTTGTTAATAAATACATCTCAAAATTAGTGTACTTTTTCATTTGTGAGAAGCGAATTTTGTATATGAGAAAATGTTTTTGCTGTGTGATTCATTATCAAGTTAAAATTATGTAAAAGTGTTAACAAGAGTCTGAAATTGAATACACGGTTTCCTAAAAAAATACCTTGCAAAGAATTGCATTCTTGCTTTTCGATTAATTTTAATTAAGCAGGTTTACACACTCTCAACTGAAGTATGCTCGTGGACACTTGGACGCATGTGTTTATATTTTGAAACTTTAAATTGCATTTAACATCATTCTATTTTATCCTGACGACGTTCGCATAAGCGATAGGAAACGTTGATAATTTTAGGCGTATTTTAAATATATTGTTTTTAATTGTGCCATTTAACAATCTGTATTTATTTTAATACAGATTACTTTCAGTAACAGATTATTTTTAGTAATAAAAGTAAATTTTGTATTAGTAGCTTTCATACATTTTTTTTTGTTTCCAAAGAACAAATTCTAAACTTTTGTAAAATGCAGCCATCTCACATAGGTAAAAGGTGTTATTCCATTCTTTGCATTGTTCTTGATTAGTTATAGCGATGATATCGGCCAAATTCATCGCTAAGTAATGACAATTATGCTGTTTTAGTAGAGAAGGGTTAATATTACTTATTTTTTTACGTAGGTATAATACCACACACCTTGACAATATTCCTTAATTCAAGTTCACAACTACGAAACTTACTAGCTGTCACTTTGTTGAAAAATTTTAACACCAAGTAGTGAAGAGATAAAACTCGATAAAATTAATTTCATCAATGTTCAGACCTGACAAAATTCAATGCTTGGGAAAATCCGTGTAAGCCATCAAATTAAGGCTTTCTGTATTACAAAAAAATTCTGACGAATCAAATTATCAACTTTGTTAATTTAAAATAAAGCCTTTTAATGTAAATGGATATTTTTTCTTCATGTTTTATCAATCGAACTCTCCAAATATTTTTGATACCTTTAAAATGCATTTTAGAGTATTGCATTGTAAGAAACAATACATTTATATTTTTTCGAGGGAAATGTCGACATTGGTAAACTTATTGCATGCATGTTTGTTTGTTTGCAAGTGAATTTTTTTTAAATCAATACTAGAATAAGGGAAATGTATAAAATAATCAATGTTTATTACTTATAAAATAGTATTTTTTACACACAATTACAGCTCTGCAGCAAATTTGAATTTTTGTGAATATATTTTTCCCTTTGTTAACTACCATATAACCAAGTTGATATTTATATTATATAATTTATTAGAAAAACATTCTTTCAAACCTTTTCTATATAAGTACATTTTAAAAAAACTTTCAACTATGTATTCGGATTTTTTTTTCAATACTAAAGATATTTTCAATTTATCACAATCTTGAAAAATATTTATAATTAAATAATTTTGTAATCTAAATAAAATTAAGAAATGTATTTATTCTGATTTTTTTTACAATACTGAAGATATATTTAAATTATCATATTTTGGACAAATATTTATACTTAAATAATTTTGTAATCTAAATAAAATTAAGAATTAATTTTACATAGGATGCATCAACTTTAAAACACGAAAATCGAATTGAAGGTTATTCTCCAATAAGATTTCATGCCGACACCATTTAATGTCATAGCAGTAAGTTAAAAGAAGTGAACAAACAATTTCAGACTTGACAATTCAAACAAACTAAGTTTGATTTCCGATTTAGTGACATTTTTAATAAGTACTTTAAAATGCCTTTAAAACCGGAAATTAATGGAAAATTATTCATGAACCTAAAATATCTCAGAATGTTGTTTTCATTTATGTGAGTAATTTTTTTTTTTTTTTTTTACATATGTTAGTTATTTCAGAATAATAATTCATCTGAAAACAAACATTCATAGCTTGATTTTTTTTTTTAATTTCATAGAGGTTGTTTGATGGCATCTAGTTAATTGTTAAAATGATAGTTATTGTGAATGAGAGCTATTAAAATTATTATAAATACACAACTTACAAAAAGATTTAAATAATAATAATTTTATAATGTTATCTGTAAAATATGTTTTTTTATAAATATGTGAGTAAATTTACTTGTTTATTATAAAAAATATACTTATTATGAAATTATGAAATTATGAAAAAGATTATTATTAGTAAATTCTTCAAAAATATTTTTTGAGTGTACAAGGAAATGTATTTGATAGATATACTTTTCACACTGTAAAAACAAAATACCCAAATTGGGTTGAAAGATTTTTGGGTACAGCATTGATCCAATTTGGAAAGTTCAGTTTGTAGCACAAAATCGTTTTAAAAAAGTCTGCTTTTTAATGACATTAAAACAATTAAAATATCTTAGATATTATATACATTATACCTCAGAAATTTTGATTAATTTAATGTTAATAAAGATCTGCTCTGTTTTGAACCATTTTGGATTATCTATTTTGGGAAAAATACTCTACCATTTTGGAATCCTTACTGAACGATTTTAGGAACATTACTATACCCTGAAATCTTTCAAGCCAATTTGGGTCTTCAATTTTTACAGTGCAAAATCCATTTTACATCAAGAAAATCAGATTTCTAGAGATTGTTTTGGAAAATAACTAATTTAAGTTTTTTTTCTGCTTTTGTTTAATTCTTTAATAGTTTTAGTGAAGCAATCATTGCATGTATATAAACTGATCTTTTGAACACACCAATTATAAACTTATATCTGATATAAGAATTCTCTTTTTAAGAAAAATAAATTGTTTAATTGCTGAATAACACAAAAAATAAGGTAAATTCTCAAAATAATGAGTTAGTAAAATAATAAATATGAATACTAAACATTTAACAATAGTTGCTAAAAATAGCTTTTATCACACTAAAAAATCATTCAAATTGTAAGGTTTGCATTTTTGTTCATCTGAATAAAGATATTTATTTATTTTATTATTTTATTTGTAATTTACTAATTAAAAATGATTTTGTAGAATATCCCATTATAAATTTATTTTTGTATAGAAATAACTTTTGTCTAAAACCAAACTAAGCCATTTAATATTTATTTTTTAAACTATGTTCAAGATTTTGAAAAAAGTTCTTTAAATAATTTAAAAGTGACTTTAATAGCATTTAAAAGTTAACTTAAGACACTTGAAGAAAACTTCGAAATATTTTATTTTGAATGATTTTTAAAAACAAGTATAAGTGAGTTTCGTCAAGTAATTACTTTGATAAGCGAAGATAAGAAAAAAGACATTAATTAAACTTGGAAAGTTATTTTAAGTTTTAAATCGTGAATCATGAAGTTATTTAACTTGCTTTTTCACATTTAAATAAATGTTAAATTGCATTTTTAATTCTAAAGGAAGAAAGATCAATTTAATTATGAAGGAACGAAATTAATTACATGTACAGGGTGATTAAAAAAAGTTTACCAAATTATTTGACAAATCAAACGCACACGAAGGATAAAGAATCATGTAGGAACATAGGGTTGCAAACCTTTTATTGAGTCAAAAATACAGAGCGTTTCACCCTAACTCAATTTGGTTTGACGGCAATAACTTTCAGAAAAGTGAAGTATATAATAATAAAACATTTAACACACATCCTCACATTTGTTCAAAATGTGATAACACCAAACAAAAGTGGTAGAAGTTTGCATTATACACGCTAGCAGAACCCAGAACTTCAGTTTTAATGGGAATTTTTGCACGCGGTTTGTTTTAAAATACTTCTGATGAATTATTTTATAATAATTAATGAAAATTAAAAAGTCTTTTTTGAAGCCTTAAAAGGCACTAGACACCATAACTGTTGAATGATTCATCGCATCTGGGAATTTTAATGATTAGCTGAGCGCAAGAGGACAAAGTTAACGGAAAACTTATTATAAACCGCAGCTACACTTTTCACATGGGAACAATATCAAAAATGTGCAGTGAATGAATGAATTTTTGTTTACGTTTATTGTGACGCAATTAAAAATTAATAACAGAACTTTCTCTAAGTGATAAAATCAAAAACAAAAGCGAAAGATGAGAAGGAAATGATGTTTTTCATTATAACGAAAGAGGATTTCTAAAAAGTATCAATTTCACATACAAAGTTATAATAAGGGGGATATGACTAAGTATTGACGTACTACTTTAAATGTAAGTTATATTGAATAGAAGCATTTATTCAAGGGGGGGGGGGGGGTAATACCAAATTAAAGTTTTAAAGTTTCAATTTTAATTGTTCAGTTTTTTGAAGGGGGAAGGGAAGGCAGGATTATAAGTGACAGGAAACACCGTCACAGATGCATCACCTTTAAAACACGAAGATCGATTTGAATGTTATTCTCCAATAAGATGTTATCCCAGAACCATTTAATGTCATAGTAGTAAGTTAAAAATGTGAACAAGCAATTTGAGACTTGACAATTCAAATGAACCAAGTTTGATTTCCGATTTAATGAAATTTTTATTGAGTACTTTAAAATGCCTTTATAACCGAAAATTAATGGAAAATTACTTATGAACCTAAAATATCTCAGAATGTTGTTCTCGTTTATGTGCGTATTTTTTACATGTGTTAGTTATTTCAGAATAATGATAAATCAAGCATTCATAACTTGATTTTTTTTAAATTCATAGATGATGTTTGAAGATATCTATCTAATTATTAAAATGATAGCTACACTCTAAAAAAAATCTGTAAAGGTACTAAACATTTTCTAGGAAACTGGTATTCCAAGAACTTTTCATGTAACAATAACAGGAAAAATCGATGTAACCGATTCTAAAACTTGAGTTTTTGTTGTTACCGTTACAGGAAAAGTTCTTGGAATCCCAGTTTCCTAGATAAAGTATAGTACCGATTTTTTTTACAGTGTACTACAAATGAGAGCTATTAAAATTATGATAAATACAGAACATACAAGATTTATATAATAATAATTTTGTAATGTAACCTGTAAAATATATTTATTTATAAACATTTGTGTAAAAATTACTTGTTAAAAAAAAATGTAATATTAATGTGTGTAGGTGAAAATAACACAGAAACTTGAAAAATATTAAAAAATACACTTAAGGTACTATCAAAACATATCTGTATAATCAGTGCGTTTTCCAGCACTTCTGTTTATCGATGAAAGTATCTATATCAGAGTTAAAACTTGTTAATTTCAACCTTAATTCACTTTCAACGCACAGTTTTTATATATTTGTTTTTCTAAAACAGCCAAGTACAAAAAGATGTTCAATCGAGTATGTTGTGTTGATTTCCATCAAGGAATTCAAAGCCCATAAGTTTCTCGTTATTTCGCTCGTATATTTCTTCATACAAAAATTATAGAATTTCCATGGAAATATTATTCGCTCGTTAATTTGATAATTTTTTAAACAGATGAAATACAAAATATATATTTTGTGACAAACCTCGATTTTTTCAGCGGAATATTAAAATAATCCACCAGTAGGTCGCGACCCATAGTTTGGGAACTGCTGTTCTAGTGATTGTTTTGGAAAATATTTAATTTGAGTTCTTTTCTGCTTTCGTTTAATTCTTTTATAGTTTGTGTGAAACAATCATTGCATGTACATAAACTGATCTTATGAATGCATTAACTATAAACTTATAAATGATATAATAATTATCTTTTTAAGAAAAAAAAAGAGTTTTATTGCTGAATAACACAAACAATAAGGTAAATTCTCAAAAAAATGAGTTAGTAAAATAATAAATATAAATACTAAAAATTAAAGAATGGATGTGAAAATTTTCTCTTATCAAATTGAAAAATCATCCAAATTATAATATTTGCATTTTTTTTCATCTAAATAAAGATATTTATTTTATTTATTTTTTTTAACTTACTAATTAAAAATTATTTCGTAGAATATCCCGTTATAGATTTATTATTGTATGGAAGTAATTTTTATCTAAAGCCAAACCAAAACATTTAAAATTTTTAAGCAATTTTTCTTTTTTTTTTTTTAACTATGTTCAAGATTTTAAAAGAAGTTCTTTAAATAATTTAAAAGTGACTTTAATCGCATTTAAAAGTTAACTTAAGACACTTGAAGAAAACTTCGAAATATTTTATTTTGAATGATTTTTAAAAACAAGTTTAAGTGAGTTTCGGCAAGTAATTACTTTGATAAGCGAAGATAAAAAAAGACATTAATTAAACTTGGAAAGTTATTTTAAGTTTTAAATCGTGAAGCATGAAGTTATTTAACTTACTTTTTCAACATTTAAATAAATTTTAAATTGCATTTTTAATTCTAAAGGAAGAAAGATCAAATTAATTGTGAAGGAACATACTTAAGACGCATGTACAGGGTGATTAAAAAAAGATAGCCAAATTATTTGACAAATCAAACGCACACGAAGGATAAAGAGACATGTAGGAACATTGGGTTGCAGACTTCCTATTGAGTCACAAATACAGGGTGTTTCATCCTTACTCAATTTGGGTTGACGGCTATAACTTTCAGAAAAGTGAAGTATATCATAATAAAATATTTAACAGACATTCTCACCAAAATGTGATAACGCCAAACAAAAGTGGTAGAAGTTTGCATTATACGAGCTACCAATAGGCATTTGACACCTCACACTTTGGACTGTGATTATTTATTCATACGGTAGCATCGATTGCTTAAGAAACATATTTTTCCAGATCTTTTCGTGATGTTATGATATTTGACATAACACAAGGTACATATCGTTGCATTTACATTACAATGTTTTTATTTTCTTCGAAAATATCACCGTGAACCCGGATATAGTTATTATGAAACACCTTGTATTTCGGACTCAATAAGGGGTCATTCCGTGTCAAATGAGCCAAAATGTAAAAAAAGCCGTGGCTGCATAGAATCCGATTTTAATAAAATTTGAGATACGTGTTCATTTCATATTCAAATGTATGTGTGCACAATATTTTGACGGAAAATAAATTATTTTATCAATTTTGGACATTTAAAAAGTTGTGATATAGAATGGCTTGCGGATAATCGTCGAAAGTTGCAAGTTTCAAGTTCTATATTTTGAAAACTATTTAACAAAAATGAAGTTTTTTTATAATATTGAAATCTCTGGATATCAATCTTTATATTTATTGAGTAATAATAATTTGGTAATATCATAATTAATAATAAATTGGTTGTAAATATTGAAATTTTGTAATTTTTTTTAAAATTTTGAAATGTTATAAAAAATTAAAGGATTTAAAAAACATCTGTGAAATTGATGCAAGATGTAGTACTATGTATGAAGATCGAATTCTCAAAAATTCAAAGTTGTTATTTATTTCCTTCATCTTCAAAAAAACATAAAAACTTTAAAAAAAAATGACAAAATCATAATTATTCCTCTTATGTTTCCTCAAAAAAATAATTAAAGGACAACTCCTACATCAACAATATTACACGTACATAAGAATCAATAAGTCCATGACACACTAAAAAAGTTTCAATACTGCCTTTTTAATTTCTAACATAACAAAAATGGGTTCAAAAAACTAATATTTGAGACATTCTAAAGACAATCTTTCTTTGAAAACACGCGCTTTTTTGCAAATTTCTTGCTAAAAAATATGGGTGCTGCCATCTATGTTTGCTACTTGAATTTAAGATTAAAATACAGTTATTTTAAGATCGTTTTTCTTCTGTACTAATTTAAAATATACTTGAGGCAAAAATAAACTGAAAGCAAGAATAAAACTCCGTATACTTAAAATATACACTTTTATCTGTAATATCAAAGAGTTTAAAACTTTTAAAAGCTTTTATTCGTCTCCACAAAAATGAAAAAAATGTTGACTTTTAAATCATCAGTTTTCACTATTTATTTTTTTTTCTCATAAAGGAATGAAAAAGGCATGAATTAAGTTACAGATGTATTAAATATATTCAATTAGCTATAATGGCAAAAAATTTGAATTTGGAAAAAGTGTCCTTCATTTTAAAACATATGACTGAAATATTTTATTTTTTCCACGATTTTTTTTATTATTTACTTATTTTTAAATTATAAAATAAAAATACAATTACTAAATTATGCTAATCTGTTACTTATAGTTCATTCTTAAGTGTAAATAATTTTTATTACAATCTTTCCATTCCTACGGCAAATAATCAAACTTGAAATTTCAAGCATGTACACAAGACCTCGATTTCGTCTCAACTTTAATGTAATTTTTTATACTAAAATAAACTAGTCTGAACTCTACTACTTTGCGTTTCCTCGTAAATGATTGTGATCTACTTATAGGATGATTTTCAATAAAATCTGTGACATGTCAGCCACACCTGATTTGCTCATTTGGTGTGGAATGACCCTAAGTGGTTTGTAACCCGATGTTACTATGTGATTTTTTAAGCTTTGTATATGTTTGATTTGTCATATCATTTTGTAAACGTTTTCTTGCATCACCATATATATATACGTATGTATACAGGGTTGTTATATTGAAAGCTCCATTTTTAAATGGTCATAAAAGGAAAACTACTGAGCCAAATGTTGCAAAACTTGGTGAATAGTATGAAAGAGGTCGTGGAAATGTATATCTTGCTTAAGAGATGAAGTTCAAGTGCTTACCACTAGGCACGGAAACGGCGCTTTTTGCATTATTATTAAACGAAATAAGGGTTATAATCTAACTCTTTTGTTACATGGGTTTAACATTTGTTGTACTTTAAGAAACATTGACCTGAACAAAATTGCTATTTAAAAATGTTAAAGGCGACAAAAGTTCAATGTGCCATAATGAAATAAAATCTGTTCGTGGTTCAAAATTTAAGATCGCAAATCACTATTGTGAATGCAGCATTGAACATGCTTTGTAACACGTCTAAGAAACAATTAAACCCATTTTATATCGATGTCATCATGTCTTATTTCGTCTAACAGTATTGCAGTAGCGTCATTTCCCCCATAATGATGAGTATTTGAATTTAAGTTTTTCACTAGAAATAAATTTCTATAACCTCCTCAAACTATAAAAAAGTCTGATAACAATTAGTCCAATAGTTTTCTTTTGATCAATATTTCAAAGAGGAATCAGCCGGCTTATTGGATAAATTGATTTAGATTACCAACATACGGGATATATTTAGATGATATAAAGTTGTCACAACTTAAAATACTTTTAGATATGAATAAAACATAAAAACAACTGAATAATAAATGTACATTATCAACTACTGGTTATGCAAGTTTAATATAATATTATCCTTTGAATTACTATTAATTAAAAAAATGACCAAAAAATTAATAAAATGTAAGTACTAACAAATTGATTACACATAATGTTACACATAAAAATGTGGAAGAATTAAACACGATAGAGTAGGATTATAAAAAGGAATGTGAAATTATACAGTAAAACAATTGTCACATTATTGATGGCAACATGTGGCCACTAATTTTTTGGAGTATTTAATTGATATGATTGGTGTAATTTTAACTAATAAAAGTGGTGTAATAGTGCTCCATAATAAAGTGTAAAACAGTTGTCATGATGTTCAAGATATTACACTGTCATCACTGTAATGGGGCACTTAACTGATACACTAAAGGGCCAAAGGTGACCGGCCACTTGAGATTTTAGACATTTTTCTGAATATCTCAAAAAATGCATTAGAAATTATTCTAAAACTCCAGGTGAGTAAACACGATAGTACAGGTCATATATTTCTGTAAAGATATTTTCACGAAATCCAACAAGGCACCTTCAACAAATTGAAAAATAAAGAAGATCTTTTGGATAACCCTGTAAAAATTAATTTAGAAAAAGCGTTCAAATTTCAGATTATGATTAAGTGACTTATTGTAATAAACTGTATTCATATTTTCGAAGATAGCAAGTATACACGAAGAGAAATTAAGGTTGTTTTAAAATCAGTCCCAAATTTCGCCAAGTTTTTTCTTATAATTTGTAAAGTTCGTAATATAAAAAAGTTTTCTTTTCAGAAAATATGTCAAACAACATTGTACCGGTAATGAGAATCAGAAATAAGTACTGTTTGTTCCCTGTATCAGAATTAAGAAAGAATAAAAATTGTATTAAAAATTAGCTAGTTTATTAAATAATGTTTTACTGCGCGTGCGTGAAAGCAATCAAAACATAATTTACATTTTGTGTTAGTTAAATGTCTAGAACAACTTTTGTGAAAGTCTCAGAGACATAGCTCGAAATTTCTGTAAGAGTTCGTCAAAAAAAAAAAAAAAAAAAAAAAAAAAAAAAAAAAAAAAAAAAAAAACCTTTAAATTTCTTTATTCCCAAAATGAAGCAAAAATATGAGAGCTATATCTACATATTCATTGATTAGTACTAATATAACACACACAATACATTTGGATACAGCCCCTCATCTCTTTACTTCCTTTGAGAACAACGGAGCCCACCAGTGGCCGAGATGTTCTGCCTCCGATACTCGTAGGCGGCAGGTGCTGGGTTCGAACCCAATCGTGGGCGTCGGCCTAAGTGTTCGGAGTTTCCCGTGGTTTTTGTCGAAACTTGGTTTTCGTTGCGTAAAAACGTGTTAGATTCCCTTAGAAAGATCCCCGCGGAGGGCATCCACCCTTTAGGGCCTATATCCTAAGTGTAGATAATTGGCCGTCATAAACACAAACAAACAAATTCAGAACAACGAATTTTGAGCTTATTCTATGCATAATAATTTTCAGAATAAAAAAAATCGTTCCAAAATAGGTTTCTTTCGTCATTAAAATTGTTACGTTGGGTAAGAAGACGTTGTGAGAAGAAGTACTTTTTTGATTTATTAACGTTTCGTATATTTTACTCAATTTGCACAATAGTTTCACTTAGAATGAAATATCTTCCAAAATATTTTATTAAGATAATATGTTATAAAATGCATATAAGGAATAATCGTAAAAACTGAAATAAATTTATATTCATTTTTTCCCTTCCCATGAAGGAGAAATTTCTCGATTCCTGTTTGTTAATTAGCGATAAAACAAGTTTAATTAAGTAACGTTTCAAGAAACTAGTTTTTTCCTTTTCAGCGAGGATGAAATATTATGTCTAAATAACTTATACTTTTGTAAACAAGATCGTTAAATAAGATTATCCGTCGCATTTCGAAAATAAAGATGATTAAATTAAACGCATGCATAAAACTGTAAAAAATATAATGAAATTTTTGGGTTGAGTTTATTAAGTTTTACTTCACCTTTTAACGTAATCATTAATTTGCTGTTAATAACCTGATTAAAAAGTGATAAAGAGAATTAAATTAATTAACGAACTCAGAAACGCATAAAAATTTCTTCTATCTTTTTTAAAAATACTTTTATTTGAAAATTAATTATTTTAATACAGTATAATCTTTATTTCAATCTAATATAATTGGTTAAGAAATATTTAGAAAATTACGTATGCTATAAATAAATTAAAAACTGTGAAAAAAAAATTCAAAATTAGTTCATATATTTTAATAATTTTTTTTAATGGATATTTACATCCAAGTCATGTGACACATTCTAATATTTATGAATCCCGATTAATCAATATATAACCCCCTGCATCATTTTTTTTTATTTCATTATACAGCTTAGAGTTTGTTTATGGAAACCAACAAAAGGCCAGAACTTCCAAACTTGACTTTATATTTTGATTTTTTAACTATGGATACCAAACGAAAAGCTAATCAGTCAAGTATTTTATGCACTATATATATATAAAATGTTAACCGCTTGACGTTAAATTATTTTTCCATATTTTCATTGTTTTCTCCTATAACAATTATATCTTCGTGCATTTCTTGTGCTTTCTGACTTCTCAACAGGTAGACGGCCGGTGCTGTGTCAGAATCCAACCTTCAGCCTAACCGTTCGGAGTTTTCATGTTTTTCTTCGAAGCTTGCGTAAATACGGGTTAGGTTCTCTTAGAAAGACCCCCACGAAGGGTACATCCCTGGCCCTATATCCCTAGTTTGATAATCGGCAGACACAAAATAAACCAAACCAAACAAATAGTAAAAATTGGCCTGCATACAGAACAATCTCAGCTATCCAATTCAAAAAGAATTATTTAAAAATATTAAAATGCAACCGAGATATCTTAATAAGTTTTTTCCATAGGATTATCATTAGCGAACAGGTCTTTTCATTTGAATGAAGTACCCTCTTAATTGAGAGAAAAAAGTTAGGAGAAATACGTCACTGAAACCTGTCACATTTACAAACAGTAAAAGCAAAAGTGTGGAAACGACGAAATTTGGTACATCAAAGTTTTTTAGGCATGGTTTTCTCCTTTAAGAAAAAATACTGATCGTATATTGGTTTAAATTGATAATTAAGTTTTTTGCAGCTTATTTAACTCTCAATTGCCTCACGAACGTTAATGGTATTTTCAATATGAATGAATAATACCTGTTTTAACTTAGCAGTGGTCCAAATACCGGCTACTTAGAGTTGTCCAGATACCGGCTACTTATAGTGGTCTAAATACCGGATCCCCGATATTTAGATCTGTCTAGGTTTACAGTCTTTGAAGAGGAGGAAATAAAATTAATTTAAACAGTTCCGTAATTAATAAACATATTTATACGATTCAGAAATACAGTAAAATCTGTCTCCGCAGGAAACATTGCAGAATCCTACATCTTTAAACAAAGAGATTTCCGAGAAATCTATCTAACACGGAAAAATATCTGTGTAACGCGGAACCGGACATTCCTTTTGGGTCGCTGATAGAAAATTTACTGTTTAAGACGGAAGAAAATTTTCTTGCGAAATATAAATGAAAAAAAAATATTTTCTGTTCATAATGAAATACAGGGTGGTCATAAAAAAACTTTGCCGATATACGGAGCTCTAGCGGCCAGTCCGCTCAACCGATCGAAATGAAATTTCAGATATAGCTATTTAGAGGTATGAGCTCGAGATTCTGTGAGCGACAACAAAATGGCGCTCACGGTTACGGTTATAGTTACAGAAACTCGAAAATTTCCAATGGCAACACCCTTTTTTTTCAGCGCATACGAAAACCCTAAAGAGCGTTGGAACCGTACGTGTTTCGCAAGAAACGGACATGTTATGCACGCACAAAAAACCATTCTGGGAATCCTCCCCCCTATAGAAAAAACTCGATTGGGGCGCAAGGAGGAAATTTGCATATGACACAGAGTCAGTACACTAATCTCTGATTACAATACAGATCGGAGAAACTAAAACTTTTATTTTGATTACACATTTTCCACATGGGTGCCGTAATTGCCTGTGATGGTGACGGCACCCCTGTGAAAAATGTGTAATCAAAATAAAAGTTTTAGTTTCTCCGATCTCTATTGTAATCAGAGATTAGTGTACTGACTCTGTGTCATATGCAAATTTCCTCCTTGCGCCCCAATCGAATTTTTTCTATGGGGGAAGGATTCCCAGAATGGTTTTTTGTGCGTGGATAACATGTCCGCTTCTTGCGATACACGTACGGTTTCAACGTTTTTTAGGGTTTTCGCATGCGCTGAGCATTTTGCGATGAAAAAAAAATGGGTGTTGTCATTGGAAATTTTCGAGTTTCTGTAACTATAACCGTAACCGTGAGCGCCATTTTGTTGCCGCTCACAGAATCTCGAGCTCATACCTCTAAATAGCTATATCTGAAATTTCATTTCGATCGGTTGAGCGGAATGGCCGCTAGAGCTCCGTATATCGGCAAAGTTTTTTTATGACCACCCTGTATAATGTCCAGTCGCAAACCCAGAGGTTAAGAAAAGGCATCATTGATCCTTGACAGTTGTTTGTGGATAATTTCATTATTGTATATGACTGGGAACTGTTGAGCAGTGATTGTACTAGTCTGTATGTGTTCTATCAATTTGTAACGTTAATTATTACTACTATAAATATGTAAAATATGTAAAGATTTCATCTCTATTTAATTAAAAAAAAATTAAAGATAAGTTAGTTTTAACTTTTAGCAAAGAAATGTTTAATATTGAATGGGATTTCTATAAAGTTTTCTGTCTTAACCAGAAATCTCTCTAAGTCGGAATTTTATTTTTTTACTCCCAAGCGATTCCGTCTCAGACAGATTTCACTGTAGTTGCTGTCTTATTTCACAATAAGACCAAAAAGTAACTGTGGCCCAAATCTTCAAGAGCGACACTGCACTGTAAAAAAATTTCAAGAGGTTACTAAAAATTTTTTAGTAAATTTGTATTCCACAGATTTTTTTAGTAACCATTACAAACTTGCTTTGCAAGTGAAACAAGCATTTCTTTTGTAAACTGAACAAAAATTTTTTTGCATAACTAACTTAAAAATTTTTAGTATGAGCCACCAAGCAAATTTTAGTAATAGCTCCAAAATTATTTCTAATAACCACTACGTGCGCCCGAAGGGTAGGAGCTTCCTTCGAGCTACATCCAGACTTCTGAAGTGGAAGATTTTCGGCAAAACCGCAACAGATGGCTGCACCAAGCATTGCTACCTGCTCCGACAGGATTTACATAATTCCTTTATTAACGAGTACTTACACTACATACATTCAGAGCGTATTTGGCCGTGGCCAGTATCGAACCTGGGTACTTTTAGCCTTGAGACCGTTACTATAACCACTATGCTATCACGGCCACACCAAGTGAGTTTTAGTAATAGCTATTAAAAATATAAAACTGTTAACTCTATTTGTTGCTAACTTTTTTCGAGTAATTCTCACAGATTTTCTTGTAACCGACTAAGATTACTAAAAATTTTTTAGTAATTACAAGGATCGCTAAAGTTTTTTTAGTAGATCGACCCTTTTTTTTACAGTGTGGTTACCGAATTACTTCTCGAAAAAGCGCTATGTGACACTCCAAAATTGTTGACAATGAATGGTCAGTAAAAGAAGAAAAATAATGAAAGTAAATAAAAAGAAAAATAGGCGAAAGAAATAGACATTTGATTAAAGAAAAGGAAAAGGATGCAATTTATGTCTTTTGAGATGCTGCATTCGCTGCAGACGAGAATGCGAAATTGCTTGGTTCAATGTTAACCCTTCATCTGTCGCATTATGAATTCATGAAAATTTTACGCTCTAAAGCATTTTACGTAAATTGTTTAAACTGAATTAAAAGATTTACATTTAATAATTTTTTGAAGGATTTTAAAAGAATTGAAGGATTTAGAAGGATTAATTAAATTTGAATTTACAAGGATTTTGTGCAATATTTAAAACCCCACTCGAATCTTTTATTTTAAATTGTTTTATTAGTATTTTGTAGAATTATAAATTGTGCAAAAAGGATGATCTTACAATATAAATATAGAAATATTTCCGAATCGAAAAAATTCCCATTCTCTTCCCTCAGCGCCAAAAAAGCTGAAATATACAAAAGCAAAAAAAAAAAAAAAGCAAAAAAAAAAATGTAGATACTGCCATTGCAGAATTCAGTTTCGCCTTCGATTAGAAAAAAAAATCGATAGAGGTTTTTTAGAAGGGCGACCCCGTTTAGAATGCAATGAACTAACTTCATTTTTATTGTGTTTATCAATATAATAGCAAACAGAACGGCGTGAAATACCCAATTGATTAGCAGTTTCTCTCTGAGACTTTGGAATTGCGGAATAATAAAGAGATACAATTTGACGTGCTACTTCTTCATTGACTAGATTCATCAAAAACGGATTTTTTCTTAAGTTTAAAAGCTTTTTTATAGACTCTGAGAGAAAGGAAATGCATTTTAACAATAAAACGAGTGGAATCCCGTCGAATTCGACGAATGAAATGTTTAAAAGACCCGATTGATGTGGTTTTAAAAAAAGCAAAAGTAATTACATTATTGAATCAATATATAATAAATATATTTCCAAACTTAATGTCAAGTTTGCCACTTACAATTTTGCATGCAAATATTTGCACATCTTCAGTTAAAATTGTAATCTGAGTGCCGGCGAAATCCAGAAAATTTATTTTATATGCACTCACAAAAAAACAGTTTTATTAAAAAAAACTAATTTCATTTTTGCTATGACATTATTTTCACTAACTGAAGTCATCTGAAAGTAAAATCTCAATATCAGTGTCCATAATAAAAAGAAATATTGAAATGTAATATAGTTATGAGTAAAAATGCGATGTTTTAAATAGTGACGTCATTTTCTCTTCAAATGTTTTTTAAAAGTTACTGTTATTATTAATATGAAAAAAGCGTCCGTAATAATATTGTTAATCCCATTTATCTGGTTGCTGAATGACATCATTCTCCTCATTTGAAGTATTTCTTACTTTGCTTTAGACATTAATTTTATCATAAATTCGTTTCTGTTATTTTATTTACATTATTAATATTATTTCTCAGTAAATATTTTTTTTACCTCAATTAGTGCATAATTATATGCAATCATTTTATTGTGGTTAAATTTTACGAAAACAATTAACTTTTTTTTTAAATACGAGGACATGTTCACTGATGAAATAAAGTTTCTGACTTGTGGAAAGTAATAATGGAAAATAAATTTTTATTATCGAGAGAAAAGTTAAACTAAGTTGCCACCATTTTGAAGAAATATCGTAAAAAAGCATTTAAAATTTAAAATAAAATATAAAAGTGGAAATAAATTAAAAAATGGCTAAAATGGGCACAACTACAAATAAATAGCTTTCATTTAAAAAAATAATTATCAAAATCGGTTGAGTTGAAAATTGGGCTGATGACACGACATTTTTAGCTTGTCTGAAAAAAAATAGCATCGAAAGCTAAAAAAAAAAAAAAAAAAAAAAAAATATCTATTTAAAAATATTTTTGTTTTGTGCAACCGATAATGCTTTTGGGACAAAATAAAGTAATGTATCTGTAACTCGTTCCAAACAGTATTACAGATAATTGACGTATTAAAATAATTTTATAATAAGTAATTTTAATGGTACATATAAGTACCGTCGGTAGATAAAGGGTTAAAAATGAGATATGTGGGCCCATAGCGACTCCAACAATGCGGAAAGTGATTATTAAGTTTGTGATTTTTTCCGTTGAAATATTTATGATTTAGAATGAAATTTTCTTTAAATATACATTAAAAAACGAAACTAGAAACATAAAGGAAAGAATATTATTTGAGGTAGTCATTAAGATCTGCTATTTGTAACAGTTTAATTGAATAAACTGCAGTTAAAGGAAGTACAAGAAACTGTGGATGTGTAATTGCACTTTATTTATTTTAGAGCATCATTTGTGGTAAAATAACTGAAGTGTAGTTTTGTACCCATAGTTTATTGCAGTTTATTTATCCGAGGTTTATTATGTCGAGATGTTTTACATAATAGCTTTTCATATAACATTACAGCCTCTCATGTAACAGGATTTAATTGCCAATTGGTTCTCTGAGTGACTGTTAAGTTAGCTGTCATATCGTCCAGATAACTTAATTGGAAGAACATTGTCAAGTAAAGTCTTAGGTAAAATACCAAGATAAACACATTTTTACTCAGCCGGAAAATTTACTACTATTATAATTTTCACTGTATTTGAATAAATAGTGTAATATTTTGTAATAGAAATATATCATGAATAAATAGTGTAATATCATTTCAAACAACTGTTCTTTAGAAATCATAATATAACAGAACTGCATTTCTAAGTATTGTAGACTGAAACTAAGCAGTGTACACTGTTCTCTCGAGGTATTTTGCATAACAGCTTTTCACATAACATTATAGTGTTTCATACAACATGAATTTCATTACCAATTGGTTGTCTGAGTGAATATCGATTTAGTTAGTATGTCTTCCATATAAATAAATTGGAATAGCATTAACAATTAAAGACAGAGCTTGTTAGGTAAAAATTCGGCATTTACAAATTTTCACTCAGCTGGAAAATTTACTACTATTAAAATCTCCTTTGTGTTTGTATCTACCTCTGACAAAAAAGTTCGGTGAATGAATTCAGAAAGGCCGATCTGGCAACACTGGTGAAACAAATCTCTGCACCTGCATAGAGGCAAGTGTTGACCATCTTCCTTCATCGTTGCTCAGTTGATCGTCGTTTATGTTCTGCATAAGACGTGCTTTACTAAGTGTTTATTCATTGTGTTGGTTTTTAATTGAGAACAGGAAAATGAACGAACAAAAGATTAGTTTAAAGCTTTGCAAGACACCGAAAGAAATTCATGTGGGGTGGTGCAAATTGAACATCCACCATATTCGCCAGATCTCAATCCTCCTGACTTCTTCCTGTTTTCACGACTCAAACTCTCTTTGAAAGAGATTTGATCACATGGCTGACATCAAACGGAACGTGACGAAGCTTTTAAAGTCCATCCCAAAACAAGTCATTGCGAATTTTTCAGGACATGTATAGCAGTTCTCACAGGTGTATAGTTATGGGAAAAGACTATATCGAAGAATAGTATGGTAACTTTCGTTAATATTTCATCTACATTAATGTTACAGGATTATTCAACAAACTTTATTGTCAGAGGTAGTAGTATAATATCATTGTAAACAATTTTTTTATAGATCAAATGTAACAGAATTCCATTAAGTAATATAGACTAATTGTTCAGCGTTTATAATGTGTAGAACCCATTAGAAAATGATTAGTAAATGAATTATTGAGATGACTTAGTAATTTAGATATTATATGAGCAGCTAATGGTTGCATCTCTGTTCGGTTTTGTGAGAAAATTGAACATTTATAAATAGCGTGGTTAAGCGAGCATTTCTTACTGTAGATCGTGGTAGGACATCTCTTATCTATTAATATGTCAACTTTGACGCAACTATTTTTCGTTACTTGAGATATATTTACTTATAAATTACAGTAAATATTAAATATTCCATTTTAAGTACGAGAGATCGATCATAATACAACCAGAACATACATCAAATTTTTGGTAATCAAATATTTGTAAAAGCTAAAAGTTTAGTATGGACACACGGGCAGAAATACAGAGGTCATAAATACTTTTCAAATATGTTGGAAAGTATAAAACATTCGTACCTTTGTGATGTAATTTAATGATATTTATCCACCTTATACAGCTGGAACTTTTTTGATAAGTTTTCAGACTCATTTTCCCAGTTGAGAACATAAAATTTGCTGGTGTGATTGTTTAAGAGATCAATAAGCTGTAGTGTGTTTTTATTTTTTCTCTCAAATAATTAGAATTCGATTTAAAAACAATTCTTAAGAAATGTTGCTTCGGAAAATTCGATTTAAAACTTCAAATTAGACAGCATTTTTTGCAAAATATTCGGCCTTCATCAAAATATTGACAGGAAGGTACATTTTATAATTTCTAAAAAAAAGAGAATCAGCCAATTTGTTACGTTTTAGAATAAAGATAAATTTAAAAATAAGCCTGAAAATAAGCACTTTGGATTTGAAAACATCATAAGTATTGTCACATATTTCCCTTACATCTCGAACAGTAAAAATTTACTTACATTAAAAAGAAATCATTTACTTAATGAAATAAGCGAATTTATTTTTTGTTGGTTAATGACATTTTCCAAATACAGTTTATTTTAACTGCTGTGAGTTTAATCTAATGCCGTTCGATTTAATGTTTTCATCAGATGTGATTTTTAAAAAAATAGAATGTTAAAAAGAAATTTAGATAACTTCAGACTTGATGATTCAAAACTAATGAAATTGCTTTTCCGTTTTAATTAATGACATTTTTATACGCATTTTAGTGAGTCCTTGCTTGAGGCAATTTACTTAAAATAATTTCTAAAGCATTCGAATTCGCTTAGAAAAATGTCATTTGATTTCCTCTCCCTTTTTAATCACTTCTTAATTACATCATATATTTATTTTGGAACATCGATTTGTTTGAAAAACTAAATACACAAAGTTGAGAAATTTTAAAAAAGCGTTAAGGTTTGAAGATTCACTTTAAAATGAAAATGACTAAGAAGCGTATTCAAGTTAACGTATTATGTAAGATATTTGAAATATATATTTGTAAGTAATTAGCAAAACTTGAAAAAATGTTTAGTTATGTTAATTCCGTGATTTTTTTTAAAATTTATTTAAAGTATGATTAGGGATGAGAGTTCCGCGTTTCTGCATACCAGTATTATTTTAGAGAAAATGTTGTTCTTTTAAATCATGAAAATGTCCTGATTAAACGCAATCACATTTTCTCTAATATAATACCGGTGTGCAAAAACACGGAAATCCCATCCCTATATGATGAATATATATATATTTACTGATTTAGTAACGCATAATCTCCGTATGTTCTGCATCACCTTTTTGATTGCATTTTTAAACTTTGAAGTTCGAATGAAAACAAATTATCCTAACATTGATAAATTTCATTTTACATGATTAGAGATAATATACTTAGTTCTTTTGTTAATATAACTATACAGAAAATTACTCAAATTAGTAGAAATAACTTTTATGTCTGTTTATAATAAGGCAAAATGCAAAAATATGAAATTCCACAAAAATGAAATTGCCTCTGAAGTGTGAAAGTCTACAAATGATTATTTTTTCCACTCTATATTAATATCACCATTCAAAACATTAATTGGCTCTTGTTTGGGAAAATCCTATTTGTTTTGTTCTTCTTGTTTTTAAAAATGAATATATGTTTGATATGTCTGCAGCGTATATCAATTTTATAAGCTATGAAATAGATTCATATAATTAAAACGCATCCCAAACAATGTTTCTCCCTATACCATTATGTACTGGAATGTTTTTGTGTGTCCTTGTAAATGAATAACAAATATTCTTTGCACCACAAATTGTACAGAATATATATTTTAGTATACACTTTCACAGATGCACATCTATGTTAGAAAGAATGAAACATCATCAAAATGCATTTGTAACTATTTCTTCCCATTAAACGTAATATAGAGTAATACTTTTGATGATCACTGTAACTGAACTACACATCCGATTTAAAATATATATCCGATTTTCACAAAATTTAAAAGGACTCAGCAAAATTATGCATCAATAATATATTTTAAATTCCGGTTGGGTAGTTTTTTCTCTGTTATATACGGACGGACGGGCAAGTTGAAAGACGACTACAGATGCTACGGATTTACATAATTTACATAAAAAAGAATCTTTAATATTAGGAGTATCAAATACTACATCAAGAAAGCCTAAAACTATTTAACCGAGGACTTAAGGTAGGACTCGAGGGGGGATACAATTTAACGAAAAATCATATATGATATAAAATTGGGTATTTTATAGAAAAATAAAAAGTGTGTTAAAATCTCTATGTGTAGACGCCCCATTCTGCACATTTTTTTATGAACCTAAACCAACAGAACATAAATTCACAACATAATGGCTAGATTTGTCATATCGACAATTTTGCCATAAAAAAATGTTAGGTGTTCAATCTTTCTTTTTCTCATTTTTTATTTCTTCTATTCACAAAATTAAACTGAATGGTAATGTTATCATATTGCATGATATCTTGTATGATAACTTTACCAATCAGTTTCATTGTGTTAAAATAATAGTATATATACGTATCCATAGTTATATGCAGTTTCATTACGTGCGGTTTATTCTGCCGAGCTGTCTAAATGACACACCAGGTGTTATGAGCAATAAGGTTATCTAAACGAAAAATCCCAGCCGACTGTCGCCCAATTAGCTTAACAGGTAAAACAGTGGTCTTGTAAGCCAAGTATCTGGGTTCGATTCCCTGCCTTGGCTTTTTTTCGCTCAGTTGGAAATATTCAATTCGTATGATAACTTTACCAAACAGTTTGATTGTGTTAAAAATAATAGAAAAATGTGAAGTTTGTGACAAATGGCACTTACTGATTTATTCAATAATAATGCCGCTTTCTTATTTCTGCAGTTGTTATAACTGGTATTAACCGTACGTCAAGTTTTTAAAAAAATATCAGACTTGGCTGAAGTCTTTTGTAGGATTTCTTTCATCTGACGAAATGATCTGATTTCTTTCGTCTCTTACCTATACCTGTCTGTACATTTGTCTGTCACATAGTCCGTACACAAAAGCTATATATGTCAGAGAGTTTAAATTTTGCGTATTTACAGCTGAATATATCTTGTCACACAAAAAATCATAAAAACTTGGAAAAGACTATTATTTTAATTAAATATTTTTTTAATATCATCAGTTAATTTCTTTTCTTCTAATTGCTACACGCAAGTTTAAATAGATAAGAAAATTATTATGTATGTAACATAATTTAATGGATTAAATAAATCAAGTGAAGAAACGCACTTATTTGTTTTTATTACATCATATTGCATCAAATTTATCATCTATTTTGACACGAAAAGTGATAAATTTTTTATTTATATATTAAATTCGTATTCATTTAAAATACTATCCGTCTCTGGTGACCAGTTTGTTCTCCCTTAAATGTATGCTAAGCTTTGCAATATTTTACTTTTATTCATAATTTTATATACTTGCTTAACTTCTGACAGAGAAATCAACAAATCTATGTGATCAAGTCAGCATTCAGGAGAAGAATTCAGTAGTCTGTTCTAGTCAAAAAAAAAAAAAAAAGGGGGGGGGGGCAAAGAAGTCTGGCAAGGAAGTTCGAAGTAAAATGAGAAATACATACATTGCAAAAAAAGGGTCGATCTACTAAAAAAATTTTTTGTGATCCTTGTAATTACTAAACAATTTTTAGTAATCTTACTCGGTTACAAGGAATCTGTAAGAATTACTAGAAAAAAGCTAGCAACGAATAGAGTTAATAGTTTTACATTTTTAATAGCTATTACTAAAACTCTCTTGGTGTGGCCGTGATACCCTGGTGGTCATAGCACCGAACTCCAGACTCAAAATACCTGGGTTCGATGCTGCCCGCCACCAATTATGCACCGAATGTATGCAGTGTAAGTACTTGTTAAATGAAGGGATTATGAAAATCCTGCTGTAGCAGTTACCATGGGTAATGATCTCTGAACTTTCCCTCCCCTTTAGAAACATGTCGAAATAGAGCAGGGAGCAATGTTTGGTGCTGCCATCTATTGCGGCTTTTTCGAAAATCTATAGTTTCAAAAGTATGTCTTTTTACCCACTGGATGCAGCTCGAAGGAAGCTCCTTCCCTTCGAGCACACGTTATGGTTACTAAAAATAATTTTGGAGCTATTACTAAAATTTGCTTGGTGGCTCATACGAAAAAGTTTTAAGTTAGTTATACAAAAAATTATTTTGTTCAGTTTACAAAAGAAATGTTTGTTTCACTTGCAAAAAAAAGTTTGTGATGTTTACTAAAAAATTCTGTGGAATACAAATTTACTAAAAAATTTTTAGTAATCTCTTGAATTTTCTTTACAGTGTAGAGGGACATTCCTAAATATAATGGTGCTTCCAATTATGCAAGGAATGGTTAATTTTCTATTGAGAATTTCTTTTTGTTAATTTAATGAAAAGTGTTTTGAGAGCGATATTAAATGAAACCGTTTGTGCGATATGCGATCACACTTACCCGCTAGTTTTGGTCTTTTTGAAGTAATTTTTCGTTTTAATGTACACTGTAAAAAAAAATTCAAGAGGTTACTAAAAATTTTTTAGTAAATTTGTATTCCACAGAGTTTTTTAGTAACCATTACAAACTTTTTTTTTCAAGCGAAACAAGCATTTCTTTTGTAAACTGAACAAAATAATTTTTTGTATAACTAACTTAAAAATTTTTAGTATGAGCCACCTAGCAAATTTTAGTAATAGCTCCAAAAATTTTTTTAATAACCATTACGTGGGCTCGAAGGGCAGGTGCTTCCTTCGAGCTGCATCCAGACTTCTGGAGCGGAAGATTTTCGGCAAAACCGCAATAGATGGCAGCACCTAACATTGCTACTGCTCCGTCAGGATATTCATAATCCGTTTACTAACGAGTACTTACACTGCATACATTCGGGGCGTATTTGGCAGTGGCCAGTATCGAACTAGGGACCTTTTAGCCTGGAGTCCGTTACTATAACCACTATGCTATGACGGCCACACCAAATGCGTATTAGTAATAGGTATTAAAAATATAAAATTATTAACTCTATGCGTTGCTAACTTTTTTCTAGTAATTCTTACAGATTTTCTTGTAACCGACTAAGATTATTAAAAATTTTTTAGTAATTACAAGGATCACAAAAGTTTTTTTAGTAGATGGACACTTTTTTTTTTACAATGTACTGCCATGTGAAAATCGGTATTTCTTTTTTTTGGACATAGGTAATTTGCGCTGATGCTTGTAAATATAGTGCTTTACGATTTATAAAAGGTTCGCACATACCTTATATTTTTTAAGGATGTGAGGGAGTGACCTTTCATAAAGGCACTCTAGTGTTTCTGAGATCGTGACGTCAATAATTTAACATGTGTAAGCGTAAAAGCGACATCTATCCTCTCTTTTACTTTAACTTTCTAGAGTGTGTGTGCTCTTTCGGATTCTGCAGTTAGCTCGCGGTTATTAGTAATATGTTAATGTGAAGTATCTCAGTTTGCAGCATATAAAAGCTTGGGTTTGAGTGAATGGAGAGTGTCTCTGGCATTAGCCAGCGAGAGAGCATCTGTGGCGTTAGATAGCGAAGTGAATTATTGTTCAGCGAAGTGCTAACCGATTGAAAGTAGCAGCAAAGCCTCCAGTGGAGTGTAAAGGAGTTTCGATAGTTGGCCGGGGTAAGAAACTTCATAGTAGTTTCATTTTGATTATTTGTGAATAAAGAATTACACACAGCCACGGGCTGTTTAATTAAGCTTTATCTAGCAGCTCAGCCAAGAGATAGTGAGAAGTATTAGAAGGTGCCACGATTGAGCTAGGCCGGAGCCTGTGAGTATGCGTTTAGTTTTTTCATAGTATTCTAGGTTGTGTAAAATTAAGACTTGCTCCACTTCCCTTCAGCCCTCATCATTTTAATAAACCTTGTTGTTTTATCTGAAATGACTGAGTATGTCTGCATTTAACTCCCACCACGACCAACCAAACGTTATAAATGACACTCAGCATGCATATAACGTTACAAGGACTCTGGCACCACTATTAAAAATAAGAAAAATTACATTTACTTTTTAAAACACAGAATTCGCAAAACCCCGTTTATTCAAAGATTTTACAATAATTTGCTGCTGTGAAATACTTTGAAAATATTTTTAAATTTTAATAGTAGAATCGTGCAAACCCTGTTTATAGGAAATTTTTGTTGTGGTAAAGTCAAAGCACGTGGATACTCAACAATTGTTAGCTTATAATGTCGATTTTGTTCACCCGAAGAATTTGTTTTTGTAGAAAAAATAATTCAAAAATTCCTTTTTTAAACGATTTCCAGAACTAAAATATAAAGGGAAAAATCTAAATCATATTAAGCTGTAAGCGCTATAAATCGACTTAACCAACATGTGGTAAAAACTCTCACCCGTTCCTTCTATTTAAAGCAGGAAAAAATAAAATAAAACATTCGAACCTTGATATTGTTACTTAAGTGTCAAGAATTGTTTTGCTAGCATTCTATTTATAAGTGTTCAATGAGAGTCCCTCCAGAAATATGAACGCTATCAATGCAATAGGAAAACATCATCCCATATTTTTTTCATTATGTCCGGTGTGATTTTTTCGAACCAGTTACTAACTACTACAAAGTTCAGTCATACTGAAAATAGGAATAGTGCGCTCAAACAGTGTTAACCTTTAATCCTGATTGGACGTGTCTTTCATAATGTCCAATCAAATGTTATCATGAATTTCACTTGAGCATTCAACCGAAGTTTTCTAGCTTTAGGTAGATGGTGAATACTAGCATTTGAATGGCTGCAGACATGCGCGATCTAAATTCGTCAATCACAGTTGTTAGCGATGGAATAAACCCCTGATTTTTTATAAGGCTATACAAAAAAATCACATAACAAAAAATCACAGGACTGCGAGGAGGCCTGTGAGGAAGAGCAAGGTCACGGAGTCTTCGGCTGTTTACTGCCATCTACTTTAATTTTCAAGTGTTATTTCTGATTTATCATGAAAAACAAAAAAAAATGTACTTTTATTTTTATTTTAATAGCCCTGAAAATTTAGGATATTCATGTATGTACTTGCTATATACATCTAAATTTTTTAGTTATATTTTGTTAATAATATCTGAGAAGTTCGTTAAACAAATTAAGTCAGAAAGTAACGAACATTGAACCCATCCTTATTACGGAAAATTTTTTTAAGGTTCTCAACTGCTTTACTTTAAAAGCGGAAAGCGTTTAGACATATTTACAAATTTATTTTTTAACGGAAAGATATAAAATTGACTATGGACTAAGTCTGACTATGGGTGCGATTTGGAATCGAATACAGTTTTCTATCTTTTGTTTAATAAATTACCTATTGAGTTATAAGCTTTTTACATCACGTGAAAAGACTATTTTCACTCCAGTTTGGACTGGTTTTTCTTCTCTCTCGCGGAAAGTCAGTTTAAGTTGCCCACTTTAACACTATCTTCTGAAAAATCTAATGTGTTTACAAAAAAGAGGGGAGTTTTTGAACAATAACACCGGTTAGTTTCATTCATTCCCGAACAAAAATAAACTAAAACTTATACCATAAAGTTGCCCTTTTGATTTAAGAACAGTCATAACTCACCAATTTATTTTTCAAAATAATCTTTCTTATGTTACTTCCATCATTCCTTTGAAAGAAAATGGAAAAATCATTTCTATGTATTTAAAGAAAAATCAGGAAAAAAGTAAAATTATTTTTGCACAAAACAAATTACTTAACGAAAATTGTTTAAGATATTCTTGTAAGTACTTTATTGTATTTGTAAACCGAAAATTTTAGAATTATTTGACTTATTATTACATAATCGACTGAAAGAATATTGTTAATTTCAGTATTCTGTAAGCATTATTAGTTGCAGAGAGAAAAAAAATATTTTTGTTCTTTTTCTTAAAGATTAAGTCCCAGTTCCTTTTAATTAAATTTGTTTTGGTAAATTAGAGTAAATAAGTTAAAAGCGATGCTAAAATTAAAAATTAAAGTAAGCTAGTAAATTTTCTATTTATCTTTTCTTAAGGAAAATATATTTTAAAAATTTCGCTGCCAGTAGCTAATTAATTTAATAAATATCAAAAGTATTTAACACTTTTTAGTAAACATTTAATTAAATCGATAAAAACAAATTGTCGATGTACTAATAAGATAAATTTTAATTTTCCAACATAATTTGATTTTTTGTTTAGAAAGCGTTTATTACTGACCCATTAATCAATAGACTGTGTTCGGAAAAACTTAAATGAAAGTATGCAAAAACCACTATATAATTTTTATTCAAATTTAGTTATCTACTCTAGTGTTATATTTATACAGAAACGGCTACATTAAATAATTTTCAATTACTTTTAAAAACCTAATCCTTTCTAGGCCAAGTAATTGTATTTCTGCGTCATTACCAGGAAAAATATATAACATACAGTCGTTATCAATTTGTGTTCATTCAGTATAATTTTGATGCAAAATTAAAAAGAAAGAAGTAAGTAACAGATGTCTTGGGTATATTCCTATGAGAAAAAATTGAAAAAAAAGCAAAATATTTCGTGTTTAAGTACGCCCATAGACTGATACATGTTGTATGTCTGGATTACCACTACTTTGGTTTTAAAAATGTATATATACAGGGTGACTATAAAAAAACTATCCCGACATTTGAACCCCTAACTATCATACCATTCAGAGAAACTGAATGAAATTTTGGCAAAAGGTATTTTGAGATAAACGCTCAAGAATGATATGGAAAACAACAGTTTCACTCAAAAAGGTGAGAGGTTACGATGAGAAAATTTCGAAAAAATCAAATGGCAACACCCAGTTTTTTGAAGTGGAATGTGATCTCCATTGTGAAAAACCCTAAATACCGTTGGAATGGCAACTGTAGCATGAAAATCACCAGAGCTAGGCAAAGTAAATATAAAAAGGACTTTGCCTTGCACCAGAGCATTAATCTCCGTTTCATTTATGTCACACTTCACACCATTTCTTCGGTTGATATCCCAGCCTGATTAGTTCTCCACAAAACGAAGAAGAAACCATGAAACGCAAATTTCGGGTTCTGCGTAAGACACGGCCATGCCTGACGTCGTCGTGCTAGGTGAAAGAAAAGGCACTGCGAAATGCGAGCCGCGTATGTTGATTTCTGCCATTACGAACATGATGCCACTTTCAGGGAAAGAACTAGAAGAAATCGTAAAGATTTATTACCTGAATGGACAAAATGCCGCAGAAACATTACGTGTTTACCGCCGCAACCATATATTATAACGAGGTCCGTGCACTGTCGAAGCTGTACTGGACTTGATTCATAAATTTGAAGAAACTGGTTGCACATGCGATCGACCTCGGTCTGGACGACCTTCCATTCCTGTGGAAGCTGTTGCAGAATTCCATCAAACGATAAGCACAGTTCGTCCCGCAACTGCACGCTGTGTTTCACGTGTTCTCAATCTGCCGAATTTAACCGTATGCAAGATTCTGCGCTCTGTTCTAAACATGTTTCTGTATCGATTCCAGCGTGTCCAGATGTTGGAAGCGGAAGATTATCAATTACAGCTGGATTTTGAAACCCAATTCCTTATCCGGTACAATGGAGATAGCAGCTGGCCTTTACCGCATTCTGTGGACAGACTGTTAACTGGTAACGTGAATTCGAAAAATTGTGTGTATTCTGCAGAGAATAATTCACATGAAGTGCTTGCACGTCCATTACACGAGGAAAAAGTAACTATGTGACGTGGTATAACGAATACGTTCGTCCTCAGCACTTAATTTTTTGAAGAAGTTACTGCCGGTGATCTGCAAATGTGTACAGTAACGAGTGCTATCTGGACATGTTAATTCGTTACGCGATTCCCGCATTGCAACGGCAAAATGCTATATCTGAAGTTATGTGGATGTAAGATGGCGCTCCTCCATATGTCGAGTCTTCAGTCAAACTTGTCTTAAATCAACAGTTTAGTGACAGAGTTATCTCCCGTCAGTTCCCGCTTCCGTCGCCACCAAGGTCTCCTGATCTGACAACAAAGGATTTCTGGCTGTGGGGATACCTGAAATCCAAAGTGTAACAGTTTCGTCTTCAAACTGAATCTGATTTGAAAGATGCCATCAGAACTGCAATTCAGGAGATTCCTATTACCATGTCGACGTGCTGTAGGTCTATTCACCATCTGCCGCATGCAAAGCCTCATCGTGTGTGAAGGAGGTCATGTGGAAATTTTGTGAAACACGATAAAATGCTTTATTTTATGCTGCTTCTCTGTCCTTATTGGTTGTCCTCACTTTTAGCTTATCTACCACCGGTAATTTACATGCTACAGTTGCCGTTCCACTGCTTTATAGAGTTTTTCACAATGGAGATCACATTCCAATGTTGCCATTTGATTATTTCGAAAAATTTTTCACTGTAACCGTAACTGTTTAAGTGATACTGTTGTTTTCCATATCATTCTTGAGCGCATACCTCAAAATAAATTTTACCAAAATTTGGCATGATAGTTAGGGGCCCAAATGTCGGGATAGAATTTTTTGTAATCACCCTGTACAAATGTTTTTCTTAAAGTTAAGTATACGGATATTATTTTTATTAACTGTACTGGACAATATATTATTTTCTGCATTTTAATAATATATATTTCTCTCTTTTAACATTTTTTTCTTTAACTTATTATTTCACTAATTTTTGAGTCTTTTCTGTATGGGCAGAACACAGTTTTTCACAAAAACGGAGCAAATGGCAGCAAAATTCAATTTGAATGCTAATGTAATCTCTTTTATAGTTTTTTTGCTCAAATATGTCAAAAGTAAGTGTTTGGTTTAAGTATAAAAAATGGTTTAAGTATATGTGGGTGTTTGTCTTCCTAGTTTTCAAATATTTGTAAATTATGCAGATCATAAGATCACGCCTGTGCTTTCTAAAAAACAGGTAAAGCAATGTACACTGTAAAAAAAAAAATCAAGAGGTTACTAAAAATTTCTAAGTAAATTTGTATTCCACAGAATTTTTCAGTAACCATTACAATTTTTTTTTGCAAGTGAAAGAAACATTTCTTTTGTAAACTGAACAAAAGAATTTTTTGTATAACTAACTTAAAACTTTTTAGTATGAGCCACCAATCAAATTTTAGCAATAGCTCCAAAATTATTTTTAGTAACCATTACGTGTGCCCGAAGGGCAGGAGCTTCCTTCTAGTGGTAAAGTCGCTATTTTCGGTAAAGCCGTAATAGATGGCAGCAACAAATATTGCTACCTGCTCTATTATGACATGTTCCTAAAGGGGAGGGAAAGTTCAGGGATCATTACCCATAGAAACTGCTACGACAGGATTTTCATAATCCCTTTATTTACATACGGTGCATATTTGGCGGCGGCCAGTTCGGTGCTATGACCACTAGGCTATCAGGGCCACGCCAAGTGAGTTTTAGTAATAGCTATTAAAAATGTAAAACTATTAACTCTATTCGTTGCTAGCTTTTTTCTAGTAATTCTTACAGATTCCTTGTAATCGAGTAAGATTACTAAAAATTTTTTAGTAATTACAAGGATTACGAAAATTCCATTTTTAGTAGATTTTATAGTGATTTTACAGTAGATTTTACACTCTTTTACAGTGTATATCGCTAACAATACTTGCAAAAATGTAAATTTGGATTATATAGAATAGATCACGTCAAATTAGAAAAGTATGGATTTATATTGGCTCTTTTAAAAGAAGAAATGCTTCAAATTTTCATGCCTACTATAAACATCACATCTGTAGACATAAAATGTACGCAGTTATGAGTACGATAATCTTTAACATTTGCGAGAGTTAGGTTCCGGAAAACATCTTCGAATGTCAATTGCGAATGTTGAGACTTTCGTGCATTAGATATAAGAAAGGTTAGGTTATTATTATTATTATTATTATTAGAAAAGAGGAATTAAAGTCCACAAATGTATTTATTAAGCATTATATATTAAAAGTACCGAGTGTCCCAAAAATGACTGATGGATTTGAAAATTCAATAACTTGCAAATGGTGACAGCTATTTAAAAAATTTTTCCAAGAGGGTTATGTATAATGTCAGGAGTTTTTTTACCGTAATTTTTTATTTTAGTTCGCATCTCAAACAATAGGTGGCGCTGACGGCGATTGAAGGCCAGGTGATCAGTGCTGGGTGAAGGGTCGACCCGGAATTTTAAATTTGAAATATTGAATTTTAAAATCCATCAGTCATTTTTGGGACACCCGGTACATGCATTAAATAAATTTGTATAATTAAAAACATATCGTACAGAATTTATTTGTCAATGTATGGTGTAAAAAAATTAGGGAATTGCTATTGTTTGGTAGAACATATCTTATGTTTATGAATTTTTACGTAATGAAAAATTGCTGCCTCGATTTATATTTCCAATTTTAGACTCCTCAACAAAGAAAAATCGCATTCTATTGCTTTTAAAATAAGCTGATGTTGATGATTTAAAATTGCCCCGATAATTTTTGCTGAATAAAAATTACCCACAGTAAAAATGTGAAATTTTGGAAAATTGAAAAAATAATCTTCATAAAAAGAAAGAAAATTACTAAGTTAAATTTTCCCTCAACACAAAGGATGATATGATCACAATTAAGGGCCGCACAATATTACAGCAGGCTAGAGTATACGTAAGTGTCTAGTGCCATGTAGTTTATAAAATTGGTTAAAAAGCAAAACAAGTTTACTTAAAATATTTTTTATATATTATTAAAAAATATTCGAAAATAAACAAAGTTAGTCTGTTTCGTCAGTGTTCCGCATATTTTATTTCGCGAATAATCAAAACTCGCGAATTTTAAATCCGCGAATGTTAAAGGATTTCTGTAATATGTAACCCTAATAGCATGCATGGTCACAGTGACGTCACTGAGAGTCACTTTGGTCACATCACATCTGTGACCAAAATGCCACCACTCAGTGACGTCACATTGTGACTCAGATGTGACTTTCTTAAAAATCTTTAGAAATTTATAAATATCCTTCAAAGCATGTTATTTACTTAAAAAACCTGTTTCTAACAATTTAAATATCGTCGCTTTTGTCACAGTTTCGTCACAATGTTAAAGTCAAATTAGTCACAAATGACACATTTTTCACAAATTTGTCACATTGTGACCACTTTGTGAAACGTCACAAAAGAGCTCTAAAACGGCCATAACGACTTCACATTTTAGTCACTGTGACTTCACATCGACGTCACGTTACGTCACATCGACTATCGATGGTCACAAAGTCACAATGTGACTTCACAACGACGTTGCAGTGACGTCACCATGCTTTACGGGAATGGACCGCGGTCACTAATAAGATCATAATTTGGTCATAATTTACATAATTTTACGCACAATTGAAAATTTACCAGAAAATGACAATTTTTATAAATAAAGTTAATAAGCAATGCTAATATCCACTTGCTAACTTGAAACGCTCTTACTTCCATTAAATTTTGCATGATTTAAAATATATTGAATTATAGTTATCTACACTCAAACTCTACTAAATATGAAAGCCAAAATAAAATTTTAACTATTATTTAGGAACTCGCAATTTAGGGCCGTACAGTATTACAGATTGTATACAGTCATTCATGAGTATTGCATCAGCTAGAGTATACATAAGTGTCAAGTGTCATGTAGTTTATAAAATTGGTTTAAAAAACCAAGTTTACTTAAAATATTCTTTATAAAAAATATTCGAAAATAAACAAAGTTAGCCTGTTTCGTCAATGCCCCGCATTTTTTACTTAACGAATAATCAAAACTCGCGAAATTTAAATCCGCAAATATTAAGGGATTACTGTAATATGTAATGGACCATGGACATTAATAAGGTCATAACTTGGTCATAATTTACATTATTTTACTCACATTTGAAAATTTACCAGAAAATGACAATTTTTATGAATAAAGTTAATAAGCAATGATAATATACACTTGCAAACTTGAATCTCTCTTATTCCATTAAATTCTGTATGATTTAAAATTTATTGAATTATAGTTACCTACACTCTAACTCTGCTAAATATGAAAGCCAAAATGAAATTTTAACTATTATTTAGGAACTGTATTGCTATAGAATATGGAGATGGAGAAGGATCTTTTGAAAGACTCATAAGAAATTTAACAATGGTTTTCCACAATTCTAAATTCATGAGTTTTTCAAGTTTCTGCTATAGAGAGAGAAACATATTTCTGTTCAGTGCATGAAAATTGTCATATTCTTGTGATAAAAGTGAATCCAGTAAAGCAATAATTAACATAAACTTGCCGAAAGTGGTTATTTGTGTGTATTACTTTTTTTCCGGCCTTTCTTCTATATGTAGGGTATATAAGCCTACGTTTCTGTGTCTGTTTGCTCAGTTTAATTTTTTCTAGATCGCTGAGTTTTGCACTGATGAAGAACTTCGATAGTAGATTCAAAACATATATTTGCTACCTTTTTATACATGATTTGTGCATTTTTAATTGTTGGTTTTCTATCTTTAAACATTTTTTCACAAACGCTTTATTTGCTTATTTAGAATATCTTCGTAAACTTTTATGTATAAATTTGGAATGTTGATTAAACAGATTATGCTTTTTAACGTAATATAACAAAAATTTGATTTGTTTTTTAGAGAATTTGTGTATTGGTGTAATAAAAATAGTTCTTTTTTTTTACTTTTTAAGTCATTGCGGGCATGATATCTTGAGAACGTATGTATGAATTATTTCGAAATTTGCAATATATATAATAAGCATATATGTATTTTTAAAATAATATGTATTTAGGTCAAACCTATTTCAGATGTAAAAAAAAAAAAAATACGTTTTTTTTAATGAAAAAAAATGTAGTCAAAACTAAAAATATTATCACCATAATTACTTCAAAGGAGATTATTTCAAGCACACATATTTGTTCATTATGTACATCAAACTTCGTAACAGTTTATACATGCATTGTACAAGCTATATGATTTACGGAGTAAAAAAAAAAACTTTTTTAATTTTAACAATACACAAATTCTGTAATAGGCTGGTCAAATTCTAATAGTAGCATATTATAAAGCAAATACTGTTTAATCAATGTTGAAAATTTCATGTTTATACATAAAAAAATTTGCATATATACATAAACACTAATTGAAACTTTGAATTTTTTCGGTAAATTTCATCTCGTTGAAAAAGTACAATACCCGTTAAGAAAACGTTGAAAGTTGTAAAAAGAATTGTTAAATAGGAAGTGCAATTTACGAAAAATCTGTTAACATTTGCTTTTAATGCTCAAGCGACAAAATTTATGATTTTAATTTTTAAGTTATAAAAATGAGTTTTAAATACGCGATTTAGTTATTATTACACTGAGTCCGATTTGAGCTCATTTCATTTTATATAACTGTAAAGGAAAAGGTTTTTCTCTCAAATTCACATTAGTTTATTTTTTAGTAAACTTTCTTCACATAAATTATTTCAGTATTCATGTATTTTCAATATTAACTCTACTACTTTTCAATAATGAATTTGTGGCTGTGAGGTTCAGCTCTCAAAGCTGGGAGACGAGAGATGCTGGGTTCTAATACAAGAATACCCATCGGTCTAATCGTTCGGAGTTTTTCGTGTTTATCGCCGAACCTTGGATTTCCTTGCGTGAATACGGATTAAGTTCCCACAGAAAGATTACCACGGCGGGCATTCCTCCTCATAGGACCCATATATTACTCGTATTGATAATAATTGACATAAATACATACGAATTAAATATTTCCAACTGAGCGAAAAATTGACTAGGCTGGGAATCGAACCCAGATACTTGGCTTACAAAGCCAAATGCTTTACCTGTTAAGCTACTTGGGCGATAGCCAGCTGGGATTTTTCGCTCAGATAACCTTATTGGTCATAACATCTGGTCTGTCATTTACACAGCTCAACAGAATAGACCGCAGGTAATGGAACTCCATATGACGATGGGTACGTAGATCTACTATTATTTTCAACAAAATCTAACTGATTGGTAAAATAATCATATAAATTAAATATTTCCAACTGAGCGAAAATTGGCCTTGTAAGCCAAGTATCTGGGTTGGATTCTCAGCCTAGTCAATTTTTCGCTCAGTTGGAAATATTTAATTCGTATGATTACTTTACCAATCAGTTAGATTGTGTTGAAAATAATAGTATAAATACATACACTCAATAATAATTTTCTGCGTTATGCCATATTTAAGTAGTTATTTGGATTCTAGCAGCCGACTGCAATTAACATAAATTTCAATAATGAACTAAATAGTCATTTAAATCATGTCTGAGAACTTCACAATCACGTCTGTGAATATTTATTTTTCTAAATATGTTTTTAAATTTAAATTTAAATGCATGAACTTAACCACTATATTAATATTATTATTAAAGTTAAGGGCAGAAATAAACATGGGAGATATCGGAGAAAATTTTAAAATTTAATACATTTGATGTTCAAATTGTAAATTTTTAATTTTTTCTATCTTTAATAAAAGGAAGTATTGTAATCAAAATTTTTTTCAAAATTTACACGTTATCGGTCAGAGATTCTAAAAAACATGTTTTTACAAAATGTGTGTCTGACTGCGTGTGTGTCCGCATGTCGCCATTCTAGCATCAAAAAGTTTATGAAGATATGCATAGAACTGAACCAATTTTGGCTGTGGCAAGCAGGTTCTCCTTTAATTTTGAAATATTACGCCTGGAGAAGGCGCTGCAATAACGATTTTTGTGCCATTTACAATATTGCACCGACCAAAAGTATATGAAGTTATGCATCGAATTGAACCAAATTTTTTGTGCATGTGTATGGCTATGGCTAGTTGGTCCTCCCTGAATTTTAAAAAAGTCCGCCGGAAGGGGGTGCTACAATCGCGATTTTTGTGCCATTTTCAATATTTTGCTACAGAAAAGTGCATGAAGTTATGCATAGAATTGTATGAAATTTTTTGTATAAGTGTTTGGCTATGGCCAGCAGACCCTCCCTGAATTTGAAAAAAATCCGCTGGAAGGAGACGCTATAATCACAATGTCTGTATCATTTTTATTATTTTACCATTGAAAAGTGTTTGAAATTATACATAGAACTGAACTAAATTTTTTGTGCATGATTATTATTCGGTATGGTGAGCAAATCCTTCTTAAATTTGAAAAAAAAAAAAAGGAAAAGGAAAAGAAAATAAAAGAAAAGAAAACTTTTTTATCCTTATACATTTCATCGGTTAGTGCAGAGATGGAAATTCATTTTTATTCTGATTAATTGATTGAAGCAGAAAATTAAGTTGAAAATCAGAGTTGGTATGGTATTGAATTCATAATATTAAAGTATTAACATGGGTAACTAACTTTTGAAATATTAAAATGATACGCATATTTTTCTCTGGAATCAGATGATAATTCATATTTTTAAGTACTTTTTAGCTCACAGGCTATCATAGCCTGAGAGTTTATGTGCCCGACCGTTCTGTATGTACGTGCGTAACGTGATAACTCATGATAAAAATATCCGATCCACATGAAATTTTGTATATAGGTATATCCTGACAAGGTGCTTCCCTGATTAGTTTTTAGAGTTCATTTGATATGTATAAGAGGTGGAACAGGGGGCTCTTGCCCCTCCCCTTAATAGATATAAATGGGTTTTTCATGCAGAATTAAGTTTTCGTTCAAAATTTAGATATAGGATCATTCTGATGAGGCGATTCCGTGACTGATATTAGGGGTTCATTGAATAAGTATAAAAAGGGGGAACGGGGGTTCTAATGCCCCCCCCCTTAATTTATATAAATGGGTTTTTCAAGCAGAATTGTCAGATTTCGTTCAAATCTCTGAATAGTTTTGGAAGTTTAATGGTTAAGTATAAAAGAGGGGGATAACTCCTTTTAAATTATATAAATACTAAATGGGTTTTTATTAAGAATTATCCGATTTGCTCTGAATTTTGGATATAGATCTTTTTATATGATAAAGCAGGCCCTTGATAGTTTAGGAGGTTCAATGATTAAGTATAAAAAAGGGGAAATGGGAGAGCTGTTTCCCCTCCTTAATTTTTTTCCGAACGGAATTAACCCTTGAAAATATAAGGCTGTAATGTACAATTAGTATGCATAGCCTGTAAACTCAATGCCATCAGTTTAACTGGGCAATATTCTTTTTATTTAATGTCTTGTTGCTTATTTTCCATAAATTTGAAAATCTGACTACATTTTGTAATAATATAACAAGAGTTAATTGAAAAAAAAATAATAATTTTTGAAACAAAGAAATAAAACGGTTATGAATCTACCAATGATTCAGAAGCTTTTATCGGTCTCTCTCTCTCTCTCTCTCTCTCTCTCCATATATATATATATATATATATATATATATATATATATATATGTGTGTGTGTGTGATTCTCAAAATAGGGGACAATTTATGTCTTTCGGCATACAAAAAAAATTGACAGGTTTTCTGTCATGTTTTTATATTTAGATATGTTTGTCTTAATATTATTCAATATTTGCACTCAAGAATTACTCACTTTTTAGTTAAAAACACCTTAAAATAACAGAATAAATGTTCAAAATGTCATTAGCATGGATGTCCACAGCAGCTGTGCCTTGTATATACTAGCTTTTTCAAGAGTTAATAAAATGTTTATAAAATAAAACAAATGTTATTCTTTCTTTAAATTAATCAAGGAGAAGATTGATCCAATAAATTTCTTTTTAAAAATAAAATTATAATATATAAAAAAAGAATTAATGTTTGTCCTCCATATTCTATTTTCAAAACAAGGTCATACTATAACAGCTGGTTATTAATCAAAATTTCATTTTCACATATGACAATAGTTTGAAAATATAAAGTTTCTCCATGGCAACAAGTAGCCATTTTATTCCAGCCTGAAAATAGAAGCATGTATTGTATTTTAAGAATATAAGTTGAATATTAGGGGCGTACATCAATTGTATGTCATTAGAATGGATAACAATTTTCATGTTTATTTTATAATTAAAATTTTTATTTTACTTATTTGCATAGGACTTTTGAGTTTTAAAAAGCCCCAGAAAGGACTATTGCATTGTGATTATATTATGGCTCATAATCTTATTTAAATTAAAATTTGTCATTAGCATGGACAAATATCAGTGTCATTAGCATGGTTTTTCTGTCCTTGCTAAAGACTCCTATGTGCATAAATGTAACCATTGCTTATATTGTCTCTTTTATAAAGTTTAATTTTACATATAAATTTAGGTATTACATTTATTATATTTATTATTATTATAGTGTCAGAATGTTGCTCATGTGAACAAAGTTTGCTCTTTGATAATGTTTTTATTTTCCTTATATGTATATATGTAAAAATGGAAACCATTTGCTGAAAAGGAAGGTTAATAAATATAGAAAAAAATATTTAAACAGGAAGAAAATAAAAATTTCTTAATATATTTATTCCATGCAATTTGTTTTGTCATTAGCATGGCTCAAAAAATACTAATTATTTTTTTTAAGTTAATTTTTAAAAATTTAGCTCTGCTGACTACATGTAAAGTATACCTAATACTATATTAACAACACCTATTTTTTTCAGAAATTTTGCTAACAAAATTTTTTTTAAGATTTCACTTTTGAAATTGTCCCCTATTTTGAGAATCACCCATATATACATATATACATATCTAAACTATAATCATGATTTCATTATTTAGTAGATGCATAAATTTATAAAATCCAAAAACTCTAGGAAATGTAATTATTTTTTTCTTCGCCATATCTGAAACTTCATGAAATTGTAATACTACTTCTAAAACTTTTTTTACTTATTTTTTAAATTAATCATATCTTATGTTAAAAAAACATATATTTTAAAAACTAGTTGGATGTGCCAATCCAAAAACTTTCTTTTATCTCATACGTACATTTTAATATTTTTAAAAAATAGGTACTCATTTTAATGTTTTAATAATTTTAATTCAATATCATACGAACTTTATTTTGCATCTTAAATTTCTGCTTCAATCAATTAATCGGAGTAAAAACAAATTTCCGTCTCTACACAGGCTGATGAACAATAGAATGATAGGCAGAATTCTTTTTAAATTCAGGGAAGATCTATTTGCCTTACCAAAAAATAATTATGTAAAAAAACTTTAGTTCAGTTCTAGGACTAACTTCATACACTTTTAGGTGGTGCAATATTGAAAATGGCATAAAATTGGATATTGCAGTAGGGTGGATCGAAAAATCGAAATTCGGATAATCGAATCGGCGCGGGGTGCAAAAGTTGCCTTTTATGCATACTAATTCACATATATTTTTTTATTGAAATCCATTCATATCTTCCGGTGCCCCAAACGCCTCAAACATAGTTAAAAATTGAAATTTTTATAAATTTTATAATTTTTTTTCGGTTCTTAATATTTTTAAAATTATTTTTGGCGCAGGTTGCGAAAGTTGCCTTATATATATATTAATTCATTTTTTTTTTAAATTTAAATCCATCCATATCTTCCGGTGCCCCCAAGCGCCCACAAAATAGTAAAAAAATTGAAATTTTATAAAAATTTATAATTTTTGTTTTTTTTAATTTATTTTAAATTACTTTATCAGCGGGATAAAAAAGATGCATTTTATAGTATATTAGCATGCATCCAAATAATTTTCGACTTTGATAAATTTCTTCCAATGCCCCAAAACTTTTAATTATTTGCCGAAAATCGAGTTTCATGCAAATTTTGAGCTAAAAAATACAAGTAAAATTAACAGTTAAAGAGTAATTTATCTAACGTAAAATATAGATCGACAGTATGAGAAATCGTTAATCGTATTTTATTAAATGTATAAAATAAACTTTTTATACTTTATTATTTGGAAGACAACATAGATAGAAGAGTTCTCAGCAATGACCAGCAATATTTATATGATATTTGCATAGCAATATCACGTGGTGAATGTGGTTCTGATTTGGCATTAATGAAACCTGGTCTAGTTTATCACTCAAGATGGCTAACAACTACGTGTAGAATTTTAAGGTTGTAAGTGGCTACAGAAAATCCTTCTGATAATCTCATTACTCTTACAACATATATTATGAAGGTATGTGCACCTGTATGGTTTCATATCAAAACAAAGCCATCCATAACTGAAGGAGCGCGTCATATTTGGAAACTTATCACATATTCTAGATATTTGGAACCCAATTTAAGAAAGATCGTAGATGCTGTTATTCAACAAAATAGTTTTTTTTTTTTTTTTTTTTTTTTTTTTTTTTTTTTTTTTTTGCCACCCTGAAAATTTGCTATTGTCAATGCTCACAGATAACACAGAGCATATCAGATCTTTAGCAATGCGAAAACTAATTTGTGCTAGAAATAAAGAGAGAAAATCACCAGAAGTGAGAATTTTCAAAGTACCCCAAATAAACTTCAAAGCGAAAGATTATTTTGAACTTATTGACTGGCAACGAGTTGGACGTTTTGAACCACCTCTTTTGATGAATGTGCCTTGCGAAGAAATTCAGAATATGATAAAAGTTGTAAAAACGAATGAATGGTCAAAATATCCATGCCATACCCAAGCGGTTGAAAGATGTGTTCGACTAGTGTCTGAGGCATTAGAAACTGTATCTGGACAAGAAAAGAGACACGGTTTTATATTAAATAGAATAAAATCAAGAAGCCATATAAAACATTTTGATACCAAAAAAAATTACAAACTTTAAAAATATGTAAATTTCCAAATTGAAGGATGTAAAACTTTTCTCTACGTAAGTTCGATTTTTGTAATTTTTATGATTTTATGCTTTGATTTTTAAATTTATATGTCCCTTATTATTGTAAAATTAATGTTACTTATAACCTTATACGTTATTAATTAAACTGTTTTCAAAATTTGTAAGTATTTTTCGTAAATTATAAATTCTTAATACATTTTTGTAAAAATTTCAGTTTTTAATTATAATTGGTGCATCAAAAATGTGAATGGATTTTGATTAAAAAAATATATCCGAACTGCAGAGTTATGTAGTATTGTAATAACAACTTTCCAACCCAGTGCCAAATGAATTTCAAAAAGTAAAATAAAATAAAATAAAATAAAAATAAAATAAAACAAAAAAACTTTTTTTTCAAGAAAATTTCAATTTTAAACTATATTTGGGGCGTTTGGGGCAGCGGAAGATATGAATGAATTTTATTTTTAAAAAATATGTAAGCTAAGATAGGTAAAAGATAGCATTTGCACCCCGCGCCAAAAGTAATTAAGAAAAAATAATAAAACAAAAAAATATAAAAGAAATCATAAAAAACTCAATTTTTAAATTATTTTGGGGCGCTTGGGGCACCGGAAGATATTAATGGATTTTAATAAAAAAAATCCTGTAAACTAGTATACATAAAAGGCAACTTTTTCACGCCGCGCCGATAGTGATTTCTAAAAAAAATGTTTTTCCTATACTTTTCGATCCACCCTAAATTGCAGTGCCCCCTTCCAGCGGATTTTTTTCATAACTAGCCATAGCCATACATTTACACAAAAAATTTGGTTTACTTCGCTGCATAACTTCATATACTTTTGGCCGGTACAATATTGAAAATGGCACAAAAATCGCGATTGCAAAGCCCTCTTTCGGCGGATTTTTTTCAACTTCAGAGACAACCAACTAGCCATAATCATACACTTACACAAAAAATTGGTTGAATTCGATGCATAACTTCATTTACTTTTGGCCGGTAAAATATTGAAAATGGCACAAAAATCGCGATTGCAGCGCTCCCTTCCGGCGGAATATTTCAAAAATGAAGGAGGACCTGCTTGCCACAGCCAGAAACATTTAAAAAAATGTTTCATTTCTATGCATAACTTCATACACTTTTTGATGGTAAAATGCCGACATACACACAGACACACACACACACACGGACAGACAGACATTTTGTAAAAACAGGTTTTTTGGAATCTCTGACACCTAAAACGTGTAAATCCGTTGAAAGACGGAAGTCTAAAAAAATATCGATTACAATACTTTCTTCTAATGAAGATAGAAAAAAGTAAAAATAATTGAATAAATAATTACAAATGCAACACTATCCCTATAATCCCTGTTCCAATACTATGTATATATGTTTTAAAATTAAAAAAAAAAAAAAAAAATCCTGCAAGAAAATGCAGGATGCGACATATTATAATATCTCAAATTAATATCTTTAAAAATATAAAACGATAGTGAAATTATCAAAATTTTAAAAGCTTTTAACATTGTTAAAAATATGTATAATATTTTATCTAAACTCATATTTTTAAAATTCATTAGATGAAATATACTTATAAAATCCAATTACTCTAGGAAATGTAATTATTTTTTTTCTTCAAGAGATCTGAAACTTCATGAAATTGTAATGCTATTTTCAAAGGTTCTTTTAATTATTTTTAAAAAATAATTATATCTTATGATAGAATCACAGATTTTTAAAATTTATTGAATAAATAATTAGCAATGCAACAACACCCCGATTCTCCCTGTTCCAATAATATGTTTAAAATTTAAAAAACTCTTGAAAGAAAATGCAAGATGCAATATATTATAACATCCTTAATTAATATTTAAAAAAATGAAATAGAAGTGTACTTATAAAAATTTCAGAAGCTTTTATCGTTCTGAAAAATATACATATCTAAGCTATATTCTTGATTTTAACATTTATTAGACGGAATAAATTTATAAAATCCAATTACTCTAGGGAACGTAATTAATTTTTTCTTCGCAAGATCTGAAACTTTGTAAAATTGTAACGCTATTTCAAAAGGTTCTTTTAATTATTTTTAAAATTAATGATCTTATGATAAAAACACAGATTTTAAAAATTAATTGAATAAATAATTAGCAATGAAACAATATCCCGATAATCCCTCTTCCAGCAATACGTTTTAAAATTAGAAAAAAAAAATATGAAAGAAAATGCAAGTTGCGATACATTACAACATCTTAAATAAATATTTTTTTTTTTTAAATGAAACAGTAGTGAGTCTATCAAAATTTCAGAAGCTTTTATCGTTCTAATATACATATATAATCTATATTCATAATTTTAATATGTATATTTTAGATGGAATAAATTTATAAAAACCAATTACTCTACGGGACGTAATTATTTTTTTTCTTTGTGATGCTATTTTTAAACATTATTTTAATTATTTTTGAAATTAATTACATAATATGGTAAAATCACATATTTTCTTAATAAATTGAATAAATAATTACCAATGCAACAACAACCCGATAATCCCTGTTCAAATAATATGTTTTAAAATTTAAAGGAAAGAAAATACAAGTTGTGATATATTATAGTATCTTAAATTAATATTTTAAAAATATTACAGGCAAAAAACGTTATCGTCGAGGTTTGTCATAAAATACTCTTTTCTAATTTAATAACACAAATATGCTTAAGAAAACAATGCATTAGATTTTTAAATGGCATTACACAAGCAAACGTAATAACTTTTACGATAATATTTCTTTTCTATCGCAAAAAGCAAGCAAGAGTGTAATTATAAGCAGACGCAAGTGTCATTATCTTACAAATCACCGAAGTTATATAATTCCGAATTTTTTTTTTTAAGCTATTGCATAGCTTTTATCGCGGGCTTTGAGCGCGGCGACCGAATTCAAAAATTCCGTAACGCGAAAAATCCTAACACATCCGTAACGAAAAAACCTAACACTCGGCTAACGTCATTTCAGCTCGGCAGACTTCGGCATGGTATCCTTCGGTAGACTTCGGCAGACATTGACGCGGTATTTTTCAGATATTTAGAGGATATCAAATCTCAAACTTATGTTTCTTATTTCAGTTACCATAAATCTATAGTTTCAAATTCCTGATAGAATGTGTATAGAAAAAAATCGTCTTAAGATAAAATAAGGTAGGATAATGTAGCTTTTGGTGACTGGAGACCCGCCCAATGGTGAGGATCGAAAAATTTAAAATGCTTATAACTCGCGATCTAATTTTCGTAGCACGGCCAAATTTTGTTTGGTAATTTATTAAGAGACACTGTTACTTTTGGTGACAAGAGACCCCCCACGGTGAGGGTCGAAAAATTTAAAAAGCTTATAACTCGCGATCTAATTTTCGTAGCGCGGCCATATTTTATTTGGTAATTTATTATGAGACACTTTTAATTTTTGGTGACAGGAGACCCCCCACGGTGAGGGTCGAAAAATTTAAAATGCTTATAACTCGCGATCAATTTTCGTAGCGCGGCCAAATTTTGTTTAATGATTTATTATGAAACAGTGTTAAATTTTGGTGACCGGAGACCCCCCCACGGTGAGGGTCAAAAAGTTGAAATGCATATAACTCGTGATCTAACTTTCGTAGCGCGGCTATATTTTGTTCGGTAATTTATTATGAGAAAGTGTTAATTTTTGGTGACAGGAGACAACCCACGGTGAGGGTCGAAAAATGTAAAATGTTTATAACTCGCGGTCAACTTTTGTAGCGCGGCCAAATTTTGTTTGGTAATTTATTATGAGACAGTGTTAATTTTTGGTGACAGAAGATTCCCCATGGTGAGGGTTGAAAAATTTAAAATGCTTATAACTCGCGATCTTATTTTCGTAGTGCGGCCAAATTTTGTTTCGTAATTTATTATGAGACAGTGTTACTTTTGGTGACAGGAGACCCCCCACGGTGAGGGTCGAAAAATTTAAAATGCTTATAACTCGCGATCTAATTTTCGTATCGCGGCCAAATTTTGTTTGGTAATTTATTATGAGAGAGTGTTAATTTTTGGTGACAGGAGACCCCCCCACGGTGAGGGTCGAAAAATTTAAAATGCTTATAACTCGCGAACAATTTTCGCAGCGCGGCGAAATTTTGTTTAATGATTTATTATGAAACAGTGTTAAATTTTGGTGACAGGAGACCCCCCCTCGGTGAGGGCCGAAAAAGATAAAATGCTTATAACTCGTGATCTAATTTTCGTAGCGCGGCCAAATTTTGTTAGGTAATTTATTATGAGACAGTGTTACTTTTGGTGACAGGAGACCCCCCACGGTGAGGGTCGAAAAATTTAAAATGCTTATAACTCGCGATCAATTTTCGTAGCACTGCCAAATTTTGTTTGGTAATTTATTATGAGACAGTGTTAATTTTTGGTGACAGGAGATCCCCCATGGTGAGGGTCGAAAATTTTAAAATGCTTATAACTCGCGGTCTAATTTTCGTAGTGTGGCCAAAATTTGTTTGGTAATTTATTATGAGACAGTGTTACTTTTGGTGGCAGGAGACCCCCCCCCCCCATGGTGAGGGTCGAAGCATTTAAAATGCTTATAACAGGCGATCTAATTTTCGTAGGGCGGCCAAATTTTGTTTGGTAATTTATTATGAGACGGTGTTAATTTTAGTGACAGGAGATCTCCTATGGTGAGGGTCGAAAAATTTAAAATGCTTATAACTCGCGATCTAATTTTCGTAGCGCGGCCAAATTTTGTTTGATAATTTATTATGAGACAGTGTTACTTTCGGTGACAGGAGACCCCCACGGTGAGGATCGGAAAATTTATAATGCTTATAACTCGCGATCTAATTTTCGTAGTGCGGCCAAATTTTGTTTGGTAATTTATTAAGGTATTGCATAGCTTTTACCGCGGGCTTTGAGCGCGGCGAAAGAATCTAGAAATTCCGTAACGAGAAAAACCTAACACTTCGTCTAACGTCGCTTCAGTTTGGCAGTCTGCGGCACGGTATCCTTCTGTAGACTTCGGCAGACATTAAAGCGGTATTTTTCAGATATTTTGAGAATATCAAGTCTCAAACTTATGTTTTTTATTTCAGCTACCATAAACGTATATTTTCAATGATAAAAATTCCTGATTAACCTATATGTATTGTAAGATAAGAAAAATATTTTAAACGATATTAATTTTTCATTTATTCAATAAAAGAAAAAAAAGTTTTGTTATGGGTCATCACGCTCATAAGTATAACTTGAATTAATATCAAAGACAAAAAACTGCATAAATAAAAAGTAAATAAATAATTATGATTGCATAAGTTGATAAAAAATGCTATGCAATAGCTTTACCGCGGCAGTCCCCGAGTGCCACAAGTCCTTTTTTTTTTTTTTTTTTTTTTTTTATTTATTTATCAAGTGAATTCATAGTTTTACTTTAAATATTTCGATTTCAGCATATTTTTTCATCAACTGTGCATTTTTGATTCCGTTCAAACTATTTAAAAATTAAGTTCTATATAATATTATGTTATAAACTATTATTATAAAAAACATCTGTATACTATTGCATCATATGGTTTGCAAGTGTAGATTTTTTTTTTTTTTAATTCCATGTCTGATAAATTTCTGACATAGACACGATTGAACTATATTATTTGGAAAGTTTTCTGTTGCATAGTAAAAAAATAATATGTATTAAAAAACTCAACAATAATACAGTGATAGGATTTTCTGAGCTCGCATAATCCTAATTACGATCTGTAAGAGCATCAATTAACAAATGCATTATGGTTAATTGAAAAAATACTATGTTAATTTTCATAAGAAAAAAAATAAAACAGTAGTGTAGCTATCAATAATTCAGAATCTTTTATCGTTGTAAAAAAATATGTATACATGTCCATCATTTTAAAATTTATTCGATATAATAAGTTTATAAAGATGTTTTCTGTTGCATAGTAAAAATAATGTGTACTTAAAAGCTTAACTATAATACAGTGTAGAATTTTTTCAGCTCGCATAATCCTAATTACGATCTGTAAGATCACAAATTAACAAAAGCATTACTGTTAATTAAAAAAATACTAATTGTTAATTTTCATAAGAAAAAAATATAGTTGTGTAGCTATCAATAATTCAGATACTTTTATCTCTATGAAAAAAAAAATATATATGTATACACATCCATCATTTAAAAATTTATTCGATAGAAGAATTTTATAAAATCCAATTACACTAAGGAAAACAATTATTTTTCTCTTCGCCAAATATGAAACTGCATGAAATTGTAATTTTTTTTTAAGTTCTTTTGATTATTTTTGAAACTAATTATATCATATCATTTTTATAATAATTGAATAAATAAGTAGCAGCGCAACAACATCCCGATAATCCCTGTTCCTATAATATGTTTTAAAATTTTTATAGATCTTGAATGAAAATGCAAGATACAACATATTATAGTATCATAAATTAATATTTTAAAAATACGAGGGTAGTTTGATAAGTCCGTGACTTTCAAATGAAAAAACCAATATACATACCAAAGTGCATTTTATTTTTCGACATAATCTCTTTTCATAATGATACATTTTTTCCAACGATGTTCTAACTTTTTTAATCCTTCCAAAAAATAAGATTTCTCAAACTCCTCAAAATAAGCATTTGTGGCAGTAATGATCTCAGAATTTGAAGAAAATTTTTTTCCTCCAAGCCACTTTTTTAAATTTGGGAAAAAGAAAAAATCACTGGGGGCCAAGTCAGGTGAGTAGGGTGGATGGGGGAGCAATTCATATCGTAATTCAACCAGTTTAGCAATTGAGATTGCAGACGAATGTGCTGGAGCATTGTCGTGATGAAAAAGCACTTTTTTCTTGGACAAGTGGGGCCGCTTTTCTTTTAGTTTTGCATTAAACCGGTCTAATAAATCAGCATAGTACTGTCCTGTGATCGTTTTTCCCTTTTCCAAATAGTCAATAAGGATTATGCCCTTTGAGTCCCAGAAAACTGTTGCCATAATCTTCCCGGCCGATCGAACGGTTTTTGCCTTTTTCGGAGCACGTTCATTTGGAGAAGTCCACTGTTTAGACTGTTCTTTTGTTTCTAGTGTGTAGTAATGTATCCATGTTTCATCAACTGTAACATAACGCCGCAAAAATTCGCTTGAATTGCACTTGAACTTGTCTAAACACAGTTTTGAAATGGTTACACGAGTCCGCTTTTGATCCACTGTCAGTAATCGCGGCACCCATCTAGCTGATAACTTTTTCATACCCAAATGTTCATGCAAAATATTGAATACACGTTCATTTAAAATGTTTACCTTCTTAGCTATCTCACTAATTTTCACGCGGCGATCTTCTAAGACGATATCATGGATTTTATTGATCATTTCTTCGATCGTGATCTCAACTGGACGGCCGGAACGCTGTGCATCTGTTGTGTTCGTACGGCCACAGCGAAATTCTGTAAACCACTTGTGAACCATACCATGTGAGGGAGCGGAGTCTCCATAATATTTTCTCAACTTTTCTTCAGTTTCGGTTAATGATTTACCGCGCAAAAAGTAATGTTTTATCAACACACGAAATTCCTTTTTCTCCATAATCAGAACTAATTCGACAATCGTTTGCTTTCGAATGCAATAAAACACAATGTATTTAAAATATCGTCTGCAACTTTCACGAGTGTTGCCACAGGTAATGAAAAATTGATAACATAATAATAATTATGCGATCAGACTGCAACCTTTTTTAAAGTCACGGACTTATCAAATTACCCTCGTATTATTCGAAAAAATGTTATCCTTGAAGTTTGTCATAAAATATTTTTTTCTATTTTAATAACACAAACATGCTTGAAGAAACATTACATTATATTTTAAGATGGCATTACAGAAACAAAAATATTAATTTTTATATGAATATTTCTTTTCTTCACAAAAAAGCAAAGAAGCCAGTAATAATAAGCAGAACGCAAAAGTCGTTATATTGAAAATAACCGAAATTATTTAATTTTTTTAAACAATTTTTGTTTTACCAAGGGAGTACATATTTTTACTTTGAATTCTTCAATTTCAGCATATGTTTTCATCAACTTTATATTTTTTATACAATTCAATCTATTTAAAAATTAAATTTTATGTAATACTGTGTTATAAACTATTATTATTAAAAAATATCCGTATCCTATTGCATCATATGGTTTGCAACTTTAGCTCATTTTCAAAAATCCCATGGTTGACAGATATCTGTTATCTACATGAATTAACTGTATATTATGCGTGATATTTTCTGTTGTATAACAGAAAAAACTCTATACTAAATAGTCAAACTGTAATAAAGTGATAGGAATTTTTGAGCTCTCATATTTCTACTTACGACCTTTTAAGATCACCAATTAACAAATGCATTATTGTTCATGTATTTTTTTGATAAAATTATAAAATGCAAACATTAGTCTCATTTTTTAGAAGTATTGAAACAGTTTTTGAGATTTTCGAATGAAATTAACTTAGTTTTAAAACAACGAATACGGTGTTTTAAAACTAAGTAACTTTTTTTTTTTTTTTGGATAATATGATTTTTCATAAATAAGTCTTGTTTATTTTATTTTTCTTCTGTAGATGCAAGGAAGATTCTCCTAGAAGTATATTATTAGTGCTCATAATTCTTTTTAAAAAATCAAACTACAAGTTAAAAATGATTAGGTACTTCTTTGCTTTTTAGATTTTACTAGCATCATAAAGTATATTTCCATACTTACTAAGAAGTCGAGAGGATCTGTCCTCGAAACTGGTAAACGAGAGATGCTGGATTCGAAAGCAATCGCGCCTGTTTGCCTAATCGTTCGGAGTTTTCCGTGGTTTTCTTCTAACCTTGGAATTCCTTGCATAAATGCGAGTTAGTTTCCCTTAAAAAGACCCACACGGACGGCATACCATCCCTCGTGCAGATAATTGGTCGTCATAATCTCAACTAACCAACCCAGGCCTATTATAACTTAATAATGATCACAGTTATTTTCTTTCGATTTATATGTTAATTTCCAATCATTAAACTTTTTTAAAGTCTTGTTTCTTATTTTAAGTAACTTTCAAAGATGACAACATTTTGCAAGCATATATACATAAATAGTTGTTTTTAACCGACTTCCAAAAAGGAGAGGAGGTTATCATTTCAACGCGTATGTATTTTTTTTTATGTATGTTCACCGATTAGTCCGAAACTATCCAACCAATTAACTTGATTTTGGTGTTAAATGAGAGAGCTTGCTCTCGAATTGGTACCACTTTCGTTTCATAGAAATTGGTTCTGTACTTTTTTAGCAATTAGGCAAAAACTAATAAAATTAGTAATTTCTTGCAAATCAGTAGTAATATGGATGTCGAATAAATTTGCCGATGCCAGGATGGCCGAGCGGTCTAAGGCGCTTGATTTAAGATCTGGTTTTCGAAAAGCAGCGTGGGTTCGAACCCCGCTCCTGACGTACGTGTATACAATAATCTTTTCAGTATTATAATTTTTAAATATATATTTAACAAGCTAAATACTAATTATGCTATTAGGAATATTTTGCATTTAACCGTCACCACAGAGTATCAGAGAATTTTTATTAACTCAATACTTTATCAGTGAAAGAGTACTCAAAAAGAGAATAGACTTGCAAAAAGTAACATTGAATAAGTTCTCTGCAGGGAATGAAGTCCGGATATCCGAGCGGTCTAAGGCACCAGATTTAATCTCTAGTTTTGAAAGAGAGTGTCGGTTCGAACCTCACTCCTTACATATACAAAATTTTTTTCCGTGTTATATATATTTTTTAAGTGACTTCAAAAAAGGAGAGGATGTTATCGATTCGCCGCGAATGTATTTTTTTCTATGTATGTTCACCGATTACTCCGAAACTATCCAACCGATTAATTTGTTTTGTGTTAAATGAAAGAGGCTACTCTTCCATTGGTACTTCTTCCATTTCATTGAAATTGGTTCAGTACTTTTTTAGTAATTAAGTAAAAACTAATAAAATTAGTGATTTCTCGCAAACTAAAAGTAACATGGACCATGACTAAGCTCGCCGAATGGAGTACAGTCAGGTGGCTGAGCGGTGTAAGACAGCAGATTTGATTTCTGGTTCTTGAAAGCAATCGTGGGTTCGAACCCCACTCCTGACATACGTGTATGGTTTACACTGATTTTTCCCGTATTATAATTTTTATTAGACTTCAAAAAATCGTTAACTTTTAACTAAAAAGAGAAAAATAAACTTTTTTACCAAAAATTGAACCAACTTCAAAAGCTACTGCAAAGTGAAAAATATTTTTTTTTTACAGAATAGTATTAAGAAATTAAATTAAGAGCGTAGTATTTATCATGCGTATTATTATATTTATGTAGATTAATTTGATTTTTTGAAGTTGGTGCCAGCCAAGCCAAGTTCAAAATTAAAATTAATTATCCAATGCAAATCGTGAAAGAATAAAGTTAAATTTTAACTAAATATAAAATCGTAAAAAAACTCGTAGATACTTGGATGCGTGTCTATTGGAAAATTACATGCAACTTGGCTTGGCTGGCACCGACTTCAAAAAATCAAATTAATCTACATAAATATAATAACACGCATGATAAATACTACGCTCTTAATTTAATTTCTTAATACTATTCTGTAAAAAAAATTATTTTTCACTTTGCAGTAGTTTTTGAAGTCGGTTAAATTTTTGGTAAAAAAGTTTTTCTGTTTGCCAGATCTGAAACTTCGTGAAACTGTATTTTTTTTAAGTTCTTTTAATTATTCTTGAAATTAATTATATCATATGATAAAATTACTTGTTTTTTATATTAATTTAAAAAATAATTAATTTTTAATTATTTTTGAAATTAATTATATCATATGATAAAATTACTTGTTTTTTATATTAATTAAATAAATAATTAGCAGTGCAACAACATCCCGATAACTCTTTATCCTGTAATATGTTAGGTCTTGAACGAAGATGCAACAAGAAAGATGCGACATATTGTAGTATTTTAAAAATATTATTGGAAAGAAAATATCCTCAACTTTTGTCATAAAATATCCTTCTCTATTTTAATAACACAACGATGCGTGGAGAAAAAATGCAGATTTTTTTTGAGATAGCATTAAACAAACGAACATATTAATTTTTATATTAATATTAATAAGAGTTATTTGATAAAAAAAGTTCGACTTTCGAAAGAAAATAAATAAAACAGTAATGAATCTATCAGTGATTTAGAAATTTTTATCGTTGTAAAAAAGCATGTATATTTATCATATTTATCTCCATAATTCTAATATACATCGAATAGAATAATCTCATAAAATAACAACTACTCTGGGGACTGCAATTAATTTTTCTCTTCGCATGATTTGAAACTTCATGAAATAAATAAAGTAATAAACATTTTTAAAGATTATTTTAGTTATTTTTGGAATTAATCTCATCATTTAATAAAACCATACATTTTCATTCATTATATAAATAAATAAATACAATGTAACAACATCGACACACAAAAGTATTCAAATAGTACTTTTTATCAAGAATCTCGGGGCATTTAATGCTGGAAAAGAGGAAAAAAACATTTTAAACATTTAATATCTAAACTAAAGCCATTTTATTGTAAAACAAAAAAGTTTATTCTGATGAAAGGTATAAGTATTTTCTTCCATTTCAGGCATTTAAAAAATTGCAGGCTAACATGAAACATACCTTTTAAAAATTTCATGAAAAAATATTCAAAAGTCTCTGATATATCTTGCACATTATGTCCTAATATGTCGTTTGGAAGAAGATATATTTAGAGTTTCCTAAATGAATTTCAGCTAAAATAAAAAAAAAGTCGGAAGTTGCTCGTCAAGCGTGGCAAATGGGATGCGTTTTTACTATAACACTGTTATAAAAAATATTCAGATCTTTGTGCAATAGTATAGTATTTCTAATGCAGTTTGGTAGTCACAAATTTGTGATTCTTCGTATAAATACAATCTGTTTTCTAATATACAAGAGGTTTCTATAGGTATATACAAGAGGTCTAATATACAGTAAACTTCAGAAACGTATATCAATTTCATAAAATGTGGAAAAGTTTAATAGAATTAAAGCGCATTCCAAACAAAGTTTTCCACTCTACCATTATTTAATTAAATGCTTTTTCGTAGCTCTGTAAATGAACAAAAAATAATCTTTGCATCACATATTATAAAGAATGTAAATTGTAGTACATATTTCATAGACGCATATCAATTTTATTATGTTTGAAAGAGTGTAATATCATTAAAATGTATTTTAAGCTATTTTTTCCTATTGACCGTAAGGAAACGGAATACTTTTGATTGATCCTGTAAAACTATACATCCGATTTTCCTATAGCTTGAAATGACTCTAAAAATTTATGCAACAATTACATATTTTAAATTTCAAACGTTTTGGTTGAGCATTATTTCTGTTATGTTTGCGGACAGACGGACGGCTTGAACGATGACTAAGTCTCTGCATATTTACATAGCTACGAACGTAGCTAAATACAATTTTGTATATATGTGCGTCTTTTAGTGATGCATGTTACACAAATTCTGCTCACAAATGCGATATTGGTGTAAATGATTTTAAATTTCTGCGAATAGTTAGATATCCTAAGAAAAGTTTTAGACTAAGCTATTTTGACTGACATAAATATTAAATATTAAAATAAATCTTAGATAAAAATTTTATTTTTAAACCTTCTTATCATATATCTCTAAGTAAAACCACTATTTTTCATATTTTTAAATGCATCAATTTTTAATTATAAGTCGGGAAAAAGCCCCTACCAAAATACTTTAAAGTACGGCAACATTGATACACACTTTTTAAAATAGATTAATAGATACAGTCAATTTAATTGGTTACGGTTACAAACAATTGCGGAAAATTTAAATTATTATTTTTTTTCTGACGAAAATATGAATAACAATATTTTCAGATTATACTTAAATTGTACTTTCGGAAATTTAAAAAGTAAGTAAAAATATATTAAATCATTCTGTTGCATAATACAAATCTCCATCGGTGTTGTTTATATGATTTTATGTGGTAGTAATATTTATTTAAAAAATAATATTACGTTACAGTACAGTTTTCCTTAATCAGAGTATTTTTTCATAACCAAAAATACACAAAAAATACCCAGTTTTTATAAAGGATACTAATAACTCATGTCAATTTGTAATTGTACGTCATAAAATTTTCCTTAATCATAGTATTTTTCCATAATGAAAGCAAAACAAAAATACCCAATTTTTATAAAGGCTAATAATAACTCATGTCAATTTGTCTCACTCTGTGTATCTCTTTCTCATTTTTCTCTGTAAAAAGGAATAATCTTTGTATTACTGTGGCTCTGATTTCTACTCTTTCATATTGATCATTTACTATATTTTTTCCTGTCAATACAAAAGAAATCTTTTGAAAACAGATTTTCTGAGTTTATGAAGCAGAAAACGGATACTCCGTTTCACAATTTTTTTCGGAACAGCGATTTTGATCATAATGGACAAGACAAAAACGAGGCATTAGGCAGCATTTTTCTATTTCATTTCATCGCATCAACTTTTCATTTCAGTTTAGATAGGGTTATTGGAAAAAACTTATATCATTTGAAGAGTCATGATGGGTCTTTTACTTTCTTTCTTTTTTGGATGGGTTTTTTAGTTTCGAAATTTATTTTTGAAGAAAAAGGTGTATTATAAAAATATAAATAGCATTAAAAAATAATAGTTAATAAAAAAAATCATTTTCCTAATAAAATGTCTCATAAAAATCAAACAGTTGATGTTAAATAGAGAGTGTATCAAAATTATAACAAACATTAGTTTAGATTGAAACAAATGGACAGAAACTCAAATCACTCACAATCATATTCTTAACGTGTTGTAGACGCTTGAAGATTATAATGATACTTTTGTTTATAATGAGATCTGATTATGACATTTATAACGAGTATACGATTGTGATTTCAATGGCGCTTTTTTTCAGTATATTTTTGGTGCATATAAAACCTATGTATCCTCTACAGAGATGTACAAAATATCTCAAATATATTTCCGCTTATTGCCGAAAATGGCAGAAGAGGAATTTTGATCTGTGTTTTTTTTTTATTAAACTAATTTATTCAATGTTATGCAATACATCTACAAATTTTATGTACCATATACAAAAAAATAGAGACAGAGAAAAATTTGGTAATTTTTTCGAATATTGGTGCTAATTGAAATTGGATTTTAAAAGTGTTATGCGTTTTCCAAAATGTTTATTTAAGTATATTTTTTTTTATTAAACATTGGAGTTAAGTTTAGAAAGTCGTGAAGTGCTGGAAAGTTTTTTCTAATCTATGCTTGATGCATGACTTTTCTTTCTTGTTAGTTATTTTTTTCTGTTTTTCTTTTAATGTCAACATTACTGTTAAAATTAACTTAAAAAATACCGTGGGATACTACAGATAATTAATTACACTTGTGTTACATAATTGATTAATATTTCTTGTTCTTGAATTAATTTCAGCCATGAGTATACGTCTTAATGAGTAAATGAATCGCAAATATAGTATGCATTAAATTAATGCATAAAATTTTAAAGCAATTAATTATGTTTGATAGAAATATCAGAAAAGTTCTATTATCAAAATATTTTTATTATGTTTTCATTACAAAGAAAATAAAGCCAAGGCTTTTCTAAACAACATCTCATTAAAGTTATCCAGGAATATTCTTGTTCAGATAAAAGACTCCATTATTTTTGAATTATTATTTCTAATAAGCAAAAGATAAATTATTTTTTAATAAGATGAAAAATTTATAAATTGATAATGTAAAGATCTTCTTTTGTTCAAACTTTTGTTTTTGTTGTAAATATACTTTGTATTACATGAATATAAATAGAAAAAGATGCGTTATAGTAGCTAGCTTTTATTTAGAAGTAAAAAAAAAAAAAAAAAAAAAAAAAAAAAGAAAAAAGAAAACAAGAGAAAAATAAAAATACAGGTTTGTAAAGAATAAGATACAACAGACTTCTTTAATGTTTTCCTCGTTATCGTGGTTAATATGAAAAAAAAAATAAGCAAAGACTATACATCATTAAGATAATCTCAAGTTTCTGTTTTCAAGTTTATTAGAAAAATATATAAAGCGCTTTTTTTTCTTTTATTTTAAATTGTAGATCGGATTGAGGTCTTCAGTCTGATTTTTGCTTCCTTCTATCTTTACAAGAAAGTATCGGATTCATGAAAATTTTCGAAATCCCGTTTTCGATAGCTTTACTCGTTTTAAGGGTCAGAGAACCTGAAAAACATGTTTTTACAAAATTTCTGTTTATGAATCTGTGAGTCTGTCTGCCTGTGTTTGACAAAAAAAAAATTGTGCACGCTCTACAGCAAGAACTAACGCAAAGAATTTCACAAAACTTTAGATTCTGTTAGACTTTGATATAAATTCGATCTGATTAGTTTTTGGTTTATATCATTCATCAGGTGGTGCTGCTATGCTGCATTATTCACATTTTTCACAATGCCTGTCTCAAGAATTAATGCATGCATTTTCATAAAACTTTAGATTTATTTAGTACTTAATATAACATGGTGCTGATTATGTTTTGGTGCAAATCCCTCAACAGGTGACACTGCCATGGTGCATTATTCGTGATTACCGCAATAGCTGTATCTCAAGATCTAATTCACGAAATTTTCTAAAATTTCAGATTCAGTTTGTCCTGCTATAGTTTAAGATTGTTTAGGTTTTGGTATAAATCGTCCTACAGATGGCGCTGCTATGCTGCATTTTTCACGATTTCGCAATATATGTATCTCAAGAAATAAAACAAGGATTTTCATAAAATTACAGATTCAGTTAGTACCTGATAAAAAATTGATCCTGATTAGTTTTGGTGTACATCACTCAATATGTGGCTCTGTTATGGAGCGTTTCAAAAATATTTTGCATTAGTTCTATCTCAAAAACTAATGCCCGGATTTTCATAAAACTTCAGATTCAGTTATAAGTTGACAAATGTTGCTGACTAGATTCTGGATTAAACCACCTAACCAGTGGCGCTGCTAGATTGCATTGTTCATGAATTATTAACACGCATAAGATAAATAAAGTTTTAGGATCGCCACATTTGACTAGTTTTGTAATGACATTACAAAATATTACATGTATTTGGGAAAAGGAATATAATATGGTTGATATTATTGTTGAAAATGAAAATCCTATTTAAGAGACTTACCACTTCCTGAATAATATATATATATATAAAACAAAATATGTTATCAGAAAAAACATTATTTTTATAAAACATATTGACATTATTAATATATTTTAACAATTAATGATTTATTAAAATACAGTCGACACTGGTTGTTATTTACTAGGATATAACGTACTTCTGCTTATTATATACTCAGACGCTTAATCTTGAATGAAATTTTACTTAAGTATTGATTTGCAACTTCGACTAAAACGGACTGGGAAAAAGCCTTATCTGGCTATAATGTACTTTTTGGACTCGAACAAAAGATAAAATATGAATGTCAAGCTTGCATATGTGGACTGCAAGTTTGTAAACTGTTTCGAATATTTATCCCTGTGAGTTCTAAGGCTAGGTTTACTTTCTTCCTTCAAATATTCTCCTTCAAGATCAATTATTGCCCTTTTTCTCCAACCGTTTCTGATTATTAACAAAAAGACGGAAAGATTGAACAATGGAAAGAAGCGAAGTTGGATTTTAAGGAAAGATGACCCTTCTAGTCCTTTAGAATGATTCTTCAAAAGAAGTAAATATTGAAAGCCCTACAAAACTACAAAAAATAGCCCCGCCAAAGGAAGCATGCACTGTAAAAAAAATAATAAAAATAAAAAATGGAAATTGTACTGGAAGTCTAGACTCCAGTACTGTTTCCGTACTTTAAAAGGACAAAAAATTTCCAAATTTTAGAAATATTTCCGTGTTTTCATAAAACATTTCCGTTTGTTTGTATATATCCTTATATAAAAATTTTCACTTGAAAGGCAAAAAAAGATTTTTTTTTTTCAAAGACAAATTGACATCTTTAGGATTTTTATTATTTACTTTACAAGGACATATTAACACCAGGGACAGAACACGCACATTTAATTCAAACAGTGAAGAAATGTGACTTACTCTCTATGGGGTCGAAACAGGAAACTGTCCTCTCGCATCTTGTGATGTAATACCGTCATGCCAGAGTTACACAAACCAAGCTTTCAAATACCTTTACTTATTTACGATGCACTTTATAAAGCAAAAGTAAGATGTTGAGCACGGGATTTATTTTAGTAGAGATAATATTTTTCCATTGAATATACAGTTCTAAATGTTTTATAAATTTTCTTTGCATAATTTCTAATATTTAGCTTTTAATTTTAGCTTTCTAAAAAATAAGCCTTTAAAATATTGTATGCATGAATGAATGTATTAAGAGTTTTGTTTCCTTCTTTTTTAAAAGTGTTTTAAATTTTTACCGAAATATTATTCATATTTATTCATTTATTTATTTTTGAAAGGCTACTAACATATATATTTTTTAAAACATGTGTTTTATCAAATTATTTGTATGACGATCTACTGTAAACTCATTAAAGGTAATTAAGTAAATTTAGTTATTAAAATAAATTTCCTTTATTGCTGCTTAGAACTTAGATAATCGTCAATATTATAATATTTTCGTTATTATATTGCAGATGTGTTTTAAATTTTATGTGCGAACTTCTTAAGAGACCAAAAAGAAAAAAAAAAGGGGGGGGGGTAAAATTAAAAGTAGATTTTTTTTTTTTTTTAAATATCTTACACACTTTTTAAAAAATATGCTGTAAATAAGTGAAACATTATTTTAAATCGTAATAAAAAAAACTAACTTTCCTTTTCAACTATCTCAAACATAAAAAGAATTAATAAAATTTTATTTAATTTTTATTACTTTTTTTATTTTTAAAAAAAAATCTTAACTTTTTATTATTAAAACAAAAAGAAATAGAGAAAAATATCATAGCGAGTAGTTTTATAAACAAATTAACATCACAACTGTTTAATAAATATTTGGGAATGGTTTGAATCAATTTAACAAAGAACCATGCTAAGTTAATATATAGGAGATTCATTCAAAATATCACAGTAAGAGAAGTATTACAACAATTACTTTGCTTTTCTAACAGAACTGTTTCTAAACATCATTTAGGGAACTGGTAATGTTTTGAAAGGAAAATAGAAATATTCTGTAAAATTGGTGGAAACTTACTAGATTTATATTGATTAATGTTCTCAAAATTTCAATTACGGAAATTATTACTGTTTTCTCGGAAAAAAAAATATTTCGTAAAATTTTAAGGAAAAGTTGTGTAATTTAATGGAATTTATTTACAATGCATAGTTAGTGCGTATATAGCTTCATCTAGAACTGTTTTTATTCTATGATTTCCTCATCACAAGTTTTGCAATACATCTTTAAATAAAACATACAATTTAGCAATTTTTGATTTGGGCAAATAGTTTCTTTCGCTTGTAAAACTAGACATGAAGCATTCATATAAAAAATGATAGTTATATTAGATTTATGCTGTTTATTGGTAAAACTATATGCATTAATGTTTAACTGACAACTAAAGTTTTCAGTTATAATCATTCATGAGTGATTAGATTCATTTATTCATTTATTGTAAGCAGCGAAAAAAGAATATCAGACCAGATGAAACACGCATTTTTTTTTTACTCTGCTGGTTAGAAATATTAATAATAAAATACATTATTTGGAATTTTTCTGTATTTGTTTCTTTAAAAAATAAATACGGACTAAGTGATTAACTTACAACTAACATCAACTTAGCATGAATTTTTAAGAAGTATTCTCAATAATAATTTCAAAATTAATTACTAATTGTCCTGCAATAAGTTTAAAAATAAAACTTCAACAGATATAGAAAATATGAAAATAAACTAAAATAGCCTTTTTCTCATTAAAATATTCTTAAATTTAATAATTTTTAATAAATGCTGTCTAATATGATTAAAATACTTCGAGAAGCTTTTTTCCCCACAAATGTTTCAATAAAAATACTGAAACTAAAGATCTCAAAATAGTTATAAAAAGAAACATAATTCGAAATTGCTTTAAACAATTATGGGCTAATAAGCATTTTTATTAAAAATATTCTAAAAAATAAAAAGCATAGTATAATTAGCTTTTTAAGAGATTGTTTAAAAGTGTAGAAACAAAGGATGCAGAACTAATGTATTCCCTTTTTCAACAAACAAAATTGTTTAAATCTTTTGTTATTTGAAAAGGGAATTCATTAAAGCGTAAGTTAAAAATATAAACATTTAACACAATTGTTTTGTTTCTTTCATATTTATCTTAAATTTCAGTTGAATTTTACATCTGTGACTGATTTTTAACTAAATATTTAAGATTTGACAGGGTCTGAAGTAAAATATGGTAACTGGTATTTTTTACTAATAATAACACATTGCTCAGTGGTGCACAAAACAGGAATTTTAATATACATTAGTACATATTAAAATAAAATAAAATTTTCAACGTTTCGCGCCGTCTTCTGCGGGCGTCTTCAGGAAAATATGAAATGGAAGGACTACGTTTGCATCTTGTTCGAGAGATATTTCTACTAAATTAAAAATTAAATGAATTAAAATTTAAAAATGTTGCCAATTACACGTGAGTAAAAATTAAAATATTGCAAGGAAATAAAAATTTTAAGGTTTTATGATGTTATGCCATATTTTTGGTATATTGTAGGATAAATTATCATTACATGGTTTATTTTCACGTGCTATGATTTCGATGGATTCTATTATTTTACCTTGAACTGGGTTATTGCATGGAACTATGATTTTGGCTTCCTCAAAATTAATATGGCAACCCTTGTTCGCCAAATAGAAGCGAGCAAGGGCAGTATTCTGTTTATATTGTTCTATATCTCTACGATGTTCTTTAATTCTAGTTAAAAGTTTCCGCGTTGTCATGCCGATGTAGACTTTTTTAAGATTATTAGATAAAGTGATGGGGATTTCATAAATACCAGATTTTTGATCTATTGGAATTTTGTCTATTTTATCTGTAACGAGGTCAGTGAGATAAGGAGGAGGAATGGCGACAAGTTTTATGTTATATTTTTGTGCGATCTTTTTTACTTTTTCAAATATGTAAGGGATATAATGAAATTTTCTGTAAACTATAAGTTTATTCTGTCGTTGGCCAGATGTGGGAGGAGTATTGTACTGTTGAACTATTTTATTTATAAATTTTGCTGGAAAACCATGGTCAAAAGCTATTTTCTGTATAAAATCAATTTCTTTATTTAATGTGACATCTGAACAAATCATAAAAGCTCTTTTAATAAATGACCTGAAAGCAGATATTTTGTATTCGAAAGGCATGTTGGCTGAAAATGGGATAACTGTATTTTCTTTTATTGGTTTTCTATAAACTGAAAATTTTAAACTTGAATTGCATCTATTAATTTGAACATCTAAAAATGAAAGGGTGGCGTTTTCTCCGACTTCAAGGGTGAAATTAATACTATTGCTTAATTTATTTAGATGTTCAAATTAATAGATGCAATTCAAGTTTAAAATTTTCAGTTTATAGAAAACCAATAAAAGAAAATACAGTTATCCCATTTTCAGCCAACATGCCTTTCGAATACAAAATATCTGCTTTCAGGTCATTTATTAAAAGAGCTTTTATGATTTGTTCATATGGATTGTGAACTTCTGAAGGAAGATTTAAACAAGAAAATTTTCCGTAAAGTTGAAGAGTTGGTTCGCACTGGAAAATGGCCAGATAGTATGAAATCACTTATTAAGATCAATCATACTGGTGTTACTCCGATGTTGACTGGGAGACTGAAAGATCACAAGCCAGGTTTACCACTGAGACCCATAGTTTCCCGCTGTGTTGCACCCACATACTTTTTAGAAAAGGCTTTCGTGATCTTCTTGAAATCGATACTTCCTGTTTCAGAATTTGCAATTTTATCTACAAGAGATTTTATCGATAAAGTTAAAGTCATTCCAGTTAATACAAACACCATTATGGCTAGTTTAGACGTAGTTTCATTATATCCTTCCATCAATATGCACGAAGTCATAGAATACATTAATTTGATAATAGATAAAAATTCAAATATATCTCAAGATATCAAAACCTCCCTTAAATCTGGCCTAAACCTAATAGTTTTCAGTAACATTTTCATTTTTAATAAGAATATTTACCGACAGCTGCATGGTGCACCGATGGGGTCACCAGTATCCGGTTTGTTTGCTGAATTCGCATTAAGACCACTAGAACAAAAAATTTTTAATACGTTTAATTTAAAACCTGAATGTTGGTTCCGTTATGTTGATGATGTTTTCATCTTATGGAACCACAGTTTAGCTGATTTATATGTTTTTCTACAAGTTGTCAATAAATTAAGCAATAGTATTAATTTCACCCTTGAAGTCGGAGAAAACGCCACCCTTTCATTTTTAGATGTTCAAATTAATAGATGCAATTCAAGTTTAAAATTTTCAGTTTATAGAAAACCAATAAAAGAAAATACAGTTATCCCATTTTCAGCCAACATGCCTTTCGAATACAAAATATCTGCTTTCAGGTCATTTATTAAAAGAGCTTTTATGATTTGTTCAGATGTCACATTAAATAAAGAAATTGATTTTATACAGAAAATAGCTTTTGACCATGGTTTTCCAGCAAAATTTATAAATAAAATAGTTCAACAGTACAATACTCCTCCCACATCTGGCCAACGACAGAATAAACTTATAGTTTACAGAAAATTTCATTATATCCCTTACATATTTGAAAAAGTAAAAAAGATCGCACAAAAATATAACATAAAACTTGTCGCCATTCCTCCTCCTTATCTCACTGACCTCGTTACAGATAAAATAGACAAAATTCCAATAGATCAAAAATCTGGTATTTATGAAATCCCCATCACTTTATCTAATAATCTTAAAAAAGTCTACATCGGCATGACAACGCGGAAACTTTTAACTAGAATTAAAGAACATCGTAGAGATATAGAACAATATAAACAGAATACTGCCCTTGCTCGCTTCTATTTGGCGAACAAGGGTTGCCATATTAATTTTGAGGAAGCCAAAATCATAGTTCCATGCAATAACCCAGTTCAAGGTAAAATAATAGAATCCATCGAAATCATAGCACGTGAAAATAAACCATGTAATGATAATTTATCCTACAATATACCAAAAATATGGCATAACATCATAAAACCTTAAAATTTTTATTTCCTTGCAATATTTTAATTTTTACTCACGTGTAATTGGCAACATTTTTAAATTTTAATTCATTTAATTTTTAATTTAGTAGAAATATCTCTCGAACAAGATGCAAACGTAGTCCTTCCATTTCATATTTTCCTGAAGACGCCCGCAGAAGACGGCGCGAAACGTTGAAAATTTTATTTTATTTTAATATGTACTAATGTATATTAAAATTCCTGTTTTGTGCACCACTGAGCAATGTGTTATTATTAGTTAAAGTTTATGGTGCAACTGTCCTATATATATTTATGGTATTTTTTATTTTTTATTACCACCCTGCAAATTACCCTGTTTATTACCATCCTTATTTGTATAATTCCTTGCTTTGTTTCGAAAGTATGAGCTTACCATATTATTCAAGCATGCTATGTTAAGTAAACACAGATTATAGAAAAGTACAATAGGTATTTGTAATTAATTTTTCTTGTTAACTCAATATTCCCAATAAAATCAAATCTGGCAGACAAAAAATATAGGCTTATATCATCAAACTTATATCATCAAAAATCAGCATAATTGAATTAATTATTTTTGAAATTCCATGAAACTAGTCTGAAATTTTAATTATCTATTTGTATTAATTTCAAAATTATTTACAAATTGCAAATTAGTATTTTTTAAATTAGGGGAATTAGATAAAATGAAATAGTCGCTTTTTCTGATTTTATGTTATTTTAATAATTTTAAATAATTGTAGCATATTTTAATCAAAATACTTCTACAAGATTTTTATTGCTAGGAATCTTTGAGCTGAAAAATGCAGATGCTAATAATCTTTAAAAAAAGGTAAAAAAACAAAATTATTTAAAACTGCCTTAAGCAAATATAGGTTAATGGACACTTTTTGTGGAATTACAAATATTCCAAGAAAAAAAATATGTTCTTAAAATTAACTGTGTAAAAGATTGTTTAAAAGTGTAGGAACGAAATTTTATTTATTTTTTAACAAGCAAAATTTTTTAATTTGATGCTTGAAAAGCAAATACACGTTGAAATATATGCTGAAAATATTAAAATTTGATACAGTTGTTTTGTTTCTTTAATCTTTATCTTAAATTTTAGTTAAAGTTTATATATGCGACCTATTTGTAACTGAATGTTTGAGATTTGATGGAATCGGATGTAAAATATGATAACTGGAATTTTTTTATGACTAGCGTATCACATCATGCATAGTGCAGGGTAAGTCTTGCAATCGTTTTGAAAATCGGAAAAAAATGATAGATTTACACGTTTCAGACACGAGAGAATCCGAAAAACATATTTTCAGGGAAAAGATTTGCCGTCCATCTATGTGTGTTTTGTCTGTCTATCCGTCTGTTTGTAAATATCGTTTTAAAATAGATTTTTATTATATTTTATTTTTGACAGATTTACACGTTTTAGATAGTAGAGCCTTTAAAAAACATATTTAAAAAAATTGCCATCTGTCTGTCTGTGTCTGTAAACGGTTCTATCTCCCGAAAAAAATCAGACAGAGACTTAATATTTGGTGCGTATTTAATATGTAATAATGGAAAAAAGCCTACTGAATATCAATAACCTGGATTGTACGGAAATATTTTTTTCGGACTCGCGAATAATATCTATATATATTTAAGGAATTTTGTAAAAAACAATAAAGTAATAAAAAATTTTCATAAAGCACGAAGTGGGTAAGATAATTAGTTACTGAGATATTAGTAATTCTATTTTCCATACTCTTCGATTTGACCCTGAATTTCCTTGAAATTTCAGTTCGAAGATATATTTTAATTGGATATAAGACGCTTAATCCGACACAGTAAACTGTTAGTATGACTATTATTTTTGGAGTTTTATAAAGGTTGTTTCTTTTTTGCAATTCGGTACAAGTTTGAACAACAGCCTTTAATGCTGTGGTTCCGGGTTCGATTTCTAGCTCTGGCTATTTTTTTACTCCAGTTGGGTTTATTGTATTTATTGTTTGTATGTCTGTTTATTATTTGTATGTACCATTATTATTTGAATGCAGACGTTATTTGTGTGCGTATGTGTGTTTTAATGATCGTACAATATTAAAGATGGAAGGTAACGATTATTTAAACAATCCATTTTCCTATTTCCACAGATTTACTTATTCTTAAATGTCAGACAAACTTAATTTTTACATCTCGAATAGGAAGAATTTTTTTTGCCATTTTTGTCAAAACTTTATATTAATTTTCTGATTTTGTTGGTTTTTAAAAATATTTTTCTAGCAACAATTTTTGAAAAACATATATTGCGTAAAGCGGAAGTACAAAAAATTAAAATATTTGCATTTAAAAGAAGATATGCGTTAATTTACAGCCAACATTTGATTAACAAATTAATATTTCATGAATGAATCAATAATGAAATACAAATATTAGTAAAATATAATTTGAACAGATGTATATAGTGAATAAAAAGTGTAAACTAAAAACTGAATATATATATAACTGTATAGTTATTAAAAACTGAATGGTTGCTATCGAAAATTGGGTTGATAATAGAAAAAAAATTGTATCAGTTTCCAGCTAATATTTGACAAAAAAGTTATTATTTAATGAATGAATCAATATAGAACTACAAATATTAATGAAATATAAATTTAAAAGATAAGTAATATAAAAACCTCATATATTAATACTGAATTAAATACTGAATTGAATGAAATAAAAAAGACGGTTGATAATAAAAATAAGATGCCAGTTCCTTAACATTTTAAACTGTAGCATGAGGCTAATACAGCTTTTAATAAATTTTAAAGTTTCATTTTAATATATAATTAATATTTTTGATATCGAAATACATTTTTGTGTTGATAGTTTTTTATCTGAAAAACATATAAAGTGCAAATTTTACGTTTCAGTTTTTACTAAAAAATCGTCATTACCTTTAATGTATAAATCCGGATTTTATAAGTACTTTCAATACATATTTTTGTAAAAAAAGGATTTTTTTTAATACTCGAAATTTCCGTGCATACAGATTTTGAAAATTAATTATCGTTAGTAAATAATTATTTTACAAAACATCTGAAAATTTAACTTGATGTATGGTCGAATTCTTTAATACCAAGTACAAAATATTTAAAATAAATTAATTATGCAGATTTGATATTCAGTTTTTCTAGGAGATAGTAAAATTGAGAAAATATTTATCATTAAAAAAAAAAAAAAGTTGTTCTTTAGTATTCGAATTTTTCTTTAAAAAAATCCTTAAATTAATTGCACATGAATTTCTCTTAACAGTTTAAACTACTTGTGAAAAATAATCAAAGAAGTACTTACTGAACATCCAATATTTTCAAGTAAATTAGATAATTTTTTACGAATTTATTAAGAAAAAAAAATCCACATATACTTAGGAACTAGTATTTTTGTATCTGGAATTAGACGGACAAAAAGTATCCGATCTTACTTAAGTGGAATAAAATTCTTTGCAATATTAATGATCTACTCTTGTTACCAACTTCTCGTCTGTATCTACTGACAGGTGATTTACCAGGTGAAACATGAGAGGGCATTAGCAATGTCAAAGGTGAATCCAGTCAATCAGTAAAATTGACGTAAATCTAATTACGTGGGAACTTTTAGCCTTAAATTTAATTCAAATTAATTTGTCAATGGAGCTTTGAAAGTGTGGAATTCAATCTATTTTCTTTAATACTCTTGTTATTCTATAACAACTTAACATTTAGTAAAAGAAAATTTCAAAAAGATTTTTTTTTTTGAAATTTCAAAATATGATATTTTTTCTAGTGTTTCTCTCCTGTATAAAAAATTATATTAATTTGCTAGCTGATTTACAATCAAGGTTTTATTTAAAATTTGTTTATACATTCTTTTTTAATGTATGTCCACATACAATTTTTGATTGAATATCATGGTTCTTTGTTTATTATTATTTTTCTATTTTACGAAGAAAGTATTGCGAAGAATGCTGATGTCCGGTTTTATGTTTTAGAATTTTTCTGAGCGCATTTTGGTGGTTATTAAACAATGTCTGCCCGATTTTCCATGTGTCTGTCTCTAATTGATATAAATTTTGTTAAAATTCATTCCCTAAAAATAATGCACAAAATTTTAATTAAACTTTGTAATTTTATAGGAATAAAAAATATTTTATTTATATCCTATTGATATCAGTTGATGTTGATTAGGTTTTGGCGTAACTAGTCCAAAAGTGGCACAATTGCTATGCTGCAAATTTTACAATTTTGCTGATGGCTATATCTACTGAATTGATAAAGAGACATTTATGAATTTCCATATTCTTTTAACATTGCTATAAATTAAAGTTGGTTATGAAGCTGAATTTTCTGAAAATTAAGATTTTGTTAGTCGTTGAGATAAATAGACGAGGATGAATTTAACCATATAATCGTCGAGCCCGAGACATTCACGGCTGCAAGTTTCACGGCTTTTATTCAGAATTGTTTGATTCCCACCAGTTTTTAGGTGCGTTCGTAATTATGTAAATACGTAGCATCTATTGTTGTCGTTCAGTCCGTCCGTCTGTCTGTCCGTCCGCATATAACAACGCAAAAACTACCCTACCGAATCGTTTGAAATTTAAAACACAAAATTATTACATAATTTTGTCTAGTCATTTCAAAATTTATGGAAATCGGACGCATAGATCAATTACAGGGACAATCAAAAGTATCCAGCTACATTACTGTCAATGGGGAAAAAAGTTTCAAATGCATTTTAATCGTTTGAAATTTTAAATACATAATTATTACATAATTTTGTCGAGTTATTTCAAATTTTATCAAAATCGGATGCATAGTTCAATTGCAGGGACAATCAAAAGTATTCCGTTACATTATGGTTAATGGGGAAAATGTTTCAAATGCATTTTAATGGTGTTACACTCATTCGAACGTTATAAAATTTATGTGCATCTATAAAGTACATATTATAATACACATTTTGCATAATCTGTGGTGCAAAGAATATTTGTTATTGATTTAAAGGCCACACAAAAGTATTTCATTGCATAATGGTATATGGAGAACATTGTTTGGTGCGCATTTTAATTGTAATTATTTACAGTTTTATGAGATTGATATATGAGAGGGATATTTTTAAAACTTCGTTATCGTACGAACGCACCTCATTTGTACGCTTCACGTGCAATTTCCAACTTGTTTAAAATGGTGTAATTGGTTTTATTCTGGTATCATTTTACTTGTCAAATTTGAATTTTTAAACCGTTATTTAATCCGACCATTAAGAGGTTAAAGTTTAAATTGTCTGCAGGTGCTGCTTTTATGTTTTTTTTCCTCAAAAAAATCCTTCATGGATTCTCATTTAATCTCGATTGCATACTATACACAGAAGGAAATTTTGTATTTTAGATAACACAAAAGATTTTTCTTTTGAAAAGGTTCTATTTGATGTTTATTGTGGTATATTTATAAGGAGGAAAACTGATGATTTACCTGCCTGTTTTATTGCTTGTTTGTTTTTTTACTTTATACGAGGTAAATTTTCTTTAATTGATTAGTTCCCTCTAAATTTCGAAATGGTGTTCAGGTAAACTACATTCAAATCTTCGACTTTATCTTCGTGAAACAGCCGTTTTAAGATTCATAGTTTTTTCCCCGAAAGAGCACGTTAATAAATCAATATTTGATTTTTTACATTGAATCAAAGAGACTAATATTGGCAACAGCGTAAGTTTAAATTGGTGGTCTTCAGATAAATGGTAACAAGAAGAGGAAGGAAAAAAAACATTTGTATTTGAAAATAGGGGGGGGGGATAATGACAGACCGGCTATCAACACATTTGCTGTTAAATTCACAAGTTGCAGTCTTTAAGAATGATGTAAAATTTCTCAAGTCTGGGTAAAGGGCTGCTGTTATTGGAGGCGTGTTACACTTTTGAGAACGAACTTAACTTAGCGATTAAATTCGATTTCACAGCATCAGTACTTGAAAAGTTACAATAGTAAGTGAAGGAAATAACGCAAGTGTTTAGGATTCAGTGTGCTGAAAAAATAAAAAGCTGAGTCTTTTTCTAGCACTCAGAGCCTTGTACTTATGAAGAATCTTGATAGTAGATACAAAACTGCTGTTTTCTACCTTTTCATGCATTATTTGTGTATTTCTAATTTTTTGTTTTTTATCCTTATACATTTCTGCACAAAGGCTTTATTTTCTATTTTAAAATAAATTTTCATTCAAACTTGTTTATATGACTATACATTATTAATTTTATTTTATAATTACAACTATTTTACTGCTTAACTAAAATTTTCCTTAAACGAAACTCATTATGTTTCATATTTTTGTTCTGTTACCATATAAAATATATGCTTTAACTTAGTATTTTTTATGCCAGAGTTGAAAAGTATATCGAACCATGGTAAAAATCTGTTTCCACGTACATTTTATAATACCATCCAACCTTTTTAGTAATATTGTCCGTTGTTTCAAAAAAAAAAAAAATGGAACATAAAATTTTATAAGCTTTTAAAAAATGTTTGATTATTTATGAATATTCATTAATTTTGTTGTTGATATAGTTTATTCGCATAGCCGCTTCAAAAACTAATGAATCAAAATTTCTTTTCTAGATAAGATATTTATCCACATTTTTAAAATGTGTTTATATTTAACGCATTGATTTTGCTTTTCATTTTAATGTGAAAAAGAGAGGAAAAGCTTTGCTACGCGCCACCTCATTATATTTTCCCTTCCGCAATCTCCTTTCACAGATACTGTGCTACTTTTTAAAAAATGCTATTTAAAATATAAATTATTTTTATCGTGAAGATAAAAATGAGAAGACTTTTAATGCGTTCCTCAAAATATCGTCTATGGTTTAATTTAGATGTTTTGTTAAAATGCATAAAAATGAAATGAATGGAAAATTGTTTAATTTTTCTTAATGAAACAGATGGATGTGGAAATATTTAAAAAAATGACAACAGCTTGCAGAAATTTATTTTTATATATTAAATGTAATGCAAGGGAAATTTTAAATTATATCATTAAGAATTATATCACATTATGGGATCGATAGTTTAAAAATGGATTTGTAATTGAAAAAAAAAAAAAAAATCCCACGGGTATCCCTGGAGGATACCTTTGCATGAAGAATGTTAGCTTTTAATGTTAGTTTTGTTGAACTCAATTTTAATTAAAATTGGGAATAACACATATTTCATAATTATTGTTTTAATATATTAACAGAGTACTTATCTATGTGTGTTGTAATCACAGTGTGTTTACGGTATAACGAATGTATTGCTTAACATATATGAATAAAAATGTAATACTACAATTGGTAATTATAAGTAAATTTTACAAATCGTGATTTTAAATGAACATATCTTTTATTTAAGCTTCATCAATGAATAAAATAACGGTAACTATTTGCATTTTTTCTTCTATTGCCATTTGAAATATATGCTTTAACTTAGTATTTTCTATGCCAGAGTTGAAAAATATATTGAACCATAGTAAAAATCTTTTTCACGAACACGCAGTGTAGTTTTTGTTTAATAGACTTATTCCTTGTTTCGAAAAAGAAAAAGAATTTAAAATTTTACAAACTTTTAAAAAATGTTAGCTTATTTATGCATACTCATTAATTTTGTCGTTAATATAGTTTATTCGTATAGCCATTTCAAAAACTAATGAAGGAAAAACTTCTTTTCAAAATAAAATATTTAATCGCGTTTTTAAAATGTGTTTATATTTAACGCATTCAGTTTGCTTATCTTTTATAAAGTGAAAAAGTTAGGAAAAGCTTTTCTCCACGCCACCGCAATATATTGGGCAATCTTCTTTCACGAGTACTGTGCCATTTTGTTTAATGCTATTTATAACAAGCAAAGAGAAAAAAGTTACCTAAAGTTTTAATGCCTTCCTCAAAACATCGTCTCTGGTTTATTTTAGATGTTTTATTAAAATATATAAACGAGAAAGGAATGGAACATTTTTCAATTTTTCTTAATAAAACAGATAGATGTGGAGACATTTTTAAAAAATGGCCACAGCTTGCAGTAGTTTATTTTCATATATTTAAAGTAATGCAAGAGAAATTTTAATTATATCACGCTACATGATAATTAATTGGGATTTATAATAAAAAAATCCTGCGAGGATCCCAGGCGGACAATATTAAAAGAAGTGTGTTAGCTTTGCTTACCTAAATTTTAATTAAAATAGGAAATAACATATATTTCATAATTATGGTTTAAATATATTAACAGAATATTTATTTATGTGCGTTGTAATCACATTTTACAGTGTAATGAATGTATTACGTAACATATGTAAATGAAAGTTTAATACTAAATTGTTAATTATAAGTAGCTTTTAAAAATTATGATTTTTATTGAATATATTTTTTATTTAAGTTTCATCAATGAATAAAATAACGGTAACTAACGCAGTGTTTTTATCTAAAAAAATCTAATAAAAAGACGTGAATGGACCTAAAATAGATTAATTTTCTGGTTGGTGGAATTTTATCTTTGTGAAATAATGTATTATAAGATAAATGTATTATATAAATAATATAAAAAATATAAAAAATAGATTAAAGCAAAATTGTAAATGGTGAACTATAATTTTTCATTAAAATTTGTTTATAAGACTATAACATTATCAGATTATTAGAACAGACATTTAAATTTCATGTGTTATAATCACATATAAATCTATAATATAATAGGTGGACCGAAATATTCTTAAATTACTTTATTTTAGCTTTAGTTTGGCACTAATTTCATCCCGTAACTCGATGACGTGAAAGTGACGCAAAATGGCGAGTTGGCGCCCGCTGTTACTCATATCGTACCAAGAAATGACGAGGCAGACCAGTCATTCCTTAATCTACACCTAATAATCTTGTCCTACATCATGATTTCATCCCGTAACTCGATGACGTAGTCATATTGAATTTTACATTATAACACCTTTTTTTGTTATAAATTTCGGTCTGCCGAGGGTTTGTACCAGGATATGCGCAGGCAGACCGAAATATTCTCAAAATACTTTATTTTAGCTTTAATTTGGCACCAATTTCATCCCGTAACTCGATGACGTGAAAGTGACGCCAAAATGGCGAGTTGGCGCCCGCTGTTACTCATATCGTACCAAGAAATGACGAGGCAGACCAGTCATTGCTTAATCTACACCTAATAATCTTGTCCTACATCATGATTTCACCCCTTAACTCGATGACGTAGTCATATTTAATTTTAAGTTATAATGTCATTTTTTGTTATAAATTTCGTTCTGCCGAGGGTTTGTACCAGGATATGCGCAGGCAGACCGAAATATTCTTAAAATACTTTATTTTAGCTTTAATTTGGCACCAATTTCATCCCGTAACTCGATAACGTGAAAGTGACGCCAAAATGGCGAGTTGGCGCCCGCTTTTACTCATATCGTACCAAGAAATGACGAAACAGACCAGCCATTCCTTAATCTACACCTAATAATCTTGTCCTACATCATGATTTCATCCCGTAACTCGATGACGTAGTCATTCGTGACGCCGCCGCCCTGTCTATTAATATTTTGTATGCCAAAGCTGAAAATTATATTGAACCATAATTTAAAAAATATATATATATGTTTTCACGTACATTTTTAAATGCAGTATAACATTTTATTAGAATCGTTCCTTTTTCGAAAAACAAATGCAATTTAAAATTTTATAAACTTTAAAAAAATGCTTGCTTCTTTATGCAAATTCATAAATTTTATTGTTGAAATAGTTTATTCACGTAGCCGTTTCAAAAACGAATGAATGCAAAACTTCTTTTCTAGATAAAATATTTAATCGCGTTTTTTAAATGTGTTTATATTTAACGCATTGATTTTTCTTATCTTTTTTAAAGTGAAAAGAGAGGATAAGCTTTTCTCTGGGCACCTCATTATATTTTGCCATCGGTAGTCTACTTTCAAGAACATTGTGCCATTAAAAAAAAATACTAATTATAACAAGCGAAGAGATAAACTATTTTTATCGTGAAGAGATAAAAGTATAAAAACTTTTAATGTGTTCTTTAAAACATCGTCTCTGCTTTACATTAGATGTTCTATTAAAATGAATAAAATAGCAATGAATAGAAAATTGTTTAATTTTTCCTAATGAAACAGATGGATGTGGAGATATTTTTAAAAAATAACCACAACTTGCAGTAATTTATCTTTTTATATTTAATGTAATGCAATGGAAATTTTAATTAAATCATGTTACATGATCATTAATTAGAAATGGAAAATTGTTTAACTTTCCTTATAAAACAGATGGATATGGAAATATTTTTAAAAAATGAGTCATTTATTTTTATATATTTAATGTAATGCAAGGGAAATTTAAATTAAATCACATTACATGATCATTAATTTAAAAAGGGATTTGTAATTTTAAAAAATCTCATGAGGATCTCAGGCGCACAATATTAAAAGAAGAAAGTTAGCTTTTTAATGTTAGTTTTGCTTAGCAATATTTTAATTAAACTTGGAAATAACATATATATCAGAATTATGGCTTTAATATATTAACAGAGCATTTATTTATGTGTGGTGTAATACCATTTTACAGTGTAATGAAGTATTAATTAACATAGATAAATGGAAGTTTAATACTAAAATTGTAATTTATAAGCAGATTTTTAAAATTGTGATTTTAATTTAACATATTTTTTATTTAAGTTTCATCAATGAACAAAATAACAGTAACTATTTCGTAGTTTTTTTTATCTAAAAAAATATAATAAAACGGGGATGTTCCTAAAGTAGATTAATTTTCAGGTTGGTGGAATTTTATCTTTGCGCTATAATGTAGTCTAAGATAAATGTATTATATAAATAATATATACTGAATAATACTAACTTTATACTGAATAATATACTGACTAATAATATACTGAAAAATATTTTCATAAAAATTAGATTAAGGCAAACTTGTAAATGGTGAACTATAAATTTTCATTAAAATTTGTTTAAATGACTTCATATTATCAATTTTATTAAATAATAATTACGACTCTTTTACTGCATAATTAAAATTTGTCTGAAACGAAATTCATTATATTTCATATTTTTTTTCTGCTATCATTTAAAATAGATGCTTTAACTTAGTATATTCTATACCAGAGCTAAAAGGTATATTGAACCATAGAAAAAAATATGTTTTCTCGTACAGTTTAAAATGCAGTGTAATTTTTTGAAATAGACTTGTTCCTTGTTTCGAAATTATGGTTTTAATATAATAACAGTGTGTTTATTTATGTGTGTTTTAATCACATTTTACAGTGTAATGAATCTATTAAGTAACATATATAAATGAAAGTTTAATACAAAAAATGTTAATTATAAGTAGATTTTAAAAATTGTAATTTTGATTGAACATATTTCTTATTTAAGTTTGATCAATGAATAAAATAATGGTAACTATTTTGTAGTGTTATTATCTAAAAGAAAATAAAAATAAGACGGGAATGTACCTAAAATAGAATAATTTTCTCGTTGATGAAATATTATCTTTGCACTATAATATACTGTAGGATAAATGTATTAAACAAATAACATATGCTAAATAATACTAAATATATACTGAATAATAATAATATATTGAAAAATATTTTCATAAAAATACATTAAGTCAAAATTGTAAATGGTGAAGTTTCATTAAAACTTGTTTATATGATTATATATCAATTTTATTTTATATTATTTAAGACTTCTTTACTGCATAATTAAAATTTGCCTGAAACGAAATTTATTGTATTTCATATTTTCTTCTGCTTCCATTTAAAATAGTTGCTTTAACTTAGTTTATTGTACGCCAGAGTTGAAAAAATATATTGATCCATAGTAAAAATCTGTTTTCACGTACATTTTAAAATGCAGTGTACTTTATTTAATAGACTTGTTCCTTGCTCAAAAAAGAAAAGGAATTTAAAATTTTGTAAACTTTGAAATATATGTGTGTTTGTTTATGCAAACTGATTGTTTTTATTGTTGATGTAGTTTATTCGTATAGCGTTTCAAAATCTCATGAAGGAAAAAAAATACTTTTCTAGATAAAATATTTTGCCAACTTTTTAAAAATGTGTTTATATTTAACGCATTGATTTTGCTTATCTTTCTTAAAGTGAAAAAATAGGAAAAGATTCTCTCTGCACACATTGTTATACTTTCCCTTGGGCAATCTCCTTTCACGAATACTGTACTATTTTTGAAAAATGCTATTTATAACAAGCGAAGAGATAAATTATTTTTACCGTGAAGAGAAAAAATATATAAACTTTTAATGCGTTCCTCAAAACATCGTCTCTGGTTTACTTTAGATGTTTTGTTAAAATACATAAAAGGGAAATGAATGGAAAATTGTTTAATATTTCTTAACCCCCTGACCGCCGATTAAAAGGGCAAAATTGTAATGTTGTTTTCTTTGCAATTTGAGTTAAATGTTTAAAAAAGAGAGTTCTTCCAATCTGGTATAAATTATTTGGTTACGTAAGTCTTGAGAGGACCAATGATAACTTTATTTCATAAAACTGGTTTATATTTGTAGAATTATATTAATTTTAATAATGCTTTAATTTTAGTGAAACATGCAGCGTAGAGATCGGATATATCAGGCTGCGGAAGTCGGAGGGTCAATGAAACAGATGGATGTGGAGATATTTTAAAAAAATGACCAAAGCATCAGTAATTTATTTTTATACATTTAATGTGATGCAAGGGAAATTTCAATTATATCACGTTACACGTTCATTAATTTAAAAATGTATTTGCAATAAAAAGAAAATCCCACGAGGATACCAGGCGGACAATATTAAAAGAAGAATGTTAGTTTCTGATGTTATCTTTGCTTAGTTAAATTTTAATTAAAATTGGAAATAAATATTTTATAATTATTGTTTTAATATTCATCCCTCATGGTTTTAATATTCATGTACATAGAATTTACTTATGTATGTTGTAATAACATTTTACAGTATAATGAATGTATTACGTAACTATATAAATGACAGTTTGATACTAAACTTGTTAATTATAAATAGATTTTAAATATCGTGATTTTAATTAAACAAGCATTTCATTTAAGTTTCATCAATGAATAAAATAACGGTAACTATTTCGTAGTGTTTTTAGCTAAAAAAAAAAATAAATAAGACGAGAATGTGCCTATAATAGAATAATTGTCTGGTTGGATGGCATTTTATCGTTGCACTATAATGTATAATATAAATAATTTATACTGAAAAATACTAAATATATACAGAATAATATACTGAATAATATACTGAATAATATTCTGAATAATAATATGTTGAAAAATATTTTCACAAAAAATAGATTAATTCAAAATTGTAAATGGTGAACTATAATTTTTTATTAAAATTTGTTTATATGACTATATATTATAAATTACATTTAATAATGATTAAGATTCTTTTACTGCATAATTAAAATTTGCCTGAAACGACATTAATTATATTTCATATTTTTCTGTCATCATTTAAAATATAAGCTTTAACTTTGTATTGTTTATGCCAGAGATTAAAAGTATATTGAACCATAGTAAAAATCTGTTTCCCCATACTTTTTATAATATAGTCTAATTTTTTAGCAGGATTGTTCGTTGTTTCTGAAAAAAAATGGAATTTAAAATTTTATAATCTTTTAAAAAATGTTCTATTATTTATGCATACTGATTAATTTTGCTGTTGATACAGTTTATTCGTATAGCCATTTCAAAAACTAATGAATGAAAAACTTCTTTTCAAGATAAAATATTTCCGCGTTTTTAAAATGTGCTTAAATTTAACGCATTGATTTTGCTTATCTTTTTAAAGTGATAAGAGAAGAAAAGCTTTTCACTGCGCCACTAATTATATTTTTCTTTAGGCAATCTCTTTTCACGAATACTGTATATTTTTTTATTGCTATTTATAACAAGCGAAGAGATGGATTATTTTTATCGCACTGAGAAAAAAGTATATAAACTTTTAATGTGTTCTACAAATAATCGTCTCTGGTTTACTTTAGATGTTTTATTAAAATATATAAAAGATAAAGGAATAGAAAATTTTTTAAATTTTCATTTTGAAACAGATGGATGTGGAGATATTTTTAAAAGTTGATCACAACTCGCAGAAATTTATTTTTACATATTTGATGTGATGCAAGGTAAACTTTAATTATATCACGTTATATGATCATTAATTTAAAAGTAGATTAATTTGTAATAAAAAAATCCCATGAGAATCCCAGGCGGACAATAATAAAAGAAGAATATTAGCGTTTAATATTAAGTTTGCTTAATTAAATTTTAATTAAAATTGGAAATAACATATATTTCAAAATTATAGTTTTAATATATTAGCAGAGTATTTATTTATGTGTGTTGTAATCTTCTTTTATAGTATAATGAATGTATTACGTAACATACATAAATGAGAGTTTAATACTAAAATTGTTAATTGTAAGTAGACTTTAAGTATCGTGATTTTAATTGAAGATATTTTCATTTAAGTTTACTGAATGAATAAAATAATGGTAACTGTTTCGTTATGTTTTTATCTAGAAAAAATTAAATAAGTAAGAATGTATTTAAAATGGAAATATTTTTTGGTTGGTGGAATTTTTTCTTTGAGCTATAATATATTATAAGTTAAATGTATTACATAAATAATCTGCACTAAATAATTCTAAATATATACTGAATAATATACTGAATAATAATATACAGAATAATATACTGAATAATAATATACAGAATAATATACTGAATAATAATATACAGAATAATATACTGAATAATAATATACTGAAAAATATTTCCATAAAAAATATATCAAAGCCAAATTGTAAATGGTGAACTATAAATTTTCATTAAAACTTGTTTCTATGACTATTTTATTATAAATTTTATTTTATAATAATTACGACTCTTTTATTGCAAAATTAAAATTTGCCTGAAACAAAATTCATTATATTTCATATTTTCTTCTGCTACCATTTAAAATAGATACTTTAACTTAGTATATTCTATGACAGTTGAAAAATTCATTGAACCATGGTAAAAATCTGTTTTACCCGTACATTTTAAAATGCTGTGTAATATTTTTAAATAGACTTGTTCCTTGTTTCAAAAACGAAAAGGAATTTAAAATTTTGTAATTTTTTAAAAAAATATGTTCGCTTGTTTATTCAAACTCATTATTTTTATTGCTGAAATAGTTTATTCGCATAGCCGTTTCAGAAACTAACGAAGAAAAATATTCTTTCCTAGATAAAATATTTGTCGCGTTTTTAAAACGTGTTTATATTTAACGCATTCAGTTTGTTTATCTTTTTAAAGTGAAAAAGAGAGGAAAAGTTTTTCTCTGCTCCACCTCATTATATTTTCCCTTGGGAAATCTCCTTTCTCGAATACTGTGCTATTTTTTAAAAAAAATGCTATTTATAACAAGAGGAGAGATAAATTATTTTTATCGTGAAGAGAAAAAAGTATGTAATATTTTAATGTGTTCCTAAAAACATCGTCTCTGGTTTACTTTAGATATTTTGTTAAAATATATAAAAGAAAAAATGAATGGAAAATTGTGTAATTTTTCTGAATGAAGCAGATGGATGCGGAAATATTAAAAAAAAAATGAGCATAGCAGGCAGTAACTTATTTTTAAATTTTTAATTTAATGCAATGGGAAATTTAATTATATCATTAAGAATTATATCACATTACACGATTGTTAATTTAAAAATGGATTTGTTATTTTAAAAAAAATCCCAGAAAAATAATATTGTAAATAGAATGTTAGCTTTTAAAGATAGCTTTATTTAACTAAATTTTAATTAAAACTGGAAATAATATATATAATATTTATACTTTTGATACGTCAACAGAATATTTATTTATGTGTGTTCGAATCACTTTTTCTGATGTAGTGAATGTATCATGTAACATATACAAATGAAAAGTTTAATACTAAAATTGTTAATAATAAGAAGATTTAAATTTGATGTGTTATAATCAAATATAAATCTACAGAGTATGTTAAGGTAAATGAATTATTTATTACACACTAAGATTTTTATAAAATATCGATTAAAGTTAAATTGTAAATAGTGAACAATAATTTTTCACTAAAACGTATTTATATGACATCAATTTTATTTTATAAATACAACTCTTTAATATAATTAAAATTATTATACGTATAATTAAAATTTGTCTGAAACGAAACTCATTGTATTTCATGTTTTCTTCTGTTTCATTTAAAGTACATGCTCTAACTTTGTATTTCGTATGCCAAAGTTAAAAATTATATTGAACCATGGTAAAAACACATGTTTTCACGTACATTTTAAAATACAGTGTAATTTTTTTTTATTAGAATCGTTCCTTGTTTCGAAAAAGAAATAGAATTTAAAATTTTATAAATTTTCAAACAAAATTCATTACAATTTATATTTTCTTCAGCTACCATTTAAAACAGATGCTTTAATTCAGTATATTATATGCCAGATTCGCAAAATGTATCGGACCATATTAAAAATCTGTTTTCACGTACATTTTAAAATGCAGTGTAATTTTTTAAATAGACTTGATCCTTGTTTCAAAAAACTCATTTTATTGTTGATATAGTTAATTCGAATAGCCGTTTCAAAAACTAATGAAGGAAATTTTTTTTTCTTGATAAAATATTGTAAAATTTTGTAAACTTTGAAATATATGTGCCTTGCTTATGCAAATTCATTGTTTTTATTGTTGATGTAGTTTATTCGTATAGCGTTTCAAAATCTCATGAAGGAAAAAAAAATACTTTTCTAGATAAAATATTTTGCCTCGTTTTTAAAATGTGTTTATATTTAACGCACTGATTTTGCTTATCTTTTTTAAAGTGAAAAAGGAAGGAAAAGCTTTTCTCTGCGCCACCTCATTATATTTTCCCTTGGGCAATCTCCTTTCACGAATACATTGCCATTGTTTACAAGGTATTTTCAACAAGCGAAAAGATAAAATATTTTTATCGTGAAGAGAAATAATATATACACTTTTAATGCGTTACTCAAAATATCGTCTCTGCTTTACTTTAGATGTTTTGTTAAAATATATAAAAGAGAAATGAATGGAAAATTGTTTAATTTTTCTTAATAAAACAGACGAACATGGAAATATTTTTAAAAAATGAGTCATTTGTTTTTATATATTTACTGTAATGCAAGGGAAATTTTAATTATATCACGTTACATGCTCATTAATTTAAAAATGGATTTATAATAAAAAAAAATCCCACCCAGATCCCAGTCGGACAATATTAAAAGAAGAATGTTAGATTTTAATGTTAGCTTTGCTTAAATAAATTGTAATTAAAATTGGAAATAACATATATTTTATAATTATGGTTTCAATATATTAACAGAGTATTTATTTATGTGTGTTGTAATCCCATTGTACCGTATATTGTATGTATTACGTAACATATAAATGAAAGTTTAATACTCAAATTGTTACTTATAAGTAAATTTCAAAAATCGTGATTTTAATTGAACATATTTGTTATTTAAGTTTCATCAATGAATAAAATAACGGTAACTATTCCGTAGTGGTTTTATCTAAAAAAATAATAAATAAATAAATAAATAAATAAATAAATAAATAAATAAAAACGGCAACGCGCCTAAATTAGAATAATTTTTTGTTTGGTAGAATTTGACCTTCGCGCTATAATGATTTGTAAAATAAATGTATTATATAAATAATATATACTGAATAATACTAAATATATACTGAATAATAATACATTAAAATATTTTCATAAAAAATAGATTACGGCAAAATTGTAAATTGTGAACTATAAATTTTCATTAAAACTTGCTTATATGACTATAAATAATCAATTTTATTTCATAAAAATTAGGACACTTTTACTGCATAATTAAAATTTGCCTAAAACGAAATTCGTTATGTTTCATAATTTCTTCTGCTACCATTTAAAATAGATACTCTAACTCAGTACAATGTATGCCAGAGTTGAAAAATATCTTAAACCATAATAAAAATCTGTTTTTACATACAATTTAAAACGCAGTGTAGTATTTTTAATAGACTTGTTCTTTGTTTCAAAATAGAAAATGAATTTAAAATTTTCTAAACTTTAAAAAATATGTTCGCTGGTTTATGTAAACTCGTTATTTTTGTTGTTGATATAGTTTATTCGTATAGCCGTTTCGAAAACTAATGAAGGTAAAAAAAAAATTTTCTAGATAAAATATTTTGCCACGTTTTTAAAATGTGTTTATAGTTAACGCATTGATTTTGCTCATCTTTTTTAAAGTGAAATAAGATGAAAAGCCTTTCTGTGCTCCACCTCATTATATTTTCCCTTGGGCAATCTCCTTTCACGAATAATGTGCCATTTAAAAAAAATGCTATTTATAACAAGCAAAGAGTTAAATTATTTTGAAAAAAAACAACATAAACTTTTAATTTGTTTCTCAAAACATCATCTTTGGTATAGTTTTGATGTTTTGTTAAAATATATAAAAGAGAAATGAATGGAAAATTGTTTAATTTTTCTTAATGAAACAGATGGATGCAGACATATTTAAAAAAATGACCGTAGCTTGAGGTAACTTATTTTTAAATTTTTAATATAATGCAAGGGAGAATTTAATTACATCATTATTATTTATATCACATTACATGATCGTTAATTTATAAATGAATGTGTTATTAAAAAATCTCAGGAGAATAATTTTGTAAGAAGAATGTTAGCTTTTAAATTTAGCTTTATTTAACTAAATTTTAATTAAAATTGGAAATAATATATATCATAATTATGCTTTTAATGTATTAACAGAATATTTATTTCCATGTATTCGAATTAAATTTTCCGATTTAATGAATGTATTACGTAATGTATACAAATGAAAAGTTTAATACTAAAATTGTTAATTATTAGTAGATTTAAATGTGATGAGTTATAATCACATATAAATCTATAATGTATTATAAGATAAATGCATTATTTAATACTGACAAATATTTTTATAAAATACAGATTAAGGCTAATTTGTAAATAGTGAACAATAACTTTTTAGTAAGACTTATTTATATGATACCATTTTTTTATTATTTTTTTATAAATATGAGTTTTTTACTGCATCACTAAATTATGTTTTCTCGTACATTTTAAATTGTAGTGTAATTTTTTTATTAGAATCGTTCCGTGTTTCGAATAAGAAATGGAATTTAAAATTGTATAAACATTAAAAATATGTTCGTTTGTTTATTCAAACTCATTATTTTCATTCTTGAAATAGTTTATGTGTATAGCCGTTTCACTAATTAATGAAGTAAAAACTTCTTTTCTAGATAAAATATTTAACCGCGTTTTTAAAATGTTTTTATATTTAACGCATTGACTTTGCTTGTCTTTTTTTAAGTGAAAAGCGAGGAAAAGCTCTTCTATGCGCCACCTCATTATATTTTCCCTTGGGCAATCTCCTTTCACGAATACTGTGCTATTTTTAATCAATTCGGAAATTGCACGTGAAGCGTACCAAATGGAGTGCGTTCGTACGATAACAAAGTTTTAAAAATATTATTCTCATATATCAATCTTATAAAATTGTAAATAGTGAATTACAATTAAAACGCTCATCAAACAGTGTTCTCCTTATACCATTAGGTAATGGAATACTTCTGTGTGGCCTTGTACATCAATAACAAATGTTCTTTGCACCACAAATTATGTAAAATGTATATTATAATATGTACTTTATAGTTACAAATAAATTTTATTATGTTCGAATGCGTGTAACACCATTAAAATGCATTTGAAACATTTCCCCCCATTGACTGTAATGTAACGGAATACTTTTGATTGTCACTGTAATTGATCTATGCATCCGATTTTCATAAAATTGGAAATAACTCTACAAAATTATGTAATAATTATGTATTTTAAATTTCAAACGGTTAGATTGGATAGTTTTTGCGTTGTTTTATGCGGACAGACGGACGGACAGACAGATGGACGGACGGACAGACAGATGGACGGACGGACAGACAGATGGACGGACGGACAGACAGACGGATTGTCAAACAGACGGACAGACGAACGGACTGAACGACCACTATAGGTGCTACGTATTTACATAATTACGAACGCACCTAAAAATGCTATTTTTTTAACTAATGCTATTTACAAGCAAAGAGATAAATTATTTTAATCGTGAAGAGAAAAAAGTGTATAAATTTTTAATGTGTTCCGTTTTAATGTGGTCGAAACAACATCTTCTCTGGTTTACTTTAGATGTTTTTTTTTTATTTATAAAAGAGAAAGGTACTTTACATGTTTTATTAAAATATATAAAACAGAAAGGTACAGAAAATAGTTTCATTTTTCTTAATAAAACAGATGAATGTGGACATATATTTTTAAAAAGTGGCTGCAATTTGCAGTAATATTTTTTTATACTCTTAATGTATTGCAAGGGAAATTTTAATTATATCACGTTACATGATCATTAATTTAAAAATGGATTTGTAATTTTAAAAAATCGCATGAGGATCCCAGGCGGTCAATATTAAAAGAAGCAAATTAGCTTGGCTTGGCTAAATTTTAAATGAAATTGGAAATAACATAAATTTTATAATTATGGTTTTAATATATTAACAGATTATTTAATTTATGTGTGTCGTAATCACATTTTACAGCATAATGAATATATTACGTAACATATATAAATGAAAGTTTAATACTAAAATTGTTAATTACAAGTAGATTTTCAAAGTCGTGATTTTTTTTGAACATATTTTTTATTTAAGTTTCATCAATTAATAAAATAACTGTAACTATTTCGTAGTGTTTTTATCTTAAAATAATAAAATAAAAATAAGACGGGAATGTGCCCAAAATAGAATAATTTTCTGGTTGGTGGATCTTTATCTATGCATTATAATGCATTATAAGATAAATGTATTAAATAAATAATATGTACTGAATAATACTAAATAAATACTGGATGATATACTTAATAACAATATACTGAAAAATGTTTTCATAAAAAATAGATTATGACAAAATTGTAAATGGTGCACTATACATTTTTATTAAAACTTGTTTATATAACTATATATTATCATTTTTTTTATAATAATTACGACTCTTTTACTGCATAATTAAAATTTGCCTGAAACAAAAATCATTTTTTTCGTATTTTCTTCTGCTACCATTTAAAGTAGATAGTAACTTTAACTTAGTATATTATACGCCAGAATTGAAAAATTTATTGAACCATAGTAAAAGTCTGTTTTCATGTATATTTTAAAATGCAGTGTAATTATTTAAAAAGACTTATTCCTTGTTTCGAAAAAGAAAAGGAATTTAAAATTTTGTGAACTAAAAAAACTTTGCTCGCGTGTTTAAGCAAACTCATTATTTTTATTGTTAATATAGTTTATTCATACAACCATTTCAAAAACTAATGAAGGAAAAATTCCTTTTCTAGATAAAATATTTAACCGCGTTTTTAAAATATGTTTATTTTTAAAGCATTGGTTTTGTTTATCTTTTTTAAACTGAAAATAGATGAAAAGCTTTTCTCTGCTCCACCTCATTATATTTTCCTTTGGGCAATGTCCTTTCATAGATGCCGCACTCTTTGAAAAAAAAAAAAAAATGTATACACTTTTAATGTGTTCCTCAAAACATCGTCACTGGTTTATTTTAGATGTTTTGTTAAAATATATAAAAATGAAATGAATGGAAAATTGCTTAATTTTTCTGAATGAAGATGATGGATGCGGAGATATTAAAAAAATGACCATAGCTTGCAGTAACTTATTTTTAAATTTTTAATGTAATACAATGGAAAATTTAATTATATAATTAAGAATTATTTCACATTACATTATCGTTAATTTAAAAATGGATTTGTTTAAAAAAAATCCAGGAGAATAATATTGTAAGAAGAATGTTAGCTTTTAAAGTTAGCTTTATTTAACTAAATTTTAATTAAAATTGAAAACAATATATATATCATATTTATGTTTTTAATATATTTACAAAATACTTAGTTACGCATGTTCGAATCACATTTTTTGATGTAATTACTGTATTACGTAACATATACAAATGAAAATTTAAATTCTAAAATTGTTAATTATAAGTAGATTTAAATTTGATGTGGTATAATCATACATAAAACTATAATACCTTAGAAGATAAATGCATTATTTAATGCTGACAAATATTTTTATAAAATGTAGATTAAGCCTAATTGTAAATATTGAACAAAAATGTTAGTAGAACTTATTTATATGACACCAGTTTTATTTTTTTAGTACAACTCTTTTACTGCATAATTAAAATTTGTCTGAAACAATACTCATTATATTTCATGTTTTCTTCTGTTACCCATTAAAATTTATGCTTTAACTTAATATTTTGTTTGCGAAAGTTAATAATTATATTGAACCATATTTAAAAATATGTTTTCACGTACATTTTAAAATGCAGTGTAATTTTTTAGAAATTAGAATCGTTCTTTGTTTCGAAAAAGAAGTGGAATTTAAAATTTTATAAACTTTTAAAAATATGGTCGATTGCTTATAGAAACTCATTAATTTCATTATTGATATAGTTTACTCATATAGCCGTTTTAAAAACTAATGAAGGAAAAATTTCTTTTCTAGATAAAATATTTTGCGGCGTTTTTAAAATGTGTTTATTTAACGCATTGATTCTGCTTATCTTTTTTAAACTGAAAAAGAGAGGAAAAGCTTTTATCTGCGCCACCTTATTATATTTTCCCTTCGGCAATCTCCTTTCACGAATACTGTGCTATTTTTTTAATGCTATTCATGACTGGCGAAGAGATACTTTATTATTTTTATCGTGAAAAGAAAAAATACGTATAAACTTTTAATGTGTTCCTCAATACATCGTCTCTGGTTTACTTTTGATGTTTTGTTAAAATACATAAAAGAGAAGTGAATGGAAAATTGTTAAATTTTTCTTAAAGAAACAGATGGATGTGGAGATATTTAAAATAATGACCACAGCTTGCAGTAACTTACTTTTATATATTTAATGTAATACGAGGCAAAATTTAATTATATCACATTACATGATCATTAATAAAAAATGTATTTCTAATTAAAAAATCCCACGAGGATCCCAGAAGGCTAATATTGCAAGAAGAATGTTAGCTTTTAATGATAGTTTTGTTTAACTAAATTATATTTTTAAATAACACATATTATAATTAGCATTTTAATGTCCTAAAATATTTATTTATTTATTTATTTATTTGTAATCATATTTTCCACTGTAATGAATTCATTATGTAACGTATAAAAATTAAATTTTAATACTAAAATTGTGAATTAAAGTAGATTTAAAATATCATGATTTTAACTGAACACAGTTTTTATTTAAGTTTCAACAATGAAAAAAATAAAATAAAAACAATGAATAAAATAATATTTCGTGGTATTTTTATCCTTATAAAACACTATTTAAATGCTTATATTATTCTGAATGAAACAAATTATATTTGCACTAAATGATGATGCAATATGATAGATGAAATAACCTCGTGTACATGATAAAATGTACTGTCATTCAATTATTTGGTAAATATCACAGTAAAATCATTAAATTTGTCTCTAAGGTCATTTCAGTTAAATCATTATACATATATAACAATGTAACACTTTTGAAAAAATTCCTATGCATTTCAGAGTTTGTATTGTCTTATAATGCATAATATCTGTTCCAGACTACGCAATAAAAAATCACCTTTTAAATATTATGAACTGTACTAACATCTAGCATTCTATGATCTTATGAGCCAATATAATGTAATAGTTTTTTTGTTTCTTTTTTAAGTAAGCAAGATATAACTTAATAGTATTTAAGACAGTAAATAAATAAATAAATAAAATATTCATTAGTAAATACCGGGTGTCCCAAAAATGACTGATGGATTTTAAAATTCAATAACTTGCAAACGGTGACAGCTATTTCAAAAATTTTTGCAGGAGAGTTATGTATAATGTCAGGAGTTTTTTTACCGTAATTTCTTATTTTAGTTCGCATCTCAAACAATAGGTCGCGCTGACGGCGATTGAAGGCAAGGTCGACGCTTCACTCAGCACTGATCACCTGGCCTTCAATCGCCGTCAGCTCCACCTATTGTTTGAGATGCAAACTAAAATAAGAACTTACGGTAAAAAAAATCTCCTGACATTATACATAACCCTCCTGCAAAAAAATTTTAAATAGCTATCACCGTTTGCAAGTTATTGAATTTTAAAATCCATCAGTCATTTTTCGGACACCCGGTATATAACTAATGTCTTTCATGTAAAAAACTAGACATATATGTATTATTACTCGGTAGCTTTAAACAAAAGTTCATTCATTTGATAGTATAACAGCCTATGATTAGTAAACTATGGTTAGTAACCTATGTACAGCGGATAGAAAATGGATATCCATTCATTTACAAATTAGACATGTTTGTAAATATCAGCGAAAACATTAAATATGTTATACATGAATACATGCTAAAGCAAATAGTTCTAATAAAACAAACAAACCTGTCAAATTATCACATACTATTTGTCTATGTATATATGAGTATTATTAAGTATTTTATTTGGTTGTAAATTAGTTAAATTACACATATTTTATTTATTCCTCTAATGAGTATATATATTTCATACTTGAAATTGAAATTTTAATATATATATACATATATTTATCTCGAGCAACAGAACAATAACTAATTTAAGTTGCATGCAAAACATGTGAATGGTTATATAAAATTTTAATACTACATTTATTTTTCTCATGATTTACAAATTATGAACTTTACACATGCTACGTATGTTTTATTATGTAGTATTTAGTTAAAGAAAAAAAATGCTCCCTTTAAAGAACATTTACTTTCAATAATTCCCCAAATATTTTTTAAACACTTTCAAATTAATGGTAATAAAATTTTTAGAGGTTTTAAGAAGTTTTAAAGGTGCTTTCTTCAAAGCTTCAAGTTTATGAAGTAATAAACATATTTTTTAAAAATAGAGCCTTCATATTTTCCCCAGAAAATGTATTATACAGCATTTACAATATTAAATACATATTACTACTTAGTTTATGACTAATTCGTTTAATATAGTTTAAAAAGTATAAACTTTTTATGACTTATATTTTACTTTTTCAAATTACATTTAACTATATCTAAAACATACAACTATAAAATACATCACTCATTTTCTAAGCCAAATATAATAGTTGTACTGCTTATATTTATATAATTAAGGATGATGAAAATTAAAAGTTATACCAAATTCTTTAATTATGTTGTAACATCTATTGTGAAAGTCTTACCTTGTGTTTAAAACAGGATAAGTTTAATAATTACTGTGTTAAAATATTATATTTAAAACAGGTTTGGCAATAGTCTTCTCCCGCGTGGCATTTTCTTAAACATAGACCAAGAAACGGCAGCACAGACAATCACGCCATCGAATTCTGGGATAAAAACCTAGGATTACCTAAATCTAGATTTGCATATTAAAATGTAGTCGGTCTGTCAAGTCATATCTTGGTGGAAAACATCTGAAACCCCGATTTTAATCATTGACTCATAAGCTTACCATTTTGCTTTCTTGCACCTAAAAGTATAAAAACAGGGAGGATTTGAAGCAGGAACACATAATGGTAAATATGTGAGCCAATTGCTAAAATTGTGTTTTTAGGTGTTTTTGTACCAAGATATGGCTTGCAGACCGATCGCATTTCAATATGCGATATTTAACTAATCCTATCTTTATATGTATATATATATATATATATATATATATATATATATATATATACACTATATTGCCATTGATTATGGGACACTTGCGATTTTAGACATTTTACTAAATATCTAGAAAAATACATGAGGAATCATCTTGAAACTCTTAGTGTATAAATATAATAGTATAAGTCATACATCTCCGTGAAGATTTTTTCCCGAAACTCCAAAGGGGACCGTCAACAAATTAAAAAAGAATGAATATCTTTTGAATAACCCTGTCAAAACTAAAGTAGCAAAAGCGCTCAAACTCTAGATTGTGATTGAAATTTTTATTGTAATAAGCCTTGTTCATTTTTAGGCAAATAGCATGCATACTCGCAGAGTAATTAAGGTTTTTATAAAAATGATCCCAAATTTTTCCAAGTTTTTTCCTTATAATTTTCAGAGTTCTTAATATAAAATATTATTTTTTTCAGAAAATATGACAAACAACATTGCACACAGTACTCTGTAATCAGAATTAAAAAATAATGAAAATTGTATAAAAAATGAGTTGGTTTACTAAATAATCTTTTACTGCGCATGCGTCAACGATATCAAAATTTCATTTGCATATTATGTTAGCTAAATGTATAGAGCAACTTTTGTGAAAGTCACGAAATCATGACTTGAAAATTCTGACAATAATCGTCAATTGAATAAGTCGAAAATCCGTTATTCTCAAAATGAAGCAAAAACAAGAGGGGTTGTATCCATATGTTCATTGATTAGTGTCAATATAGAATACACAATATGGGATGTACTACTGCATTTGGATAAAATCCCTCATTTTTTTACTTTTTTTTGGAAACAACGGATTTTGTCCTTTTTCTATAGACGATTACTTTCAGAACTTTCAAGCTATGATTTTAAGACTTTTACAAAAATTTCTCTATACATTTAGCTAACATAATATGCAAATGAAATTTGATATCTTTGACGCATGCGCAGTAAAAAATTATATAGTAAACCTACTCATTTTTCATACAATTTTTACTATTTTTTAATTCTGATTACTGGATACTGTGTGCAGTGTTGTTTGTCATATTTTCTGAAAAAAATATTATTTTATATTAAGAACTCTGAAAATTATAATGGAAAAACTTGGACAAATTTGGGACCATTTTTATAAAAACCTTAATTACTCTGCGAGGGTGCCTGCTATTTGCATAAAAATGAACACAGTGTATTACAATATGGCATTCAATCATAATCTAGAGTTTGAGCGCTTTTGCTACATCAGTTTTGACAGGATTATTCAAAAGATATTCATTCTTTTTTAATTTGTTGACGGTCCCCTATGGCGTTTCGGTAAAAAATCTTCATGGAGATGTATGACGTATACTATTATATTTATATACTGAGAGTTTCGAGATGATTCCTCATGTATTTTTCTAGATATTTAGTAAAATGTCTAAAATCGCAAGTGTCCCATAATCAATGGCAATATAGTGTATATATATATACCGGGTGTCCCAAAAATGACTGATGGATTTTAAAATTCAATAACTTGCAAACGGTAAGAGCTATTTAAAAAAATTTGCAGCAGTGACTACAATGTCAGGAGTTTTTTTTACCGTAATTTGTTATTTTAGTTAGCATATCAAACAATAGGTGGCGCTGACGGCGATTGAAGGCCAGGTCGACGCTTCCCTCAACACCGATCACCTGGCCTTCAATGGCCGTCAGCGCCACCTATTGTTTGATATGCGAATTAAAATAAAAAATTACGGTAAAAAAAACTCCTGACATTATAGATAACCTTCCTGCAAAAATTTTTTAAATAGCTGTCACCGTTTGCAAGTTATTGAATTTTAAAATCCATCAGTCATTTTTGGGACCCCCGGTATATGCATATATAGTGTGTCCAGCAAGTAAGACCCTAATTTAAAATTAAATTTCTCAAAAACAATTATTGATATAATTATGCTATAAACGGTTTGTTTATTCGGTAAGCTGTAAAAAAAAATCTTACATAGGAGTTTCGAACGGTGAATATCTTGAAAAGATTGTGTTCTGATTGCAAAGAATACTTGACTTGACATTTTTCTTGTTTTAGATTGTTTGCAGAGAATGAATTTTACGGCTTACAGTGCAATATTTTAACAATTTTTAGGAATAAATGTTTGAAATTTCGAAATTCCAAAAATTTAGTTCGGAAAATTGTCGAAATATGCCACTATACGCCGAAATACTCATTCTTTACAAGAAAATTAAAACAAGAAAAATGCCATGTCAAGTGTCAAACAATATTGGACCAATATTGGCTATATCTTGGAGCAATATTGGTACATTGGCGCAATATTGGCATGAAATATTTCTCCAATATTGGGGTGTTTACATTTTGCCCTTATTTAGCCAATATTTGCAGCCAATATTATGCCAATATTGAGGTTTCATTATAAATATTGCCAATATAACGCCAATATTGATTAAATATTGGGATTTCATTGGAAATATTTCCAATTTAACGCGAACATTTGTACAATATTGGCGTTTTATTGGCAATATTTTCAATAAAACCCCAATATTGGCATAATATTGGCTGCAAATATTGGCTAAATAATGGCAAAATGCAAACATCCCAATATTGGAGCAATATTGACGTTTTATTGGCAATATTTCCAATTAATGAAATATTGGTGCAACGTTGGACCAATATTGGTTTGCTACTAGGGAAGTATTCTTTATAATCAGTATCTTCTTTATAATTGCAATCTTTTTAAAATATTCACCGTTGGAGACTTCTGTATAACATTTTTACAGCTTCCCTAATAAACAAACCCTTTAACGGATAATTCTATCGATCTTTGTTTTTGAAAAATTTAATTTTGAAATCAGAGTCTTATTTGCTGGACAACCTGTATGTATATTTGTTAATTATTTATAAGCAAATGTTTCTTGATAGGGTAACATCCCCAGTAATTGGCACATTAAGAATTTGTCTTTAAACTTACTTCAATTTTCATTACTAAGAAATAAAATAATTACTTGCAAATATTTTAAAATCAAAGAATGCATATCTGTGCATCTATTTTGCTAAAAGCAAAAATTTTTGAAAAAGTATTTTTATAAAAATATATTTATAAAAAGTTGCTGTAGTCACCAGTAATTGGCACCTAGAGCACCAATGTATGACACCTTGTGACACAGTAATTGGCATATGTTTATATTAAAAAAAAATTATACTTTGCATTGGGTTTAATCGCTTTAAATGAATTTGCTGTAGATGAAGATGCCATATTTAAGGTTTTTGAGCGTAAGAAATCACCATATTAGTCTGAAATGCGAAAACTTAAAAAAAAATACAATATATCTATATGAATACCCAGTAATTGTCATGCTGTCCCCAGTAATTGTCATTTGAAGCTTTAATCGATTCCAATTACTGATTATATTTCATATTTTCAAATAAAAGCAACTGATAAACAAAATTAGCCTATAACTTTAAAAGTATTGCCTAAATAAGTGGTTTAATCTCAAATCTTGCGATTCTCTTGTAATTGGAATAGGTGCCAATTACTTGGAACTAGCAAAATTGAAGCACCATTAATTGGCATCTATCATTAATTCAGAAATCCAAATATTTGTGTCAAAAATACTTTTACACAATTAAAGTAACCCTTTTCAACTATACAAAACTGTTCTCAATTAAAATAAAAAAATATATTATAAATCAGATAATGATGAATTGAAAAGCATGCATTTCTTAAGCCAGAGAGGAAGCATTTGCAAGAAAAATGGCTAATTGATACAAGCCACAGTTGTTTCTCTTTCCTAGGCACTATTGTCATCTAGTAGCATAAATCAAAGTTATAATCTTTAAAGTAAATGAGCATATAATTAGTATATGGTCTTGCATTTTTAAAAGATTGGATAAAAATTTTATTTTAGGACATGTTTGTAGGATGTGCCAATCATTGGTGCATGCCAATTACTGGGGATGTTACCCTACAACTTTATTTTTTTAAAAAAAGTTTACATTGGAATTATATTTTGATTTAAATATTGAATATACGCAATAATGAATTATTAATGATCTAAAACAAAATATCATCTCTTCCATTAATAGTGGTAAACGTCTGTCTGTGCGCAAAACCCCCTTGAAGCCTCAAAAACTTTTTTCCTATATGACGCTGAAAAATACGAAATACATTTAAGAAAAGCTAATTTTTTGGTGCAGACGAAAATGGATGTCTCAAAAAAATTCGGCAGTAATTAGTGACAAAATTAATTAAAAAAAAACTCATTTTAACCTATTTTTTTATTAATTTAATCTTAATTGGATCAAAAGAAGGTGTCAATGTAACCGAATTTATGTACTAAACAAATATTTAAAAGGCGATATCTTTCGTTCTAAAAAAGCCATGAACACGCAACTTGCACAAGAGAATGTGAAATTGAAAGAGCTCTCCAAAATTCTAAAGTTTAATTTTACAGCTCCATTATTTCTCGAAATATCCTTAAAAATCGCTTAAAAATTCATTTTAGTTCATTATTTGTTTCAATCTGTATATTGATAAACTGTCTGAAAGGAATGAAATCAAACTCCAACATTATTAAAGTTTTCTCCAGCAGTTGAAGTATCACGTGACACCAGTAACTAGGGAATTTTAAGGGGTCTGTAACTTTTTTCTATGCATCTCAGAAATTCGATACTTGTACTGTTAGACGCAGAAAAAAATCTACTTTTATATTTTCTAAAAATCGTGTTCGTAGCCAAATTAATCACAATCTATGAATTTTTTATCGAAATAATAAAAATTTACTTTTTTTGCCACTTCTAATTCAATTTCAGAAGATTAAAAACAGGTGCATTGATGGACTCAGAATTATTATATGGAAACAAAAACATTTAAAATATCCATTTTTGAGTTTGGATATTTTCTTAAACCGATGTAAATTTTCAGAATTTTAAGAATATGTCTTTTTTTACCAGATGAAAACTTTTGGATTTATGACAATATCCATTTTTAATTCGTTACAAATGATGGTTTTCGCACAGATCAGTTAACGTAAAATTATTGTGAATGTAAACATCCCATCTCTTTTAAACATAAGAGAAAGCTTACATAAAGCATGGCACTAAAATTTTAGGATAAGGATGGAATGGGGAGCCAAAAAAAAAAAAAAAAAAAAAAAAAAAAAAAAAAAAAAAAAAAAAAGAGGGGCGAGAATTTTTTTTTTAATCAGCGCCTTTTTACCGTTTAAACTGTTAATTAAATATTACCATTACGCGGTCTGTTTGAAACTTTTAGATACATGATAAAGCATGATGATAAATATTTAAGGAAAAGGATGTTGCGTCTAATACCACTATTTTCTAATAGTATTTTTTGTAAAAATGTTAAATTCTTGCTGGAACTATTTGAAATTTTATGACAGTTTATGACATACGATATAAATTTATTAAAATATTACATTTCGGGAGGGAGAGGGGGATGCGAACAAACTCAGGAAGTACAACAGAGATTCTACGTTGATCTATTTAAAACTTTAAAATAATTTATGGCACATGATGAAAATTCATAAAAAATATTATGCGTTAAAAATAGCGTTACAAATTTCCGCGAAATTCCACGTTACGAATTGTAATTTTTGCAAAAATCTTAAACTCTTGCTTTAAAGCGCCCCCTCCTCGAGTAGCATATCGTTTTGAGTTTCGTTGAAAAAAAAAGGGGGGGGCATATTCGGCATTGCGTGTGTATCACGCATGCTGTATGCTGTCGTAGGCAGGGGCTGCAAGGTTCGAGTTTCGTTCGAAAAGGAAATGCATATCCCTGATTGCTAAACGCTGCCGTAGGCATCGGAGGCACGGTTCAAACTTCGTTCAAAAAGAAGGGGTACATTCGGCAGCGCGTGCGTATCACGCCTGCTATACGCTGCCGAGGGCAGCAGGAACACGGTTCGAGGTTCGTTCGTTTCGACATTTGTCCATTTCGAGATTTCGAGAAAAAGGAGGGGCCCGCTAGCGTTTGAAGCCAGCTAGTATGAATTATTAAATTTACTAAATTTTTCGTGAATAAAACATAATAAAGATATCGCAATACCAAAATATCGCCAAATAAGGCACCTTTTAGCACTATTTCTTAAATAATAATTTTTTTTTTTTTTTTTAAATCGAAATCTTTAGAAATTTTGTTTTTAAAGCATACACGTTTAACAATAAATGTTTCATTTGTTTGAAAAAAAAAAAAAAAAAAAAAAATCATCAATATCTTGAACATGCACAGCTTGAGGGCATGCACAGATTTGAAACGAAAAAAATTTTTACAAATGCGTGTTTAAATTTGTTGACTATCCTTCAGTTAGTTTGGACACTCGTCAGTTTAATTGTTTTTTAAGCATTAAGTTTTATGTCAAATAAAAATGCTACAGGGTCTTTTTCTGGGCACTTCAACAAAGTAAAGAAAAAAATATTTGAAAGTTTTCCTGCAGACAAACCTCAAGCTCAAAATTATCGAAATTCCATTCAGAAATATTATGAAAAATCATTACATATATGCGACATTTAATTTTCAATATATAAACTAAAAGGTCTTAACAGAAGAACAACAGTCTTCTGTTTGAAATTTTTAATTACGTTGATAATGAAATGTAATTAACATCTTCCTACAGAGTCTTAAGTGAATATAATTTTAATTAAATATTTTCTCTTATGATCATTGAACGACATTTTCAGATGTTTTATCTGTGAGATATATAGAAAAAAAATTAATGGCATTCTGTCGTTTGAAAATTAAGTTAAAGGTCAGTAAATTTTGAATCATTTAGTGGAATTTCGAAATATTTTAAAACAATTTGTATTTAAAAGGATATACTTTCAAAATACTTTAAAAAGATCACAGAGAGCCCTTTTTATGTTCTTTGCTTTAATGAAAATATTGAAACTTTTCTGATTAGTGTTTTGTCTATTAGAGTACGTTTGATCTCTGTAGGTGACAAGAGATCACTGATAATTTTTATTTTTAAATGCAGAGAATTAAAGATCGTCAGTAACATAATTAAAAACTTCATATTTGAAATGCAATTCTTATTTTCAGTTGGCATTTTTTCTGTATATTAGAATTTTGTGTATAGATTTAACGTCAATTTTTAGTAAACAAATCAAATCATTTAATCATTTATAGAATAAGAAAATGATTATCGATTTTTAAAAGAGTAATTCCCATTATTTTATAATTCACGCATCAAAGTTAATTTATCTATATACTTAACATCGGACTTAAACGTTAGTTTTACATTGAATGTATGTTTTCAAAAATATAAGTAATTTTTTGAGTATATTTGTAAAAGTAAACGCGTTAAGTAACTATATTATAAACTAAATTAAATAAAACTAAAGTAGGAATTGATTGTAATTAAAAACTCTTCAAACGTTTTTGGCATATATAATAAAATCAATTTGTATCGCATGGACAAAATTTACAAAGATGATTCTAAATTTCAAAATAAATAGATTGATATTATTGATATTTTTACAAATAAAATCAATATTAAAAAAAATCAGATGGGAGGGTGGGATTTTTTTATTTACTTTCATAGACTAAGATCAGATAGTAACAAGTAAATAATTTTTCCATAATGGGAGATTAATCCCACCTAACTCATCTCGAAGTAGTTAATGCTAATAAAATCAAATTTTTTTTTTTTTTTTATGTCTCATTTGTTTCACACAAACGCATAGTGTATATCCAAGTTTATAAGGCGTGATAGTATGTTTACAAAACAATATACCGTATACTGTCTTAGAGTTACGGTCGTTTTCAGTATTGTACAGAAAAAAGATACCCCACACTAAATCTTTCAGAAATAAATAAGCGTTTCTAGCAACAACATTTCACAAGAGTAGTAAACCGGGATTTTATCAAAGAAAGACCTAGCTAGCCTTTTTCTCAGCATTATGAGATTCGTTTGTTATAGTGGAATTGTTAGTTCAAACTTTGCCAATGCACTAAAAAAAATCTATAAATTATTAAAACTTTTTCTAGGACACTGGGATTCCTAGAATATTTCATGTAACGGTAACAGCAAAAGTCCATGTAACCTATTCTGATACATGAGCTATTCTATTAGATTATTGATACACAAACTATTCTATTACATGTTAAGATGCGTGCGCTTAATTTTGGTATGTCACACCATCGAATTATCGAATTCTGGATTGGTTATTGAATTTCTAATATTTTTCACGCATCTCATTTTATACGCATCTTTATATTTTCAATTTTTTTCTGTAAAATGCATTTCAGAAAAAGCAACAATTTGTGTTTTGCTCTTATAGAGATTTTATAAAAGAGAAAAATATTAAATATGTGTTATCATATTCGCACATCTTTTTCATACATGGACGAAACACAATAGCATGCAACATGACTATTAAGATAAATTACTATTATATCCTACTATTAAATCTTAGTGTATATTGAATTATTTTTATTTATGATATTTAATTTCTGTATTAGTTTGATAACCATTCTCATTTTCAAAATAATGAAAATCTTATAAAACGGCTCTTTTTAGTTCTACAGAATATAAAAAAGATAATTTTTATAAAAGGAAATATATTCAAGATACACATTTTTCTTAACTATTTAAGTGAATGAAGATAGAAAGGTTTTTATACGCTACCTCATTAAATATTTCTCCTGGTAAAATTCTTTTTGAGTTTCGTTACTATTTCGGAAAACTTTCTTTATAATAAGTGAAAAAAATAATGCTTTAACGAGATAAGCAAAAAGCAATAACATTTGAAAATATTACATTAACATTATTTCGGGTTTCCATCTTCGATGATTTACAAGAAGAGGAAAACAATGTTTATTCTTTGCATATTTATAGAAAATGAATGTATGTATATTAAAAGAAAACACTGGTATTGTTTCAAAGAAATGTTTTTTGGCAACTATTCAAATAATAAATGTAACTAAAGTATATACAGGTTCATTAAAATATTATTACTCTTTTTTTCTTATTATAACTAATAGCATGGTTGCCATTAGTAGAAAATTGAATTTAAAATAATCTATATTTGTAAAGAATGTTTATATCTTCTTCGAATAAATATTTTATAAAACTAACATAACTATCAAATATGTACAAATCCAATATATATTCACTAATATATTATATAAAAAATTTCAAATATAATATATTGCGTATAATAATATGGTTCAAATATGTATTTACAGTGCCTCTCTTTATTATAAACTAGAGTTTGTTATAAACTACCTATCTAATTCAACATAAAAATTACAATTGCAGGTAGCATATCATTGTATGTTTTTAAAATATTTCTTCATTTGTATCACAAAGAGATGTGTATTATTTATAAATTGCAATATTCATTTTGAAAATGAAGTTTAAAAAAGATTTAAATCATATTTCATATAATTCTCCATCAGCTGCAGTTCGAAATTTGAAAATCCTTGTTTATTTTGTAACGTATAATAATGGTATTGAAGTGAAAATTTTATTCTTAAATTGTAAAATGGAGCAAACCATATTATATTTTCAGCAGTGGTGAATGATGAAATTCTCCTATAAATTTGTGAATATATTTAAAACCTTTGAAATCTTTTGAAAGTGTTTAAAATGAAAAAAATAGTTCATTTACAATAGCTCATTAAACGGTATTTACAATGTGAGCATTACTGTATATACTGCAATATTATACTGGAATGCGTAAATCATAATCGATAATTACAAATTATTACAGTGAATTATTAAACTCTACCTAACCTCTTCCATGTTTCATTTAAATAGAATAAATACATTTTACGCGCAACTAGTTTTATTCTGTATATAAAGAGTAATATGCAAAAAACTAATTAAATTTAAAAGCTCAATAAAAGCTAATTAAAAAGCTCATACCGAATTTAAAACATAAACTTCAGCAATTATTAGACAAAGACAACACTGTAACCGGTTTCTTTTGTATGTCCCTGGAAATTAATAAAAAAATACTATTAATGCTCTCTTTTAACATGATCTTAGTGAAATACAGTGATTAATATCAATTTCAAAACATTAGAAATAGCGTAATGTCATTAAAATTCTTTCCAAATGATTTTTCCCCATAGACCATAATGTTAGCGAATTCGTTTGAGTTCGTCTGTAAATAAATTATTAATTGTGCATACTTCATATGAAATAACAAACATACTTAGTTGACCGTAAATAAGCTTTGTCCATGAAAATATATATTTATGGGAGAAACACTCTTAAAAGGAAAGAGCGGATTTGGCTTCTCAGGAAAGAGCTGTAATTTATTGGATCGTGAATCAGTTGTTTTTAAATGCTTTACTCATCTTGATTTAGATTGCTTTTTTAAATAACTCAACTTGATTTAAATTGTTTAAAAACAACTCATGCACTTGAGTTGTTTCAACTCTTTATGAGAAGCTGCTTTTCAGAACGTAAGATGAGCGAATTTCGGCTCAACTTGAGCTATTTTTTGACTGACTTTTTAAGAGAGTAGAGCATGGACAGACGGTCAGGCAAAAGACGGACAGAATTTAGAGACAAACCGAATGCATAAAGACCTTTCAACTTTGTGGGAAAGTGTTAATAAAAGGGCAATGCACGCAGGGTCATTCAATACAAAATGAGCAAATCACCTGTGTCTGCGATGTCACAGATATTAATGAAAATTATAATGTAAATAAATCACAATCATTTAAGAGTAAATGCAAAATAATGGATTTTAGAATCGTTTATTTGAGCATAAAAATTTGCATTAAAAGTTGATTCAAAATCGAGAGTTTGTGGACATGCTTGAAACTTCAATTTTGATTACTAGCCTTGCGAATGGAAAGACCATAATAAAAAACTAGTTGGATGTGCCAATCCCAAAACTTTCGTCAATCTCATACATACATTTTAATATTTAAAAAAAAAATAGTTACTCATTTTAATGTTTTAATAATTTTAATTCAATACCATACAAACTTAGATTTTCATCTTAAATTTCTGCTTCAATCAATTAATCGGAGTAAAAACGATTTGCGTCTGTACACGAACAGATGAACTATAGAATGATAGGCAGATTTTTTTAAATTCAGATAGGACGTATTTGCCTTACCAAAAAATAATTATGTACAAAAATTTTAGTTCAGTTCTAGGACTAACTTCATACACTTTTAGGTGGTGCAATATTGAAAATGGCATAAAATTGGCTATGCAGTGCCCCCTTCCAGCGGATTTTTTTCAAGTTCAGGGCGGACCAACTAGCCATAGCCATACACTTACACAAAAAATTTGGTTCAATTTGTTGTATAAATTCATATACTTTTCGTCGGTACAATATTGAAAATGGCACAAAAATCGCGATTGCAGCGCCCCCTTCCGGCGGATATTTTTTCAAATTCAGGGAGGACCAACTAGCCATAGTCGTACACTTACACAAAAAATTTGGCTCAATTCCATGCATAACTTCATATAGTTTTGGACGGTACAATATTGAAAATGGCACAAAAATCGCGATTGCAGCGCCCCCTTCCGGCAGAATATTTCAAAACTGAAGGAGGCCCTGCGTGCCACAGCCAGAAACATTCACAAAAAATTTGGTTCATTTCTATGCATAACTTCATACACTTTTTGATGGTAGAATGGCGAAATACACACACACACACACAGACACGCAGGCACAAGGACAGACAGACATTTTGTAAAAACAGGTTTTTTTTGGAATCTCAGACCTCTAAAACGTATAAATCCGTTGGAAAACGGAAGTCGAAAAAAATTTCGATTACATTACTTTCTTCTATTGAAGATAGAAGGAAGTAATATTTATAATTATTAATGAACAATAAGTAACAGAATAGCACAATTTAGTAATTACACTTTTATTCCATAATGGAAAAAAATAAACAATAAAAAAAATTGAGGGAAAAGGAAATATTTCTAGTATCCATTTGAACATGAAAGAGTTAAAATTTTAAAATTATTTGACGTTATAGCTAAAGATATATACAGGGTGATTCTAAATTTTTTTTTACAATAAAAGAGGGATGATAGTATACATCAAGACAAACAATATTAAATAGGAGACCAAGGGTCCAAAATGTTTTATAAAGGAGATAGCCGCCATTAAAGTTTAGGAACCAAAATTTCAAATAAACATAAAAAACGGAAAAATCGGTCGATTGATTTGCGGTTTTCACTAAAATTGTTCTTTATGCAGGCATTTTCTTGAAATTAAATTATAATGATAAATTTCAAAAAATGCCGATAGAGGGCGTTTTAGACTTTGGAGTAACGAACAACTATTTTTTGCATCTCATTAAATGTTTTCGTAAGCATAAACTCAAACTTAAATTTTGAGCTAAAAATCTGAAAGAAGGGAGTCGTTAAGAAGCACAAATTGAACTGTGTTCAATCAGTGAGTAGCGTAAAACTATTTTTTAACTGTTATTTTTTAAATTTTATTAAATGCTTTCAAATGCATAGACTTAAATTTTGGGCTCAAATTCTGAATCGTTGGGAGTGTTTAATTAGCGAAAAATTGAATTGCGTTCGAGGAGGAAGGAGGGTTAAATTTCAACTCCTGAACACACTTAAGTTTGCGCTTCTTAACCCCTCATAAAGATTCAGAATTTGAGCTCAAAATTTAAGTTTAAGTCTAAGCTTCCGAAAACATTTAAAAAGCTTTTGCAAGCATTTAATTAGAACTAAAAAATAATGGTTAAAATGAATTGTTGGTTACTCTGAAGTTTAAGACGCCGTCAGACGGATTTATTTTAAATTTATCTTTAAAATTTATTTTTAAGAAGATACTGACTTAAAGAATACTTTTATTTTAAACCACAAACGAATCGACCAATTTTTCCATTTTCTATAATTGTTTTAAATTTGAACCTCCCCCTCCCCCTTAAACACAGTTCAGTTTGTGCTACTTAACCACTCCCTACTATTCAGATTTTGAGCTCAAAATTGAAGTTTAAGCTTCCGAAATCATTTAATAAGATGCAAAAAATAACGGCAAAAGATAGTTGTTCGTTACTTCAAAGTCTAAAGCGCCCTCTATCGACATTTTTAAAAATTTATCTTTATAATTTTTTTTAAAGAAAATACCAGCATAAAGAATAGTTTTAGTGAAAACTACAAATCAATGAACCAATTTTTCCGTTTTTTATAATCATTTGAAATTTGAACCCTCTGAGAACAGTTTAATTTGTGCTATTTAACTGCTTCCAGCTTTCAGATTTTGAGCTCAAAATTTAAGTTTGAGTTTATGCTTACGAAAACATTTAATGAAATGCAAAAAATACCGGCAAAAAATAGTTGATCGTTACTCCAAAGTCTAAAGCGCCCTCTATCGGCATTTTTTGAAATTTATCTTTATAATTTAATTTCAAGAAAATGCCGGCATAAAGAATAATTTTAGTGAAAACCGCAAATAAATCGATCGATTTTTCCGTTTTTTATGTTTATTTGAAATTTTGGTCCCTAAACTTTAATGGCGGCTATCTCCTTAGGAAAACATTTTGGACCCTTGGTCTCCTATTTAATATTGTTTGTCTTGATGAGTACTATCACCCCTCTTTTATTCTAAAAAAATTTGGAATCACCCTGTATATTATACACAAAACCTTTCATTTTTGCCTTTTTATTCCTTGAAGGGGAAAAAAATAAATAGTAAAAAATGTTGCAGAAAAAATTAGATATTTCTGTAACTTGTTTGAACGTGAAATAAAGCTTTTAAAACATATAAATAATTTGATATTATAGATAAAATTGTTTATTTTAAAATTAGAAACTTTAATTCTTGCATTCAGTTTATTTTTCCTTCAAGAATATTTTAAAGTAGAGTAGAAAAAGAATGTTCCAATTGAACAGAAAATTATATATTAATCTTTAATTCAGACATTAAAAATAGATGGCATCACTGCAAGTTTTATTTTTTTAAATCTTGCAATATTTTAATAATCGCGGGGAAAATTCGAAGTTTAATAACCACTGGGATGTAACAAATATTACCTATTTGAACCTCTTTTTGCTATGTTCGGAGACAAAAAACAATCTTGATTTTTTTTTCTTTGAGGATAACATATACATTTATTGATCTCTATGAATGTGCAACATTGTTAATATCGAAACTTTTCTTTATTTATTTCTTGCGCATACATTAACGAATAAAATATGATTTAGTAATTTTTTTAAGATAATAATTTTTTTTTTTTTTTTTTTTTTTTTTGAAAATAAAGAAAATAAATGACAACTTTTTAATTTGGGGAATTCGATCTTCATACACTGTAAAAAAAATCTGTAAAGATATTAAACTTTTTCTAGGAAACTGGGATTCCAAAAACTTTTCCTGTATCGGTAACAGCAAAAATTTAAGTTTCAGAATCGGTTACGCGAAAATTTCCTGTAACCTTTACATGAAAATTTCTTGGAATCCCAGTTTCCTAGAAAAAGTTTAATATCTTTACAGATTTTTTTACATTGTATGCAATAATACATCAGACATCAATTTACAGTTGTTTTTTAATTCCTTTGATTTTTATAACGTTTCTAATTTTCTCCAAATTCACACATTTTCAATATTTACAAACAATTTGAGATTAATGAAGGTATTGCCAATTATTATTACAGTGTAAAAAAAGGTATTCATGAAAAGTTCTTCCAATCCCAGTTTTCTAGACAATGTTTAGTACCTTTACAGATTTTTTTTACAGTGTACTTTATACATATCAAGATAATTTTCAGAGGTTAAAACATTATGTAAAAAAATCAGGTTTTTAAATAACAATTTTAATGCCCTTGTACAATACATGAATGCATTTTTTCATCGTTATGCATAAAATAATAATTTGTTTTTGACAACTCGATACTAAAGCAATTTGTCATTCGAGTTTTGTCATGTCGTCCACACAAACTCAATAAATCAAATGTGTGATAAATATTTTTGGAAAAAAATCAAATCGTAAAACACAGTTAAAAAAAGTACATGCAAACTTATGATAAAAAAACTGTCGTGTTGATGGAAAAAAAAAATGAAAAGTAAAGAAGATATTGATAAAATGAGACAGATTATTTTTTTTTATTTTTCTATCGACTATCTGTATATCCGACTATTTTTATCGACTTTTAAAGACTGCGGATTTTTCAGAGCCCGGGGACAAATACTTATTTAATATAAAATTTTAAAAGTACTTACTCCTATTTTCGAATAATAATTTCACTAAATATCATTCTTAAGTCCAGAAACAGTTGTGTTGAGTTTTTTCCCTGGTGGTGAAATGTGAAACTAAAAATTCTTGAACTCCCCACCCTTTTTTTTCTTGCCGTGCGTGCAAAGCACTTCTGCTAAACGGTACCGTAGGCAGCGAGGATTCGGTGCGAGATTGGGTCTTTTTATGACATTTTGCAATACAAATTTCAGGTTTGTTTTATAATATAATTATGGCTCAGCTAGTAATTATATAACTGCGTAGTACCTACAGTCGTCGTCTGGTATGTACGTCTGTCCATATAACATCACAAAAAGTACCCAACGAAATGGTTTGAAATCGCTACTGAATGTTGTCGAGCGATTTCAAATTTTATGAATATTGAATAAAATCTTAAAAAAAGAAGTAAAATAATAAAAGTTATAAGTAAAAAAAAGGTATATATACAAGTATTCTTCATTCTATTAGGCCTACTCTGATTCCGTAATTAATTCAACGACATCTCTCCACTGATAATGGTTTCTAAGTTGCAATGATGATTACGTCCTATTTAAAATGAAATCCACTTATTTCCGTATTATTAAATTCAATACATATATATATATACCCTTCGTAATCCTAATGAAATGAGTTTATAAAACGAGGATATGAAACGATTTTATGAGAAACATAGGAAACATGTCAAATACATCACTGTTAAAACTAATGGTGACACATTGCACCTTTTAGGGGTGAAAGGCTTGACTCACTGGTGACACCCCTAAAGGAGCCAGAATGGCACATTTAATTAGTGTGAAAATATGACACCCTTAATCTAGAGTGTCCAATAATAAAAAATTAAAAAATATACAAATGGATTTTTGACCCTCGAAGGATTCGAACCCACAACGTCTGATTACAAGCTCAGCGTTCTAACTGCTCGGCCATCGAGCTCATTTTCATTCACTCATAGCCATAGATTTTACTTGCCGTCACAGAAAACAGAAAGACACACGCTACAGCGCATGCGCATGGTTCCAGTCACCCCATGAGGTGCCACATTGCTGCCAATACGAAGTGCATGACACCTTATTTAGCTCCAGTCACCCAGTAATAGACCTGTCGGCACTGCAACTACATATCATGCCCCTCTGGTACCCTAGGGTTCCAAATGGCACCGCCTTTTCACCTCCGGGTCCCAAATGACACCGGTTTGTCACCTTTACTTTTAACCCTTTCATTCCCATGGTAAAATATGTTCTAGAAAATCCGTAGTTCAAAGAATCTGAATTTACACCAGAAAAGTTCAATGATAAATTTATCTTTATTTAATTATGGAATTTTTGCTATTACATAAAACAAGTATTTCTATTTTAATTTTCTGGTATGAAATCGAAATATCCGAATTAAATATAGAAATAAAATAAATAATGTCATGATGCCATTTGGACTCACTGGGAATGAAAGGGTTAACAGTGATTGTGCATTAATCAACCCTTTTGAGTCCGATTTTTTTTTTTTTTTCATTTTGAGAACAAAAATAATATTGCTTTAATAATGTTAATAGTAGCTATCCATATAGACTTACTGATGTTTAAAAATTATCTTGTAGTCTGAAATGCAACGAATATACTTATTTTGTGAACTATTCATTTCATATTTGTATGATAATAGGTTAAACCAAGAGTTTTTGTACACTGTAAAAAAATATATATATACATATATGTAAAGGTACTAAAAATTTTCTAGGAAACAGGGATTCCAAGAACTTTTCATGTAACGATAACAGACAAAAATCATGATTCTGAAACTTGAAATTTTGCTGTTACCGTTACAGGAAAAGTTCTTGGAATCCCAGTTTCCTAGAAAAAGTTTAGTATTATTACAGATTTTTTGTACACATTACACGTTTGGAAAATATTGTATTAAAACAGGGTTTAACCTATGTTTCAACTTTCTCATGTATTTTGCGTTTTATCACGCATGATTCGTTCGGAAATGTAACCTATATTGTAAATTTAAAGGGTGAAATATGTGTATAAAACAAACGAATCGCCAAAGGTGCATAGAGAATTAAGTAAACTTTTATTATTATTGTTATTACTTACAAGGAAGGTCTCCATACTGGGCATACTCAGAATTTTATGAAAAAAAAATACTAATTAAAGTACTTATGTATGTAACAAAGGATCCATCAAAATTATCGGCGGAATCACTGTAGAATTTATATAAAAAAATAAAATATTTTCGAATATTTGGTGTGAAAAGACGAAAGAGTCGGTTGATTTGGCGAGCAGCCCTTTTCCTCGCCAAAAGCAACGATTATAATGCAATAAAACTGTTGGATATTTAGAATGCGTGTTAATGGTATTTAATGAATTTAAACATAAACAATGAGAGACTTTAATATATTATATACATATACATACATATCGTATTACACATTATATTACTTGTTGAAGTAGTTATTAAATTAATCACTGGAAAAAATGTTTTCATAGATTAAAAAAAAAACATATTGAGAAAAATTATCTTCATACATTTAAGCGTATTGAAAAATAAAAGCTAGATGTTTGTTTCCATAGCAACAAAATCTAATCGACAATTCCTTGGACTTTGAGCTTGAAAAAAATTTAATTAATTTAAATTATGAATTTAGTTTTAAATCTCAAATTTTGATTATTAAATTTGAATATCAATACACATAAATATCGACATAACAAAATTATACTTAAAACAAACTAAAACTTACAAAACTAAAGTTATTTAGATTAAACTTATCAAAACAAGTTCAACATGAAACTTTTTTTTCTTGAAGTGTATTTGACGAAGTATTTTTTGAAATTACATTCCATCGCCAACCGGCGATAAATCGCCAAATAACGAAATTTTCATTATTTTTTTACGGATACTGATTGGAGGTTCCGCCGAATTTTTTTTTATAAACTTATATATCCACACGAGAAGAACATTCTGTAATTTTTTCAGATTTTTCGGAGTATGCCCGTATGGAAAACTTCCTTGTTAGTGTCAAAACATGATTGAGGTCATGATAAGATTTCTATAAGATTTCTACAATTTCTATATGTAGAAAATAACAAAATAATTGTTAAGACAAAATAATATTCGATAAAGAAACACGTGCACCAGACGCGAAAGGGTTAAAGTAATCACACGCATTAATCATATAATTCTTTATTTATCAAGAAATATTCTTAATCTCTTCGCAATCTTAGATCGAAGTGCATAAAATACGAAATTTTGCATGAAATTTTATGATCATAGAACTTTTTTACAAGAATTATTCAAATTTTTTTAGTTGTAATTTCTTCAGGTTTTTAAATAACAATTTTAATGTCCTTGTACAATACATGAATGCATTTTTTTTATCGTTATGCATAAAATATTAATAATGTTTTTGATAACTCGATACTAAAGCAATTTGTCATTCGAGTTTTGTCCTGTCATCTACACAAACTCAATAAATCAATTGTGTGATAAGAATTTTTGGAAAAAAATCGAATCGTAAAACATAGTTAAAAAAAAAAAAACATGTAAACTTACGATAAAAAAATACCGCGTTGATGAAAAAATTAAAAGTAAAAAAGATATTGATAAAATGAGACAGTTTATTTTATTTTATTTTTTTAACAACTATCTTTTTGAGACTGAAGAAATTTATAAGAATTAGGTGAAACTTTCCTTTTAGGTGTGTTCATAATTACATAAATACATAGTACTTATAGTCCTCGTCTGGTCTGTCCGTCTGTCCGTATAACATCTCAAAAACTACCCAACCGAATCGTTTGAAATTTAATATAATGGCTGCAGAATGTTTTCGAGCGATTTCAAATTTTATGAATATTGAACATAAACTTAAAAAGAAATGTAAAATAATAAAAGTTACAAGTGAAAAAAAGTATATATAAATATTTTCTTCATTTTATTATATCCTACCATGGTTTCGTGATTAATTCAATTAGGATAACATCCCCAGTAATTGGCAGGCACCAGTGATTGGCACATCCTACAAAATGTCCTAAAGTAAGATTTATATCCAGTCTTTAAAAATGCAAGACCATATACCAGTTATATGCTCATTTACTTTACAGATTATAACTTTGATTTATGCTACTAAATGACAATAGTGCCTAGGAAAGGGAAACAATTATGGTTTGTATCAAATTAGCCATTTTTGTTGCAAATGCTTTTTCCCTGGCTTAAGAAAGGCACATGCATTTGAATTCATTATTATCTGATTTATAGTATATTTTAAATTTTAATTGATAGCAGTTTTGTTTAGTTGTAAAGGGTTACTTTAATTGTGTAAAAGTCTAGGTGCCAATTACCGGTGATTACAGCAACTTTTTATAAATATATTTTTATTAAAAAAAAAAAAAATCAAATATTTTTGCTTTTAGTGGGCAAAATAGATGCACAGATATGCACTCTTTGATTTAAAAATATTTGCAAGTAAATATTTTATTTTTTGATAATGAAAATAGAATTAAGTTTAAAGACAAATCCTTAATGTGCCAATTACTGGGGATGTTACACTACATGTCGCGATTGCTTATGGTTTGTAAGTTGCAATAATGATTACGTCCCATTTAAGATGAAAGCATATTATTTACGTATTACTAAACTTAATACACATATATCTACCTTGTATATATAAAATCCTAAAACTGAGTTTATGAAACGATTTTATAAAACGACGGGTTTAACAACATATTTAGTTTCACATCTATTTCTCTGTAAATAAAGAACTTTCGGTGGTAAAATTAACACTAATAATACATATGTATCCATAAGTATCAACATTGGTGTTAGAAATTTAAAATTTGAATTAGTTCTAAAGATATTTTTTTAATTCTAATTCTAAAGACATTTTATTTAGCATGATAACACAATTATACCATTTTTGTGTAAAAAAAGAGAAGAGTAGGGATATACTTAAGGATTATTAGATATACACTTTTTCGTTATTTTAAAAAAGGGATAATTTAATCACAGGACATTACTGTGATTAAATTATGTTTTTCAAGAATATATGAAGAAACCTGAAGAAAAAATGATACAATAGAAATATGTTAAATGCCATTTAACATCTTTATATTGTATCCTGACGACGTTTGCAGAAGCGAATGAAACGCTGATGAATTTTTAAGTGTATTTTTAAATATATTCTTTTTATAACTGTACCAGTTGGTATTCTTTATTTATTTTAGCATATATTTTTAGTAAAAAAAATTATCCCATTTCCCTCATAGACATAAATTTCATTGACTTAAAAATAATTAGTATTTCCGTCGTTATTTTTTCAGCTGTTTCACAAAGGTGCTTAAATTCAAAATGGTCGTATTATTTTTTTTATCTATACATTTTTGCATAAGAATGCAAAAGCTATGGTACAAGAGTTGTTATAATTATTGTACTATTTAATATTGTACCAATAGTTATTTTTAACTTTAGAAAAAAATAACTTCTATAAATGTGAGCAAATTTCCGCTATCCTTAAGGCTCCTCTCCCTGGCCTAGGAAATGCTCGCGAGCTAATGCTATTCCTATGGATAGATTATTTTCTAATATCTGGTTTGCATTTTGACATTTTTAATTTATTATTTATTTATTTATTTATTTATTTATTTGCATTAATAGCTGAGGTGCATGCCGAAATCGCTGCATTTATATTTTTCCAATATTAAATGCAGATATTTATTATAAAGTTAGTTTCAGTTTCAAAACTGGTCTCAAAAGTGAAAGTGGCTTTTGGAAAACTATTTGCAACCAAAATTGAAAACTAAAAAAGGAGCGATGTCGCCATGCACCTCAGCAATTCAGTTAAAAAAATATATTATTTAAAAATGTCAAAATGCAAACCAGATATTAGAAAATAACCTCCCCATAGGAATAGGATTAGCTCGCGAGCGCATCATCGGCCAGGGACAGGAGCTATAAGCCTGCTGGTCAATAATTGTCCGAATTCTATTCCATAATGTAAAGTCTGTGGCTTTTTATACATTTTTACATTCACAATATCTCCTGATTAAATTCAGATTTTAAAAATATTTTTTTTTTTAATCTATGCTTAATTTTATACATGTGTTAAAATTTTACTTCCAGTTCGTCGTTTTTTAACAAATAAAATATTAAATTCCATGTAGATTTTAGAAATTTTTTTAAAAACTAAGAAAAAAAGTGATATTCTTTAAGAAGAGTACAGCTAAAAAAGAAGTTAAAAATATCAATTTCCTGGGGATATATTTTAAATATAAGAATGCATCAAACGCCTGTAGACTTAACATTACGGGGGAGAATTTGGAAAGTGAGTGACCAGCAGGTTTAACACTGAAGGTCTATAACCTCTTCAGACTTGAGCATAAAATATTTCTACAAGTGTATATATATTGCTTTTACATAATCGAAATGACACCATAGATGACAGAAAGAGTCATTTTTATGAAATCATTACTTTAGAGGACTGTTAATGTAGGTTTACAAATATGGATATAAAAGTATTAATCCCCTTAAAATATCAGTTTAACTATCAGTAGTATAAATTTACGCAATGACAAAATTAAGGTCTTTAAATAAGTAAATGATCAGAAAATCATCAAAATTTTTTATTGTAAAGCATTTAAGTTAAGTAACCATGAATATTTCTTACTTTCTTGGCCACAATGTCTTGAAGGTATTTTCAAAACTCGGATGAAAATAATGTTTATTTTATGAAGTAATATACAGTCGACTCGCGTTAATTCGAAATCGGATAATTCAAATCTTCGATTAATTGGAACTAAACATGAAGTCCCGAAATTTTCAATGGCAGAATAACATTAACAATTTTCATTAATTCGAACTCATTTTCTCTTGACTTCGTTTAATTCGAACTAACGAGAATTCCGATTTTTCATTTTTTCTCTTTTTTCTCACGGATTTCAGATCATTTGACTAACTTTCTTTCTTTGATTTTTGTGAAAACTGTTCCGAATGAGTATGCATATAATCCAATTCATTTGATATCCACTTTCTTAGTGCCCCTTCTTTCCATCAGTGATGTTTTAATTTTTCTTCCATTGTGCTTGTTTCTAATCGTTTAATTAGTTTACATATTTATACATTCTAGTTTAATATCAAATCATATTTTAATGATATCAGACGAAATAAATTAAAAAAACACTATAACATTCATTCCTTTGTAATAGTACCCTATTAAGCATGTTTTCATTTCATATTTACCATAATTCGAACTTCGGATAATTCGAACATTTCTGGTGGTCCCGACCAGTTCGAATTATCGAGAGCCGACTGTAACCGGTATGCTTAAAAATTAAAGTTATTGGTGCTTTTAACGTCGATATTTTTACATTTTTATTAAACTGCACCAAACTCGATCCTAGTAATAACAGAAGTTTATTCTTTAAATTAAGACGACTTCAGAATAAACCTAATTCTTTATGCTGTATAACAGAATAAATTTGTGATTTAAATTATTCTTGAGAGAATAAAACTTTTTTCATAATGATTGCTAAATTTTAATTTCTTTCATTTTAAAAACTTTAAGAAGTTCTGTCTAATTATTTTATTTTACTATTCAATGGGATTCCTTGTATAATTTGCTCAATTTACATAACATATTTAGTAAGGTTTCCTAATATTTCATGATTTTTAAATAATTAGAGTTGAAGTAATTTCTAAAATGCACTATTGAATATTAAACAATGTAAATTCTTGAACTCAAGCTTCTTAAATTTAAACTAATATTCAAAATTGCATTCGTTAATTAAGTGATAACAAATTGAATTATTTTCTAAAGCTAATTTTTAAGAATCAATTGCTAAGTAAAAAATGCGCTATTTATATAGTAATTATATGTTTATAGCACATGAACAAATAAAAATGTAAAAGTTTCTTAAAATGATGATTTAGCTATTAATTAAAAAATATAAAAAATAAGATTTAAGTTATTTACCAAATTTCAACAATTATTTGGAAAATAATTTTTTAAAGACTAAAATTTACGATTTCGAAATAAATTCTATATTAAAAAAATAATAAAATGTGGTCTTTTACAATTAATTGGTTCAACATTAAATTATTTTCTATTTCGTGATCGTCACATATTTCGTAATAAGCAGTCACTATAATCACTTTTTTTTTTTACAATTATTTACAAAAGATATTTTTGACGTTTTTCTTTGGATTAATTTTTTTTCCACTGGTTTTACATTTTTCTTTATAAAGGATAACATTTCAATTTTCTATTCAAATAAAAAAATTTCTAAATGTATTATGAATTTTGTGAATAATAATAATAAATAAGTAAATAAATAAATAAATAAAATAATAATAATAATAAAAAATAAAATAATAATAATAATAATAATAATAATAATAATAATAATAATAATAATAATAATAATAACAATAATAATAATAATAATAATAAAATACACACATTCATTGTCCAAAGCAAGCGCACCACAATACTAAAAAAACTAAATTAGATCTATATAAGCTTTTTAGAAATTTCAATACTAACTACGTAACCTTGACATTATAGGTGCACATCCCTAAAATTTTTAAAGAATCAGTGGTTCTTAAACAAAATATTACATTCACTACCAAGTCTTAAGTTCTAAGAAAAATTAAGAAACAACTTGAAACAACGAAGAAGCAACGCAAATTTCATTAAAAGGTCGCAGAAGAAAAGATAATTTTATAAAACATTTGCAAAAAACGCCGTGACTTTTGTCAAAGAATCACTGAAAAATGCGATTTTCGTCAAATGACCACAGAAAAAACACGATTTTGATTAGAGTATTGCTAAAAAAACACGCGACTTTTGTCAGAGAATCGCAACAAAAACGTAGAGTTTTCGTCGGGGATTGCGAAAAAGTGTATTTTTTGTCAAAAACACGCGAGAAAAAACGCAAAATGTGAAGGCTTATAACTCAATAGGTAATTTATTGATCAAAAAATGGAAAACTGAGATAGATTCCAAATCGGTTCCATGGTCAGGTTTTGCAATTTTATATCTTTCCGTTGAAAAATAAATTTGTAAGTGCATCAAACGTCTTCCGCTTGTTGAGCAAAGCTGTTGAGAACACCCTTAACCTTTAGCTTTCGGGACAGTGAAATCTAAAATATCCTTTTACAACGGGAGAACTGACGCGATTTCATCCCCCTATCTTAATGACCCTTCACCGCAGGTGACCAGAAAATGCTGCTATCATTTGGAACATGTGTTAATGATTTACACGTTTGTGAGAAGGTAAGGGAATTTTCTTCCCTAAGAGAAAGTTATTTCTGTTTACTTGTCGGAATCGAAAGTAATGCTTTAGGTTCGTTGAAAAGATGTAATTTATAATGATAAAAATGATCTTTTTCTGTGAAGTGCGTGTCATTAAATAAAACATATATTAGTAGTAATTGAGCGGTCGTTTTAAAAAATAATTAGAAAACTTGATGGATGTTTATTGAATGTTTTAATAGCATTTGGTTTCTTGAAGGGTATAATCTAAAAATGAAGGTTTGTTATAGGCAAAATTACTATAAGTATATATGGTAATACAAAAATTTATTATTTTAAAAAGTGCTAAATTTTCAAATATTTAAATAACGCATAAGTGATTTCCTTAAGAATCATTGTTAATATTATTTCAACGATTTAAATTAAAACAGAAAAAGAAATTTCACGATAAGAAAAAATTAGAAATTAACATATAAGGAATCGTTAAACAATATAGTAACAAATAATAAAGAGATATCTAACGTAATTTATGTTTCCTATTAAGGTCTTCGTTTTTAACTATAACTAAAACGAATATTTACGAATAGTACTACTTTAATTTAATCTGTAAAATAATTAACCGAATATTACTATAAAGAAATATTGGATGAAGTCTGGATATGAAAATTCTGTCAACACAGCAGAGAAGAAGATTTTGGTGTTAAAATTTCTTCAAGGGCTTTCAATCCTTCCGTCGTTTGCACTCTACTAACTGCTACTTTTAATGCCCAAAATACCAAGTGGTACCAGTAATTTTTTTATTACAGTTTGAATTTCATAGTATATGTGAAAAAGAGCTTTTAGTTATTTTCAAATAAATTTGTAAATTTCAGAGTTAATAAATTAATTAAGCATTTTTTGAACATAAATACCTTGCCCCTGAAAGGGTTAAAAATTGATAAATACATACAGTCCTCTTGTATTACTATAAAAAGAGACAATCAAAGCTATCTGGCGTTTCCGTTTGTATTTTCGTGGTTTATAAAAATAAAAAAATAATTAAAATAAATAAATAAATAAAACGGAAAAAAGCGCTTTGACTAAAGCGCATCCATAAAAAAGCTAACATATTTAAAATCACATCATATTTAAATGAGTCCAATAATAATACACTTGGTTTATCTTAGAATATAAATACTAGAATAAGATGATTTTTTGAAATTTTGACGTTCTTGCTCTGCCGAGGCTGAGGGAGGGAAGAAGAAAGGGCTTTAAAAGTTATCTCAAAACCTCTCATTGTCATAATGATCAATTTTTGTAAGATATGGAGAATTAGAATATAAACACTGGGTACTATATATATTTTTTTAATTCAGTCTCCCTTGTTCTTCTGTGTATGTTGGTGGGAGACGGGGAGGTCTTCAAACTTCAAATCTATCACGGCTTTAGAAGATAACATTGTCAGAATGTTTTCTAAGTTTATAAATAACAGATCAGATGAGTTTCTGTTAATTTGCTTATCTCCCGCTTTTCAGAAGGGGGGAGTAAATAAGCTATGATTATCTTCCTCATAAAACTGTACAACAGGACATTATCATTTTATATAAAAATACCCCAAATTTCATAAAAAGCTGAACGTAAAAGCTGAACGAACTGTCTATTTTCCCCTTGTTCTTCTGTGAGGGGAGCGGAGTGTCTAAAAACTCCGAATCTATCACGGTTTTTTTGCACTTAAAAAAAATGTATATTTCCCTTATTATACTCTCTATTTATGCAAAAATCAGTAGAAATGTTGTACAATATCCATATATTTCTACTCTGCATCGACAGATCGTTTCGTATAATTTAATGTAAAGAGGGTTTCCAAATATTATAGTTTTTCTATTTTTTTTTTTTTTTTTTTCCTATCGGCTCCCTAAGTTTCCTTCTTATGAAATGGGCATTCATAAATATGAGGTCAAACATCGTTTTTGTCATCCTGGATTTTCGGAAGAATCCTATAAATATGTTTTTATTTTATATTCGACAAAGTGTCTATAATTGAAAGTGTCCGGCCATTAATAGCCATATAGTATGTTGTTCTGTAACATTTTACTTTAATCTCTTACATTTAAAAAGCACCCATACGAATTCCTTTTTTCTGCGAATTAAGTGTGGAGCTGGGGAAAAAAGTACGAATTTAAAAGTACATTTTTTTCTCTATACAATGTGTAAAAATTTAAAATGTGCGATACTTAGAAGTGTAAAATTTGCAAAATCGAAAATTGCGAAACCGAAATTGCATGGAAAAGCGCTGCGCATTTTAATTTCTTTTCTCTCCTTTTTTTTTTTTTTTTTTTTTTTTTTTTTAATTTCAAGAGAAAATGGAGTGATTCTGTTGCCACAATTACAAAAGTGGAACTAAAAAGTATAAAAAAAAATAATATCTCAAAAATAAATTGAGATAGAGTTTTCAAACAAATTGCACTTAAAAGTACATTTTTCTTTCTATACAACAGTATAAAAATTTAAAATGTGCGATGGTTAGAAGTGTAAAAATTTGTTGTAGTGAACATTGCAAAACCGAAATTGCATGGGAAAGTGTTGGCATTGGCAAAATTACGTATGCGTTACGCACAGGTACGTTTCGCTTTTATAATATAGATACATATTTATGAAATTTATGGTATTTTTATTTAGAAACAAAGAGATTGTATAGTATTTTCTATTTTTCCGTAAAGGCAAGACACTGTGAAAGAAGCTGTAAAAGTTAGCTTTTTAAACAAAATTTACCAATGAAGGTAAAAAAAGACATTAATTATTTTAATTTATATGAAATTCAGACTTTTGAACCATTCTGTGTTAGAGTAACAATCCCACCACCATAGCAATATGATTCTTCAAATTAAACGAGTGTACCGCAGAAAATTTTGAAGAAATTCAAAACTCTTTCCAATTTTTTAGACTTTATTATTATTATTAATTATACTTTTTGCTTTTACTTTTAATTTAATTATATTATTATTTATTATATTTTTTAACAATTGTTTCGCCATGAAAGTTTTTAATAATTAAATCATTATTTTTTGCTTTCCCTTGTTTCATTCGAGAATAATAGTTATATAAATAATAATAATTATTACAAACTTTGTGGCTGCAACATTCTAGCAAACAAACAAAATAAAGAAGAAGAAGAAGAAGATAGAGCTACTTTATTTGATCAAAATCGCTAAAAATTAAATATTTTAAATGAGTTTATTTATTTTAATTTATTTATTTGTATTGTTATTAAATTTCTAAAAAAAGCCCTGCAGCAATTTTCATGAAATTTAAATTCAGTCTTTGACCAATTGCAGAGAATAATCCTTCAATGACACACACACACACACACACACACACACACACACACAAAAAAAAAAAAAAAAAAAAAAAAAAAAAAGGCACATGAATCAGTCGAATAGTTTCGAAGTAATTGATAAGCGTACAAAACGATAACAACAACAAAAAAGTGCTAAATTGAGAACTTCTTCTTTTTCTTTTTGGAGTCAGATGAAAAATAACTAAGAAATTATTAATGCAATCTTTATTATGGTTTCCATAAATAAAAATTATTTCATTTGAATTTGACGGTGAATAAGTTATTTAGAAATAATAAATAGTTCTAGAATTCGACAATTTTCTGAAGCAGATAATGTATAATTCCATTCTCATTTATGCAAAAGGTATAGTTGCGCATGACTTTTTAGTAGGCTGTGACCATAGGAATCTAGGAAAAAAAGTGACCGGAAAAAAAGTGACAAACTACAAAAGCGGAAAAAAAGTGACACGGAAAAAAGTGACGCGGAAAAAAGGTGACAAGGAAAAAAAGTTACCGGGAAAAAAAGTGACAAAGAATTGATTTTGGGGATTTATTATTGATTTTGGGGATTCATTACTTAAGTATGAAAGGGGGATCGGGGAGGGGGCTCATAGTTTAGGTAAATGGGTTTTTCATGCTGAATTAACTGTTTTGGTTCAATATTTAGATATACTTTCATCCTGAAAAGACGCTTGCCTGATTAATTTTGGGAAGGTACGATTACTCCCCTCCCCCCCCCTTATCCGTCCTCAATTAGATGAATGGGTTTTTATGCAGAATTGTCCAACGTGACTCAAATTTGCATATAGATTCTTTTCGATAAGGCTTATATATTGTATATAATGCCTGAAGAGATTTAGGAGTTCTAATGATTAAGTATAGAGAGGAACGGGGGATAATCTTTCTAAAATTAAATTAATAACTTTTTACGCATAATTATCGGATTTGCTTAGAATTTTGGACATAGGTTCATTATGATAAGACGTATTTCTGATTAGTTATGGGGTTCTTCTGCTTATTATAAAGGGGGGCGAGCAATTATATCCCCCTTAAACTAGAAAAATAGGTTTTTATGCAGAATTATCCCATGTATTTCAAATTTTAAATATAGGTTCTTTCTGATAAGGTGGATCCGTGAATAGTTTTAAGGATTTAATATCTAAGTATAGAAGGGGAATAGAATATAACCCACCTTAAATTAAATTACTTTTTACGCAGAATTATCAGATTTGCTTCAAATTTTGGATTATAGAACCATTATGTTAAGGCGTATCCCTGATTACATATGGGGTTATTTTGCCAATTAAAAATTGTGGCGGGTGATTATTCCCCCCCCCCTTAAATTAGATAAATTGATTTTATGCTCACTTATCCGATATATTTCATATTTTGGATATATGTTCTTTCTCATAAAGTGAATCCCGGAATAATTTTAAAGGTTTAATGGCTAAGTAAACACTGGGGGAACGGATGATCCCTCCTTAAATTAATAAATGGCTTTAATCTGATTTAATAAATGGCTTTTATCTGGAATTATCTGATTTGATTCAAATTTTGATTGGGCGTTCATTATGATAAGGCGAAGTCCTGATTAATTGTGGGTTATACCCCGTTCATCGCTCTATACTTAGCCATTAAACCCTTAAAACTATTCAGGAATTCACTTTATCAGAAAGAACCTATATACAAAATTTGAAATACGTTGAATAATTGTGAAAGAAAGAAAACAATTTATTTTATTTAAAGAGTGGAGGATTAATCGCCCGCTTCCCCTATTTAATTATCAAAAGAACCCCATAATTAATCTGAGATTCGCCTTCTTATAATGAATATACATCCAAAATTTTAAGCAAATCGTATGATTCTGCGTAAAAAAACATTTATTTAATTTAAGGGGGTTTATCCCCCGTTCCCCCTCTATACATAGCCATTAAACCCATAAAACTATTCAGGAATTCACTTTACGAGAAAGATCCTATATCCGAAATTTGAAGTACATCGGATAAGTGTGCATAATTTTTTTTAATCTAATTTAAGGTGGGAATAGTAATCACCCGCTCTCCTTTTTAATTACCAATAGAACCCCATAACTAATCAGAAATATGTCTTATCATAATGAACCCATGTCCAAAATTCAAAGCAAATCAGATAATTCTGCATAAAAAGCCATTTATTTAATTTAAGAGGGGTTTTCTCTATCTCCCCTTTATACTTAGCCATTAAATCCTTAAAACTCTTCCGGAATTCACTTTACCAGAAAGAACCTATATTTAAAATTGAAATACATGGGATAATTCTGCATAAAAACATATTTATCTAGTTTGAGGGGGAGAATTGCTCGTTCCCGCCCCCCCCCCTTTATAAGCAGAAGAACCCATAACTAATCTAAGATACGTCTTGTCATAATGAACTTATGTCCAAAATTTTAAGCAAATAGGATAATTATGCGTAAAAAGCCATTAATTTAATTTAAGAAAGGTTATCCCCCGTTCCCCCTCTATACTTAACCCTTAAACTCCTAGAACCTCTTCACGCATTTTATACTATACATAAGCCTTATGGAAAAGATCCTATATGCAAATTTGACACACGTTGGATAATTCTGCGTAAAAACCCATTCATCTAATTCAGGACGGATGGGGGTTGGGTTAATCGTCCCTTCCCAAAACTAATCAGGCAAGCGTCTTTTCAGGATGAACGTATATCCAAAAATTGAACCAAAACAGTTAATTCAGCATGAAAAACCCATTTACCTAAATTATGAGCCCCCCCCCCCCCCCTCGATGCCCCTTTCATACTTAACCAATGAATCCCCAAAATCAATAATAAATCCCCAAAATCAATTCCTTGTCACTTTTTTGCCGGTAACTTTTTTCCTTGTCACTTTTTTCCGCTTTTGTAGTTTATGTCACTTTTTTCCGATAACTTTTTTTCCGGTCACTTTTTTTTCCGTTTACCGACCATAGAATCAAGCTGGTTTCTAATGTGAAACTTTCTGAATAATTCTTAACGTGTCGGCATAAGATTGACAGACCTGGCAGGATAGGATTTTGATAGAATTAGGAATCGAATTCAGTTTTTCCATTTTGTTTTTGTTATAAATAAATTACTTATTGACATTACCGCAACAAAAATACAACCAGCAAATTCCCACCTTTCCCTAAATTTCACGCTCGGAAATTTTGGTCAAAACGCCAACTTTAACATTATTTTCTGAAATGTTTTTGCCTTTATTAAATAAATTGAAAACGCCATTCTATTATATAATTTTTATTAAGAATTTCACGTCTCGTTCATATGTTTCATATGTTAACGATTTCGTATGTTTTTGAATAATAAAAACGAATTCAGAAAAGCCTCAAAAACTAACTCCTTTGGGCTTGAGAACAATCATAAGTTCCGTAAATATAATAATAAGTATAAACATTTGATTTTTTTTTCAATTCAGTGTGTAAAATTACGCACGTAATTTCTAATATTTAGTCCTTAGTAAGAAAAAAAAATAATAATGCTTCATTTTACATTCTAAGAGCAAAAGTGTAGTCAAAATTAGCAACTCTAAATCTCTAAAACTACTTGCTGAATATAATCTATTCATTATTATGTCTCACAAGCAAGAACTATCTAAGAATCTTGCAGCAACTGGGGTAGACACAGCTTTACGTCGTCTGCGTAAACAATGTTTATTTTTTTGCCAAGTTCTTTTCCCGGCATTTCCCTAGGATAATTAACATCCTCCCTACAGAATTTCCCTTGCTCGATACTCACTCGGACCCCTATTGAGCGAAAGGACCTTAATGATTTCTTCTTCCGCCTGTTGGAGGGGTGGAAGTTTTCGGGATAACGATAATCCCAACCCCGTATTCTTCAACATTTATTTTCTTGGGACTACGGTAATCCCCCCGGAAGCTAAAGGTTAAAGAAAATATCGCCTACTTTCGCGATTCTGCATGAAACTGTATTTTCGTGGAAGAAACAATTAATGGGACTTAGAAGAACACTATACTCTACAGACTTGGTTTTTTGTTTTGTTTGAGAAGTCCCTTTTAGGCAATCAAAAGCAATAGGTATCAAATGTTATGTTCTCTCTTTATTGAAAGAAAGTTATCTTTTTTACAGATTATAAAATGTGTAATAAAGCATTCCATTTTTTAAAAAATATACCACTTTCGGCTACATTTCATTACTCATTGTCATGAATATTTATTAACTTTTTGTTAAACCTGAATGTCACAAAAATATTATTAATTGGATACAGTAATTTATATATATAAACTTTACAATATAAAAGGCATCTTTAGAAAATAAGTAATATATTCTTAAAAATTCACAACATGAATATTTTAAAATGTAGATGATTCACATTTAAAATCGAATTTTGATTTAATAAATTTCCATAAATTATTTAAATATAATAATATCATTTATGGCGACTTGATTGGAATTCGACATCAAAGTTATGTAATAAAGTATTACTAATTTAACATTCATTTTGAAAATTTATCACTTCAAAGAGAGTTTTTTAAAATTTAACATTTTTACAGAACTCAGAAATGTTTATTTCTTTTTTATTCACTAAGATAAATAAAAGGATTTAAATGCTGTTAAACTTTTACAGATTTATTTTGTTTTTGAAAATAATAAAAGAACCATTCATGAGATAATAGAAATAGATTTAAAATTCCAAATGCCATATTAAATTAAACATGAAGTTTTACATATCATTTTTATTCGATTGGGTGTAATGCTATCATAAATGTAGATGATTTTATTTAGTATTACAAGAAGTATTGTAAAACATTTTTATTAACTATATATTTAAAAAGAAATGATATTTCTAACAAAATGTCGGCCATTCCCGAATTTGTTTAATATATATATGTATCACTGTTGCAGATTTCGGCAAAATATTTGAGGATTTTTCGTCGGAGTTGAAAATAATTGAAGGATTTTTCTGCGGTTTAGTGTATTTTTCGCTTCTGTTCGAAATGGATCTTACTAGAGATGTTTCTTATATGTTATAACCATTTTTATTAATATTCTATTAATGTTATGCGCAGTCGCGAAATTGTACATATTGTGCCGTCATTATGTGCCAAGAGTTTGGCCAAAAAGATGTCTGTTTTTGATCAGGAACAAGCCAAGGAATGAAATAACATTTATTTTTTCCATGTCAGATGACTGCATTGAACAAAAAATTGGAATTTGTTCTTCAGACCCTAAAGACTTTTCAATCAAGCTATTAAGCAAAGATTTATTTTCATTATTTTTTTCTGAATACTAAAAGATATTAATATAAAAGTAGTTGCAGGGTATTAAGCCATTAAAACTAATTAGTATAATCTCATATAGTTGCAAAATGCATTATTTTAAAACATTAATTGTGTACATATGGTACACATGTAAAATCAGTAACTTTTGCTGAAAATATGAAATTTTATTTATTTCTATATTTTTACAATTTTATCCATTACTATACATATATATAGGTTTCAAATACTTTTCTCAGAAAAAAAATCCTGCAGTAAAATGTTAAATGTTATTGCATTTTTTTGTTTCTTATTTTTACGTTTATTTTTCAATCTATTAAACATGCACATAAAAAACTTTTTTAATCTATCAGATAGAAAAAAAAATAACAAAAATACCACATGAAATATGAAATTGTTATTAAAATGTAACGAAAAACTATACGTTTAATTGATTAAAAATATGACATTATAACAATGTTAATTTAAACGCAAAGTGTTGAAAGTATTCAACAAACATGTCATCTAAATTAAATTCTGACTTTAACTAATTTCCAAGTAGCTTCTTAAAATACTCTTAATGTCTGTGTTGTTCATTAAATTATTATCTTGATAAATGTCCTAAACACACAATTTAATTAATTAAAGTCTCTTGGGAAATAAATAAATAAAGTTAATTTACAGAGTTTGATGTTTTAATTGTAACATCGTCAGGCGTTTATTGCAACATTTGATGTTAACTTTAATTATGTGCTATATATAATACTTATTAAATTAATAAAATAAACTGAGTGACTAAACAGATCGTAAGTTTAATCTAATATTAAGTTATTTTGCTAAAAATCCCCATGTATATATTAATAATTAAATGTTAAATGAATAATAAGTATAAACTAACATTTGAAGGTTTTAATAATTTTACTAAAAATTTCATAAAGTTTCTCACTTTAATCCAATAAATAAATTTATGTGCTAATTTCATTATAGGTTTTACATTAAAGTTTCCATAATTACATTTTATTTATCATTTAATATCATTTAACTGATATTCAGTAATATCCATTTTTTGTAACTTTTCCACTGTCATGATATTAATGTTTAATTTTGAAGATCACACATAAAAAAGAATAAAGAAAGAAATCAAACCAATTAAAATTAGGAAAGATAAAAAAAATTATGATATCTTGTAAAGTAGATAAGACATACAACTATAATTAGCGCATGAATTGCATACAATAATTTTTTTAAAATAAATAAATTTCTTACTCGGATATTTATTAGTGAATAAATTACTGCAGAATAAATTACTAAATACTAATTTTAAATCTCGCATTTTTTAAAGAAATAATAAATGCTTGTTACTCATATTTAAAGAAAGTTTTTCATAACATTATTAATCCAATAGATATATGATATTAAAACGAAAATTCAAATAATAGAAGAATGAATAAAATAATTAAAACAAAGAATGAAAGACATTAAATACAATCATTTTCGTGTATTCTAATAATTGATGGAACTTAAATGTTATACAGATAGATTGAAAATAAACTCTATACAATGAAAATGTATTTTGAGTGCTAAATATAAAAAAAAGACAAGTATACAACATTTTATTTTGTTTTCTAGTTCAAAAAATATATTTCATTAGAGTATTAGCATTATTTATTTTTAATGTCTGTTTACATTTTATTTTAACTAATTAGGAAAATGCACAAGAACACGATATTTTTTTCGAGATGTATAAAACATAAAGAACCTTCCTTTTTGAACACTTTTAATGATGTAGTTATAAAACGTGTTACTAACTTCGGTTTGTCTCTCTGTGTGTTCATGTGTCTGCCAGTCTTTTCGTTGTATAACAGTCGTAAATCTTTTTGGATTGCCGTAATTACTGTTCTGCCGTATTAATTATGTCTCTCTCACTATTACTTATAATTATTCACACTGGTAATTAAAATTGTTATAAACTTATACACTAAGAAAAAAATATGGTTCTGGCATATAGAATCTTAGTAATGGCTCTAGAAAAAATAGTTCCATGTCATCCTTATAAATTTTAGTTCCATTTCTTAGAGAGTTCCAGAGTCTCTTACTAGAATTCAAGTACGTTTTCCGATATTTTTGTTGTCAAATTTATCTAAAAATCTCTTCAAATAGATGCGAACACAAGAGATTTGATTTAGTAACTATAATTATAGCTTAAGAAATCATTCATAAAATCAAGCGATAATTTCTCGCTACAGAAACGGTTCAATGTCCTTTCGTCTCCTAGAAAAGAAGAGACTAGAAATGTCAAGTCATTTCGCCTATTCAGCTTAGTTGTTTACTCTACTCGCATAGTTTGGACATCTATATTTCTAGTTTAGGTATTTAGAAAGTGACTAACTATTCGTTCTAGTTGAACGAGGCATATTTTTTTTTTCTCAATGTAATTGAGTATTTCCATGAGAATTTGTCATGTAAGTCACATACTACGATTCTTGGTATTTTAGAACGTAAAAATGTGAGTTATTTTATTGGAGAAATTCCATTAACTTAATAAGGACAAGCAAACCTTTCAAAAATAACGGTGACCAACAAGACTATCAGTTATCAGTAAAGTGACTTGCACGACAAGTGCTCTTGGAAATACCCAGTTCTAATTATTCTGATACATCTAATTATCCATGAATAATAATAACTATAATAATTATAACTTTAATTATCATATAGTCACTATTATATAGTTATAATTAATAATTATAGCTATAATAATTAACAATTAATAACTATAACTATGATTATCAATTCACTGATAATTATAATTGTCCGCTCTCCCACTTCGAACGAACTGAAGTATTTGTATGAATGGAACAGCAATTAATTACAAAGATATTCTCTGCTGATGACAGGCCCGAAAAAACACTGTAAAAATCTTGTCCTAGTTTGAACCAAATATTGGTGCTCAGTAGCTGCCACCATACGAAGGTGAAATTACGAAGGTGGTACCAACATTTGGAACTTTCTATTTCAAACTCGTTTCAATTACTGTTTCAATTACCCCGTACGCATATTTCAGATGTGTATATTGCTGGGACGATTACTTTTTCTTAACCAATAGGAGACCGTCATTATCACGGTCAAGTACACGCCCACGCAGTTTGATTTACAGGAACTCGTGGACAATTGATCGTGTGTGTTTATTATTTATTTGTACTCGGATTGTTTGAATTTGTACTCGGTAATTAAAAATTAAAGGTACGAAAGATTTTTTTTTCAAAATGACTGAATTTTATTTACTTCAATTAGAAATTATACTTCCTCTGATCCTGAAATAAATAAATAAATAAAAATTAAAGTAAGAATTTTGCTTATACGGATATTTTCGCAGAATACTTTTTTTCCCATTTGTTTGATATATATATAAATCATTTTGGAACGATATTTAGAATATTAAAAGGGTTTGAAATATTTTTTTAAATGTCTTATTTATTAATAAAAGACAGCCTCCAATAATTAAAAAAAAATCACCAACGGACTCTCGGCCCGCGATGGACTCGAACCCATATCCTCCGGTTTCAAGCTCGACGCTCTAACCATTCAGCCAGTCAGCCCATGCTTTACGGGGTAAAGCATGGTGACGTCACTGCAACGTCGTTATGAAGTCACATTGTGACTTTGTGACCATCAATTGTCGATGTGACGTCACGTGACGTCGATGTGAAGTCACAGTGACTAAAATGTGAAGTCGTTATGGCCGTTTTAGAGCTCGTTTGTGACGTTTCACAAATTGGTCACAATGTGACAAATTTGTGAAAAATATGTCATTTGTGACAAATTTGACATTAACATTGTGACGAAACTGTGACAAAAGCGACGAAATTTAAATTGCCAGAAACATGTTTTTAAAAATAAATAACATGTTTTGTAGGATATTTATAAATTTCTAAAGATTTTTAAGAAAGTCGCATCTCAGTCAAATTGTGACGTCACTGAGTGGTGGCATTTTGGTCAGAGATGTGATGTGACCAAAGTGACTCACAGCGACGTCACTGTGACCATGGGGGACCTATTAGGGACGGGTATTGAGCATCAAATTTTGGTTCAACAGTACATTTTTAACAGTGTAACCTCTCACAATTTTACTCCAACTCATAGATCGAGGTGCCATTAATTTGTCCAACGCTGTTTATTCGCAACAAGAGAAACATATCTGCTACCTTATCTTAGGTCTTGTGATGTGAAATAAGTAGGTTTCGACAAATCTTTTTTGACAAGCATATACACTGCAAGCATATACTGTTAAAATTTTTGTTCAAGTTTGAACAAAATTATGGTGAAGAGTAACACCATCATAAGATGGTGAAATCATGTACCAAATTTTGAAGCTTTCTATTTCAACCTCATTCCAATTACTGGAACTATGCTTCAACATGAGCTCCAAATATTGGTTCAAGATTTCATCATCTTACAGTGGGTATTATACATCTTACAGCTATTGAGTACCAAGATTTGGTTTAAACTAGGACAAGATTTTTAACAGTGAAGGATGGAATGCCAGACAGGATGAAAGCAGGTCCAAAGTACTTACAAATTACACTGTACCAATGTAAATTTTTAACTTGTAACATCTATTTTAATATTTTTTTTACCTTGTAAGTAGTTTTGTATTCGTAAAAAAATAAAATGAGAGAATACGCTAATATCCTGCCTAGAGTATAGACTACAGATTTATATGAGAAATACAGAGTATAGGGAGCTTCTTGGAAAAATATCAGAGTGAATACAGAGTATATCTCAGTATAATACGTTACACCCCTACTTTTAAGTAAATCGCTGAAATTCTGACCATAGTCTAGTCAAGATATTAACGGCCCTACTGTAGGAGTATTTGGCGATGATGCTTGGTCAACAGGAGCACATGAGTGGGACGTTAGCCGCGTTGTCTTACATTCAGCAATGTCATCTGAACTGTATGTTCCGAAAGAATTCCACTCGAATCTGTAAATAGAGATATCTCTCGTGCCGATTTTGCTTTACAAAGGGGGAGGGGGGGGAGGCTCCGATGACCTTTTTACTTGATAACACCTGATCCATCGCGTCCATCACGATCGCGGCCCCACCAGTGGCCGAGAGGTACGGACCTCTCAACTGGTAGACGGCAGGTGCTGGGTTCGAACCAAATCGCGGCTGTCGGGCTAACCGTTCAGAGTTTTCGTGGTTTTCTTCGAACCTTGCGTGAATACGGGTTGGGTTCCCTTTGAAAGACCCCCCACGAAGGGCACTCCCCCTGGTCCTATATCCCTAGTGTAGATAATCGGACGACAAAAAATACACCAAATACACCATCACGATCGCTTCTACCGATGGTTTTACTGTCACTCTTCCAATATCAAATCCTCTTTGAACGACCATCTCCCTAAATGACCAGACGATATTCTTGAAATTCACAGCATGTATTTAAATTTCACTTTCCCCCCGTTTAATGAAAAATGGCAACAGAAAGATATAATAATCATTTTTTCCCTTTTAATGAAAAAATGGCAACATAAAGCTATAATAATCATTTTTTCCCCTTTCTTCCTTTGGTTTTTACCATAGAGTAAAGAGAGATTAATAGAGTGAAAGTATAATGTCTTGGGGTGATGCCAAAAATGTAACCCTACATTAAGACCAATTAAGTACCAACAAAACCACGTGCTTTGACACGCCTATCAATTCAAACCGGTTTAAACCCGTATTTCTTTGCTCTTGTAGTTTACCTTCGAAATTGTTATTGAACAGATGATTAAAATTTCGTAATAAATTGACAATTTGTGCCATTATTTTATCATACGTGTTTTAAATATCAATATAGAAAATTCTTTTAACATTTTGCTTTAAAAGATAACATCTTTTGTTAATATCTTAAAATCGTTTGTAGTCATAAATCTATATTTTAGATCAATATTTATTACTTAAGTTTTCATACATGATTTTAAAAGAATGTTTTCATCATTGTATTTTAAATATTTATTTACATGCAATTATTAATATGTTGTTAAAAAGAAAGATTTTTCATCTACGTTATAAGTATTAAAAATTACTGTAAAGAAGGAAATTTTTAGTAATGCAATTTTTAAATCGTATCAAATGTTTTCAATTTCTTATTTAATTTTAATTTGACATTTAATTATTGCTAATTTATCAATTTCAATTATTTTAAAAGCAAACATTTATTTTAATAAATGATAGAACAAAGACCATTTTAAAAATTTGCTATTTTTTCTTAAAATATGCTTTAGCTGTAATTCATTTCTTTCAATTCGCGTTATTAACACAAAATCCCTTCCACGTGCTTTTGTATGGTACATTAAAATTTGGGCGATAAATGGTTTCATATTGCAAACTTTTTTGAGGCTTACTTCACCTCCACCTATCTCATACCTCCATGGCTTTTTACTCTATAGCTTTTAATAGAAATGGTATACTCTTGTTGCCACAATTAGAAAAGTGGTATTAAAAACTACAAAAAAATTAATATTTCAAAAACAAATTAAGATACAGTTTTCAATTAAATTGCATTTAAATGCATATTTTTTCCCTATACGATGGTGTACAAATTGAAAATCTGCGATGTTTATAAGTGTAAAAATTTGCAGTAGGAAAAATTACAATACCGAAATTTCATTGACATAAAATCCTCATCTTTCTCCATGTTAACAATTCAACGAAAATAAACTGGTCGCACCATTCTACAAAAAATATTTTTGAGCCCACCCAAATTTTTTCAAAAGTTGGCGCCACTGCAAAGGACATCCTTTAAGAAGAGATCACCGAAAGAAGAAGTTAAAAATATTAATTTCTTGGGGCGATATTTTGAGTATAAGAATGCATCAAACGCCCATAGATTTAACATTACGGAGGGGAATTCCGAAAGTGAGTGACCAGCAGTCCTAACGCACACTGCGAAATAAAAAGAGAACAAACAATCAGAAAGCGCGAAAGATGAATTACACTGTAAAGTGTTATGTGGATGAAGAAAAACAGCGGAACAGTTCGAATGCAAGCAAAAAAAGATACTACTTGGTTATCCCAAAGAACAAATTATTGTCAATTTCAAAAACATGCATTAAAATATTTAATTGCTATAAAGGACGTCAAATACTAATAAAAACATTAAAAGATCTTAATAATTTTGACATGTTTCGATTGAATTTACTCAATCATCATCAGAAAAACAAAATACAAATAAACACAAAGATGGAAAATGACAATAAACTATTACAAATGAAATTTAAAAATAAAAATCACGCGCGTTATATTTTAATTATGTATCACGTTGCTTAATTTTTAAATTATTTAACAATTCAATCCAAATATTTGGAATTTGAAATGACAAGGAATCATTGTAGACCGTTGAGCTTCAGACGTAAATTTCAATACTCTCTCTAATAAAAAGTTGCAAATAAAAATCTGACCTATAAATTAATCTACTTTCATTAAACAAAATATTTATGTTTTCTATTTGATTTAGCCTTGATAATGCGGTTTTAAAAAAAATATTAAGATCTTTTAATGTTTTTATTAGTATTTGACGTCCTTTATAACAATTAAATATTTTAATGCATACTTTTGAAATGTTTTTAATGGACGTACAAGAAAACTTCTATTTATAATTAATGTCAATTTATTGTTGCCAAACTCCAAGATTGAATGCCAATAATGGTTGATGTCACATTCAATTGACATTAAACATGATGCACACGTTTTTTACTTCATCAAGTGATTTTTATTTTTATCTTAATTTGTGCTTTCATTAATGTTCTACTAAAATAATTTTTCCTGTTATTTAAAAAATATTCGTCAGTTTGTATAGTTTGGCAATTTGTATAATTCGGCAAAATTGGTCGACGGGATAACCAAGTAGTACCAAAAAAGGTGTAGTTAAAAGATTCTACTACTGGGATACAACATTGCTGTCTTCTAACTCTTTGTGTTATCGGTAACACAATCATTTAACATAACAGATCAATCTAAAGTAAAGAAAAATATTTTCTAAATCATTAAAAAAGATTTATTGCCATAATAATCATTAACTATGTATTAAGCAATATTTATTTATGTCGTAATCATATACTACTTTTATGTGTTTATTCATTAGTTGTGATGTCCGCGCATTGACGAGCCTCGTTTATGACGTCATAATATCTTTGTGGAAAGTATGTGATTTAGCAATAATGTTAATTTACATTAGAATTAGTCGTCCATGGCGACCAGTTTGGTCTCCCTTTTGAATGTATACTAAGCATTTTATCATATTGCTTTTATTTATAGTTTATCTTGATTGCTATTTTTTTTTTTTTTGCCAAATTAGAAGATTCTACTAGAAGAATAGGCACATATGCCATATGCTTACCACATTGACGCGATTGCAACAAAATGGTAGTTATATATGCCTCACATGGTAACCCGGCTGTTATTTATTTATTAATAAACTGTTTGTTTGCTTTTATTTTCTTTTTAAAATGATATAAATTGTTTTATTCTATAATTATTAACTAAACTTTTATTTAAATTATTATTTCCCTTTTAAAATAATAGGAATTAGTTTAAAAATATGTATGTAACAGGTATTTGAAAACGGAATTTTCGCCAAATTGACGTCAGAAAAATAACGAGCCAATGTGGTCTAAATATGACATCTGTGCTGATAAATCAAGAATTCAATATTTTAATGCAAGCCTGGCGTAGATAATAAATCGCCAACTATTGTACCCGTGGCATTTTTCCGTATTTCATTAATTATTTAAAATATAATAATAGAATCTTTTCACTTATTTCATTTATAATACATATCTTTAATTTGAAACTGAAAAGTTTAAAATTCATGAATTTTATTTATTTTTAAGGAAAAACAACAGAAAAAATAAAAATAATGATATTTTTAAGCTCTATAATTGCAGCAAAGGAGAACAAAACATAAATAAATCCAATTTACCACAGCCTAAATCTTACCAAAGGACTTTTGCACAGTAACTAATAAAACGTGTTTCATCTGGATGTTGCCATTAAACAATTAAAAAATAATCTTGATTTTTGTGCCGCGTACGTTAGCGTAATATATATATATATATATATAGATGCTGAAGGAATAACAAGTTTTTTTCTTTCCCGTTTAATCAGATTTATTGTTTAGCTTAAAAAGCATAGTTTTTGCCATAGACTACAGAATAGTTTTATTAGTCTGTTATATATTAAAAGAGAGTTTTTAATTGAGTTATAAGAAATAACAGTTTTAATATATATAAATGGTAATATCTTGATGGCCCCAAATTTATATTTCTGAATTAATTATATTTACATGCGCGGGAACCTATTTTAAATTGTGAATAAATTTATTGTCAATTATGTTTTTGATTTAAAAAAATGCCTTAAAACTTTTGCTTGATAGAGGATTACTAAAGTATTTCACGTTTTACAAAATTATTGTCAACTGATACATTATCAACTGAATACATTGTCACCTATTAGATACATTGTCACCAAAAAATTAAAATAGATTGTTCTTTTGATAACTTGATACTTTACGTGATACTTTAATTATACGTATTTCATTGTTAAAACCACACAATTGACTAATCACAATCTTTACGGTTTTAAAAGACTTATTTTTTTTCTTTTCCCAGAACAGTTATCCTAGAACATTGTTGATTATGACATTTACTATAATAACAAGAATAAAATATTTCAGTTTCTTTGTACCAAAAACATCCGTAAGGGAATATTTTTCTTACAGGAAGTGATATAATTAAATGTTTTTGACGAACATTTTTATCGTATAACTACCCATAAAGATTAAAAACATTTAAGAAACAAACTTTTTAAAAAATTACAATCATAATTTCTCAGTAGAGTTCTGCTCAAAACAATATTCATAACTGTTTTAACATTGAAGGAAAAAGTTACGTAAACGTTAATTTTATTAAAAAAATGTTTAAAAATTTTAAAATTTAACTCATAAAATATTTTTAGTCGAAAATTCAGTAACCTCGAGTTATCTACAACTACGTTTTTAAAAATTAAATATTTCACACACTTTTTTTCAAACTCATGAACTCCCAATAGAGTGTAAGTTTTTAACGGTAAAACAATTTGTTTTATTTCTGCATTTTTCTAATACCAACAGTAATTTAATATGTATATTCGAAGGAAATATATTTTTTCTTAGTAATATTTACTTTTCGTTCACAAGAACTTCTTGGGGGAAAACTACATTACTTCTTTAAAGATTAACGCTGAAAGATTATTATTATTATTTTTTTTTACAGCTTAGGGTTTTAAAAGCTTTTTTTATAAGAATATCAGTTTGTTTAAGTATTAGATATTCAATGAATAGAAAATATCTTATGCATAGTATTTATATTTATATTTATATTATTAATATAATATTTATATTTATGCAATATATATATAAATTTTTAATTTGAATTCCAAGTAAAATAAAGAAAAAAAAGAACTAAACAGAAGAAGGTTTATTTTTTGATACGACAAAGGGTTACTAATATTAATTAATACTAACAATATTAATAATTACATCTTTTTTAATGCTATGTATTCAGCTGATGAATTTAGTCAGTGATGATAGTAGCACTTAACATTTGGGAAAGCGCATATGTTCTTAACATAGCATAAAAAAATTCTCTTGAAGTTTAAGTCATTTTAATAGCATTATGACTTAGATTTTATTACTACTAAAAGTATTATTTTAACACAATGAAATTAATTGGTAATGTTACGATACGAATTGATATATTTTGAACAGTATGAAAAAATGACTAAGTTGGGAATCGAACCAAATGCTTGGGATACAGGAACAACGCTCTATTGGTTAAGTACTTACGCAAAGATCTCTCGAGTCTAGTTAGCTCAGATAATATCTGGCCTGCTATGTAGACAACTCAACAGATTAAACCATTTAAACCCTTTTAACATCAATGTTCCCAAGTTAAGTCCCTTGTTTAGGCCGCTAGCGGTTCATATATGGGGGAATTTTTTTTTTATGACCACTCTGAATATGGTCTGTTTAATTTTGGTACAAAAATTTTCTTTCAGTTTTTTCATTTCCGTTTTATGAGAAAGTGCCAGAGAACTAGGACTTATTTGATACCGGTACCTCATAAATATAATATTAAAAGAGTTTCTTTTACATTTTTTCACCTCGTTAAAATTTCTGTAAGTTAAATCTTAATTAAAAACTTTATTTATAAAATGGATTTTGTAAATTTAATTATAATAGTTAAATCCTAAGCAAACAAATTTTTAAAATAAATTTTGAAACTTAATTAAAATGAAATACATAATTATTAAATTATTTTGAAACACATTTATTTTTTTACCAATTAAATCTAATGCTATGGAAAAATATTTTTGCCTTTCATATCATAGAATTCTTTAGATATTTACGCATTTACTAATTACATACATTTAAATAATCACGTCTTAATTCCATAAAATAAAGACCCCCAGAGACAATAATTCTCGACTACTTAAAATAGCACGGTTATCATCGCTTCATTAAAATATTTTTTAAGGAAACTCTCTAAATATATTAAAAATATTACCAACATCATTAACACTAATTATGTTGTTTAAAGAGTTTTTATACAAGTGTGATTCAGATAATTATGGCTTTTTCGAAACCAAAATAAAAATTCCTTTGTAATGATGTGAAATTAATTAAATTTAAAATTATAAGAATATAATATAAAAATGCTATATAGCGTGGATAATTCATTTTCATGAACATTTTGCTTCAGTAATACTTTAAATAAACAAAAATCAATAAAAATAATTGAAGATATAATATATATATTAAAATGTTTCATTCTCACAAAAATAGTTATAACAATTTATAGATTTAAAAAATGCAAACTAATAATGATAAATTCCTAAGATTTTTTCAAAAATAAAACTTTTTTGTATTTATTAAGATAAGAGTTATAAGATGCGCTGCTAAATTATCGCACTCATTTTCTGATAAAAATATCTTTAAGCAATATGTATGTATAAAGATATAAAGATGGATAATATTATCTATTCGGAAATGCTTATTTTAAAGATAAAATGTTGAACATGATGCATTTTATGTATTGTGAAAGAATTTTGAAATAAGTGGATTTTCATACTTTAATTAATTTTTGAATGCATATTTATCAATTTTTAAAACAAAGATTGTCTTTTTTTTCACTTGAAAACATGTGGAACTTATAATCTCTTCTTTTGTTAAGTGTTATTTAAACGTGCTAAGAAATAAATGCGTAAATTTACACATCAGATCAAGTTTAGCAATGATAAAATAATTATTTGTCACTATGTGTAAAAAATGTGTGTAAATTTAAAAATATATATTTTCTTTAGTAGTGCATACACCGAGAAAAAAAACATGCCGCCTTCACCTAGAATGAATAGTTAGTCACTTTCTGAATCTCTAAACTAGAAATATAGATGTCCAAACTATGCGAGTAGGATAAACAGCTAAGCTGAATAGGCGAAATGACTTGACATTTCTAGTCTCTTGTTTTCTAGGAGACGAAACGACATTGAACCGTTTCAGTAGCGAGAAATTATTACTTGATTTTAGGAATGGCTTCTTAAGCTATAATTCTAGTTACTAAATCAAATCTCTTCTGTTCGCATCAATTTGAAGAGATTTTTTGATAAATTTGACAGCAAAAATATAAGAAAACGCTCTTGAATTCTAATAAGAGACTCTGGAACTTTCTAAGAAATGGAACTAAAATTTATAAGGATGACAAGGAACTATTTTTTCTAGAGCCATTGCTTAGATTCTATATGCCAGAACCATATTTTTTTCTCAGTGTAAGGCGGCTTAAGTGTACATAATTGTCAAATAATTCTGAAATAAGCAGTTTGACATGTATTTAAGCATGATTATATCTTTGTAATGTAATAAAACGATGGATATTGTGTTCATAGTAAATAACGTCATAGTTTGGGCCATAGTAAATAACGTCATAGTACTAATTGCTACATATATTTAAATAATCATGCCTTAACGTTATAAATTTAAGCATGACTATATCTTTGTAATATAATAAAACAATGGATTTTGTGTTCATAGTAAATAACGTCATAGTTTGGGCCATAGTAAATAACGTCATAGTTTGGGCCATAGTAAATAACGCCATAGTACTAATTGCTACATATACTTAAATAATCATGCCTTAACATTATAAATTAAAGACCCCCCGAGAGATAATATCTCTCGATTTTTAAAAATAACACTGGTATTATTACTTCATTAAAATAATTTTTAAGAAAAATATCTAAATATATTAAAAATATTATCAGTATCATTAAGATCAATTATCTTATATAAAGTAGTTTTTTTACAAGTGTGTTTCAGACAATTATGGCTTCTTCGAAACGAGAATAAGACTTCCTTTGTAATGATGCGAAATAAATTAAATTTAAATTCTAAAAATAGAATATAATAATGCATTGTAAGTGTGGATTATTGATTTTCGTGCACATTTTTTGTCCATATTACTTTTAAATCAACAAAAATCAATAAAAATAATGAAAGATAAAATATTTACATTAAAATGTTTCAGTCTAAAAAAATAGTGATGACGAATTATACATTTTAAAAATTTAAAGTAATAGTGAAAAATTTTCAAAATTCTTTTCAGATAAGTCTATTTCATTTTTATCAGAATCAGAGTCATTATTATGCGCCGTTAAACTATGACACTCATTTTCTGATAAAAATATCTGATATATATATAGATGGAAGGATAATATTATCTATTTGGAAATGTGAATTTAAAGGTAAAATGTTGGACATAATGCATATTATGCATTGTGAATTTTTTTTTAAATAATTGGCTTTTATGTTACATAAAATGAAATTCGATTTCATGTTTCGTAATTTTGAAAAATAAGATTGACTTATTTCATCTGAAACTATATAGGGCATGGAATCTTATATCTCAGGTGTTATTTCAAATGTGGTTAAAGTATTTTAATTAACATAATAACTTATAATGGAGATCTCAGCAAAAATACATTAAAAATCTTATTTCATAAAAATAAAGAATATCATTTTTATATGATTAAATGAGTTTATATATTTTTTTCGGTCGATTCTCTGCTTAAAACCTGCCAACTAAAGTGGAAAGTTACGTCAATTGACGACTCGTCTCTGATTCGATATCCCAATGATGCAGTGGCGGGTTCCGGATATTTAAAAGAAGCTCAGTATACCTCGTGTTTCTCAAATAAAGCGTATTCCCTATTTTTGAACGTTCATGATTAAACGTATACCCTCTGCCTATTCCGTATACTCCCAGCTTTTTTTATGACTGCAACACTGTTGATAGAACAACTAAATATTTTTTAATTGCTGAATCGTTAAACGAAGATATCATAAAACTAAATTCAAACTTAGGGAAGATATTAAACCTATTTAAACAACACAAAAATATCTCTGTAAACTTTTTGAATTTCTGTACACATTGTATCCTGTATGCAGAAATAAAATATTTCTGATAATCATAGCTGTCAATATTTAATGTAAATGTTTATAATATTATTAGAAATATAAATTTCACTGAAATAACAATTTTGTAAACTTACTTTCAATATAATGCATATTTTTGCACTTCAATATTTTAAGGACATTTTCTCTGATCATACAAACATTATAACGAGGCTTTTCTAAAACTTTCGTCGCATTTATACTTGTTGTAGTGCATTTTTCTACAGTTTTTAGATAATTTTTATCTTCACAGAATTTGTTTATGTTTTGTTATCATACCAATCATATCATTATCAGATTTAACCGCTTTATCGCGCATGAATTGTCAGCGGTCATGGTTAATTTTAAGTCCTAGTTATCATTAAATGTCTCCTTTTCCAGGTTTTATTTCGTGTTTTACTCCAGTTCCTTTGTCAATTATTACATGCTTCATATACACGTACATTACATATATTCCAATGACGTACATATCGAATTTTAAATCAGATTAGTATTCATCGAGATAATTTAAAGATTATATTTAGTCGTTAGTGAACTTGACTGCTATGGGCCGTTTTTTCACTTGCACTTACCCTATCCGAGTACTAGCCCCAACAATGGCTAATAGGTTCTACCCTTGAAATTTGTTTGACGGCAGGTGTTGGGTTCCAACACCATCACGGCCGTCGGCCTAATCGTTCGGAGTTTTCCGTCGTTTTCTTCGAACCTTGGGTTTCCTTGCATAAATACGAATTATGATCCCTTAGAAAGATCCTCACGGAGGGTACCCCCTTTAGGGACAATACCCCACGTTCTGCGAATCGGCCGTCATAAACACACCAAACATCCGAGTTTTCTAATCATCCTCTTTTGGTCGAGCGCCGTTTAGTAAATTTCCTCATGGAAGATATTCCATCTACGTTATGATCACGTGATAAAGGCAAAAACTTCTAGCGTAAAGAAGAGAAAGCTTCGTTAGACGCTGTGTAAATCCCCACTTGCCAATGAAACAGTTCATAGGGAAAGCAGTATCAGCTTCCCTGCTTATCATTTATAGAAGTTCTTTGGGTAAAATACCGGTACCACGTGATAATTTTACAGCTTCGAACGCAGATTTGGAATAACCTCCATTATGACATTCTAATTTTCGATGGAGGTGCAGGGGGCTTCAAATATTCGTTCAGGTACAGTGTCTCTATTCGGGACATTTCAACCTAAATCAGGACCGTGCTGTAGAATATATCCACCAGTATATTTAAAAATATTATATTATTACAGCCGGGAACTCTACAAAGGGTGTATGACGGAGCCAGCGTGGTATCCACAAACCTTCCATGTTTTCAAGCGATTAGCGGAGTGGTGCCTTAACCACTTGGCCCCGGAGACCCCATGTAGACATTGGAAACATAAACATAAAATATCCGTTTTTCTAATTTTTAATTATTAAAATGCAAGACACGAGTCATGAAACCCTGCACCAAGAAGTACGAAATACATTGTTATTCTGGTAACACTAATTACAAATAACGTAGTCTCTGCAAACATAAACTTATAAAAAATAGTTTTAGCAATTTTAAGTGTATAAAAATTCCTAACACGGGTCATGGAACTCTGCAACTAGGACGTTTCCGATAGATCGGGATTCCTGGTAATACTAGTTTCAAATTACGTTAGGATTGCGAATATAAACATAAATATATTGCATTTCTAGGTTTAACTCAATTAAAATTTAAGGCGCGAAAGTAGTATAAGAAGAAGAGTTCTGCACCCACAGGCGGGATATGTTTTTATGTATCTATATATGTTTAAGCATCAGCAGACATATGTATATGTATATATATAAATGTATATATTTAAACACTTATGTTTAAAGATGTGAATGTTTAGGTGTCACTAAATATACATATCTACATCTAACTGATTATATATAATTACAAGTAAATAAGAATGTTTAATATGAATGATATAAATGTATTAATATGAATATTTGATATGAATAAAATCAATTTTTTTAAAATGAGTGTTTAAGTGTTAATATGTTTATATACATCTATAAGTTCCTACATACATGTTCATGTAAAAATAAAATTTATTAGTAGGAATAAATCACAAAATCTAATAAAAAAGTTTTACAAAATTAAAAAAACTGTTACATTTTTTTTTAAAGAATTTAACACAAAGTTATAACAAGAAAAAATGACTAATGAGTTTTTAAAATTAAAAAAAAAAGATTTAAAGAAAAACTTTATACATAAAAAAGGTTTTAACAAAAGAAAAAGAAATGTTTTAACAAAAAAAGTTTTAACAAAAAAAAAAGTTGTAGCAACAACAAAAAAATTTTACCAAAAGTTTTACAAAATTTTAAAAATATTTTAAAGTTTTAAAAAATAAAATTTTTTTAAAAAATGAGTTTATCGATTTATCTATTTATTTGTATATGTATGTACGAGTATGTTACTTTTAATATATTATCTTACTACCAACATTACATTTTGTACTTAGTTAATCATTTCAAAACTTTAGCAATTGTACGAAAGTAATAGATCAATATTAATCTCTTGTTTTATTAAAATAACTTTGATTTTTTTTCAAAATTTAAAAATCATAATCAAAATAATACTATTATGTTTTCAAACATAAAGTTAAAAAATGTTTTAAAATTTTGTAAAACTTTTGTTAAAACTTTTTTTATATATGGGTGAGACTTATGGCCTTCTAACATGCACATATAATAACACACGCATACATCCAAACAATCGTATTAATTATAATGAGAGATATGTATACTTTTTAAAAACTTACTTGTATTCACATCTTTCTAAAAAATATCAGAAAAAACAACAAAAATGAGCTAGAGTAAACAAGGTTTTAGATTCGAATCTGTTTTCAAACTTTTATTCTGGATAATATATATACACCTTTTTAATGAACTGTGATATAACAGTGATGAAAGATAATTGAGCAATGCGTTAAGGAGGAAGGTGAGTCTGATCAATTAGGCATATACTACTCACGGGTCGTGGAATTCAGCAACAAATATGTTCAAAAGAATCGGGATTACTGATAACACTAGTTACAAAGTACGTAGGTATTGCAAATATTAGGCAAAAGTTTCAACTGTATTAAAATTAAAAGCATAGATCATGAACCCGGCAATCAAGACGCCCCAAAATGATAGGGATTTCCGGTAACGGAAGTTGCGAACTTAGTGGGCATTTCAAATGCGAACCCCAGAAGCCTGTGGGTGTAACCGACAAAATTGAAAAAAAAAAAAAAAAAAAAAAAAAAAAAACTAAGTGCACAAACGACTTTGAAATATGTTTTTTTCATGTTATGGAATGTAAGTGAAAATATGAGTGATTTTCTAACTATACGTTGCGTACTAAATCAACCATTTGCCGAATAATAATCAATATTGATTAACTATAAATTTAACTAAAATTGTTTTTTACTTTTTTCACATTTATTGAAATAAGAGTTTAAAGATTACAATAAAACAAGCAGCAGTTTCCTATTTTAATTCTGTTAAATATTGTTAATTGTTGTGTAATATAGTTAATTGATGTTCAAATTTAAAGACAATTATCTTTTAATCCAATTTATTGCAAATCCATTTTTTTCACTTGTACCCCTTGATTTCTGAGGTCCTAAAATATAAACATAAAAATTCTGCTTCTCTAAGCTTTAACTGTATTAAAATTCCTTGTACGAGTTATGGAACTTTGTAACCATTATGTATGAAATAGAACAGGATTACTGGTAACAATAGTTGTAAACTACATAAAAATTCAGATTTTATAGGTTTAGTGTTTTAAGCATCATTCGTCAAAGACAAACGACGAATAGTTCTCCAAGTTAGGTAATGAAATGCTTAAAACTATGACATCCGATGTCGATCTAGAAACCAGATAACAGTACTTGAAACTCGCATAGGTATTACTTAAGCACAAGTCACGCTGATTTGATAAATATTTTACATTAAAGCATTTGCAGTTTGTTTCTTAATCTAAAATGTGTAAGCCTGAAAAAAAGGATACCTATATTTTGTGGATATTCGGCTTACTTTTAAACATTATTTTAAACTTTCGTCTTTCTAAGAAACAAACATGTGATGTAAAAAATCAATAAAAGGGGAAGATACATGTTTAATATGTTTATAATTTAAATGCTTAAATTAATAATATTTTTAATTTAAGCAACTTGTTAAAGAACATTTATTTTACAAAAAGTCTATAAAAAATTGTAAGAGTCATCAATTTTTTTTAAAAGAAAATTCTGAAATTTGTATAATAAGTACTCGAAATTAAAAAAAAAAGAAAGAATTTTCATCAATTTTTCACCCTGTTTATGTATTTTACTATAGTTTGGTTCAAAAGATAAATGTATAAACACGATAAACAATATTCTACAAATTAACAAAAATATAAATGAAATAAAATTAATGCAATTTGGTAAAGAAAGAAAGATACAGAAACCTGTACTAATCTAATAATGTGATTGGATCAGCAATATTATTACTAAAACTTATGCATTCCTTTAACTAAAAAGGTTTTCTGCAGCCGAAAGACTATAACAACCTCATTATAAGCGGCATAGAAAAAGTTTTTTATTTAGTTTTTATTCTTTATAAATTACACAGTATTCTTTTACACAGTTTTAAAGAATTCTTTACTAATAAAATCGTGGTTAACAAAGATCTGTTTTATTAATATATTATTTAATGAAGTAAGGTACAAAAAGTTTTGAAAAAAATATGTAAAGTAAATTAGCGACTATTGAAGAAAATAACATGAAAAAAGCTTTATTTTGATAAAAGGTTTTCTTTCTCGAAGTTATTTATTTGTTTTTAATTTGCTTACGTTTCGATTTGTTAAAATGACTAAAATAATTTTGCATTGAAATATTTGTTTGTTACAAATTTTAATTAATACTACATTATTTAAAGCGCAGTTAGTTGTATTATTATAGTATTCCTCATTAGCTACAAGCATTTTTTAATATTTAAATTTTAAAAATATATTCTTAAGAAAATTCTTTTAACGAATTCTTTTTTAAAAAGAAATGTCTGATATTACAATTACTACTTTTATTATAAATATTCTTTTTTTCCAAAACAAGAAATTGAATTTTACAGTTTTTATTTTTGAGTCTTCATTTACAATTAGATGGCACTCCTCTAAATACAACAAATGAAACTATTAAACAGGGAGGCGACAGCATAGACAATCCCCTCATCGAGTTCACGAATAAAAATTTAAAATCAGGATTTCTTAAATTTCTATTCGCATATAAAAACACAGTCAATCTGTCAAGTTATATTTTGGTAGAAAACACATAAAAATCCGATTTTAGTACCCGTAAGGCATGGTGACGTCACTGCGACGTCGTTGTGAAGTCACAGTGACTAAAATGTGAAGTCACAGTGACTAAAATGTGAAGTCGTTATGACCGTTTTAGAGCCCTTTTGTGACGTTTCACAAAGTGGTCACAATGTGACAAATTTGTGAAAAATGTGTCATTTGTGACTAATTTGACATTAACATTGTGACGAAACTGTGACAAAAGATACGATATTTAAATTGCCAGAAACATGTTTTTTTTTTAAAGTAAATAACATGTTTTGAAGATTTTTTGTAATTTTCTAAAGGTTTTTAAGGAAGTCACATCTCAGTCACAATGTGACGTCACTGAGTGGTGGCATTTTGGTCACAGATGTCATGTGACGAAAGTGACTCACAGCGACTTCATTGTGACGTCACTGTGACCATGCATGCTATGTGGGTAGTTGGCACTGTGCTTTCCTTTTGGGGGAAAACATGGAGGAGTAGTAGCAGGAAAACATAATTTTAAATCTAGGCGCTTACCGCTAAAATTAGGTTTTTAGGTGTTACCCAAAAAGATATGACTTCGCAGAGCGATTGCTTTTTAATATTCTAATCGAGATGTAACTAATCTTAAATTTCTATTCGTGAACTCGATGAGGTGATTGTTTTTGATACCGCCTTAAAGTTTAAGTATAAAAGAAAGAGTTAGAGTAACTTTATAATAATCTGCTAAAAAAATTACAATTTAAAACTAGTCGTTGGGGGCCACCGTAATACTTACCCATCATATATATGCATATATAATATATGAAAACAATGCATTTGAAAACTATTTATAACATGGATTGCAATTCCAAAACAAAATTTAAACGTGTATTTATATTTTTATTGTGCATACTAATGTTGTGTTAATGAGTTGCTGATGAATCTCTTTCGATAAATTATACAACACGCCTAACTACTCAAGTAGTACTCAATTGCGAAAAAAGAAACATCCTTATAACTCCAAAAATAATAATCTTATTAACTAACAGTTTATTGCGTCGGATAAAGCGTCTCATTTGCAATTAAAATATATCTTTGAATTGAAATTTGAATGAAATACAGGGTCATGAAAAATCGAAGAATGTGGAAAACAAGATTACAGATATCTCGGCGACTAATAATTCGATCAACTTCGTTTTTTATGCAAAATTTGTGTTATTGTATTGCCTTTTACGATTATTCCTTAAAATAAAAAATTTCGAAAATTTTTATATACCTTTCATCAGAACGAATTTTTCGAGAGTTCGAAAAAAATAGTTCCGGATAATCGAGGTTTCTGATATTAAATAGGCTTCGTCCCATTCTTACATACTAAGTACATACAAAATTTCAAGTCTCTATCTCAATTACTTCGGGTGATAGAGCGTTTACAGACAGACAGACGGACGGACGGCAAAATTTTTTATCTAAAAATATGTTTTTCGAAATCTCCAGTATCAAAAACGTGTAAATCCGTCAAAAAAAATTTTTCGATTTTCAAAACGATTGCAAGACTTACCCTATACTACGTATGATGGGTAAGTAAAAAGTCAGATGTGAAATCAAGAAAAAAAAAACTCAGATCCGAAAATTTTCTTTTATTTTATGCACTTAAATACTTTCTGAAAAGTGCAGTAAGCAGTGCCACCGGCTGAGTGGTTTAAACAAAAATCTATTTTGCAACAAATTGTGTCAACTTATTACTGAATCTGAAATATGATGAATTAGTTTTTAAGATTGAGCTAGTGCGATACCTTTAAAAAAATGCGAAAAGCGCAACATGTTGGGTAATGTACTTCAAAAAATCCCTGTCGGCTTGGCCTATAGACGGAGGTAGATATCGAAGTTACGTGATCATTTCGACAATAAAAAATAAAATATGATTAGTGATAAGCACTGTTGAACAATTTTAGTTGGCCGTTTTTGAAGAATTTTTAATTTCGTTTTTCTGTAAGGGATGCTTTTATCAGAATAATCTTAAGCGATCTTCGGCACAAATGCCCACTTTGACAGCATTTTTTGAAATATATTCTGACTTTATGGGAAATATTTTCAATAAGGCACATTCTATAGTTCCTATATAAGAGAAACTGTCAGTTGAATGCATTTGAGAGTAGAATTTAATTTATAAATTCCGAATAAAAAAGGATTTTTTTATTTGAAAACATCCTCAGTTCTTCAATCTCGATCGAATCGGTAAATTTTGCTCGAATTGCCCACTTTCACAGCTTTTTTAAAAAAAATATTTTCTCCCCTTATCAAACCTGGACAATAAGGCACATTATACACTATACAGTTCCAAAGTAAGAGAACCTGTGAATTGAAAGCATTTGAGAGCAAGAATAGATTTAAAAATAAGTCAAAATAAGTTAAAAGCAATTTGGTACTTGAATACTTCAATTTTTCAATCATGATCACTTCAGGAAACTCTGTTCACAATGCCATTTTGACGGCATTTTTTGAAATATATTCTGCCTTTATCACAAAACCTGACCAATAAGCCACATTATATAGTTCCTAAATAAGAGAACCTGCCAAGTGAATGAGTTTGAGAGCAAAATGAGAGAGAATATAAGAAATTAGGAATTGAGATTTTTTTTCTACAACTTCTATTACTGTGTAATTTATTTTTGATATAAGAATTGGTCCTATGAAAAACTTGTCAGAATAAAAGTTGTAGATATTATTAAGAAGATGTATGATAAATTTAATCGGATTTGATATCTTAAGAATTGAGGAAGTTACTGATTTTTTTCTTCTCTCCCCTTTTTTGTTTTCGTTTTTAATTTTTTTTGTTGCAATAAGAGTTGTACCTATCAAACACTTGTCAATACAAAAGTTTTAGATAATACTGAGAGCATTTATAAAAAAATTAGTTCGATTTGCTATCTTGAGAAGAGACAAAATTCTAAATTTTTAACTCCCGAAAACCCTATTTTTTGCGCCTCTTGAGACCATTATTAATTTTATCAAAAATCTGTTATGAAGAAATTTTTGTCCTATTTCTTAGAAGTAATATAAACTTTAAACTGATTCGATATCTATTTTAATAAAGAAGTTATGGCGTGTTTTCAGTTTTCACAAAAACCCTTCCTATTTCTACCCCCTTGGTCAAATTTTGTCCATTAACGAACTCAACCGAGATTTTATGCCCCTGATTTTATGTATAAGTTTGGAAGCGATCTGAGCAGAATTAAAGAATTTATTCTGTCCATAAAAAAGTGATATATATATATATATAAACTTTTTTACTAATGGTAGTTTTGGAATCTGGCGGTCGTGATCGGTGTAGATCTGCAAAAATTTTTCAGAAATTCCAACATGGCAGCTATCGCAATAGGTAGTATTTCATACGAAATCTACCTAAAACTAATCAGGATGAATTTTTAATTTGATACTAATTGAAACTTTCATGAAATTCCATGCATTAATTCTTGAGATACATTTATTGTAAAATCGGTAAAAATGCAGCATAACAGTGCCATTTGTTGGATGATTTACAGCAAAAACTAAAAAACACTAATCTATATCAAGGACTAACTGAATATGAATTTTTAGAAAATTTTGTTCATTAGTTCTTGAAATAGAGCTATTGTGATAATCACTAATTATGCCACCGCAGAGCCACCTGTAGAGCGATTTGCACAAAACGTACTCATCATCATGCTACATCAAGTACTAACTAAATCTAAAGTATTATTAAAATCAATGCGTTAGTTCTTGAGATATGAATTGTGAAAATTGTAAATAATGCAGCATAAATGTGCCACCTGTTGATCGATACTCACCAAAAACTAATGAGATCTCGTTTATATTTACGTCTAACGAAATCTGAAGTTTTGTTAAGTTCCGTGTGTTAATTCTTGAGATAGAGCACCTACATTTTTTTCTCAGATACAGACAGACTGACAGACTCAGAGAGAGACATTTCCTCTGACTCCTAAAACTTGGGAGCGTCATACATCAATATCTAACCAGTTTTAGTTTTTATCAAGGTCTCACAGAATCTAAAGTTTTGTAAAATTCCATGTATTATTTCTTGTGACAGAGCTATTGCAATAATCACGAATAATACACCATGGCAGTTCCACCTGTTCAGCGATTTGCACCAAAACGTAATCAGCACAATGCTATATCAAGTACAAAGTAAATCGAAAGTTTTATGTAAATCCATGCAATAGTTCTTAAGGTATGTCTAGTGAGGAAATTGAGAATAATGTAGTATAGCAGCGCTACCCAGTTTTTTTTAATTTTGTGCATTAGTTCTTGAGATAGAGCACCCACAAAATGTTTGTCACATTCAGACTGAATGAATCACACAGGGTGGCGAGTGGTCAGGGAAAACCTCGAAAAACACAGTAAGAAAAGAGAAAACTACCAGTATTTTCTTACAGAAAATACCTCAAATAATATAAAGAGATTATATAAACTGAATTTATCTCTAACAAAATACTGGTATTTATCATCTATATTGACTGTGTTTTCACCTAACCACTCGCCACCCTGTCGCAGACTCACACAGAGGCATCAAAATCTTACCAGATCTACACTGCTCAAAACAATTAAAGGATATTTGAAGTTTTATATAAAATAAAGATATAAACGAAATTTTTTTTGCCAAAAATAGAAGAAGAGAATCACAAATGCAAATTTTTCTGGTTTTCAAACTGTGGAGTATGCAAATTTTGAGTTCGACGTCAAAAACGTCGCTTCAGCGGCAGCGAATGAAATTTGACTTTCAACTGGATAAAAAAGAATGAAGACAAGGTCGATCGGCATTCAGTGATTGCTTTGTTTCGATGAGTACGATGTCTCAGCGAAGTCATTTGACAGATTCAGAAGCTTAGAGAATTGTTGGTAGGTTAGAAGGGGGCCAAACTCAAGCCGAAGTAGCGCAAGCCATTGCAGTGTCACAAAGTGTCATTTCCAGGATCTGGAACCGTTTTTTGAGAGTGGATGTGCAGGCCGAAGACCAGGTCAAGGTCGTAGACGGGCAACAACGCCCAATGAAGATCGGTATTTAGCGTTAACAGCTCGGAGACACCGAAACATGAACGCTACTCTTCTCCAACAACACTTTCGCTCGGCTACAGGCACCATGATTTCAACTCAGACTGTCCGAAACCGGCTCCATGCTGTAGGTCTGTATGCTCGCCGACCGATGGTATGTGTTAGATTAACATCAAGGCATCGTCGCGACCGCAGGGAGTGGGCAACCGAGCATGTCAACTGGAGGAGAATGGAGCAATATTCTGCTTTCGGACGAGTCCCGTTTTTCTGTGCATTCGGATAATAGGCGTATTTTCATCTGGAGGGATCGTGGAAGTAGGAATAATCCTGCGTTCGTGCACGAAAGTGTCAGATTTGGCGGTGGAGGGGTGTTGGTGTATGGTGGCATCTCCATTGACGGGCGCACTGACCTCTACATCATTCGAGATGAAGCTCTGACTGGTCGCCGATATAGGGATGAAATCTTCAGACCTATTGTAGTCCCTTACGCTGCAGCAATCGGAGATAACTTCATTTTAATGGACGATAACTGCAGGCCACATCGTGCAAACCTGGTGGAGGATTTCCTTTTCGAGGAAAGAATCGTTCGAATGGAATGGCCAGCGTGTTCTCCAGACATGAATCAAATCGAGCACGTTTGGGACGCTCTAGGAAGACGAGTTTCTGCCGCCAACAACCCCCACAAACTCTCCAAGAACTGGAAAGAGCTGTTCTGGAAGAGTGGGGCAGAATACCCCAACTCGTCATTAATAGCCTCATTGAGTCCATGCCTCAAAGGTGTTCAACGTTGCTAGCCGCCCGTGGAAACCATACCCCCTACTGAAAATGATTTTCTTTGAAGAAAACACCTTTCCTTATTCTTTTTTTCTCATAGGCACAATTTGTGTTTTTTTTTCCTTTTGTACACAAATGCGCAATAAAATGCTTTTTTTCTGCCAAACATGTGTAATTTATTCTCATATAACCTAGTATGTCTGTCGACCATGTATCAATCAGCTAAAAAGTTTCCCAGATACAAAATCCACCTAAAACTGCAATATCCTTTAATTGTTTTGAGCAGTGTAGTTTATATCAAAGTCTCACAGAATCTAAAATACTTGTACGTATATGTATACTTTTATGTATATGTAGGAGAGAGTGGGGCTATTTGAGCATAGGGGATACTTGAGCCACCCCTATTATCTGTACAGTTGGTCAATTTTTCTTTATAAAACTGGCAACATGGTAACATATTTATAGTTCTGAACATGTAAAAAAGAAATCATATACCTTGGTACCATTTTGAAATTATGGTGATTAACCCTTTGAACTCTGCTGGTAGAATTTTCTACCACATAATTTTAATTCTCAAATGTCACAACGACACCAGAAAATTCGACCAAATTTATTTGAAAAAGGTTTAATGCATTTTTTCGCTTATATTGTAAATCGGTTTTTTTCTTTGCAAAATACTGGTGCGAATGTGACATCTGGTTCAAGTATCCCCTCCATGGGGATACTTGAGCCACGATGTAAAAGAAACAGTAAAAAATTTTTAGACATAGAAAAAAAGTTCAAAATTAATTGAAAGTGGTTTTCAATTGAAGAAAAAATATCAAATTTTCATTTTCAATATTTTATTTTGTTCTAAGAAATTATAAAAAATTTAAAAAAATAAAAATAAAAATAATGGCTCAAGTATCCCCATCTTCCCCTATACTTTTTGTCCTTAAGTAATAATTTTTTGACAATTGTTTTTGTAATTCCTGAAAAAATAAAATCAAGTTCATGTGTCAAAAATTGATATCATATATTAGTCAAATACCTTAGAATAGGTCGAACATAAAGTCTTCTAAACAAGAATACTTTTGTGCACATATTACATTTATTTATTTTTTATCTATTTATTTGTATTTTTTATTATGTAACTGTCATTATTTATTATACACTATATTGCCATTGATTATGGGACACTTGCGATTTTAGACATTTTACTAAATATCTAGAAAAATACATGAGGAATCATCTCGAAACTCTTAGTGTATAAATATAATAGTATAAGTCATACATCTCCGTAAAGTTTTTTTCCCGAAACTCCAAAGGGGGCCGTCAACAAATTAAAAAAAATGAATATCTTTTGAATAACCCTGTCAAAACTAATGTAGTAAAAGAGCTCAAACTCTAGATTGTAATTGAATGCCATATTGTAATAAGCCTTGTTCATTTTTATGCAAATAGCATGCATACTCGCAGAGTAATTAAGGTTTTTATAAAAATGATCCCAAATTTTTCCAAGTTTTTTCCTTATAATTTTCAGAGTTCTTAATATAAAATATTATTTTTTTCAGAAAATATGACAAACAACATTGCACACAGTACCCTGTAATCAGAATTAAAAAATAATGAAAATTGTATAAAAAATGAGTTGGTTCACTAAAAAATTTTTTACTGCGCATGCGTCAACGATATCGAAATTTCATTTGCATATTATGTTAGCTAAATATATAGAGCAACTTTTGTGAAAGTCACAAAATCATAACTTGAAAATTCTGACAATAATCGTCAATTGAATAAGTCGAAAATCCGTTATTCTCAAAATGAAGCAAAAACAAGAGGGGTTGTATCCATATATTCATTGATTAGTGTCAATATAGAATACACAATATGGGATGTACTACTGCATTTGGATAAAATCCCTCATTTTTTTGCTTCATTTTGGAAACAGCGGATTTTGTCCTTTTTCTATAGACGATTACTTTCAGAATTTTCAAGCTGTGATTTTGAGACTTTTACAAAAGTTGCTCTATACACTTAGCTAACATAATATGCAAATGAAATTTTGATATCTTTGACGCATGCGCAGTAAAAAATTATATAGTAAACCTACTCATTTTTCATACAATTTTTATTATTTTTTAATTCTGATTACAGGGTACTGTGTGCAATGTTGTTTGTCATATTTTCTGAAAAAAATATTATTTTATATTAAGAGCTCTGAAAATTACTATGGAAAAACTTGGAAAAATTTGGGACCAATTTTATAAAAACCTTAATTACTCTACGAGTAGGCATGCTATTTGCACAAAAATGAACACAGTGTATTACAATATGGCATTCAATCATAATCTAGAGTTTGAGCTCTTTTGCTACATTAGTTTTGACAGGTTTATTCAAAAGATATTCATTCTTTTTTAATTTGTTGACGGTCCCCTATGGCGTTTCGGTAAAAAATCTTCACGGAGATGTATGATGTATACTATTATATTTATACACTAAGAGTTTCGAGATTATTCCTCATGTATTTTCTAGATATTTAGTAAAAAATCAATGACAATATAGTGTATAACCATAACTACATTTTTAAAAAGTGGAATATTATCTCCTAATAAAATTTCTTTGGGACATGTCCGCTGGCAGAGATTTGTGGTGTCAGCTTCAGTAAACAGGATATTGACCCCATAAAGTTTAGTTATACTAGACCATCTTCATTCGAGAGTCCGTGTGCATTTCCACAGTATATTGAAGTGTCATGTATCGTATCCTTATTTTTGTTTATCTTTCTTTCTTTTTAACTGATAACCAGGATTCTACGTGCCGGTGTTCCAGGCTAAACGAGTTTGATACCTGGTATCGCAGGGAGTTATCGCCGTGTTGTGGAATAAATCTGACCATCGCCAAGATCTTTAACCTAACGGAATTGCCTACTGCTGAGTTGTGAACTTTCTTGATTCGGGTAATTAACATTTTGCTCATTTTCTTTCGTACCTGCGCTTTTCTATTGGAATTGATATCAAAATTTGGAACCTTGATCAGTTGACGAGATCTTGACCTCGCAGGTATTTTTGTTTATCTAAATATCTACAAGATATTGCAATCTCTTACGCTGTAAAAAAAAAAAAAATCTGAAAAGTTACTAAATAATTTCTAGAAAACTGGGAATCCTAGAGCTTTTTATGTAACAGCAACAGTAAAAATTCCTGTAACAGAAATTTCTGAACAGAATCCTGTAACAGTATTTGCAATGAAAATAAAAAAAATCTGTAAGTTTACTAAAAATTTTTTAGGAAACTGGGATTCCTAGAATTTTTTATGAAACTACAACCCAGGTTACGGATAAAAGTTTAGTAAGATAGCTGTAATTTTAGTAGATTCGTTTGTAAAGTTACAGATTTTTGTAGCTTTACAAAAATTAGTTATGTTGATATACTTCTTTTCTTGTGCAGTGCACCGGTAGAATATTAGTATACATACAGATTTCGGCAACTTTACATCTGTAAAATTACAATTTTTTTTCAGTGTAGTGTTGTGTTTTCACTCAATAATAATCAGAAAATATAAATTTGGTATTACACAGCAAATTCTCACACACGAAAATAAACACATTTTTGAATACTTTTTGTCCTCAAATTAACAACATTAATACATTAATATGCATTTAATTAGAAAATTCATATACAAAAAGATTTTTGAGTTATAATTGTTTTCTTAAAGTGTTGACAAAGTGCTCCTATCTCTAGAAATGTGTTCTTAATATATTGCAAAAGGGTCGCTATCTAGATATGTGTACTAAAAATAGTTTTGTTAAATGTGTTGAAATAGCGTTAAAAATAGTGTTGATAAAAATATTTTCTTAGAATAATGCTGTGCTGCACAATATTTTCTTACGAAATTAACGACCTATCGTAAACAGCACACAATTTACAATACTACAAAACAACGCATGTGAAACACTTTCAAAACACTTTCTGAATGGTGTCATGACATATCGTAAACAGCACACAATTTACAATATTACAAAACAACGCATGTGAAACACTTTCTGCATGGTGTCACGACATATCGTAAAGAGCACACAGTTTACAATACTACAAACCAACAAATGTGAACATTTTCAAAACACTTTCTGCATGGTGTCTTTAACCCTTTCTGGCACGAGCAAAATCTGATGAAAAATGAGAAATTATCGACTTACAATGGAATTCACAAGCGAATTTTTTAGATATTTTGAATTCCTTAATTAAAGCTTAAGATGTAAATGCAAATTTTTACTAAAAATTTATTAGTGCCGCTTGCAAGTTTGGAATTAAAATTAAGCATCCCAGACCGGTCACAGTGTGCCAGAAAGGTTTAAAAATTACACAATATTAAAAAGGAAATAAAATACGGTTTGCTTTGTAGAAAACGAAAATTGCAAAAGATTATTGAATTATTTGAGTAATTTTACGTATAACAAATTTTCCGAAAAAATATGTAATTATTTTTCCCACAATCTTTTGCCTGACACAACACATTTGCAACACATTTACAAAACAATCAAAAACGATTTTAGTTAGAAGTGTGAATTATTATATTCAGTTAGTGTTGCTATACTGTTTCATGAATTTGCTGTGCAAAAAAAGATTAAAATAACGTTATTTTTTTTAATTTTTTTGTTTTTCAAACATAAGACTGACATTTTAAATGTTAAATATCCTTTATCAAACGATAATAGAATATGTATACTAAAAGAAAAAAGTTTAAAACTTCAACAAAATTTTAACCCACAAAAGTAAAAAAAATAAAATAAATATACTTTACAAATTTATTAAAAAGTTCATTTAAAAGTATTTCTGAAGTTCTCTGTTTTCAAATGAATAAAAATGTACTCTCATTAACGATAATTTAAGCATCATTCATAATTTAAACTTGCGGTGAAAGTCTTGAGAAAAACTGAGAGAAACCTGATTTTTTATTTTTGAAATTCTTTTAGACATTAACATTACTTAGATGATTCAAGCAATTATCCTAAATACTAAAAACATGAAAGAATAAGTAGGAAAGAGTACTGTTAATATGAAATACGCCAAAATGTCACCTAGTGCTTCTACTTTAATTAGTTTTAGCCCTAATGATAAATAAGGAGAAAGTTTTTGATGCAAGATTATTTTTTTTTCCAAAGTCATTTTGTTTAAAGCAACACAAACTAAATTTTCTAGCGTTAAAAATTTTCATAAACATGGTTTATGATTTTATATATTTTTTATTTTTTGAGAAAAAGAATAATTCTAGATGTTATTAGGAAAGACAGAGAATGGGTAAAATGTGATGTGATTAAAAAAAGAAAAAGAAAATGGAGGAATAAAAGTTGGTTATTTTGCCGCTTCTTTTTAGATTAATCAAGATGAATTCAAACAGTTATATATTAAAGAAGAAGTCTTCATAACTTAAAAGAGATAAATTAATTAGGTATCTATACAATCATGGAAACATCTTAAAATTTAATATTGTTTATGTGGTTACTAAGTGATGATATGAGAGGTTTTAATTAATGTATTGTCAGGATTATATTTTATATAAATCAACCTAGGTTTATATTTCTATATCCCAATAACCTCTCTATTCTAAGAAAAAAGCTACTAATACCTCCGCTGCAGTCACGTTGAAATGGGCCATGTTGTTTATACTTAACGTAAACGGGGGTTAGTTTGTCTCGTTCTAGAGACATTTTTGTACATAACTTTTTTTATTCTTCAATTTCAAATAATAATAATAATAATAATAATAAAAAGGCGTAGCGGCTTAACGATTATCTTCAATATCAAAATTTATTCAAATTCTGGAAGAATTGTAAATGGAAAAAAAAAATAAGTTATTGCCATCTAACTACTATTATAAATTAAATGCTCCTAGTAAACGATTTATAATATATTAAACTCAGATATTGATGTAGAATAAAACAAAATACCCCTGAGATGATGTAGAGGTATTTTAACTATTAAAGATTATAATTTCTCGCGAAAAGATTATTTTCCAATGCTTTATTTTGCTCCTGGTGCACTCTTTAAAATATTGCTGTAAAATTACGGGCAGATGCTGGCTGCAAAGATTCCAATTCCAGTCAAATCCTTTTTTTTTTTTTTCTTTTTTAAGAAACATGTTTACTACTTTGGGCAGCTTGTAAAACAGGATATTATGCACTTAAAAACGCAATAACACTTTACTTATTGCTCCACAGCATGTAGCACATTAGATAATTCTCACAGAATTGCTTTTTTGGTGGATTCAAAAAACATGTTACGGTTAAGTCGCATTAATTTTCGAAACACGACTAAAATGAAGATTTACACTCCAACGGAGGAAAATGCACAGGATTGCACTGCAATTTTATTTACAGATTTGCTAGAACAGTAAAAATAAGTGGATTGCCCTTAATTTTCTAAGTTCTAAGGGATAAGATCGCTTATTTACGGGTTGGCCAAAATGATAGACATAGATATATATTTTTTCTTTTCTTTTCTTTTCTTTTTTTTTACGGAGTATGATTGGAATTTCTGCTGCCAGCTTCTTCCCTTAATTTTGCCGGAATATTTTTAACAGTGTCTGTCACTTTTATTATTTTATTTTTTCTTGCCAATCTGACCATTTTACTCTCTTAGTATGTTTCATTTATTGCAAGCCCAAATGCTGAAAAATGATAAGATAAGACCGTTTTTCATCTAATAAGACTATTACGCGTGAAAATTGAAGGACAAAAGTAGTAGGAAAACAAGAGTACGGGCTCAGCCGCAGGTGGCACGGTGGCACCGTGCCTCTTGCTCCTCCGGCTGTCCCGCCTGCTCCTCCGGCTGCCCCGCCTGCTCCTCCGGCTGCCCTGCCTGCGGTCCCTCCTGCTCCCACCATCTCACCGCCGCCCTCCTGCGCCCCCTAGTGGAAAAAAGGAACATTCTATTATAACAGGAGAGGTGAACGACCTTCCCTAATTAAAAATATTATCAATCACATCTCAACATTGAATCATACTATAAGATGAAGATTAAATTTGTATTTGAATTTTAAACAACCGTAATTTTAATGAGTATTATTAATTAAGCGAAACAATTAAAATTTCAGTTTTTAACCATTTTATTTAGATTTCTTCAACTACAAGATGAGATTATCAATTTAACTCAAGAAAGTTAAACATATATTTGAATTTTGCTTCATAGACATCTTAATGAGTAGTATTAATTAAGTAAAAACAATAGAAAATATCCAGTTTTATAGAAAAAGACTGATTTCTTACGATTTTTATCAACTATATGATCAATGTAACGACTTAAAAGTTGAAAGTTAAACATTTATCCTAGTTTTTCAACAGCTATAGCCTTAATGAGTATCGTTAATTAAGTAAAAAAACAATGGAAAATATCAAGTTTTATGGAAAAGACTGATCTCTTACGATTTTTATCAACTTAAAAGAGAAAACTTAAACGTACATTTCAGTTTTTCAACAGCTATAACCTTAATAAGCATTCATAATTAAGTAAAAAACAATGGAAAATATCGATTTTTATAGAAAAACACTGATTTCTTACGATTTTTATCAACTACAAGATCAATGTATCGACTTAAAACTTAAAACTTAAACCTACATCCTAGTTTTTCAACAACTATAACCATAATGAGTATTGATAATTAAGTAAAAAACAATGGAAAATATCAAGTTTTATAGAAAAAGACTGATTTCTTACGATTTTTATCAATTGCAACATCAGTGTATCAATTTGATAGAAAGAAATTTAAGCATGCATTCCAGTTTTGGACAACCATTTCCTTCATGAACATTATTAATTAAGCAAAACAACAGAAAATATTAAATTTTTAACTGATTTCTTCATATTTTTTAATATAAAATCAGAATACACAACTTAAAATAGAAATTTAAACATATTTTTTAGTTTTTGAACAGTCGTTACCTCAAAGAATTTCGATAATTGAACAATTAACAAAGGAAACTAATGATTTTTTAACGAAAAAAGACGAATTAAACGAATTTGGTTAACTTTACTCTAATTGGAAATTTCATCGTACTTTATATATACCAACTAAGTAGAATTTTAATACATAAACGAATAATTTAAAGAAATCCCCAACACACAAATGTGAACCTGCAGAGCATTTCTTATTACGTCATATCTAAACTAAAACTTTTTTCTGCAAACCCTCCATGCATGCATTCCAGGTAGGGGAACATAACAAAGAATTTTGACGTCACTACTTACAAAGGAATACAACAAAATGTTTACGATCAAGAAAAAGTATCACATAGGGAGAAAAAAGAAGAGATTTAAGCTATTTATCCATTCTAGTTTTATAACAGTTACCACAACATCTCCAAATTAAAATTTGGAAGTCATAATGAGTGTAATTAATTAAGCAAAATAATAGAAATATTATTTTTTCAGAGGGGAAAAGACCAATTTAAACAAATTTTATTAGTTTTACACTAGTTTAATAATAATTTTAAGAGGAAAAAGACGAATTTAAACTTTTTTTTTTTTTTTTTTTTTTTTTTTAGTTTTATACTATTTTTTCTCATCTCCAACACGGATATATCAATTTTAACAGAAGAATTAAACGTATATTTTAGTTTTTAACAACAAAACCTTAACAAGTATCATTAATTAAACAAAAATAAATATCAGTTTTAAAGAAAAGACGAATTTGAATAATTTTACACTAGTATTTTCAAAAGCAACATGGAAATATCAATACTTATTCACATATTTCACTTATTCACTGTATTCAATACTATATTTAATAAATTTGGATACACTTTAAGAATTTCCTAATCTATAATTAAATATTAGCTGTATATTTAATGTTACCCATGTTTTCAACATTAGTTCATAATCGTGAATTTTGTATTTTAAATACCATGTATTCAGGTTCAGATTATTTTCACTTGAAATCATACAGAATTTTTTAACAGAGTTTGTTTTTGAAATCATTGAAGCAACTGTATTTAATATTTTTAACACCAATTTTCTAAGATTTTCTAACATTTTCCGATTATACATTCTTCAGAAGTACATTTCTAAATGCTACAATCACTTTACATATCGAAAAGATATCATTGAAGCAACTGTATTTAATATTTTTAATACCAATTTTCTAAGATTTTTTAACATTTTACGGTTATACATTCCTCAAAAGTTATTATTACGTATTCTAAACAATAGCAAATATTAATTTTAAGAATAAAAAGACGAATTTAAACAAATTTTATTAGTTTTACACTATTTTTTCTCACCTCCAACACGGTTATATCAATTTTAACAGAAGAATTAAACGTATATTTTAGTTTTTAACAACAAAAATGTAATAAGTATCATTAATTAAACAAAAATAAATATCAATTTTCAAGAAAAGACAATTTTTTACACAAATTTTCAACTTTGAAATACATTGCTTACATATATTGTTACAGTATATTACTAAACTTAAACTTTTTAAAAAGTTTGAATGTCTTTACAAAGGGTTCATACTTATATTTTTCACGTCTTGACTGCATTCGGAATCTTCCAACAAAAGTATACTTTTATTATTATTATTATTATTATTATTCTAGAAAACCTAAAAAATCGTTTCTTACTGCTTTAGACACTTGACATATTAAAACTACTCTACCCATATAATTAATCAAATTAGGACATGATTCATCTTACACTTCAAAATTTCTGAATTTTTACAATACTTATTTTCATCAAACTTTATTCTTGATCCTATATATTTTAATAGCACAGAATTTTCACATCTGTTTTTATCTACTTATCAGAAAATTATTAAAACACCCAACAACATTTTTCAAATATGAATATTATCTTTACAATTTAATGATGCAAAACATACACGAATACAAAGTTTAATTTTTACAAACATTTCATATTTCAAACCAAACTATTCGAAATTTTCACAACATAAGAGCAAACATTAGACGAACTTTTTAACATTAATATTGCTTAGATCTTTTCATCATAACTTTTAACTATGATAATTATCTATTTTTAGGTTGATTGTCGAAAAACTGTAACTGAAATTACATAAACTTAATGTAAAAAACCATGTTCTCACACAATTTCTTGAAATTCAACAAAGAATTGACTATTACTCCAATACTTATCTACTTCAATCTCGACTCTCGATAGTATATAGATATTGCATCATTACATACTTACAACTCTTTTCAAACGTTTATCAGAAAATCAAGTCAATCAAAGTCTAGTAGTTATCACACCTGTTCCTCAGAAATATTACTATCATACGAAACAGTAAAGAAAATTAATAGATATTTAAAATTTAATAACTTCATACATGAAATTACTGCCGAATGAGAATACTAATAATCAATAAAATCAACTGTTGGACAAAAAATAGTACAGATTACCGAAAATTCAAATCATTTTTTCTACAAAAATTACAAAAATTAACAAATGAATGACCAGTTAGAGAAATAATTAAAAAAAATAATGAACATATTTACAAATTTATTAAAATCACACCTTTTTCTGGATTACAAACCACAATTTCTTGAAAAATTTAACACCGAATTTGTAAGATTTTAATCCTAGTATTACATACACTCAATAAATATTCAAAATTAACAAAAAAATAATTTTTTACTCTCATCAATAAGCAGAAATTCTATATTAAAAGAATATTTTCATAGTAGTACTTATAAAAATGAGAGTTTACAAACCGATTTTCATAATTTTATCACATTTAAACTTAATTTTTATACATAAAACATTATTTAATCAAATTTTATACTTTCTAATTCAGTAAAATTCAGTACTTTTTTAGTTTTTAAACCAATACCACAATATTTATTTACATCAAACTTGATTCTTTACCTTTTATATTTCCACATTACACAAGTGAGTTAAATACTAACTTGGAACGGGAGTTGAAGTCAATTGATTCAATTCGATTTTCATCGTATAAGCATTTCCCCTACACGAAATTTCTTACTTCTATAATCATCTAATGTATTAAAACTTATCTACTCATATTTTTAATCAATTCATCAGATGTTTCATCTCGCACTTCTGAATTATCATCCACCAAGTTGCTTAAAATATAAATACTATCTTTATAGTTTTAATGTAGTACACATGACTAATCTTGAGTTTCCATCTATACTATTAATCAAATTATCATATGTTTCATCTTACAGTTCAACGATTTCTGAATTATCGTCCATCTAGTTGTTTAAAATATTAATAAAATGTTTATAGTTTTTGATTATACATAGTATGTATGAATACAATCTTTAATTTTAACAGTTCATATTTCAAATAACCTATTTTCGAAACCAAACTATGTGAATTTTACCACAATACTTATCATCATACAGAGATTTGTGTTTCATACTTTTTCTAAAAATTATCAGATATGTACTCCTCAGAGGAATTTCTATCATAAGAATAAATGAAAAAAAAAAATTAATTTATATTAAACGTACAGCGAAATTTGATTGCAATATATATGTATTTAATAAAAATAAATAAATAAGCGATTATTTATACATTAAACCTTTACTAAATATATATTTCTTGCGTTATAAAGATGTTTCAACAAGATGAACCAAAACAGCAGCAAACTTCAGAAATTAATGATCTGAATGATTCATCCCTAGCACATGTAGCGTTAATGAATAATACATATGTAAGTCCTTATATGAAAAATACTAGAATTCGTATATGAATCGTAATTAGAGTAAATATAAAATGATTTGTCTTACTGCCTACACTTTAACAAATGCCTTTTTACCTATATTGTTGAAAAGAATCCTAATTGTTTGCATTTATTTCTATTACAGATGTGTTCTATTTGCTACAAACACTTCTTAAGTAAATGGAATTTAACAGAACATACAAAAATCCATACAGGTGAAAAACCTTACACTTGGGAAGATTACCAAATGCTGTTTTCAAGAAGGCATGAATCAAAAGTGCACACATCATCATATAAGCATCGTCAGTTATATGTAAACTTAGTGAGGATATTCAAAAATTATTCAGACGTTTGAAGAATTTAGACATAAAGGAAAATATTTAGACTATATATCCATCATATTTTCATAACACTTACCACAATATCTCAAACTTAAAATTTGGAAGACATACACACTGCTGAAAAGTAATTTTGTTACCCGTGATTCTTCTAGCCAGCATGAATGTATAGATATTATTTTGCAATGTATTCATTAAATGCCCACAATAAATATTCTTTTATATGCATATATCGTTGTGTTTACTTTTTAAAAACCTATTACATTAATAAAATAGGTTACACATACATACACATAACATTTTAAGTGAAACAACACTCTCACAACTTAAAAAATGCATAAGAACATACAAAATAAGCAGATGTATGAAAAAATATACAAGTTTACAGAATAATTTCAAAGTTTTCTAGAAATACAAACAAAAAATATTTACAATATTAAAAAATTACAAAAGTGAAAAGAAAAAACACAAATGTAAAACAAAAACATCAAAAAGTGAAAAACTCAAAACAAAGTTTTTGAAAAAAAAAAATTTACAACAAAAATTTTTTTTACAAAAACCAAAACTTCAAAAATATTTTTTCAAAAAGTTTTTTTTTTTCAAAAACATTTTTTACAAAAATTTTTTTTTCAAAATAAGTTTTTACAAAAGTAAAAAAAAGAAAATCACAACGTTAAAAAAATGAAAATTTTTTGTTAAAAAAAGTGTAAAAAAATTGCAAAAAAAAGTTGCAAAAATTTCAAAAAAAGTTATGAAAAAAGCTTCAAAAATTTCGTTGTTTTTAATACAGTATGCAATGGTTTCGCCATTGCATTTTTGTTGTTAAAAACTAAAATATACGTTTAATTCTTCTGTTAAAATTGATATATCCGTGTTGGAGGTGAGAAAAAATAGTGTAAAACTAATAAAATTTGTTTAAATTCGTCTTTTTATTCTTAAAATTAATATTTTCTATTGTTTAGAATACGTAATAATAACTTTTGAGGAATGTATAACCGGAAAATGTTAAAAAATCTTAGAAAATTGGTATTAAAAATATTAAATACAGTTGCTTCAATGATATCTTTTCGATATGTAAAGTGATTGTACCATTTAGAAATGTACTTCTGAAGAATGTATAATCGGAAAATGTTAGAAAATCTTAGAAAATTGGTGTTAAAAATATTAAATACAGTTGCTTCAATGATTTCAAAAACAAACTCTGTTAAAAAATTCTGTATGATTTCAAGTGAAAATAATCTGAACCTGAATACATGGTATTTAAAATACAAAATTCACGATTATGAACTAATGTTGAAAACATGGGTAACATTAAATATACAGCTAATATTTAATTATAGATTAGAAAATTCTTAAATTGTATCCATATTTATTAAATATAGTACTGAATACAGTGAATAAGTGAAATATGTGAATAAGTATTGATTTCTATGTTGCTTTTGAAAATACTAGTGTAAAATTATTCAAATTCGTCTTTTCTTTAAAATTGATATTTATTTTTGTTGAATTAATGATACTTGTTAAGTTTTTGTTGTTAAAATTAAAATATACGTTTAATTCTTCTGTTAGAAATCTATATTTCCAAGTTGTTGTTCAAAAGACTATTGTAAAACTAATCAAATTCGCTTAAATTCACCTTTTCACCTTAAAAAATAATATTTTTATTATTTTGTTTAATTAATTATACTGATTATGTCTTCCAAAATTCAAATTTTGGGATATTGCGGTAACTGTTATGAAATTGGAGTGTATAAAATGTCTCTTTTTTTTCTCCCAGACTTCTAAATATACAAGAATGAGAGGTCATTGCATTGTCCATTTCCCTACCTAAGGTAAAAAATTGGGGGAGATGGGGGTGAAAAGGTATGGTGAGGGACTTCGGAGGAATAACTTTTGGTTTCAATATGACGTCACAAGAAGCAGGTGTTGTTTTCATATTTGCGTGTGCGTTGAATATTTACTGAAATGTGTTCGTTTATGCATTAAAATTCTACTTAGTTAGTATATAAAAGTATGATGAAATTTCCATTTAGAGTAAAAGTTAACCAAATTCGTTTAATTCGTCTTTTTTCGTTAAAAAATCATTAGTTTCCTTTGTTAATTGTTCAATTATCGAAATTCTTTGAGGTAACGACTGTTCAAAAACTAAAAAATATGTTTAAATTTCTATTTTAAGTTGTGTATTCTGATTTTATATTAAAAAATATGAAGAAATCAGTTAAAAATTTAATATTTTCTGTTGTTTTGCTTAATTAATAATGTTCATGAAGGAAATGGTTGTCCAAAACTGGAATGCATGCTTAAATTTCTTTCTATCAAATTGATACACTGATGTTGCAATTGATAAAAATCGTAAGAAATCAGTCTTTTTCTATAAAACTTGATATTTTCCATTGTTTTTTACTTAATTATCAATACTCATTATGGTTATAGTTGTTGAAAAACTAGGATGTAGGTTTAAGTTTTAAGTTTTAAGTCGATACATTGATCTTGTAGTTGATAAAAATCGTAAGAAATCAGTGTTTTTCTATAAAAATCGATATTTTCCATTGTTTTTTACTTAATTATGAATGCTTATTAAGGTTATAGCTGTTGAAAAACTGAAATGTACGTTTAAGTTTTCTCTTTTAAGTTGATAAAAATCGTAAGAGATCAGTCTTTTCCATAAAACTTGATATTTTCCATTGTTTTTTTACTTAATTAACGATACTCATTAAGGCTATAGCTGTTGAAAAACTAGGATAAATGTTTAACTTTCAACTTTTAAGTCGTTACATTGATCATATAGTTGATAAAAATCGTAAGAAATCAGTCTTTTTCTATAAAACTGGATATTTTCTATTGTTTTTACTTAATTAATACTACTCATTAAGATGTCTATGAAGCAAAATTCAAATATATGTTTAACTTTCTTGAGTTAAATTGATAATCTCATCTTGTAGTTGAAGAAATCTAAATAAAATGGTTAAAAACTGAAATTTTAATTGTTTCGCTTAATTAATAATACTCATTAAAATTACGGTTGTTTAAAATTCAAATACAAATTTAATCTTCATCTTATAGTATGATTCAATGTTGAGATGTGATTGATAATATTTTTAATTAGGGAAGGTCGTTCACCTCTCCTGTTATAATAGAATGTTCCTTTTTTCCACTAGGGGGCGCAGGAGGGCGGCGGTGAGATGGTGGGAGCAGGAGGGACCGCAGGCAGGGCAGCCGGAGGAGCAGGCGGGGCAGCCGGAGGAGCAGGCGGGACAGCCGGAGGAGCAGGAGGCACGGTGCCACCGTGCCACCTGCGGCTGAGCCCGTACTCTTGTTTTCCTACTACTGACAAACACAAAAACTACAGTTTTTGTGACTGTCAAATTGCAGTAAATATACAGTAGTGTGAAAGAATTGATCATATCATCGCATAAAGTGTTATTAGCCAATATCCGGATATTAACACCCTTCAGGTGAAAGTATTTTTTAATTACAATCTAAATTTACTGCAACTGATTCTCAAATTGCAGTAAATTTACAGTTTTTTCTGAGCGTGTGAGAGAATTGATCATATCATCGCATAAAGTGTTGTTAGTCAATATCCGGATATAACACCCTTCAGGTTAAAGTATTTTTTTAGTTACAATGTTGACATGGTGCTTGGTTAAGAGAAAACACCAGTAAGGAACGACTCACAAAATCTTGGAAATTAGCTTCAGTTCTTTATGAGTAAGAATTGTTGGACGACTTTCAGACCTGGTGTGTCTTCCATGTCTCTTATTGACATTATTGGCTTTTAGAATGTTGGGGCAGTTAGTTTTCTATTCATGTCATTATTGACAAATGCCACAGTGTTGCTCTTCAGTGTAATTGCGATAATGTCGGCCCCCTAATGTTTTATTTTATTTTATTTTATTTTATTTTTTTACTGTGTCCATTTTTATGGAACAATCTCAAGTGTGTGAGAAAAGTGAAAATTCATCGCATGAATAAAACACACGAATAAATATATATAAAAAAAAGTAATAAGCCCATCCGTTCACAAAGTGACAAAGTTAATCCCGGGGTGTTAAAATATCTTGATTTACTGTACTTGGTTTATGCTGCAGACTTATGTTACAAAAATAATTATTAAACAAAAATATAATTTGCAGAACAAATAAAAAAAAATTATTTCCTATGCTATTTAAGCCCGATAATAGACAGATATTAAGATACTTGGTTTAGACATTTCTAGATTTAATATTAAATTTTTATAATGATAAATAAATGATGTGATAATACAAAGCATTTACAGATTTCACTTAAAAGTGAATTGGTTTATAAAATCCTTTTATAAAATTATTGCGATATATATATAGATAGATATATATGTATAAATATATAAAAAATTAATTATATTTTCACCTTTTTTCTGCCCATTACTTAAAGATAAAAGTAACATTTGCATAACAGAAATAATAAACCAAGGATAACATGGCTATCAATTAAACATACTTAAGTTTACAAATTATCGTATTAAATCGATATTCAGGACTAAATAAATTCAATTAGTGAGTGAGATGTTTAATATTTTTAAAACAGTAATCTTTAAAATACTTTTAAAAATTATTTGAGAAGTATATTCTTTATACTTTTTTGTTAATCCAAAGCGGAAGGTCCTGTCTTTGAGGACTTTGAGCGTTCGGAAGCTACTGGTAAAGCATGAGCTCCAGTATACCCGAGGCTTCTGTGGAAATCGGAGATGTGATCTCCGAACCAAGCGACTTAAGACACCTCACTAGTCACTGAAAAAAGACCCGGATGATAATGTAAAGTCTGTTGGAGCGTTCTTTTCAAATATCTTGCTCAAATTTTAATAAGCTGAGGACGGGCTACAATCGGGCTAGTTTTTACTTTTTCGATTTTGCCTTGTATATTTCATACACTAAGATAGTTTCAGTTTTAGAGCCACTTTAAACCGGTTTTGACAGTTTGCGTATTTTAAAAAAAAAAAAACATTTGAAACCAAAATCGAAAAAGTAAAAACTAGTTCGGTTTTGGATCGTTCTCAACTATCCTATGCATAAAAAAAATCATGTAAAAATATTAAAATTTGAGCTAGATATTTGAAACGAATACCTCCATAGACTTAACATTATCATCCGGGTCATTTTCTGTGACTAGTTTTGCGCCTTAATCTTTGAGTACACGTGATAGTGTCGCCATGACTAACTTCTAATGGCATTTGAAACGAAGGGAAAGTGATGTGCGTCGGTACGATGATCTCTCTTGGCTGGCGTTAAACTGTATGTCACGGGTCACGTATCATAACTGCGCATAATGGGATACAGTTCTCATTACGCCGGGCACATTGCCATATCGAATAGTTCTTCGATTCAGTCAAAAAAATTCAAAATTTTTATATTATACAATATTTGATTCAGTCAAACAAATTCAAAATTTTTATATTATACAATATTTTAAAACAAAACAAGAAATATAACTTCTTAAAAGAAATTACTTTATAAAATTAATATATTATTTTTGAATTAATTAAAAATAGAAGTACTTTAAGAGTTGGGTTATTCCACACCAAATGAGCAAATCAGGTGTGGCTGACATGTCACAGATTTTATTGAAAATCATCATATAAGAAAATCACAATCATTTACGAGGAAACGCAAAGTAGTAGAGTTCAGACTAGTTTATTTCAGTATAAAGATTTACATTAAAGTTGATACGAAATCGAGGTCTTGTGTACATGCTTGAAATTTCAAGTTTGATTATTAGCCTTAGGAATGAAAAGATTGTAATAAAAATTATTTACACTTAAGAATGAACTGTAAGTAACAGATTAGCATAATTTAGTAATTGTATTTTTATTTCATAGTTTGAAAATAAGTAAATAATAAAAAAAATCGTAGAAAAAATGAAATATTTACGTTATATGTTTTAAAATGAAGGACACTTTTTCCAAATTATTTTTTTTTTGCCATTATAGCTAACTGAATATATTTAATACATCTATAATTTAATTCTTGCTTTTTTCATTCCTTTATGAGAAAAAATAAATAGTGAAAACTGCTGATTAAAAATTCAACATTTTTATCATTTTTTGGAGACGAATAAAAGCTTTCAAAAGTTTTAAACTCTATGATATTACAGATAAAAGTGTATATTTTAAGTATGTGGAGTTTATACTTGCTTTCAGTTTATTTTTGCCTTAAGAAAATTTTTAATTTGTATAGAAGAAAAACGATTATCTTGATAAAATAACTGTATTTTAATCTTAAAATCAAATAGCAAACATAGATGGCAGCACTTATCTTTTTATCAAGAAACTTGCAAAAAATCCCGTGTTTTCAAAGAAAGATTGTCTTTAGAATGTCTCGAATATTAGTTTTTTGAACCCATTTTTGTTATGTTACAAATTAAAAAGGCAGTATTGAAACTTTTTTAGTGTGTCATAGACTTGTTGATTGTTATGTATGTGTAATACTGTTGATGTAGGAGCTTTCCTTTAATTATTTTTTTGAGATAACATAAGAGAAATAAATATGATTTTGTCATTTTTTAAAGTTTCTAAGTTTTTTTGAAGATGAAGGAAATAAATAACAACTTTGATACTCTGAGAATTCGATCTTCATACATAGTACTACGTCTTGCATCAATTTCACAGATGTTTTTTAAATCCTTTGATTTTTATAACATTTCAAAAATTTTAAAAATTTTAAAAATTTCAATATTTACAACCAGTTTATGATTAATTATGATATTACCAAATTATTTTTACTCAATAAATATAAAGGTTGATATCCAGAGATTTCAATATTATAAAAAAACTTCATTTTTGTTAAATAGTTTTCAAAATATAGAACTTGAAATTTGCAACTTTCGACGATTATCCGCAAGCCATTCTATATCACAAGTTTTTTAAATATCCAAAACAGATAAAATAATTTATTTTTCGTCAAAATAATGTGCAGATATACATTTGAATATGAAATGAACACGTATCTCAAATTTTATTAAAATCGAATTCTATGCAGCCATGTTTTTTTTTTTTTTTTTTTTTGCTCATTTTACATGGAATGACCCACTTATAACTTTTTTTGTGCAATCTATAAAAGACAAATGCGTTTACATATAACTGTACGAAGCACAATAATTTTCATTAAAGACTAATTTCGGTTGAATGTTTTATTTTTCAAGCGATGAAATGTAAATATTTCATTTATTTCTGCATTTTAATTAAATACATCATTTATTATTAATTTTTCTCAGTTTAATTGACTTAATTGAATATGACGAATAATTCATATTAAAAAAATAAAGTAACAGAATCTCACATGAAGTTTTCTTCGTGAATGAAACTAATTAAGATCATACTTAAAGTAGTTTCCTTAGGAAAGAGTTTGGAATTTCCCAAAATTAAATTATTAGAACATTTTATTGAGAAGAAGTTAAAATGATAAAATTGACTCAGTTTAAATTTAAATAGTTAATGCATTTTTATTTATGGTAATTTTAAACATGTCTATTTTTGCACAAGTGAAAAATATACGGATATTTAAAGAAAAAAAAATAAACTATTACTCATAGAGGACACACAAAAATTAGAAACACTCTAGATTCTATACTAGGTATGAGGACCCCAGAAGCCAAGGGGTATAAGTGACAAAATTGAAAAAAATGAGTTAAGTCCACAGGGTATCTGGAAATATGCTTTTTTCATTTCAGGTAAAGAAATATAGGTCATTTTCTTATTATTTGCTGAGTTATAGAGATAAACCACTTTTTTCGAAAAACAAACAATATTGATTAATTATACATTTAAAGAAAATTTTACTCTATTTTTTTAACAGTTATTGAAATGAGAGTTCAAAGATTAAAATGCAACAAGCAGATGTTTACTATTTCAATTTAGACAATTGTTATTGATGTTCCAATTTAACATCAATTATCTTTAAACTCAATTTACTCCAAATCGACATTTTTCACTTGTACCCCTTGGCTTCTGGGCTCCTCATATATCCTAGAATCAAGAATAACTCTGGAACCTATCCGTCTACGAATATTTTCATTTAAAATTGTTAAAATTTAACGCACCACTAGAAAATTGATGGTTTTCCTGAATTCATCATTGTAAATTTTTTCTCCTCACCGAAATGAAATTGAAAGTCTTGCAATTCCATATGACATGCAAACTGGAATTACTTCTTTTATTCTAAAATAACTTGTCTTTGCTGTTTGTTTTGATGATGGCGATAATAATGCAGATGAAGAGTGGTTGTATAAAGAAGACGATGCGATTACGTTTCTATAGATCAAGATGTTGCGATATGTTATTTTTTAAACACAAGAGAAATGTGTGATAATGCAGAATATTAAAATAAGGGCGAAAAAACAGAGGATAACGGTCATGCTGATGAAGCTGAATCACCTGTACTAACTCTGCTTTATGCAGTTACGGCATTTGACCAGAAAAATGTTGTATATTTTAAAAAATTATTTTTTTATTTAAAAAATTGAACATAAAACAGACAAAATTATTGATTTTTACAAATAAATATCTTTTCTATAACTTCGATTTATCTCTTTTACAATTTAGTAAGCAACAAATTAATATTTATTAGTATACTGTATGCATTGTATGCATTAGTAATGCAACAACATTCTGTTTTTTCGTATTTTTCAAGGTAATCTGCATTCATAGTTTTACCGCTTCCATCGTTTTTTTCCCGCACCTTTTGAAAATAGATGGATCCAGGATCTATTGCGTATTTACAGATAATCTAAATTCAAAAGGCAATAACATTAAATTCACTATCGAAATTGAACAGAATAATAGTCTTTGATGTTCTTTGATGTAATATTAACAAGAACCAATCAATCTTTTGAATAATCTTTTTACAGGAAAGATATGACTAACCAGACCACCATACCATATAATGCCCCGTAAGGCATGGTGACGTCACTGCGACGTCGTTGTGAAGTCACATTGCGACTTTTTGACCATCCATCGTCGATTAACAGTCACAGGGACTAAAATGTGAAGTCGTTATGGCCGTTTTAGAGCTCGTTTGTGACCACCTCACAAAGTGGTCACAATGTGACAAATTTGTGAAAAATGTGTCATTTGTGACTACTTTGACATTAACATTGTGACGGAACTGTGACAAAAGCGACGGTATTTAAATTGCCAGAAACTTATTTTTTTAAATAAATAACATGTTTTGAAATATTTTAGTAAATTTTCTAAAGATTTTTAAAAAAGTCATATCTTAGTCACAATGTGACGTCACTGAGTGGTGGCATTTTGGTCACAGATGTAATGTGACCAAAGTGACTCACAGTGACGTCAATGTGACTATGCATGCTATGCGGGGCATGTTTTTTTTATTAAACTATAAAATTCCACTTACAGATTTTTCATAAGACGTGCTTTCCTAGTATGTACTAAAAAATGATTTCAATAAGGAATTAGAGAGCCTTCATAGTATTGCTTATAATAATGGTTTTAATGTTGAACAGATTAGTAAATTAATGATGAAAATTACCAAGAATAAGTATCCCAAGCATAAATTTGATTGGCAAAAACACAAACTTCATTCTATCCTATATTGTTCAAGCTTACTTGGGAAATTAAAATACAGTCTTAAGCATTAAAATATCTGCTTAGTAATTAAACCTTCTCCAAAATTGAAGAATATCCTATTCTTTAAGATTGATCCAATTTATCCCAAGAATTTTTGCAGTAGTTTGTGCCCTTAATTAGAGCAGATAGATCAAAGAATTACGGTATTAAAAAGACGAGCAAGAAATTTAAATTCAGAAAGAAAGAACATATCGCTGATATTAAATATAATAGGAAAACAGCATTCCTAGCAATATATACATCATGAAGAAAATATCTATATAGATTTCAACAAGAGTAAAAAAAAATTCAAACTATATTATCCATCAAATAATAAGAGAAACAATGGAGATTTAAACACGTTAAAATTCTATAAGTAAAAATACATATTTCTTTAACCTACTAAAACTGTAGCACGAGTTGCTTAATGGTTTAAAAAAATAGAAATAAAAATCCAAGTTAAATAAAAAAAATAATAATGCGGGTGTGATAAAAAAACTGAATAATTGCGTTTCAGTTCAATGCACCATAGATTATGGAACTTTTGAATAACATTTTTTATTTGTTTTCAAAATAACTCGACGAGTTGAAAAATATCAACAGTTAAATAAAACAATTTTAATGTTTTTAAAATCTTCCTTATATTTTTTTAGTATTTAGAAAGAATCAAAACTATTATCCATCACATTTCTAACACTTAATAAAGTCATTTACAAAAGACATTTTAAAATTATCATTTATAAAAAGATACAATGAAAAGTAATGAAGTTGATTACACATGTTTATTTAAACAATTATGAATTTAAAATATTAAATCAACAGAGGGTAAATGACATAGTAGGTCCAATAAATACAATTTTTCTTGCAGATTAGTTTACAAGATTCTAAAACTCTCCCGTAATTGACACATGCACCATTCAATGCGACTATGTTGCCTTACTGTGACATACACTTCTTAGCGGTTTAATATTTTATAAATATAATTTTGAACGTGAACATGTTTAAAAGAACAACTTTGTTGTTGTTTTATTTCTTTGTTTGTAATTCTTTGTTTCTCTTTTGATATTTCTATAGATAAAGATCGCGTAAAAAAGATAAAAACATGTACACTGTAAAAAAAATTGTAAATTTACGGTACTTTACCGTGAATTATCCAGTAAATTTACATCATATGTCACTTTTTTACATAAATGATAAACTCCTGTATTTGTTTGTGTTTTACGAGAAAAAATCATTAATATAATGGCAAAGATCGTTTATATAGGAATAAAGTCCGTTTTTTTACGGATAGTCTGGATTCTCTGCTGCAGGTTTTTTACAGTGTACTGTAAATAATTTTGTTATTTGTTGATAAAGAGTGTTGTTTTTTAGTTTTATTAAATGTCTTTAAAGGTCCACTATGGTTTTTGTGAGTGAATTGTGGTAAAAATTAAAATATTATTCCACACGTTTGTATCGCTTTCATAGCCCTTAATATTCTTGCTTTAAACTATTTCTTGATAAACAAACCTCCATTGTAATTATTTATGATGTGAAATTGTGCTTTAAATAAATATGTTTTACCTTAATGAAACTTTCCATTGCTTTTTCATAAAAAATAGCTACATAACTGTAATAATCACAGTTTTTTTTAATATAAATAATGCGCTTTCGAGTGCTGTCATGGTTTCTATATTTTTCTCCACACTTATATAAGATAAAATATTGCATAAAAAAATAAGTTGCACTTTTTTTCAGTGAATTAATTTTGCAAGCATAGCATTTCGAATTAAAGTGTCAAATAAGTGTTTGCTGACATTGAAGTAAATAGTTTAGAATACTTTAGAAAACATAATGAATTTTGTCGTTTTTTATGAAAAATAAGTCAGAAAATATAAATTGCTTACATGTAAAGCTGAAGAAAGATAATTAATAGTTTTTAAGTGCCAGTTTTAAATGCGCTTAAAAGGAATTTGTTAAGAAAAAAATAAAAGTGAAATTTAAGTACATATATTTTATCTCAGATTGAATGACAGAAGTAAACAAAAGTTATTTATTGATATTAAACAACAGATAATTTTCTCGTAGGTTGTCTAATCAAAGAATTTATATTTGTCTAAATATTTATGTATATATTAGAGAATAAAAATAAGATAATGCAATTCTTAACATATCTTTATTTTATATTTATTGAGACTGTATTTTATAACAAATAGTATATATCTTTTAAGGTAAGGTTAATGAGGCTGTAAAATATGCATATTAGTTATAAATTGTTGAAAAAAATATATGAAGGTTGAAATAAGTTTATTAAAATGCAGCTTTAAATACTTCAGGATTCATAACTTATAATTAAATTAATTTTTTCATAAAAATTGTACTTTTTATATCACATAGAATTTTTAAATCAAATTTTTCGTACTTATAAATACTTTACATAACTGTAATAAATCATTAAAATTGTATAATGTCCGTGAGTTGTTCAATAAATATTGATCATCCTCTTAGTAAGATGTTCTCACTCATCGACTAAATTTTAATGGTGTTTTTCAAAGTCGTTCATATTCAGTTAAATGGACTTGCACCACATTTTTCTACGCATAAAAGGCATTCTGTAAATTACTTATTTTAAATAGGTCTCCAAAAACCACCTCTGTCATCTTCACGAATAACTTCTAATGATTAAAAGTACGTTACAGAATTGTGCATATTCACAACGAGGAAATAATCTCATCTTCCTAAAACATCTACCTTAATTTTTAATAAACTTCGACGTTCTTTTGTTCTGACATGAAGAGTATCGGAACTCACAGCGCAGAAATACATCTCATGTTCGCTCTTCTGCTTTCAGTATGTGCGTCGTCGCACGGTATTATAAACTGCAATATTTTAAACAGTTCTGATATTTAATAGTGTTATCTGTCAGTAAAAGCTGCGGTATTAATGTTCAAATGTAAAAGGGCAGTTATAGTGACTGCAGGTACATCTTCCTTTGGCGATTATTGTCTTGCTCTTCATTGAACTTCTAAAACCATCTTTTATCAGTACAACAAAAAATAAAAGTTTCTTCATAAGTGTCCAACAGCATACACTTCTGCTGATGAATTCTTAATGTGTAAGCAAATTTTCCAGTGGGTTACTGTTTTGCCTCCATTATTCTCGTAACGCGATACTGAAAGTATTCGAATTTTCATGGATACCACTGACGTACTTCAGAAAATAAATGAAGATAATATTCCGTATTTTTATTACACATTAAGCTAATAATGGAACATAAAGGTAAATATTTGTCTAATGAAATATTCTAATAAAATACTAAAAATTATTTACTGGACAACCTTCGTATCATCTTATTAGTATCATTAACCTTTAGACGGGGGCTCGGACAGCATCTGTTCGAGAATCCATGCTAAGCTGGATAGATGCTGTCCGAGACCCCACGTAAAGATTAATTAATTCTTTATACATATCTGACAATGCGAAGAATACTTTGTAGAAAAAAATGAACTACATAAATAACGAATAAAAAGAATCAGCAAAAGAAGTATATTTTAACAAAACTGAATAAAATATAATATTTATGTAAAAATTGAACTTAAACATCTATTATACTAATTCTAACGCACGTGATCAAATTAACTCTTTGATATTTAGATATATATATGATTTGAAAGTCTAAGATATTAAAGCGAAATTGCTAGATCATGAGCACAAGGATTTCAAACTTGGAAAATCAGAAAAAGTCAGTGTCTTTTGTTTTCTATATTTCATATAGAATTAGCACGGAAGTTGTGAATAAAGCAATTGGCTTTATTAATCCCAACTAAATCGTACTAGTGCAGCGGTTCTCAATCTGCGTAATGTATACCCCTGGAGGTATGTCCCGGAAATATTGGGGGTAAGAGAAAATAACATACATCATGACGAAAAAACACAAAAAATCTATTAAAGTCATAAAAGTATTAAGATTGATATTATAGTTTTTTATTGATTTATTTTATGGGTGGGATAGTATTATTAATAATAATAAACAACGTTTTCATTATCTATATGAATGGAAAAGGGAGAAACAGGGGTGTGTTTATGGGAATTGGAGAATTCTCCAAAATAAAAAGGGGTATGCAGAAGAAAAAAAGTTGGAAAGTGCTATTCTACAAACTTTGCATGAAAATATGCTTTAAGAGTTAATCCTGGTATGTTTATTTTGTTTCAGGAAGATGGTTATAGTGAATGGTAAAATTATAGATATCTTGGAATTAATTCAAGTTCGTATAATATCTCATTTTGTAGTTTTTTTTCATTCTCCAATAAATGAGCGTTTTGCTCATAGTTTACTACAATTATTTTAAATTCACAATTTTAGATTACTATAAATGTATATATTACTATATTATATATATATTACGCTATCGCATGCGGCACAGAAATCGCGATTATTTGTTAATTGTTAAATGGCAACGCCCAAATGAAACGCATCTTACTGATTGTTGTGCAGAAGTCCTTTGGCAGGATATAGGCCGCGGTAAATTGGGTTTATTTACGTTTTGTTCTTCTGTTGTAATCATGAATCTTCATATCATAATTTTTTTCTGCTCCTTTTATTTAAAAAGAAGTAAAAGTCATGGATTTTAAGTGTCTCAATTTCAAATTAAAGTTGTGTATTTTGAATAAAATGTGTGAAAGGATTGTGTTATTATATTTTAAATGAAATTAATGAAATACGAAAAAATATCACGGGAGCAATATTTGGCGATTTGTCAACTGCGCAGGCTAGCATAAAAATACCGAGTCATTAATTTCACGACATAGATGTCATATACGCACCACATTGACGTGATTTTTTTGTGATGCCAATTTGGTGAAAACTTCGTTTTCAAATACCAGTTACATATGTTTGTTTTTTTTCAACTATTTTATATTATTTTAAAAAAGCGAAATAAAAATAAATTTTAAAAAGTTTAGTTAATAATTATAGAACAAAACAATTTATATCATTTAAAAAAATAAAAGTAAATAAATAGTGTACTGATAAATAAAAAACAATAGCCGAGTTACTATATGAGGCATATAATTGCCGTTTTGTTGCAAACGCGCCAATGTAGTGCGTATGTATCTGTGCCTATTTCTCTTACAGAATCTTCTAATTTGGCAAAAAAATAATACAATTAAATTGAATTATGAATAAAAGCATCATGATTTAATGCTTAATATATATTTACAGAAAGCGCAAACTGGTTGCCATGTGCGGCTAGCCTATTAGAATTTTTTTCTAAGTACGCATGTAACACAAGTATGCATATTGTGTCATGTACACATACAATCTAATGAAGGAAAATAAAAGAAAAATATTTTAAATATATGTATGTAGTAATATGCCAAAAAATATATTTTAGTCTTTTATTTTTTTTCTTTAAGTATTTCATTAAAAATACCATCATGTACTAAAAATTAAAATGCTTTTACTCCGATTAGAATTTATTTTTCGTATAAAATAACTTCTTCAACCACTAAAATGTATTATGCTGAGTTCAGCATATCACCCTTTATTTTTCGAATGTACTTTAGTAAATATTTTTGCTGATTCATATAAAATAATTGAGCCTTGAAGAATGTAAAATGACCCAAAAACAACTTCGTAATGACATATCACATAAAAAACACTTAAGCAGAATAGTACTCACTTTTTTTAAGGAAATTCCTTACAATAACATTTCAAAATAAGATTTGATCAAAGAAAGATAATACTCTAATTCTTTAGAAATAAATAAAAAATAACTGCAACTAAACTTAAATGTTATTTACTCGGTCTCTGTACCTTATAAACGACATTTTCCATGCAAGTATTTTATAATACATGTATCGAATAATAAAATTATTATTTTTAATAATCATAAAAAATGCTAATCTTGTTGTAAAGTATAAAATACTAATTTAATAGCACTTATGAAACATAAATATCCTATATAACATAAATAAGCAGTTTAAAAGAATTATGTTTCATACGTATTATCCAAATGTATAATTAATACAAAATTTTTCCCTTGCATTTAATAAATATATATGGGATGGAAAAAAACTAGTACTTTAATTTAATGTTTTTAATGAGTTTCTATATGAAAGTAAATAAGTAAAAGTAATCGATTTCCTGAAAATAAAGTGTAATTTCTTATCACTTATTTTTTTATCTACTTTGTATATGGGAACGTCCAGGCCAAAAGAAAATTGTTTCTAAAAAAAATCCCAAACGGAAATATTTTTGGGATATATCAGTTCAAAGCTAAGCGGTTGATGTTTATAAATCTGTAACTTTTCATTTCATAAGTATAAATCTATGCTGAAATTGGGCTGGAAACAGACAATATTAAAACAGTATTACAATTATACAAAAAAGCTCACTTATTGAGTTGTATTTTTTTTTACTTTTGTTTATTAAATGAAATTATGATGCATTGAAAATAACAATCTATTATTATATCAATCAGACCTACACAATTAATTTTTTTTCATTAAGATTTTAAATGCAAATTTAACATTATTTAATAGTTGATATGTAAGTGTCACAAGAGTGAAATGAAACATATAAAAGTTTTAATTGAAAAAAAAAAGATTTTTTTCTTTGATTGATTTAGAGTTATAAAACAGATTTTACATAAAATGTTAACTTTATGTTATCATGGAACAGGATCTGGGGGGATATCACAAAAGTAACATGTGTCTGTGTTATAAGAGTAACACATAAGTTTTTTTTTCATAATTTGTTATAAAACTTCATTATAATCAAAACAAACACACTGATCGAAGTTTAGATGTTCCCTCTGTTCTTACAACAATTCTTGAACTAATTTTAGCCATAACTGAAAATATTTTATAAGTTTTAAGCAGGATAAATAATATTTACCCATTTATAATGAATGGATTTATTTTACTTAATTTTATTACAACTTAAGATTATAAATTGTCATGACAAATTATAACAGATAGATTAAAACAATTCAACTAGTGGGTTTGTTATGTGCGTACTTCCTTTTGTTCCGAAGCATATGGTTTTTGATAAGATATTTTACATGTTTTTTAAGTCTTGTTTTCTAACTTCTGCTGTATGATCTACAGATATATTTATGGAAAGTAATATTTTAAAGGAAATATTTTAATATGACTTCTTATACATGGCATTGTTTTAAAATGTGAAAAACATTCTGTTAACGGGTCATTCCATGGTAATTTACATTACATTTTGAACAATTTTCAATAATTATAGTAATATAACACACACAAAAAATTATTCAAAATGTAAATTTGACATGGTTCGCTATTTAAAAGAATTAAAAGCCCAATTTAGTTGAAATATACCTAATTTTAATGTTATATGTTAAATTTTCATAGTTTTATTACTTACCCATCATACGTAGTATAGGGTAAGTCTTGCAATCGTTTTGAAAATCGAAAATTTTTTTTTGACGGATTTACACGTTTTAGATAGTGGAGATTCCGAAAAACATGTTTTTAGAAAAAACTTTTTGCCGTCCGTCTGTCTGTCTGTCTGTAAACGCTCTATCTCCCGAACAAATTGAGATAGAGACTTGAAATTTTGTATGTAGTTAGTATGTAAGAATGGGACGAACCCTATTTAATATTAGCAACCTCGATTATCCGGAACTATTTTTTTCGGACTCTCGAAAAAATCATTCTGATGAAAGGTATATAAAAATTTTCGAATTTTTTTGTTCTAAGGAATGGACGTAAAAGGCAATAAAATAACACACATTTTGCATATAGAACGAAGTCGATCGGATTATTAGTTGTCGAAATATTTGAAATCTTGTTTTCCACATTCTTCGATTTTTCATACCCTATATTTCATTCAAATTTCAATTTAGAAGTATATTTTTATTGGAAATGAGACGCTTAATCCGACGCAGTTGATTGTTAGTTAATAGAATTATTATTTTTGGAGTTATAAGGATGTTTCTTTTACGCAGTTCGGTTCTACTTGAGTAGTTTGGCGTTTTATGTAATTTGTCGAAATTGGTACATCAGCAGTTCTTTAATATAGCATTACTATTCATATTAACAATATTTAAATTTTGTTTATGAATTGTTATGCATTGTATAAATAGTTTCACATGTTATTTTCATATACATATCCATGATGGGTAAGTATTACGGTGGCCCCCAACGACTAGTTTAACTATTTTAACTGCCATTACTGAAAAAAAGAATGTAAGTTATCATATAAAGCGCAATTTTTATTACCAGTTTTTAGGTAATTTTCATCTAAATTAACCCTTAGATAGGTTTCATTGAGAAATCTAGTTAACTTTAAATTTTGAATAATTTTTAGTGTTACATTACTAAAGTTATTGCATTAAATAGTTCCAAATGTAACGTAAGTTACCATGGAATGACCCTAAACGACAAAAGTTGCGCAGGAAAACTAAGAATGAAATAGAATGTATTGAGGGGAGAAAAAAACAAACAAAATAACATATAAAACCAAAATAAAATACTCAGATTACTTAAAGGTGTTTTTTATTAACAAAACATAGTTTTTTCGAGCATGTCATGCTCATCATCAGGGTTAAAACAACAAAAGAGTAGAAGTCGAAGGCTGAGTTCTTTTATACGAAGTGGATTGATCCAAAGACAACGTAAAAAAGATATTCGTATAAAAGAACTCAGCCTTCGACTTCTACTCTTTTGTTGTTTTAACCCTGATAATGAGCATGACATGCTCGAAAGTACTAGGTTTTGTTAATAAAAAACACCTTTAAGTAATCTGAGTATTTTATTTTGGTTTTATGTATAAATAAGGTGAATTAAAGGATTCGACATATGTGATATGTTATATCATTTTAATCTTATAAAATAACACATGTTATGATAACGATAAAAAATGTCTTAGAGCTCTTAGAACCCTCTCCCCCCCAAAAAAAGAAACAAAAATTAGCAAGAGAAAGTAAAAAGTAGGGAATTACCTAATCCCAGACTTTGTTATGATTTTATCCACAAATTTCTTTAAATTTAACTTCATGAAATTATAAGAGGAGATCATTCTTCACATAATCTACATCAATAAGGCATAAAAATATCATATAACATTCTGAATTATAGATGATATTTGCTAAGAGAATATTTTAGTGTTTAAGAGACTTTTTCTAAAAATGGATTCTTTTGCAGCTTTAAGGCGTAGTTTTATGAAACAATAGAAAATTATTCCTCAGAATATCTATATTTGCCGTTGTCCCTAAAATGTTCGAACGATTCAGAAGACAATGACTAGCGTATTTCCTGCATTTAACGTTTCGGTAAAGGATTAATGACTGTGTCTACTATGGTACATCATAGTTAGAATGTATGAATTCAGAATGTCCAATTTGTGAAGTTAACATCGAAGAGTTGTCTGAAATTGAAGTATATGACACACAGTTACTGTCAGTAGCAAAATGTTGATAAACGTTTTGAAAAAATAAAAATTGAATAAACTGATTTTTTTCAATTAGTGTCACAATGAAAACGCTGTTAAACATTTTGAAAAAATAATAGTTGAGCAAACCACTTCTTTTATATTTTTGAAAGTACCTAAATCCATGTCTGTGATACACATTCCTTCATATTTATTCTCACAAATAATTTGATAATGCCAGATAATAATAATATTAATAATAATAACCAGTTCTGAAATATGGGTGTAGATTTTCCTGAAAACTATAGTTTTTTATGCTAAGACAAAATTTTGGTTAAATTTTTTACACATTTCTTCATTACGGTTCAAATTGACAAGCAAACTACTGTAGTTTCAGATCTTATTTAGTTGGATGCCATTAATTTTAAAAAGAAAGCGCATGCTATTTATTCAGATATTTTAACTCACAACCAAAAAACTATAAATATGTTCCAGTTTAAATCTCACGCAGAGGAAATTTATTTTCAAAAATTGTATCCATTTTTAGGTGCGTTCGTAATTATGTAAATACGTAGCACCTATTGTTGTCGCTCAGTCCGTCCGTATGTCCGTCCGCATATAACAACGCAAAAATTACCCAACCGAATCTTTTGAAATTTAAAATATATAGTTATACCATAATTTTGTCGAGTCATTTCAAATTTTATGAAAATCGGATGGATAGATCAATTACAGGGACAATCAAAAGGATTCTGTTACATTACGGTCAATGGGGAAAAAAGTTTCAAATGCATTTTAATCGTTTGACATTTAAAACATGTAATTATTGCGTAATTTTGTCGAGTCATTTCAAATTTTATGAAAATCATATGGATAGTTCAATTACAGGGACAATCAAAAGGATTCCGTTACATTACGGTCAATGGGGAAAAAAGTTTCAAATGCATTTTAATAGTTTAAAATTTAAAACATATAATTCTTGCGTAATTTTGTCGAGTCATTTCAAATGTTATGAAAGTCGGATGCATAGATCAATTGCAGGGACAATCAAAAGTATTCCACTACATTACGCTCAATGGGAAAAAAGTTTCAAATGCATTTTAATGATGTTACACTCATTCGAACATAATAGAATTGGTATGAAGCTATGAAATATATACTAAAATATGCATTCTGTACTATCTGTGATTCAAAGAATTTTTATTATTAAATTACAGAGCCACACAAAAATATTCCACTACATAATGCTATACGGGGAAATATTGTTTGGGGGGGTGTTTTAATTATATTCAACTATTTCACATTTTATGAATAAGATATACGTTGCTGAGGTGTAATAAAATTACTTCCTGCATATTTACAGAAACACAAAGATTTCGACTACTATACTGTATCCGAAGTACGCTGTACTATATCACCAAGAATATTTTTAAAACTTCGTTATCGTAGGAACGAACCTCATTTGCTACGTTCACGTGCAATTTCCAACTTGTTGTATTTTGTTCTCGCCGTTCCACTTTCCAATTTAAGCAAAAATATAACTTTACAATTGTACAAGAATAAGTCAGTCTTATTCCTAAATTAACTTCATTGCACATTTTTTTCAAAAGCTCTTGGTAAAGATTCTGTAGAATTGATGTTGTTGTATAACGAAATCTATGATATGAAATTCATTCTTAAAAAAACATTTCTGAAGAATATCGCTAACTTTGTCAAAATTGCTCTGGGAAAAAAATATGTAAGCATGTTCTGTTTATAATATGGCGAAATGAAACAGCGACTGCACAATTTTTTATTTTGAGAAAACCTACCAACAGAAAAGAGTTTTCAACAGGCACATTTTGTTAAAGTCATAAAGCATGACAATATTTACTGAAAACAACGCATTTAACACAATTTGTACAAATAATGTATCACCAAATAGAAAAGGTTATAGAAGAAGTTGAAAATTACATTATTGATATTGATAACATTAATTTATTTTGTTGAGTACCAGGAACTGAGAGATTGCTATGTGGTTACGATGATTAAAATATGATGATTTAAAATTTCATGTTATTATTACTGAATTAGTAGATGACGAATATAAATAAAGTTCATAAAGCCAAAAATTTCCCAAATAATTCACAAGTTTCAATGTATGACCGCATATAACGAAGTTGAGGAAAGTCATTAGCCATCATTAAGATAACAAATAGTCATCTGAGATTAATATGGTTCTATCTTTGTTTTTGAAAAAAAATGACTTATCGATATAGAAAGCTTCTTTTTGTATCTATGAAGGCATTTTTGTATCAAAAAGATGTTATATATAATTTACATGTGACATTGCAAGTATATTATAACATTATTTTAATCCAGAAATGCCTTCATAGATACAAATAGAACTTTTCTATATCGACAAGTCAAGTTTTTCAAAAACACAGATAGAATCTTATTATTCCCAAGTGCAGATATCTTAATGATGGCTGATGGCTTTCCGAAATTTAGTTTTTTAGTGAGATATTGCAGACTCAGGCTTCTGCCGGAGTAACTGAATGATTAGAGGGACAACCTGTAATGCTGTAGTCCAAGGATAGATTCCCGGCTATGGCTAATTTTTCACTACAGCTGGGTTTGTGGTGTTTATTGTTTGTATGTCTGCACATTATTTGTATGTCTGCACATTATTTGTATGTATCTTTAATCACTAACTTATTAATGCCAATGCCTAACATCATACAAAGCTTGACTAAATTCCATCCCATAGATTTGGAGACAAGCTCTCAGGGAAAGGGTGAATAATTTAGTTTAGTCATGTTATCAGGTGGTTACACCGAAGTATTCTCAGGACCTATTTTTCAAAATAGTGTTAATTTGGTGTAGAATTTTATGAAATTAAATCCTATTGACGAAATATTATTTTTTATGAAGGAAATCTTTAAAAACACTTCCTATCAACACTCTTGCATGTGTGATATACACAAAAACATAATCAACATCAATTTACGATAAGATGTAACTGAATTTAAAGTTTGATTATCACCAGTGCATTAGTTCTTGAGACCTGCTATACATCTCGTGTCACACATAAAGTAACAGATTAACATACAAACAGCCATATTTCAAAAATTGCCAAATCATTTGAAGTCTTCCGAAACATGCAAATCTATAAAAAATAATGGATGCTGACAATTTTCCCGATTACAATATTTTCATATATAGGTGTATTTTAAAGTAAAAATTTTTAAAGCTATCTAATAAATAAAGATGGAATAATATTCAAAATGTAAATTATACAACTTACGATATTCATGAAAGTTAAAAAATATGTAATGTAATTTCAGCTATATTTATGAAAACGTATGATAAAAATGTATACTTATATATTTCAGAGGAAGTATATGTGAAATTCAATCAACGGTGCGTAAAGAGAAATGTTGCGGATATGTAATAACAATTAATTATGAATATAAATATTACTTTCCACAGAGAATGAGAACCAAAATTTTTATAACTTCAATGTTTCATAAACGAATTTAATTCCATTAAAGTATATGCATAAATATACCTCTTTCATAAATTGCATTTGAAAGAAACTTTTGCTATTATATTTAAAACTATTTTATTTTACTCTGATGTTGAAAATTTATTGAATCTAATAACTGTATATCTTTATTTCTTAAAATTTTATCTATTCATAAGTTTACCTGCTCGTAAGTTAAGTCAATATGTAGTTTTTCTTAATTTTGTTTATTACGGAGAAAAGTTATGCATATAAAGCAATATTTTAAAAGAAATCTTGTATTAAGTATTATAATTTTTTACCAATTTTAAAAAAAATGGTATCTATTTAAATGTTTAAATAAAATTTATAACATATTAGACAACGAAGTATAAATTAGAATGAATTGCATGTAAATACTGTGGTATAACTTACATTTTTCTTTATTATAATTTAATAGTATATTAATATTTAGTATTGGTAGTTTTGTTTTTATAATTAAATTGTTTATCGTACGTTCATTATACTTCTAAATAAAATGTTATGACTTTATTTATTAAAATTTGGGATATTCCTACAGATAAAATTTCTTTGGTACTTGCCCAGTGGTAGGGATTTGTCGTGTCGGTTTAACGAAATGAAGATATTAATCCCATAAAGTTTAATTATACTTGAGTATCTTGATTCGTGATTTCCTGTGATCGCCCTGGTATCATGTGCCGTTCGTTATCTAATTTTTGTTTATCTAAAACTCTGAAACTCTTAGTATTATATAATATTCAAAGAATGTAAATTTGGTGTTACCTAAAAAAATATGAATTAATTTTATTTTTTAACTTTTTTGTGCATTTAAACATAATAAACAAAATCTTTCCATGCCAAATGTCCTTTAACAATCGATTTTAAAATTTGTAAATTAAATGAAAACTTTTTATAAGTTCAATGTATAATTTTGTCCCACAAAAGTAAAAATTTAAAAATAATGAACAAACTTATTAAAAAACACATTTAAAAGCTAAGTTCATTTTAAAATATTTCTGAAGTTCTCTGGTTTCAAATGAAAAAAAAACACTGTGATTAATTATAATTTAAGTATCATTCATAATTTAAACTTGCGGTAAAAGTCTTGAGAAAAAGTGAGAGAAACATAATTTTTTATTTGTTGAAATTCTTTTAGAAATGAACATTACTTAGATATTTCAAGCAATTATCCTAACTATTATAAACATGAAAGAATAAAGAGAAAAAAGCACTTTTAATCTGAAATACGCCAAAATGTCATCTAACGCGCTTCTGTTTTAATTAGTTTTAGCTCTAATGATAAACCAAGAGAAAGTTTCTAAAGCAAGATTTTTTTTTTCAAAGTCCGTTGTTTACAACAACACAAATTAAATTTTCTTGTGTTAAAAGTGTTTTGTAAACGTGGTTTATAATTTGGTATTATTTTATTGCTTTGAGAAAATGAATAATTCTTGATGTTATAAGGAAAGACGAGGATGAGAAACTGTACAAAAAGATAAAAAAAAATATGAGGAGTAAAAGTTTGTTATGCCTGTCACATCCTTTTATATTAACGAAGATGACTTCTTTTTTACATGTTAAGGAATAAACAGTGCATGATTCAAAATATGTAAGTTAATTAAGTATCTATGGAATCACGAAGACATCTTAAAATTTATTGTTTTTTATTAGGTACTTAAATAGAGAGATAATAGGCTTTAATTAATGTATTGTGTAGATTATATATTATATAAATGAACTTATGTCCACGTTCTTATACCGCGATAATCTCTTTATTATAAGAAAAAACTACTAATACCCTAGTAGCAAACCAATATTGGTCCAACGTTGCCCCATATTCAATATCTCATTTGTTAATTTTCATTGTTAATATTTCATTTATCGGAATTATTGCCAATAAAACGTCAATATTGCTCCAATATTGGGATGTTTACATTTGACTTTTTTTAGCCAATATTTGCAGCCAATATTATGCCAATATTGGGGTTTCATTGAAAATATTTCCAATAAAACGCCAATATTGTACTAATGTTGGCGTTTCATTGGCAATATTTCCAACGAAATTCCAATATTTAAACAATATTGGCGTTTTATTGGCAATATTTCCAATGAAACCTTAATATTGGCTGTAAATATTGGTTAAATAAGTGCAAAATTTAAACATACCAATAATGGAGCAATATTTCATGCCATTATTGTGCCAATGTGCCAATATTGCTCCAAGATATAGCCATTATTGGTTCAATATTGTTTGGCTACTGGGGTACCTCCTCCATAACATCCATATTCAAATCCTTCTATATTCATGTTCATTATAGTTACTTGCTCTATATTTAAAGTTTATGTTGCAAAACTATTATTACATATTAAAAAATATATAATTACATATAATAAAAGTACATATAAATATTACATATTAAAACATCAAAATCATTAACATATATAAACCACACATTAGATATTAAAATATCAAACATCAATATTTATTTTACAAAACAGTTGATTTTGAGTCTTTTTTTTTTGTCGTTGTTTTTTTTTAAACGGTGATAATTAGTCTATTTTGAGAAATGGTGGTCTCTACAGATGCTGGAGAGCTTATTTCCTAGGCGTAGAGACCTAATTTTTTTTACAAAATATCAAGAAAAATACAAATATCTCCGTATTTACTATTAAGAAAAGTATGGCTTAAGCTTTATATTAATAGTAAGTGTATAATAATTCGATAATACAATCATTCGGAGACTACGCTTAAAAATGAATTTGTTCCTAAAATTCATTTGTAAAATTCTAGATAAAATAGTTTTTACCTGAAAAAAATATGTGTCTTAGCATTTTTTTGTGCATGTGTGTGCATGTGTATTCTTTTCCTAAAGAAGAAAGTAAAATTTGCACAAAAGAACTAAAATATGAAAGCTAATATGCTTTTAAATTAAACACACTTAAATTTATAAATGCCTGTATTAAATATTTATTCAGAGTTAAATTAGAGCAATCAGTGAGTTATAAAATTCGCGATATTTAAATATTTTTAAATAGCAATCTCTAAATATCTTTAAAAAAAGAATTTGAAAATTGTATTTTATAATTGTTTTCTTTATTGAGCAAAAGCAACAGAGTATCTCTTTGTAGGCTTTCGAAACTGGAAGCTAATGGTAGATCAATGAATGGTAGAACTGGTTCAAACCGGTTCTGAAAGTTACAGTATTTTTTTTTAATCTGTAACCACAATTGAAAAAGTCAAAACTAGCCCGGTTGTGGATCGTCTTCAGCTATCCTATACAAAAAAATCACCTCCAAATATTAAAATTTGAGCGAGATATGTGAAAAGAACGCCTCCATAGATTTTATTCGAGTCATCATTCGAGTCTTTTTTAGTCAGTAGTGTGGCATTTTAATGCTTGAGTACACGTGTTACTGTCACAACAATTGAAGTCTAAGGCTTTTTGGAGTGCATGGAGAGTGGTGCGCGTTGGGTGGTGCTATCCCTCAAAGCACAGCAAGTGTATGGACCATATTCGCCCTTTCGGTTCGAGACTACAAAATTTGTTTACTTGGGAAAAACATTCATAATCGCGCCATTGAAAAGCATTGTAGTTCAAACATTTATGCTGATATTTTATTTTTAAATGTAGTTTTAACTTTTTCAGGAACAGGTATGAGTTATATATGAATTTTTTCCTCTCTTTTCCAGCAGTTGTAAGAAAAATTTTCAAAATTTATAAAATAAAAATTTTAAACTTTAATTAATAAATGCGCTGTTAAAAATCTGCTGTATTTTGCCGATTGTATATGACGACCTCAGAAGCCAAGGGGTACAAGTGACAAAATTTCGATTTGGAGTAAATTGAGTTTAAAGATAATTGATGTTAAATTGGAATATCAATAACAATTGACTAAATTGAAATAGGAAATTTCTGCTTGTTGCATTCTGGTCTTTAAACTCTTATTTCAATAACTGTTAGAAATAAAGTACAATTTTCTTTAAAATTTATAATTAATCAATATTTTTTGTTTTTCGAAAAAAGTGGTTTGCCTCTATAACTCAGCAAATAATAAGAAAATCACTTATATTTCTTTACCTGAAATGAAAAAAGCATATTTTTAGGTCGTCTGTGAATTTAGTTTATTTTTTTAATTTTGTCACTTATACCCCTTGGTTTCTGGGGTCCTCATATAATATCTCTATTCCGACCAATGAGAATGCTCCATAATACAGTCAAATAACTGCTTTCTAAATAAGAGTGCGTATGCAACAAGATGAGGCAGATTTTTAACAGCAGTGTATATATGGATATATGGTGTGTATTTAAATACTTATCGAAAATAATTCGGACAGAATAAGTCTGCAGTATTTTACACATGCATTTATCTGTAATTATGCTGCATCAAATGACGTCATAACGAAACAATTACGCTAGCAGATGATTTTTTTACACAACCTGATTCCCCGAGGCTAACGAAAAAGACAGGCTATCGCCGTGCATCCCAAGTATCTTTTTGTACAAGGTGGAATGAACCGCAGTAGCCTGTCACTCTGGGTAGCGTCGTGATTCCCAGTGTGACGTCACGAGAATGCTGCCCATTGGTGCCACAGGATCACATCAATTCCATCTCATAGTTGCACATGGTGACTAATAGCCATATCACACGGGAGGCTTTCGCTCAACTTTTCCCCCAACAGAACATTTCAATGAGCAAAACTTGATTGACCTTGATGAAGGAGAGAATTTTCGTGGTTATTTTAGCTCACCGAGCATTTTCCGTGTCGCCCAGGAAATGTTGAACGTTCAGTCAGCGCTGATCATTTGAATCAATAGGAGCGAAGCGAGAGTTCGAAGTTCGAAGAACCTGTTTACCGAGTACGCAGTGGTTGGGAGAACATGTTGTGTCAAATGATTTCTGAAATGTTTGTTGTTTATCATTCTACGTGTGATACCGCTATAACACAGTTTTCGGGGTAGATTGACTTATGACGTGATAGTTTCATCTTTCTTTCATTGAGACATACAATATTCAAATATATTATATTACGAAATATTTTAGAATTAAACAAGAAAAATAAATTGATAAAATAAATTATTTTGTAAAACTGATATCCTAAATTTGATTCCCTTAAAAATTTAAATACTTTAAGAATTATAACTTATTTTTTCGTAATCAGCAAGACAAATGTGGTTACATTTAATTGTATGGAGCACAATATTTTTCATTAAATGACGAAGTAAATCGATTTAATGCTTTTGTTTTTCAGAGAATGAAATGTTGATATTTTGTTCATTACTGAATTTTAATCATAAACGTTCCTTATTAATAACTTTTCTGTTTAATTGATTTAAATTAATATGAAAAAGTTATCATAATAAAGAATTAAGTAACATAATCTCATACAAAGTTTTCTTCGTAAATGGAACTAATTATAATCATACTTACAGTAGTTTGTTTAAGAAACATTCTTCAATTTCTCCAAAATTAAATAATTAGATCGATTTCTTAAGAAGTTAAAGTTATAAAACTTATTCCCTTTAGATTTAATTAGTTGATGTATTTTTGTTTTTAACAATTTTATGTATCATTATTTTTACCTTGGAGAAGAACAAAGCGCAAAGATTAAATTTGTAATAACAATATGGTTCATCATATTTCTAAATTTTTTAATGTTTATTTCTCTTATTACACCTTCCTCATGTTTATTTATTGTTTTATTGTATTTATTGAAGTTATAGAACATAGTGTTATTCTCTAGAATGTATGATTATGTTTAAAGATTTTATTTAAAAGTGTTTCCACAGTAAGACCCCTGAATTTCTCAAAATTAATTTATTGAGACAATTTATTAAAAAAAAGGTAAAGGCTTAAAACCGACTCTTAACTAAATACAAATTACGGATATATTTGAAAAAAATAATGTTCAGTCGTTGCAATTATGTTCAAATCATATATTAGTTCATCAATTTCTGCTCATGTGATTCTCTTTACTTGAATACTTTGTTTTTCCAAATTTTAACTCAGAAAAATCTCATTTAAATTATCTGTTGTGTCAGAGTCAAAATTCATTATTCTTATTTCTAATATGCAACGCAATATTTTTCGACCCCTTCGTGGGAAAAAACAGAACTTTGTGTTTTTTTTTAAATAAAGAAAGTGCTCCGATTAAATACGGCAAATTTTACAGTAGAATTTTACCGGTAGGGATAAACGGGGATTCTTAAGCATTTTTGCGGAACGTATACGTGACGCTCGTCCCCAAGGGGTTAACAATTCTCTTATTTCTTAATAATATAGATGCTCATACAAAACCTTTCCCGATATATGAACCCTTTGTGCTCGAACTGCTCATCTGATAGAACAGAAAATTTAGATAAGCTTATTGGAAGTTATGAGCTTGAAATCATAATTTAAAACAACAGGAATGTCACGGTTATGGTTACTGTAAAATAAATTTGTAATTTTAGGATACAACAACCTTTCTTTTTTTGCGCAAATTCATCGGTGCATTCAAAAACCATAAATGTACATGAACATAATCCAAAAACACACTTTAAAACTAATCTTTCAACATTGTGTGGTTCACAAGTAGAAAAAAATGGCTATTGGAAAAAATATCTTCTAAGTACTCCTTCATTCTTTGCATATCGAAAACATGTTCCTTGGGTACGATAGTGAAGTCTGTTTTAGTAAATATCGTCTGCATTCATTTATGTGAAAAAACAATCAGAAAGATGTTGTATTCTTCTTTTCTATGATAATTTATTCTTCTTATTTTATGTTTTTGCAGCATTTCTCTGTTTTTTTTTCTTTTGTTAAATGTGAAAAGATGATGGAATGTGTTGATCCGTTGTGGTTTGCTTGCTATTTGATGCGACATAAAAACGCAAGATTACATTCTACTTTGTGGTGTCTTATTTAAAATACCGGCGTGTGTTATAGTTTGTATTAGTTTAAAAACGCTACGAACAACGCAAATTAAAAGGACTCAAATTCAGCATCAAATTCGGCTTTCATTCATCATGGTGTATCCTGCGTTTATTTGGGATTTCGTTTCTTTCTAAAAACCGCGCATTCCAAGTGATATTTAGGGTCGTTACATAGGCATAAAATATTTACAAAAAATAGCATTTTAAAAGAGCAGTGATAATTCAAAGATGAGGTGAATTTACGCACTTTGCATGATTCCAAGTAATAGATGGAGGAAGCGCAAATCGCAGAATACCATGTACATGGCTGCCACATGCGGCTATTTTAAATTCATGCTGACACCAGTTTCTCTAAACATAAATCCTTAATAAATACTTTGACAACTTGAATGTTTTTATTAGAAAAATATTGGTGTGAACAGAATATAAAAATAGTCGCCTGTGGCAGCCCTGCATGGAAAGATTGCGTCTTCCGTCAGCTGTCCGTATGTGTCAACAAGATGATATCTATAATAAAACAACGAAGTGAATTTGAAAAGTTGTTTTATTCGAACGGGGAAAATGCAGCTGACACAGTTCAAGTTTATCACGGAAATCATAAGTTACGATGAGAACCCATGTTCCGTAAAAAACTGTATGTGATTTGGTGAAAACATTTGAAGAAAATGGATACACCTGTGATCGACCATATTGCGAACGTTTATCTGTTCCTGTTAAAGCTGTTGCAGAAGTGCATAACAAGATTACTACAGATTACTCCATTGCATACAGCAATGTGTTGTACGCAGTTTGGATGTACCGAAACCAACAGTCCTTAAAATTCAGCGCACTGTTCTGCGGGGTTTCCTTGTGGATTCCAGAGCATTCAGATTTTGCAACCTCGAGATGAGCAACAGCGTTTGCGATTTGCAAATTATTTTATCATCAGACATGATAAAGATAACAACTACCCATTGCTAAAATTACGGACGGATAAGGCGCATTTATTCTTAACTTGGAATGTAAACTCAAAGAATACTCACTGAGATAAAGAAAAACCTCATGAATTCACATCAATGGGATTATATGAAGCTAAAGTGACTGTGTGGTGTGACGTCGAAACACATTCATTTTCAGTCCATAATTTTTCGAAGAATTCACTTCAAAAGGATGAAAATGTACTCCAACACAATTGCTCAGTATACAACAATGTCGTATAATTACGTAATTTCAGAAATGTAGCTGCAGAATGTTCCAAATGATGCTGCATGGATGCAAAATGGGGCTCTTCCATACATCACCACATGTGTTCGTCAAGTGTTACAACAGCACTTGGCGACAGAATCATTTCCCGTAACTTTGCAGTTTCGTGGCTACTAAGTCAACCCCCTTCACTCCAATAAATTTCTTGTTCTGGAGTTATCCAGACACAGACTTTCGGAAACCTGAAAAACAAGTTACTTAAATAATTAAAACTTCATTTTTGTCTTCTCCCTGGACTAGAAATAGCCAGATTTACTGATATCTTTCAGATTGAGGTTTTTCAGTCGTTTTTTTTTACATCGTTTACAGTTTAAGAAATTCTAAAGAGAAATTTTCAAATGTAATGAAATTCTGATACACAATGTTTTATTAAAATTAAATTCTATAAACTTGAAGGTTAAACCAATTTTTAATATTACAATTTAATTTCGGGCTTTTAAAAATATCTTGATATAACTGCAGGAATTTACATTACAAGTGTCGTTGGCCAAGCAAACGGTACAAATTATCCTCTTTAATATGAAGTACATATTATCGTAATACGCTTAGGTAAAAATTTCAGACTATTTTGAAGATTCTTATTTCACAATCTGTTATAGTATGTTAAAATTTTCAAGACTATAAATCTTAATATTGGTTTTTTAAATTTTTAATTAGGATTTCTTGTAATGTATTTTCTATTAATAAATCGAATTAGGTTTATAAACATGATGTGGCTCTTTATTAATAAGCTTTTTTCTAAAATATATAACTGACACAGTAAAATACTCTGATATTCGTAATTGGGAAATTTTTCTATCAAAGAAAAAGCTGTCACGGTTAAAAAAATACATGCATTTTCATTTAAGAGATTTAAAAAAAAACATGATAGTAAAAACATCCATTGAAGACTTAGTGTAAAAAGGAAATATGTTTCACTTTTTTTTTTATTTCTCCATTAATTTCCACAAAACGTTTTAATCTTTGTATTGAAAAAAGATAAAAAATTCGAATTTAATTACTGTTATTTTCCAGAGTTTAGTAGATTTGATAAAGATTGTAAACGTAAGTAAAAAAAAATGATTTTGGAAGATAAACATTTTCGTACATTTTAGGAACATAAAACTGACTAGTGAAAACTGAATTGCTTTTTCTAATTGCCTTAATGTGTAAACATTTAATCATCAATTTAAAAGGTTTTTATCGATCTTAGCCAACATTTATTTCTTAAAGACAACGTAATACCGCTTAATCATGCAAAAAAAAACAAATAAATAAATAAATAAATAAAATAAGATAAAATAAAAATAAAAAATTACATAGCAGCAATAAAAATTTTCAAGACCTAGTTTCAAAAACATTTAATTTGTTAATTTTGGTGATTACATATATTGGACATATAATTAACTTTTACGAACATTTAAGTTTCAACTTTTTTTTTCGTATGTTTCTCGCTTTTATTCGATTAATTTAAGTATTGAAAATTACAAGAATTCAATATCGTGTGTTCAATAAGGAACTTGGAGAATAGTAAATTAAAGTAATAATAATAATAAATATTATTCTTTTCATTTTTTAATACAAAATTTTGTGCTTTATAAGTTTTTAAAATTTAACTACAAAATGCGTATTATTTTCTATTAAACTTGTTTTATTGTTTTATTTTTTATATTAAAAAAATAATTATCATTATTGTATAAAAAATATATTAATGTTAAAATCAATCAGAAAAAAGAGACATTTCTAACATACTTGATATCTGAATCACCCAAAACCAATTTAAAAATTTGGGTTCATAACAATAAGTTACAGGCTGATGTAATAAAGAATAATAATGAAAGGACCGTTCAATACAAAATGTTAGACAAAACTCCATTCCAGGGGGAATTAATATGTGAGAGATCAAAACTCTAAATAAACCAAAAATCTTAAACATATGTGATTCAACCATATACTAAATATCTGTGTTCAGAAATATTTCTTTATAACAAATCTTCAACAACCTTACTATATTGTTATACTTGAATTATTGCTTCATGGCTTATATTCGTTTAGTATTGTGAACTTACCTGATTTGAGACAACATAATTATACATTCTATTAACTACTTTGTCCAGTAATATGCTGAGTGGATAATAGTATGATTCTGAATATAAGGCACCAGTAAAGCTCAATCCACATTTTCAGCTAACAAAAAATTGTCTAATTTCATGAGCTCTGCAGATATTCTGATTCCATTTCTTTCCTACGCACTTTTTTAGATTGAAAGTATTTGCCATTTTTTAGAATAACATTTTTTAGATCGAACGCTACTTTTCTCTCTGGTTCCAACAGTTTTTCTTATGGTTTCACAACTTTTTCAGATTCTTTAGGAACGTGATCAATTAACTTCAACTAACAAATCTAAATTAATATTAGTATTAGTTTAAAGTTATTAGTAGACACATAAGTTTGGCGAAATCCACTGAAATAGGGCTAAGTTGGAGTCAAATTTGGAGAGTAAGTTTGTTCACCAAATTTGGCTATATATCGCCAACAAGATGGCCACAAACTTGATGACATTTTGTGAAATAACTCCGACCACCTTCGATAGTAGTCCCCCAATAGTTTTGCGGTATCTACGTTCATTTGTTCATTGGTTTTTACTCAGATTTTCATTGCTATAATTTCAAATCTTTATTTTTTATGTATAAAATAATTGTTTCTTAATTATTCCTTTGTAATTGAAATATCTGTTTTATAGTAAATGTTTTGGCTTCATAAATATTCATATAAAGGTGCGATATGGTTTTACACATATTTAGTTACAGTTTCTACATATGTTTAAAAAAATATGCATATTATGTTCCGAATGACGTGAATTTCAAAAAATGAGAAATCTATCGGAAGAATCTGAGTTTTTATTGACCTATAAAAAAAAGACGAGTTATCATTTCTTTTAAAATTATTGTGTAGTTTTTAATTAGTGGCAAATCGAAAGAAATTACAATTAGCAATTAAAAAAAATCCTATAATGTTAAACTATGGAAGATATAGCACTATATAAATTTTAAATGGGCACTATTTCCTTAATATTGGATTTTTTTGACAAGACTTTCGAAAGGAACATACCTAAATAATCCAATCAAATAAGCCCTTTTTGGGGCCGTTTGCCATAATAAATGCTAAGGAAATGAAATTTGGCACAGTTGTCCCTTGATAGCTACTGATGATTAGGTAAAAAGTCTCCATCGATAGGATGTGAGCGGGGGGAAGGAGGGGTAAAAATAAATCCTGCCCCCTCTTTTTTTAGGTTTTTGAAAATATCTCAAACATTATGGTTTTTTATAAAAAATACTCCAGCTTAAATTAAAGAGCTTACAATTCTCTACAAATGACATACATACGCAGTGGAACCTCCGTCATTCATGGAACCGGAATCTTGAGATGTTTCGTCCAATCATATATTAGGAAAGTTTGCCATAATAAGTGCCACAGAGGTTAAATTTGGAACATTTGTTCATTGATGGCTACTAATGATTCATTAAAAGTCCTCGTGAATAGTAAATGAGCGGGGAGAGGAAAGGAAGGTCTATAAGCCCCCTCCCTTCTTTTTAGATTTCAGAAAATATCTCAGAAACAATGTGTTTTTAACGTATAAAAATTACTATAACATTAATAAAAGAACATAAAATTCTCTAAAAATGACATTTATATGCAGTGGAACCTCGGTTATTTGTCATTCACGGGACCGGAACCTTGAGGGATTTTCCGGAAAAAAATCGTTTTTTCAAATTCATTTACTCAATGTCTAATAAAATTTATATTTTATAAGGTGATCTGGTGTAATAACACCAGGTGGGGTAATAACGCCAAGTGCTAATATTTTGCATAATTATGAAATAATCTGGTAAATGACACCTTTGTGCTCTGAGCAGAAAGGTTTTGAATCATATAAATCGCAAAAAACATCTTCAAGTTAATTTGTTTCATTTTTAGGTCTTATTGTTTTTAGAAGCAAATAAAATTAACGCTTGATCTAAAATTTGCGAGATACGTTTTGTGATGTGAAGATTTTTTTATTCGGAAATACTTTGTTAATTACATAAATTTGTAGTACATTTCATGGACTTTCAAAATGTTGTTGAAGATTTCGGATAAATTCTCGAGATAATTTGTAATTTAAAATGTACAGCGCAATAACTATAACGGGGTAATAACGCCAATCCTTGGCATTAATACCCCGGTTGATTCCCTACTGTGGCCGAGCTACATCCTAAATACTGATTCAAATAAACACAGTTAAAACTGTGCAATGTTTCTAATAATTCTATTTAAGCGGTCCTTTTTAAGCAAAAAGAAGCTCACGGTCTGATATTCTTTTGCCTCATCCTCCCCCCCACATCACACCTTTATCTTTCTTACACTTTCACAAAAAATTGAACATTTTCAATAGCTTAGAATGCAATTTGTCAATTTCTAAGTTTGTAGAGTTTGTATTTTTAGAATTGGGTAATCTACATGCCATTATTCCATCTTATTTCATAGTTTTGTTTGCATGGCGTTATTACCCATATAGGTGGGTAATAACCCCAAATAGCATTGGTCAAGAAATCACACCATTACATTTTATGAATACATATCTGTTAAATTATTTTTTTTATATAGATGGTCAATGAGTTGCTGTATGAAATCATATATTTGTTTGAAAAATACAAACAAAATCTGAGCCGTGAAAATTGGTAGAACCTTAACGTGGCGTTATTACCCCAGGGTACCTTATTTTAACTAAAAATGAAAACAGAAAGCATGACAAAAGATTTGTAGTTTCAAAACCAATTATGATGAAGGTGGCATGCGTAAGACGAAGTAAGCAGTCCTGTACAATTTCTTTAAACCATATCAACAGACTATTGATTTTCAAAACTGTGATACTGTAGTGGATAGTGGTTTCCTCCTTCACAAAATCCCATGGTCAAGAGGTTACACTTTTAATTTAATTTGTGAAGGCTACACCTAATTTATCTTCACACATTATAAAGGAAAAAATTGTACAGTGGTTTTTGAAGGCTACTTCGACACTACCAATAGCACGAAATCAGCAGAACAAAACCGAAATTGTGCATTGAAAATGTCCGTGGATATTAATTTCAACAAAGACATAGAGATTACCGTTTAACAATAAAACTTCCTTTCAAGTGAAAAGAACAAATTAAGATTAATTGCTATGCTTTCAACCAAATTGAAAGACAATGAAATATTTCTTCGGGAAAGTATTGGTGATGCAAATACTCTAATCGTAACAACAACCATTGAAAAATCATCTTCCAGCGGCAGAATGGCAGTTGTTTGTGAGGATGTTGATCTTATCGTCCTCCTAATCGCCCTTACTCCGCTCGAACGAGAATTTTTTTTTCGTTAAGCCGTGCCGTGGAAAAATTGAATGGAAGGTTTTTTCCACACAACAGATAGTTCTAGAAACAAGACTGACAGACATCATTCTAGCAATCATTCACTAGATGTGATATGACATCTGCCTTTTTTTAAAAAGGAAAAAACAATTTTTTTAAACTGTTTCTGCAATGTGAAGATATGTGAGGACCACAGAAGCCAAGGGGTATAAGTCACATAATTGAAAAAAAATAAACTAAATACACAGACGACCTAAAAATATGCTTTTTTCATTTCAGGTAAAGAAATATAAGTGATTTTCTTATTATTTGCTGAGTTATAGAGGCAAACCACTTTTTTCGAAAAACAAACAACATTGATTAATTATACATTTAAAGAAAATTGTACTTTATTTTTTAACAGTTATTGAAATAAGAGTTCAAAGACCAGAATGCAACAAGCAGAAATTTCCTATTTTAGTTCACTCAATTATTATTGATGTTCTAATTTAACATCAATTATCTTTAAACTCAATTTACTCCAAATCGAAATTTTGTCACTTGTACCCCTTGGCTTGGTCGTGATGTATAAAATTGCTAACGTGTTTAATAAAAAAGAGTCCGACCATCTTGCTTTTGCCGAAACAGGGAACCGACTTTTTTTGAGATTGTGTGGAGCACCCTCTACAATTTCATCTCTTAATACTTTCCGATACCACTCCTTCGCAAAATCTGTATGGAATGTCAAATCTGACATTTCATTCCTTCCACCAACAAAAAGAGCGGCTAGACAGCATTCTTTTCGGGTGTACAATCAAGTACAGTTGTGGCTCTGCCAGGAGCAACAAGCCGAACTTTGAGGTTGGGAATGAAGACAGAATCATCTTATTCCCATAACAACTAAAGATTCGATCGCACTCGAGGCTGTGTTAAATACTATTTTCGGCAAATTCACCACTTTGTGTGGAGCTAAGTGTGGATGCAGGAAAGCTGCCATGAATTGTACAATCATCTGTAACATCTGCCATGGTGAGTGTCTAAATTCTACACCCAAATATGTTGATCAGCATGATGACGAAAAAGACGAAGACTCGATTATCAATACAATCCTGTTGAGAACACAAACTAATGCACCATCTACTTTAGCTGATGATAATGTGTCAAAGAAAAAGAAAAGTACAGTACGACTTGGTGAGTAACATTTGTTTAACATAAATAAGCACCTTTCATTTTTATCTATTAGGTTTTATCGCACCAACAATGTTTCACATGACTAAACATTTGATTAATGTTAAATATTTATTCACAGGATCAAGTCGAGAACAACAGGAAAAGGAAGAATATGAGATGATGATTCTGAATCCTAACGACCCATATACTTCCGCTGATTGTGATATTCAAAGAAAAAACAAGTCAGAATTATAAAGACTCCTTTTAAAGTTTTAATATACTTACCTAATATGGACTTAATTATAAATTATTATATATTTGCTTTTAGTTTTCTCCATATTTTTTATACTTGCAGTTATAATGTTTCAAAAATGTTTAAACAAACACTTCATGAATGGTGAATATTTATCTTTCATAAATTAATTATATGACATTATCTCGTGCAGTATTGCATATTAGAGTATTCTCTGTTTTATTTTGCTTATTTTTTGTGATAATATCTAATTAAATCGAATAGAAATAAAATTAGTTTGAAAAGAAGATTATTTTCTTTTGTGAAAATCCGTCAAGGTTCTAGTCGCGTGAATGACGTATAACTGAGGTTTGATTTTGTATACACATTATTTGTAGAGAACTTATGCTCTTTAATTTATGCCAAAGCAAATTTATTATGAATACCCACAATTTCTAAGATATTTTCAAAACACTAAAAAAGCGGGGAGGGAGCTCCCGTGGCTCCCTTCCAATCCATGAAAATTTTTACCCATACATTAGTAGCCATAAATGAACAAATGTACCAAATTTCATCTCTGTAGCATTTATTATGGCAAACTATCATAATTAAAATGGACAAAAACCATTTTCGTTTGTGAAAATTCGTCAAGGTTCCGTTTCCATAACTGACGGATAAACGAGGTTCCACTGCGTATAAATGTCATTTTTAGAGAATTTTATGCTCTTTAATTTATGTTGGAGTATTTTTTTAAATATAAAACACATAGTTTCTGATATATTTTCAAAAATCTAAAAAGATGGGGGGGAACTTATTTTTGACCCTCCCTCCTCCTCCCCGCTCACTGACTATTGATGAGGACTTTTTACAGAATCATTAGTTGCCATCACTGAACAAATGTTCCAAATTTCATCTCTGTGGCACTTATTATGGCAAACTTTCCTAATATGATTGAACGAAAAAGGTCAAGGTTTCGGTTCCATGAATGACGGATAACCAAGGTTCCATTGCGTATGCATGTAATTTGTAGAGAATTTTATACTCTTTAATTTAAGCTGGAGTATTTTTTTTTATAAAACCCTATAAGGTTTGAGGTATTTTCAAAAACCTAAAAAAAGAGGGGGGAGGACTTATTTTTCCCACTCCCTCCCCCAGCTCACATCCTATCGATGGGGACTTTTTACCCAGTCATCAGTAGCTATCAAGGAACAACTATGTCAAAGTTCATTTCCTTAGCATTTATTATGGCAAACTTTCCTTATTTGATTGGACTAAAAGTAAAAGCATTCGAACAAGCTATTACACTTCACTCTATGTTTCGGTTTGTAATTGAGTTGTTTATCCTTTTTTCTCGTTTTAGGAAGAAAAAATTGAAAAAAGAGATGTTTTGGATCTTCATAACTAATTGATGGATCTGTATGAAATTTGGCAAACTCTGATTTTTAGAGTAGAACACTTTCCCTTTTCAATTTTGCCGCGTTCCTATTATCGCGTCCAAAGTTATTAAGAGGCAATTTTTAAAATTTAATATTAGAGATGCATTTGAGCTCTAGTACAGTGCTGTCATGCTGTATGATAAAATTCAAATGCATCTATGAAATGTATAAAAAATATGCATTGTGTGGTGCAACGAGTATATTTTATTATTTTACAGGTTCACACAATAGAAGCATCTACAACATAGAAGGAAACATTTTTGGCGGTGCATTTTAATTATACTTAACTGCTTCACATTTTATGAAATTGACATTCATGAGGTTTACTGCAAGTTAATTCCTGTATAATAGAAAGCATTTAGAATTATTAAGGATAGACAAAAGTTTTCGGGTATTGTGCTGTGTCCGAAGTACAGTGTATTTTAAAAATTTTGTTATAGTACGAGCGCAACTCATTCGCTACATTTGACATGGAATGTCCGACTTGTTAAATTTAATGTGGACGTTGGGATATTTGATAATTTTCTGTTTGGCTCGACGCATTTGCATTCTTTATGGATTAAATGAGATCATCTGAAAAGTGTTTTTAATACAGTGAAACCTCAAAATACAGGACACCTATGGAACCGCAACTTTTGTCCCTTAAATAGATGTGTCCCTTATTCGGAGTTTCTTACATAGTGAAACCTCCAAATAAGGAACATTTATGGGACCGCAACTTTTGTCCCTTAAATAGAGATGTCCCTTTTTCGGAGATATTTATTTGGAGATTTCACTGTATAAACATCAACTAATTTTATGTCAGTTGCATCGTCTTGCTGTCTCTTAACAAATCCCACGTTTTTATGTACAAGTATTGTTTCTTTTAACTCGTTCCTGTTGTTTACCAAAGAATAAGAACTTTGTGTTCCTGCTTTTATGCGCAATTATACACTGTAAAATAGTGAATTACATTTAGAAAACTAACTGAACATACAATTAACACTTCTAACTAAAATCATTTTCAATTTTGTTATGAATGGGTTACTAATGTGTAAAAAGTGCCAAATAAAAATATTGTGCAAAAAGTATTGTCGGAAATTACAAGAAGAGATAAAAACAAATTTCTAAACATTCGTGTTTAAATATGTGTAATTTTAAAGACACCGTGCAAAAGGCACCATATAGAAATTGTGTGGTGCTTACGATGTGTTGTTAATTTGGTGATAAATTTTTTTGCAGCACAATACTTTTGTAAGAACATATTTTCATCAATACTGTTTACAACACTATTTCGATACAATTAACAACATTGTGTATGGAAGACATTTTTAGATAGCAACAGTTTTACAACATGTTACGAACACAATACCAACACAAAGAAGATTTTGTACCTGAAGTTTTCTAATTTCTAATGCGTTCTTAATTTGGTGTCTAAAAGTGTTCTAAATTGTGATTATTTGAATTTGAAGTGTACTAACATTACCACTAACTTTTAGTCTCGTCTGCAAATCCTTATAAAAGAAAGTTCAACTTCATGTATGCCAAGATTCCACACCATAACAGGGAACATTTATTTTATTGAGCATTTTTATTTCACTTTTAAGTTTTACATTTATTATAAACACAAAACTGTATCTCAGAACCATGCTTTTTTATATAAACACACATAAAGACCAAGAGTTGCGCATAAAATACAATACAATGATTTTCTAAAGAAAGATTTTCTATAAAAATTAAACAAAATTTAAAAAATTTACATAAATATTAGAAATGAGAGCAATTTTGTTTTGTATTCTGCATTAAGAATTTGTTTTTAATCTTTGCATTTAATAAAACTACATAGCAATATCTCATTGTTACGCATTTATATTTTTTTCAAATGCAAAGAAAGAACAAAAGTTACTTATAAAATAACATTGAAAGATTTTTTATCCATTAAAAGGTTGAAGCAGATACCCAGAAGAGAAACTATAAAATAAATAAATTTTTCTTTAATGAAAATTTCTGTTATTTTTTCATAAAGCAAATAACTACATCATTGCTATAATGGCAGTTTCTATAAATAATGTTATTTTAAAATCTGTCAAGGTTTTCATATTTATCCCTCACTTATGAAAGTTAAAATATTGCGCAAAAAATGAAGTTGCAGATTTTCCAATGAATTAACCCTCTCATGCATACTGGCCTCATATGAGGACGGATAAATATTACCCTATAAAATATTAGAGTTACGAAATTTTTTCAGCATTCATTCATAGGGACCTTATTTATGGACAGATAATACCTTGCATGCAACACAAAAGATAGCAACAACATGCCGAGGGTTGTAATTCACACGAATGTTGCAATAAAATCAAAGTATTGAAGTATAGTGATATTGCGCAGAATTTGCTACAAATAGACTGGGAAATATTTAAAATATAGTCAAGTTCAGTTTTTTTATATACAATTTATCATCATATAGCATGTAATGATAGAATTTTTTTACAGTGTTTCAATTAGGTTTTTATTTAAAGTATAAAACATATATGTCCTCATATGAGGACAGTTTGCACTAAAGTAAACAAAACGCATTTTTGTTTACTACCTTTATTTATTTTTGAAATACATTTTATAAATAAAGCAATGATTACTGATGAATACAGATATAGATTTAGACAATACAGATGAATATATAAAAATTCGACCAATTTTGATAAAATTTCATGAGACAATTCACAAAGCTGCCTATAATGAGGAATATCAAAGTGTGGATGAGATGATGATTCCATTCAAAGGAAAATCATCTATAAAACAATACTTACCTAAGAAGCCGCACAAAATTGGGATACAAAATGTGATGTAGTGCTGGTGTATCTGATTCCATTTATTCTTTTGAATTGTTTCAAGATGTAACTAGTAACATCTGATTGTGGTGCATCTGTTGATGTCATACTTCGCTCGACTCATCGTTTGCATCAGACAAACTGCAAAATATATGCAGATAATTGTTTTTCCAGATTACCATTCATTTTAAAACTAAAAACCCTCGGAATTTGGTATGTTAGGACTATAAGAATTAACAGGCTGATGGGTGCAGAAAAGCAGCTAAAAACAATAAAACAACTGAAGAATGAAGGAAGGGGTAGTAGTTCGATTGTTTTATCTTCGGATAATATAAGCATCACCCTATGGATCGATAATACATCGGTTTATACAATCTCTTCATACTATGGAAATGTACCTGAAGGCCAAGTAACGCATTTCACTACAATGGAAAAGAAAAGTTATTTCTATCAAGTGTCCACATTGTATCTCTAAGTATAATAAGGATACGGGTGGGGTTGACCTTATGGACTCTCTCATAGACCTCTATTGTAATGATTTTAGAAATAAGAGGTGGTACGTGTGTATTTTTTATCAACTTAAAATCACCATTGTTAACGCTGGGATTCTATGGAAATCAGAAAACACCAAAAGCATAGACCTGCCGGAATTCAACAGTTCATTTGAAATGAGTTTGATATATAAGGGTACAGCTGCGATAAATAAAAATAAAAGAGCCCTCTGAAAGATAATCAGCAATAAAACATAGGAATACTCACGATGTACCCCAAACTATGCGTTTAGATAGAGGAAAGCATTTTCCGAAGAAAAGTGAAGCAAAGTTTGCCAATCACTGTAGAGATAAAAAGTGCAAAAGTAAAACACGATCATTTGTGGAACATGCGCTGTACCTGAATGTCCAGAATGTATAGAATCATTTTATTATATACTGAATAAATCATATGAAACGTATGCAGATATGTGATCATTGAATCACATTGTCTCCATATTTGAGGACAGTACGAATGTACCCCTTGACGCACAATGTCCTCAAATGAGGACGTATGAATATACTAATAAATAATTACTAAAAATTTCCAATAAAATTATTTTCATGATAAACTGCTCTCATTTATCACAAAAAATGATTGTTTTATTTTTTTTACTCCGTAGAAAATAATTCATGCATGAGAGGGTAAAATTTGCAAGCGTAGAATTTCGAATTAAAATGTCAGATAAGAAATTGTTGACATTGAGGTAAATAGCTTAGAATTTTTTCGAAAACATAATGTACTTTATACTTTTTTATTATGAATCATAAGTCAGGAAATATTTAAAAATATAAATTGCTTTCAACTAAAGACGAAAGAAGATAAATAACTGTTTTGAGCTGTCAGTTATAATTGCACTAAAAATGAATTTGTTAAGGGAAAAGTAAAAGGGAAATTTAAGTAAATATTTTCTTCACAGATTGAATAATAAAAGCAGACAAAAATATTTGAAGATGGTTTTAAAAGAAAAATTATTTTTTGCGTAGAATGTCTAACCAAAGAACTTATATTTGGCTAACTATTTAAGTGTGTATAAAAAAATAAAATTCAGAAAGTGCGATTCTTAACTATATTTGATAGTTAGTGCGGTTTGTGTATTTTATATTAAATATAATATATTATTTCAGATAAGTTTATGTCAGCTGTGAGTTGTTCATATTACATACAAATATAGTATAACAAATGAAAAAACAAAGGTAGAAATGAGATTTTTAAAATGCAGCTTTAAATATATATCTTATGATTCATATTTTATTATTCATATCTTAGAATTTATATCTTAGGCTTAAATTAAAATTTTATTTATCTTAACATGTTGAACTTTTGGGTAAGCTTTTTATTGCTTTAAATTATTTTATATAATTAAAAAAAGATGTTTATATATTGTACAAGGGCTGTTCAATGAAGAATTGGGGCATTCCTTTTATATCCACATACCGTGACTAATGTACTAAGTTTTAATTTTGTATTTAAGTATTTAATATTCAATTAAATACACTTACACTGCATTTTTTAGATATTAAATTATTCGAGAAACTACATTTTTTAAAATTAGCTCCTTAATACCAACTAAGCTGTTTTTAAATACTTGTAACGGTTAAAAATATTTTTCAGGATGATGTCCTTGACAATAGGGACTTTATCTCATCTTCCTGTGCTATGTCTTTCAGTTTCCAAGAAACTTCCACACGGGTGTTCTTTTATTCCGATATGTGGTGTTTCAAATCTCACAGAGCACAAACACGTCTTTTTTCACTTTTGTGTGTGATTAATTATTATGAACTAGCTGTCCTGCCCGGCGTTGCCCGGATTCGAAAAAAAAACAGCAAGAATTGTGAAAAAACTTTAAAAATCATAATAAAAACCTCGAAAGATTTAAAAAATGCTGCACGAATTTCGTCAAACTTCGTTGAAAAGAGATGGGCTTGAAAAATCAAACGATTATTTTTACTAACGTGGAAAAATCTTACAAAATCGCAAAAAACATTGAAAATCACATAAAAATATAAAACAAAATTGAAAAATTGTGTTTCAAAATTCGAATAAACTTTGAAGAAAAGAGATCAGAATTTACTACATTCGGCCAAAAATTGAACGCCTAGAAAATCGAAGCGGGTCGCGAAGAAACTTAAACATCGCTTTAAAAATGGCAAAATTTTCAAAAATCATGAAACTCAAAGTTTACTCTACTTGGATAAATGTTTTGAGTCTAAATAATTTCATAATATAAAAAGCATTGAAATGCGAAAAAAAACCCGCTAAAAAATCGCAATAAAAACCATTAATCCCACACAGGAGAAAATTTATCACATTAGCAAAGAAATTTAAAAACCGAATTCCTTTTCCGTATCTGAAAAAATCGCCGTGAACTCAAACAAACAAAAAAAGCATACTGCATTAAAAATTGCTGTAGATCAAAATAGGAGAGCAAAACAATTACCGTAAAGGATAAAAGTTTAAAACCAAACTCTTATTAGTCTAGAAGTTTAAAATCGAATTTGTTTGAAAAATGTAAAAAATAAAAATAAAAATAAAAAATGACTGAAGAAGCCCAAAAATTGCATTGAAAATTGTAATGAAAGTCGTAAAACATTAAAAAATCCCTAGGGTAAAATTTCACTGTATAATATAAAATATTGTAATCAAGAAATTAACCATATTAAACAAAAAGTTTCAAACCGAAATCGATTTCCGGATGTAAAAAAATCGCCACGGAACTTAAAGAATAACTAAAAATCACATAGAAAATCGCATTAAAAAATATCTAAATATTTGGAAGTCAAGGCTTAAAAAATTAACATTAAGGCAGGGCCGGGGGGAGCGGTTATGATCGGAAATCATTTATAAATAACAAAACGTAGACATGGAACGCCAAAATCATATTAAGAGATAAAACATTGCATTCGAAACATAACTACATTAAACAAAATGTTTGAAATCAAAATTGGTTTCTGAATGGCAGAAAATCGCCAAAGAACTTAAAAAATGGCTAAAAATCGTATTGAAAACTATATTAAAAATCGCTGAATATTTAAAAGTCATGGCTGTAAAAATTTAATATTCAGTCGAAAATATTGTAATCGGAAATCGTTCATGAATAAGGAAAAGTCAACACGGAACACCTAAAATCCCAAAAACTAATTAAAAATTACATTGAATATCGTATTAGAAATTGGCAAAATTCAAAAAGCGTGGAAAACAAATTGTACTATTTATGCTAAAAGTTAGAAATCGAAATTCTTTTATCGATGTCAACAACTGTCGCAGAACTTGAAAAATCACTATAAAACAGATCAAAAATCAGTAAAATTAAAAAATCCGGACAAAATTTACCATAGTAAGATAAACATTTGTATGAAATTCCTGCGGACAAAATTTACCATAATGGGGCAAAACATTGAAATCTGAACTCTTTCATTAGTTAAAAAATATCGGCATAAAACTTTAAAAAAACCGCTTAACGTTTTATGAAAATACGCTAAAAATCTGAATCATTGATTACTATATTAAGCTACAAATTATTCAGAAATTTCTTTTCCAATTGTGAAAAAATCGCCGTGGACTCGAAAACATCTAAAAATTGCATTAAAAAATGCATTACAAATCTTTTCAAATTTTAAAATAGCAGGGGACAACATTTACATTAATAGAGTAAAATAGTGTAATCTGAATTCTTTCTTAAATACGAATGAAAAAAATTGGTGCAAAGCGTGAGAAATAATGAAAAGATTGCTAAAATTTGCATTGAAATATCACTAAATTTCAAAATTAGTAAATGAAGGGTAAATGTTTAAAATTAATTTCCTTTTCCAAATTTCAAAAAATAGCCGTGAGATTAAAAAAAAAAAAACAATACAAAACCATTGAAAAATTCATTAAAAATAGCTAAATGTAAATACATAGCGTGAATAAAAAATTATTCTAGTCATGTAAAACATAGCAACCAATCCTTTTTACATGAATCACAAAAAAAAACGACGCAAAACACAAAATATATCAAAAATCACATTGAAAATCGACAAAATTAAAAAAATGTAAATGGTGAAATTTACTATATTAGGCTAAAAGTTTGAAACCAAAATAATTTGTTAATTGTTAAAACACCGCTGTGGTGGGGGTCGAAAAAAATGTGCTAAATCGCATTAAATTGTTCATTAAAGAACGCATTGAAAAATGCACTAAATATCGCAAGTTATTTTTAAAACCACAGTAAACAAAATTTCACCAAACGGATAAAACATTCTAATCGGAAATCTGTAATATTTGATTATCTGGTTGACCAAGAAACTGTCTAGGTCAAACCATAAGATTAAATGACAATAATGGCGGATTGTAAATTCCATATTCACTTGACATTAAACATGTTAAGTACATGTTTGTTACGTCATCAAGTTGTTTTCACTTCTTATTTTTATATCTATTTTTATTGATGTTTTTCTAAATTATCTCTCTTTCATTATTTAACATAAAAATTACATCAATTTGCATAATTTGGCTTGTTTTACGATTAATGCAATTTGGCGAAATTGGTCGACAGGATAATCATGTAGTAAATGGAAATCCTTTATAGATAATAAAAAATCGACAGGGAACACAAAAAATCTTGAAAAATCGCGTTAAAAATCTCTAAAGTTATATTAGATTAAAAGTTTGAAATCAATTGTTACTTCCGAAAATAAAAAAATCACCACAAAACTCGAAAAATTTCTAAAAATTGCATTAAAATCACTAATATTAAAAAAATCATAGGGGTAAAAATTTACTCTAATAGGGTAAAACGTTGTAATTGGAAATATCTCATGAATGAAAAAAATCGACATCAAACGCAAAAAATCTCGAAAAATTGCATTAAAATCAGCTGAAATTCATAAATCTTAACAGCTAAAATTTAATACATCAGCCTGAAAGTTTTAAGCAAAATTCCTTTTACTAATGTCGAATAATAGCGGCAAAATTTACATTAAATAATTCACTAAAAATCCAAACATCGTTGCACGAAATCCAAATAAATTACATTGAAAAGAGAACAAAATTCACTAATTTAGGTCGAAAGAATGAAACCGATTTCTTTTTCGCTAATGTGGAAAAATCGTCTCGAAACCCACTAAAATTCGCATATGAATTAAATTAAAAAAACTGAAAATCGGCCTTCAAGGTGTAAAACTTCATACATAACTTCGTGCAGCGGTCTCTCCAGAACATCGCCAGTACTTTAAAAATTTTAACATGCGTTATAAACTACGTTAAAGTGTAAAACAGATCTCCTTATTACATTTCCTAATTTTGTTCGTGCCCCTCCTTTCACGCACCCTGAAATGTGTCACACCATACTTTGTATACATTTTTTATCATGTATTATAAACCATTTTAAAATTTAAAATAAATTACATTGTTATACTTCCAAATTTTAACAAATCTCGTTCTGCTAGTTCCATTTTTCACCACCAGGTAGCGCACTCTATTCTTCAAAAACTTTATCAAAGCGATACTTTGTTAAACAACCTATCAGGTGATATATTACTCCAAGGGGTAGCGGTCTTAAGCAAGAATTTAAGATATTTTATGAAATTGCTATTCCAAAATAGCGGTAACTAAATTTTTGACATTTTAGGTAAATTTCGCAAAAAAATACTACTTATTGCATTCTCAACAGCTCAAGATTTTGATAGAACAACTATGAGAAAAATAGATCCTAAACGCAAAAAATCTTGAAAAAGCGTTAAAAATCACATTGAAAATCGCATTAAAAATCGTTAAAATCTAAAATTCGTAACAAACACAAAATTTAAGGCATTAGGTTAAAAGTTTGAAACAGCTATCTTTTTGTCAATCTCAAAAAAAAAAAAAAAAAAAAAAAAAAAAAAAGGCAAAATGATTAAAAAAAACACTGAAAATCGCATTAAAAATTCAAAAATCGCTGTAAAAATTCCGAATAAACTTTGCTGAAAAGAGAAAAAAAAATGCTATATTGGATTAAAAGAATGAAACCGCATTTCTTTCACTAATGGGATAAAACTGCAAAAAGAAAACTAAAAATCGCCTAAAAATATTATAAAAAAATCTATTCAAAAAATTGAAAATCGGGCTTCGAGGTGCAAAACTACATGTATAAAAGTACTTTCCCTTCACATCTTGTAATTCTACATACAGCAGACTCTTCAGAACAACGCTGACACACACAGAACCTTGTCTCTTTATTATTATAGATTTTAAAAAATCGCGATCTGTTAGTTCCATTTTCTACCACCAGGTAGCGAACTCTATTCTTCAAAAACTTTATCAAAACGATACTCTGTTAAACAACCTATCAGATGATATATCACTCGAGGGGGTAGCGGTCTTAAGCAAGAATTTAAGATATTTTATGAAATTGCTATTCGAAAATAGTGGTACCTAAATTTTTGACATTTTAGGTAGATTTCGCGAAAAAATACTACTTATTGCATTCTGAACAGCTCAAGTTTTTGATAGAACAACTATGAAAAAAATAGATGCTAAACGCAAAAATGTTTAAAAAAACTTTAAAAATCGCATTGAAAATCGCATTAAAAATCGTTAAAATCTAAAAATCGTAACAAACACAAAATTTAGGGCATTAGACTAAAAGTTTAAAACGATTTTCTTTTTATCAATCTCAAAAAACAGCCGCAAAATGAGAAAAAACACTAAAAATCGCATTAAAAATTCGTTAAAAATTCAAAAATCGCTGTACAAATTCCGAATAAACTTTGTTGAAAAGAGAAAAAAAAATGCTATTTTGGGTTAAAAGAATGAAACCGTATTCCTTTCATTAATGGGATAAAACCGCAAAAATAACGCTAAAAATCGCCTAAAAAATTATTTAAAAAAATCTAATCAAAAAATCGAAAATCGGGCTTCGAGGTGCAAAACTACATGTAAAAATGTACCTTCCCTCCAAATTTTGTAACTCTACGTGCAGCAGTCTTTTCAGAACAGCGCTGACAGACAAACATCCTTCTCTCTTTATTATTATAGAAGAAGAAGATATCGACGTGTGATTAATTATTATCAATATCGACGTGTACGTCGCATGCTATTTTAACTGCAACATTTTAAAGATTTCTGATTTCTAACGATCTTCTATGACAATAATAATGAAGGTATTGTATTCACTTCTAAATATGAAGTTACTGTAACTGCGATTCACACCTTCCTTCGACGATTATTGTCTTTATTTTCCTGAAGCATTTACAAACATTACAACTAAAAGAAACAAGAGACTATTCATGAGTCTCCAATAGCATGTACTTCAACATTGCCTTTGTATTGATTGTTACTGGTTTCTTCAGGTGAAAATAATACAGTAGACAACAGTGTTGCCTTCATCTTTATTGTAGGCGATACTGAAATTTGAATACAACTGGTTATAAGTCTCGAGTCAACCTTCTTCCGACTATTATCGTACTTACTGTTGTATAACGCGCAACCCATACTTAATAAGAAAAATGGCGACTTTTAAAAATCTCGTACATAACGCACACCGTAAATTTTATATGCAACTGAATGAATTTCCAAATGAATTTCAGTAAAGAAAGCCGAAACAAACAGTTGATCTGGCTAGAAAACAAGACGAAAACACATTTTTAGACTTGAGGGAGTGAATGACGGGTAGGGGGGAGGAACGAGGGGTAAGTGACGGCAGTGAGAATTACTAATTAGAGTTTAAATAATACTATTAGTACTGTTACATAAAAAGTGAAAGGAGTGAAATAAAAATGCAGTAATACTTCAGTGGAGTTGAACATTTCCTAAGTGTGCTATAATGAAGAAGAAACTGTCCATGAGTCTCCTATAGCATACACTTTGACTGGTGATTTCTTCGGATGAAAACTACCCACGACCCGAATAGACCTACTCTCTTGCGCGAAGCTCTGTCACCTTAAGGCGATCACTGATAGCGCCAAAATCCTTTACTTACGACCCGAATACGTGCGCGTTATACACGAGTAAATATGGTATAGTCTTTCTCTTCCTAAAACATCCCCAAACATTTCCTAAGTGTGCTATAATAAAGAAGAAACTGCCCATGAGTCTCCTATAGCATACACTTTGACTGATGATTTCTTCGGATGAAAAAAAATTACAGAAGGCAACTGTGATGCATTGTGTGTTGCTTCCTTTGTTTACGTAAGCGATACTGAAAGATAAATACAACTGATTATAAGGCCCCAATCCACTTGTCTTTGACGACTTGTGTCTTTCTCTTCGAGAAACATTTCCAAACAATTCCTAACTGTACTATGTGAAAAAAGAGACTCTCCATGAGCCTTTTATAGCACACGCTTCAATTGATGATTTCTTCAGGTAAAAAATAAAATTAAAGAAGGCAACTGTATTGCATTGCGTGTTGCTTCTGTCGTTCACGTAGGCGATACTGAAAGATGAATGCAACTGATTATAAAGCTCGAGTTTTTTTTCCTTTTGACGACTGCTGTCTTTCTCTTCGATAAACATCTTCAAACATTTTCTAACTGTACTATGTGAAAGAAGAGAGTCTCCTATAGCATACGCTTTGACTGATGACTTCTTCAGAAGAAAGAAAATTTTACAGTGGGTAACGATGTTGTATTGTGTGTTGCTTCCAATGTTCACGTAGGAGATACTGAATACAACTGATTATAATAACCGAATCCAATTTACTCTGTTGATTATTATCTTCTTTTTTCTGAGATATCTGCAAACATTTCATAACTGTACTATATGAAAAAGTAAAAACTCAATGAGTCTCCTATATCATGCACTTCGATTGATGATTACTTCAGGGGGAAAAAATACAGTAGGCAACGGCGTTGTCTTCAACCTTCACGTAGGCGATGCTGAAATTTGAATACAACAGCTTATAAGGCCCGAGTCCACCTTTGATGATTATTGTCTTTCTCTTCCCAAAACATCTCCAAATACTTCATGACAGTGCCATAAGAAAGAAGACACACTCCATGAGTCTCTATAGCATACATTTCGACTGATGATTTCTTCAGGTGGAAGAACCATTTGCAGTATGCAATTGTATTGTACTGTGTTTTGCTTCTATTTTTTTACGTAAGTGAAACTGAAAGTCGAATACAACAGCTTAGAAGGCACGAGTCTATCTTCCTTCGATGATTATTGTCTTCCTTTTCGTGAAACATCTCCAAACACTTCATAACTGTTCTAAAAGAAAGAATAGCCACTCCTTGCGTGTCCTATAGCATATGCTTCGACTGATGGTCCGTTCAGATTAAAAAAAAGTACAGTAGGCAATGGCGTTGCCTTCATCGTTCCTGTAGGCGATTCTGAAATTCTAATACAGCTGTTTATAAGGCACGAATACACCTTCCTTCGACGATTATTGTATTTCTCTTCCTAAAACATCTCCGAACATTTCCTAATTGTGCTATGAAAAGAAGAGACTCTTTATGAGTCTCCTATAGCATTTGCTTCGATAGATGATTTCTTCAGTTGAAAGAAAAACATATAGTAGTCAACAGTGCTGCATTGTGTGTTACCTCCATATTTTCTATAGTCGAATTTCTGAAAGTATGTGAACTTTCATGGCTTCTATCATTTTATTGGAAATAAAAGAAAAAATAAGATGTTTTCGTTACACGATAAGTTGATAATAAATCATTCATAAAAATTTATTTGCAAAAAACACATATGGTGTACTGGGGTAATAACGCCACGTTAAAGTTCTACCAATATTCACGGCTTAGTTTTAGGTTGTATTTTTCAAAAAAATGTAGGATTTGATACAGAAATACATTAACTACCTATGTAAAAAAAGTAATTTAACAGATATGAATTCATAAAATGCAATAGCGTGATTTCTTGAACAATGCTATTTGGCGTTATTACCCACGTATGTGCTTAATGATGACATGCAAACAAAACTATAAAATGAGATGGGATAATCCCATGCAGATTGCCCAAATTTAAAAATACAAACTCTACAGCCCTAGAAATTGACAAAATGCAATCTAAGCGATAGAAACTGTTCATTTATTTGTAAAAATGTAAGAAAAAGAAACAGAAAGAGGGGGGGGGAGGCAAAAGAATATCAGACCCCGAGCTTCTTTTTGCTAGAAAAGGACTGCTTAAATAGAATTATTAGAAACATTGCACGGTTTCAACTAAATTTTTCTAAATCAGTATTTATGTTTCCATGTATGCATTCTATACAAGAGAAAATATTCAAATTTTTTGTGAAAGTGAAAGAAAGAGGGGGGAGGGGGACCTTCAACAGAATATAACACCCTGAGCTTATCTTTGCCTAAAATGTCCCGCTTAAATATAATGATAGGAAACCATTTTTTGGTTTTAACAATTTTTAATGTAATATTTTTATCATGTGAAAATTTATAATAACTAGAGTTATGAATAGTAAATATTATTCTTATCACTCTTGTAGAGGTCTTGTAAGTACTTTTTAACCGGTAAACTCTACACTTATTTCGCGTTAACCTAAAGTTAAAATGTAAGCGTTATATAAAAATGCGTCAATAATTTTGTATTTTTAATCAATTAAATAAGATTTTTGATAAAAATCAATATTCGTGTGAGATGTCTTATTAAATTTTATACATGATTCATGTGGTTATATATCCTTATCTCTATAATTAGCAAAAAAATTAATTTTTAACTGCAGTTAGCGTTCTCACTAAACGCTATTTTCCCCCCTAAGTTTAGAATTCAACTTGTATTTTCCTGCTTAGCTATAGCTGCAACTGAAATTTGTTTTCATTTGGAGTCCTCGTATTATCGTTAGAAATATTTGAATAGATTAAATTTAATAAGAATTAATCCTTTACAAAAAGTGTATGGCAGAAACAGTATTCTGCAAGTTTTAATCATTGACCCCATTTTAACATTTAACTATTGTTACCGGTATCACAGACCACTGCTTTTTTCAATTTTTATTGTTGTAATTTTCGGTTTAACTACAAACACTACCGAAATTTGTTTCATTTGGAACTTTAGTACTAAGACCAGAGACTTTTAAATAAGTCATTGTTAAATAGAATAGTCTGGTACAAAAAGTTTAGTACAAAATCACTAATCCTTTAAGTTATTTACGCATTTTATTCATCTTTTGATCTTTCAGTCTCACCGATCGTTTCATCCTAGTTATGTTACAGTTTCTACACATCAGATAAAGGTTATATTAATAAAATTTTGAAAATTAGAACGCTGAGAAAGCGGACAGTTAAAATTTAGGATATAATCGAACAATCAAATTGAAATATTATAGAAATCTGATTTTGAAAATGTTTGAATTGTAATATAAAAAACATTTTGATTACGTTTCATACATAACAGTTTAAAATTGTTTTTACATTAGTATTAAACAAGAAAAAAAAGAGATTAGCTTTGGGTATCGGACCCCTTTTAATCAAACCATTTCAACACTGACAACAATGCTGTCTCATACATAAAAAAAACCCCTTTCGGATGTAGTTCCGCCACTTTAAGGAATCAATCTGGGTAATAGCGTCATTCCTTGGCGTTAATACCCCTGTATACTTATTGCGCATTTTAAACTACAAACTCTATCGCAAAGATATCCAAAATCTTATACAACATTTTGAAAATACATAAAATACATTACAAATTTAAGCAATAAACAAAGTATTTTCTGTCAAATATACAATCTTCACATCACATAATTTATTTCGCAAATTTTAGATCAAACATTAATTTTAGTTGCTTCTAAAAGCGATAAGGCTTATAAATAAAACAAATTAACTTTAAACTGTTGTTTCGGTTTTATATGACTCAGATACCTTCTGCGGAGAGCCTATAGGTGCCATTTACAGGATTGTTATAGAATTATGCGGAATATTAGTACTTTGTGTTATTACCCCACCTAACGTTATTACACCAGAACACCTTACACAAAAATAATTTTAATAATTCTTTATAGTACAGCCAAGTCGTATTATTGTACTTTTCCATTATTTATTCTTTATACATTTCAGAAATTTGTGTGAATACTTTGGATAAAAATGTGAAATGCATGAATAACGGATAAAAAGAGTTAACCTAATCAATACTCTTTGTAAAATTTGACGATAATGTGATATGTATGTACAATTTGAATTTAGGTAGCATCATTTATTTAATTTAAAACGTACGTGATTGAATTAACTCTTCACTGCACGTTTTTTTTCTATTTTCACGAAAATAATTATTTGAAATCTATACATCGATCGAATGGGAAAAATACTAAAAAATAAATTTCAAATTTTCAGCTAAAATGTAATATTTTATGGCGGGCACACTATATACAGAATTGTGTTTTTTTAAGTATTGTATTTCTATATTTTGTAATTAAATGAGCTTAAATTATTCTTTTTTTATCTGAGTAACACTCAATAACTTTCTTTATCTTAACTTAATTTACGTATAATATAAACATCACTTTAAAATATCAATTTAATTTAAATGCTTTAAGTGACAAATTAAAATAACATAAAAAGATTATAGCTTGACATGTTTCATTGCTCTTACGGCAACATTTTCAAAAGCGAATAAATGATAAAAAGAAATTTCTCGAAATAATCAGAAAAACACAAATCACGTGAACATGAGCATATAAAAATAAAACTGGAAATAAAACTGAATAAAAATAATTGTGATCGTGAAATAGTACAAATTATTGTCTTAAAACCTTTGAAGCATTTCTTTCCATATTTTAGGTAGCTCCATGGAAGCAAATTCATTGCAAACATTGTTTTTACGTATGAAGATTTCTATTGATTCTCTTAAGATTGATGGAAAATATGATCTAGAAGGGTATATTATGCTGCTATTTTTAAAATCTATTTGTAATGGTTCTTTTCTATATAATCTTGAGAGAGCTGTAGTTTTCCTATTGTATTTGATGTCTGCTATATGTTCTTTAATTCTAGTTTTGAGTTTTCTACTTGTTTCACCAATGTAATATTGTTTTGTTCCATCTTGTTTTGTGAATGGTATTTCACAAAACGCCAGATATTTGATGTGGTTCTATTGGGTCAATTTTCCTACATATTGAGTTTTTCAGACAATAATTTGTAATATTTCATGCTCACAATTATTTTTATTCATTTTTATTTCCAGTTTTATTTTTATATGCTCATGTTCACGTGATTTGTGTTTTTCTGTTTATTTCGAGAAATTTCTTTTTATCATTTATTTGCTTTTGAAAATGTTGCCGTAAGAGCAATGAAACATGTCAAGCTATAATCTTTTTATGTTATTTTAATTTATCACTTAAAGCATTTAAATTAAATTAACTTAATTTATTAAATATTCAGTAAAATTAATAAAAGTAAATTTTGCCTTAATTGCTTGATCGAAGTTCTTTTGTTTCCGAAGAATAAAATCGGATTTTGTAGTCAAATGCAGCCAGCTGACACGGACTATATAAACATTATTCTATTCTTTGTAATGTTTTTGATCAGTTACCGCGATGCTATTGACCAAATTAATATCATGTAAGAAGAATTATACTGTTTTAAATATGTTCCAGATATCGCACATAGTGCCACTTTAGATAGTTAGTTAATTCTGACATTTACCCATGTCTATTAATTAAAATCATGGAATATCTAATCGAAATTTATCGATCACGAGCAGAAGTACTTGAAACTTTAAAAATTAGGAAGTAGTGATTTCGTGATTTTTCCCAATATTTTATGAAGCATTTGAACGGAAGTGGACCATAATTATAAACATTCTAATTAGACCTCTAAGAGGCTTAATTGAAATGTTCAGGCGATATTGTATACATTAATGTTTTAAGAGTTAGTCGTGGTACATTTGAAGAAACATACCAGCTACTTGAAGCTTTTTGTTATAAAGAATTGTAAAATTAAATGTCCTCAAAGAATAAAATTCAAGTTCGTGAGATTTCAGGATTGTTATAATTTGAATATTCATAATTTGAATCAATTATTAGGAAAACGATTTTTTTTCTTTTCGTACTGAAAACGGGTTAAAAATACTTGGTTAAAATAATAATTTTATATCAATCAAAAATATTTATTAAATACGTAAAAAAATTGCCTTGATTATAGATTTGCATAATACATGTGAAGTATAATTGTGTCTGTCTATCTAATCTTAAATTTTACTAATCTTTGTACTTGTAAGATATGCATCGTTTCAATAGCTTCGTAAATGCTTTTAAATTATAATTATTATTTTGATTTACTACCCAGCAAACACAGAGCTATCAGTAAGCAATCGGACGGTAGCTGCTTGCTACTACCGGCGGTATTGGAACGATGCCGGTTGCCGCTACCGGTTCGTATTTTTTGATAAGCCGCACGAATGCCGCCCGATTCACGAGGCACGTAGCCGGTCCGGCATCGGCAAAAAATCTGTCTATAGCTAACCACACAAGAACCGGCTGAAGCCCGGTATGAGCAAAAACAATCTCTGGTGGCGCCATCTACTAGCCATCTTAGAATGTATATTAAGAGCCAATGAATATGCTTCAATGCAGGAACAGGCGGGATTTCATCTCGCAACCCCCAGTTCAGAACGTAAAACGCCTTGACCGCTAGACCATTCAGACTTGTTGAAGAAAAATTCTGTGTGTTAATAAGGGTGTGGCGTTTGGATAAGTGGTACGTAAATGGCAAGGTGTCGTGTAAATGGCAAATGTCGTGTAAATTGCAGGTGTAGTGTAAATGGCAAGTGTCGTTGGCGTAGATGACAGATTGGAAAATTAGAATATTAAATTATTTTAATTTTATTTGTGCATTGATTTGTTTATAATTGTCTTATGTGCCTGTTTTTAAAAGTTAATTTAATATTTGAATTAATGAATTAGCAAATTATTTAAAGCAAACGCATTATTTTTTCTTATAAATTTTTGAATCATTAAGTAGTATATTAAAAAATTATAAATAATATATATTTTTAGAAGTTTGGTTTAATTGATAAAATTTTCGTTTTAGAAACTATAACATAATTATATGCTTTGCCGTAATTTCTAGTATAAATTTTTAACATAGAATAACTTATTTTAATTAATAATACGTTGGTAATAATTAAATTTTAATTAGAATAAAAACTATTTTGTCATTTGATGATTTAAAATAGTATATGTATTTTTTACGACTGTACTGTAATGTTAATTTGTTACTTATATAATATTTATTAATTAAAAAATAAAATAAAAGTAATATATCTATATGTTACCTTTTGATACACAATTTTTTTAAATAGGGGATTTTTCAGAGTTCTTTTTATAAATTTAAGAATGCTTAAATATTGTATATAATAAATACATTTTAGAGGGTTTTCTGTTAATACAATTTTCTTTTTAGGAATTATAAAGTAACTAAATGCAATTATAAAGTAAATAATAATGTAAAATAATGAAGCATAGAAGAACTATTTTTAATAATAAATCTCTTTTAATTAGAATGAGAATTTCCTTTATTTTATTTCATAATTTAATGTAGAATACTTTTTTTAATGTAGCAATATTAATTTCCAATGATTCTAGCAATAATAATTTTTAAATCTTAAATAAAATAATAATATTAATTTATTTTTCGTTTGTGAAATAATATAAAAAAATCTGAATTTTTATTTATTTATTTTATTTTTATTTATTTATATATTTATTTATTTATTTTGATAAAAAAGGATAGATTTTGTTATATTTTTAACCATGTAAAACGATTTCCAATACTTTTTAATAATAATAATTAAAAAAAATTAAGAAACTGAGTTATTTATTTTAAAATGAATAGATAAACAGAAAATAAATTCATTTACCTTACAAAGTATTTTTCTTTTTTTTCTACTATTAAGTTCATAATGAATAATAATTTAAAAGAGCCAATATAAAAATTCTTTTATGATTAAAATAACTGTAAGTCAATTTAAAAACTAATTCAAAAACAAAAAAAAATAAAAATAAATAAATGTAGGTTATTTTTTACATGTTTTCAGTTTATCACTGTTAATATTTTTAATGAAAAACATGAATTATACATTTCTTATCAAAACCAAACTAAAATAAAATTAACAAAAAGAAACAAAAATCAGTTAAGACTAAAAATTCCGAATTCGGACCGATGTTGGCAAATCTGATCGGGCCACTATCAGAACTTACACATCGGTCCTGCGTCACTTGCCGGTGTATGTCATTAGCCACTATATAATCAAAAGGGGACCGATTACTGCAACCTGTTGTCGAAATAGCAGATTCTTAAGTTTCCGTTGCCGACATCATACCGACACTTTACCGAAACCACCGTGCAGTTGTCGACACTTAACCGACATTGACGGCTCCGGTCCGATCGTATGTTGAAAGATGTGTGCTTGCTGCCATTGGGTGCTATTAGGCACAAAATTTGCGATTTTTTAATCATATTTTTAAAATAACTATTATATATTATGCAAAGCAGGTATTGTAAAATACTTACATGAGAAACATAGTTTAAGAGATACACAGTTCACTTAAAGAATAATTAATTGGCTAGTTAAAGATATATATATGTATATATACTTTATTTTAATGTGCGTTCGTAATTATGTAAATACGTAGCACCTATAGTGGTCGTTCAGTTTGTCCGTCTGTCTGTCCGTCCGTCTGTCCGCATATAACAACGTAAAATCTACCCAACCGAATCATTTGAAATTTAAAATACATAATTATTACATAATTTTGTCGAGTCATTTCAAATTTTATGATAATCGGATGCATAGATCAATTACAGGGTCAATCAAATTATTCCATTACATTACGGTCAATGGGGAAAAAAGTTTCAAATGCATTTTAATCGTTTGAAATTTAAAATACATAATTATTACATAATTTTGTCGAGTTATTTCAAAATTTTTGATAATCGGGTGCATAGATCAATTACAGGGACAATAAAAAGTATTCAATTACATTATGGTCAATGGGGAAAAAAGTTTCAAATGTATTTTATATGTTTGAAATTTAAAATACATAATTATTACATAATTTTGTCGAGTTATTCCAAATTTTATGAAAATCGGATGCATAGATCAATTACAGGGACAATCAAAAGTATTCCGTTACATTACGGTCAATGGGGAAAAATGTTTCAAATGTATTTTAATGGTGTTACACTCATTCAATCTTAATAAAATTTATAAAGTACATATTATAATATACATTTTACATAATTTGTGGTGCAAAGAACTTTTGTTATTGATTTACAAGGCCACACAAAAGCATGCCATTGCATAATGGTATAGGGAGAACATTGTTTGATGAGCGTTTTAATTGTAATTAATTATTTACAATTTTATGAGATTGATATATGAGAGTAATATTTTTAAAACTTCGTTATCGTACGAACGCACCTCATTTGCTACGCTTGACGTGCAAATTCCAACTTATTTACTTTAAAACTGTCAGAGTGTTATATTCCTTTGTTCAGGTTAATCTGTTTTATTGTGAAGTGTAAGAGTAAACATTTTATTTGAAAAACTGAGTGCTATTCTATTTAAGAGTGTGTTATATGATATGTCATATGAAATTCTTTCTGGGTCATTTTACATTATTCAAGGTTCAATTATTTTATGTGAATCAGCGAAAATATTTGCCGAGGTACATTCAAAATGAAAAAAAGCGATATGCTGAACTCAGCATAACATTTTTTAGAGGTTGAAAAAGTTATTCTATACGAAATGTCTTTTAGAAGTAAAAGTGTTTTAAATTTCAGTTCATGATGTGTTTTTTATATGAAATTCTTAAAGAAAAGAACTTTAAAATCAGAATATTTTTCTTTGATTCTATTTTTGTTATTATCTACTACTCATACAATAAATAAAGTTTGTTTTTCTCACATAAAACACACGGGTGTACATAATACTACATTTGTAATTGTGTTTAATGCAGTTGAATTTATTATTTCTTAGGAAATGTTGATTTCTACCACGGCTTGGACCTATTATTGAGACAAAGAGTCAGAGTCGCTAAAAACCAAGCCGGCTCTAACTCCAATCCAACTGTTTAGATTATTCAGTTTAAAAAAAAAATATTAAACCAATTATATGCAATCGAACTATTGTTGTTATTTTTCAACTCTACCAGGTTACCTAAATTAAAGATGTCCAGTACACAGTGTTTTTTCTCTCGTAAGTATTTTACATTTAGTACACTGTGAATAACGGGGGATTTTACGGAAATACTACTGGTAATCTGAATGCCAGTACAAATAACTGTTTTTTAACAGAAAAAGTTTCGTAAATTACAGAGAAATTCCCACATTTTTCTAAAATTTAAAGGAATTTTTCCATTAAAGCTACATTCTGTAAATGACGTTAAATATCTTTCACTGAAATTAAAAAATCACAGCACAAATTGTCACATATTGAGTAACATGCATCTAATCCTAATCAGAACTTATATCAAGGTCCGTATAACATTATAAGAAGTTCGACCAAATTCCATCCCAAAGATTCTGAAATATACTCTCTTAAAACCTCAACTACAAAATAGCTCAAGTTGAGTCGAAATCCACTTCATCTCACAATTTGAAAGTCGGCTTCTCCTAAAGAGTTGAAACAACTCGAGTGAAAGAGATGTTTTTAAGCAATTTAAATCAAGATGAGTGATTTATAAACAATTTAAAGCAAGATGAGTAAAATGTTTAAAAAACTCATTCACGATCTAATAATTTACCTCTCTTCTCTGAAAATCCAAATCCACTCTTTCGATTTAAGAGTGTAATTTTCAGGCAAATCTTGAACAAAGCTACTTAATTGTACCACCTGTTAGTTTGCATACGTCAAAAAAAAAAAAAAAAAAAAAAAAATGTAATTATTTTATGTCAAGGTTTAATTTGATACAAAACTATAAAATTTCATAAATTCTGTGGAATAGTTAGCAAAGAAATCAATTAAATTAATGAATCTGAACGCACACAATTAGCCTATACATACCAAAACTTAACCAGCATCAATATGAACAAAGATGACTGAAAATGACTGAACTATTGAATGTGAAGTTTTATTAAATCTAGCACAATAGTTTTTATGATCTGTCGCATACCTTATGTCCCTCACAGAATAACAAATTAACAGACTTATTTTAAAAAATTGCCGAATCATATTAATTACTTCTAAAACGATAGTAAAAGCGCACATGGAACATTTTCACGATTCCAATACTTTTTTTCGTTGAAGAAGAAATAATAATCTAAAATTGAATTCTATCTCTTACGAGATTTATGAATGTTTAAAATATATAATGTAATTTCAGCTATATTTATGAAAACTCATAATAAGAACAGTAATAATATATTTCTGTTGAAGTATCTGTGAAACTCGACCAACGGTGCGTAAAGAGAAATGTTGCAGACATGCAATAACATTTAATTATGAGTTTAAATGTTACATTCTGTAAAGAAATAGCACTAGAATTTCAATGTCTTCAATGATTCATTCACGAATTTAATTCCGTTAAAATGAATGTATAAAAATATCTTTCTCATAGATAGTATTCGAAAGAAACTTTTGCGGTTAGGAATAAAAATATTCAGTTTTACTAAGATGTCGTTAATTTATTGAATATAAAAGATGCGTATATGTTTATTTATCAGAAAAATTATTTATTCACAAGGGTATAGTTTTTTTCTGAATTCAAATGCCTCTACAAATTAAAAAATAAATAAACATATAAAAGAAGACCTCAAAAAGAATCTGATGTTATGTTCGATGATTTTAAATTCGTTTTTTTAGAAAACAATTTTACCTAATAGATTAATTTTACTATATTAATCTCCGTTTGTTATTTTTAATTTCAAATGTACCTCACTTTCAGCCATTAGTTTTTCTCAATACAAAAACTACAAACATACACAAAAAAATTCTTATTTATACTCTTTATTTTTATTTAGAACGGGATTTATTTTTATTTTATAAAACAACTATTCCGTTAAATAACTTTATCCCTAGATATTCATCTTAAAAAATTTACGGTTTTGCTATTTTTATAAAAGGAATGCACGAGCAGTTCCAATGTTTAACATAGAGTCACCACTATCCTCAAAGTTCAACATTTAAAATGAATTAAAAATCACTCTTAAACCAGTCTTTTTCAACTACCAGAAAAAATAGTTCTTGACTAATATATAATCGCTCACAAAAATAGTTCTTGACTAATATATAATCGATCATTAAATCGATTAATTGTTTATTCTGTGCAAACATCATTTTAAAATTCTTAATCGTGCATGTCTTGTTTATAAAAAAGAAAAACTCTTTTGAATTTGACAGTTATTAATTTTAAAGTGATGTTGTCACAAAATAGACAATAAACTTAATTTTTTGTGATCGATTATATATTAGTCAAGAACTATTTTGTTTTGTGGTAATTGAAAAAGACTGGTTTTAAAGTGATTTTTAATTGATTTTTAAATGTTGAACTTTGAGGATAGTGATGACTCTATGTTAAAATTTGGAACTGATCGTGCATACCTTATATATATATATATATAAAGAAACTGTACATTTTTTAAGATGAATATCTCTTGGTAAAGATATTTAATGAAATAATTGTTTTATAAAATAAAAATAATTCCCGTTCTGTTAAAAAATAAAGAGTATAAATAAGATTTTTTTTGTGTTTGTAGTTTTTGTATTGAAAAAAAAATATTGCCTGAAAATGCGGTACATTTGAAATTATAATTATTCATAACTCATTTAGTTAATTCAATCACTTAAAAATTCATATTTTAAACAAAAATTTAAAATATGTTTAAAAGGTGAAATTAAATTTAAATGTTGTGCAGAATGTAGTAGAAAAGAAAATTGTTCGGAATGCACATAAATACCACGGATAAATATAAAATTAATATTTTCCTACATTATAACTTAATGAAGTATTAATATTTTTTTGTGATTATACTGTTCGAAGAAAAAACATTCAATTAAAATGTATTTTCATCAAATTAAGAGTAAAATCAAAATATAAGTTTAGAAATACGATGCATTCAACTTTGTAATTTAATCTGACAAGGAAGGTTTCCATATGGGCATTCTCAGAAAAATCAGAAAAAATTTCAGAATGTTCTTCTCATGGGGATATACACGTTTATAAAAGAAATTTTGGCGGAACCTCAAAAGAGCGTCTGTAAAAAAAGAATCAAATTTTCGTTTATTTGACGATTTATCACCGAGCGGTGATGAAACAGAATTTCAAAAAGCCCTCTTTTATATCGAATATTCTTTAACTTCTTCGCAACGAGAGTCGTTTGCATAATTTTTAATTTTTTATTACCAGTTTTTGTAAACAGATATTTTGTTGTAATTTAATCGCGAAAATGCTCTGATCAGACAAGGTGAACTTTACAATAAAAAATTACTGGTGGGAATAATGAAGAGAAAATTAACCAGTAATTTTCAGATGCATTCGAATAGTTTGCTTTTGGCGAGGAAAAATCCTGCTCGCCAAATCTCGTGTCGCTTTCATATTTTCGAGCCAAATATTCGAAAACATTTTATTTTTTTACAGACATTCTACTGAAATTCCACCGGTAAATTTAACTGATTCTTTATTACATACGTAAGTAGTACAAGTAGCATTTTTTTCAACATATTCAGAGTACGCCCCGTAAGGAGACCTTCCTTGTGAGATAGCTGGGTAGCTGGAAAGTTTTATATTAGTTGTTTTCTGCATTAAGTTAATTTCATTAATTTTAGTTCCAAATATTTACTTTTGAAAATTTTTATTAATCCTGAATAATAGCAACAGCTCATTTCTTGCAATTTAAATTGTTCAAGAATTAATAGTTTTCAAATTTATGCATTGGCAAAATTAGCACTAAAAATTAAATAAGTATAGATTTTACATTCTTAAAAAATAAATACAAAATTGCTTGCAAAATGTTCAAAACATATGCAGCAACGTTCGAAATTGAAAAAAAAATAATTTATTATACAAAATGTGTCTAAAATCAGTCCACTTTGGTTTAGTTTAAGAAACATATTAAACTTATAGTTTACCCAAAATTGGATGATAAAATTATCAATTCTGACAATTTTATTGCACTCAGACATCAAATTTCCGTTCTGCCAAATATCCTTAATAGACAATATATCAATTTAAGTAAATCCTTATGGAACTTTTTTCAGACTCATATTGGGTAATAGACAGCTTTTTTTTCTATTTAGAAAATTGCTGTAACCAAATACCTTACAGTCCAATTTGGGTCATTGTCAAATTCACATTGAACAAAATTTTCATCCGAAAGAATTTAAAATTTTATCTAACGGAGCTAAAAATGCAGCAAAACTACTTTTTTTACAACAATGAATAGATCTTTTTTGAAGAAATTATTATTTTCTTTTCCTTAAAACCCATTAGTGCCTAGCGTCCCTTTTTAGGGATAATTATAAAAAAGGGCAAAAAAATAACTTTTTACACCGGCAAATAGAGAGATAAATAAACGCTATTTTTCACGAGACAAATTCCTCAATAAATGAAGATAAAAATTCTTCTTATCCAGTATCGATAAAATTCAATGTTAAAACTGTTTTTAGCTTTCGTTTTTTCAAAAACTAAAACAAATCACTTCACCTTTTTTCATTCACGTATAAAAACATTTCATATTTATTTACTTAGAAGGTGTCACAAATAAAAATTAAATAAAAGAGTTGACATGTTTCGGTTCATTAATAAGAACCGTATTCATAACATATAAAATCAGTAGAAAATTAAATGACACTGGACTTCCAGTGTCCGATCGAGAGATAATATTTCTAATAATTCTAATAATTCTAATAATTTCTCTCGATCAAGATGCAAACTTAGTCCTTCCATTATCATATTTTCCTGAAGACGCTCGCAGAAGACGCAGCTAAACGTTGATAGTTTTATTTTATTTTAATTGTGCAAATGTATATTAAAATTCTTGTTTTGTGCACCACTGAGCAATGTGTTGTATTTTAATAAATACATTCTTATTAGTTAAATTTTATGGTGCAACTGTCCTGTATATATTTACCCTATTGATATTTTCTAAACTTATAAACATAGTATATTATCAATTTTACACCGTCATCTGGGGACTAAAAGCATTTTCAAACCAAATATGCTTGAAACTGCATCATCATTTCTTTTTGATATTCATCTATTTTTCTACTTTTTAATGCAATTTCAGTAATGATGGCAATTGAAGTATTTAATTTCGGTAGAAAGTATATGGAAAAACATATTACTACATCTTTTTTGCCAACTTCTCATGACAATACACGAAAATGTAATTAAGATACAAACTATGTCAAGAATATCGCCTGCTTTTAAAGAATAATTGTATGACTTATTTTTTCTGCATTTTCTTAATTCCTATGAGAAAGCTCTAAAATTGAACTTTTGTTAATTTGCACGTAATAACTTTTTCAAATTTTGGAAATATATAAAAGCATAGCTGCCAACTTTTTCGCATTTCTCCTACCACAAAACATTATAGTAAATATTGTCTTATTTAATCATCAAAATCTTATGATTAAACAAATGGAAAATCCCTGTACAATTTTAGTGATAATAAAAATGCGTAACATTTGGCAGCTATGTAAATGGATGATTTCTGATAAAACATGGAGCCATTAGAAACTATAATAAAGTTTCCGATTCATATTAATATTACAAACAAAGAAGGTCATCACTCTAATGACGATATCGGTATATATATCATAGTTTTTATTTATTTAAAACTTAGAACTTCTAAGCCCATATTGGATTCTGTGAAAATCAACTTTTTTCTGTGTGTAATCACAATACGAAAGTTATTAAATGCAGGAAAACTTTCTATTAAGAAGTTTTAATATCATTTGCAATTTTTGAACACGGAGAAAAAAAATTATGTCAACGCAAACATATGTTCCCTAATGATGCAAACAGTTCAAGTTTGAATTTTCAAACATTGACATGAGATTTAAACAAAAATTATAATATACAGTTGAGTCTCCCTATGACGAAGCTCCATACATCGAATTTCTCTATATAACGAATTTTTTGTAGGAACGGTCCCCTTTTCGCATGATTACATTAAAAACAGTCTCTATATACCGAAATATCTATCTCCGTATAACGAATTTTTTCATAAATTGGTCTTTTTTTATTCAGTTTTAAAAAAGATTCGAAATCATATGGAATCAATTTTCCATCACTTATTTTTGATTTATCGTTCAGTGCTGAGTTTTATTTTTATATCATTTATCTCCTTGTTCTTTAAATCCAACGAATTCATCCCACCTCCCACACACCTTTCAATATCCTTCTCAAAACAGAGTCAATTAGATTGTTGCACATATAAGAAAGGAATCAATGAGAAGCACATAAGAGAGGCCTTCAAATGGAGGAAAATGTTAACTACAATTTTTCATTCCTTGCTAAAATTTGAGCATTTTTTTGAGACCGTAACAATTTTACAATCAAAACCAAAAACAAAATTACAGATTTCTTTCTTCTGAAATTAATGCAAGTCTTCCTTATTTGATTTTCATTAAGCTTTCAAATAAATGCTTGTTCTCTTTTTTTGAAACTGCTTAAATAATTAAGAAATAGTATGTTAGGTTAATATTTACTTTTAAACATTTCAAATTCTTAATTAAAATCATCAAAAATAATATTTCTTCAAAATTTACACATTAAATACGATTTTTAACATCATTTTCTATACATCGAATTTCTCTATATAACGAATTTTTTACTGGAACGATGGATTTCGTTATATAGAAACTCGACTGTATTTACATATTAATATTGCTATAACAGACATGATATATAACTAATATCACTATAATTTTGTTGATCAAAATAAAATTCAGCCACTTCTTACAGTTATGCCGTGTGCAGACTCCGTACGTGTTTATATATATGTTACCGTTAAAGTGTACAGTTCAGTTATTTCATAAAATACCTAGTTATTCCATGAAATAACTTACGAACTCCATTAAAGTGTGTAAAATTAATGAATTCTGTGATTTAACTAGTTATTTTATAGAATAACGATTGCATATTCGTTAAAGTATAAAATACACAATTTGAAGCTAAAAAAATCCATTTTTATAAATTCACTCATGATAAATTCTTAAAATCTTTCGAAAAGAATATTTAAAATTATTAATAGACGATTTGATAGACAATATATAAAAACTGAATATGTAATGTAATATTTTGATATCAGTCAAACTGTAATACAAAATAACAGATTGCAGTGCGGCAATAAATGAATCCTAAAAAGGATCGTGAAAAGCTTATTTAACCCTGTCGTGGGCAAGATACTTCAGTTGCTAAAATTTCGAATGATTGAATGATACCTGATTTAAAAAACAATGTCTTTCACAGCAAGTAAAAGCTTTTTCTTGACATACATTATAAGTGTAAAATTCTGTTTAAATTTTCCGCTGCCATTGTTGCATTTTGTAATTTAAATTAAAGTGGAATGTATACTTCCCACAGCCCACGAAAGGGTTAACAAAGCGTCCAACCGGTCTTGCATTAGATATTTCTTATTTACCGATTGGTCTTTCTGTCCTGTAGAAACCATAGATCGAAAAAAAATATTGTGAAAATATTTGTGAAAAATCCCAAATTAGAAACGCTAACATAAATATGCAGATTACAAATTTGTGCAAGTTCAATACACATATTGACAAAACATGAACCCCAAATGACAGTAGTAACGAACAAGCTGGAAATTGCACGTGAAGCGTAGCAAATGAGGTGCGTTCGTACGATAATAAAGTTTAAAAAATATCACTGTCATATATATCAATCTCATAAAATTGTAAATAGTTAATTACAATCAAAATGCGCACCAAACAATGTTCTCTCTATACTCATTATGTAATGGAATACTTTTGTGTGGCCTTGTAAATCAATAACAAATGTTCTTTGCACCACAGATTATGCAAAATATATATTATAATATGTACTTTATGATGCATATCAATATTATTATGTTCGAATGAGTGTAATACCATTAAAATGCATTTGAAACTTTTGTTCCATTGAGTGTAATGTAACGGAATACTTTTGATTGTCCCTGTATTTGATCTATGCATCCTATTTTCAAAAAAATTCAAGTGACTTGACAAAATTATGTAATAATTATGTATTTTAAATTTCAAACAATTAGAATGCATTTGAAAAAAAATTTCCCATTGACCGTAATGTAACGGAATACTTTTGATCGTTCCTGTAATTGATCTATCCATCCGATTCTCATAAAATTTGAAATGACCCGACAAAATTATGTTATAATTATATATTTCAAATTTCAAAAGATTCGGTTGGGTAGTTTTTGCGTTGTTATATGCGGACGGACAGACAGACGGACGGACTGAACGACAACTATAGGTGCTACGTATTTACATAATTACGAACACACCTAAAAAGAAGTCTAGACAGCATACACACTGACTGCAATACAACCATAGATGATTCAAACTATGACTAAATCCAGCTGTAATCAGTTCAAACGGCTTTCGAGTGTCGTCTTTAAAATTTTAACTGTTAGACAGTCGTTATTCTATAAAATAACTAGCTGAGCCGCCCGGCGTTGCCCAGTCCCGTAATTATATTCTAAAACAAACCTGAAATTTGTATTGAAAAATGTCATAAAAAGACCTTATATCTTACCAAATCACCGCTGCTCCGGTACCGTTTAGCAGAAGTGCTGTGCACGCACGGAAAGAAAAAAAAAGTGGGAGGTTCTGGAATTTTTTAGTTTCACATTTCATCACCAGGGCGAACTCAACAAAACTTTTTCTGGAAAAAAGAAAGATTTTTAATAAAATTATTATTCGAAAATAGAGGTAAGTACTTTTAAAATTTTATATTAAATAAGTATTTGTCTCTGGGCTCTGAAAAATCCGCATCTAGAACGGTACGGTTTTAAATATTTGATCACATTCTTCCAAAAATAATTATTGACTCCCCTACCCATAATTGGATATCCCCATCTCTTCAAAATCTATATTAGTGTTATAATCTATCTGAAAGTTTTATATTAAATAAATTCTATTTATCCCTGGGATTAGTGAAAAGTCCGCATTTGAAATGGCAGAAAACGTTACAATTTTAAATATTTGACCGCTCCCCCTTAAAAAATTCCCCATCCCCATATTTGATACTCACTACTGTTTAAGATGTTTATTATCTGTTATAACTTTTTTGAAAACTACAAAACAATCGTTTTCTGATTTTTTTTTCTAATTTTAATTAATTCGCGTTTTCAGCATTTCTTTTCCTTTTTTAATAATTGCTAAATAGTTTTAAAAATTAAAACACACGCTTTTATATCAGGTCGGACTAAAAAGTTTAAAATGTATTTTTTTTCTTTTCTTTTCTTTTTTGGTTGCATAGTTACGAGCTTTATATGTGTTTCAGTGATTGTCATGTGTCTAGAGTGTCAGGTAACTTTTAATTTCTCAAATTGCTTTTTATTCGTTTATCAGGCGTTTTATTTTGATCATTTTAAGCGGCGACTATAACCTATGTTCACCGGAAATATTGTAGCACTCTAACGGCGAAAGAATTTTTCAAATCCGTCAAGTAGTTTCGGAGCCTATTCAATTCAAACAAACAAACAATCAAATCTTTTCTCTTAATAATATTAGCATAGATTTGCATTGGATACTTAATTTTAATTTTAAAATTGGTTTGGCTGGCACCGACTTCAAAAAATCAAATAAATGTATATAAATATAATAATACGCAGGATAAATACTACGCTCTTAATTTAATTTCTTATTACAATTATGTAAGGAAATTATTTTTCACGTTGCAGTAGTTTTTGAAGTCGGTTCAATTTTTGATTGAAAAGTTTATTTTTCTCTTTTATAGTTAAAAGTTAAAGATTTTCTGAAGTCGGTTAATTAAAATTATAATACAGGAAAAAATATTGTAAATAATACACGTATGTCAGGAGTGGGGTTCAAGCACACTATCTCTTTCTTCGAGAATCAGAGCTGAAATCTGGAGCCTTAGACTGCTCGGCCATTCCATCTGCACTCTATTCAGCGAACTTATTCAACACTTTTAATTAGTGAAAAATCACTAATTTTATTAGTTTTTGCCTAATTTTTTTTTGTAAGTATACAATAACTAGAAGTATCAAATATGTATTGTGCACATTGAAGTTTAGATTTTTCTTTGCTATTTAATATGTATAATGCGAAATCACGTTAAATTGTTTTAGTAGAAAGTAAGAAGTTAAAATTATTAACTTCTTTAAGTCATTTGTAAAATAATAATGCAAGTAGTATTTCAAATGAAAAAAAATGTGTTTCGGTTTAGAATTAATATTTTGCACTGGATGTGATAAATAAACTGAAACACTTTGTAAAATAACCTTAAAACGAAAAATAAAGTTGGGTGCGTTTCGAGCTACAACAATAACAGTTCGTTATCAGCTAAACCTGTGCCTTCTTTAATCTTCCAAATCATACTTTCCACCTGTGCTCTTTCAGCTAGAGCTGCCTGTCGATCTGTTTGTAATCTCCTCCCTCTTTCTTTTGCTAAACCTCTACTCTGTGCCCTTACGGACACGTGTTGGTTTAGCTGATGGCGAGCTGCAATTGTTGTAGCTTGAAACGCATCCTACTTTATTTTTCATTTTATGGTGATTTTACAAAGTTTTTTAGTTTACTATTCAATTATCACCAGTGTTTACGGTGTTTTTTCACTGGATGTAATTCTGACTGACCACTAGTATCCCGCGTAAATGGGTGTTCTAAAATTCTCCGGGCACCAGTATTTTAAACCAATTTTTTTTCACCTAATCTAATGGTAAAAAAATATGTGATTAAAGATGGCGAATAAACTGTAAGATATTTTAATGGTGCCCAAAGCATTTGAGAGATCGATTGTTGAGGGACACCTGGCAATACTAGTGGTATGTAAGTGTCCCTTCTCAAGTGCAAAGGGTTAATTCATTTTAAAGAAAAAAACCAACGATTATAAATGAAAAAATAATATATGAAAAGGTAGCAAACAGCTGTTTTGAATCTTGTGTCGGGATTCTTCATCAATGTAAAACTCAGCGAGCTAGAATATCCGAAACTGGGTTCTCAGTTCTCAAGCTCTCTGTTTTGCTTTTTTCTAGCTCGCTGAGTCCTTCACTGATGAAGAATCTAGATAGTAGATTTGAAACAGCTGTTTGTAACCTTTTCATATATTATTTGTGCATTTATAATCGCTGGTTTTTTATCTTTAAACATTTTTTTGCACAATGACTTTATTTGATATTTTAATTAATTCATTTTGGTAATGATACACTGCTAAAATATTTATGCGAAATTAAAGATAATCTACCAGTAATCCATAATTTTATATCTTATCTAAAATAACAGAGTTTCGAAAAACCAAGATTCTGTTAAATAACAGAGAAATTATTCGGCAAATTCATAACAGACTCCGTAAATTGACGCTGTTAAAAATACACAAGATTCTGTAACTTTTTTAACATAATAATTTAATTTAGTTTTCAAAATTAGTAAATCACTCATTTGTTTTTGACCTCAAAGAATTTTTATTTTTCAAATAAATTTGTATCTGCGTATCATTCAATTTTCACACAACTTCTATCTAAATTGTCCTTGGTTTTGAACCTGAGACCTACTTGAAAGTTTGAGGATACCTTTCCTGATTCCGGATATATCCGGATATATCTGAGGATAATTAAGCATATTGATACCTTACTTACTGAGCTATAGAAACAGACTAGTTTTCGACGAAATAGTTTTCGACTAAAAATATGTCTTTTATCATAATTATGTGATTGTCCTTAAAAACACGTTTTAAAACGTTTACTAAGATTCCACTGCAATCTAATCAATATTTAAACTAATTTAAATTTAATGATTTAATGGATTTTTAATGTATAATGATTATTGCTCTCAAGATTTACATTTATATTCGCGATAATTTCATTTAAATATAATGTCGAAAGATTCAACCTTTTCTAGCATTTAAAACAAAATGAGGAAAAAATGAATAAAAAATTTGCCTTTTTGCAAGACTTTCAGAGGGTTAATAAAGTAGAGATTTCTTGAAAATTTATTAAATATTTTAAATATTTGATATTTAATATTTAATATTGAAAAATAAACATAAAGTTATGAAGCTTCCGTGATTGGTATGAAAGTATATATCAGATATATAAAGTAATTTTATTAGAAATCGTGAGAGTTATTCTGTATCAGTCAGAAGTTTAAGTTTGTCAGTAATTGTCTGCAGCAGAATGAGATAGAGTGTATGTATTTACTGAAAATCGAGCTTATATAATTGAGGTAAATAGTATTTTAATAAAATAATCAATTTAAATATCCAGCATATTGAATATAAATTTTGTGCCGTGCGTGCACATTGAAAAATGTGCGCGAAAAATCCTTTTTCCAATGACTAACATTGTAAAACATTTATATAGCGTTACTTCATAAAATTGGCTACAGCCTTGTTGCCTCCAATTGTATGGAGTATTGTAACCGGTGTAACATTGTAATGTTACACTAGTAATAAATTTGTAAATTGCACCATTATATAAGGGAAAATAATTACTCCATAAAATTAGAGGCAGCAGCTGCCAACAATTTTACGGTGTAACGTTACATCATCTTTTACAGTGTAGTAACGATGAGGTTATTTAACTAAAATAGCCTAATAATCAGCTTTTTTCATTAATCATTACATACATAAATTTTTTACATTAGCAAGTACATTTTTATTAAAATATGTACGATCTTAAAACAATACAAATTAACAGAGGTTTCATATATTCACTGTTGCTTTTTTCATGCATAGAATGTTAAATAAAATTTCATGTTCATTTTTATTAAGAATTTCACTCTAATAAAAGGAATTATAGTTACTGCATTTTGATATCATTTAGATAATCCTTACACTGTTTTGGAGTATATTTATATCTCACAGAGATTTCAAGAGAAGTATTGTCCTTTGATCAATTAATTTCATTTATCAAAAAAATAACATTTAATATATTTATAATGCGTTATATATTTGATTATAAGCAAACAAATGCAAAATTTCTGTATATTCTCAATGATATTGAATTTATGGTAAGTAGTTAACACATAAAAACAATTATGCAAATGCATTACGTACTACGGTGTTTAATATTTTCCAGATATTCAGCTGCAAGCTGCTAAATAAGAAGTAAGTTTAAGATAATCCCCATTGAAATAAGACATTTATTTTTTGTATATAATTCCATATAGATTATTTTTGCTTCATTTTAAATGTAGTTGTATCTTATTTAAACAGAAAAACCCAAAAACATTATTATTAATGAACAAATTGTAATTAAAAAAAGACTATGATAAACATGGAAAAAATTTATAAATAATTAAATTTCACTTTGGCTCAATACAAATAAATAAATGAAAATATGGATATAAATATTTATATGGAAATAAATAAATATGGAATGGAAATATAGAATATGGGAAATAAAGAAAGAAAATATTTATTTTTATATAGAAATACTTGAATAATATATATTATATATATATATACAAATATTCATTTTTTAGAAATTCCCCTAAAGTTAAAAAAAAATGTAAATAAGTAAAAATATTTCGGGCTGTAATTTTCTAGCTCTTGTAACAATTAAATTATTTAGGAAATATAATTTAACTTAAATTGTATCTATTATTTCATGTATTTGCATAAAATAGTAAAATATTTAGTTTTTTGTTTCATAATTCGATACTAAAGCTATTTGTCATTCGAATTTTATCATGTCATCTACAGAAACTCAATAAATCTTATATGTCATAAGAGTTTTTGACAGGATCCAAATTTTGATGTACAGTTTTAAAAAACTTGTAAATTTACGATAAAAAATGTCCTTGGCACGATAAAAATAAACAAACAATAAAAAAGATAAATATTGACAAAATAGGACAGTTTTTCATAAATATTTTGAAAAATAATTCAGTTTTTAATACAATATTTATTTAAGATACGTGAAATATATAAGCATTCGTTATAACTTTTTTATATTACTCCTAAAATTGTATAATGTATCGTTAAAAAACTTTCTTATCGATGACAAGAAAATATTTTTCCGCTTAACAATATTTCTGAACTACAGAATTCTTTCGACTTTCTAAAGTAAAATATAATTTATCAAATAGATTACTTACTTCTTAAAAATCATGTAATTTACTTTATATAATTTGCATCACATATATAAATATTTAAGTGCATATATTGTACAATCAACGTTTACGTATGACAATGATCGCATGCAATAAAAATTTTAAAGAAAAACTAAAGTTATATAATGTGAATAAATTGATAAATATTGCGATATCAACGAAATATTTAAAAAAAAAATCAGATTTAGAATATTACAATTAGCAAGAACTACATTAAAATCATGTTGAAATGTAATCAAACACATGAGTTCAATCATACAGAGTGTTTCAAAAATGACCGGTATATTTAAAAAATCAATAAAAATTAAATGGGCATCGTTGGAAATACACTGTTTGTTGCAATACGTTTGGTACAACAGTGAATTTTCAGGCATACAACTTTAGTTAAAATGCTCAACAACAGATTGCGCTGCAGGGATTTTGAAAGCTATACTAGAAAACGCAATCTGTGAGTTTGCCTTTCTGTAGAGCCTCTGTCCCTGCCCGCGAAGACACTCGCAAACTAAAGCTATTCCTATAGGGAAGCATTTTTGTAATAACCCTTTCGCATTTTGACACTTTTAAGTGTTTTTTCTTTTTCGCATTCCATTGCATTGCATAGCTGAGGTCCCTCTTAAGATCACTCTTTGGTTACATTTTTGATTTTGGTAGCAGATATTTTTTTATAAAGTTACTATCACTTTCGAAATCAATTTAGGAAGTAAAAGTAACTTTATAGAAAATACCTGCGACCAAAATCAAAAAATAAAATCAGGGAGCGATCTTGAGAGGGACCTCAAGTAAGCAATACAAAAAAATAAATAAATAAATAAATAAAACTAGTCGTTGGGGGCCACCGTAATACTTACCCATCATGGATATGTATATGAAAATAAAACATATGAAAACTATTAATACAATGCATTGCAATTCATAAACAAAATTTAAATATTGTTAATACATAGTAATGCTATATTAAAGAACTGCTGATGTACCAATTTCGACAAATTATATAAAACGCCAAACTACTCAAGTAGTACCAAATTGCGTAAAAGAAACATCCTTATAATTCCAAAAATAATAACTCTATTAACTAACAATTAATTGCGTCGGATTAAGCGTCTCATTTCCAATTAAAGTATACCTCTGAATTGAAATTTGAATGAAATACAGGGTCATGAAAAATCGAAGAATGTGGAAAACAGGATTACAAATATCTCGGCAACTAATAATCCGATCGACTTCGTTCTATATGCAAAATGTGTGTTATTTTATTGCCTTTTACGTCCATTCCTTAAAATAAAAAAATTCGAAAATTTTTATATACCTTTCATCAGAACGAATTTTTCGAGAGTCCGAAAAAAATAGTTCCGGATAATCGAGGTTGCTGATATTAAATAGGGTTCGTCCTATTCTTACATTCTAACTACATACAAAATTTCAAGTCTCTATCTCAATTTGTTCGGGAGATAGAGCGTTTACAGACAGACAGACAGACGGACGGCAAAAATTTTTTTCTTAAAATATGTTTTTCGGAATCTCCACTATCTAAAACGTGTAAATCCGTCAAAAAAAATTTTTCGATTTTCAAAACGATTGCAAGACTTACCCTATACTACGTATGATGGGTAAGTAATAAATAAATAAAATAAATAAATAAAAATGTCAAAATGCGAAAGAGTTATTACAAAAATGCCTCCACGTAGCAATAGCATTACCTTGCGAGTGTCATCGCGGGCAGGGACAGAAGCTTTACAGAATTACTTTACAAACTCACAGATTGCGTTTCTTACTATAGCTTTCAAATTGCCTGCAGCGCCATATGTTCTTGACATTTTTAACTAATTTCGAAAGTTGTATGCCTGAAAATTACAGTTTTCCCAAATATATTGCAACAAACGGTGTATTTATAATCTGGCACGTTTAATTTTTATTGATTTTTCAAATATACCGGTCATTTTTGAAACACCCTGTATCAATACTATTGAATTTTAATGTATGATGTAAATTTTACAGTTCTAACTACCTGGAATGCCTCTTTATATCTGTCAGACATTTATCTCTTCTACCCTGTGTAAAGCTAGCGGCTACTTGAAATTCATCACTGTTCCCAAAATAAAAGATCACATAAGAGCAACTGTTGAATTTGAAGTTGTTTGTAAAGAATAGTTGCTTAATTCCAAAATAAATGGGACTGGAATCATTTTAAACTTACAGTAAGAAACCAGACATTTTAATTTGCAACACAGACCCTTTATGTTTTCAAATACTTTTTACATCTTTCCTGAGCTCTTCATCAAACTTCAAAATTAATTTTAAATATGCTGAAAAAAATTTCTGTACTTCATATCTAACTCTTTTTCAAAATAAAAATCATCATTCTAAGATATCTGTGTTTGAGACGTGAATACAGGGATGCTAGTTCTGCGTTAAAAATGATCGCTTGGTATCACTAAATTTTAATGGTATTTCTAGCCTTATTTAATGACAAGATTTTGGAAATTTAGAACATTTAGAAAAACAAATAGTACTATTAATCCTCTCAAGTTACCTGGCGTCATTTGAAGATAGATAGTTATTGCATTATTAAGTAAAAAAAAAATCGAGCATTCATTTATGATGGTATGATTTGCGGACAGATAGTAGCTAGCACGCAGCACAATAATATGTATGACGACCTCAGAAGCCAAGGGGTACAAGTGACAAAATGTCGATTTGGAGTAAATTGAGTTTAAAGATAATTGATGTTAAATTGGAACATCAATAACAATTGACTAAATTGAAATATGAAACATCTGCTTGTTGCATTCTAATCTTTGAACTCTCATTTCAATAACTATTAAAAAATAGAGTACAATTTTCTTTGAATGTATAATTAATCAATATTGTTTGTTTTTCGAAAAAAGTGGTTTATCTCTAAAACTCCCCAAATAATAAGAAAATGACCTATATTTCTTTACCTGAAATGAAAAAAGCATATTTCCAGATACCCTGTGCACTTAACTCAATTTTTTTCCATTTTGTCACTTATACCCCTTGGCTTCTGGGGTCCTCATAGATATATATTTTTTTATAATGGGTTATCGTTAATCACATAAACAAAAGATTTTTTGAGAATAATGAAAGATAATTTATGCATGAGAAGATTAAATTTTATTTTTTAAAATCAGTCATTTGTGGCGCAACATTTGCATTCTTGCATAAACAAATAATAATCAATCGAGTCCAATATTGAATTGCAGCACAACAATCAGTTTGGGGATATTTTTTCGAAATTGAATGCAATAAAGTGCTTATTTTCTTTTCAAATAATTATTTTAAGAGAGCAGCTGATCCTGTTGTTAGCTACATAGCTGTATAAATATGTTCCTGTGAAATAAAAAGTGAACAACTGTTTGAGAGTTAAAACTACATGAGAGTATCTTAAAATTTTAATTGTAAGCGACTAGATTTATATTTTATTCGCATCACTATTTTAAATAAATATATTTCGTGGTAGATGTCTCTTGAAAATTTTCTCAAAGTGTATATAAGAGATTTTGTTTTGAAAAAATGGTGCAGCATTAAAAATATTCGCCTGTAATTGAATTTACGAAACCCCCACGTATATTCCAATTATTTGTTTTTATTTTTTAATTTTCTTTCCAAGTTTTAAATTTTCTTTTTAAAAACCATATATATTCGTTCAAAATGTGAAGTGTTTTAAAATGTAAAATCAATTCTGTACGTTGGATTTTCGTTTATTCTTACATTTAAATGTTTTATTTGAAGTAACCAAGTTAGCAGAAAATTTTTACAAAGACATTTTCTAAGATAGTCACTTAAAAAGATAATTATTGACAGTAAAAAGTAAAATAATTCGATGTCTATTAATGTAATAAATGTAAAATAGAATAAATAAAAAGGATAAGGTAGAATGACATGAAAGTAAGTTTACTCAAAATATCTAATCTTAGCAAAAGCGTAGAGAATTTCAAGAACATGAAAGGAGTTTAATTTGCCTTATATGAAATATTGGTTTTCTATATGATTTTAAGTATCAGGACAGAAATTTTTTGTTTAATTAATTTTTTTTCTTTAAATCTGAAGTGAATGAAGCCACCGTTAACAACTAGCGAACTATAAATAAAATATTAATGATATTAAAGTACAAAAATTCAAAGCAGATATTTAACATATAATAGTTAACACGATAAGTTTCATCACAGAAAACAATATAATAGACGCCTTGCAGAGATTTTGTAAACTGAAAGAGTTAGTCTACCTATAACACAGTCTTCGAAAAGTAATACAAATTTAGATAAATTTATTCATTAAATAAGGGGGTCAGGGACACAAAAATATTCAAATTTCCTAAAACAAATATTGCATTAAAAAATTATCTGTTTTTTTATGCTTAAAATGACCTTTAAATTATTTTTCTACCTTAATTAGAAGAGAAAATATCAATTTTTTCGTTTTGATTTGTTTTCAAAATCTATCTTTCAAGAAGAGGTTATTATAGAAATTAATTCTTGTGATAATGCGTTTTTCTTCATAATGAGTTTTTTTCACAATTTCTCTGATTTAAATTTTTTTGACAAAGAACTGCTAAAGATAAAGTTTCCGTATTAGAATATGTCTTTTATGATTGTTTTACTTTAATTTTGATTCAGCAAATATAGAAAATTGTTTGGTTTTGAAATTATTATATTTTAAACAAAAGTTACATAATTTTTTTTCTCCAAATTATTATTATTTTTTATTAATATTTTTGAAAATGCTGATTGAAAGTTATAATGTAGATATTTCTATTTATTTAAATATAAAAAACTTTAAATTATGCTAATGGAATGTTGAGTTATAACAATTTTAAATTATCCACTTTTTAAAAATATTTTAAATTTTAAAATTAAAAAACATATATGTGAAATTTTATTATATGATTTTCTATACAAATAATATGGTTAACCGAAACACAGAAAAATTAACTCAACAAATAAAAATTATTAATTCAACAAATAAAAATCTCGGACCCCCTTAATGTGGCGATTACAGAAAAATGTAGCTTTTAATCAAATAATAGACCTCTCACTTATAGGACTCACAGATATAAGAAAATGTGTAGAATGTGGTGAAAAATTTCTATCAGAACTGAGAACTGATGAAATTTTTTCGGATATCAATAACGAAAATGTGAGCAAGGAAGGATGGTAAGAAATCAATGTTCCGGCTTATTCTGAAATTTTTTTAGTTGCAAATGCCGCTTTCATATACTAACTAATTAACTGATCAATATTTTCTTTAAAAAAACGTTCAAATAATGTCTATTTTTATCATGTCTTTTACAGAATTTTTAATTTTTTATCACCGGTTTTTTAAAACAGAAAATTTTGGGTAATTGAATTAGAAATATGCTCGGATTAAATAATGCAAAATTTACAATAAAATTTTACTGGTGAGAATAATAAATTATGATTGGAGAATGGATGACTGTACTATGTATGGACGAATTATGATTGGAAAAACGCTTTGCTCGTACGGCGTACGGGTAAAACAGGTAAGCGGTGAAAGAACTATCTACATCGACATGACTATTTCTAAAATAGATTAAAAGTTATTTATTAGACTTAGAAAGAGACATTTTCTCTTCATCAAAGCAGAGACGAAACAAATATCTCTTCGTTTTTTGAAAATAATCTGATCTGCAACTCTTTAAGAGTGTGCAGGACACATATTAAATAACTTTTACACATTGATTCAAAATTTTGAACATTTCAGTGATGGCTATCCTTATTATTTCTAAACAACATCACATAATAAAACGTCTGGTATATATATTTTTTAACTTATTATTATTATTGTTTAAATTTTATTGTGGGGTAATTTAAAATCGTTATAACTCAAAAGAATATATATAATTTATTTTTTTAATTAAATAAAGAAAAATATAAAAGCTTTAATTTTTATTCAAAAATTTTAAAATATTAATTTAAATAAAAGTTATAAATTTTCTAAGTAAAAAATAAATAAATAAATAGATGTAAAGTTAAAAAAAAACGCATTTTTAATTGTAAATATTTTTTTTCAAATTTTCTGATTCAAAATTAAAGTAAAACATTTAAAAAAGACTTTTTCCATGTCTGTCCAATACATATTTCAAGTCTATTTATCTTTAACGGTTTTTGAATTATAAAAATTTTAATAAGAGAAATGGGGAAAAAACCCATCATATAGGAAAACGTATATTCACAAGAAGTCGTTGCCGTAACAATCATTCCTCGAAAGGTAGTTTTTGAAAAGAAACCAAAATATAAAATTTCATATTTGTTATTCCAAATAAGATAGAAACATGATATGAACGTCATTTTAAGATGAAAATTTTTTTAATCAAAAAAAAAAAAAAAAAAAAAAAAAAAAACTTTTATTTTAGATTTGAAAATTTTTGTGTCCCGGGTCCTCTTAAAACAAACATATTGAAAAGTGTATTAAATGTTAGAAAGAAAAAGGCTTAGATTTTAAGATGAAAAGAACAGAAGTTTATACATGTGTTTAATATCGTGTCACCCAATATTTTATCCAGATTGAGAGCAATTTTTTCTGTATATATTTCTAATGGTGGGTTATAACGTGAAAATTCAAAAAAGTTTTTTATTTATTTCAGTTATACTGAAAAATTTTTTTTCCTATTTTTCCTCTGTTTATTCAGAATAAGATGAATCACCATAAAAAGGAAATAATTTTTTTGTTTCTTTAAATAATTATATTTTGTTTCTAAATTACGTCTTTTCTCGTGTGATACACGCTATTCCTGTTTCTTCATAATTTACTACGGAACACTTGTGTATGTCGAAATAATCCAAAAGAATCCAGCTTGACGAAAACAAAAATTTATTTAACACATGGAACACAAAAAAGGGACTAAAACAGCAAGACTTGAAAAACACAAACAATTAAATATAAAGTTCCGGATTACACATTCTCAAAACTTCTACACAACTCTACTTTCAATAAAAAATAAACACCGTGCCCGTAGCACACCCATATTCCAATGGGAGAATATTTTAAAATCTTTTCACCTGCATCAAAACATTTGCAGGTCTACCTATTACCTCGGCACACACACCTCTCTCTGTGTTCGTACCCCTTCCTCTCCCAACTCTCTCTCTCCGTCCGCTTGTCACGTGACTAAAAAGCGGCGCCGATAAATGAAACAAACAAAAAAACACATCATCAGTCATTACACCTCCCACGCAAGATTGAAATTACGGTACACACTTACTTTAAATCTGAAATTCGACTGATGATTTTACACTATTTAACAATGGTTACCCAAATTACAATATATATATATAAAAAATAACACAACAAATACAACCGTATCCGGAGATGGCACATCTTCCGAGGTTCTTCCTATCTGCTAATATAAAATCGAATTAAATTAATACTTCATTTACACAATATAACATACAATTAATACAAGGCAATGAACAAATACTTAGTAAACATTAAACAAGACACTAATAGCTGCTGAAAAAAAATATATATAGTTCACAAGTGTCCAAGGAATGTTCAATCACTGGGTGCTTCAAAAGTTTTTGAATGTTCTATATAGTGTCCAAGAGAGATAATGCATCAGCATTAATTAGTTTGGCACCCGGGCGGTGCGAAATCGTAATGTCGTACTTCTGTAAGGCTAATGCCCATCGCTGCAGCTTTGAAGATTGAGGGGCATTTTTGGTGATAAAAGTTAATGGATTATGGTCCGTAATAAGTTCCACAGGTGAACCGAAAATCCAAGTTTCAAACTTTTTCAAACTCCAGATCACTGCATAGGCCTCCCTTTCAATCGTTGGCCATGCCTGTTGAGTTTTGGTGAGTTTTTGACTGGCGTAACTTACGGGATACACTACTCCATCTCTTCTCTGCGATAAACAAGCTCCGATGCCGATTGCATATGCATCACACTGTATGCTGAAAGGTAACCCGATAATAGGAGTGTGCAGACTCGGCGCTTTGATGAGACCTCTTTTTAACGCGTTGAACGCCTGGTCATGCTCTACTGACCTGCACAAATTCTCTGGATTGTCCTTTTTTGTCAGTTCAGTGAGGGGATATGCTGTTTCAGCATATTTTGGTATGTAGTCCCTGTAATAGTTTCACAATCCTAGGACACTTTTTAGTTGCTTCTTAGTTTGAGGCACAGCTAACTTACGAATGGCCTCCACTTTTTCCGGATCGGTCCAATGGCTGCCGGACCCAATGATATGACCTAAATAGTTTATTTGGGGTTTTGCAAATTCACATTTTTTCAAATTAACGGAAAATTGTAACTGTGATAGTTTGGAAAATACCTTCTCTAAATGCATCAGGTGTTCCGCGAACGTTTCGGAAAACACTGCTATATCATCGATATAAGCTCTGGCGAAGTCCAGGTATTCAGAAAGCGCTCTGTTGATTTCTCGTTGAAACGTCGCAGCAGCATTCCTGAGCCCAAAAGCCATGACCTTGAAGCGATATTGAGCTCCGTGCGTCTTAAAACAGGCTAATTTTTGCTTCTTCTTCTAACGGTATAGCCCAATAGCCTTTGAGTAAGTCCAAAGTGGAAATAACATTCGCCTGCCAATATTAAATAATAGGTCAGTAGAATTTTCCATAGGAAAGTCATCGACCTTGGTAATGGCGTTCAATGCCCGAAAGTCTACGCACAGCCGTAAAGTTCCATCTTTCTTCATCACGCACACTACCGAATGCGGTGCTTCTTCATCACTTTCCTCAATCAAACCTAATTCTAGTAATTCTTGAATTTGTTTGTCTACTTGAGGTTTTAAGGCCTCTGGAATTCGATAAACATAAGGTTTCTTCTTCTCATTATCATTTAATCTTATTTTGTGTGCACCAACTTTTGCTATTTGTATTTTCTTTGAAAATAGTTCTTTATATCTAAACAATAAATCTAACATCTTTTCTCTTTCTACGTTTTCTAAATGATTTAAATTTATATCTTCGATTTTGAAATAGTTCGAGTTATCCTTTGTACTAGGGGTGGGATGGACTTCCCCCACCCCTAGTACTTCTTCTTCATTCTCAAAAATTGCCCCCACTGCTTGTACCCTAGGAGTAAATTTTCTTATCTTATTCACGTGAACATTTTTAATGTTTCTGCTCGTTAACCTGACTTTGTAAGAGTCGGGATTACACCGCGCCACTATTTCGGCTGGCCCTGTCCATCTAGCGTAAAGTTTATTACTAGAGTCTGGGATTAATAAATATACTTGCTTCCCCGGTCTAAATTCCTTATAAATTGACCTTCGATTCGCATACTTCGCATACGCGCCCTGTTTGACCTCCGCCACTAGTGAAGCTTGTTCCACCGCTTTTTCTAAGTTAATTTTTAAATCCTGAAGGTATTCGGTTGCACTTTTCCCGAGATTTATAGGTAGTGGAATTTCGCACGACCATGTAGATTTTAATACCGCCAATGGCCCCTTGGTCTCCATTCCATACATCAACTTGAATGGCCACACCCTCGTTGTACAATTAGGAATCTCTCTATGCGCAAATAATAAATAAGGGATGTGTTTATCCCAATTTTTAGGATCGCTCCGAATGATATGGTGCAACCATTGACGTCTAATACCTGGACTAAGAAATGGCAACCTTTCTTGAATCACACATTACCTACCCACCAGCACGTGATGGTGGGTAGCAATGTGCGCCAAACCGGTTATTCTCCCTCCAAAAACTGCCATTGGAATTTCCGCACCCACCAGTAGCTTATATTTCGTCTGCGTTGATAGAGCTTTACGGTACACCGCCAAAGAGATCACCGCCAAAAAATGTCACCCTTTTGGCGATAGAACCTCGGTCATTCCAGCTTCAAGTATTTCGGAAGAGAACAAAGGAATCCGTTATCCAGTTGTATTTCTGATCCATGGGTGCAACATGCGTTTCAATACCTGATTATACCGTTCAACCAATCCCGAACTTTGTGGATGTCCCGGTGTGCAAATCTAGGAGCCGCCCCTAGCCTAGGATGAAATTCCTGCATTAAACCTGATACAAATTTTCCCCTCTGATCACTTGCTATTACGCGGGATATCCCTGTCCGCATAAATATTTCTAACAGCGCATCACAAGTAGCTTTAGCCGAAATTGTTCTTAACGGAACCGCTTTGGGCCACCTCTGTGTTGGTCAACCAAAGTAAGTACATATTGATGTCTACGCGCTGAAGGTGGTTCAATTTTCCCAATTATATCAATATTTACTACGTCAAATGGGAGCTCCGGTCTTTCAATCGGAAGAATCGGTATCTGATCACTGGCGATCTCCCGGCTTCGCAACTGGCAGTCCTTGCACGATTTAGAATACTCCTCTACATCCCGTGACACGCCTGGCCAAAAAAATGGATACCGAATTCTTTCTTTCGTTTTCCTTATACCGAGATGGTTCGCAAAAATTGATTCATGTGCAACCCTTAAAATTTCCTCCCTCCTAATTTTAGGCACTACTAATTGCATGACTTGATCTCCAGAAACCTTTTCCCTATGATAAAGTAAATTATCCACCATAACAAACCCATTTTTCCCTTGATTAGCGTCTTTAAATGCCCCCTGCAAAGATTCGCAAGTCTTTTGTTGCTCCCTGTAAATGGTCGTTTCCGAATACTGATTCTAATTTAAATCCTCACAATCATTTTTCGTTCCAATACAATTAATAATCAAATTCTCTCCAAAAGTTTCATTTTCAACCCGCAAACATAAATCTTTATCACTCATATTTTGTTCTTTTTTCTTTTCCCCCGATATATTTTCCTCCCCCCTTTCCAATTCCGTCTCGACTGTTGGTGCCACACTGTCGGCTATTCTTTTCCCTTCTCCAATTTGCACCGATTGTAATAACTCATAAACCTTCGGAGTAATAATACATGAACCACATAATTTATCTGTCACAGCAAATAATACATCCACACTATTAAATAAACAATTTGATTCACTCATGTTTAGAGAAACCGGTAATGTTAAAAGAACAGCAGTAATTTGCTCGCCAAAAGCTGAAATCAACTGAATTGATGAATTTTCATTATTTTTAAATGGTTCTGGTACTTCATTCGAATTTATAACAGGAATCTCAACGGTGCTGTCAATTAATGTTTTTATTTTTTGTTTCCCCACCCAAATTTCATCGTATTGCAACGGTTGAGTACTTATTGCGTCATTTTCAAAACATAAAGCTGTCACTTTCGCAATCAATCTTTCGTCTTTATTCTTTCCGGTAGAATCCTTTTTCATTTGATAATGAGAATTTCCCGATCTGTCTTTTTCTTTATTATTATTAGGACAAAAACGTAAATGAACGATTTGACGGCGCAATTTACACACAGACTTTTTCCTATCATTACGCAAATTAAAATTATTTCTTAGATGCGGTGGAATATATTTGCCAGATGCGGAATCATCAGAACCGCGACAATTTGTCGATTTATCATATAACTCAGAAAATGTTCTACCTTTCGAACTAAACCAGTTATCGCATAATTCCGCAATCTCCCGCGCTTTCAACCAATTATCTAATTGTTTTATTTTGACATAGCTTTGCGCTTCTGAGTCTAACGCGTCCATTAATCTATCACTAACTATTAATTCATTAAGCGTTTCAAAATCATTTACCTTTCTAAGCTCGCAATAAAAATCCCAATTCGCCCTTAACCTAGATGCGAATTGCATATGATTTTCATTTTTCGCCTCTTTGCCGAAAGAAAATTTTGAAGACTAGCTTCAGGAGTGGGTTGAAATTCTTTTTAAATTAAAGCTTTAACATTTTGATAATCCTTCATTTCATCTGAATTTGCATATACTAATAAATGCGCAGCTTTTTCCCCTACTAAATTAAACAGCATTCCAACTTTCAAATCTTCCGCGACATTCTTTATTTCAAACGCCCTTTCGAGCGAAGAAAAAAATAAATTCCACGATTCAGGTTTGGTAGGAAACGCAATAGTTAAAGTTTTAACGCTTTTAATTAGAGCTTCTAACGAATTAGTTTTGGGATTTTGTCCATCCCCCCCACTATCAGAATTTTTGTTCTCAGACTGCAGTTTAGCTATTTCTAATTAGTGTTTGACTACTTCTAGTTTCGTTTTTTCTAACTCTAAAGCTGTTTTCTGTTCAGAATTAATATATTCTTCCTCGTTTTTGAGGGCCTCTGCCTCTTGTTTTTCTTTTTGAATGCGGTCTGATACCGTTGTAACAAGGAATTCTTTGACGAAGTCGAAATCTCATTTCCACGATTCAGGTTTGGTAGGAAACGCAATAGTTAAAGTTTTAACGCTTTTAATTAGAGCTTCTAACGAATTAGTTTTGGGATTTTGTCCATCCCCCCCACTATCAGAATTTTTGTTCTCAGACTGCAGTTTAGCTATTTCTAATTAGTGTTTGACTACTTCTAGTTTCGTTTTTTCTAACTCTAAAGCTGTTTTCTGTTCAGAATTAATATATTCTTCCTCGTTTTTGAGGGCCTCTGCTTCTTGTTTTTCTTTTTGAATGCGGTCTGATACCGTTGTAACAAGGAATTCTTTGACGAAGTCGAAATCTCATTTCGATTAATGCCTTTAAATCCACTATTCTATGATCTGGCTCTACTTTTAAGCCTAATTCTGTGGCCACAATGACCAGGTCCTCTTTCTTTAACCCTTTAACGGTAAACATATTCTTTTTCTTAACTATTACTATCTTTATCAATAATTATAATCACTAAATACTATAATCACTCACTATACTCATACACTTAGAACAATACTTTTTTTCAATTCTAATACGATTATCTCTTTAAAATCATTGTAACATATTCATTAATCTAATATTAATGATTCTTCAGTTAATACACAAAAGTTATATCTTTCAACTTTATTATCTTCTTTACTAAAAATTATCTTTTCCAGAACTATAAAAAAAATATTCCACTTACCTCTGGTTCTCGTAAGAGAGCGTGTGATACACGCTATTCCTGTTTCTTCATAATTTACTACGGAACACCTGTGTATGTCGAAATAATCCAAAAGAATCCAGCTTGACGAAAACAAAAGTTTATTTAACACATGGAACAAAAAAAAGGGACTAAAACAGCAAGACTTGAAAAACACAAACAATTAAATATAAAGTTCCGGATTACACATTCTCAAAACTTCTACACAACTCTACTTTCAATAAAGTAAACACCGTGCCCGTTGCACACCCATATTCCAATGGGAGAATATTTTAAAATCTTTTCACCTGTATCAAAACATTTGCAGGTCTACCTATTACCTCGGCACACACACCTCTCTCTGTGTTCGTACCCCTTCCTCTCCCAACTCTCTCTCTCCGTCCGCTCGTCACGTGACTAAAAAGCGGCGCCGATAAATGAAACAAACAAAAAAAAACACATCATCAGTCATTACATCTCGAACTCAAAGAGGATACTTTCTGACATACTGTCTGATTTCTCCTTGTTCTGAAAATCATGATATTAACATACTTTCTTCTATAGAATATCTATAATTGAAATAAGCGTTCCATTTTAAAATAAAGACGGAAGATCTTTAAGAAAATATTGCCAAAGTAGGTCTTTTGAACTTAATTTTTTAACATGCCAGAGCGAGAAATGCGAAAAAGATCTCATCACGTGATAAAAATAGTTTATAACTCGGTAGGTAATTTGTTTAATAAAATATAGAAGGCGCAATTAGATACAAAATGTGTTCAGTTAACAAACCTGCTCATTTAGCGCTTTTACGTACAGAAATGAATCAGTCAATGTTTCAGAAATATTTCAGTTCTTTGGGCAGGTAATTTAAGAATCGAATTTATACAATCAGACACTGTATTGCACAGAAATATATCGGTTTTTAATCCTTTTAAAACAAAACTTCATTGTTATTTTTTCAATCAAACAAATTTGATTTCATTAAAAAGCTTTCGATTTAATGATTTAAAGTTTTGCTACGTAAACAAAAATCGTACTTATTAATAAATGACTTTTTATATGAGAAGATAGGAACAGTCTTTTCTTCATTCTTTATAGAAGCATTCCTTTTTATTAATCTGCATTTGGAAAATATTTAAATAACAATACATTTGAAATATTTTTTTCATATTTTATCATTTGCATATTTTATTATGAACATCGAGAGTTATGAAAATAAAAAATAAAAATAAAAACATTCCTAATGTTTATTTCTTTTTACATAAGAGAATTCAGACTAACAAGATTTTATTAATTTGTATAATCGAATTAAATTATCGTTTAAATTACTCTTGCAAGAAGGCAGTAACTTTCATATTATTTAGAAATTTAAATGATCTCACTTTAAAATTACTAAAAAGTGTCGTATATGTAGTTTATTTATGCCAGAAATCAAATTCCCAATTGAATATTTTTCCTCTGCCAGACAAATAAATTTCTTGATCATTTTCGACTAGGAAGTAATTTATAAGATGCATTACATATTTTTGAAAAAATAAACTCTTAAAATTAACATTTTTAAATGTTAGAAGTAATTACACTAAAAATCATAATTTATTAATTAAATCATAACAAAGGATACTAGTTTATTTCTAGCATTTAATCTCAAGGAATTTGTGAAAAAAATGAAATGAATTAACCATATTGGTATCAGTATTAGATTTCTTTTTATTTTTAATTCTTCTATAGAGAAAATAATAAAAATATTTTTTTAAATACTTATGGTCCCTTTTTATAGAAAATATTTTTTGTAAACATGATTATGACTTTGTAATAAAATAAGTTACAAGTAAATTTTAAGGCTTAGAAAAAAACCTTACTCAAGTGATATTTACTTGATATATTGAAATGATTTTTATTTATAGTATGTCAGTTGTCAAATATTATTGGAAACGTATAATGCAACATATTTTTTTCGTGTTTAAGAAGTAACAAAAATCGCAAGGTAGGCATATATGTCTATATAAAATAATAAACGATTAAATGATTATTATTGATATATAAATAAAATGATGGTGTGAGAATTAAGAAAGTCTTAGATATTTGCAATAATCATCATAACTACGTATGCAGATAGGCTAACAAGCAAGCAGAATTTAAACTTTTTTCATTTTGATAAAATTTTATTGAAAATAATCAATATGAATTAAAATTATTTATGGACCACAGCATCATCGAAAAAATGAATAAAAAACATTAAAATGATATTATGTAAGTTATTTTGTTTGAGACACATTAAAAAGGAGAGACTAGGTAACTTTGCCTGCAAACTGTAATATTCTAGATCGCATTTTATAATTTTTTTGGAGAATTAGAGAATTTTATAAAGCTGAAACTGCAACGTTTCATCAAGAATTGGATCATGTATCTATCTATCTATCTATATGTATATATATATATATATATATATATATATATATATATGTATACTATATTCCCCCGCATTCCCCGACATGCTGGGGAAAATCGAGCTTCACCAGAATGCCGGAAAATATGAGCTTCAGCTATTGGAGGATGAGCCGCTGATTTAATTTTGGTTTTTCTACTAACATTTTTCCTTTCGAGGTAAAAGAAAAAACATCAATATTTATATACAGACGAAGAAGGCGATTATAGTCATAATGAATGATAAAACATACAACAAGTTTTTTATTTGTAACTCTCTTATTAAATAAAACCCAGGATTTCAATTAGATTTCGGTTTTTTAAATTATCATATAAAATTGCGTTTTCGATATAAGGTAAGGACGTATTTCTCTCTTTATATATTTAGATAGTTATTATATTTTTCTTATATTTCATATAATAAGAATATTTATGTCCTTCTAATGAGATAATCTGTTTCTACATTGTGAGTATCAGACTATGCAACAATGTTTGCTTTGTGTGAAAGGGTTTGAGACTCTTGAAACACGATTTATTATCTTAAACATGTAAAATAGTAAATTAAATAATTAGAAAAGTGAGAAGAAATTTTATATTGCGCCCCTCCTTCCCAACACCTATCGCTGCTGCTGAATACAGCTAATGAATCTATCTCCATTCCATTTTCGAAGATCCTCACTTTTTCCGGCATGCCAAAAATGACCAAGTGCTAATATTAAAAAATCTGATCTCCCTCGAATTTCACGGCATGCCGGGTAATGCGGGAGAATACGGTATATAGTAAATGAACCTTTTTAAATATATGTGTATATATTGCATTCGGATGTAGTAAAAAAAAAATATGCCAGATTCATAAAATACTGTTCTTTCTTATACTCAGATTTTACAGTAAAATAAAAAAAAAAAATGTTTCGTGATATAATTGTTGGTTTTTACAAACATGCTTTTTGAGAAATTGAATGCAAAAATTTAGATACGCTAACTTATCCCCTAAGCACAAGTCCCAAATGTTACCTGAATCACATTTTTTTCTAAGAAAAAATGATAATTTTTTAAAGAGTACCTTTTGAAGTCAATATCGGTGTTATGAGTCTCATATGTTCTTTAGGTTGGGAAAACGTAAATCTTAGGTTTTACTGATTCCGCAAGTGTTAATTTTGATACGTTCACTTCTTACTGCAAAATGCACATTAAAATAAATTTAAAGAAAGAATCACATAAACGCTACTTGTATACATTTATAAAAGGGTATTAAATGTATGAAATAGCAATTTTGTAAACTAATTCATGTTTTTATTTGTAAAATGAATCAATCGCATTTTTTTTAAATAAAAAACGTGTTTTCTGCACAAACTGCGACAAAATCTGAAAAAAAATATCAATTAAAAAATAGAATTGATAAATTTTATAATATAGAGCAGTAGGTTTATTTTTAAAGCATATTTAGAAATAAAAAAATTAAAAAAAGCTGATAAAATCGCATGAATTTTATTCCACGCGTAAACTAACACAGGGATCGAATGCTTCAGGGACTTTTCCAATATTAATATTAGTATTTTTTTTTTTTTTTGAGAAATAAATCCAGGTTAAACGAAAGAAATTTTGTCATATTTGATCAGTAATTTTCAATAAGAAAATACTGGTATCAAAGATTCTCCTTGTCAAAAAATTTCAAGAGGCGTACGAATTCGCAATGTTACAAAAATACACGCGCATGTGCATTAAAACGTTAAAATATTTTTTACGAAATTGTATTTCACAGTAGTTGATAATTTATTTTAATCTTTACGTGTAAAATCACGGTTTAAGCAGACTGATTTAAAATAAGGGGCTAGTGCCTACATATCGAAGTCTGACAACTGAAATGATTTTTAACATATATACCTTGTTTCTCCAATAGATGGTACTGTATTATAACAATAGAATTATTGCCATTATAAATGTTATCGTGATACCGGGCTGAAAAATAAGTTACCTAGATCATTAAGAATATAGACTTTATCGGATGAACTTAACTTTTTTTTTAGTCGAGAAACACTTGATGATATAGGCAGCACTATCTCTATTCCTTAAGTTCGCTTAAAATTTGTGTTAGAGAATCACGATTTTTTATAAAACTGATCCTTTTAAAAAAGTATTTTTTAAATGTGCGTGTCTGTCTACATATGTACTTTGTATACATACCCTTTATTGTTATATATCCAACAAGATGATTCTGGTAGAAGGTGATGCGTATATTACTCATCGATCATTTGCACTAACGCACTGAATAATTCGATTTTCCTACTGTCGATTGGCACCAATTATTTTAAACACATTTTAATAATATTACTCTAAATTCTGCGAAATTAAATTAGTAGCGTATCACTATATCATATTTTGTACCGGATAAAAAGTGTCACAGAACAGATAATCACATGGCCTGATGTTTCCTAATTTAGTTACAAAACATCCTGACTGGGAATCGAATCAAACCAATTTGAGTTAAATTGCTACTAATTTACCTATGAAACTACCTGGGCCAACAACAAGCGAATTATTTCACTGTTTTCCGCCGGTTATTAGCACAAGTATTTTGACACCTGTAAATCATATATGAAGCATTAAAAGAAATTTATACATATTTACTACACACACTCATGTGTGCTTTTATATAACAATCTGTCTTATATAGCAATATAATCCGAAGATTAAGCTTTTTTATTGATTTTATATTCTGGAATTTTAAATTTTATATCTGCATCTAAATATGCAAATGATTTCATCAAAACTTATATTACCGAAGTCAATAATTAGGATCATCTCGAAGTCATTGAAAAAAACAATCCTAGTGGTTCATTAAGTTAAATTACGAATATGAAACTCATTAGGATTGATTTAAGAGTAAAATATTCAAGTTTGTCATATTTTTAAACATTTGTAAAGGATTTATTCCCCTAAGATTTCTATACCATTCTTAAGTTCATACTATTTTCTTATAAATTATAGAGTTGTTTTATTTGTTTTCCGAATTTTTTAGCTGTTCTTGGCAGAATATTAACAATTTCTCTCGTGAATAAACTGGATTAGAAATTATTTCGATGATAATTCCCTTGTGTATCAATTTATTTTGAATAGTTTAAAAGCACTTAAACTAGTTAGTAAGGAAAAAAAAATCTTTTCCAATATTTAAGAGTAAGTTAATGTATATTTCACTTTATTTATGTAATAAAATTTATCACATTATTTGCGTAAATGTATGTTTTTGGACACGACTATTAGGAAAACACGTTGATAAAAATTTTCTAAATATATCACCGAACTCTTTACAAAGCAAAATTTTTATACTTTTCTGCATTACATTTACTTTTGTAGTGTTAGTATTTCAATGCCTAATATACTTGAAATTACCATTAAAAATCCTAAGATATCAGAACATGTTATTTTCTTTGATTTTGGAGTAAAACTATAATCACATTGTATAGGTTTATAATAGTGGAGAAGAATTTACGTAGTCTTAAATATTTTTATTCGTTTATCATCTGTACTTAAAATACCCGATGAAGAATTTTATGTGAATGTCTTAATTCACGGTACCATTAAGAAAATTAAATAGTTAACTGTTGTTTTACATTCTTGAATTTTAAGTTTTCATATTTTATTTCTGGATTCCAATATATAAATACTTTCATCAAAACTTAAATTACAGAAGGCAATAATTAGGATCATCTCAAAGTCATTGTAAAAATCGTCCTAGTGACTCATTAAGTTAAATTACGATCATGAAGCTCATTAGAATTGATTTCAGACTAAAATACTCAAATTCTCAAATTTTTAAGCATTTGTAAAGGATTTCTTCCCCAAAGATTTCTATACCTTTCTTAAATTCATACTATTTTCTATAAAGTATAGAGTTAGTTTATTTGTTTTTAAAAAAATTCAGCCGTTCATGCGAGAATATTTAGATGATTTCTCTTGAGAATAAACAGGATTATAAATTATTTCAACGTCAATTCCCATGTATATTAATTTATTTTGAATAGTTTAAAAGTACTTTAAAGAAGTTTGTAAATATTTTTTGAAATATTTAAGAGTAATATAATATATATTCCACTTTATTTCTAGAATAATATTTGTCACATTATTTCCGTAAAGAGTATGTTTTCTAAACACGAATGGCGCGAAACCACATTAATAATAATAAAAAAAAACTTCTTTATTTTTTACCAAACTCTTTACAAACCAAGATGTTTGCACTTTTCTGCATTATATTTGCTTTTGTTGTGTTAGTACTTAAATGCCCTAATCTTTTCAAAAATATTATTAAAAACCTTATAAACAGAAGAACGTGCAATTTTCTACGTTTTGAAGTAGCCAATATAAGATTGTAAAGATTTATAATAGAGGAGAGGAACTTATCTAATTTATCTAAAATTCAATCAATAAAAAAGTCGTCGGTTTTGTATTCATACAATTAAACAGGAATTGGAACAGATTTTTTTATCATTTAGCTAACATGTTGAGGTTCAATTTGTACTTAACAAAAAAGGCTTAAAATAACTTTTAATAAATACACATAAAAAACTGTGATGCCAGTAACTTACAGATTTTTCTAGGCAAAAAAGTAATGAATAATTATATAGCTCTTTGCTATTTGAATATTTCAATTTTTATCAACAACCATTTTCTTTAGTATTTATGAATTAGGATTAACTAATGTTTAATCAATCAAAAAATAAGTCGAAGACAGACCTGTGCAAGATTTCTAAAAAAAGTAATTTGTTTTAAATTTTATTACATTCAATGTAATAATTTAAAATCTTTATTTCTGGAGATAAATTCAATTTATACTTTAGTTTAATCAATTTTCAAATAATGTGGTTTCAGAAATATAATTTATGTGAAAATGCTCTATATTAATGTAACAAAATCGATATCAAAGATACATTAAAATATTAGTATTTTAATGATTAATCCGAAAATTCATTATTTCAAAGAATATTTCACTTAATTAAACAATCTATAATAAGAGAAAAATCATTAATTTTGATTTCCGTTGTCACTAAAGTAAATAAAAGTGCCAAAAATTACTTGCATTCCTATAGAGAATTCACATTTTTAATTCACCATAAAATATAAAATTGCCATTTAGGGGAAAGCAGAATCTCATTTCCGTATGTCATACTAAATTAAACAGGACACGGAATAGATTAAAAATTTCATTCATTTCATTTAGTCGATAAGATGGGATTAAATTTGCACTGAACAAAAAAGCCTTAAAATAATTTTCAATAAATTAAACCGAAAAAAATGTTGTTTGTACATTTACATGGATTTCTAGGGGGTGGGGAATGAATTTTTAAATAGTTTTATTAAACATGAAATTGATATTTTCATCAAAAATATTTTTTAAATACTTTTTAAATAGATTAAACAGGATTAACTAATGTTTAATCAATTAATGAAAACTCGAACAATTTGGACATGGAACAGTTTAATTTTTTTTCATTTAGTTGATAAGATAGGGTTCAATTTGTACTGAAAACAAACCCTTAAAATAATTTTAATTAAATGCATATTTAAAAAATATGGTGCCAGTGATTTACATTTATATTTCTAGGGGAAGGTGTTATGGATAATTAAATAGTTCTACTCAATTTGAATATTGCAATTTGAATATGCTCTTCCCTTCAATAGTTAAGAATTAAGAATATCATATGAATAAAAATAAATCGAAGACAGACAAAATTTCTAAAAAATATATGTATTTTGTTTTAAATTTTATTACATTTAATGTAATTGTTTACAAAAATATGTAAAATAAACTTGAAAGATTGTTCGCCAATAAAATATGCGAATAATACTTTAAACTTTTATGCTGCAACTTTGTGCAACTATTGTGAAGATAAAAAAAAATGGTAGATTCTAAGTAAAGAAAATAGAGTGATTAGTTCTTTGTACCTACTTCAAATTCTTATTTCTAATCTCATTGCATTAATCGTTAAAGAATCCTTAATAAAATATGTAATTATCATTTAAGTTATAACATATGGCATACGAATTAAAAATAGGAATGTATTGTAGAAATGAAATTATATATTAAGGTAATATTGTGAAAAATATCCTCTAAACATATTTTCTGTTTAAAATTTGCATTCTAAATATTTTTTTACTTATTCTCATTGCTTCTACGATTGATCATGTACATTAGCGTGATAAATGTCTTCAACAAACAATTCAATTAATTTACTTCTCCGGGGAAATAAATAAATGGCGTCAGTCTACATGCTTTGATGTTTTAATTTTAACAATTGCCACACATGCTATGCAGCAATTACTGTTACATTTAATTCTATGTTATGTAAAATTTGTAACTTTATAAAATTAATTTTTAAATTCATTTCTTCGAAATGTATGTAATATGCATTTTTTTCTTTTTTATGTGACTTTTCAAAAAAAATATTATGGATAAAATATGAATTACACATAAATAAATAAATAAAGAAAGAAAGAAACATAAAGAAACATAAAAAGAATGAAAGAAAGAAAAGAAAGAAGGAATATGTGCCTGCTGAAGATTTTTACAGCAGTATTTTTTATTTAAATTAAGCACTTATTTTAAAAGTGAACAAATGCATTAGTTCCATTATTAGTTTTCAAAATAAATTTTATAATAATAAATTTTATTTATGTGATTTTGAATTATAAAGTAATGTTTTTTTTTTTTTTTTTTTTTTTTTTTTTTTTTTTTTTACATGGAGCATTTAGACCAGGAGCCGGCCGTCGATTTTCCTGTATATCGAGTTCAAGGGCCAGACATACATCAAAATGTAGGTTTCAATGTGCACATTAAGAATATCACTGGCTGCCAGGTCCTATCCTGCTGGAACCTGGTGTCATTTGCACTTTTATGACGTCAATTTTGAGTGTCTACCTATGTATCGAATTCAAGGTTCAGACATACATCAAAATGTAGTTTGAAAATGCATATTGATAATATAAGGGTCTACTTTGTCCAATTTTAATGGAACCAGGAGGCAGCAACACTTTTATGACATAAATTTTGAGTGTCTACCTATGTATCGAATTTAAGGACCATATATAAATAAATATGAAGGTTTAAAAGTGCACATTAATACTAATATCATTGTCTGCCATGTCCAATCCTGCCGGAACCAGTTGGCAGACTCATTTTTATTATGTCAATTTTGAGTGTTTACCTATGTATCGGACCTGACAGACAGTGATATTCTTAATGTTCATTTTCATACCTACATTTTGATGTGTGTAAGGTCCTTGTTCTCGATACATAGGTAAAAACTCAAAATTGACGTCATAAATGTGTGGCTGCCACCGGGTTCTGGCAGGATTGGACCTGGCAGACAGTGATATTCTTAATGTGCATTCTGACACCTACATTTTGATGTATGTCCGGTCCTTGTACTCGATACATAGACAAACACTCAAAATTGATGTCATAAAATTGCGGCTGCCACCAGGTTCCGGCAGGATAGGACCTGGCAGCCAGTAATATTCTTAAAGTGCACATTGAAACCTACATTTTGATGTATGTCCGGTCCTTGTACTCAATACATAGGTAAACACTCAAAATTGACGTCATAAAAGTGCGACTGCCACCGGGTTCCGTCAGGATAGGACCTGGCAGCCAGTGATATTCTTAATATGAACAGTGAAACCTACATTTTGATGTATGTCTGGTCCTTGTACTCGATACATAGGTAAACACTCAAAATTGACGTCTTAAAAGTGCGGCTGCCACTAGGTTCCGGCAGGATAGGACCTGGCAGCCAGTGATATTCTTAATGTGCACGTTGAAACCTACATTTTGATGTATGTCCGGTCCTTGTACTCAATACATAGGTAAACACTCAAAATTGAAGTCATAAAAGTGCGACTGCCACCGGGTTCCGTCAGGATAGGACCTGGCAGCCAGTGATATTCTTAATATGAACAGTGAAACCTACATTTTGATGTATGTCTGGTCCTTGTACTCGATACATAGGTAAACACTCAAAATTGACGTCTTAAAAGTGCGGCTGCCACCAGGTTCCGGCAGGATAGGACCTGGCAGCCAGTGATATTCTTAATGTGCACGTTGAAACCTACATTTTGATGTATGTCTGGTCCTTGCACTCAATACATAGGTAAACACTCAAAATTGACGTCATAAAAGTGCGGCTGCCACCGGTTTCCGCCAGGATAGGACCTGGCAGCCAGTGATATTCTTAATATGCACATTGAAACCTACATTTTGATGTATGTCCGGTCCACAAATAAACAAACACTCAACGTCCCAGCGCGCTTCACGCCAACCCCTCTAGCAAAGCGCTTTGGCGGAAAGATGAAGTTTGACGTACAACGTTCATGCTACATTCTATTCTAGAACCATACTTTGAAGTTTACATGTGCAAATATTTATATCCAGTTAACTTAATAAATAAAGTTACAGAGCGAAGCAGGATTATATCTTAAGGAATTTTTTAGACAATATTATAGTGGAGATTGTCATTCAAGACATTCAGGAAAATTAGATTATGTGATTTTTTTTTAATTATTTTAAACTTTTTTGAAGATTATATAATTCAATGTAGTCTCACCTGCCAATTTCTCGCACCTAAAGTTTGAGTAAGCTGTTTTAATTGTTCTGCTGTAAAAATGATCTCTCATTTATTTGGCTTATTAGCTGGGTACACCACACAGGTACTCTACGTACCTAACATCTTCTAACCCTAATAGGTCACAGTGTAGATCACAGCATGGTCACAGTGACGTCACAGTGACGTCACTGTGAGTCACTTTCGTCACATCACATCTGTGACCAAAATGCCACTACTCAGTGACGTCACATTGTGACTGAGATGTGACTTTCTTAAAAATTTTTAGAAATTTATAAATATCCTTCAAAACATGTTATTTACTTTAAAAAACATGTTTCTGGCAATTTAAATATCGTCGCTTTTGTCACAGTTTCGTCACAATGTTAATGTCAAATTAGTCACAAATGACACATTTTTCACAAATTTGTCACATTGTGACCACTTTGTGAAACGTCACAAAAGAGCTCGAAAATGACCATAACGACTTCACATTTTAGTCACTGTGACTTCACATCAACGTCACGTGATGTCACATCGACAATCGATGGTCACAAAGTCACAATGTGACTTCATAACAACGTTGCAGTGACGTCACCATGCTTTACGGGGTTTTAGTTGCAAGAAAAATATAAATTTTATCCAATTATAGACTTAAATGACCTTTATTTTCATTATTTATTTTACAATAAATTAATCACTTTATTTATAGTATATTATTATGTACTTCTAGTTATTTATTTTATTTATAATTTAATGTTTCAAAAATTAGAAAATTCATCTCATAATAGCGTTTTGGTTAGACGACAATTATTTCTGTGCGAAGCATCGTCAGATAATAAGGAGACTGTTATATTTGAAGTATATGTTATTTCTATTATTTTATTCACTTATTTCCACTAATATTTTTCACTAGATTTAATGAATTTTAATTATTTCGAGTTTTACTGCTTTATTTATTTTTTTAATGATTAAATAAAAAGGCCTTTATTTGGTAAAAGAAAAAAATTCGTTTTAATATCTAACATAGAATTAAGCAGAAAATTAATTATAAATTTCATTCAATCCTTTTATAAACACTTTATGTTATTTAATTTTTTATAGCGCTATCAATAAAATCTCATATTTTTTATTCTTTAGTAAACAGTATTAGATCTTTAAAAAACATCTCATTAAATCTGGGTATAAATTAAATATTTGAATAAAGGTTTTTAAGAATGAATTTGTAAAAAATAAATAAATAAATGAATAAAAATAAAAAATAAAATAAAATTCAATATGTATGTATTTCTCGATAAGAAAAGTATATTCATCGTGATTACAGAAGGAAATTGATCTAAATATTTGTACATATTTAACTTTCCGTTTAAAGTTTTAAATTTCACTATGGTGTTTCATAAAAGTCAATTAAGACGAAATTTCTGTTTTGAAAAACCTGTGATAAAAGATGAAAAATTATGTAAAATACATGAATAAAAAAACCATTATTTTATTTACTTTAACATTCATTATATACAGGGTATATGTATTCTTAAAAAATTAAAAATTTTGGTAACGCATAAATTAGATTTTTATTGTAAGAAAGTTTATCTATTTTAAAAAATGAAAGTTTAATCAGTGTGTCTGTCTGTCTGTTTGTTGCTTGGCATGTTATCCACAGGTAGTATTATCTATTTCTTGTATATGTATAGAAATCTAATTAAAAATAACGAAAAATACGCTCGAGTGTAACTAAGCTCTGAATTTTCGAGTTCTCTACATTTTTTTATATCCAAGTTGCAATTTGCATATTCCCCAATCTTGCAAGTTTGATAGAAAATTTGATTAATTCATAAAATAATTAAAACTCCGACTGTTGACAGAATACAGAGCATTTTGTTGTTTTCTGATACCGTTTATTTGGAATAGATATATTAATGTTCGATCATTATGTGATTTTTTTTCCACTTCGCCGAAATAACGGTTTCTTTTTCGACCATTATGTGTCGGATACATTATTCATTAAATCTTATATTTTAGATCTCCGATAACTTTCATTGGTTATTTATAAATAAGAAACAAAAAACATTCGTCAAGCATAGATTATGAAACAATTTCTAACACATTTAGAATAATGTAAAAAAACTACACCTTTTAAAAAGTTAAAATATTACAACTCGTTTCACCATATCGAAATGTATAATGCAATAATTCGGAAAATTATCCGAATTTTTTAGCAGCCCTGTACATGATATAGAGACTTGTATCCATTAATAACACATGCAGTCAAAAAATTTAATTAATTTAAAAGAAACACATACTTCAGTTGAAAATTCCCCTTCACCAATTTCCTCTAATAAGGAGAATAGTATGCGAATATTTTTGAGCAGCCTTGTATATGAGGAAAATAAATTTTTATATAAAGAGTTATATACAAAAAACTAATTAAATTTAAAAGCGCCTACCAAAATTTAAAACGCAATTTTCAGTAATTATTACGCTAAAACAGTACTGTAACCATTTTATTTTATGTGTTCCTGTAAAATAATTAAAATGCTATGAATATTCTGTTTGAACGTGATCGTAGTGATATTGAGTGATATATATCAGTTTTAATGCATAGAAATAGCGTTATGTCATTAAAATACTCTCCAAAACGATTTTCTGCCACATACCATAATGTGAACGAACTGTTTTGAGTGTCCCTGTACGTACTTCATATGCAGTACAAAACATTCTTTCATGACCTAAATAAGCTTTATCAATTGCATGAAAATCCGAGTGTCTAAATATTTTCACCAATGATTACTAGTGTAGTATTGAAACTAATATATCTCTTTTTACAAGAATATACGGTTTTACCTAATTTCCCTTACACAAAAGAAATTATTAAATCGAAAACTGTTGAAACTGTCAGATAGCAAATACTGTAAACTTAAGATTATTCGCGGAATTGAGTGGCGCGTCTATAGTTATAAAAAAAGAGAACAAATCAACATAGAAATGTACTCGACCAGTTTATATTCACAATAGATGGACAATTTAATCGCTTCTTGGGTAACATAAACACACTAATTATTTAAGGAATTATAAAATTATTGTCTTCTTACAATTTTGTAGATTTGCTTTTTTGAGAAATCAATCAAAAGATTCATTTTTTTTCTTTCTTTCTTTTCTTTTTTTCTCTTCTTTATGCATTGAAATACTTCCTCTTTCTTTTAGATACTTCCTCTTTTTTTTAGACTATTTTATCACAAAGTGACTCGTCATCTTCTTCCTCTAAATTCTGCATAAGGCCTTCAACGTCAAATAAAGCTGCAGCGTGACTGAGTCTTTTTTTTCCATCTTCTTTTTTTTTTTTTTTTTTTTTAATTCATATCTAACGCTTTTCTACAATTTCTTTATCTGTTAGATATTCAAAACCTGGATCTAATCTTGGATAAATCAGTTTTAATTTAATCTGAATTGATAGTACAATCCCTTTACTGTTTAACGATATTTTTCAAAAATTCAAATTTAGACTCGCGTAAACCGCCACAAAACAGATATTTCCCTCTCATATAATGGGGAGTTTACTGTACCTTTTGTAATCATAAAATCTAAATAGATATTCTTACAAATAAAATATAAAGGTAATTTTTAAAATATGCAAATAAAATATGAGAAATTTATTTTAGCTTTAAAAATACATTTGAAATTTTTACATTTAATAACATTTTCATAAGATAATTTAATAAGTGAAAGATTTATCAACAAGTTTTTTTTAATTAAATAACCCGCATACTAGTTTGAAAATAAGTAATTCCCTTTTGAGTTTATAAAGTATTTAACGGAAGAAATTCTTTCAAGTACTCTCTTTTTTTTCAAGCAATAATAATTTAATCTTCCTAAGGAAAATCTATTTTCTTAATAATATCTTCTTTCGGTTCACGCGGAGTTTTTGTAGGGAAACTTGTAAATATTTTAGTTCTTTAAATAACAACGATGTATGATTATTTTTCCACAGTTAGTTTCCCAAACTATTTTTCCACAAGAATATTTAATAGTTTTATGTTGTTGATATGCTAAATATATAAATTTAAATCTAATTTCTCAGCAAGATAAATGTATTTGAGAAGGAAAACTAAATATGAAAAAGTTTTTATTTATTATAATAAGACATATAATTCATAATACTTAATGTAAAATGGATTTTAAAAATATTTAAATTATAAATAAAAATTTGAATTTTAAAATTTATCCATCTTTGTATGTAAGATTTTACAAACCCAGTCTCTACATAAAATAGGTTAGGCAAAAAAACTTATCAAGCTCATAAATCCAGTTCTTCTTTTCACAATGCTAACGATTGGAAAAATTATGAATACCTTAATGTATCTTAGAAATATGGTACTCGTACTGTAAAAGATGAAGACAGTACGAGTACCCCACTGTGAAATTTATAGTACATCTATTGAAATGCTACGAAAATCTTTTATACTGTATTTTTTCTTACTGAAAAGCAATTATTTTGCGGCGTAAATAACGCGTTTTTAAGAATAGACAATCATTTTACGGTATAGATACCTTTCAATATGGAAATGACACATGTACTGTTTTTAATCTTAATATACCTTAAAAATACGACACTCATACCGTAAAGAGTAAAAATTGTACAAGTACCGTAAAATGTACAGTATATCTGCTGAAATTTTACGAATTTTTTTTAACAGTGTGGAGATATCCAAATGGTGCTTTAGATAAGAAGAAAACTTCTTGTCTAAACCAAAATATTTCCATGAATGCTTATTAATGTAGTATTAAAAATAATATATCTGGTTTTACAAAAATATACGGTTTTACCTGATTTCCCCCACGCAAAAGAAATTGTTAAATCAAAAACATTTGAAACTAACAAATAGTAAATGCCTTTTTTAATATAATCATAAAATATAAATTGACTTTCTTATAAATAAAATGTAAAAGTAATCTTAAAAATGTATAAATACATTCTAAAAATTTAATTTTAGCCTTAAACGCGTATATGAAATTTTACATTTAATAATATTTTCATACGATAATTTAATAAATGAAAGATGTATAAACAAGTTTTTTTCATATAAATTAGATAACCCGTATACTTCTTTCAAAATAATGATTTCCCTTTTGAGTTTATAAAGTATTTAATGGAAGAAATTATTCTTTCAAGTATTGTCTTTTTTCTTTGAAGAAATAATAATTTAATCTTCCTAAGGAAAATCTATTTTCTTAGTAATGTCTTCTTTCGGTTCACGCGGGGTTCTTGTAGGGAAAGTTGTAAATATTTTAGTTCTCTAATTCTTTAAATAACAACGCTGTATGATTATTTTTCCACAGTTAGTTTCTCAAACTATTTTCTATGAGAATATTTAATATCTTTATGTATATATTTACTTGATATATAAATTTCAATCTAAATTTTAAGAAGATAAATTTATTTCAGAAGGCAAGCTTAGTATGAAAAAGATTTATTTATTTTAATAAGACATTTAGTTTATAATATTTAATGTAAAAAGATTTTATAAATATTTAAATAATAAATAATCATTTAAATTTTCGAAATTACTGATCTTTGTATGTAAGATTTTACAAATCCAGTCTGTATACAGAATATATTAGACAAAAGAACTGATCAAGTTCATAAATTCGGTTCATCTTTTCACAGTATCAATAACTGGTAAAATTATGAATACCGAACAACATTTTATTTAGCATCTCGAAATATGTAGAAACGTTAACAAGTTGTTTCAAGATTTATAAAAATCTTCTATTTACAATCTTGTAGGAAACTAAATAGAAAAAGTGTTTTATTTTTTTTACTTAACATGTCAATATTTTATTTGCAAAACTGAACATCTAAGACTGATTTAAGCATATCTTATTATTGGAGCATTTATGTGCATTTATGTCACTAAAAGATATGGGAAACCAGTTTTAAAATTGTTGCTTTTAAGAAACATAGTGGTTTGTCTCGTTTTGAAAAAAATATAGAAGATTTGCCCGATAATTTCCTGATTTGGGAAAAAAATATTCTATTTCTAGTCTTGTAGCAACCTAATTGGTAAAGCTTTTATTTATTTATTTTTTAATAATATTTCTGTATAATGAAAAGAAAAAGCTAAATTTCAAGAGTTTGCTTACGGCTGATCTGAGCATGCACAGTGTAACGGTATCGGAAACCAGTTTTGAGTTGTTTTAATTTCAGAGGAACTTTCAATAATGTCAAGATGGCTTAGTGGTCAAAAGTACCTCAAAGTGCAATTCCTGTTCTCTAAAGTGTTTTTAAATCTGAATCTCATTATTGGTATAATATATTTACTAAGTACTATCAGTTCTGAGATAATTTATTTCAATGATATAAATATTTCTTTTCAGGAAGAAAATGTATAGATTTTTTTTCATTTATTATTTTCAAGTAAATTTTTCTGCTCCCAATATTTTTGTAATTCATGGTTATGCATTGAAACTTTTATATTAATTATCGATTATCATGTAATCATCAATTAAAACAGATCAGTGATCTATAGTATTTAGTACATTTTTTATTGCGATAAATCTATAAGACAGTTATTAGACAGACAATACAGTTAAATACAGAAAAGTAGATGATTAATTTTTATAAAATAAATAAATAAACAGAAAGAACGGATAATATTTGTATAAAAAATTGTGATTAATATTGTAATAAAGTTAAATACCGTTTCTATATTATGGAGAAAGCTAATAAAATATTAGATTCAAAAATTTTATTATATGTAAATTTTTTATTCAAAAAGTTGAATTTCCCTTTTTAATGGGATGAAAACTGAATCTCTTCAAAAATGCTGCATTGTGTTTTTTCGCATAAAGATAGTTAATATGCAGCTGTCTAAAGATTCTTTATAAAAGAATCCCCTTTATAAAAGGGGAAGATTTCTGTTTGTTAACTTATTTATCTAACATTGCGAACTTATTTCTTATGATAACTTTTAAATAATTATCTTAAAATTTTGTAGGATAACATACAGAAATATTATGAGTGTTTGAACTACTTAGAATAAATTAATATAAAATTAATACAATAAATAAACATTTGATTTTTTTTTCTTTGAATTACTTTTTATGCAAAGATCTATCTCACTACTGAACAGTTTTTGTAAGGAGAAAATAGCTTATGAAAATGCTTTTTAGAATTCTATATAAATATTTTTACAGAACCCTATAGAAATATTGCTTGTTTTTTTTATAAGCTATTTTAAAAACTACAGAAACTTCAGTAGAAGTTCAATAGAAATATCTGTAGTGCAAATATTTCTATCAAACATCTATTAAACACTTTTTTGTCGATACACATTTTTATTAAACGTTTATAAGTATTTCTACAGATTTAAACTTATAGAAAAACGAGCCGTAATTCTGTAGGATTCTGTAAAACTTAATTTATAGATTTATAAAAGGCATTTTCCTAAAGGTAACTCCTGACTTTCTCAAAATCAAGTCATTCTTATAGTGTAAGTATTTGAAATAATGATGGAAAAAATGCTATTTATTTACATTCTAAAGCTACCAAGAAACACTGTGCAAATATTATAACTTTATAAAATTCCTGCTACTTAACATATTCAAAGAAATTATAAACTCATTCATTAAATGTAAACGATTTCATGTAATAATCTCTATAAATAAAAGGAATTCTGAGGATAATTAATTAATTAATTGAGGCACAGGGGAAAGCAAATCTTGGCAATGCGCCAACTCGGTCCAGAGGAAGCAAATCTTGGCAATGCGCCAACTCGGTCCAGAGGAAGCAAATCTTGGCAATGCGCCAACTCGGTCCAGAGGTATAAAAGCAAGATAGAAAAAAACGCGCAGGTCTGTGCATTCAAGTACAACCACCCATATGTATATGCTGAAAGTTTGTTCTGACGCTCACCCGACGCACGTGGAGTGCCGATGGTCCGGGGAGAGTCACCGGGGGATCCGTCGCCAGCTGAGAGAGAAGCGTAGAGTCACCGGGGGATCCGTCGCCAGCTGAGAGAGAAGCGTACCATACACATAAATTATTAAATAAACTTTCAAATTAAGCCCGGCGAAGCGGGCTGCGTATGCTAGTTATTATAAATCATAAAACTTATCACGAAGCTTCAATTTTTGAAACTTTAAAACAAAGTTGAAAATAGCTCATGCGTTCTTTTCTTTTGTTCATTTGTCCACGCTCTAACTGTGTAAACATACTCACATTTTTATGCATTTCAGAAAGCTTATTTAGGGTCACCAAAGTATGTTTGGTATTACATATGAAGTATGTTGATTAATTTTTCATTTGTAGGGACTCTCAAAAGAATTCGATTACAGTAAGTTATATAGGGAAAAATTGTTTGGAGATTATTTTAATGGCATTAAGGTATTTCAAATGTATTGAAACTGATATACACCACTGAATTTCACTACGATCACATTAAAACAGAGAATTCATTGCATTTTTTAAATTAATTTACAGGGACGCGCAAATTAAATCGGTTACATTACTGTCTTTGCGTATTAATTGCTGATGAGTACGTTATAGAATTCAGCATGCGCTTTTAAATTAATTTTTTTCGTATTACTCTTTATATACAAATTCTATACCTCATACACTGGCTGCACAAAAGTATTTGCATCTTCTTACTACAGGAAATTTCTGAAAGGGTATTTTCAACTGAAATATTTGCATCTCTTAAATTATCTAAATTTTGCAGCGCATGTTGTTAATATATACAAATATGTGTATCACATATACAGAGCTGCTAAACACTTCTTACAATTTTCCAATCGTAGATGGGAACAGCTAAAATTTGGTTTGAAATGCATTATTGCATTTCCATCTGGTGAAATGAGACGTAATATTTTATTTTTTTTAAACGAATTTCTTACATTATTTTGAATGTGCTCGAAATTTCTTCATAATCTAAGCAGATTGCATGATTTTTCTTTCTTGCTTTAATATAAATTGCACGGCCGATTGCACGAGGGCCGATTTGCGCTCGCATGAGAGATCATTTACTTTATCATGAGAGCCGAATCACATTGGCATGCATCTCATAAATTCATCGTTGTGTAACTCTAATCATCTTCTTCGACTATAACAAGTCTAGAAATAATTATAATTTATAAGGAAGAATAATTTTAACAGTAAATTTGTTGGGATAGCATAAGGCAAAAATACTATATAAGGTACCCTGGGGTAATAACGCCACGTTAAGGTTCTACCAATTTTCGCGGCTCGTTTTAGTTTGTATTTTTCAGACAAATATATGATTTGATACAGCAACTCATTGACTATCTATATATAAAAAATAATTTAACAGATATGAATACATAAAATGTAATTGCATGATTTCTTGACTAATGCTATTTGGAACAAAATGCAAACAAAACTGTGAAATAAGTTGGAATAATTGCACGTAGATTGCCCAATTCTAAAAATACAAACTCTCAGCTCTAGAAATTGACAAATTGCATCCTAAGCTATTGAAAATATTCAATTTTTTGTGAAAGTGTAGGAAAAATAAAGGTGTGGTGTTGGGGGGGGGGGGAAGGATGAGGCAAAAGAATATGAGACCGTGAGCTTCTTTTTGCTTAAAAAGGATCGCTTAAATAGAATTATTAGAAATATTGCACAGTTTTAACTGTGTTCATTTGAATCAGTATTTAGGATGTAGCTCGGCCACTGTAGGGAATCAACCGGGGTAAAAATTGCAAGGATTGGCGTTATTACCCCGTTATAGTTATTGCGCTGTACATTTTAAATTACAAATTATCTCCAGAAGATATCCAAAATCTTCAACAACATTTTGAAAGTCCACGAAATGTACTACAAATTTATGCAATTAACAAAGTATTTCCGGATAAAAAAAATAGTCTTCACATCACAAAACGTATCTCGCAAATTTTAGATCAAGCGTTATTTTTAGCTGCTTGTAAAAACAATAAGACCTAAAAATGAAACAAATTAACTCGAAGCTGTTTTTTGCGATTTATATGACTCAAAACCCTTCTTCGCAGAGCACATGGGTGTCATTTACCAGATTATTTCATAATTATGCAAAATATTAGCACTTGGAGTTATTAACCCGTCTGGCGTTATTACCCCAGGGTACCTTATATGCAGGTGCAATACGTTATCTATCACCGACCTTTAATTTCTCTACTTTTGCGTTGGTTCTAGACACATAGTTCTAATTATAAAAACATCTCAAATGAGTCAAATATTCATTTGTGTTATCGTTTGAACTAAAAAACTAATTTTAAAAAAGGTTACGAAACGTAACTTTTTACACGATCTCTCAATGCTAGTATTTTTTTTAGTTAATGTTTATACATATCATAAAAGATATAACACAAAAAGTTTGACTTCTGTACTTTACTTATTAAATTTCAAAGTTTGAGATTTTTAAACATTATTTTGTCTTTCATTGATGGATCAGCTAATAAAATGAAGCGATTGAAGATCGAAATCGGAGTGCAATGTCCTTTTTACAGCGAAACCACCTTTAGTTGATATTTACAAATCCGAGTATCATCAAAGAGGGTTTTTTCATTAAAAATAAATGATTTAAGGGTCTTTTTAAACAAAAGATTGAAATATTGAAATTAAACAGAAAAATAAAAATTGTTTTACAATGCCAGCAAATAATAATAATTATAATAATAATAATAATAATAATAATAATAATAATAATAATAATAATAATAATAATGACACTCATTCAAAAATTTGAAATTTATGACAGTTGACAGATCCTACTAATACCATCATTAGTAATGCTTTTTTTATATCTGCAATTGTTATAGTTGTTATTAATAGTACATCAAATTAAAAAAAAATTATCAGACCCGGCTGAAGTCTTTCTTGTTATTTTTGAACAGATTTTTCATTCAGGTATACAGCCACATGATAAAACGCCTTTGCTTTTTTTAGGACATAGATGTTGGTCCTCACTCTTTCAAATCCACTTTTACGATTTACAGGCTTTACAACTTACAGGAACATGTTTGTCTAATAAAATCAAAACATAAGGTTGTTCAACAATTGTAAACTTTTTGTGGTAATTATGGGCACCAGCAGAGTTTCTCTTTGTAGTGAAAATAATTTTAAAAATTACTCTTTTCAAACAATTACCATTACTGAAAAAGTAAAGGGGAACTCTAAATCTTGTTTAGCTGCAAGGGATACCACTCCACGTAACCAACAATTTATAGAAACTCTCTTCAGCCTATTCTGTTTGAAAAAAAAAAGTATTCGAACGTTGAGATAATGCCTTAAGTGTCAATCTTTTTTTTCTGCCACTGTATAATTATATCAGAAAACGATCTATTATAATAATGAAAACTTCAAATACCAGAATCTACTAGAGATACATTTAGGGGTCGAATAACATTCAAAGTAAAATTAGGTAATATCAATACCAGGAAAAAAAACATACTCACTAAAAACTAGATAAATGGAAGCGGAATGCAAAAAGTGGAGCTATAATGGGCAATTAAGTTGATTTTTTCAAATTATAATAGTACCGCCATGTGAGTACTGGATGAAACACTAGCCGATATACATTATCAGTGTATATCGTCTCTGACACCATGATCGAAGACTACACTTTTACGCAAAATGCCGTAATGATTCTTATTTAAGTTGAATGTCAAAATAATGCCACAGAGGCTGCGAGGATTTATTAAGAACGTTTTCATAGGGATTGACATCCAACGCATGTAACTAGAGCTAATGGATTGCATCGTCTTCGAGAGACCGGTTTTGTTGCACCACGATCCAGAGCTAATAGACAGACAAGTTGTAATGTTCGTGTGAAATCGAAGAAATTGCAGGCATTCTCTTTTTTTAATCCAGAATGAAGCATGACATAATTAAGAGAGGCACATGAACACATGCATAAGCATGTCTGGCACATTTAGTACATGCATGATACGAAAATCTGTTATCACAGAGGGACAGACAATGGTATGACGAAACGAAAATGATGATACGAATGATGTCGATTGATGGTATGAAAATTATTTAACACAGATGAACGGACAAACTTCCCAGAGATTTCGTTGATGGAGAAAAAAGGCAAACGGAAATTAAATGATGGGTAGTTTCTCCAATTAAAGCAAGAGATATAGCCATTAGTACTTTAATGTTGTATAAGGTCATAAAGCTACTACACATCGCGTCCGTATCTCAATGAAACCAGAACATGAACGATTGAATGATCAAACTTCGCATCTTGAAAACAAAATAACAAAAACATTCCATTTTAAGACTTCTGTCGGCAGGTTCCTTTTAGCAGTTCAAAAATCAGACGAATTCTGAACTCTAAGCCAGTGTCTGTAAACAGTTTTAAGGGGGGGGGGATACGCGGAATATTACAGCCTAAGCGTCGAACAGCAATGACCGGGTGTCAGTGAGCGGAGACATGGCGTATCGAAATAAGTTATTGGCGAACAAGTAGGACATCACATTCGAACTATTTTCAAGCGGCGAAAGCCTCCCAAATTGAAGAGAGGTGCACTGGCCAAAAGATCGAAAAGAATTATGGAAAAATTCAGGCGGTATTTAATAAAATATTAAAAATAAAACTTCCGAAAGAATATTTTTTATTTTTAAAAGGAGAAATGGAATAATAAATAAATTAATATTTCTCAATAAAAAAATTGAAAAAAAAAAAGATTTCGATAAAGCTATATAAAGACATTCTAAATTGGTTGAATGTCGACAGAGCTATATAAAAGTATTCTAAATTGGTTTGACGTCATTGTTTGATCGATGTTCGGTAAATCATAAAAATTATTTTACTTTTCAGAGATTTTTTTGGTTACTCCATATTTTGACAGTAGCTGAAATTATACAAAGGTAATACATGACTTTCATTACTTTTTAAAACGTTGGCCGGAGATCGAAAGGTGTGTTTTTTAGACCTATTTTTCTCTTAGGCATTCATTTAACACTGCCTGTATGTCTACCGTGTATTAATAATTAATGAAATAATAAATAGATTAATATTCCTAAATAAAAGATTGAAAAAAAGAACTTCGATAAAGCTATATAAAGGCATTCTGAATTGGTTGAATGTCGACAGAACTGTATAAAAGTATTCTAAATTGGTTTGACGTCATTGTGTGATCGATGTTCAGTCAATCGTAAAAATTATTTTATTTTTCAGGTTTTTTTGGTTACTTCATTTTTTGACAGTAGCTGAAATTATACAAAGGTTATACATAACTTTCATTAGATTTTAAGATGTTGGCTGGAGATCGAAGGGTGTATTTTTAGACCTGGTTTTCTCTCAGGCATTCATTTAACACTGCCAGTATGTCTATCGTGTATTAATAATTAATTGAATAATAAATAGATTAATATTCCTAAATAAAAGATTGAAAAAAAAGAACTTCTATAAAGTTATATAAAGGCATTCTAAATTGGTTTAACTTCGACAGAGCTATATAAAAGTATTCTAAATTGGTTCGGTCAATGTTCGGTCAATCGTAAAAATTATTTTATTTTTCAGAGATTTTTTGGTTACACTCCAGTTTTTGACAGTAGCTGAAATTATGCAAAGGTAATACATGACTTTCATTACTTTTTAAGACGTTGGCCGAGGATCCAAAGGTGTGTTTTTTAGAGCTGGTTTTGTCTTATGCATTCATTTAACACTGCCGGTAAGTCTACCGTGTATTATATAGATGCTGTTAAGTGCAACCAATAATTAGTTTCAATTATGTTTAATTCCTTTAGCATCAATCTTAGTTTAAATGTTTTTGTGTCGTGTGGAGATGGTGATGTTCAGGTATTGTTAAAAAATGATGTCTCCAAGAATTTCTGCTTATTTATTTAAGACTTCCACATCAAAACTCTGTTAGTTTACAGTTAAGTTTGGAGATATGAGAGGAGGAAGCCATCAACTTGGTTTTAAAATTTTTGCTAATTTTATTCAAAATACTAAAGTACGAGAATACCGATTATAGAATATTAATTCCCAGTTTTCATCAATGATGTATTTGAATGAGAATTTCGCTGAATTAGTTAGCTACAGCCAAGCTGGCTTTATTTATAATGATTTATTTTTTGGTATTAGCGACAATTGCAAGCTAGCGGATTTTATTACACAGTATAAAGTGTGGTGGAACAATATATGCAACAATGAAAATACCGAATAACCATGTCACTAACACTTTTAAATTATGCCCGTTTATGGAGGAATACTTCTCAGTTATTCTCTTGTTTTATTTCAAAATTTATTTTATTTTAATTTTTGAACCTTGTCTGTCGCTAGCAGTGTAAAATCATATGATTTATTTTTAACCAAAAATACTTATTATAAAGTAGGCAAAATTTTAACCTTATCGGGTCTGATATACTATTAGTAGTAAATGTCGTTTAATGGAGTATTATTTTGTTTAAAAAAATACTTTTACTATACTATTTACATGTAGTAATGATTATATATATCTAGCAGTGCACAATCATATGATTTATTTTTAACCAAAAATATTTACTATAAAATGAGCAGAATCAAATCCCTTTCGGATCTGATATGCTTTTAGTAGTAAATATAGTTTAATGGAGAATTATGATGTTTTAAGAAATAATAGAGTTATATTATATAATAATAATTATATATTATATAATAATATATAAAAATATGTAATAATAATAATAATAATAATAATAATAATAATAATAATAATAATAATAATAATAATAATCAATATTTATGCAATTCTCTTGCGATTCTTTTGTTTAAACATATATTTCACTCTTTAAATTTAAAATAAGAGTTACTTTCCTGAAAGAATCATGTGAAATAAAGAGCAAAAACTATTAGAAAGTTGTAATATCAGTTAAATCTTACTACAACACAATGTTTTCTAAACATCTCCAAAAATTGTTCCTTAGGTTATTGTCGTATGAATATTAATTGAATAGTACCCAAAGCAACAACATTCGATGTCTTTCAGACAGAAAAATATTCGTTAGCACTAATTAATCTATTTGGATAGCTTGAATTAATTTTATTAACGTAAAAGTAATTTTTTCTAAAAACTGAAAAAAATAATTCGCATCTTAAAGGGTTAGTATTATATCAAAACATTTATGTGAATGCATATATTTCATGCATAATAAAAAAATATATATGTGAAACAATCTAATTAAATTAATTTTTTACTGCATAATTGCATAATAAAAGCAAAAACATTTCTCAAGTAAAAATGCGGTTTGTCACAAAAAATGTATATTAGCAGAAAAGTAATTAAAACTTCATAATTAATTTATTTTACTAGAGTTTGTGATTTTAACTACTTACTTAAAGAACGCATCAAAACTAAAAACAGATTTAATACAGATTTAAACAGTAAGTTCTCCTACAAACAGTTCTTAAAATCTCTAGTTCAAATGTGAAAAAACTGTTCTTAGATTAACTATGTTCTAAACAGTGCTTATAATTTAAACTTGCAGCAAATGCTTGAAAAATAGTAAAAGAAACTTTTTTCCAAAAGTTTAATCGTCTTTGCATTAGAATGATGGTTAAAAAAAAACCTAAATATTTAAAACATGAAAGAAGAAGTAGAAGAAAGGATATTTAAAGAGAAGTACGTCAAATATTTTTTGTGATTTAACTAAGTTTAGCAAAAATGGAAAACAAACAGAAAACTAAGATTTTTAATAGTAATCTTTTTTTACTCTATATATTTTGTTTTAAGAATAGAAAATAATCTTTTTATCATTGTATAGTGTCTTTTGTTGTAAAGTTGAATTATACCTGACGTTTATTTATTATTTGGTATAAGCATACTAAAGAATATTATATCGCGTATTCTTTATCCTTTCATAAAAAAGTCGAAATTCGAAAATTTCTAAATGAGCGGAATTTTAATTCTTGAATCTTGTTTGTTGAAAGCAGTGTCAGGTCATATGACTTATTTTTAACAAAAAAAATATTTGTTATAAAGTGAGCAGAATTTAAAGACTGTGCCAAAACATATATGTAAATTTATATATTTAAAGGATAATTAGAAAATATGTATGTTAAATAAGTTAATTTATTTTTTTATTGTATATATAATCTTTAAAATAAAATCTTTTTTTTTCAAGTAAAAATAATGTTTGTAGTCTAAACTGTAGATTACCGAAAAAGGATTAAAACTTCATCATCAATTTATTTTACTAGAGTTTGGGACTTAAACATCCTACTTAAAGAACTCATTAAAATTAAAAACAGATTTAATACAGATTTAAACAAAAAGGTCTTCTAAAAGTAGTTCTTAAAATCTCGTGTTCCAAATGCGAAAAAATTATTTTTAGATTAATTTTATTCTAAACGGCGTTTATAACTTAAACTTGCAGCGAACGCTTGAGAAATAGTAAAAGGAACCCGGTTTTTTATCTTTGAAATGTTTATTAAGCTTTGAAATAGATTCATGATTAAAGCAATTAACCTAAATATTTTAAACATGAAAGAAGAACTAGAAGAAAGGGCATTTAAAGAGAAATACATAAACATTTCAGCTATTTTTTATGCTTTAACTACATTAAGAAAACTTTGGAAAAACAACATAAAGATAATTTTTTTCTTCTTCTTTTTGGAACATAATTATTTTGTTTGAAGAAGGGAAAATAGTTTTTCTATCATTGTATTTTTTCTTTTGTTGTAAAGTTGATCTATATCGGAAAGTTATTTATTATCTAATATGCATATATTCAAAGCTGCCAACTTCTACGCCTATTTAAATCATATAAACATGTTTGGAACCACAAAAATGTTTTAGTAAAATATATCCCAAATATATTCAGTGCTATGCATTACAGCAAATATTGTTAATCTTTTACAAAAATTTCTGTTTTTAACATGTTTATTTGACTTTAAATAGGCGTAGTAGTTGGCAGCCATGTATATTATAGAAAATTATATCGTGCATTATTTACCTTTCCACAAATAAGTTGAGATTCATAATTTTCTAAATGCGTAAATTTTAATTTTTGACCCTTCTTTGTTGAAAGCAGTATCAATTCATGTGATTTATTTTTAACAAAACTATTTAATATAAAGTGGGCAGAATTTTAATACTATAGCAAAACATTTATGAAAATACATATATTTCAGGAATAATTAGAAAATATGTATGTTAAATAAGTTAATTTATTTAATTTTTTATTGTATATACGAACTTGAAAGCAAAATCTTTTTCTTTTTATCATGTAAAAATAATGTTTGTTGTAAAAACTGTAGATTATCAGAAAAGTGATTAAAATTTTATCATCAACTTATTTTACTAGAGTTTGGGTTGGTTGGTTGGTTGAATGGGGTTTTATGGCGCAAGGTCCCCTGTGGGACATGCTGCGCCAAGAACATGGTAGGAATAAGATAAGGTTAAATTTTAAAATAAAATGTAAAAAGTGAAAGTTGCATTAAAAACCAGTTGTAGATATGAGTAAAGTTGATAAAGGCAATGCGGTGATATATGAAATTAAAAACCAATTAAAACCAGACAAACATGTAAAAAGATAAAATTCTAAAACAGTAAGATAATGACACGATAACCAAATTGGAAAAGTACTGCAGAAAATCTAAAATACAACTAAAACAAAGACCAATAAAAAAATTAAATTAACCAGGCAGATACTCCTCAAACACAGTGTTTTCCTCGGAATCCGAGCCATTGTCGTAAGACTCGGATTCCATAGCTTCTTGGACATAGTGTTGCAGTTGCCTGGGATCTTTAAAATTTCTTTTGCATGGGCTGAGCGATGAATTTTGCAATCTTTTAACGATAGTCTTCCGCCGTCGGGTTGCTGGAGTTGGGGTTTTTATGGTTTCTGTTTGTTTTTTAAGCATATGTAAACTAGAGTTTGGGACTTAAATATCTTACTTAAAGGACTCATTAAAACTAAAAACAGATTTAAACAGAAAGTTCTACTAAAAGTAGTACTTAAAACCTCTAGTTTCAAATATGAAAAAACTGCTTTTTACATACATTTTATTCTAAACGCCGTTTATACTTTAAACTTGTAGCGAACTTTTGATAAATTGTAAAAGAAACCCGGTTTCTTATTTTCAGAATGTTTATAAGATTTGCATTCGATTCATGATTAAAGAAATGAACTCTAAATATTTAAAACATGAAAGAAGAACTAGAAGAGAGGACATTTAAAGAGAAATACATCAGAATATCAGGTATTTTTTATACTTTAACTAGTTTGAGTAGAAGTGGAAAACCAACAGAAAGGTAATTTTTTTTCTTCTTTTTTAAATATAATTATTTTGTTTGAAGAAGTGAAAATAGTTTTTCTATTTTTGGGTATTTTCTTTTGTTGTAAAATTGAACTATATCGGATGCTTATTTATTATCTAATATATGTATATTATAGAAAATTATATCGTGTGTCTTTTACCTTTCCACAAATAAGTTGATATTCATAATTTTCTAAATGCGCTAATTTTAATTTTTGAATATTCTTTGTTGAAAGCAGTATAAAGTCATAGTATTTATTTCTAACAAAAATATTTAATATAAAGTGAGCAAAATTTTAATACTATACCAAAACATTTATGAAAATACATATATTTTATGAATAAATAGAAAACATATATGTAAACCATCACTATAAAGCATCACTGGCAACTGCTTGAAGTTTTTGGCGTTAATTTAAATATTTTTTTTTCTTTTTTTTTCAGTGATGTTAATTTGACTTTTCTTATTGTATATATGACCATAAAATCAAAATCTTTTTTTCAAGAAAAAATAAGATTTCTTTTAAAGACTGTAGTCTGCCACAAAAGTGATTAAAACTTCATCAATTTATTTTACTTGAGTTTGTGACTTTAACATCTTACTTAAAGAACTCATTAAAACGAAAAACGGATTTCATATAGATTTAAACACGAAGTTCTTCTAACAGTAGTTCTTAAAACCTCTCTTTACAAATGTGACAAACTGCTTTTAGATTAATTATATCCTAAACATCATTTATAATTTAAATTTGCAGTGAACTTTTGAGAAATAGTAAAAGAAATTTCTTTTTCGAAATGTTTATTCATCCTTGCATTAGAATAATGTTTAAAAGAATTAACCTAAGTATTTAAAACGTGAAAGAAAAACTAGAAGAAAAGACACTTACAGAAAAATATGTCAAAGTGTCACCTATATTTCGTGTTTTAACTAGGTTTAGCAGAAGTGGAAAACAAACAGAAATATACGATTTTTAATATTCCTCTTTTTTTTTACTCTAAATATTTTGTTTGAAGAAGAGAAAATAGTTTTTGTAGCATTGTATATTTTCTTTTGTTGTTAGTTTGAATTATACCTGATGTTTATTTATTATATTCCATATGCATACTAAAGAAAAATATACCGCGTATCCTTTACCCTTTCATAAATAAGTCGAGATTCGATTTTTTTCTAAATGAAGGGGATTTTATTTTTTGAACCTTGTTTGTTGAAAGCAGCGTGAAGTCATATGATTTTTTTTAACAAAGATATTTATTTTTAACAAAAAAAAAGTATTATGCAAATACATATATTTATAAATAATTAGAAAACATATATGAAAATCATGTTAATTTATTTAATTTGTTATTGCATATATGACCATAAAAATAAAACATTTTTTAAGTAAAAATATTGTCGGTCGTAAACACTGAAGATTACCAAAAAAGTGATTAAACTTCATCATCAATTTGTTTTACTAGAGTTTGTGACTTTAACATCTTACTTAAAGAGCTTATTAAAACTAAAAAAAAGATTTCATACAGATTTATACAGGAAGTTCTTCTAAAAGTAGTTCTTAATATCTCTAGTTCCAAATGTGAAAAAACTGATCTTAGATTAATTACATTCTGATCGGCGTTTCTAATTTAAACTTGCAGCAAACGCTTGACAAATAGTAAAAGAAACTCGGTTTCTAATTTTCGAAATATTTAAAACATAAATGAAGAACTAGAAGAAAGGGCATTTAAAAAGAAATACATCAAAATGTCACATATTTTTTGTGCTTTAACTAGATTTAGAAGAAATGGAAAACAAACAGAAAGATAAGATTTTTAATATTCCCCTTTTTTTAAGTATTCTGTTTGAAGAAGTTTAAATGTTTTTTCTATCATTGTAGGTTTTCTTTTGATGTAAAGTTGAAGTATATGTGACATTTATTTATTATCTTGTGCATGCATATCATAGAAAATTATATCGTGTGAGCTTTACCCTTCCAGAAATAACTGAGATTCGAAATTTTCTAAATAGGATAGTTTTAATTTTTGAGCCTTCGTTTTTGAAAGTATTATAAAGTCGTATAATTTATTTTTAACCAAAATATTTACTATAAATTAAGCAGAATTCTAATATTATGCTAAAACATTTGTGTAAATATATATATTTCATAGATAATTAGGAAACATTCACGTGAAATATGTTTATTTAATTTTTTATTGCATATATGACCATAAAAATAAAAACTTTTCTCAAGAAAAAATAATGTTAGTCGTAAAAAAAGAAAAGTGTTTAAATCTTCATTATCAATTGTTTTTTGTAGTGTATGTGACTTTAACATCATACTTAAACCACTGATTAAAACTAAAAACAGATTCAATACAGATTTAAACAGAAAGTTCTTCTTAAAGTATTTCTTAAATCTCTAGTTCCAAATCTGTAAAAAACTGCTCATAGATTAATTATATTCTAAACAGCGTTTATAATTTAAACTTGCAGCGAATTTTTGAGAAGTAGTAAAAGAAAACTGGCTTCATATTTTTGAAATGTTTATTTAGCTTTGCATTAAATTCATGCTTAAAAGAATTACCCTAAATATTTATAACATGAAAGAAGAACTAGAACAAAGGACGTTTAAAGAGAAATACATCAAAATGTTACCTAATTTTTTGTGCTATAACTAGTTTAAGCAGAAGTGGAAAACCAACAGAAAGATGAGATTTTTAACATTCCTCTTTTTTTTATATAATTATTTTGTTTGAAAAAGTGAAAATTTTTCCTATCATTGTATGTTTTCTTTTGTTGTAAAGTTGAATTATATCTGACGTTTATTTATTATCTAGTATATACATATTATAGAAATTATATCGTGTATCGTTTACCCTTGCATAAAGAAATCGAGATTTAAAATTTTCTAAATGCGGGAATTTTAGTTTTTGAACCTTGTTTGTTGAAAGCAGTATAAAGTTATATGATTTATTTTTAACCAAAAAAATTTACTATGCTAGTAAAAGCCATGCTTTGTTTGGATTCGCGAAGCATTACTATGTGTGCAACTAAGTTTCTGCGTTTTTTTATCAATGAAAAATGCAAAATTTCAAGAGAAATGTAAAAAATGGTTTATTGAAAGTATTGTCCCTCGTTATCTACACATTTTTGTCATATCTCTGATAAAACATGAATACCACGACGAAAAAAATGATGCGTCTTTGATCGAAACCATTTAACCAATCAATTTTGTACTTCTTCGAAATTAGTCAAGTGTATCTCATGTGTCATCGACCAGAACAAGTGATAATCGAAAGAGGCCAGGTCTGAAAAATGTAGCACGTGCGGTGAAAGATCCTATTTCAGCGTTTTGGTGGTGTCCTGAATGATGAAATTCGATAGCACGGAACGTTATCGTTCTACAATACGGCTCGTTTGTGTCTTTTGTTCCATTCTGGCCGTTGTTCGAAAAATGCATAGTTCAAATTAAAAAGGTTTTGTCGGTAGTGATGCATGTTGTCAGTTTCGTCTAGTTTTAGCAGCTCATAGTACACGATTCCGTTCTGATCCCACCAAACGCTGGGCATTCTCTTCTTTCCGAAGCGATTTGTCTATGCCGTTCGATATTGATGCTTCGCCAGGTGACAGACACGGTATTTTTCATTTGGGATTCTCAAAATATATCTACTTCTCATCACCAACAACAATTCGGTGCAGGAAAATTTCTTCTATGCCGAAAAAGCAAAATTTCGATAGCGGTACTTCCACTTTTAATCTGCCTTTCAGTCAACTCATGCGGCATCCATTTTCGTGCTTTTTGTATTTTTACCATGACAGGTAAGCATTTGGAAATTCTTTGGCAAGTCAGGCTTAATGCTTCCCCAAGTTAATTTTGTTCTTTTTTTTATCATTTTCCTACAATAACGTTTCCAGATCGGCATCCTCAATTGTTTTAGTTTTCCAAAGAAATCGCCACTTCTAAAACATTTAAACAAATATTCGCTGGTATTTTTCGATGGTGCATGTTTGCTATAGGCCTCCTTAACAAACAACGACCTTCTGCTGTAATTTTTTTTTTCAGATTCATTCAGAAAAATAAAACTTCCCGCAAACGCTGTCACAAAACTCGACATCTTAGTACAAAATTCGTTTGTCACAAAACTCGACATCTTAGTACAAAACTCGTTTGTCACAAAACTCGACATCTCAGTTGTTAGAAAATATAATTTTGCGTTGTAATATGTATTGGTATTATGAAAGTTTATTGTTCACAGATGCCCAAGTTATTACCAAACATACCTTAATATATGCATGTCATCTACATGTGTCGATAGCGCCATCGATAAGTGAAACCCATAAACTTAGCTGCACACTTAGTATTTAATTAGATAACTATTTGAAAGTAACAATATAGTTTTGGGGGTTTCGTTCATCTGACGAATACACATTTTAAAGCCTTATTTTCATGTATTAATTATATATGTGCTTTTCAATTCGATTTTTATGTTCCAGCCATAGAAGTACCAAAACTAATCACGGTTTATTTAAAAATTATTTGTCTTTTTTTCTTATTAAAATAATAAAAGATATAATTATTTTTACTGATATCTTTTTTCAAAAATTGATTCAATGAAGTTAATATCTTAAATAAGAAAACTTTATAAATAATGAAATAACGCCAAAAGTTCGATGGATACTAATTTTGAAAATAATAAATTCTTTGTTTTACAACTTCATTAAGAAACATATAAACATTTTGAATGTTTCGTGTTTTAATTACTCTTATTCAATATAAATAATTTACTTTTGGAAAATTGATTAGATTTTGAAAGGCATGAAGTTATATTAAAGAATAAAGTAACAGAATGTTGCATAAAGTTTTCATCGTGATTGAAATTAATTGGGTAATTCTTATAAACGAACTTGATTAGAAAATTTTCTTCAATTTCAAGAAATTAAATTATGAGTACAATTTGTTAAGAACTTAATGCTATGAAATTAATTACTTGATTTTTATTAATTAAAACATTTTTATTTCTAAGGAATTCAAACTTCATTATTCTCACACTAGAAAAATTAATTTAAAGTGTAAGGATTTAATTTTCAATAAAAATATGGATTATTGCGTTGAAGAATTTCTTAATATCTGACTAAAATGTTTTAGTATTACTTTGTGGATCTTTACATGCAGTGATATAAAATAGTTTGTTTCTCGCATTCAGAATAGTTTTGAAGGGCTTTTAGAAATAAATTTGAAGAATTATAAAACGTAATACAGTTAAATTTTAGATTTACAAATATTTTATCTACACTAAGTAAAAGGTATCCATACACTTATGGGTAAAAGTGTAAACGAAAATCAAGTACAGATAAAAGGAGCAATTTTAGTATTGCAGAATGAGTTTGGAATTAATCTCTTGTATTAAATCAAAACAAGTTGGAAATTACACGCCAAGATTAGCAAATGAGATGCGTTCTTACTGTAAAAAACATTTTAAAATATTCAGTATATTATATATGAATATAATAATATTAAGAATATTGTATATACTATATTATATTTATACTTAATACTATTATATATACTATATTAACTATAATGATATTATAGTAGTATTATTAATAGTGTTCATAGTAGTTCGGATACAGTAGAGTATCTGACATCTTCTGTGTATCCCTGTCAATAATATCTGATTTGTATTCAGAAGAAGTTATTTGTAGTAAACCTCAGTAATGTATTTAAATTTTATAAAATGTGAAACTGTTAATTAATATTGAAACACGCTCCAAACAATGTTCCCCCTCAACGATTATGTAATGGAATATTCTCTTGTAGCGCTGTAAATTAATAAGACATATTCTTTCTACCACAGATTGTACAGTATGTATATGTTTGAACGTACTTCATAAATGCGCATCAATTTCATTATTTTTGAAAGGGAGAATCACCATTAAAGTGCACTTAAAACAGTTTTATCTCATTGGCCATTATGTAAGGGAATACGTCTGATTGTCCCTGTAATTAAACTGTGCTTCCAATTTTCATAAAATTTGAAATGACGCCAAAATTATGCAATATATATATATACGTATATATCTTAAATTTCCTTCGATTCAACTTGGTTCTTTTTGCTCTATTATATACGCACAGACAGAAGAACACATGGACGGTAGGACGTATTTTCATAATTACGAACGGACGTAAAAAACATCATAATATTATTGATTTAAAATAAAGCACTATTTAAAATGGTTTTAGTGTTGTTTTAATTTTAAAATACTGTTAGTAATAGGAATAAATTTTAAAGGTCCTCGTCAAAGGTTCAATAATCAACGTTGGAAAGATTTGACCTACAGCATCTTTTGTTTTGATAATGATGTATATAGCATTTGTAATTGTAATACGACTAGCGTTAAAAGAGTCATAGTGTATAAAAATTCTTATAATTACTCAAAATGTATTTTAGTGTCATTATCTTATTTGAAAAAGTTTAAAATTTTATATATTACCAAGACTTACTGCACAATGTTCTACACTGTTTAAAGTTTGCGGCATTCTGACCTATTATTAGACCGTTTTTATCAAAAACGGTTACTCATCCGTAATTTAACGCTATTCTAACCATATTATTGCACATTTTATAGTCATATCACTGTTAAATTACGGTAATGTAACCCTTTTTGTTTTCAAAAAACGGTCGAATGACTGGAGAAAAGGCTGCAAATTTTTAACAATGTACATTGAAAAGAAGGAATGTACAATTTATAACTATTTTACAGAACAGGGAAAAATAATTTAGATGAATTACTCTTTACCGAGATTTACGATTGGAAGATCTATATTCAATGTCCTTAATAAACTTTCGAATCTGCATGTATCTATCCTTCAACTATCTTTTCGAAAATATTTTAAAATGCATGATAGTGTACAAATCGAAGAATTTCAGTACCAACAAGTTTTTTTGTTGCTAAATCATGATTTGTTCATGAAATTTACGTATTTACTACTAAAAAAAAATTGTTCAAATTAGAAATTTACTCAACTTAGATATTCTACTTAAACAAAAAAAGGGAAATATGAGAGAAATTTCATATTAATTCATATTAAATTAAATTTGAGTGATAATTCAATTAATTCATTTAATTCTTTAATTTTATTTTTATCTCCTACCACATTCATAATTAAATTTTAATATTTCTTTTCTTTACTCTTTTAAATATAAATTAATTTTAATTCATTGGTTATTATATTGCGGAAGGGACAAATTTTTGGAAAAAAAAATGCGGAATGTCTACTTAAACTTATATATATATATATATATATATATTATATAGTACTAGATTTAGGTTCGCGCAGAACAAATTGCGTAACCATTAGTAAAATAACTGTAATTACAAAAACTAATAATAAATATTAGGTTGAGCTTGTTGAGCTCAAACCAATTTGTAAGCCTGTCCACCTAATTGAACTTGAATTTGATAAAAGAATTTTACACTGTTAGTATTCCTGGCGAGAAACTAGAAAACTGAAACTTTAAAATGGACTTTTTAGGTGTGTTCATAAATATATAAATGTATAGCATCTATTGTCGTCATTCAGTCCGTCCGTTTGTCAGACCGTCTGTCTGCCCGCATATAACAGAGGGATACTACGCACTCGAATCCCTTGAAATTTAACGTATATAAATCCTGCATAATTTTCAGATTTTATCAAAATCAGATGTATAGTTCAATGACAGAAACAATCAAAAGCATTCGGTTATACTACGGTAAATGGCAAAAATAATTTCAAGTGCATTTTTATGGTTTTATACTCTTTCGTATGTAATAGAATTTTTATGAATGTTTGAAGTATGTACTAAAAGATATTCTGCACAATCTGTGGTGCAAAGAATATTTTTTATTAATTTATAGGGCCACACAAAAGTATTCCATTTCATAATTGTATAGGGGGAAATACTGTTTGGGAAGCCTTTTAACATTATTTAATAATTTATGAAACTGATATATGTTGCTGAGGTGTACTAAAAGTTATAGCCTTTAAAATAAAAAGCATATAGTATTTACAGAGACACGCAAAAAATTTCGGCAACTATACTGCATTGGAAGTACTGTATGATTGTGTATTGAAATTGGTGTATTGAAATTGGTGTATTGAAATGGATTGGTGTATTGAAATACACCAAGATCTAAATATTTTAAAAACTTTGTTTGTAAACTTGATTTACGAACGTATATCATTTGTTATGCTTGATATGCAATTTCCAACTTGTTTCAAATAGTGGCCATACACAAACTTGAATCTAGATAAGCTAATTTAAATTTATCTTTACTTCACGTCAATTACGATAGGTTCAGATTGATAATGAAGAGTTAAAAAAATGTTTTTATGTTGTACTCCAAAGAAATGTTTTTCAACATTTTCTGGTTAACAGTAAATTTTCATTATAATAAGGTTTTCGTGTATAGCTGTTGTTTTAAATTTAAAATTATCGTAGTTTATGTATGTTTTTGTCTATCACGAAAGAAACGAGTTGGAAATTGTACGTCAAGAGTAGAATTCAATAACGTATAGAACGTATATCAATTTCATAAAATGTGAAATTGTTTATTATTATTAAAACGCGCCCCAAACAGTGTTTCCCTTTATACCATTATGTAATGGAATATTTTTGTGTAGCCCTTTAAATTAACCCCCGGCCCCGGCTGACTGCCCGGCAAAAGGGTAAAATTGTAATGTTGCTTTTTCTGTAATTTATTGAAAATATTAAAAAAAAAGATTTTTTTTTACCAACCTGATACAAAATATGTATAGGTGTATAATCTTTGAGAGTATTAATCCTAACTTAATTTTTCAAAACTGGGTTTTATTTGTAGAATTATATTAATTTAAATATACTGCAATGAAACCTGCCGGTTAGTGTGCGAAAAAATCAGCCAGCGGCAGTCAGGAGGTTAATAACAAATATTCTTTGCACCACAGATTGTACAGAATGTATATTTTAATATATACTTCATAGATGCATATCAATTTTATTATGTTCGAAAGAGTGTTACACCATTAAAATGCACATAAAACTATATTTTCCCAGTGGCAATATTATAAATTCTTTTGATTGTCCCTGTAATTAAACTATGCACCCAATTTTCATAAAATTTGAAATAATTCAACAAAATTATGCAATAATTATATATTTTAAATTTCAATTGATTCGGTTGGGTAGATTTTGCTCTTTTACATGTGGACAGAACGCACCTAAAAATAATATCATAAGTTAAACTACAAAACTGTCAGTTAACAAAAAAAAAGGAATTCTTGAAATAATACAATAATTATTTGATAATACAACATTCTATTGTTGTCATAGTGTTCTTTATAGAAGAATAATCACGGCTCGTTGAATACTACACTGTAAAAAAATTCCACTAAACTTACAGCAAAACTGCTGCTAGCAATGTTGCCAGCAGTTTTGCCGTAAAAATTGTAGCAAAATTAGATGCAATAAAAAAAATGCATCTAGTTGTACTACAGTTTTTATCGTAAATTTAACGGATTTTTTTTTTCTTACAGTGTAGATACAAAAATGACTGCTATCGAAGTTGAAAAACTTTAAGAGTTTATTCCATAACTTAAGTTTCAATGTTTACGAATACAAGTGTTTGCCTTATATTTATTTAAGTTTATAAATAAGGCGAATGATATTGTAATATATATGTTCGTGCAACATAGTTAAAAAAAAAAAAACACTTTTGTACAAACATAAAATATTACCTTGAAAAATCTTGTCTTTTTTTATTATTAACCTTTTACATGCCGAATTCAGATCCAGGTATATTTTTAATTATTTTTTTTTTTTGCACATCATACCTTCTAATGCTTTAGTTAAGGGATATTAGTCATTAATACGGTGAAAAAAAATTTATATATATAATTTCCAGAATGTTCCCAATTGGGAACATTGGCCACTTCCGACTATACTTTTACACTGGATTTGAAAGTGGAATACAGTTATGAATAGATTAGATTATAAGGAAAGAAATAAGAATGAATGAAACATTTATTTTTTAAATTTAAGTATACATATTAATAAAGTTGGGAATTTATAAATTTAAATTAAAACAATTTCTTTTACTTAGTTAAAATATCAAAAATTTAAGTTTATACCGTTATTCCATGATCAGGGTTGCCACTCTAATCTTGAAAAAAAAATTCCCTGTGTTTTCTTTGTACTGCAACGCATTTATTCCACGTTGAGTGCGAAAAAATATATGCATGTATGAAGGCTAATTAGAAGTGTTATAATTTGCCGTTACCAAATTCCCCGTGTTTTCCAGATTTTTTAGGATTTTTTTTTAATTCCCTGGATTTTCCCTGTTTTGGGAGGAAATTTAAAATTCCCTGTGTTTTCCCGGTTTTCCAGGTTCTCCAGGTGGCGTGGCAACCCTGATGATACAGTGGAAAGCATTTTAAATGCAATTTTTTCTTGCACTCATTGCAAGCCAATCTTGCATTTACCTTGAACAGTGCACATCTACCTTGTGTCGTTTCTACAAAGAAATGGCCATCACACTTTCTCTGAGATATATGGCGGTGAACTTTGGGCCCAGGTTGAGGCCCATCCTTTCTTGATGCAATTCTTAGAAGAGCGATTGTAACCTCTCTCGGCAAAAGTCCAGATGAGTCAGCTTGGTATTTTATCCATGAATTGCGGAATATAAAAGCCAACCAGAGACAACAGCGATATTTAATGCATTAACAAATAAATTCCACCACCATTTCTTATTGCGAAGTGTTGGACGGTAGCTGCCTAACATTCTATCTAACAGGTCAACTCCTCCCATTCCAGTATTATATTTATGTATTAAATTTGGTTGTTGTATGTTCCCTTTCTTGTTATCTTTATGTGAATATCTTTTAGTCGATTGCATTGGGAGATGAGTGCAATAATTTGAAGAAACTGTAACTACAGAATTGTCATTCCAACGGCATAAAAATACCGATCCATCACATTGGTAATCAAATGAACCTCTTTCTAGTTTTTTCATCTGCTTTGAGGGATTTTTAATTCGATGATCTCGGATAGTTCCAATAGCTTTTATATTTCTACTTGCAAGATCCTTCATCAAATCATAAGTAGTAAAAAAGGGTTTGCAACAAATTATTATGCATCAAATTATAAGAATTTGCAATCAAATTATAAGAATTAAAAGAGGGTTTGCAACAACAATTATTTACAACCCTAGTACCAAGAGGGGCTATTGGCTGTTCATTTGGCTGTTTTCCTGCATAAATCTCCATTTTATATGGATAACCATTATTAGCGCAAATCATACAGATTTTGAATCCGAAACGAATTGGTTTTCCTCGAATAAACATTTTAGAGGAATGGTGGCCATAATACGGAACCATTGATTCATCAATGCTAAGCTGGTTGTGAAATAATCCAAACTGATTACATTTTTTATTTAGTTCATCATAGATTGGTTTGATTTTTCCCAACTTATCACCAGGTTGCAATGAAGTGTTATCCATCAAATGAAAATTTCTTTGAATTTCTTTGAATTTTTGTCTTGACATGACAGTAGAGGTAATAGGGGAGAGTTATATCTTCTGAAGTACTCCAGTAATCATTTTCAGTGGGTACCTGATGATATCCACTCAGTAAGGGTAACCCAAAAAACTGAGCAATATCTTTCCCGTCAGTTTGTATGTTAGTCCCCTTTTGAGCGGAATAAGTTGATGTCATTTCTGCCAGAAAACTTTTATATTCCTGGGAAATGAATTTGAAAAAATCGTCAATAGATTCTGCTTCTATTAGTTCTGGAAATTTATCAGCAATTTTTATTGTTGGTTCACTCTTGAAGGGCTTACTAAACACAGAACTTTTTTTCCATTTTGGTGTAAATCACTTTTTCCACCTTATCAGAACTACAAAGTTTCTTTCGTTTATTTTTTTGTTCATTGGTAGCAGATCCTGAAACTTGATTTTCGCAACTATTTTGGTTTATTGGCACTTTATTAGTAAAAATACTAAGGTGACCACAAACATCCGAGGGCACAGCAGGATTAAGGATACTGACATCAATATCCTCTTCTTCTGAGATGAGATCACTTTCATCAGGAGGGAGCTGACAAATTTAAAGTTCTTCGTCTGAAAAATCGAAACATCGGAATCTCTCAGAGTCATTAGATAATCAACAGCCGCCTCTAGAGTTTTAAAATTTTTCTCCATACTATGTTAGTTCACTAAAAAAATTCCATTCAAATTCTTTAAAAATTAAATCTGAGAAGTGAACGTACTAAACTGCTAATAAAATTGGACAGTTCTTTCACAAAATTCGGGAATTCCCCTTTCAACTATTTATGGAATTTCCCTTTCCTTCCCTACGGAAGGGGATTCCCCTTTCAAATAATTCTGAAGTTTTCCCTTTCCTTCCCTACGGAAGGAGATTCCCCTTTCAAATAATTCCGAAGTTTTCCCTTTTCTTCTCTGAACGGGGATTCCCCTTTCTATTACTTGCCAACAAAAATTCCTGGTACAGAAAATTATGTCAACGCAGAATAATGGCGACAGACCAACGTTCCCAATTGGGAACATGAATATTTAATTAACAACCCCGAGTGTATTTTTGATTATTATTATAAAATATGATGTCCTTTTTATTGGTTAAAGCTATTTTATGTATATACCAACCGGTTTTTAGAAGCATTGGATGGTTTTTCACATTTATATGAATATTTTAGTTTTGCATTGTAAGAAACAATGAAAATGGTCATTTTTATGATTTTCTGTACATTTCCCTATTAATAATACGAATGTAACTTCTATTTTAAAAAATCAAGTCATCTTTTTACTATTTCTGCTAATTTTTTCAAGTCAATTTTGATGAAATTTAATTTTTGCTAATTTTTTTTATTTTATGTTCCCAATTAGGAACATTGGCCTGTAAAAGGTTAAATTTTATGTTTTTACTTAAACATTTCAATTACAAATAAAACGTTTTTTTTTTCCTTTTAATTTTGAAAAAAAAACGCAAAAAGTGGATTTATTTCACACGAAAAAAGAGATACAAGGTATTTCATACGATATCGGCCTAAAAAAATGAATTAATTACATATTTTATAAATTTTTATTACCAATGGACTCTATAAATCTTATCCTCTCTCACAGAAGAATTATTTACGTTTTCCTTTTTGCAGATTTCATGAATTTTTACCCCAAGCTATTTAAATGTTACACATATCTTTTCTGAAAACGCGCTATAAGACATAAAATTCTAATTTGTTTAGTTCTGCTATCTTTTAGTCTACATTCATTCCAATTTCGTTAATATTATTTATATCCGTTAAAAAAAATTGTAAAGATATGTAGGTATCCTACACTGTAAAAGAAAATGTAAAGTTACTAAGATTTTTCTATTAGATTTGTATTCCAAGAACTTATCTGTAACGGTAACAGCAAAAACTCATGGAACCTTCCTCTGTTAAATGAAATTTTGCTGTTATAGTTATATGAAAAGTTCTTGGAATACAAATTTACTAAAAAAACTTTAATAAACTTATAGATTTTTTTACAGTGTATAGTGTACCGTAATTCTAAACATTTCGACTAAATTAAAAGGGAAAATTATAAAATGTAAATAAATTAATACATAAATATGCCAATATATATTTTTAAATCCAAACTATGTAGGGTAACTTAAGGAAAGGTGGTGTGTTGTACAAGACGCTGTATCCCATAGTTTTGCTGTGCGCAGGTGCTGTAGGGTATCTCCGCGTCGCTCAGTTGTAAGCAAAAGGGTCCCTTACGGATATTTTAAACTTCGTTTGCATTTCTTTTACAAATTTTTAGTAGTGCCTTTTTATTGCTTATTAGTGCTTTTTTCATCTCAACGCTTCTTGCAAGTGTGCAAAAGCTATTACGTGATTTTTCTATTTGTCTATGTAGGTCTTAGTTTAAATACCAGAGGTAAATCTGATGTTTTTAGAGAGTAGAGGTACCTGCCCTTTCTGCAAATCATAAATGGTCGTCGGATCCAGTTTCTTCACGGTCTTTCCGTTACTCCATTTTCACCATATGTTTGGGTAAGATGCCGAAAACAATGTTTGATGCTTTCTATAATATTTGAAAATGAAATGTGCTTTAAATGATTCATAAGCATACAAACTTTAACAAGAAATCAACGTATAAGTATTAAAATAAGCAAGATATTTTTAAAAGAATTAAATAAAAAACTACGCATCTTCGCCCAATTTACTCTATATTAACAATAGATTTGTATTAACATTTTAAAAAAAGTTCACTCAATAACATATATACATACATTAAAAATGTTACAAGAAAAAAAAAGCTTTTTGTATATTTAGATTTTTTTTTAATTTTACACATTTTCATAAAACGGTGGCATAATATAAATATTCTGAAAATTAAAGCTGTTTCGTTTTCAAAATATTTTATATTTTTTAACAAACAATATTTCTAGCTTTGAAACAATGTTTTGCTGAGTCAGCATATGAATTTTTATTTTAACAATGATCAAAAAATATTTTCACTGACACTCCTAAAAGTGTTGAACTCTAGAGAATGTAAAATGACCCCGAAAGAACTTTCCACCACATATCAAATATCGCAGACCTAAATACAAGAGTACTCAAATGTTTTTAAAAGGTAAAATGCTTACGTATACATTTCAGTTTAAAACAGGTTTTACTTCATTAAAATAACAAAACATACTGATAAGCTATAATAGAAAAAAGAAATAGAAATTTCAACAAATCAATTAATTGTCGTTTAAGAATAAGATTTATATCTTCCTTTTAAATCGAAACGTTTCTTTATTTATATATATTTATTTGTTACATTTTTATTATTAGCATATTTGGACAAAGTAGATAAGTGTTTATACATTTAGTTTGTGTGTTCATCTGTCAGCGCTTTAACTAAGAATTTTACACATTTAAATAATTTTACACTCTTTCATAGAACGATAAAGTAAAATATAAATATTCTGAAAATTAAAGTTGTTTTGTTAACAAAGTATTACATATTTTAAAACAAACAATCTTTCCAGCATCGAAACAATGTTATGATGAGTTCAGCATATCGGTTTTTATTTTACGGATGTATTCTCAAAAAATATTTTCGCTGATATTCCTAAAATGAGTTGAACTTTAGGGAATGTAAAATGACACAGAAAGGACTTCCCACAACATATCAAATAACTTAAACATAAAAGAGTACTGAAATGTTTTTAAAAGATAAAATGCTGACGTATACATTTCAGTTTGAAACAAATTTTTCTTTACCAAAATAATTTAACATACTGATCCTATAACCGAAGAAATAAATAAATATATCAACTAACTAATTAATCGCCATTTAAGAAAAAAGATTTATGACTGGCATTGTAAAACAAAATGTTTCTGTATTTATATTTATTTATTTGTTATATTTTTGTTAACATTTTCCAACAAAGTTGATAAGTTTATACATTTAGTTTCTCAGTCCGTCTGTCCTCGATTTAACTAAGAATTTTGCACACTTTCATTAAACGGCGAAATAAAATTTAAGTATACTGAAAATTAAAGCTGTTTTTTTTTCAAAGTATTATATATATTTTTTAAAATCAATATTTCTAGTTTCTAAAGAATGTTATGCTAAGTTCAGAAAATTGGTTTTTATTTTACCGGTGCATTGTTCTCAAAAAATATTTTCGCTGATACTCATAAAAAGTGTTGAAGTTTTAGATAATGTAAAATAACACAAAAAAGACTTCAAATCACATATCAAATAACTCAAACCTAAACTAAAGAGCACTTAATTTTTTTAAAGTTAAAATGCTTACGTATACATTTCAGTTTGAAACAGGTGTTAGTTCTCCAAAATAATATAACATACTGATCCTATAACTGAAAAAATAAATAGATATATCAACTAATTAATTAATTGCCGTTTAAGAAAAAGATTCATATCTGGCATTGTAAAACAAAATTTTGCTGTATTTTTATTTATTTATTTGTTACATTTTTATTATAAACATTTTCCAACAAAGTTGACGAGTGTTTATAAATTTAATTTATCTGTCCATCTATCCGCGCTTTAACTAAAAATTTTATACACTTTCATAAAACGGTGAAATAAAATTTAAGTACTCTGAAAATTAAACCTGTTTTGTTTTCAAAGTACTGTATAGTTTTAAAAAGCAATATTTCTATTTTCTAAACAATGTTATGCTGAGTTCAGCATATCAGTTTCTATTTGGCCGCTGTATTTTCAAAAAAATATTTTCGCTGACACTACTAAAAGTGTTGAACTTTAGAGAATATAAAATGATCCAGAAAGGACTTCCCACAACATATCAAATAACGTAGACCTAAATAAAAGAGAACTCGAATGTTTTTAAAAGGTAAAATGCTTACGTATACATTTCGAAACAGGTTTTACTTCATCAAAATAATGTAACATACTGATCCTATAATCGAAACAATAAGTAGTAATTTCAACTAATCATTCAATTACGATTTAAAAATAAGATTTGTATCGGGCACTGTAAATCAAAACGTTTCTATATTTCTATATTTTGATTTGTCTGTTTGTATGTCCGCGCTCGAACTTCCGTAAACATTAGCGGATTTTCTCGCCATTGATAAACACTATTTAAAGTTACATAAGAAGGTTTAGTAGTGCAAATGAAGTATATAGCATTAATAGTTTATTTGCAGGGGCATCCGAAACAATTCTATTACATTTTGGTATGTAATGATAAATCATTTGCAAAGTATTTTATTGACATTACGATATTTTAGGTGTATTTAAACTGATATAAATCAGTGAAGTTAACTACAAGAAATTTATGATAGACAGAGCAATCATAGCATCTGTTGTTCATTTACAGTGATACACAAAAGAAATCGATTGCAGTAGTCTTTAAGTAGTAATTTCTGAAAATGTGTTTTCAATTTCGGCATGGGCTTTAAATTTTTTTTTTCTTTTGCTAACTGTACATAAATTCTATTTCTCAAGTACTAAGCAGCACAAAACAATTCATGTAGCATTCTCCTTAATAGAAAAAAAATACTGAATTCAAATTTTAAACTAAAATATGTATACTTTTAATTGAACTAAATTTTGCAATGCATGTCATTAAAAGATATATGATTATGAGGACCCCAGAACCAAGAGGTATATGTGAAAAAATTTAAAAAAATGAAAAAAGGGGCACAGACGACCTGGAAATATTCGTTTTTCTTTCTAGGTAAAGAAATATAATTTACTTTCTATTTATGTGCTGTGTTCTAGAGGTAATCCCCTTTTGTCGAATAATAATAAATATTTATTAATTATATATTTAAAGAAAATTTTACACTATTTTTTTACAGTTATTGAAATAAGAGTTCAAAGACTACAATGAAACAAACGGCAGTTTTCTATGTATGTCAAATGTTCAAATTTAGCGTTCAATCAATTATTTTTAAACACAATTTACTCCAAATTGAATTTTCGTCTCTTGTACCCCTTGGATTCTGAAGTCGCCATATATCATATACAGGAAGGTTCAAAGAATTCGCATAATTTTTCGATTGTAAATGGTAACAGCAAAAAAACTAGTTTCTCAAATGTGTTATGAGCATCTATATGACTGAATTAGACTAAATATTCTAACTTATTAAATGGTACTTTTTGTTTCATTATTTAAAATGTGTCGAAAAGTGTTTCGTAATATGTGTTTCACGCTTGATTTTTGATTTCTTGTTACTATACCAACGGATAATTGGAAGGGAATATGCAAAATATAATGTAATGTCAAGTCAAAGAAGCATCATTATCTAAAATATTTATCGTACGCTTATTGGTTATTTATTTGATATACGAAATATTTACAGAAAAGACGAAATAAATAAAACACACGATATAAGTTAAAACAACAGTAAAACATGTTGTGAAAACTTTCATAGAAATTTCGGACATTAATAGACATTTCGTTAAGGTAATCTGCACCGTTAAAAATTTCTGTAAAAACATATAAAAAAGCGACATTATCAGAAATTTACACTAGTTCTTAAATGCATTCCATTGAGTTTCTCAGTCATGCTTTTACACACTTTTCCCTTATCTTATATCTAATTCCCTGTAGGGATTGCCAAGCCGTTATTTAAAAATATTTTTACCTTTGTTAAATTTTGGCATTCAAAATACACAGTTTTAAAATACTTTTGCAGTTTTATTAAAAATATTAAAGAGGAAAATTTATATTAAAAATTGTTTTTTCTAAACTTAGAATAATTTAGAAAGGAAAAAAATCATCTCATCGGAATTAGTAGGGATTTTTCCTCACTGAATCATAAAAGACAACAATCAATACAGCATCAGGTCCTGTATCTCAGTCAGTTTAGTGTTGTTCCGCTGTCTAAAGTTCTCGGATTCAAACCCATGGACAGCAAGAAAAAAATTAATTTAATGTGATACAATAGAGCTGTTGAAATTTACTCGAGATGTCCGCACTATTTGAGTCTCACTGAAGGTTGAGAGTTGCATAATTTACTAATTGTGAAAACTAAATTAAATTATTATCATTAAAAGTAAATTTACAAATTCTTGTGTGTTTTTAACGATATGAATTTACAGAGACTTGTGCTTGTTTAACGATATTAATTTACAGAGTGTATTATAAATTTATCGAATAATTCCTCTGTTATTTAACAATTTCTAGGTTTTTCTAATCTCTGTAATTTGTCATAAAACTTAAAATAATGGAGTAAACGTAGATTTTTTGTAAATTCACAGAAAAATTGTTAACAGCGTGTAATCATAACAAATAGCAATTAGTAAAACAAATTGCAGTTTTGTTTTGTAAAACAGTAAAAATTATGTAAAAGTACCAAGCCTTACAAGAATTCTGATTTAAAATGTACTTAATTAAAAGAAGTTTGGGAAACGCAAGTAGAAAATAATATAGCAGTGAAATACTTGCTGCTGATTGGGTGTCATTTGGTTGGAATCTTTGAATGAATATGTTGCGTACATTGAAAAAACAACATCTGAGTGAACGATCTTGCAAAACTATTAAACTGCTTGGTACACACTCTGTACCATAGGACTGCAAAGCAGATATCTTACACAATGGTGCTTGATACATGCATGAGCACCGGGTTAAAAATGCGCACCGCATCATCGTGACATAAATATTGATATTTTTTAGATTAGCAGAGCTTAAATATTGGATTATTAAAAATAAAGTATCCCCATTTGAAAGTCTCTGGATAATCAACAACTGGATATACCGATTTCACATTTGCTGGCTACATATTTCAGGCCATAGAAAATTATTGATTGATTGAAAAAAAAAAAAAATATGTGTATAAATTGCCGAAAGGGTTAAATCTGTTGTTATGATCATTAGCAGATTCTGTCAAATATCATGTAATTATTCGTTGGGAAAAAATAAAAATTACTTTAATAATAGTGAAATCAAAATACTTCTTTCAAAATGCTTTCAAATAAAACATATCACCTTTAAGTTAAATCAATAACATGTAAAATTTTAAAGTTAAGATAATAAAAATAAAGTGAATATTTCGTTATAATTAATTTATTTTCATATTCCTTATAAATGCCTCAACTGTGAAGGGTGCAAGAATACACTAGTTATTACATTCTTTCAAAAATTTAATAACTCTAATACCAATAACAATTTTCATTACAACGGTAAAATATTAACAATAATCCGATCTGCTATTACTCACTGTTTCAATATTATATAACATAAAATACCACTGTAAATCTAAATTATAACAGCGTCGTAAATTCTGGTAAATGTATAATGTAACTTTAACTAAATTTATTAAAGTCATAAAAGTCAAAGTCCTAATTTATTCCTATCTGTAAAACTCGACCAACGTTGAGTAAGGAGAAATTTTGCGGGAATGAAATAACATTTAATTATGAATTACAATACTACTTTTCAAAAAGAAATAACTTTCCATTTTTTCTCTGTTCGGTGATTCATAATTGAATAGAAATACATTAAATGTATCTATAAAGTGTTTTTTTTCCATAGGTAGATTCAAAATATTTTCAATCTACAAATTATTTCTAAAGACGCATCCGTTAATGTTGACTAAATTTGCGTAAGGTGAAATGTTGCAGAAATGAAACAACATTTAATTATAAATTAGTATATTGCTTTTCATAAAGAAATAACTTTCCATTTTTCGGCTCTTCGGTGATTCATAATCGAATACAAAATTCTTGAAATGCGTTAAAACACTTTACATGGAATTCAATTCAATCTAAATTTTCTCTCAAACCTGCAATTGTTAAAATTAACTATGCTGTTATAAACCTATTTAGGATAAAGCTAATTGCTTCTTAATTCTGTAATTATTTATTTTCTTATAGGTGAATTTAAAATATTTTTATTGGTAGGTTTTAAAATCTCAATTATAGTTGTGAACAATAAAAAAAAGGAGATGAAATAGGGAAAAGCGATTTTTTTAAAGCTGATGGTCTATAAATGATCTATGAAAATAAAATAAAATGGCAAAAAAACCTTTTAATTTTACATGTTTTCGTGTGCTCTGACGGCAATTTTTTCAAAAACAAAGATGATAAAAGAAAATTTTCACTAAAATAACTTCAAATTAAAATAAATATAAAAAATATATAGTTTTCTGTTTAGTTTTAATTTGAAGCTGTTTTAGCGAAATTTTTCTTTTTATCATTTTTTGTTTTTGAAAATATTGTCGTCAGAGCACACGAAACATGTAAAATTAACGGCTATTTTTGCCATGTTATTTTATTTTAATGGATCACTTATATCATGTATAAATAATTTGATATTTTAAAGTGATGTTATATATTATATGTAGTTTAACGTCATGTGAAATATTTACGCTGGAATTGTAATTTCTTAATGATACCCCCCCCCCCTTTATTCTAGTAACCATTGTTCCTAATTTCTAAATCTCATGGCGAATTCGGTATTATATCAAGTTATAGGTGGTTATTTTGTAAGGCAGAATATTCTGCAATATTTCTTTCTAATACTTTATCATAAAGTATTGGCCTTAAAGCCATGGAAAATAGACTTTATCATAAAGTCTATTTTCCACATGTCGAGTAAAGAATTGTCTATTACTTAATCACTTGGTGAATCATGTACATAATTAAAGTGTTTTTGAAGCTATAGTGTCTTTGCTACTCGTAGTTTTGAAGAATACTTACCTCACTATCTATCTCTTTCTGTATATGAACAGACTTTGTCAAGTTGGTTGGTTGATTGATTGTTGTCGTCCGATTATCTACGCTAATGGGATATAGGACCAGGGGGAGTGCCCTCCGTGGGGGTCTTTCTAAGGGAACCTAATCCGTATTTACGCAAGGTTCGAAGAAAACCACGGAAAACTCCGAACGGTTAGGCCGACAGCCGTGATTGGGTTCGAACCCAGCACCTGCCGTCTACCAGTTGAGAGGTCCGAACTTCTCGGCCACTGGTGGCTCCAGACTTTGTCAAATAGCATGTAAATATTCATTGGGAAAAAATTAAACATTATTTTCAAAATAGTAAAATCAAAATGCTTCTTAAAAAAAAAAAAAAAAAAAAAAAAAAAAAAAAAAAAAAAAAAAAAAACTTTTAAATAAAGCATCTTATTTTCATGTTGCATCAATAAGATGTAATATCGTGAAGGTAAATTAATAAAAATACAGTAGATGTTTCGTTATAAATTATTTTGAAAGATACGCAAATACACTAGTTATTATATTCTTTTAAAAACATTAATATTCCTAATTTCAACAACAGTTTTCGTAAACATCGGTAAAATATTAATAATAAATCCATGTGATATAACTCACTGCTTCAACATAATATAATAGGAAATACCACCGTAAATCTAAATTATATCAGCGTCGTAAATTCTGGAAAATATATAATGTAATTTTATTTAAATTTATGAAGGTCAAAATGATGCAAAATCCCAATTTATTTCTTAAGACACATCCGAAAAACTCGACCTCGTTGCATAAGGAGAAATGTGGCGGGAACGAACGTTAGCAATAATTTTATTGCTAATATTGATTCATAATCGAGTGCAAAGAGATTGTAACAAATTAAAAGTCTTTCCGGCAGTGCCGGGAGGAAGAGGGAGCTTTCATATACTTATTCATTTATTTATTTATTATAAATTAAGTTATATTATTCAAACATACGAAGCTCAAATTAGTGGAACCCGATTTTATAAGATTGAATACTAGTTTTTGTTAATACTAGATATTAATAGGAACTTTTAGAAATTAGTCATCTTTTTTTCAACCTGGTTTTATTTTAAGCGATTTAGAGAGTCGCCAATTCCACGATATCATGAAGTGTGTGTTATTTTAAAGCAACATGATGGATAAAGCAAACCAATGAGCTTGATCGAAAGTTTAATTCATGTGCACATGCACACTCATGTTGAAATCGATTAATATATACGAATGCTGTTGCGGGCAAATTGATTTTTTTTTTTAAGTCACCCACATTAGAAATTCAAACTGCCATATATCTCGGGCGTTTTCTAAGGTGAAGACAGAGCAAAAAATACTCCGGAATTCATTACTAAGATAAATACTTTAGAAAGAACCTTTTTTCAATTTATAATTTTTTGTATGTACATCATTATACATTTAAAAGATTTTGGGCAAACTTAAATGGCCGCCATTTGGAACAAGAGGGCGGATGAAGTTGGCAGGTGAACTCGGTCAAGACATTGTTATGTACTTTGTACACACGGATTTATATCCAAATCAGTTTATAAATATGCGTATTATCGCGTGACAAAGTTCAGACCGTTTCAAAATGTCAACCACATAGGAAACTGAAAGTGCTATAACTCAGCCATTTTTCAAGATATAGATCAAATAAAATATGCATTGGAATCTTTGTATCAAGGTCAAACACACAAAAGAAAAATCTTTTTTAATCTCTTACTTTTTTGCACCTAATTTTAAAATTTAATTTAAAAAATTTAATATTCCGCCATTTTGAAAGAAGATGGCGGATGGAACTGGCTAACGAACTCGGTCCAGACATCGGTATGTACTATGTACGCACCAAATTTCATCCAAATCAGTTTATAAATACGCGTGTTATCACGTGACGAAAATCAGATCATTTCAAAATGAGAACAACACTAGAAATTAAAAGTACTATAACTCAGCCATTTTTTAAGATACAGACAAAACAAAAAATGCTCTGGAGTCTTTGTATCAAGGTCAAATGCATTAAAAAATATCTTTTTCAATTTCTCACTTTTTTGTGCCTAATTTTAAATTTTAAATTAAAAAAAATTAAATGGCCGCCATTTTGAAACAAGATGGCGAATAGAACTGGCTAACGAATTCGGCCCAGGCTTTATTATGTACTATGTACACACCAAATTGCATCCAAATCGATTCATAAATACGCGTGTTATCACGAGACAAAAATCAGATCGTTTTAAATGTCAGCCATAAGAAAAATTCAAAATGCTATAGCTCAATCATTTTTTAAGATCTAGACAAAATTTGTTCTGGAATTGTTGTTTTAAGCTCTAACACATAAAATATAAGTATTTTTTAACTTTTAATTTTTTCGCATTTAATTTTTAATTGTATTTTTTTATTTTAAATAGCCGCCATTGTGAAACAAAATGTCAGATGATGCTGGCCAACGAACTCGGTCGAGACATTTGTATGCACTATGTACATACCAAGTTTCATTCAAGTCGGTTCATAAATACGTTACTTACAGCATGACAAAAAAATCATATATATATATATATATATATATATATATACATATATATATATATGTATATATATATACAGGTGGTTATCAAAATAATGGAAACACCCTAGATTTTGAAGGAATTCTTTATTAATATGGCGTAGGACCGCCTTTGGCATGTAATACAGCTTGGAATCGCCTGGGAATGGAATCATACAAATTCTGAATAGTGTTTAGAGGAATATTGTACCATTCTTCATGGAGATATTGTTAAAGTTCCATGAGAGATGCCGGTGGAGGATATCGATTCCGGATTGAACGCTCTAAAATAGACCACAACGGTTCGATTATGTTGAGGTCTGGGGACTGTGCGGGCCAAGGTAGATGTTTCACCTCATCCTCATGTTCATCAAACCATGATTGGACAACTCTGGCTGCATGAATAGAGGCATTATCATCCTGGAAAATTCCATCTCCTGCAGGAACAAAATTTGCATCATGGGATGGACCTGGTCAGCTAAAACTTCTCTATACTTCTCCCCAGTGATCTTTCCTTTCAGGGTTACGATTGGACCAGCAGAAAACCATGACACGGCTGCCCATACCACGACCGATCCACGTCCATGCTTGACAGCTGGACGGAGGCAATCAGGATATATATATATATATGTGTGTGTGTCAACATTTGAATGGAGAATGGTTTTGTGGTCTGAGGGTCATGATCGGTGAAAATATACCAAGATTTTGGAAGTGCTTTCCTCCGGACGGCTGCAATAGGTAGCTTTTTACTTTTTGTAATGAAAGCTACCTAAAACATTTCTCATACGGAAAAAGTGCTGCATAGTAAAAAAAATGTTAAGGAAATGAAATAACATTCAATTAAAAATTAGAATATTGCTTTTCATAAAGAAAAACTGTTCATTTTTCCGCTGTTCGGTGATTCACAAACGAATACAAAATTATTAAAATGCGTTGTAAACATTTCACATGATTTAAATTCAAACTAAAGTTTCAATCAAACCTTCAACTGTTAAGATTCATTATACCGATATAACTATTTTGAGAATAAAAGTAACTGCCCCTTAATTATATAACTATTTATTTTTTATAGGTAAATCTAAAAGATTTGTATAAGTTGGCTTTAAAATATCACTTTTAGTTTTGAACATCACAAAAAAATTAGTTCAAAAGCCAAATGAAATATTTATTCTAGAACTTTAACTTCTTAATATTAACGCCAAATCCTTTTGATTGGGCATTATGCTAGTTACCATTGCTTTTGATTTTAAAATATGATGGTGATTTCGGTATATGTCACATTATGAGTTGTTATTTTATACGGCAGGATATTCTGCACTATTTCTTTTTAATAGTTTATGAAACATAATCAATTTTCCTCATGTCGAGAAAAGAACTGTGTACTATATTTCTTATAAAAACATATACACAATTAAGTGTTTTTGATACTATAGTTTTTTTTTCTATTCGTAATTTTGAAGAAGGCTAATCGTACTATTTATCTGTATATTAGCAAACTTTCTGAAATTGTATGTAATTATTCATTCGAAAAAAAAATGAAAAGTTTTTTCATACTAGTGAAATCAAAATACTTCTTTCAAAATGTTTTAATGAAACCATCTCACCTTTATGTTGAACCAATAAGATGGTATATCAAGGTGACATAATAAAAATAAAGTAGTATGTTACTTTTCCTTTATATTCCACATGCAATCAACACGAATACAGTAGCTATTACATTTTTTTCAAAAATAATAATATCCTTAATTTCAATAACATTTTTATTAAAAAAAGTAAAATATTAATAATAAATTTATCATCTATTTCTCACTCTTTCAATATGTTATACATCAAATACAAACTGTAAATCTAAATTATATCAGCTTCGTAAATACTAGAAAATATATAATGTAATTTTAACTAAATTTATGAAAGTCATAAAATACAAAGTCTTAATTTATTTCTGAAGACGCATACGAGAAACTCGACCTCGCTGCAAAAGGAGGAATGTTACGGGAATAACTTTAGCAATAATTTTAGTGAAGAAAACTTTTCCATTTTCCGCTGTTTGGTGTATCATAGTCGAATACAAAGAGATTGTAACACATTAAATTACTTCACATGGATTTAAATTGGAAATAAGACGCTTAATCCTACGCGGTAAATTATTTGTTAATGTTATTATTTTTAGAGTTATAAGGATATTTATTTTACGCAATTTAGTACTACTTGATTATTCAGTCAGCGGAAAAATTATCATGAAATTATCAGATTAAATGCCAATGTAGGGTTATCGGAAATGTCACATTCACTTGACACTAAACACGTTACACTTTTTTTTTTTTTTACGTCAGTAAGTTATTTTTAAATCGGCGTTTTATTTTTTATTAATGTTTTACTAATCTATTTGTTTTCTCGTTATTTAAAATAAAATGTATGCTAATTTATATAATTTTGTGAGTAGTTTGGTTATTAAAATAATTTGTCGAAATGGTTCGACGGGTTAATCAAGTAGTATCCGCAATTCAGCAATAGAGCGTTACTATGGAATAAAAATATTTAAATATATGTTTAAGTCTAAATTTGGAATTGTAATGCATTTTATAAATAGTTTACAAATGTTTTATTTTCATATTTTATATTAGGTAAATTAATGATGGGTTAGTATTATGGTGGCCCCCAAAGACTAGTTTTTTTTAAAAATTTTAAATATTTTCAATAATAATATCAAGTTTAACAATTTAAATTATTAATGATTATTGATTAAATTTTCAATGTCTTTAATTTCGAAAATTTATGTACGGAAAATTTGTAAAAATATTTTCATAATTTCGACACATAAATATGATCCACATAAATAAAAGAAAATAAACCATAAAAAGACTAATATCATTGTTTGAGGGTTAATTTAAAATTTTAAAAAAGATTGCTTCAGATAGTTTTGATCATGAAAAAAACTTAAAATTTTGGAACTAGATTAATATATATTTAAATAAAAAAATATTAACCGGGTAATTTTAACAACGCTTTTAATTTTAGATTAAATTAAGCTTGCGAAATTTAATAACTAGCGAGGCAACATCAACTTTTACTTTCGTTTTAATTATCTCAAAAATGTTTAAATTAAATGCAAATTAGCTAAGTGCCTTGAAATTGGCCTTCTTGAAGAATTTTGTACCGTAATATTTCTAAAAAAAGATGCAGTTAAATGTATTTAACAGAGTTAGTAAATTTGATAAGATATTTTAAAGCCAATCTTTAAGTTAGAAACTTCTTTTTTAAAATAATTCTTTTAATTGCATTTGATTATAGTTTTATGTAATTCCGCTTTTTTATTTAACGGTAATTAATTATTACTTATTGTTTAACTTATAAATAGCTTTATAAATATTTAAAGCGTAATTGAGATAAAAAAAACAAGATTTTTTTGAGCGTAGAAAAAGAAGCTTTTTAAGTACGTTCGCAATTATATGAAAATGTAGCACCCATAGTAGGCGTTCAGTCCGTTCTTCCATTTGTCCGTTTGTCCGTCCGTTTATAAAAACGCAAAAACTACCCAACCGAGTCGTTTGAAAATTAAAATATATGATATTTTCAAAAAATTTTCATTTCAAATGTTATGAAAATCGGATGCATAGTTCAATTATAGGCACATTCAATAACATCACGGCCAATGGTGAAAAAATAATTTGAACCAAATTTTTCGGATGTTATACTCTTTCAAACATAATAAAACTGATATGTATCTACGAAGTATATATTAAAATATACATTCTATACAATATTATCTGCAAAGAATGTTTTTTTATTAATTTACAGAATCACACAAATGCATTCCAATACACAATGATATAGGAGGAAAAATAGTTTCTGGCGCGATTCAATCTTATTAAACTATTTCACATTTTATGAAATTTAATGAATTTCCGCTTTACTAAAGGTTACTTCCGGCGTAAGAGAAAGCAGATAGTATTTACAGGGACACCGAAAGTATTTTGGATACTTATACTGTATATGGTATACTTAATTTCACCGATGATTCTTCCCCCTAAATATCGTTATAACATCGGCAGATAAGATTTCTGAAAATTTTCTCGTAATATTAAAGTAAATCACTAATAAATAGACCATGGAAGTAATAGCTAATGCTACATAAAATTCACCTTTTTACCAGACAAAAAATGAAGACCTATAATTAATAAATCTGAAACAGAATTAAATCTGTTTTCCACTCTTGTAGCGGTAATAAATTCTACAGCTCATACATATACATCAGTACTTTGTAGAAAAAAGATAACGATTTATTCCCACGAAAAATATCATTTTTAGGTTGTACCTGATGACGAGAAAACTTGACTATATCGGTAACAGTGGAATAGGAAACGGAGGTGGAAATCTGTATAATACACACGTCTATACAAAAGAACTAACATGTCTCAATTACTGAATAGTGTATGAAGAGCCCAGCTTCAGCTGGGAGAGGAGGTTTACCAAATGCTTTAAGGGGGCTCAGGGCTTGAAAAATTTTCATGATCTAGTTTGATTATCCAATTAATTCTGAACCCAATGCAAAAACCGCATAAAAATATTTGCATTTTTAACGGAGTTATAAGCATTTATGTATCAACACTTTCATAGCCTCACCCATATAATTTCAACTTTAAGTCGCGTTTTCTCAAAACTTGAATTTTGACGACTAACACCAAGATTAAAAAAAGTGATGTAATGATTTATTTTTTTATTTTATTATTTTTTTTTTACTGCATGCGTATAACATCATTATCTATAGAATGAATTAATATATTTTAGATTGTTTAATATTTTGTGTATTTTTAATGAAAAAAACGTTGTATTTTTTACGGGTCTTTTAAATTCTCAAATTTGAGAGTTTTTTTAAATAATGTTTTTTTGAGTGATAGTTATATTCTTAATTGATTCTATAGAGTAAAGTTTCCGTATTATTTTAAAGCAAAAATTAGGTTCTTATGTCAATTCAACGTTAAGATATCTTGCGGGTGGTGATATAACACATAATTTTTTTTTTCGAAAATTGTGTTACATAAATTTTGTTATATTTCTTAATATATTACATTGAAGTACTTAATTTTATAATTTTATAAGACTACAAACATACCTTTAAAATATCAAAAAGATTAAATTAATTACACTGAATACTTCTGTTTTTATATGGACTTCGGGCGAGATCTCTGTTTGCATGTTTTTCCATATCGATCAAGCCCTGAGCCCCCTTAAGGAGTCAGGTTCACTTTGATCTAAGAAAATACGGGAAAAAGTGACCTCTGTAAAAATCCAGTCACTTTACAGCTAATTGACTTTTAACAATAAAATTGAAAACACTTATTAAGAAGTAATTATTTTATATTTTAAAGTTTTTTTAAATGTACACTTAATGTATTTTTTTTTAATTTATCTTTAAGGATAATGCATTTTTTACGAAAGAATAGTTCTTGCATGCCTTGCGCGCACGATTTTTTACCTTTGAATGGCTAAAACAAACCAATTTCTTTTCAGGAATAGAGATATACCGTAAAATGGGGTGAATAGGAACAGCGGAGTGAATAGGAACGAAACTTCCCGGTTATACAAATAAATTCATTATAAATATATGTGATGATATTTTTAGTTGTCAAATTTTTTATAAGAAGATAATAAAATTAAAGTTGGGAAATTCAGTTTTGACATGTTGGCACCACTATGGGGGTATATAAAAAAACTTCAAGAGGATCCTCAAAAACCTCATTTTTTCAAAGTCTTCAAAACTTTGTATTTAACTACAGCATTTTTCGTAATCTAAACCTAAGAGTGGGGATTTTTAATTAATGATACACCTGTAAACGATATGCTGTATTAAATTCTACTTATTTCTAAACTACATAATGAAAAAATGAAAAAGGGCTTGTAACATCAGACGTTTAAGATTTACGGGGTGAATCGGAACACGTTTTCTCTCATGGTTTATTTTCTATACTGTAATAGTTTCATATAATGTATGAAAACATATGTATGAATATGTATTATAACAATATTTGTTTGTTCTAATGACTTGAAGAGTTTAAAGGTGCCGAGAAATTACTTTGTTAAACAAAGAAAGTCCACGCCTAATCCAACAGACATGGATAAAATAATTTAAAAATAGCAAATTAGTTAAAAAAACTGCACTGAATTATTCTCTGACATCCACAACATTGCACAAATATCTCAAAATGAAAAACTAACTAAAAAAGAAAGGGATGCTAACAGTACTAAGGGCTGGGGATGAGGGCCTATTAATGGATCATATTAATACATGCGGCGATTGGGGCTACACAATAGATTCACTTACCCAATGACTACTAGTAAAGGATAATACAGAAAAAGGCTGAATTTGTATTAAATTCTACTTCTGCAATTCGAATGTAATTCCTTTAAATAAATTTTAATTTTTCTTGATTTCAAAGTTGTTTTCTCATTTTTAAAAAGCCATATCTTTACTTGTATATAAAATAAAGGCTTGGTTTCACAGTAACTACGTGTTCCTATTCCTCCCTTATCATTATTATATGTTTTTTATTAACCCTATTAAAGTTTGAATCGGAATAAATAAAGATCATAACATTTGTTCCGATTCACCCCTATCTATGGGGTGAATCGGAACACCATTAAAAAAATGATTAACATATAAATAAACAGTAAAAATGTTTCGTTTTTGCTTAAAAAGTAAAGAACAAAACAAGACCGAAGTTTCTAGTAGAAAAATAAAAATAATAAAAAATCAGTTGTAGCTTTTTTTTAACGTTAAAGTTGAAAAGTGTTCCGATTCACCCCATTTTACAGTAATGTGTTTTTTTAAAAGACGTACGATGAAAAAAATAAGTTTTCTAGATCCAGAGAAAAAAAACTATATCTTAAAGAAACTCTAAATTTCGAGATTTTCTTTTGCACAAAAGTAGTTGTTAATTCTAAACTTCTAACTTGAGGAACAAAATAATCAATCATTTTGTGCCTGTGTACGTCTAACACGTTCAGCGAAAATTTTGTGAAATTCTGATGAAGCATTTTTCAAAAATCGTGCGCGCAATGATCAAAACCGTTGTTTTGATAAAATTGACTTGAAAATTTAAATCACTCATTGGTTATACAGGAAAAGCTCAAAGTTTTTTAGACATAACTCCTCTTCTAATGCAAATTTTTGTATGTGCTATATATTTCTTTTTAAATGTTCCTAAAGAATCATGTTTAATTATAAGCTATTTCTTTTTTGAAAAATCGATTTTTGAACTCTTTAAAGGGTATCTGAACCCTTAAGCAAGAGAAGATCTACTTGGCAAGCTATATCTACAACGATAAAAGCCCCTGCCAAGGACCAAGTCAGGACTAGCCAATGGGAAAGGAGACCCTCCATAGATGATCTAGTGTCAATTCCAGAAAGGAACATAAGCATTACATGATTGACCTCCAAGCCACCGTCAAAAATATATTAGGTAATAAATGAAACAGTAGAATATAAACACAATCACAACGGTTAGCCCTAACTATTCAGGGCGTACCCAAAAAGTAAACATAACTGAAGACTTCTTAATAGTGATAAATGCAAAATCATATGCACAATGTATATAATTTAAATAAACCAATGAACATATATATAACTAGAAGTTGCAATAATCATATTTCTAAAAAAAAAAAAAAAAAACACTGTATGACGATATTTTCTTTCTTTCTTTTTTTTTTAGTTTTCAATATGTTAAAACAGAAATGTTAAGACAACTTAGAGATAATTGAATAATGTAATTAGAATAATAATATTAAAAATAACGAAATAACAAAAAAATATTTTTTCATAAGTATAAGATAATGCAAAACATGTTAAGTAATTTTGCTTATGATAATTTAGCAGATTAGAGTTCTGTATCCTTATCGTGTCCTACATATCATGATTATAGTATTTGAAGGTAAATTAAAGCTGTTCTTTTTACATTTTACTTAGCGTTAATGGTTTAAGAGGAAATTCTAATATTTAATTTTAATTTGCAATGCAAGCTACCAGTAATTTTTTTATATATTTAACTTCTTAACAGTCTCATTAAATTACGGTTTAAAAATTTAGATTGCATATTTCCACCACTCTTTTGAAATAGAAATGGCATTATTATTTAATTACAGGAAGACTGACACCAGAATGAAATCTATGACACTATTTAAAAAATGATGTTAATCAAACAATTTCAACAAGAAATACAACCTGGGATTATCTTGCGAGTGAGAAGCCTTCAAAATAAAGAATTTATTGAATACTTTATATAACTAGTCGTTGGAGGCCACCGTAATACTTACCCATCATTTATATGCATATGAAAATAAAATATGTGAAAACTATTTATAAAATGCATTGCAATTCCAAAACTAAATTTAAATGTTGTTAATACGCATAGTAATACTCTATTAATGAATTACTGATGCACCAATTTCAACAAATTATATAAAACGCCAAACTACTCAAGAAGTACCAAACTACGTAAAAGAAACATTCTTATAACTCCAAAAATAATAATCATATTAACTAACAGTTTGCTGCGTCGGATTAAGCGTCTCATTTTCAATTAAAATATACCTCTGAATTGAAATTTGAATGAAATACAGGATCATGAAAAATCGAAGAATGTGGAAAACAGGATTACAAATATCTCGGCAGCTAATAATCCGATCGACTTCGTTCTTTATGCAAAATTTGTGTTTTTTTTATTGCCTTTTACATGCATTCCTTAAAATAAAAAAATTCGAAAAATTTTATATACCTTTCATCAGAACGAATTTTTCGAAAATCCGGAAAAAATAGTTCCGGATAATCGAGGTTGCTGATATCAATAGGCTTCGTCCCATTCTTACATACTAAGTACATACAAAATTTCAAGTCTCTATCTCAATTTCTTCGTGAGATAGAGCGTTTACAGACAGACAGACAGACAGACGGACGGCAATTTTTTTTTTCTAAAAATATGTTTTTCGAAATCTCTAGTGTCTAAAACGTGTAAATCCGTCAAAAAAAAATTCGATTTTTAAGACGATTGCAAGATTTACCCTATACTACGTATGATGGGTAAGTAAAATGATGTTAATCAAACAATTTCAATAAGAAATACAACCTGGGATTATCTTGGGAGTGAGAAGCCTTCAAAATAAAGAATTTATTGAATACTTTATATAAAAATTATTGTACTGGGAATTGGGAGCTAAATCCTTTCAAAACGAAGGATATACTAAATATATTCAATAAATATCAATTTCGATCGAAATAACAAATGAGTGCGGGTATATGTGTCAAGAGTTTAGTCTAACAAAGAAATTGCAAGTTTGGTTTAAAAAGAAAATATATTCTTAAGGGTTATTCAAAATATTCCCATTGTCTATGTTTTCCAGGTCTCAATGCATAAGCATATAAGACACTTTAAGACCATTGTTCAAATTAAAAAAAATCTTTGAAAATCACGGGCTCTAGAATTGAAGGGCTAAAACACTACAAAACGAAGTATATACAGAAAAGTTTCCATAAATATCAATTTCAAACGAATATATTAATGAGTGTGGCAATATATGTCAAGAGTTTAGACTAGCAAAGAAACTGAAAGATTGGTTTCAAAACAAAATATATTCAGAAAGGTTATTCAAGATAATCGCATTGTCAATATCTCACAGATTACAATACAAAAGCATTCAAGAAACTTAAAGACCATTGATCAAATAAAAAAAAAAATTGAAACTTTCGCCTACAACTTTATTAAAACCAGGTCAAAATGGACTGGGACCGATACTGATTAGTGATGACCGTAACTAAGTAGTGATGAAAATTAATAAAATCTGTTTTAGCAGCGTGGCTTAAATTGCTACTGGTATGACTCAAGAAATCGGCACATATTTTCTTCAGTGGAAAAGAAGTTGAAATTATTGAAGGTTGGGAAGGCAATTAGGTTTAATATCCTAAACTCTCTGGCTTTTCTCCATAGAAAATAAAATTCAGCAAAGTATCATAAACTGCTAAATTAACATCTATTTCTATTTTGTGTTATCTGAAGGGGCCCTCGGTGAATTTTTCAAGAGGAAAATGTTTTACCCAAGAACGTACTTTTTAGAAAAATATGTCTTTTTCGAGCAAAACGTTAACGTTTTAAGTTGGCAATGTTGACTTAAGCCCTATTGAAAACATTTGAGGTACCTTAAACTATAATGTTTTCAAGAATGGAAAAATATTCTTTATATTAAAGTTCTAAAAGTGGCCATTGATAAATGCCAGTTTTCACTTCCACCAATAACATAAAAAAGTCGAATCAGTCAAAACGCCAATGGTTAAAGTTTTTAAATGCCAGAAGTACTATAAATAAATTGAACCATGTGAATATGTATAAATGATATCTTTCCTTTCATTGTGCCTAAAAATTTAAGATAATGTCTAATGAAATAATTGTATGATTTTTGCCCCTCAAATTTATATTATTATATGTATTTATTCATTTTTTATAAGTTATATTAATAATTTATCATAATGTGACTTATTTATATTTATATTTAGTAAATGACATGGTCTTCATTCATAACATTATCTTTTAGGACTAAATTTCGAGAAAAAACATGCTGAAGACAAACCTGTAATGACCAAAAACATTAAGAAAACTTTAAAATTCAAATTTTGTACTCAAAGTTTAAGTAAAATATTTTCATTTCCAGTATATTCACCCTTACGGAAATGACTTTTAGAATTCTATAGAAAAATATTTTTTGAATCTTATAGAATTATAGCCCGTTTTTCTCTAAGCTAGTTTAAAAGTTTTAAAAATACCTGTAGAAGTTCAACAGAAATGTCTGTAGAGTAGAAATTTCAATTAAATTTCTATTAAACACTTTTTCTTGACAGATATTTCTATTAAAATTCTACAGGTATGTCTATAGCTTTTAAACTAGCTTGCAGAAAAACGGGCCATAATTCTATAGGATTTTATTAAACTCTTTCTATGTAATTCTAAAAGTCATTTTCATAAGGGCACATAATGATTTTATTATATCATCAATAGACTCACAGTTAACTTCATGCACCCTTTTTAATGTAAATTTTATATATATATAATACAGTCAAGAAATTTGATACATTATTATATATTTTTTCTTCTAAAATAAAAAATAGGGGTCTTGGATATATCTAATAATTTATTAAAATAAAAAAAAATCAGGATTCCTTTGAAAAACAAAAACAAAATAATTAAAGATCATGAGAAGGAATAATTAAGTAAAAAAAAATGTATTCAATATACAAATTATTTAAATATTAAGAACACTTTACACACAGGAAATATAATAGAATACAAATAGAAAAATAATTTTACATATTGAAACTCTCTTACCGAGAGTGAAATCTTCAAAGAATGAGTGCTCTTCATCTTTGGTATAGCACACTAGAGTCCTTCAAGTGTCCATTAGTTAATTGGAATGTTTTATTACAAGACGCTTCTCCAACTCATTAGTATCCCAAAGAGATAATTTATTTTTAAATTTCCAGAGCACAGAAAATTCAATAAATAATATTTTTAAGATTTGATATTTAGTGTAGAGGTCTGCACGGACCGAAATTTTCCGGCCCGGCCCGAACGAAAAAATATTGGCCGGACCCGGCCCGGCACGAAGCCGGCCTCGGGTGAATTCCTACAGAACATTGATCTTTACTCTAACAGAAGAGTTCAGACCAAAAAAACTTATCTCGCGGAAGTGCCATACGCTGCGATATTTACGCTTTTAATGAACCTTTGTTTCTTGTATGCAAATGTTTCAGTTATCATTAGTATTATGAATACATAAAAACAAAACCTAGAAAATGGTATATGTTAAAAGTAAAATCTTCTAAGACATCAGAAAGAAAAAAATACGTTTCCTTCTTAGCAGATATAAATATTTAAAGTATTTTTTTCTGGCGTACTGTTGTACTCATTTTGAATGAATGAACAATTTAAAAGAAATTTGCAGTTTTCAGTTTAAACGAAAATTCCATCATAAGCAGGGGTTTTTTTATGTGTTTAATTCTATTTTAAGACGCCTAGTGATCTACGATTCTTTAAAAAGAATAAATTCTAATGTTTAATTGTAGAATAATGACGACTTAAAAGTATATGCCTATTTTGCAAAAATTTTTGGACCTAGCCAAACTTTTTTGATTTATGAACAGACTTTTCCACGTCGAGAAAAGGATTTTCATACGGGAAGATTCAACAGGAACTTTGTTCCGTGAAGACTATGAAGAACAAAATCAGTCTCGGTTTCGTACAGAAAAAATAAGTTCGGCCCGGCCCGATACTCCAAGAAAGAAAATTAAGATCCTAACCTGGCCCGGCCCTAAAAGATTAGTGACTAGACCCGTCCGGCCCGGTCCGAGTCTTCAGAAGTAAGGCCCGAGCCCGGGCCGGACCGAATGCCGTTAATGGAAATCGACCCATACCCGGCCCGTGCAGATCTCTAATTCAGTGTGATATTAGGATATAGTTAAACAATAAAATAATTTAATGTTCTAAATTCATTGTTAGAAGTACATAAAGTAGAGCAGATTTTAAATGTTTTACAGAAACGTTAAAAAACTGAGAAAATGTTAAGACTGTATGTATATCAATGTCTTTGTCAAGTTTTAAAAAAGAAATGTTTGTTTATCAAAACATTTAGTAATTTCATTTAGTTTCTTTCTAAGTACAGTATACATGTGTGTTAGGTATTGAGAAACACCGAAAAAACTGGCGATAAATATATATCAATAAATATAAAAACTTTGTTAAATCACCATAAAAGAAAAATTATACAGGACGCGTTTCGAGCCGCAAAATTACCGCTCGTCTTCAGCTGGTCCAAACACGTGTCCCAACGGACAGAGTGGAAATAACAGTGAAATAAAGAGGGAGGAGATTACACAGAGTGCGACAAGTGGCGCTGCTTGTCAGAGCCAAGGGGAAAGAGAAAAGTAAAGATAAACTCAAAGAAGGAGGGAGGAGATTACAAAGAGTGCCCCAGGTGGCGCTGGCTAAAAAAAAAAAAAAAAAAAAAAAAAAAAAAAAAAAACAGGTGGCAGAGAAAAACTAATGAAAGATAAAGAAAACAATTGAAAAATAAATAAAATAAAATAAAATAAAATAAAATAAAATAAAATATAAAATAAAATAAAATAAAATAAATAAATAAAAAATAAATAAATAAATAAAAAAAAATTAATTAAATAAAAACTAAAAATAATTATAGTAATAATAATAAACTACAAAAGTAATTTCCATGCAGGAGAAAGGGAGGGGGATGAAGAGAGATCGTTGACAAGAGTATTATAATTTTTATAAATAAAATAAGCTTCGTGAGTATCTAAATGAGAAGGAGAGGCAGGATTAGAAATAATTCTGGCCATGGAAAAATTGAAAAAATGACCGGAAGACCAACAGTGAGAAGCAATGGAAGACCTAGATAATTCCTGATTTTTAATGTATCTCTGATGTTCATCCAATCTTTTCTTCAACGCTCTTCTGGTCTGACCAATATAACCCAAATTGCAAGAGCAAGGAATAAAATAAACACCCCACCGGTTCTCAACAGGAATAGGATCTTTCAAAGACGAGAATTTAATTTTATTCATAGGTTTAAAGATAACTTTAAAATTGAAACGAGAAAGGATTTTAGCTAATTTGAAACAAAGAGGAGAATAAAAAGGTAGAACTATAGAGTTAATATTAGACGAATTATTAGAATCAGTAAGAAGACGTTTAGGCTTATTAAATTTATACAGAGCTTTGTCAATCAAAGAGGGATTATAACCACGAGTGAGGGCAAGAGATTTGAGGTAACTAATTTCCTTATTTAGAGCAGAAGAATCAGAAGAAATCCGAAGTGCTCTGTAAACAAAAGTATAAAAGGAAGCCACTTTATGCTGTGGAGGATGGTTAGAAAAAGCATGCGGAGGTAGAGATACAGCGAAAGGTTTTCTATAAACAGAAGTAGAGAACCGATCAGGGTGTTTAGTAACTAAGACATCGAGGAAAGGAAGAGAATCATTCTCTTCGACTTCAAGAGTAAACTGGATGCAAGGATCAACAGAGTTGACAAGAGAAAGGAGATTTTGGAGATCCAGCTCAAAAGGAATTAAGATAAAAGTATCATCAACATACCTACACCAGAAGGGAAAATCAAATAAACTGAAGAGTTTTTCTTCCACAAAATGCATATAAATGTCACATAAAAGAGGAGATAAAGGATTGCCCATGGCTAAACCATCCGTTTGAACATAAAAGGAATTATTAAATTGGAAAGCAGTTTGCCTAACACAAATACTAACTAATTGCAGGATCTCGTCAATCTCGATGGAAGAGTAATGGAACTCGCGTAGCCTTCTTTCCAAACAGTCAATTGCTCCTTGAACAGGGACGTTAGTGAAGAGGGATTTAACATCTAAGGAAATCATTTTGTAATTACAAGGAAATTCCTTAGATGTTAAATCCCTCTTCACTAACGTCCCTGTTCAAGGAGCAATTGACTGTTTGGAAAGAAGGCTACGCGAGTTCCATTACTCTTCCATCGAGATTGACGAGATCCTGCAATTAGTTAGTATTTGTGTTAGGCAAACTGCTTTCCAATTTAATAATTCCTTTTATGTTCAAACGGATGGTTTAGCCATGGGCAATCCTTTATCTCCTCTTTTATGTGACATTTATATGCATTTTGTGGAAGAAAAACTCTTCAGTTTATTTGATTTTCCCTTCTGGTGTAGGTATGTTGATGATACTTTTATCTTAATTCCTTTTGAGCTGGATCTCCAAAATCTCCTTTCTCTTGTCAACTCTGTTGATCCTTGCATCCAGTTTACTCTTGAAGTCGAAGAGAATGATTCTCTTCCTTTCCTCGATGTCTTAGTTACTAAACACCCTGATCGGTTCTCTACTTCTGTTTATAGAAAACCTTTCGCTGTATCTCTACCTCCGCATGCTTTTTCTAACCATCCTCCACAGCATAAAGTGGCTTCCTTTTATACTTTTGTTTACAGAGCACTTCGGATTTCTTCTGATTCTTCTGCTCTAAATAAGGAAATTAGTTACCTCAAATCTCTTGCCCTCACTCGTGGTTATAATCCCTCTTTGATTGACAAAGCTCTGTATAAATTTAATAAGCCTAAACGTCTTCTTACTGATTCTAATAATTCGTCTAATATTAACTCTATAGTTCTACCTTTTTATTCTCCTCTTTGTTTCAAATTAGCTAAAATCCTTTCTCGTTTCAATTTTAAAGTTATCTTTAAACCTATGAATAAAATTAAATTCTCGTCTTTGAAAGATCCTATTCCTGTTGAGAACCGGTGGGGTGTTTATTTTATTCCTTGCTCTTGCAATTTGGGTTATATTGGTCAGACCAGAAGAGCGTTGAAGAAAAGATTGGATGAACATCAGAGATACATTAAAAATCAGGAATTATCTAGGTCTTCCATTGCTTCTCACTGTTGGTCTTCCGGTCATTTTTTCAATTTTTCCATGGCCAGAATTATTTCTAATCCTGCCTCTCCTTCTCATTTAGATACTCACGAAGCTTATTTTATTTATAAAAATTATAATACTCTTGTCAACGATCTCTCTTCATCCCCCTCCCTTTCTCCTGCATGGAAATTACTTTTGTAGTTTATTATTATTACTATAATTATTTTTAGTTTTTATTTAATTAATTTTTTTTTATTTATTTATTTTTTTTTATTATTTATTTATTTTTTTTTTATTTTTTTTTATTTTATTTTATTTTATTTATTTTTCAATTGTTTTCTTTATCTTTCATTAGTTTTTCTCTGCCACCTGTTTTTTTTTTTTTTTTTTTTTTTTTTTTTTTAGCCAGCGCCACCTGGGGCACTCTTTGTAATCTCCTCCCTCCTTCTTTGAGTTTATCTTTACTTTTCTCTTTCCCCTTGGCTCTGACAAGCAGCGCCACCTGTCGCACTCTGTGTAATCTCCTCCCTCTTTATTTCACTGTTATTTCCACTCTGTCCGTTGGGACACGTGTTTGGACCAGCTGAAGACGAGCGGTAATTTTGCGGCTCGAAACGCGTCCTGTATAATTTTTCTTTTATGGTGATTTAACAAAGTTTTTATATTTATTGATATGTGTGTTAGGTATTAGAAAAAAGTAAATACAGAGTTTGATACTTTGCATTCATTTAATCCACGATGGGGGGAGGGGTCCTAAAAATGTTTCCCCTATATATGAATCCCTAGCGGTCTAACCGTTCATCCAACTTATGAGAAATTTTCGATATACTTATTTGAAGGTATACTCTCGAAATCGCAATAATTTATTTCAGTAGATTCTTCACGGTTACACTGAAAAAATTTCGAAATTTTCGAATGGCAATGTCTTTTTTTATACGCAAATTCATCAATTAATACCACAATAATCGCAACAAACCATGATTTTTTTTTTCATACGACAATGAGCGGGTTTACTCATGGTGCAGGGAGCATTTTCTTATAATAGAACAACAGGTATTGCGTTTGTGAAAGGCCGTCAATGTCCGGAAGATTGCCAGAAAATGCTTGAAATACTGTTACTTCCACTTGGAAAATTTCTAGGTGAAGACAAATGGATATGCTAGGAAGACAATTGTTCCATTCTATTGTCCAACTCTGTAGTGCAATGATTTAGACAAAACCAATGTAACTGCAATGGACTAGTCAGCCATAATTTTTGACCCACACTAATAGATGCCATCTTGTACGAATTTTTTCTACCACTAAAATTAAAAAGCAATTTTCTGTTATATCTTCATCTTTGGTCTATCATCTTTGGAAATTGTTCAATTTCCGCGAATATTTTAGGTAGAAATTTGTAGGTGTAGACAAATGGATATTCTAGGAAGACAATTGCTCCATTCTATTGTCTAATTCTATAGTGCAATGGTTTAGACAAAACTAATGTAACTGCAATGGTCTAGTCAGCCATAATTTCTCATCTAAACACATAGCTGCCAACTTGTATGGATTTTTTCTACCACTACAGTTAAAAAGAAATTTTTGTCTAATTTCATCTTTGAAATTGTTCAATTTCGGCGAATATTTTAGTTGAAAATTTCTAGTAAATTTTAGTGATAGGAAAAATCGGTATAAGTTGGTAACTATGCGTAAACCAAATGGGAAACTTCCAGGAAAGATTAGTGGAGACGTAACTGTTAACCTCCTAACAGCCGAAGAAAAAGGCGAAATTGTAATTTGTTTTCTCCGTTTTAATATTTTTTAAATGCAAAAAAAGGGTTTTTTTAGGTATGATATATATATTTTTAACTCAGTATATGCATATCGGCATTAAAATTATTAACTATAGTATAATTTCTTAAAATTGGAATATATTTGTTAAACTATAATAATTTAAAAAATGCTTCTGTTGCAGTGGAACTTGCTGCTTAGTGAACGGATATATCACATCACGGCAGAGAGAATGTTAATAGGCACTCATTTTTTAAGGCTTAAGAATTACAGCATCAAATTTAACAATATTGTTGCTGTTTTTAAGCCAGAATTTCTGAAAACTCTTGTTTTGAGTATGTCTGATCTAATTTTTGAAGTAATTAAAAATATAGCTTAAAATTTTTAACGTTAAGGGAATCAAATCTCAGTTGTCTAAAAAAATTTGGAATACTAAAATTTAAATTTGATTTTTTATTTTACTGTTATAGTGTACTATTTTTTGTAATTTTTGTAATTGTTTTTTAGATTGAAAAAAAAAACAACCTCGTAAAATATAAAATTTTAAGTGTAATTGCATGATAATAGAAGCAAATGTGAGGTATCTCAATAATAAGGGACCGTAACATCAAAATACTGCGAAAATAGTTTTGGAAGATTACTTTTGTCCTAGAGTATCAAAAATTCTCTTATTGTTTTTTTCCTATTCAAGAAACATTTTTTTAAAACTCTAAAATGAATGCAAAGAAAAAGTAGTAGATGAATTAATTAAAAGATTCATAATCTGCGTTACAAATTTTGTTATTTTTCGTTTTATAAAACTTTCTCGTTCTTAATAAACATACCCGCTGAAAATCTGGGATTCAATATGGTTAAATTGGCTTGTATATAAATATTTTAGGATGCGTTGAAAATTTTTTTTTCGTTTTTAAAAACTTTAACCATTTTACTTACCCATCATACATAATATAGGGTAAGTCTTGCAATTGTTTTGAAAATCGAAAAAATTTTTTTGACGGATTTACACGTTTTAGATAGTGGAGCGTCCAAAAAAAAATATTTTTAGAAAAAAAAATTGCCGTCCGTCTGTCTGTCTGACTGTAAACGCTCTATCTCCCGAACAAATTGAGATAGAGACTTGAAATTTTTTATGTAGTTAGTATGTAAGAATGGAACGAAGCCTATTTAATATCAGCAACCTCGATTATCCGGAACTATTTTTTTCGGACTCTCGAAAAATTCGTTCTGATGAAAGGTATATAAACATTTTCGATTTTTTTTTATTTTAAGGAATGCATGTAAAAAGCAATAAAAAAACACAAATTTTGCATATAGAACGAAGTCGATCGGATTATTAGTTGCCGAGATATTTGTAATCCTGTTTTCCACATTCTTCGATTTTTCATGACCCTGTATTTCATTCGAATTTCAATTCAGAGGTATATTTTAATTGGAAATGAGACGTTTAATCCGACGCAGTTAATTGTTAGTTAATAGAATTATTATTTTTGGAGTTATAAGGATGTTTTTTTTACGCAGTTCGGTACTACTTGAGTAGTTTGGCGTTTTATATAATTTGTCGAAATTGGTACATCAGCAGTTCTTTAATAAAGCATTAATATGTATATTAACAATATTTAAATTTTGTTTATGAATTGCAATGTATTGTATAAATAGTTTTCACATGTTTTATTTTCATATACATATCCATGACGGGTAAGTATTACGGTGGCCTCCAACAACTAGTTTACTAGTCTTTCATGTTTAAGCCATTATGAAAAAATAAAAAGAATTTTAATTTTAAAGAAAATTAGAAAATAATTTTAATTAACAATTTGGAGGAGTTGGAAAGAAAACTATAAATCATCCAATAAGTATTCAATTCTTATTTATTTTTTAAAATAATAAACCAAAATGCATCAGAAAAATGAAAAAAAAAATCCCTATTTTGTGATTTTGATTAATAATGAAATTATATTTTTATTTACACATTTTTTGATAAATGTGATTAATGAATTTTTATTCATTTCATTAGAAATCAAGAAATAAAATACGGCGAACGATAATTTGAGTTTCATCAATTCAATATTCATTTAAAAATGTATTTGTTTTTTTACAGCAATCAATGACAAAGAAATAATTATCAAAATAAAATATATAAATTATTTATAGATTTAAAAAGCAAAAACATATTTATATTTAATTTTCAGAGATCAAATATGAAAATTTGGATAAAAGAGATTTTAATGATGTCAGGATAGAAATTGAAAACACTTTTTTTTATTGCATTTATTGCATATTCAAGTTGCATTTCAAGTGTAACTTTTCAGCGGCGAATTGCAAATTAAACAAATTAATAAATTTTGAGGATTATTTCTTCTAAAAAAAAATTGGAAGGAAGTTATCTTATTGAATTTACTTTTTTTCTATCTTTACAAGAAAAATGTATTGGATTTTTGAAATCCGGTTTTCGACGGATTTAAGCGTTTTAGGAGTCAGATAACCCGAAAAATATGTTTTTTATAAAATGCCTGTCTCTGAGTCTATCTGTCTGTGACAAAAAAAATTCTGGGCGCTCTATCCCAAGAACTTCTACTTGCGTATGAATAGACTCTATGCCTTCAAAAGAGCAAGCTTCATCTTATGCAGGCACTTGAGCTCTCATATACGAAGAAACTTTAGATTTTCAACTTTCCGACACCAACTTCCGATATCGATTGGTATGAATGCGGGCCTTCTGGTATTGTTGAATCGTCCTGGAACTTGGCCGGAATCCAGGACGATTTTACGCTGTTAGCGAAATCACTTTGACAAATCAGAAACCTCCATTCTGTGCCAATTTTCCCTGCTTTAAGTACCTAAAGTTTCTTATTAATCTGTCTCGTTCCGCTAACAGTGCAAAATCTATGTGAATTCCAATGCTTGTCCGGTCAGAATTTTGAATTTTTAAAAGATCATGTATCTGAGTAAGATCAACATTACAGCATGAAAAATGAACGCTTCTAATTGGTCGACTGCTTCAAAAAGAATTTGAATTTTAAAGTTTTTATTAAAAAAAGTTCTAATCATTAATTTATAATTCATTTTTATGCATTCGGAAAGGGAGCATACGAGTGTCTTAAACGTTTACATAAATATACATATATATATCAAAATCGATTCATACTTACGAAAGTTATACGAGAACAAAAATAACATACAGTTCGATTTGATAATCTTATCCTTTTTGAAATGGGTTAAAAATCCAAGTACAGTCTTTTGAAATATGCATATGATAATCTTTAAAATCAATTTAACAAAAATATTAATATTTAAAAAATTCGTAGTGATTTTAAAAAATACAATTATTTAACTTTTTAAAAATATTTACAAAATATGCAGATAATTATTTTTAATGTACGTGTATTTTTAATATCGAAATGAAATAAACTCTCCATTTGAAGAATAATTTAAAAAAAAATTGTTAAAGCTGTCTTTTAATACATGTAGAGCATAAAATTAAACGCATTCTTTTTAATTTAGTATTTTAAAAAATTCTTTCAAATTAAATTGCAAAATACTATTTTTATGACGTTCATTCTTGTTTTTGTTTTTTTTGTTATTATTCACATTAAGTTTTGTAAATATTTCTTCATAGTAATAAAATACTGTATTTGGAAAGGACAAAGGAATCAATACATCTATAGTTTATTTTAATTAATTAATTTGTGCCATAATGCTATGATGTAAAAATATTCAAAATGTCACTGACTTTTAATTAAATGTTTTTCGTTATAAAAATTTGCGTCTGTTTAATTGATTTGATTTTACTCAACAAAAAATAAGTAAATTAAAATAAAATAAAAGTTAAAGCAGATCAACTTTATCTAAACATTTCTTTCAAATTGAAACTAATTATATTATTCTTGGATTGCTGTTTGCTAATTCAATTAAAAGCACAACTTTTTAAGTACTGAATGATGCTTCAAACTTGAATTGTTGCATTTGAATGAATTAATTAAGAAAAGTTTGTATTCAAAAATAATATACAACTTATAATGCTAATTCAAAAGGGGCTAAGAAACAACATTAAGTATTTCTAATTTATGGTAAAACATACATGATATAATTCTTCGATATATAAAGCCTCATTAAAGCAGGATCCAAATTCCTGATTTTGATCTCCTTGAAATTCCACCGGGAATTTCTTAAACCTGATATTTTATACCTGTTTGAATCCCGCACGAATCATAATCTATGCTTTGTAATTTTTAGAGACGAGTAATATAATTTAATCCGGGTGCTACGCGTGAAAAAACTGCAAATCGTGATAAGAATATTCCGATTGGTCAGTATCTATTTTACATTAATACAAATCATATAAGAGGGCGGGGGGGCATCGTCTAAAGCCATAGGAGTTCAAGATGGCGGCTGTTTTTTAAAGGATTTTATATTCAGAATTTTCTTACAGTCCATAATATAAAAATGCATTTGATGTCAATATCGATATTTTTAGAATAGAAATTTCATTTTTAATAATTTTAAATTTAAATGAAAAGTGTTTATGCATGCAGTTCGTTGGTTTGTCTGTCTGTTTGCCCATCTGTCTATGTATGCTCTAACTTGAACAAAAATACTTGGATTACCATGTAATTGATGTATGTTATTTATTTTCACAATGGAATTTTCGGTATTGAAAATGAAGTACATACAAGTTATAGTTCTTCTACAGGGGCATTCAAAAGAATTCCGTTCATTAGGACCTACGGTAAAAAATTGTATAATTGTATTGTATAATATAATCACGTATATGATCTATACAATTTATAAACACTAACTAATCCTGTATGCATTTCTGTATTCAATAATCCTGAATTTTAAAAAGTCCTATAATGCATAGCACAATAAAACACATTTTTAGCGAATTTTGATTAGAGGTTAAAAATTGTAACTGAATTATTTTGTATATAAATGATGATTATTTAACATATCATATTCTTTAATAAGTATCTTGAAATACTCCTCAGAGATATAAAAAAAAAGTTTCATTGTGTTTGAAATTATGATGCATAGATAAAGAAGGCCGCAAACAATTTTTCCCAAAGGTCTTAATATTACGGATTTCTTTTGAATGTCCCGGTACAGGCCCTATAATTTATGCATATTTCATTTTAAATAACTGAACATTAAATTTTTAATATAAATAACATACATCAGTTACATGGACATCCGAGTACATTTGATTGAGTTGGAGCGCGCTTAGACAAGCGGTTAAAGAAACAGACAAATCAACAAAGCGAATTCACAAACACTTCAAAAATTGAAATATTGATGAAAATTGTTAAAATAAATTTTTTTATTTTAAAATAAATCGAAATTTACATCAAACGTGCTTTTATATGATGGATAGTAAAAAAATTCATGAAATGACGCCCATCTTGAATTCCTACGACTTTACACGATGCCTCCCCCTCTGATATGCTCTGTTATTAATATAAAGTAGATACTGACCAAACGGTATATTCTTATCACGATTTGTAGTTTTTATCTTATTTTCGTCTTGTAGCATTCGATCTAAATCATTATGCATCTTTACATAAAATATAAATTTATATCAGGTAACCAAAAAAGTTCTGTCGTTTTCACAAAGCGACATGCATTCAAGAAAGCTACAAGCAATGAATAATAGATGGCGCTACAAGTGACGAAATATGTTAACCCCTTAACGCGTAAAGTTCCCCCTGTTTAGAGACACAAAAACTCCGTGAATATTTCAAAAACTACTCTAATGGCTACTTTAAATCTTTCTTATGAGTTCTAGATGGCAGCACCACAGAGATTAAACTCTACTTTTTTTTAAAATATGGGTCAAATGTTTTACTGTAATACGCGCTTCACAGCAATGCTCTTCTCACTGCGCTTATCAATGCTTTACTTATGGGAGGTGACCACTTCGGCAACAGATGTATAATTTAAATGGTTAGTGCAATCTTTACAAAACAATACCTGTGTACTCCTCTAGGCCTAAATAGATTGCCTAATTTTTTTGTTTTTTAAATTCCAACTTTAAAGGGTAGTGCGCCGGAAAGGGTTAATCAAGATAAAATGCAGAGTCATTGTAATTAAGAAAGTGGCAAAGGTTACTTCGTAATGGTATAAAAACGACGAGAATAGAGTACTTCAATTCTTACTTGTAAATGCTGTATGAATTTGAACTTGAAACAAACACTGTAAAAAGGAACGGACGCATATTATAGATATTGTACAGGTAATCAGGACGCCAGTACAAGTTATTTTTCTTTAAGGGGACAGTGGACGTTAAAAAAAAAAATTATTCATTTTTATCATAGCAATATGAAATTTTGTGCATATATACATTTCACCAAAAACATATAGAATACCTTCAAAAAATTTCGAACCTTATTAAAATTTGTAATTTTTTTACAAAAATTTAAATTTTGAAACGAATCTTTAAAATGCTCCTCTTGTCTTAATTTTTGAAATATTTTCTTGTTTTTGCATTTTTATCACTTAAAACTATATTATAAACGAATTTGTGTAAGATTTTTAAAAACTCTTGAATAGTTAATATTTTACAGATTTTCTTCTAAATTTCTTATCGATTTTCATCAAAATTTTGCCTTTTAATACGTAAAAAATAAAATTTCACTATCTTAATGAAGACGAATTTTAAAAAGCTTACACAATTTTCTTTAAATAATATCAGGATACTACCTTATCAATTTTATAAATATTGATCAAAAATTAAGACGCAAGGAGCAATACAAAAATTTAAAAACGCTGAAAAATTAGTTTTGAGAAAAACAAATTTAAAGTTCATAAATAAATTTATCTTTATTATTTACTTCTTAAAACCTTCATAGTTGATATTTTAATAAGAAAAAACTGTTTAGGTACTATTATACCCCAGAAATAGACCTTTTTTCTGACGATTTTGCTATAGATGATTTTGCTCAAATAAAGGTCCACTGTCCCCTTAACGGAATAATTTCCACACATTCCAGAAGAAAACTCGAAACAAATGGAAATTTATGGACATACTTTCGCTAAAAAACCGTAAATTGTACTGGCGTCCCGAGTACCAGTGCAATTTCCATAATATGCGCTCGTTCTTTTTTTACAGTAAATGCGGTGCAAATGGTTTTCAATGCTTTTCCACGGTTATAAATGCTGTGTGAATTTAAGCTTGAAACGAATGCTATGCACACGGCTCAAAAAGTATGGCCAGCATTCATTGAAGTTTGTGTAAGACTCGTACTATCCAAAAGTTGTCCAGGAAAATTTGCTGCCAGTGATGAGTGGCTTAAAGATTCCCTATGTCCTATGAACAAGACAGAAATATGTCATTAATGATGAGGATTCATAGGTTTCAAACAAAGAAGATTCTGCTAAAACGTGTGAAATTTAGCAAAAAAGTTCACCGTTAGTAGTTATCTCGATTATACGTTTGTTCAAGTGTACGTATAATGCCCATTCTACCAGATACGGAATTGAAATACGGACGTTTAAGGCACAAGGTATAAGATTGGAATATTGAAATATTTTAATGATTATATAATTGAAATATTTTAGTTTATTTTTGCCCGTAATGTAATTTTATTCATATGTATCTTTAAATAAGATTTTCCTTAAAAATTCAATTAATGTTAAAAAATTATGAATTAAATAACTATCGTCATTAATGTATTTTATTCCAGTCTTTATCATGCTCCTATTTATTTTCATTCCAAAATGTAAAGGATGTTATTCTTTTAAAATGACCATAAACTATCACAAAAAAATCCACTGCATAAAATGTGACCATTCACTCCTATGAAAGAGTAACTATTCACTCAAACTAGGAGTGAAAGATGCACTCTTTTTACAAGAGAGAATAATTACTTCTCCAAATAGTGATTATGTATCTGTTTTTAGAGTGAATGTTTGCTTCGCAGAAGTGACTATCCACTGTTTCAAAGAGTCACAATTCCACTTTCGATCAGAATGAATATTCACTCTAAAAAGGTTGGGCATATTTTGACTCTGCGTTAGAGAGAAGATTCATTCCTCTGGAGTAAGCAGTAACACTTTTTGAAGCACAGTGTAGGATTTAATAGAATGAAGGACGATTTTATTAGTATAATTTTAGTTTAGTTCCGATTTTTGAACTGACCCGGATAAATTCTACAACGATTATGCGTTCTAAATTTCAAACCATTTGATTTGGATAATTTTTGCGCTGTTATATGGACCATATGACGCTTATAATTACTACGGATCTATATAATAGTGAATTCACCTAATAAAGTAAAAAAAAATTATGTGTTAATAAAATTACGTGCTCATACATTTAGTAAAATAAAAATAAAAATACATTTCACAAAGAATAAAACTTCCATCTCTATAAAGATAAATAATCTTCCTTAACCCTGCTGTTCTGTTCGGGTCTATTTGACCCGAAAATTTTATTGTTCACTTATAAAAAAAATTAGCGCAGAGATATTTCCATGAAACTTTTTGACTTTGTTCATTAGTAATATAACTATATATTCCTAGAAGTATTTACGTTTATTTATATTTCCAACAGATATTTTTTAACTTAGTCCTAATGTACTGTTCGGGTCATATTGACCCGAGAAAAAAAATAATTTTATCATGCACGTTTAATTTTGTTTGGAATCATTCAATAAAAATAATTACTGCAACGTGTCTATTTCGAAATCTGTTTTGTTGACACAGGTGTTAGATCATGTGACAGGACAGCAAAGTGAAATGGTGATATCATTGGCGGAAGGAAAAATATGCACCTGTTAGTAGCGTTTCTTTTTTCTTGCTGTATTTCAATTTCTTATAGTCTGAAGAACAGTTGTATCTCTGAGTATTAGTGAAAAAATGGCGAATCGCAGAAATTTGAGCGACGCTGATATTGCTAAATTAATGGAAGCCTCTGACAGCGAAGAGGAAAATGTGTCTGAGTATGAAAATCTTACAAATGAGGAAACTGAAAGTGAAAGTTCTGCCAACTATTTTTATTGATATTCAAAAGACGCACAATATACAGAGTATCTAGTCTAAGAATCGTGAAATATTATGGAAATTGAATCCCCTTCTTCATTCTGGTCGATGAACGTCTGCTAATATTATAAAAACTACTCCAGGTGTCACAAGATATGCAACGACAAGGATAACTGACATAAAAAGCTCATTTGCGACGGTATTCAATTCTACAATCGGGTCACATTGACCCGAACACTACATACGTATAGTAAATGCGAACAGAACAGCAGGGTTAATGAATTTTTTTTTCTTCCTTAACAAACAAAAACAACTTTTGGTGTTAAACTATTTTTCTTTAGTTAAATATTTTACTTTAAAAAGTGTCATGATATCATATTTTCTTGCATTTTAGTTAATCGGAACTAAGAAAAATGTTTTAACCAACAAAAAATATTACATTAAACTTTCTACAAAAGAATGATTTTGCGAGCGTAAAATTCTAAATTCGAGTACATTTAAGCTTATTTTGACGGCGAGGTAAACAATATCGAGTGTCTCTGTTAAACTGAAAATATTTTAATCTTTAAAAAACAAGTTTTATTTTAAATAATGTTTACCAAACTATTAAAAATATAAATTGAATTTTATCATAAGTAAAGATAAATTAATATAAAATTTTAAACGTCATTTTTAAATACAGAAAGACAATAAAATGGGAAAGAAAATTTATACCTAGAAAAGAAAAAGTGTTTCAATTTCACTATAAAGAAGCACTGTAATATCATTTACTGTCACTATTTTTGCTTGAAAAAACTAAATAATAATAGACACAAGATAATGAAAAAATAAACAAAGAGAAATCCTTAAATATTCTAACAATATGTGTCCTACATAGCAAATCTAAGACACATTACGATAGCTGCCAAGTTTCTCTAATTTGAGTACCACCTTTTCGGGAAAAATGCATATTTTATTTATTAGCAAAAAGTTATGAAAACATACACCGATGGAGTTTAACTTCCAAACATATTTGACTAGTATAAAGTGTCTCTTTTCATATTTGAAATAAACTGTAATTAATCGCTGGGGGCCACTCTAATAATTACCCACCATGGATATGCAAAGTATAAGAAATGAAAAAAAAATGCATAAGCTATTTATACAATGCATCACAATTCCGAAATAAAATTTAACGTATAATTAAATATTTTTGATATACACAGTAACGTTATGCACTATATACTTATTTTGCAATTGCGAGTTCTACTTAATTATCCCGTCGACCCATTTCGACAAGAAATATAAATCGACAAACTATTCGTAAATCATACAAAGTGGTATAATATCTATTTTAAATAACGAACTAAGAAATAAATTAGTTAAAGATTGATAAAAGTACAAATAAAACGGCGAATTAAAAATCAATTGATGACGTAACAAGACACGTATTGTGTCAAGTGAAAGTGACATTTACTATAAGGCATTTTTGGCACTTAATCTTACAGTTTGGCTATATTTTTTTGATCGAAGGAAAATTCAAGTAATACCGAATCGCGTAAAAGAAGTATCTTTATAACTCCAAAAATAATAATTATATTAAATAGCAGATTACTGCGTTGAATTAAGCGTCTCATTTCCAATTAAAATATATCTTTGAATTGAAATTTGAATGAAATACAGGGTCATAAAAATCGAACAATGTGGAAAATATGATTACAAATATCTCATCAACTCCTTATTTGATTGACTTCATTCTGGATGCAAATTTTATTTTTTGTATTGTCTTTTATATTTACTCTTTAAAATAAAAAAATTGAAATTTTTTATCTACATTTATAAAGAAAAAAATATTACAAGTATCCACAAAAATAGTTCTGTAAAATCGAGGTTTTTGATAATAAATACACTTTTTCCCTTTCTTTTATGCTAACTGTACACCAAATTTCAAATCTCTATCTTAATTGTTCAGGAGATAGAGCGTTTATAAACACATAGACTGACAGACAAAGACATGGACAGACAGACGGACGGCAATCTTTTTTCTAAATATATGTTTTTCGGAACCTCCAGTGTCTGAATCGTTTAAATCCATCAACATTTTTTCGATTTTCAAAACGATTGTAAGACTTATCCTTTACTACGTATGATGAATTGGTAAAAAAGGGGAATTTTTTTTTTTTTTTTTTAACTAAACATTTTTTTATCCCACATGTTAAATATCTTATTTTTAAAAATTATTCCCAAAAAATAATTTCATTGAAATATTAAGACAATTGAACCACCAAAATTGCATTAGATGGAATATTATGTGACGCATCGAATAACGAAAAGAATAAAAAAACAACACATTAAAAAATATTCTCTATGATTGCATTTTTTTTTTAGTATAGCCTATTGATAAAACATTTGCTTTTCTTTTGAAGAGACAAAATTTATAAAATGGTAAGTTGTAACACGTAAGCAAATCAACCATTAATACTTAGAATGTAAAATATTCATTTTGTGCTAGTTTTATGTTATTTCTGGTTCCTTTTGCAAATAATGAATTTATTGATGCAAATAAATATCAAGAAATAAAAATGTGATTTTTTTTATTAAAAAAAAGTATTATTGGATTACATTGCATGCCTATGGGCGCCATTTTTGACGAGTAATTTTTGTCGCCAGATTTCATGATACATCAGCAAGTTGGCGTGTGTCAGAAACTACATTAGTATATATTGGAAACTTGGCGATATTTTTTTGGTCGACCAGATAATCAAGTAGTACTGAATTGCGTAAAAGAGACATCCTATAAATCCCAAAATGATAATCATATTAACTAATAGTTTATTGACTGAGATTAAGCGTCTTATTTCGAACTAGAATATATATTTGAATGTAAATTTGACTGAAATACAGGGTCATGAAAAATCAAAGAGTGTTGAAAATAGGAGTACAAATATCTCGGCAACTTATTATCCGATCGGCTTCCTTTTTTATGCAAAATTTATGATTTTTGTATTGTCTTTTATATTGTGATGCCTTCAAATGAAGACCGGGTAGCGTGGTGCGGTTACTTCAGTGAGGCGGTGACTCATTTTTGAATTAATAAAAACATTTTATTAAATGTTATAGTAGATTCTTGGTTACACAAATCACAAATCACAAACAATAACTAACTATCTTATGAAAGAGTTCTGATTTCAATAAAAGTCATTGAGATGAATAGTATAGTCTAGCAGTCTCTGATTATAGTCAATCAGTCTATTGTTATTTCACTACTAGCATTAAGTTGGTCAGATGGAGAAATGCAATCAAATAGTTCCTTTGACTAAAGTAATCCGTTTTTCACAACTTCACGACGAGTGTCAACTCAGTCACACTTTTCTTACTCCCATATCCGGAGTCATCTCCCTTGACGCTCAGCCAGATCCGCTGAACTCAAGTCTCTTTGCTAGAGAGAAAATTTCTCTGCTCCAAGCAGGTGTCCTCACCTTTTCTCTCCTCTTCCAGAACCAGACTCTCTTCTCTTCATCATCTTTTTTCGACCCCTCGTCAAAAACTCTCCGTTACTTTTTTGTCCACTTAAATCTTATCTAACTTATGTCACTAACAAACTGTTTTCTTATTCGTCGATCCCAGTCTCATTTTCGTGCAATATTTTTTTCGTACTGTGGGATAATATCGGATTCTCTCCGAAGCGGAGATTTCAAAAGGGCGACCTTCTGGCGCGCCTATTTTCTGCTTGTCTGAAAAACTGTCTATCGCTAAGATGAATTGTGATACATTTCTTCTTTCTACTTTTCCGACCTTGTATGGGATTTTTCTTAAATTTTGTACTGTCCGAGGGTTTTCTCTCGCAAAATCATCTAATTTCCTACAATATTATATCCTTCAAATAAAAAAAACCCGAAAATTTTTATACATCTTTCACTAGAGCGAATATTTCGAGAATCCGAAAAAAAAAATTCGATTAAACGAGGTTGCTGATATTCATTAGGCTTCTTTCCATTATTGAATACTAAGTAAACACAAATTTTCAAGTCTATATCTCAATTTTTTTGAAAGATAGAGCATTTACAGACACACAGACAGACCGACGGCAAACTTTCTTTCTAAAAATATGTTTTTCGGAATTTCCAGTGCGTGAAACGCACGTGATGGGTAGGTAAAAAGGGGTAAAAAAGGAAATTTCTCCTTTTGGATTAACGCTTTTTTCTCCTTTTCTCCCATAGAGCAATTTTAGATGGCATTAAATATCTTATATTTTAATGCCAGAATGTAATTTCGCTGAAATATTAAGACAATTTAACCGTCAAAATTGTATGAGAAGAATTTTATGTGATAGACCTAAATAATGAAAAGGAATAATCATATAATACATTTAAAAATTTCTTTATGATTGCATTTTTCAGTAAAGCTTATTAAATATTACTTGCTTTTGCTTTTGAAGAGGCATAGCGTGTAAAATGGTTAGTTTTAATTGGTAAACAAATCAGTGATCATTATCTGGAATGTAAAATATTTATCCTGTGCTTGAAAGTAGATTTATGATGTTTCTGCTTCATATCGAATGCAAATATCGACTTTATTGATGCAAATTAATGTCAAGAAATAAAAACGCGAATTTTTATTTTTAAAAACGCAATATAATACTAATAATATTGACTGTGTTGTTTGATATTATGTTATAAATACGGCTTTTTTACCCCTTCCAGGTCCTATTCCTTTTGAATTATTAGAAATAACATCTTCTACGTTAGTATCATTAACACTAACTATACTAATAGATTAATGATTCTGAATATTTCATTGTTTGAAAAATAACGGATGGTTTTGTTTTGCGTACCGGTCAATTACTTTTTTATGACAATATGCTATGAAAGAATTTTCGGAGATGTTTAGAAAATATTCCTTTTCAATAAGAATTAGCTTATATTACAATTTTCTAACACTTTTTTGTGCATTATTACATTTCATTCTTTCAAGAAAGTATTTTTCATTTTAAATTTAATGAAGAAAATATATGTTAAAAAAAATCGGAAACGATGCAAAGATGATTAAGCAAATAATGGTTAATATTATTATTACTATTATGTCCAAACATAAATGAAATCCTATGGTAAATGCATACACATATACTAACATTACTGCATATAAATAGTAGCGAAAGTATGTCTTAAAACAAAACAATACTCCATTAAAAGGCATGTAGTACCCGAAAAGGTTAAGGTAATCTGTTGTCGAGTTAGTTTTGGGATTTTGTGTATGATCCTACTTTGTGAATTTTAATTTTTGCGTGTGAACGGGTTATCCTCTTTCTGTTTACTCAAAATTTCGGAAAATATGTCTGAATATCAAGGAATATGTAGAGTAATAGTTATAAAACTGCGGTAGAAGTTTGATGGATCTATACGTATTTTACGAAGTATTGGTTATATAGTGAGGATTTTTGGGGATATTTAGACTAATAGCTGTAAAAAGTTGGTAGACGTTTGAATAATTTAGACGTATTTCGTGAAATAGTAGTGATTTAGTCAGGATTTCAAGGAATGTTTAGAGTAACAGCCATAAAACTATTGTAGACGTTTCATTAATTTAGACGTTTTCTGCGAAATAGTGCTCATGAAGTGAGGATTTTAGGGCATATGTAGAGTAATAACTGAAAAACTATGGTAGAAGTTTGATGAATCTAGACGTATTTCGCGAAATATTGGTTATATTGTCAGGATTTTAGCGGTTATTTAGACTATTAACTGTAAAATTGTGATAGACGTTTGATTAACTTAGACGTATTTCGTGAAATAGTGGTTATATAGTCAGGATTTCACGGAATATGTAGAGTAATAGCCATAAAAATATTGAAGAAGTTCCATTAATTTAGACGTTTTTCGCGAAATAGTGCTTATGGTGTTAGGATTTTAGGGAATATGTAGGGTAATAACTATAAAACTGTGGAAGAAGTTTGATGAATCTAGGCATATTTCGCGAAATATTGGTTATATAGTCAGGTTTTTAGGGGATATTTAGACTATTAACTGTAAAATTGTGATAGACGTTTGATTAACTTAGACGTATTTCGTGAAATAGTGGTTATTTAGTCAGGATTTCACAGAATATGTAGAGTAATAGCCATAAAAATGTCGAAGAAGTTCCATTAATTTAGACGTTTTTCGCGAAATAGTGCTTATGGAGTTAGGATTTTAGGGAATATGTAGGGTAATAACTATAAAACTGTGGAAGAAGTTTGATGAATCCAGACGTATTTCTCAAAATTGTGGTTATATAGTCAGGATTTCAGGAAATATTTTGAGTATTAGTTTTAAAACTGTAGTAGAAGTTTGCTTAATTTAGACGTATTTCATGAAATAGTTCTTATGTAGTCAGGATTTCGCGGAATATGTAGAGTAATAGCCATAAAACTGTTGAAGAAGTTTCATCAATTCAGACGTTTTTCGCGTAATTAAAGTTATGTAATAAGGATTTTAGGGAATATGTAGAGTAAAAACTATAAAATTGTGGTGGACGTTTGTTTAATTTAGACGTACTTTGCGAAATACTGGTTATGTAGTCTGAATTTCACGGTATATATATATATATATAGTAATAGGTACAAAACTGTGGAAGAAGGTTGATTAATTTAGACGTATGTCGAGAAATATTGCTTATGTAGTCCGGATTTTCACCGTTTCCTGCTTTGGAGTTCAAAGTTTCTACATGTAAAGTTTAAAAGTAGTAAAAAACAAAAACAAAAAAACCCTTAAATTATATGAGGATATAAGCCAAGGGGTATAAGTGACAAATTTGAAAAAAATTAAAATAAATCGCAGACTACCTGCACTGTAAAAAAAAAAAAAAAAAAAAAAAAAAAAAAAAAAAAAAAACCTTAAATTTACGGCAAAAACTGAAGTAAAATTAGATGTAATAAAAAAATATACATCTAATTTTATCTCAATTTTTACTGCAAAAAACTACTGCCATCATTGTTGCCAGCGGTTTATCCGTAAATGTAACGGATTTTTTATTTATAGTGTGCTGAAATATAACGTAAATTATTCTTTGGCTCAATAACTTTTTTAAGCTTTATTTTAAACTCAATTTACTCCGAATCAGATTTTTTGGGACTTGTACATCTTGGCTTTTAAAGTCTGCTGTGAATTCGTTGGCGTGGTAAGAATTTGAAATGTAAGGTTTAAAAAATATATATAGAACAATGTACATTTTGATAGTGCTTTTGTCACATTTTAAATCACATTTATAGTGGCATTTATTCCGTTTCTTGTGACATAGCTTGAGCTGAAATGACGTCTGCTTAGATTTCTCAAAACAAAAATCAATTCGAATTTTCTTTCAGCTAAGAGAGTAAATTTGTTCAGGAACACAATCTCTAGAACACACCCCCCCCCCCTCTCAATTTGAGTGATTTAATTCTCTGGCAAAAGAGCGAAATTGCAATGTTGAATTTTCTTTTAAAAGCTAGAAAATTTGTTCATTAAAGAAAAATTTTAATGCTCTTTTCTCTGTATTTTGCTTTAAATGCTATAAAAAGGTTATTATTTCAACATTCTATATAATAACTTAATTATGAATATGAAAGTAATTCCTGACAGTATTAATCAGTCTTCATCATATTAAAAATGTATTAAATTACTGATGTACCACGTTTGATAGAAACCTGGAATGAACTGGGCATGGGCAAAAAGGGCTAGTCCTAATCGAAAATGAGGAAGTCCGCAATAACTCATTGTGAGTTTGTTTATTAAACATCCCAGATGTGTCGCAAATTTTTTCAAATACCTTCTTGTTTCCATCATTGAATTATGTTTTTAAATATTATGTAGTAATTCTATTATATTAAATTAAGTTTAGAAAAAGACAAATACAGTAAGAAATATGATTTAAAGATCTGATTACTGAACTAAACGTAATAAATTTTCTCTCACAATAAAATGCAACTTAATCATTTTATAATTAACAAATTTAAAGTATTAATGACTGTTTGCCGTGATTTTACAAATTTGCCAAATTGCTTTATATTATTAGTTTAGATTATTTACTTACATTATTGTTCATATTATTTGGTACATTATTTATTACATTATTTGTTAATACTGTTTGTTTACATTGGATCTGAATATTTACGTTGATAGAACAGACGCATTTCTCGCATAGCCGCCAAGTGAGATGCCAAGCAATTTTTATGTCTGCGTTTTAGCCATAAAAAAGATATTCATTTATTAAAATTCACAAAAATGCAGGAGAAAATTTCTTTTTTGGAAAGACTTATTCCGAGAACTAGTTGAATGTGCACAAACTATTTAATTTAAAATAAAATCTTACTCAGAACAGAAAATAAAAACAGTATTTACGTAATACCGTTTCCATGAACATGTAGGAGTAATCTCGGCCTCATATGCTATTATCCCTACAGTGTGAATGGAATCGGCTTGGCATTCTGCCAAGAGGAGATCTTACAAATGTGGACTATAAGTAATAGAGTTTTATTACTTGAAATAATGCTGATATTATACTTAAACCCGATGCTTAGTAAACTTGTTAACGCAGGTTTGTCGATAAAAATTTTAAGCCTGCCTTTTTGTAGAACACATTTGTTAAAATCTGACCGCTCCACAGACAATCGCCCTTATTATAACTTTTAAAGTACCTGTTGTAATTGTTAATCATTTTTCATGGCTACTTCAAATTTGCACTAGTGTGAAGGAAATGTTAGAATATATGCATCAAATGTAAGGAAACATAATTTTGGATTTAGATGTTAATTTAAAGGTTCAAATGTATTTTTTATTTTAACAACTGTAGTGTTTAGTCTTGTACATATTTTTAAATGAAACAAATTCGCCTGTTATATCAGAGATGGAAAAACATATATTTTTTTAATTCTTACAGTGTCTTTTTTTTGTGTGTGTGTGTGTGTGTGTGTGTGTGGAATGCATTTTATTTTAAATTACCCAAATAGTCACGCAAAGATTTTTTTATTATTTTTAAGAACTAAATAATACACAAATTAGAATAGAAAAATAAATTATAATATCAGAAGAATAAAATAAATTAAAATAAAAATAAATTATAATATTAGAATTCCAGAATTATAATATCTGTGATTAAAAAGAAAAAAAAATACCTTATCTTTTTTTTCCAAATATTTTTACGCAACTGAAATTATTCTGGGATAAATTGAAAAAAAATCCACTTTATGGTAATTTGGATGTATACTTTTTAATGTATTTCTTTGTTTGTTTTATTTTATAATATGCATTTGATAATGCATCTTTTTTAATATAAAGATTACTGCGTCTGTGAATATTCTCTAACAAAAAATATCCTTTATGGAAAAAATAACTCAAAATTTCTTAAGCGAACAAAGAGATCAATTCTTTAATTATAAGTATCAAGTTGAAATAATGTGAAATCTTCAATTCTAACCTTCTTAATTTAAACTCAAATATATATTTTTTAGTTTATGTAATATTCTTTCTCAACAGTATGAAGCAATCTTAGAAAAAGAAACAAGGAGTAACTCTTTGAATTTAATTGAATTCATGGGTAAATTAATTCTGTAGGATTAGAAAAAAAATTTAAACTAAAAAACTATATATTACGTACATACAAAGGCTAAAATGAAAATAAACTAGTCAGATGTGGCAATCCCAAAACTTTCTTCTGTCCTTTTCATAGTAATACTTCCTGAAAAATGCAGTAGGGGAGAGTGGGGATACTTGAGCATAGGGGATACTTGAGCCACCCCTATTATCTCTACAGTTGGTTAATTTTTCTTTCTAAAACTGCCAATATGATAACATATTTGTAGTTCTGAACATGTAAAAAAGAAATCTCACATCTTGGTACCATTTTGAAAATATAGTGATTAATAGTTGTTTTTTCCCTATCTGAAGTAAATATTTGGGTGCATGGCTTTTTTGTTTTTTTTTGTAATCAAAGTTTTGTTTAAAAATGGAACTATATACATACATTCAATAAGCATAATTTCAATTGTATTTTGAGTCTAAAATAGTTCTAATAGCTGCATGCTTTATTTAGTAAAACTCTGGGAAACAAAAATAGTGATAGTGGGGATACTTGAGCCAATGGGTGTGGGGATACTTGAGCCATGTTTCAACCATAACCCACTAGAAATTAAACATGGGTGAAACAAACAAAAAATAAAATTCCATCCTTATATTCACTAATAGATATTTTCCTGGAAAAAGAGGAGAATAATTTTTCATTTTATTTTTTTTTTCTTAAAAAAAATAACGACTAAAAATATTTAAAAATGTATATTTTTTAAATGAAAATATCTATTTTATTTTTCATTTTGACTAACAAAATAGCCTGTCTAGATAAATGTAAACATAGTTTTCAATTTAACTTTCATTAAATTAAAATAACTTTTTAAAACGGTTTTACAGGCTATAATCTCTAATACTTTAATTAGTTAGGTCCAACATATTAAAATATCTATTTTTTAATATAACATATTAAGATTAATATTTTATATTGAAATCGTAACCTCTGTTGCTGTAACTTTTTTTTAACTAAGAAAATTGAAGAAAAATTGGTAAAAAGAGCGCACAAAAAACAAGAAAAGCAACAAAAATCCCAGTTCAAACTTACTTGCATGGAGCCAAAGAGGAAGACAAAATCTTTTCCTGTGAAATCAAAAAAGTGTTTGAAATAGTAGAATGATACATCTGGCTTAAATTCCGACAGCTACTAAATTAAAACCATGAGTTCGACGATATCATTAGAGGAAAATTCTGTCAATGATGGTGATGATGTGAAAAGAAAATCTTCTATTGATGGTTGGTTACTAATAAAATATGCCAGAAAGAAAACTGTAAAAATATTTGTTGGATAAGTGCTTAATATTTTGAAAATGAAATTTGCCCGAAGAATTGCAGATTCCAAATTTAAATGGCCCTGAACTGAGGATGTTTCTACCGTCGTTATAACTCAAGTTGAAATTATCCTCCGACAACCAGTTTTAACGACAAAAAATGATCGTATTACTAGCTTTGTTTTCTCAATTGGTTTTGAAGGACTTTACGTTTCATAATTTATCATTCTGTAAAATGTTTGTGCAAAAATAAAGCGAAAAAAATTACTTTTGTAGGTATTTTTCCTTAGTGGCTCAAGTATCCCTTCACCATGGATTTGAGCCACGATGTAAAACAAAAAATAAACATTTATTATACAAAGAAAAATAGTTCAAAACTAATTGAAAGTGCTTTTTAGTTGAAGAAAAAATATCAAATTTTCATTTTCAATATTTTATTTTATTCTAAAAAATATATAAAAAATTAAAAAAAAATTAAAATTCAAAAAATGGCTCAAGTATCCCCATCTTCCCCTATAGCAGCAAACAGGTTTAAACCAAAATCTAGTCCGCAACAACTTATGTAAACTTATAACTGAATCTGATGTTTGATGAAGATCGGTGCATTAATTTTTTAGATAAAACTGTTTAAAAAAAATCTGCATAACAGTTTTACATCTTGACTGATGTACAACAAAAACTAATTAGGATAATTTTTTTCACGTATTAAAGTTTGATGCAAATCCTTTATTGTGAAATCGTGAAAAATGCAGCATACTAGAAAGTTTCGTCCATTAGTTCTTGAGATAGAGCTAAAACGATAATTACGGATAATACATTATGTCAGTGCCATCTGCTGAGTGATTTGCATTAAAATGTAATCAGCATTATGTTATATCAAGTGCAAACTAAATACAAAGTTTTATAAAAATCCATCAACTAGCTCTTGAGATATGGCTATTGCGGGAATTATAAGTAATGCAGAATAGCAGCGCAACCTGTTGAGTAATATACACCAAAACCTAATCAAATTTAGTTTATATCAAAATTTCATAGAATCTAAAATTTTGTGAAATATTGTACATTAGTTCTTAAGATAGATCTATTGCATTAACCACGAATAATGCACAATGACAACGCTACCTGTTGAGCGAGTTACACCATAACATAATCGACACCATGTTACATCATATACTAACTAAAACTAAAGTTTTTTGAACATCCATGTACTAGTTCTTGAGATATAGCTGTTGTAGAAACAGTGAATAATGTAGCATGGCAGCGGTACATATTGAACGATATGTACTATAAACTAACCATATCTAGTTTATATGAAGGGAGATTCCGGGCATTAGTTCTTGAGATAGAGTGCCAACAAAACTTTTGTCTCATACAGACAAACAGACTCGCACATTCAGATTTTGTAAAAACATGTTTTTCGGAATCCGTGACCCCTAAAACGTACAAATTCGTCAAAAACCGAAAACCTGGAAACTCAAAAAACATTTCGAAAAGTTTCACCAATCCAATACTTTTTTCTTGTAAAGATAGAAGAAAATTAAAAATTGAAAATTAAAAAATATATATTATTTACATATGAAGGCAAAAAAGGAAAATAAACAAATATGTTTTATTATTCATATGGTAATAGTGTGTACATAAGAAATAGTACAGAATTATGTTTCTTATAATCAACAAGATTATCTAGTTAAAATAATAGAGGCAATATAAATATAAAGCTTAAAAAATAATGAAAATAATTTCATTTATGTAAGTTAAACAGCTTTATTTTACTGCAAAATAAGCTTTGTGTTAAACGCGTTTAAATATTAATGTATACATTTAAGATTTTTTCCAGCGTGGAATGTAATTAAAATAATAATTCATCGTATATTTGCAGAATTTAAAACGTTCCGAAAAAAAAAATGCAAGAAAAACTTTAATAGCCATTTATGTCGTAATTTAATGCCTGTTAGCCTCTGTTAACAAAGTTATAATTGCTGAATAAATTATTTAAATTTTCTAGAGATTTTTGAAATAAAAATTTAATATGCGGATGCATAGTTTAATGCAAGTTAAAGGGGAAATATTTTTAATAAGAAAGCAGATAAATAAAAAATATTTCCTCTCTATATATAAATTGATGCACAGAAACAATGAGCTATTATTAAATGCATTAAAAGCTTAAAGAAGCATATTTTTAATCTTTTTTGCATAGACAATCAACTTGTTTCTTATCATTAAACTTGTAAAATAAAACAAATTATTTTTAATAAATTATTTGAAATGGATAATTTAAAATTTCGGAGATTCGTAAGTATGTTTCCAAAAGTTGTCTGAAATTTGTACTTATTTTTTTTACAATTACACTTATTGTACAATTGTACTTATAAATTTATGTCAGTCGCCAATTCGTACCTGTGAGTTAGCGATTAACGTCGCTAGAACATCCAATCATAATGGATTGTAGAGATCTCATGATCCACCAGTGGCCTAGAGATTCTTCCCTGGTAGAAGAGAGGTGCTAGGTTCGAACCCAGTCGCGCTCCTCTACCTAGTTGTTCGGAGTTTTCCGTGATTTTCTTTGAACTTTGGATTTCATTGTGTAATTACATGTTATGTTCTCTTAGAAAGAATGAGGGTACTCCTCCTAGGGCAATATCCCTCATGCAGATATTTGGCCGTCATAAACACAACCAACGCAAAGTAGCGATCTCATCTAGTTATTGATCAGTATAAAGCAAGTTACTAGCCTAGTTTAATTAATAAGGCTTGGCCTTTTTCTCGACACTAATGTTGGCACCCACCTCATCGACCTAGAAAAACAGGCAACTTCAACATCTGTAACCGCAATCATGTCTTCATATAACCAACAATTGGCAGCACTAAATAAATCATCCTTTTCATCCTAAGATTGTGAAACGCTGAAAACACAAACCCTGTCATTCATGCATTAAACATGCGTACGACAGCATCATTCACGGATGATTATCTCTCGATACTGATCTCATCTCACTTAATATCTATAAAACGAGTTTTAGTAGATCACTTTATAACTGAAATATGCGACTATAACATAATATTAAATATAATATTGCACTCACTGGAAGCCATCTCTATTTTTAAGATATTCCGTTCTGTTATACCCTTTCAGGTTTTGTGTACTATTAATAGTACACATCTTTTACACAGTATTATTTTGTCATTATAATTAATTTTGTTCTCAAAATTGAAAAAAAAAGACCTGAAAGTGTTAAATAGCCAATTTCTGTAATTATTAAAATTACATGGTTAATGAATTTCTTTTTTCGTTAAACTACAATTATGCATATAAAACAGTTTTCGTTGTTTGGTAAGATCATTTGTAGTATAGTTATATCTGCATGTTTTTGAGTTTTAAAACCAGAATTGCCGTACTATTGAATTCTAAATAACCGCACATCTATATTTAATTGTCCTGAAGGCAAAAAATAACTTCTCATATAAAAATTGAATAAAGTAAACAGCATATAATATATTACAGTTTAAAGAAGTTAGTACTTCAGAAATAAAAATCTCAATTTGAGTTTTCCAAGAATACAATATTGATGATCAAATATTTATTAAAAACGTTATAAAGTCAAACATATGATTATTTTTGTACGATTGTTCATCAACGATTTATATGAGATATTCTGAGTATCAGTAGTTAGATTCTATTAGTTCTGAGATCAGGAGTTAGATTATGGGCTTATATATATCCGGAAGCTCTCTAGAATTCTACAAAATTCATTTTTTCTTTTTATAAATGTACATGCAGAAAATATAATAGATAAATTTCAAGGTAATTATTTAAAGGGTTATACTTCTGGAAGTTTTTATTTAATACCTTAGATTACAGTTTAATAACTTCTTAAAAACCTAATTTGTAGATTAGTAAAAAATTATTTAGTAAATTATCATATTCAAATGCATAAAGAATTATGCATTAGAATTATTTTTTATTAAGATAATATACACACATAATAAATTAAAATGCAAATGTTCGTAAAATTGTCCAAAAGTATTTAATCATTAGATTTTTCCTTAATGTTTAGTAGACGAAAAAATATAAAAGTATATATACATATATATATATATATATATATATATATATATATATATATATATATATATATATATATATATATATATACAGTGGTATCCAAAAGTTAAACATAATTGGTAATTAAGTAAGCAAAGAAAGAAATATAAATCGAAATGTGGTGAAACTCCAGGGTGTAAACAAAATAGTATGCGTAATATATTTTCGCGAAGAGTTTTCCCCGAAATCGAACAGGGAACCGTCAACAAATTGAAAAAGAACGAAGACCTTCTGGATAACCCTCTCAAAACTAATGTAGCAAAAGCGTTCAAACTACACATTATGATTAAGTGGTTTATTCTAATGTTCTGTGTTTATTTTTATAATGATAGCATGTATAGAGAAATTAAGGTTTTTATAAAAACAGTCTTAATTTTTTCCAAGTTTTTTGCTTATAATTTGCAGAGATCTTTATATAAAATTATGTTCTTTTCTGAAAATATGACAAGCATCATTGTACACAATACCCTATCATCAGAACTAAAATAAAATAAAAATTGTATGACAAATGATCAGGTTTACTAAATAATTTTTACTGCGCATGCGTGAAAGCTATTAAAATTTCATTTGCATATTATGTTAGTTAAATGTATAGAGCAACTTTTGTGAAAGTCTCAAAAACATAGCTTAAAAATTCTGAAAATTATCGTTGATAGAATGAGATCAAAATCCTTTATTCCCTAAATGAAGCAAAAAGATGAGGGGCTGTATCCATATTCCATTGTTTAGTGTCTACACAATATTGCACGTACAACTAATATTTCGATACCCCCCCCCTGATTTTTTTGCTTCCTTTTAGGAATAACGGATTTTGAGTTGATTCTATAGACGGTCATTTTCGGAATTTTCAAGCTATTTTTTTTAAACTTTTACAAACGTTGCTCTATACATTCATTTAGTTAACACAATATGCAAATGAAATTTTGATATCGTTAAAGCATGCGCAATGAAAAACTATTTACTAAACCTACTCATTTTTCATACAATTTTTATTATTTTTAAACTCAGATGACAGGGTATTGTGTACAATGATGTTTGTCATATTTTCAGAAAATAACATTATTTTATATTAAGAAATCTGCAAATTATAAGCAAAAAACTTGGACAAATTTAGGACTGTTTTTATAAAAACCTTAATTTCTCTACAAGTATACAGGCTATCCTTATAAAAATAAACACAGCACATTACAATAAGCCACTTAATCATAATGTGCAGTTTGAACGCTTTTGCTACATTAGTTTTGACAGGGTTATCCAAAAGATCTTCGTTCTTTTTCAATTTGTTGACAGTCCCCTGTTCGATTTCGGAGAAAATTCTTCGGGAAAATATATGACGCGTACTATTTTGTTTACACACCTGGAGTTTCACCACATTTCGATTTATATTTCTTTCATTACTTACTTAATTACCAATTATGCTTAACTTTTGGACACCAGTGTATATATATAGTTTGACTACACATGTTTTTAAGAATAAAAAAAGAAAAAAATCTAAGCTAATAATAATAATACGTATTCATTCATTAAATACTGAAATGAAAACTCATAATTGCATGTAACAATGATTAGAGCGGTGAAAATGTTTTCGTGAATTAAAATCATTTTAAATATTTTCACTTATCCTCCAAAAAACATTAAACATATCAACATCATTAACACTCTTTAGCTGTTGGAAAGAATTTGTATGTTCACATGGATAAGACAATTGTGTTTTTTTCTTTCTTTCTTTTTTTTTTTTTTTTTTTTTTTTTGGCCTATATTTTAAGTATCTTTATTTCAAATTAAACTTAAACTTGAAAGTCTAAAAACAGAGAAGAATAACAAAGAATAGTGGAGATTTCTCATTTACATGAAAAATTTATGATAATATTTTTTTTTTCAGTTAATCAAAAGCAATCAAATGTAATTTAAGATACGAGTAAAATCTTTATTAAAATTAATTTATCTAAATGAGAGATAAATATTACAACGAAGCATTTCCATTAAAAACAATTTCCAAAGAAGTCTTTCTAAATTTTATGCAAGATGCATCTGATTTGCATATACCAAAGTACTGCTCAATATGTGGCATTAGATAACTACACTCATTTCCGTGATAAAAATATCTGGAACAAATAATGTACTTGCTCGTTTTAAAATCTGAAATTGAAAAATAAATGGATTTACATGATGATAATTGTAAACGGCAAAGGAATTCAAAACTAAACGAGTTCCCGTTGCTTTTAAAATTTAAGTTTGACTGTAGTTAAAGGCATTATTTGTTAAATTTAAAAAAGTGAGATTCGATCGAACATTTCGATAAAAATAATAGGATAAAATAATTATAATATTTGATTAAGAAAAGTATTATTTTATATAAATTATTTTAAATAAACATATATAAGATTCATTTCCATATGACAATAATAAATAAGTATTTATAAATATGTAAAATTTCTCTGTATTTCTTCACATCGCCTGTGTGGAATAAAACTGCATAGATATGATAATTTTATGATAAATTAAATATTCTAGTTTTTCACTTCGAAATACAGTAGACTCCCCCAAATCCGCAACCTTAAAATCTGAAACTCTCTAAAATCCTCACATAATTTGCGGATGTAAACAATCAAACATTCAATTCAGATATCGCAACAAATGGGGAATTTTTAATTTCAAATACATTTCATATATATTTGAATTTGTAATTTTTGACAAAAGTTTATGTTTAATTTTTTTGAATTAAACTTGAAAGTCTAAAAATAAAAAAGACTAAGAAAGAATAGTGGAGATTCCTTATATATATATATATATATATATATATATATATATGTGTGTGTGTGTGTGTGTGTGTGTGTGTGTGTGTGTGTGAACAAATTCTGATAAATGTTTCATTTAATCAGAAGCAATCAAAAGTAATTGAATATACGAGTAATATCTTTATCAAATTTTATTTATTTAAATCAGATACATATTACAACCAAGCATTTCTATTAAAAATTATTTTCAATGAAGCATTTCTAAATTTTATGCAAAAATGCATTTAATTTGAAATTATCAAAGGACTGCTCAAGATGCATCATTAGATAACAACACTTATTTTCATGATAAAAATATCTAGAATAAATAATGCACTTGTTTCTTTTTCGAAATTTAAAACTGAAAAATAAATGGATTTACATAATGATAATTGTAAACGGCAAAAGAATTTAAAACAGAATGAGTTTCCGTTTGCTTTTAAATTTTAAATTTAAATTCAGCTAAAGACAATATTTGTTAAATTTTAAAAAGGGAGATTAGATCAAACATTTCGATAAAAAATAGGATAAAATAATCATATTATTTGATTAAGAAGAGTATTATTTTATATACATTATTTTAACTAAACAAATATAAGATTTATTAATCATATGGCAATAATAAATAAGTATTTATAAGAATGTAAAATTACTCTGTATTGTTTCACACCGCATGTGTGAAATAAAACTACGTAGGTATGATAACTTTACGGTAAATGAAATATTCCAATTTTTCTCTTAGAAATCCAGTAAACTCCCTCAAATCTGCGATCTTAAAATCTGAAACTCTCTAAAATCCGCATATAATTTGCGGATGTAAACAATGAAACATTCAATTCAGATACAGAGACAAAATTTGACTTTTTTTATTTTCTTATCAATTCCATATATAGTTTAATTTGTAATTTTTGACACAAGTTTAATTTTTGTAAACTTAAACTTTGTACCATGTAGGCAGACGATACCGTGCTACTTATGATTAAAATGTCAGTGTTGAGAAAGTGAAATGAAGTGAATTGTTTTTTCTGTTTTTATTCTAAAGTTGTGTTTGAGATAAGTGCAGACGATAATGCAGCAGTGAGCTGCGAGTGAGTGTTATTCTTTTAATAAAGAGTTTTTTAAAGAACCAGTGCATATGGAATAATTTGTGTAGTGTGTGCACCATTAACTAACATGGACCGCCGAGCCGTGAGGTGAAAATAATTATTTATGAGAGTGAAAAATCATCGAATTTGAACTATGTGCTGATGTTATATTAAGAGTTCTATTATAGATCTGTCAACGTTCAACATGAGAATCTTCGAATAATATCGTGCTCAAACAAGTGAAATATTGTGTTTAAGATGATTTTTCACTCTCATAAATAATTATTTTAACCTCACGGCTCGCCGGTCCATGTTACTTAATGGTGCACACACTACACAAATTATTCCATATGCACTGGTTCTTTAAAAAACTCTTTATTAAAAGAATAACACTCACTCGCAGCTCACTGCTGCATTATCGTCTGCACTTATCTCAAACACAACTTTAGAATAAAAACAGAAAAAACAATTCACTTCATTTCACTTTCTCAACACTGACATTTTAATTATAGGTAGCACGGTATCGTCTGCCTACATGGAACATACCGGCCCCCATTGACATGTTTCACATTCAATAACTCTCTTTTTACTAAGTACACTAATTACACAAATAAATACAAAAGGTCACTATATATTTAAGTAACAAACTTGAAGGTCGAAAAATAGAAAAGAACAGCAAAGAATAGTGGATATACATGAAAAAATTCTGATTATAATTTTTACGGTTAATCAGAAGCAATCACAAGTAATTAAAGATACGAGTAAAATATTTATCAACATTTATCTAAATGAGATACATAATACTATCAAGCATTTCCATTAAAAAATAATTTCATCGAAGCTTTTTTAAATTTTATGAGAGATGCGTCTGATTTGCAAAGTATTGCTCAAGATGTGGCATTGGATAACTACACACATTTTTATGGTAAAAATATCTGGGATAAATAATGTACTTGCTCGTTTTATAATTTAAAATTGAAAAATAAATGGATTTACATAACGATAATTGCAAATGGCAAAGAAATTTAAAACAAAAGGATTTTCCGTTGCGTTTACAATTTATATTTGATTTCAATAAAAGACATTATTTGATAAATTTATAAAAGGGAGATTTGATCAAACATTTCTATAAAAAAATAGGATAAATGAATTATATTTTTTAATGACGAAGAGTAATATTTTATGTACAATATTTTAAATAAAACAAATATATGTTTTATTAATGACCTATCAATAATAAATAAATATTTATAGAAAATTTAAATCACTCGCTATTTCTTCTCACCGCACTGGTAGAATAAAACAACGTAGGTATGATAATCTTACGGGAAATGGAATCTTCTTGTTTTTATTTAAAAAAGAAATAGTATCAATAAAATAATTTACCATGCCAATAGTCACGTGTCGCTCTTTTTGCCACCCATATAAGTTATTTTTTCCTAACTCATATCCCCTTACGAATACAACGGAGAATTACCATGTAGATGATTTCAAATGTTTCTATGCCTCAATCATACATTTGCAAGTCATTTCTGTATTATCTTTAGGTACATTGTAGCAAGCTAAGTTGAAATTGCTGGAAAAGTCTATGGGGTTATTGGTAATGTCAGTTCATTTTTACTTTTTCACCTTCTTCCAAATCCCGTTAATAGAATGTGCAATTTAAATAAATTGCAAATTTATAAATTCATCGAAATATTATATTCGAATATTCAGTGAAAAATGCTTCTTATTTTACACGTGGTTTATGCTTGAGGCCGGCGGCGAAAAGACCGAGCGAAACTAATAAAGTTTTATAAAAAGACGCTAATACTCCCGGGTTAAGAGGATAAAATATATCTCAGTTGACCATAATAGTATTCTTACTATTTTAAAAAGTGTCTCTTTTATCTTTCTATATACACTCACGAGCCAAAATATTATGACCACACAGACATTTTGAAATGAATTCGCTTGGATGATGTACAACAGAAAAACTATGATGGGAATGATACTTAAATGCTGCTAGGGAGTGTCAATAATCCTTTTTGAGCTTACGTCTGTTTGTGAGGGCAAAAACTGTTGATCTAAGCGTCTTTGATACAGGGCAGAATTTAGTCGCTCGACGACTCAAAACAAATAACTTCGACATTGACTATCTCATAGGTTCTTCGGAACAGTTCGGAACAGTTTGTTAGTACTTGTAAAAAATTGATAAATGTCGGTAAAACCAACAATATAAGCCCTCGCGTTGTATTGGTGGTATCGCGCTTAGGTGTTATATATAAAAAAATAGGACGCAGGATATTTCCACCTATAGTTAAAGCAAAATCGGTACCAGATACTGGCTCAATTTAGTTCCAAGTGGAATTCTTTCGAGGCTTACAGTTGAGCTGACATTGTTAAATGTGAGACTATGGGGCTAAAGCCCCACTCATGTTCCCCTGCTCAGCAAGAATCATCGCAAAATACTCCAACAATAGGCACGGGAACATCATGACTGGACTATGGAATATTGAGAGAGAGTTTCCTAGTCGAATGAAACATGATTCATCTTTCAACACGTCGATGGCTGTATTTGAGTAAGCCGTCTTTTATGAAAACTTTTACTCCCCCTTATGCAGTAGGTCATGGCCAGGCTTATTGCGGGATATTTATCTTTGAAGAGCGTTCTCATGGACGTCCCTGGGACTTTTGGTTGTTGTAGGACAGATCAAAAATGCCATGGACTTTCTGAACCTCATTGCGGATCATTTGCAACATTACATGGTATCTAACTTCCTAAATGAAAATAGTCTTCATGCAAGACAACGCTCTATAATACATGACTCTAAATATACTCAATTGGTATCAGAAGCATAATAATGAATTCCAGTTAACATCCTGGTCGCCTAACTCAACGGATTTTAATCTGACAGAGTATATTTTTTGTGTCATTCAACGGCCAACCAAATCTCAGAAACAATATTTTTGAATATCCCGGATATGCATTACCGTTTATTGAACAAGTAATAGAATTATCTGCTTGCAGTATACATGCCAAGGCGGTTAGCTGTTTTCGAACCCAACCCCACCTATCTACCTAATCGTTCGGAGTTTTTGACGTTTTTTTAAAACCTTGTAAACCATGAGTAAATACGGGTTAAGTTTCCTTAGAAAGAAATCCATGAAACGAATTCCCCCAATGGCCTCTATCTCTCGAGTGGATAATCAGCCATCACAAAATAAATCAAACCAAATCAAGTCGAGGTGTTTTGCAGGTCAAAGGTGGTGCAACAAGTTACTTGATAGGTGTTAAAACTGTTGTTAGCTTTTATTCAAAACTAAAACAAAATTACTTCACCTTTTTCATTCACGTATAAAAACATTTCATATTTATTTACTTAGAAGGTGTCAGAAATAAAAATTTAAATTAAAAAGTTGTTGACATGTTTCGGTTCATTTATAAGAACCGTATTCATAACATATTAAAATCAGTAGAAAATTAAATAACACTGGATATAAATATAATTTAAAAATCAAAACAAAACATTGCGACCCCTATGATCGTGAATATAGCCATTGCCATCGCGGCATATAAATATAATAAATTTTGACCATATATTAAAATTAAAATTAATAAAAGTAGAAAAAACTAAATGACTCTGGATATAAAGGTAATTTAAAAACCCAAAAACATAAAAACATTGCGCCCTCTATGATCGTGAATAGCCAATGCCACCGCGGTTCCTCCTATTAGACTCACCCTTTAAATATTTATTAAGTAATTCTAACCACAAACTCGGAATGTCATAAGATACATTTAATAATTTTGTAATGATTCTTATTCTTATGACATTCCGAGTTTGTGGTTAGAATTACTTAATAAATATTTAAAGGGTGAGTCTAATAGGAGGAACCGCGGTGGCATTGGCTATTCACGATCATAGAGGGCGCAATGTTTTTATGTTTTTGGGTTTTTAAATTACCTTTATATCCAGAGTCATTTAGTTTTTTCTACTTTTATTAATTTTAATTTTAATATATGGTCAAAATTTATTATATTTATATGCCGCGATGGCAATGGCTATATTCACGATCATAGGGGTCGCAATGTTTTGTTTTGATTTTTAAATTATATTTATATCCAGTGTTATTTAATTTTCTACTGATTTTAATATGTTATGAATACGGTTCTTATAAATGAACCGAAACATGTCAACAACTTTTTAATTTAAATTTTTATTTCTGACACCTTCTAAGTAAATAAATATGAAATGTTTTTATACTTGATAGGTGGTCATGATGTTTAGGCTCTTAAGTGAATATGTATAGAATTATTAAAATTTTTGAAAAATCTATTGAGAGTAACCCAAATTTCAACATAAAAATCGTGCCACATTTTTCCCGGTTTTCACAAAACTTCTCACTATTTACATTAATGTGGTTCGGTTTTTGCCTATCAACTTGACCGAGATTTTCTACCCTTAAATTTAGGTGTGAGTTTAGAAGGGAAAAGGTCAGAATTATGGAAGTTGTCGCTTCTATAAAAAATGTGACATAGATTGATAAATAGATAAATAAAGTTTTTTAACTAGGGGGGATTTTGGATTCCAGACGTCATGATAGACTGTTTCTGCAAAAAAGTTTCACAAATTCCATCTTTGGAGAGACTGCAATAGGAAGTATTTTTTACAAAATCTACATAAAATCTAAAATATTTGGAAAAACCTAACATTTTGGAGGAAAATACGATGTAATATGTATAAATGTACGTCCGGACATAAATGCACGTCCTCTGTATGAAAGTTTATGCAAAATATGAAGTTGAACCAAAAGGAAGTTATGTGTAAAAATGACTTACTTTTTGTTAAAAATTTGTATAAAATATAATCCGATTAAAATGTTTTTGAAAATATTCCGTGTTAAGCTAGACATGGATTCTTCATTAAAACTTTACACTATATAAAACAAAATTATTAATAAACAATTACCATATTATAAAATATAACTACTAAAATATATTTGTTGAAAATCCGTAGCCTTGCTCATTGGTGCACAAAAACAACAACTATAATGAGAATTTGTACAATTTAAAATAAAATAAAATATAAAACCAACGTTTCGAGCCTTCTTTTGTACCCGTATTCAGGAAAATATGATAGTGAAATAACTAAAAGTTCAGAGATGTATGCTTCCAGCATGGGAGGTAATATTTCAACTAAAATTTTTATAACATTATTATAAAAATTGTATTTTTTTTAATAACATTGTCATAAAAAGATAATATTTCTAATAAAGTAATAATATTTTTATAAATACATTCTTAGTAGTTAAAACTATTAATGTTTTTGAAAATATTATGTTAAGTTAGACTTGGATTTTTTATTAAATCGTTGAACTACATAAAAAAATCCAGTTCTGAAAGTAAACGTGGTTTCTGAAAGAAAAAAAAATAATTAAACACAAAAACATAAAGTTTTTGCTATCAGAAGAAAATTACTTTTTGGCATTACGTTTTAATGCCTTAATTTGATTTCTTAGTAAGATAAGCAAAAGAAATGTTCGGTGCCGTTAATTAGAAATGTTTTTTCGCAACCCAAAAGGTACAAAAACTTCATTATGCAAGGGGCGCTGATAAGATTTTTTTTTTTTTTTTTTTTTTTTTTTTTTTACTTGTGACTTTTTTATGTTTCATTTTTTTCTAGTAGTGTGGTTTTTACCCAACTTATTCCTGACAGAAGAATAAAGTGTTAACAAAGAAAGAATCTGTATCATTAATATTTTATATAATTAAGTGAGATATGGGATTTTTTTTCTTTAACAATGTTTTAACTAACTTCGAATAAATCTTGATATAAAAGGGTTTTTGTTATGGTTCTCCGCTAATTATTTTTAGTCGTTCTTTTATCAAATATTTTTCAGAAAAAAATGTTATGAACTGCATATAATAATAAGTATTAATACAATTGCTAATAAAGTTTATAATTCCTAAAATAAAGTAAAAATTCTTTTTATTAGTCTTTCTATTATTATTTTAATGTGTTTAAAATTAGTGTAAAGAAAGATTATAAAACTTGTGGTAAAATTTAAAGGTTTAATAGCGCCTACACTGTAAAAAAAAGTAGTCGATCTACTAAAATAAATTTAGTGATCCTTGTAATTACTAAAAAAAATTTTGTAATCTTACTCGGTTACAAGAAAATCTGTAAGAATTACTAGAAAAAATCTAGCAACGAATAGAGGTAATAGTTTTATATTTTTAATAGCTATTACTAAATCTCACTTGGTGTGGCCGTGATAGCCTAGTGGTTATAGCACCGAACTCCAGGCTGAATGTTTCCGGGTTCGATGCTGGACACCATCAAATGCGCACCGAATGTATGCAGTGTAAGTACTCGTTGAATAAAGGGATAATGAAAATTCTCTCGGAGCAGGTATCAATGTTTGGTGCTGCCATCTATTACGGCTTTACCGAAAATCTTCCGCTTCAGAAGTCTGTCTTCTTACCCACTGGATGCAGCTCGAAGGAAGCTCCTGCACTTCGGGCACACGTAATGGTCACTAAAAATAATTTTGGAGCTATTACTAAAATTTGCTTGATGGCTCATACTAAAAAGTTTTAAGTTAGTTATACAAAAAATTCTTTTCTTCAGTTTACAAAAAAAATGTTTGTTTCACTAGCAAAAAAAGTTTGTAATAGTTAATAAAAAATTCTGTGGAATACAAATTTACTAAAAACTTTTATTAACTTCTTAATTTTTTTTTTTTTTTTTTTTTTTTTTTTTTTTTTTTACAGTGTACGCATACTATGGAAAATTGAAATTCACATTAAACGTATTGCATGCTACTACTTATCATAAAAGTAATATCATACATTCTACAACGAAAAGGTAAGAACTTATAATATAAAAAATTATTCTGATTATAAAACATTATCTTTATTAATTAAACATTTAAAATATATTGAAAATTGACACGATTCAACTCATTTTCATTGAGACACCATCAGAATGTGAATAGAAAACTACAAGACAATGAACGTGAAAATAAGAAAAGGGGAGGATTGTACTTTGTGCTAATATATGAATAAATAATGAACAGCGTTAAGGAGCACAAATTTCATAAAATAATAGATGTTTAAAAGGTATACAGCCGTTTCGGGACTTCTAAAGTCCCATCATCAGTGCTAAAAAATAAGTGTAAAATGCGAAAGACAAGTCACATCAATAAAAGAAAAACGTGCATCACAGCTCGCCGCCAAAGGCGGACTAGCCGTCTCGAGGCAATTTTTCGTCGAGTCTCCTGTAAAACAGATCTTAAAAACGCGAGTTTAGTGCAGAAAATAATTTTTCTGACTTTGTTTGAAATGTGCAAATTGCAATGTACAGAAATAAAATAAGGGATTATTTTATTATGTTTACAATTCAAAAGGAAACTGAGATGATTAAGATATTTGAACTTCTTAAGACGGAGGTTAGCAAATCTACTACAATGTGACATTTTATAAAATCAAAAGTGTAAACAGACAATCCAACGGCCCGTTGAAGCCAAATATAAGAAAGGGATATTGTCTTTTGCATTTTACACTTATTTTTTAGCACTGATGATGGGACTTTAGAAGTCCCCAAACGGCTGTATGCTTTTTAAACATCTATTATTTTATATAATTTGTGTACTCCTTAACGTTGTTCATTATTTATTCAATGAACGTGAAAAACTGGAATAAATAATTATTGAATTCAAATTAAACAGAACGCCTTCTATATTTTCGACACCGCCCGTATCCCTATTATGTAGTAATCCTGCAAACCGTCCAGCCATATACTCGGATGCGAAAAGATAGAGTATCATTACAAACAAGTGAACTTTTAAAATACATTTTTATAGACTCTCTTATGAATAGCTTTAAATAAAAGTCAAATCTGAAAATTAATCTATATCCGTTAAAAAGTCTAAAGGATTAATATATTTTAAATGTTTTATTTCTAAAGTGACGTCTTGTAAACAAAGGAATTATTTGCGATGTAAGTTCGAAACTTTTCGTTGTAGAATATACATTGCTATTATTAATATGATATAGTTATTAATGGACGTAATCAAGAATTACTGTTTTTATATTTCACAATGAAGTACTACTTAATCAATCAAACATACATGTGATGTCACAATGAGCGAAGGCATAAACATGTACTCTTGAATTCTTTTTTACACAAAAAAGCAATGTAGAAGTATGTGCATGTGAAGGGAGCTATGTACATTAATACTATTATTTAAGAATTACTATTTTTCTACTAAACTACCAGTAACTTTCAAAACGGAACAATTATTACTCATATACATTCCACGCATCCTACAAATATCAGGAACACCACTATCACTGACTTCCTACTCCTCTCTTCACTTCTGTTCATTTTTTGTTGGGGAGCCAATCTCTTCACCTTTTTTTTTTTTTTTTTTTTGCAATTTTATTAAAAATGATAAATATTTTTAATTCTTATTCCGCTTTCAGAAAGTCTTGAGTTCGATCCTCAGGACGGCTTGAAGTAAATTGTGCAAAAGTTAAATAGCATAGGAGCTTTACATTGCTCGGAAAATTTGAATTCTTTGGCGATTGATCGATTCTTTAATTTCAGTAGTTAAATTAAATTATAATCATTAAAAACAAGCCTTATAGTAGGAAGTTACCGATTCTTCAAACGGAGTTTTCCTTTCTTGTATTTCTAAAATCGAAGATCTATTAACGAAACAGTAAATGCCTCGCAACTTTACTGCTAGTAGTTTTACCGTGAATCCACAGATTTTTTCTTTTTTTTTTTTAAAGTGTGTTGCACCAAAATCTGAAAACTTCCTTATAGTGCCAACGCACTCCCTTTGCTACGTTTAACGTGCAATTTCTGACTTTTCAATATCTTATTTCTATAGCTTTATTTTTCATTTTCTAGTCAAGTATGTGTTATCCCTCTAAATTAATAAGTAACGTTACAAAAATCAATTTAAAGATCTATAAAATTTACTTTTCTCTCACATTAATAATTTTACTTAATTAAAAATTTAATAACATACATTAATTCAGATGGAGCTTTATAACCTCATTTAAATATGCGATAAAAAGAAAAAAGTCAAAAAAATGCAAACGAAAAAATAAGTCCTCTTAAAAATTATTAAATGAAGCCTGCATACTTTAATCTTATCTAATACAAATCATAATTCACCTGTTTAAATACTTTAAGGAACTTTTGGCATCTTTTATTTTTGTTTCGTTTAATTAGTTTACGTATAAATATAAAAAGTTGGAAATTGCACGTAAAGCGTAGCAAATGTTGTGCATTCGTACGATAACGAAGTTTTAAAAATATCACTCTCATATATCAATCTCATAAAACTGTAAATAATTACAATTAAAATGCGCTTCAAACAATGTTCTTCCTATACCATTATGCAATGGAATACTTTTGTGTGGCCTTGTAAATCAATAACAAATATTCTTTGCACCACAGATTATGCAAAATGTATATTATAATATCTACTTTATAGATGCATATCAATTTTATTACGTTCGAATGAGTGTAACACCACTAAAATGCATTTGAAACATTTTCCCCATTAACCGTAATGTAACGGAATCCTTTTGATTGTCCCTGTAATTGAACTATGCATCCGATTTTGATAAAATTTGAAATAACTCGACAAAATTATGTAAAAATTATGTATTAAAAATTTCAAACGATTAAAATGCATTTGAAACTTTTTTCCCCGTTGACCGTAATGTAACGGAATCCTTTTGATTGTCCCTGTAATTGATCTATGCATCCGATTTTCTTAAAATTTGAAATGATTCGACAAAATTATATAATAATAATATATTTTTAATTTCGAACGATTCGGTTGGGTAGTTTTTGCGTTGTTCTGACGGGCAGACAGACGGACGGACAGACAGACGGACAGACAGATGGACGGACAGACGGACGGACTGAACGACAACAATAGGTGCTACGTATTAACATAATTACGAACGCACCTAAAAATCAGTGTTTTAATCGGGTTTTTGGTGCGTTTGTAATTAAGTAAATAAATATCCCCTTTAGTCGTCATTCAGTCTGTCTGTTCGCATATAACAGAGGAAAAACTACCCAACCGAAACATTTGAAATAAAAAATTTTTAATTGTTGCATGATTTGTGTCATTTCAGATTTTATGAAAATCGGATATATCGTTCAGTTACAGGGACAATCAAATTTATTCCGTTACATTACGGTCAATGGAAAAAATAGTTTGAAGTGCTTTTTAATAATGCTACACTCTTTCGAACATAATTAAATTGATATGAATTTATGAAGTGTGCACTAAAATATACATTTTGTACAATTTGTTGTGCAAAAAATATTTATTATTAATTTATAAGGGCCACACAAAATATTCCATTACATAATACTAAAATACATATTAGCCCTTGTTTGGGGCGCTGTTTAATTATATTAAACTACTTCCCATTTTATGAAATTGATATACATTAGCGAGGTTTACTACAAGTTACTTCCTATTTAATACAAATCAGATAGTATTTACAGGAACACACAAAAGATTTCGAATACAATATTGTAATTCGAAGTACTGTATACTATTGCAACAAAATATGAATATTTTTTAGATTTCGTTATAGTACGAACGCACCTCATTTGCTACGGTTGACGTCCATCTTATTTCTATAACTTTATTTTTTATTTTCTAGTCAAGTATGTGTCATGCCTCAAATTACTCAAGTAACATTTCAAAAACCAATCAAACGATCTATAAAATTTACTTTCCTCCCATATTATTAATTTTACTAAATTAAAAATTTTATAACGTACATTAATTCAGATACGATGGAGTTTTATAACATCATTTAAATATGCGATGAAAAAGAAACAGTTTAAAAAGTCCACTTAAAAATGATTAAATGAAGTCCGCATATTTTAATCTGCTTAAATAAAATAAAATTGATGAACCGTAATACATCTTTTCAAGTACTTTATAGAACTTTTGCGGATTTTTTAATTATTGTTTCGTTAAACTGGTTTATGTATAAAAGGAAAAATTAGTGTTTTAGTCGGTTTTTTAAAAACTATGATGGAAATGTAAATCATATAGAAAATGAAGTTAATATAGTTTTATGATTACTTGACAGCAAGAAGACATATCTATATTACAATACGGCAAACCCTTAATATTCGCGAGGGTTAGGTTAAAACCGAGGTCGGAAAATTGCTATTCTTATATTCTCATCGCACTACTATTTTAAAAGAAATACATCTCGTATTATTATTTTCTTGCAATGCAAATGTTGTCAACGCGTGCGTAAAAGATTTCTCTTTTTAAAAGGTGATGCGAATGTTGAGATATACAGCTTCAAAACAGCAAAAATGAATATGCAATGTGTCCCAAAACTTCGTGCACAAACTTGGATGGGAGAGGGAGCGATAGGGAACGTCGTTAGGAACCATAATTACACATAAAAGTATTGGCGGAAATGCCACACTCTAGTGAGAAAATTTTGTTAAATTCCGTATTTTAGGCTTAGAGAAAGAACACATACAATATTTGTGCTACAATCAGTACTTGCTGTCAGATTTACAGATATTCATTTTCTAAAAGCTTTCAAATTCTACTCAGGATCTTCTAAGACGTATAAATGACCAGAAATCGAATTTTTTCCACGAATTGAATGTTTTCCTCTTGTAAAGTTAAAAAAAAATATAATGATCAGACGGCATTCAGCTCACAGCATATGCACACTAATTGTATATTACAGCCTTATATTTTAAAGTAATAATGCTCTTCGAAAAACAAATTAATGGGGTAAATAGCTCTCCCAATTTCTCCGTTTTAAACTTAATCATTTAACCCCCAAAACTAATCAGGGATATGGCTTATCATATAATAAATAAACTTCCAAAATTCTAAACAAGTCGGATAATTCTGCATAAAAATTAATTTATATAATTTAAGAGGCATTATCCCCTGTTCCCTACTTTACACTTAAAAATTAACTTCCAAAACTATTCAGAGGTTTTCCTCACCATATAGAGCATACATCCGAAATTTAAAGCAAATCAAACTCATTTATATTATTTAAGGAAGGGGGAAGTAATCGCTTGTATTAAATTTATCCTTAACAAAGAACCCCACAACTAATCATTGAAGCGTCTTATCTCTATGAATCTGTGTTCATAAATTGACGCAAATAGGTTAATTCTGCATGGAAAACCATATACCTAAATTAAGAGGAATAGTTCCTCCCATTTAACACTTTTTATACCTATTCAAAGAACACCCAATACTAATCATGGAGGCGCCTCATCAGAATGATCCTATGTCTAAAAATTGAAAAATCTGATAATTCTGTATGAAAAACACATTTATCTACATTAAAGTGGGGCTAGCTTCCCATCCACCTCTTATACTTATCCAATGATTTATACTTATCCAACTATCTCCAGAATCTACTCATAGAGGAGCCCTCATCACAATGACCCTATTTCTAAAATTTAAATGAACTCTGATAATTCTGCATTAAAAACCCACTTATCTAAATTAAGTTGGATTAATCTACTTCCCTTACCCCCTTATACTTATCCAATGAAGTATCAAAACTCAACCCGGAAACACCTTATCAGAGTGATCCTGTACCTAAAATTTGAATGAAATCTGATATTTCTTCATAAAAAACTCATTTATATAAATTAAGGGCGGATTAGCTTCCCGTTCCCCTTATTATACGCTGTATCACTTATACGCCGTCCTATATCTCCCTCCTATACTCCGCCGCATAATAAACCTATATCCTAAATTTGAAGTAAATCGGATATTTTTATCATGAGTTATCGCATCATATATATACATGCATGCATGCATACATACATACAAAATAGCTAGGTACAGACTCTCTCAGGCTTTGATAGCCTTTGAACTAAAAAGGAATAAGAAAGAAAATATACATATAAAATTGTTACTAAATTGTTTCGTTAGAGAATATTGTTGATGAAAGTCACAAATCTTCGAAAGTGTAAAAGCAATATTTTGAAATGCATTTGAAAATGATGACATAAATTACTGTTTTCAGAGACTGAAAATAAACGTAACATAATAACCCATTATTATATACGTTTGTAATGCAAATCCACCGAGAAAGCACTTTGTTAAAAAGATCTGAACAATTAAATATTCCACTTTTTATTTTATTTACACTTAAGGGCTTTTTAAAAAATCCATTAGTTAATTGAAACCATTTATCAAAGACATTTTCAATATCCATTAGTATTAAAAGCGAGAACAAATGTTTTTAATATGTTAAGAAGGGAAATAAATTTACATGAAAAAAGCTTGTAATTTGTTAACTGTAATTTTAAAAGCGTAAAAATTTCAAACAGCGCATTCGAATAAGTTTTATTTATGGGTTGTGTTTGCAAGAAGCATATTTTTAACTAATGAAAAAATTATTTTTCATTCCATTAAAATTCTCCTGAAAAAAAATAATATTGCAGTGTTAAAAATAAATTTGTTTATTTTCGCTCTGTTAATACAAAATATATGTTAGTTTCAATTTGATCAATCGGTTATTATTTAATAGTAGCCAGTTATTATTAATAATAACCAAATGGTATCCAAATAAACCGGTCAGCATGATAAATTTATGCAATTATTATTTATTAAATTAACCGTATTATTATTTATTAAATTAACCGGTTATTATTAATAATTAGCAATCCAGGTTTTTAACTGTAATAAATTTCAACTTTTTCATAATAATGATTTGAACCCTTTCTACTTTTGATCGTTTTCTGATTGTAGATTTATTTATTTATTTATTTATTTATTTATTTTTAACACTAACCTACAGTCAACAATAGCTTTTTGTCAGTAAACTTTCTAAGCAGTTGCAGAAAAATTGTTTTAGAATTCAACTAGAGTCGTAAAAAATTCTGAAAAAAACTTAAATACAGATTGAACTCATCTATTACAGGAAAAACATACTTAAATGTAAGTAAGAAATTTGATTTGCACGCTTACATGAGATTATTATTAGCTTGCGAAATTTGTCATGTGACTATCAAAGGCTTTAAAATGTCCAAAAATACATAAGATTAAAATGTGTGAAATAAATTCAAATGATCACCTTACCTTAAAAATAAGTTAATTAGTCAATTATTATTATTGTTATTATTATTATTATTATTATTATTATTATTATTATTATTATGGAAGAGACATTCTTACTCTCACTAACCAGTCTATTATAGGTCTCGGATAATTGCCTCCCCGTATCGTTACTCTGAGGAAAAGGTACTCCAGCAACGCAGACGAACAAAGAAATAGATCAATTTTAAGCTAGCTGCCGAAGTGAGTGAAAGAGAGTGGTTTTGGAACGTTTTTGTCGTTCGTTCGTTCAGCAAAATAGAGCAGTAGACGCTAACTCATGTAAAATTTTATATGTTTTTTTCAATCATGTAAATAGCGGTATATAATTCGAAATCGTAAATATAATTTACTTCAAAAGTTATCGGTGTCAGGATCAAGTTTTTAAAAATGTTTAAAACTCATTTAATATGATATTTCAAGAACTGCACTTCTACACTATTATTATTATTATTATTATTATTATTATTGTAACATTTTACAGCACGACATTTATATATTTAACTCTTTCATCAAAATTTCTGTCAATATTTTTTGTTTCAAAGTAGTATCTTCCCCAAAATTTTCATTTAACATTTTATGTCAAAGTTTGCGAATTTAATATCTGTTAATAATTATTATATTAAAAATTTAATGTCTCTCAACTTTAAATAAAACAATGCTTGAGTTCATAAAACGAAAATATTTTATTTCCACAAAATAAGTCAAGTGCTTTGTTGAAAATGGTATGAAGTAGACAGACTATAATTCTTTTTGGCTTTTAATCTAATAAGTTTCATAATAATTCATTATTTTCGAAATAATTGATTTGATTTTTCGTGACATGCAATATTGTAAAAGAACTCGTGTAAGACGACTCTCAGCATAAAGTTTTCTCTTAAGATTGCAACTATATAAATTAGTTCGAAAAGAGTTTACTTAAAGCGGAAAAGTATGATTTTATTTCTCGAAATTAAATATGATTATGATTATAACAATAAAAAGCTGGAGATGTTTAAAATTTGATTAAATGGGTTTTAATCAATTTTTAGTTATTTATAATTTTTAATAAGATCTTATTTAAGAAAGAAAACATAATTTTTAAGCCATGAATAAAGCTTTTTTACACATATCATGTTTGGTGTTAAATAATTGTTATATATTTGAAAACAAATCATTTAGAAGCATGTTTATGCGTTTAACCTTTCATATTTCTTCTTGAAAAAAGGCAGTTTCTTTAAATACAAAATAAAGGAATTTACAATAGTTTTTTTGTATCCTAGAAATATCCCAGTGTTAAATGTCTTGACACTTTAAAGAATAAATGATCAGCCAAGTCTTGCTATTACTCTTCTATAGAAGGTTTAGTACAATAATTAGATTAATTTGCATCCGTATGTTTTTTGATATAATAATAAGATTTTGTAAAAAAAGAAAAAATATGCAGTGTAAGGGCGTTTCGAAAGGAGGTCGCAAATTGCAACGACGATTGTTCCGCGTTTTTCAAGATAGTTTTACAATTATATTTTTATTACACAGATGGTGTATTAAGAGTACCATCCTATTAAAACAAGTCGCGAATGATCAAGTAATTACATTATTAAATCTAATTAAATTTGTTTGTATTTAACAATTTAACATTTATTGCTTTAATATTACTACTGGACGTTACATTACACATACATATCATTTAAAATTGTTATCTAGTATTTTAAAGCCGAATGAACATTAAGTACGCCGCCGCCATTTAGAACGTGTCATTATGTGTTCCATAACATAATGTCCGAGTTCATAAAACAAAAACAGAAAAAAAAATATTTTCACGTAATAAGTCAAGTGCTTTGTTGTAAAATGATATGAAATAGACTGTCATTCTTTTAGCTCTTAATTTAATAAGTTTCATAATAATTCATTATTTTCGGAATAGCTGTTTTGATTTTACCTGACATGGAATATTATAAAAGATATCTTGTAAGACGATTCTTTTGCATAATGTTTTCTCTCATGGTTGAAACTAATTAAATTAGTTCAAAAATAGTTTACTTAAAACGGAGAAGTATAATTTTATTTCTCGAAATATGATTATGAGAATAACAAAAAATCGCTGAAGATGTTTAAAAATGGATTAAATGGGCTTTAATATATTTTTAGTTATTTATAATTTTATATAAGATCTTATTTAAGGAAGGAAACATAACTTTTATATGTTGAAAACAAATCATTTAGAAAATTTTTATACGTTTAATTTTTCGTATTTCTTCTTGAAAAAAGACAGATTCTTTTTCAGAATACAAAAGCTATTTAAAGTAATTTATAATATTATATATCTGTATCCCACGAAATAACCCAATGTTATCTGTCGTGACCCTTAAAAGAAATGATCCGCAAGTCTAGGTATTAGTCAAGTATAGAAATAAATGTACAATAACTAGATAAATTTGCATATGCATGTTAATATAATAATAAGATTTTGTAAAAAAAATATCCAGTTTAAAGATGGAAAACCAACGATTATAAATGCTCAAATAATGTATGAAAAGGTACCAAACAGCCGTTTACTACTTTTTCAAACTTTATTTGTGCATTTATAATCGTTGGTTTTATTCTTAAAACATTTTTGCACAAAGGCTTTATTTGTTATTTTAAAATATCAGTGTAAGGGCATTTCGAAAGGAGGTCCAAGTTTCAGCGCCAATTATTCCACGTTTTTCAAGATAGTTTTATTTTTATCCTTTTATAAAATAGGTGGCGTATTGAGAGTACCACTCTATTCAAACAAGTCGCTAACTATCAAGTATTTACATGATTAAATATAATTAAACTTGTTTCTATTTAACAATTTAACATTCATTGCTTTAATATTATTACCGGACATTACATTATATATACATATCATTTAGAGTTATAATCTAGAATTTAAAAGTTGATGGCCGTTGAGGCCATTCAGTACGTGACATTATGTATCCCATAACATTATGCCTGAGTTCATAAAAAGAAAAATACTTTATTTTCGCATAATAAGTCAAGGGGTTTGTCGTAAAATGATATGAAGTAGATAAACTGTCATTCTTTTTAGCTTTTAATTTAATAAGTTTCATAATAAGTCATTATTTTCTTAACAATTGATTTGATTTCACTTGACATGAAATATTATGAAAGAACTCTTGTAAGACGACTCTTTAACGTAAAGTTTTCTCTCATGTTTGAAACTAATTAAAGTAGTTCGAAAAGAGTTTACTTAAAACGGAGAAGAATAATTTTATTTCTCGAAATATGATGATAAGAATAACAATCAAACGTTGGAGATGTTTATAAATTGATTAAATTGGTTTTAGTCTATTTTTAGTTATTTATAATTTTTAACAAGATCTTATTTAACAAAGGAAACAAAACTTTTTTACATTGAGAACAAATCGTTTAGAAACATTTTTATACATTTAACTTTTCGCTTTTCTGCTTGAAAAAAGATGATCTTGAAAAATGGTATCTTGAAAAATTTCTTTTCAAATTTCTCGCTCACATTTTAATTTTTTTTTTTTTTTTTTTTTTTTTTTTTTTTTTTTTTGCATAGGATGGCCGAGGATCTACACTCGGCGTAACTTTTACTTTTTTGATTTTGGTTATATATTTTTTATATGATGATAGTTTCCATTTCAAAGCCGGTCCTAACCGGTTTCGAAAATAAAAGTAAATTTTTTTTAATCTGAAATTTAAATTGAAAAAATAAAAACTAGCCCGATTGTAGATCGTCCTCATCTATCCCATGCAAAAAAATCAAGTCAAAATATTAAAATTTCAGCGATATATTTGTAAAATATGTCCTCATAGACTTAACATTATTATCCGGGTCTTTTTCACTCAGCAGTGTGGGCTGTTAAGGATTTCTGTTTTGAGAAAGTTCTATCAGTTAGAATTAAAAAATAGTCCCCTGTGGCAGCCCTGCTGTTGGCCAAAAGTTACCCTGATAGACTATATTTGTAAACTTAAATTACCAGCCCTCTAAAAAATCAATATTAGAAATAAGGTTTTTTCTGTAATCAATGGTGACTTTTTGTTTGTGCAAAATCAATGAATGTATATTTTTACTGTTTCTTTATCTTCGGTTCTGAAGAAGTTAAATAATTATTTTATTTTGAGAATACAGTTTAGAACGCCTTATTGAATTATTTAATAAGACTTTTTCTCCTATTGCAATATCTTGAGATATTGCTTTTATTATTACCAAAAACGTGTAAAAATTAGGAAAATAAAACATACAATCCGACATTTGAAACCTGACCATATTAAACATAATCAAAATTTTCTACATCGATAGTTTAAAGTTATTTTTTTATTTAAGGAACTAATCTTATTAACATCTTAAAACATAATTATCTTTTAATACACTTAAATGAGATTAAAAACAAATTTTTCTCCTGCTCTTTTTTCAACTATCCTTATTAATGAATTGGAAAAAATAATCTGGTTTTAAAACTTAAAGGTCATTACACTTAAGCAAGGCTCTTTATTGTAGAAAAATAGTAATAAGTCCTTTTTAAAATATTTAAGTCACATTGCAAGGGTTGCAATGTTTCAAGAAAATCAACATTTGTTACATTTCAATATTAAAAAAATTACTTAATAAGAATATTTAAAAAAATACTATTTTATAACATAGGGTAACATCCCCAGTAATTGGCATGCACCAATGATTGGCACATCCTACAAACATATCCTAAAATAAGATTTATATCCAGTCTTTTAAAAATGCAAGACCATATACCAGTTATATGCTCATTTACTTTACAGATTATAACTTTCATTTATGCTACTAAATGACAATAGTGCCTAGGAAAGAGAAACAATTATGGCTTGCATCAAATTAGCCATTTTTGTTGCAAATGCTCCTTTTTTGGCTTAAGAAAGGCATGCATTTCAATTTATTATTATCTCATTTACAGTATATTTTAAATTTTAATTGACAACAGTTTTGTTTAATTGAAATGGGTTACTTTAATTGTGTAAAAGTCTAAAAGCCAATGACTGGTGATTACAGCAACTTTTTATAAATATATTTTTATAAAAATATTTTTTCAAATATTTTTGCGTTTAGTGGGCAGAATAGATGCATAGATATGCACTCTTTGATTTAAAAATATTTGCAAGTAAATATTTTATTTCTTGGTAATGAAGATAGAAGTAAGTTTCAAGACAAATCCTTAATGTGCCAATTACTGGGGATGTTACCCTAGTTAAAAATTAAAGTAATCAATAATCTGTGCCAGATATAAATGTAATTAATACGCTGATTTTTTGTAACTTATGTGTATCTTGAATGTCATCTAACCCACGTTAAAATAAATTAATGTAATTAAAATAATTGTACCTACAAAGTTTTGTAATAAGGTGGTCTGGTGTAATAACGCCAGGCGGGGTAATAACGCCAAGTGCTAATATTATGCATAATTATGAAATAATCTGGTAAATGACACCCATGTGCTCTGCGCAGAAGGGTTTTGAGTCATATAAATCGCAAAAAACAGCTTCAAGTTAATTTGTTCCAGTTGTAGATCTTATTGTTTTTACAAGCAACTAAAATTAACGCTTGATCTAAAATTTGCGAGATACATTTTGTGATGTAAGGACTATTTTTTTATCCGAAAATATTTTGTTAATTACATAAATTTGTAGTACATTTCAGGGACTTTCAAACTGTTGTTGAAGATTTTGGATATATTCTCGAGATAATTTGCAATTTAAAATGTACAGCGCAATAACTATAACGGTGTAATAACGCCAATCCTTGGCATTAATACCCCGGTTGATTCCCTACAGTGGCCGAGGTACATCCTAAATACTGATTCAAATAAACACAGTTAAAACTGTGTAATGTTTCTAATAATTCTATTTAGGCGGTCCTTTTTAAGCAAAAAAGAAGCTCATGCTTTGATATTCTTTTGCCTCATCCCCCCCCCCCACACCACACCTTTATTTTTCTTACACTTTCACAAAAAATTGAACATTTTCAATAGCTTAGAATGCAATTTGTCAATTTTGAAGTTTGTAGAGTTTGTATTTTTAGAATTGGGCAATCTATATGCAATTATTCCATCTTACTTCATAGTTTTGTTTGCATGGCGTTATTACTCATATAGGTGGATAATAACGCCAAATAGCATTGGTTAAGAAATCACGCCATTGCTTTTTATGAATACATATCTGTTAAATTATTTTTTTTATATAGATAGTCAATGAGTTGCTGTATAAAATCATACATTTGTTTGAAAAATACAATCTAAAACTGAGCCATGAAAATTGGTAGAACTTTAACGTGGCGTTATTACCCCGGGTACCTTACATCTGTTTGCTGTCATATTTTTTCTAGATAATGTAGATTGTGTCGATATATTATAGCTTTAGTATAATTCGACTATAAGAAAATTATTAGCTGTATTTTTGTTAATTCCCCTTTTACAATTTTAAAGTAGTAAAGTCCTTTCAAAGTTACGTAAAATACAGTTACTTTCATGAAAATAGACAAAGAATTACATTTCAAATCCCAAACTAATTATTTAACACAAAAAAACATTGTTTTGCTGTGTTCAGCACATTACGGTTTGTATTTTTCTATTTTCAGCAAAATATTTGCTGAAGCAGCTTATAAATACGAAGCTTTCTGAATGTAAAATGAAGTAAAAGGAACTACATACAACATATCAAATAGCACAAAGGAAAATAAAACAACTCTCGAAGTTTCAAGAGAAAAAAAATGAAATGCTTACGTTTACATTTCCCAATAAATCAGAGCTACATGACCAAACGAAAAATAATATTTTCATACTTTAAAAGAAAATATTGAAAATAAAAAATAATTGCAAGGAATTGATTTCTTGTTGACGAAATATGAAAAATACATTTTAAGGCATTGTTTGTTTTCTAAAAATAGATTGGCGTAATTTATAATTTCGTTATTCTTTTCGTTAATAATTTGTTTGATATAAAATTTAATTAATGCAGCTATTTTAATGTATTTATAATATAATTTTTTCTTAAATAAGTTATTACAATTTTTTTTGCGATTTAAAGTGTAAATTTTTATCGATGAGTAATTTTAAATTTTTACAGAATTATTTTTAAAATATTCACTACACCTGTTTTATGACTGTTCTATTAATGTTAAGAAAATGTCAATAAACATTTTGTTTGTTAAGAATTTAATATAAAATATTTTTTTTATTTCACTTATTATTACTAATTGTTTTTAATAAAAAGAAGATAATTAATAAAAAGTTATGGTGCTAGCAAACAAAATTTCCCTCTATGAAAATGCGAACTTGTGTCGTGAATGTGTTAATTAATTCTTGCATAGACCATTAAAACAAAATATTGCCCGGCGGATAATTGTTCAAATTTCTGGACCAGATCAAAACAGCAAGTTTTTGCTAAGGCTAACATATTTTTTTTCAGCCATCCATTATAATTCTAGAGCAATTGTTTTACAAACTCAAAGAAGAATTGTAAGTATGCAACATGATGTCTTCAATGTTTTCAACAAGGTTGATATTTTATAAAAAAGAAATGTGTTGTAAGCGCAATGTGTGCTTGATTTCATGAGATAATCAATGTTTCCTTTAGTAATATTAGTTCAATGTTTATTTAGTTAAGCATTTTTATATAAGCACTAAAGATAGGCGACAAAAATAATGAAGAAAGAAAGAATAGAGAAAATGTGATTGGTGAAACTGAATGTTAAAATACATTTTCTGCACTTCAGTGCAACAATCAGAAATCAATGCTGTCAGAAAGTTGTAGTTTTCTCCATGTTTAGGTGCGATCGTAGGTATATAAATACGTAGCATCTGTAACCGTTGTTCAGTCCGCCCGTCTGTCCGCACACCCAGTGGCCGAGAGGGTCTGACCTCTCAACTGGTAGACGGCAGGTGCTGGGTTCGAACCCAATCGCGGCCGTTGGCCTAACCGTTCGGAGTTTTCGTGGTTTTCTTCGAAACTTGCGTAAATACGGGTTAGGTACCCTTAGAAAGACCCCCACGAAGGGCATCCCTCCCCCTGGGCCTATATCCCTATCGTAGATAATCGGCCGACACAAAATACAACAACTGTCCGCACGCAACAAGGCAAAAACTATCCAACCGAAGCTTTTGAAATTTAAAATATATAGTTATTTCACAAATTCGTTGAATCATTTACATTTTTTTAAAACAATTCAATAACACGGACAATCAAAAATATTGCGTTACATGACGGCCAATGGGAAAAAAAAGTTTCAAGTGCATTTTAATGATGTTACGCTCTCTGATACATAATAAAATTAAGTACTTATGAAGCACATATGAAGTACACCGTAAAAAAAAAATTCAAGAGATTACTAAAAATTTCTTAGTAAATTTGTATTCCACAGAATTTTTTAGTAACCATTACAAACTTTTTTTTTGCAAGTGAAACAAGCATTTCTTTTGTAAACTGAACAAAAGAACTTTTTCTATAACTAACTTAAAAATTTTTAGTATGAGCCACCAAGCAAATTTTAGTAATAGCTCCAAAATTATTTTTAATAACCATTACGTGCGCCCGAAGGGCAGGAGTTTCCTTCGAGCTGCATGCAGACATCTGAAACGGAAGATTTTCGGCAAAGCCGCAATAGATGGCAGCACCAGACATTCCGACCTGCTCCGACAGGATTTCCATAATCCCTTTATTAACGAGACACTACATGCATTCGGGGCGTATTTGGCTGTGGCAAGTTTCAACCCCGGGACCTTTTAGCCTGGAGTCCGTTACTATAACCACTATGCTATCAAGGCCACACCAACTGAGTTTTAGTAAGAGCTATTAAAAATATAAAACTATTAACTCTATTCGTTGCTAACTTTTTTCTAGTAATTCTTACAGATTTTTTTTGTAACTGACTAAGATTACTAAAAATTTTTTAGTAATTACAAGGATCACTAAAGTTTTTTTAGTAGATCGACCCTTTTTTTTTACAGTGTACGTACTAAAATATGCATTCTGTACAATCTCTGGTGCAAAGAATATTTTTTATTAATTTACAGAGCCACACAAAAGTATTCTATTGCATAATGGTATAGGGTTGTGCGTTTAAATTATATTAAATTATTTCACATTTTATGAAATTGATATTCGATGCTGATGTTTACTACAAGTTATTTCTTGTATAAGAAAACATATAGTATTTATAGGGAAACATAAAAGATTTTGACTACTCTCCTGTATACGAAGTATTGTATATTATTATCACAAGATCTAAATATTTCAAAAACTTCGTTATAGTATTAATGCACCTCATTTACTACGTTTGACATCCAATTTCTATCGTAATTGAATATGGAAATACGCTATTATTTTGCATGTATAGTTTGAAAAAAGGTATACGCTGTTTCGCGAAAGGGGACTAATAACAATATCTTTGAAACGAGCATTAAATAATTGAATCGGTTACATAACTTTTTTGATCTGATAATGTAGCATATGTTTTAAACACTGACATCATGAACATTATTATATAATGTTTGTAAAACTCATGAGAAATTTTTAAAGACTTCAATACAGACAAGAATTATGTAAGCGACATCATTTAACATTTTTGTGGATATTTGTTTGTTTAATTAAAAAGCATTAAATAAAGAACAGCCCTTAACCTACACGCGACACAAAAAAGGGGGAAAATATAAAATATTAAGAACAGCTTAATGCTGTTTTTTTTCTTTTTTTATACTTTTGCATATTAAAATTTTGATTTCTTCTGTTTCAGTGATAGAAATCATGAAAAAATCTTACAATTTAAAATAAAATAGTAATAATTAAGTGAATATATAAAAATGTCAAATTTTTTTTTGCGCTTTCCGTTTACTGCAAAACTCTTTTTTTTATTTATATACATTTTGATTTGCTTGAAGACTTGCAATTTTATGAGATTAATATTTTTTTCTACATGTTACAATTTACGAATTAAAAGAAGTTTTGACACTTAAAGTTACATTTTTGGCACGGTATTTTAATTTAGTAAATGATTTGAAAATTAACAAATTGAGAATTGCACGGTAAGCGTATAAAATGTGGTGCGCTCGTACTATAATGAATTTTTTTCAGATTTTAGAGTAATAGCATACAATACTTCAGATACCGTACACTGTAAAAAAAATTCAAGAGGTTACTAAAAATTTCTTTTTAAATTTTTATTCCACAGAATTTTTTAGTAACCATTACAAACTTTTTTTTGCAAGTGAAACAAATATTTCTTTTGTAAACTGAATAAAAGAATTTTTTGTATAACTAACTTAAAACTTTTTAGTATGAGCCACCAAGCAAATTTTAGTAATAGCTCCAAAATTATTTTTAGCAACCATTACGTGTGCCCGAAGGGCAGGAGCCTCCTTCGAGCTGCATCCAGTGGGTACGAAGACAGACTTCTAAAACGGAAGATTTTCGGTAAAGCCGCAATAGATGGCAGCACCAAACATTGCTACCTAGTCTATTTTGACATGTTTCTAAAGGGGAGGGAAAGTTCAGAGATCATTACCCACGGTAACTGCTACCGCAGGATTTTCATAATCCCTTTATTTACATTCGGTGCATATTTGGCGGCGGCCAGAATCGAACCCAGGTACTTTCAGCCTGAAATTCGGTGCTATGACCACTATGCAGTCACGGACACACCAGATGAGTTTTAATAATAGCTATTAATAATGTAAAACTATTAACTCTATTTGTTCTAGCTTTTTTCTAGTAATTTTTACAGATTCCTTGTAACCGAGTAAGATTACTAAAACATTTTTTGTAATTACAAGGATTACTAAATTTTTTTAAGTAGATCGACCCTTTTTTTACAGTGTAGAGTATCCGAAATCTTTTGTGTATCTTTATAAATACTACTTGTGTCCATTATACAAGAAGTAACTTATTGCAAACCTCAGCAAAATATATCGATTCTATAAAATGTGAAATAGTTCAATATTATTAAAGCGCGCCCAAAACAATGTTTTCACCTATACCATAATGTAATGGAATGCATTCGGGTAACCCTGTAAATCAATAACAAATATTCTTTGCTCCCCACATTGTACAAAATGTAAATTTCAGTTCGTACTTTATAGATGCATATCAATTCCATTAGGTTCTAAAGGTTGTAACGCATTACAAAACATTTGAAACTATTTTTTTCCCACTTGCTCTAATCTAACGGGATAATTTTTATTGTCACTTCAATTAAACTATTCATCCGATTTTTATAAAATTTAATATGACTCGACAAATTTCTGTAAAAATCATTTATTTTGAATTTTTAACATTTCGGTTGTCTAGTTTTTGCTCTGTTATTTGCGGACAGACGGACGGACTGAACGACGACCATAGGTGCTACGTATTTGTATAACTAGCAAAAGCCGTGCTTTTTTTTTGGATTCGCGAAGAATTATTTCATAAGATAAATATTTGAAAGTAACATTATTTTTTAATATTACTAGCTGACCCGCCCGGCGTTGCCCGGGTCCGTATTAGCAATATTAAACGAACTTGAAATTTGTATGATTTTATCAATAACTGGAAGCATGCAGAAATGCATTGTCTGAAATACGTCATTTTCATCGTTATAAAGTATTAAAAGGTTCTGAAAAAAAAAGAAAACTTTTAGTAATACAATTTTTAGTTTAAATCAAATGTTTTCAATATTTTATTTAATTTTATTCAAAATGAAAAAAGATTTTCTTAGCAGACGATTTTTTGTGATAAATACATTATCTGTTTTATATTTCTTCTGCTTTATTCCTTTTATTTATAGAGTTCAAAATGAAAAAAGATTTTCTTAGCAGACGATTTTCCTGTGCCTCAATTAATTATCCTCGGAATTCCTTTTATTTATAGAGATTTTTGCATCTTTATTAAGCAAAAACGTTATCTCATGTTTTGGCTCATTTAAATTTTAGAAATGTAAATTCAGTTAAATAAGAATTTCCTCGGAATTTTTTATTTATGATATAAGGCTAGTATAAATAAAAATATTTTCGGAGCAGAATTTTACAAAATATTTTTTTTATTTTTAACTAAATGTTTTAAAGATGTTTTTACATTTTCAAATGGCCAGTTATAGCGTTCGTTCTGGCCAGTAAGTGTTCTTTTTCTCGACATTTTTAAATTACTAATACATTCCAGAAATTATTTATAAACGTAGTTAATATATTTAATTTGGTTGAATTAAATTAATCTTCAATCAATTAAAGTATTCTTAAATTATTCTTTAATCTATAATTTCGAATAGCAAACTTAAGAAACTTACCAAATTTAACAAAATATTTCACTTTAAATACCAAATATAAAAATTAATTTTACTTGTTTACTTTTCTTTTGTTGCCACTTCACCAAAGTAAATACCTAAACAAATAAATCATAATGTAATTCTTTTAAAATCCGTAAGTATAAACTGCGTAAATAATTTTGGCAGAATAATGAAAATATATTTTATTAATATATTAATCATGATTCTATCTATAATTACTAACCCCATGGTTTATTTTCCTTGTTAAAATAAAAAGATACGGGTTCAATTTTTTATTTGCAAACGATTTTGGCGGAATAATGAAAATATATTTTATTTAATTAATTAATCATGATTCTATCTATAATTACTAACCCCATGGTTTATTTTACTTCTGAAAATAAAAAGATACGCGTTCAATTTTTTATTTGGAAAAATGCGTCCATAATAGAAAAACATGTAGAATAAATTAATTATTAAAAAAATATTTTTTAAAGGTTATTCTGTAAAAAAAAATAACATTCTGCAAATCTACACATCATAATTTATTCTTATGTTTAATTTTAAATCAAAATACTGAATAGAATTTTTATAAAGTGTACGACAAAATGTAACTTGAGTGGCCTAGTAGAGGATTCGCTTCGCTCATCCTAATTATGAAAGTAGCTAAAATAAGGTCTTCTTCACAGTTGTATCAGTATCATTTCGTCAGCTGAGTATAATTAGATTCTAACACTTTTTTTTTTCAAGAAAATTACTTTTTGACTAAGGAAGGCTCTATTTGTATCTATGAATGTATTTCGGCATTGAAATGACGTTATATCTAGTTTACTTCCCCTTGCAATACAGAATAATTTATTTCTGTCAGAAATTGTCGAAAGAACACCGAATTCTATGCCGAAAAGTCTTTCTTTTAAAACGGCTTTTAGGAAATTAGTATTTTCACGTGACGTTTCGTTAAAATATGTCATACAAATTCCCTTAAAATATGTGATAAGAAGTGATCTAAATAATTTTTGCCTCCTATTAATACGACAATTTATTTCATTACAAATTATTTTCACCTGTGTGGGTGAATAATCAGATGGAACAAACCATGGCACTATCAGTTAAGAAAGAATACATAACACTGTAAAAAAATATCTGTAAAGGTACTATACTTTATCTAGGAAACTGGGATTCCAAGAACTTTTCCTGTAACGGTAACAACAAAAACTCAAGTTTTAGAATCGGTTTTCCTGTTAGCGTTACATGAAAAGTTCTTGGAATCCCAGTTTCCTAGAAAATGTTTAGTACCTTTACAGATTTCTTTTTTTTACAGTGAAGGTGATTATTAATTACAATAAATGTGTATTAAATACGGGTATATTTAAATGCTAACACTCTGAATGGTTTCATTAAAAAGTATTTGTATTATGAGTTTATCAGTCTGCTTGACTAACATATTTTTAACCTATATTAGACCAACAATAGAAATTTTATAAAATGTGGCAATATTTTAATTGAAATATTCTTAAATAACATTCATTACGACAAAAAAAAAGTTTCGTACATAAAAAGGAATATTTTATTTAAGAAATGAAAAGGTGCGTATAGTTAAATTTAATGGTACACTCATTAAATTTAAATAAAAAGTTTTTCTTAATAAATTTTGTTTTAATTTTATTTTATTTACAGAGCTTTAAGCTTTAATCCATTATAAAAAAATTATGTTTAATTTCAAGGGGAATAATTATGCATTTTCAAAATGTCCAATTTGTCTATAGTGTTTATTCCAATTGAATTATTAATATTGTATAGATATCTTCAGAAGCCTTAAAAATAGCAGAAACATATGGTACTACTTAGTTATCTCGTTGACCCATTTCGCCAAATTATACAAATTGCCAAACTGTTAGCAAAATTATATATATTGACATAATTGTTATTTTAAATAACGGAAGACTAAATAAATTAGTAAAACATAATGATAAATGCAAGTAAAAAGTTGAGATAAAAATCTCTTATTGGAAGAAGAAACACGTGTATTTTTTTTATAGCAAATGAATATGACATTTACAATCATCCATTATTCGAATGTAATCTCATAGGTTGGCTACAGTTTTTTTTTGTTAACTTTTTATCTACCAACGGTACTTATAAGTAACATTAAAATTACTTATTATAAAATTCTTTTAAGATGTCAATTAGTTGTAATACTGTTTAGAATGAGTTACAGATACATTACTTTATTTTGTACCAAAAGCATTATTGGTTAAACAAAACAAAACAAAAATTAAAAGGATGTTTTTTTTTTCCTTTGTATCTTTTCAGGCTTCTTGACGTTGAGGGAGGGGTATAAGGGATTTTCAATTCGAAAATATTTCTATGTATATATATTGTAAGAACATCATATTTGTACATTTTATAATGCCTCAAAATATTAAGAAAACAATTTAAAATAAAAATAAATTGAGTGGGGTTATAATTATTGCAGAAAATCTCTCTAAATTCAAGTTTAATTGATGCTTCTAAATCTTTCGGTTCTCCAAAAATACTTCAAAAATTGATTAAATGATGCTTCAAACCTTTTAATAAATTAAAACAATGCAAACAAAAACAATTACAAACAACAATTTACGTAAAATGCTTTAGAATGTAAAATTTTCATGAATTCATATTTCGGTAGATAAAGGATTAACAAAGTAGTACTAAAAATAACATAAGCAAAAACAACGTCACATGTTTTAATAATAATAATAAAAAAAACATTTATTGAAACGATGAGTTTACGCACTTTTAGGTGAAAATGGGTTAATACAGTTTCTGCCAGCAACATTGCAACGACGAGAATATTACCCCTTGACAGTCTTGCAAAAGGGCAAAATTGTAATGTGTTTTCTCTTCCATTAGTTTTAAATGCTAAAAAAATAAGTTTATTTCAACAGTATATAAAAAAAAATATATTAAAATTATGAATATGATCCTAGGAAGCACTAGACATTGTTCAATGTATTAAATATGTATTAAATCAAAAGAATTATATCGTTTTAAATATTGCTTGTATTGCAGGGAAACCTGAAGCTTAGTGAACATATTAACATGGGCTTGTCAGTGAGAGGGTTAAAGCATGCAATGAATTCATTAAATTGATAAAGTTAGTCGCGTTTCAAAAATTATATTATAAAAGAAATTTCTTATTCCTTTAATGATAAACACTTTTACAATTCCTTTTATTCAATCATATACCCATTGTTATGAAAAATCTGAATAGTGATAAAAATTTAAAAGTTCATTGCAAATTGTTAATATAATTAAAGATGATTAAATACCGCTTACTATTTTATAAATATAGGGGAAAATATAACGAGGTAGAAAATATATTTTTAGCTACAACTTCATTTATTTTTCATTTTTTATGTATTTTATTCTTATATTAAACTGAAGGAATCATTCTAACTTGTCGCCAAGTAAATATGACATAAAAGTCATAATTAAATTAAACAAAAATAAATGCAAAAAATCTCATTAATTTTTATGTACTTAAATATAATCTTAAAATATTTTTTAAATATAAGTCATTTCTTGAATATACTATGTACACAAGTAGGAGTATTTATTTCATAAATATACAAATATTTATTTCATGAATCTTTGTTACGTAAAAAGATAATAGTAATTCCAAATAAAAATACTGTATATGCAAATAATTTTAGTTCTCTTCGGATTCTCAAAAAATGTTTACCTTCCTATACCTTGTCATATTTAATATAAAAAATAAACCAAATGTTAAATACATACAAATATTAGCTTAAATAGTTGATTTATTTATTCACTGAGCATAATAATTTTTTATTTATAATTTTTGTTGGTAAAATATTAAATAGAGAAAATTTATTTTTTTTAGAAAAGAAGGTTTATTTGTTTAATCCAAATTTTAATTGTTTTGCAGAAAATTAGATAAAAATCTCATTATAAAATTTACAAATGAAAATGAGACATTCCTTAAAAAAATTCCTATTTCTAAATTTACCATCTGAAAGATGGAGTCATAAATAAGAAAATAAAGTAACAATAAGAGAATTTTACAAAAGTGTGAATAAAAAATATGAATTATATGAGGTATGCTATAAAAATGATTGCATATTCATGAATATATTTAATATATATAATTCTAAATAACTATATATTATCTCAAATAAACATAGATATATACGAGGGCTGTTCAATAAATAATAAGAATGATTTTACTGTCGCAAAATCGTTGATTAGACTATTAATTTTCTGATGAATTAAGAAATGTATTTGTCAGCATTAAAATAAGGGATCGATAGATACCACATATAGACAGATGAGTGAAAATTCCACGTAACTAAATGCAAGCCTGTTTTTCTGCGCATAGGGATAGCGTGCAGTTGCCGAAATGGAATCAGGTGGAGCAGTGGTATGTGATTAAAATATATGTGCGTTTGTAAAATTGAGATTTTTTAACACGATACATTAAGCTTTCAAATATTAAGCATTGTTTATTCCAATTTTTCGTCGCTGTCATAAAGCTTTTGACGAAAGAAGGAAAAATGTGGAAGATTACGATTGAGAAGAAAAACATTCAATGTCGGTCACATATGCTATGGTAAACAAAATAGCGATTTTCATCAAGGAGGATCGCAGAATTACTCTTCGCCAACTCCTTTTTCTCTTGAATATTTCTGAGGGAAGTAGTATAAAATGTGTTTTCACCCTAAAAATCTCTAAATTCTGGATATTCAAACAAATGCAGAATCAAACTGATATATATATACAAAATCGAAAGTATAACTAGAACAAGATGACAATGAATTCGGACATAGCGATTTTTGGATGCTTCCTCAGCCATGAAACAACTTAGTAAGCGTATTTTTGAAAGCTGCAAAATGCATATAAAAACTGTGGAGGCGGTTTCGAAACAACTAAAAATTCAGAAATCTGCATGTCTTTAACAGGTGGATCGAACATTTGGAGAAATGAATCGCGTAACAGTAGTAACTTTGAAAGAGATCAAGTAATTTATGACGGTTGAAAAAAATATATTCTGTATAATCTTAGTTATAGAATAGGGTTTGTATATAATAATAAATAACTAATCATAATGAACTTTCACTGGTTAAGGATTTACATGGTTTAGTTGAACCGCAGACGTCAATGTTCTAAAGTTACGTCAAAGATATTAATATATTTAGAAATGTGACTTTCTTCTTCCTTATGTTTTTCAGCCGAGCGATACACACAAATACATACATACATATACAGGGTGTCCCTAAACAAATGGTATATACGCTAGGGGGGTGATAGAACACATCAAGACGAGTAATAGTAAATAGTAAACCAAGGGTCCCAAAGGTTTTCCAAAGGAGATAGCCGCCATTAAAGTTTGGGATCCAAAATTTCAAATACACATAAAAAACGGAAAAATTGGTCCATTGATTTGCGGTTTTTACTAAAATTATTCTTTATGTTGGTATTTTCATGAAAATAAATTATAAAGATAAATTTCGAAAAATGCCGATAGAGGGCGCTTTAGACTTTGAAGTAATGAAAAACTATTTCTTGCTGTGATTTTTTGCATCTCATTAAATGGTTTCGTAAGCTTAGACTTAAATTTTGAGCTGAAAATAGTTGGAAGCTGTTAAGTAGCACAAACTTAACAGTGTTCAGAGGGTTTAAATTTCAAATGATTATAAAAAACGGAAAAATTGGTCGATTGGTTTGCGGTTTTCACTAAAACTATTGTTTATGTCGGTATTTTATTGAAAATGAATCATAAAGATAAATTTCAAAAAATCCCGATAGAGGGCGCTTTAGAATTTGGATTAACGAAATCCATCCTAATACTATTTTTTGCCGTTACTTTTTGCATCTCATTAAATGGATTCTTAGGCTTAGATTTAAACTTAAATTTTGAGCTCAAAATCTGAATATTTGGGAGTGGTTAAGTAGCACAAACTGAACTGTGTTCAAAGGATTTAAATTTCAAACAAAACGGAAAACTATAAAAAAAAAACGGAAAAATTAGACGATTCGTTTGCGGTTTTTGCTAAAACTACTCTTTAAATCAGTGTTTTCTTGAAAATAAATTTTAAAGCTAAATTTCACAAAATGCCGATAGAGGGCGCCTTAGAATTGGAGTAGCGTACAACTATTTTTAACCGTTATTTTTTTTTAAATCTCATTAAATGCTTTCAAATGCTTAGATTTAAATTTTGAGATCAAATTCTGAGTCGTTGCGAGTGTTTAAGTAGCGCAAAAGTGACTTGTTTTGCGATGGGAGGGGGGTTAAATTTCAACTCCTGAACACTCTTCAGTTTGCGCTTCTTAACCTCTCCCAACGATTCAGAATTTGAGTTCAAAATTTAAGTTTAAATCTAAGAATTCGAAAACATTTAACAAATTTTGGAAAGCATTTAATTAGATACAAAAAATAACGGTTAAAATTTGTTGTTGGTTACTCTGAAGTTTAAGGCGCCCTCTAACGGAATTTTTTGAAATTTATCTTTAAAATTCATTTTGAAGATGATACTGACTTAAATAATAGTTTTATTTTAAACCGCAAACGAATCGACCAATTTTTCCGTTTTTTATTATCATTTGAAATTTGAACCCTCTGAACACAGTTCAGTTTGTGCTATTTAACCACTTCCAACTATTCAGATTTTGAGCTCAAAATTTAAGTTTAAGTCTAAGTTTACGAAAACATTTAATCAGATGCAAAAAATAACGTAAAAAGTAGTTGTTCGTTACTCCAAAGTTTAAAGCGCCCTCTATCGGCATTTTTTGAAATTTATCTTTATAATTCATTTTCAATAAAATACCGACATAAAGAATAGTTTTAGTGAAAACCGCAAAACAATCGACCAATTTTTTCGTTTTTTATAATCATTTGAAATTTAAACCCTCTGAACACAGTTAAGTTTGCGCTACTTAACCGCTTCCAACTATTCCGATTTTGAGCTCAAAATTTAAGTTTAAGTCTAAGCTTACGAAACCATTTAATGAGATGCAAAAAATCACGACAAAAAATAGTTTTCCATTACTTCAAAGTCTAAAGCACCCTCTATCGGCATTTTTTGAAATTTATCTTTATAATTTATTTTCGAGAAAATACCAACATAAAGAATAATTTTAGTGAAAACCGCAAATAAATCGACCAATTTTTCCGTTTTTCATGTGTATTTGAAATTTTGGACCTCAAACTTTAATGGCGGCTATCTCCTTTGGAAAACGTTTGGGACCCTTGGTTTCCTATTTACTATTACTCGTCTTGATGTGTTCTATCACCCCCTAGCGTATATACCATTTGTTTAGGGACACCCTGTATATATATATATATATATATATATATATATATATATATATAAGTATATTTTTATTATGTTATTTACCGATGGTATTTTTGGGGCCTAGGGTTCATGATCAGTCAAGATCTGAAAAAATGTTTCAGAAATATCAACATATGAGAGAGTGTAATAGGTTGTATATTATACGAAATCTACCTAAAAATCTAATAGAATTTATTCATATATTAAAAAGCATTCTTAGGCTTTGATTAAAGAAATATCGAAAGTAATAAAACTGGATATTAATTTTAAAAATACATCTCTAAAAATATTAAATAAAAATGAATTATTTATATATCTGTGCCTTGGTTGGTTTTTTTTACTTCTTCTGTATACTGTTAGAATTTTCTGTAGAAAAGAAACAGATAGAAAAGTGAGACACACTAAGTTTCGGTTAATTGTAATCGATTCAGTTTCTCGGTCATCATTTTACACACATTTCCCTTATATTATAGCTAACTCCGTGTAGGGATTTCTATGTATTTTTTTAAAAAATATATTTATATTTGTTAAATTTTGCTTTCACACTTTAAAAATAATTTTGAAATTTTATTATAAATATTAAAGAGGAAAATTTAGAATAATTAGAATTAAACTTTCTAATAAGTTAGAAAAGAAATAAATAATTTAGAAAAGAAAAAATCATCTCATCGAAGTTAGAGGAGATTTTTCTGCTACTGAATAATAAGATACACACTTACATACTTCGTAGTCGACCGGAACAGCTTCTGTATCTTATTCAGTAAAGTATTATTATCCAATCAAGAGGCCTTGGGTTCAAACCCCGGGAGTGCTAGGAACGATTTATGTTAAAATTTCATGATGCAGCACATCAAATTATCGAAAAATTGAAATTACCTGAAGGTTGAGTGATTTGCTACTTTAAAAATCTAAATTAAATGAAATTATTATTGTTAAAAGGAAATTTACAGAGTCTTGTGCATTGTTAATTTACAGAATCTATTCTAAATTTATCGAATACTTTTTATGTTTTCTTTAAAAAATAAATCACTGTAATTTTACATAAGATTTAAAATAATAAATTTCCCGTAAATTTTTTATTTTTTTTCAAAAATATTTTGAGATTTATGTGTGCATTCGTGATTTGTTTTATATTTAAAAAAATATTTTAAATTCTTCTCTGTTAAAACCACATGCGTACTTTCCTATCAATTGTCTGTTATGTTTTTTCAGTAAAATCACTGCCATGATGTATTATCATATATTTTTAATAATAAATACACATATGCATTTTCCAAAATAAAAAATGCATAGCATTAAATACAGCAATATTCTGCTGCCTAATTAAGTTTAATATGAATCTCTTTTTTCTTTAATTATAACTTTGATTTTAAATATGCCTCGAACATATTTAGATAATGATAACAATTAAGATTGCTGAGATAATTAAACGAGGAACCTCTTTAAATAAAAGTAATTTTGTGGTAAAAGTCCTTAAAATTTTGAATTACATTTTTGTGGTTTCATCAAAGTAATTAGCACTTAATTTAAATATTTATAAAAATTGTGATTATAGTTTATCTTCAAGTAATTTTTGCAATCTGAGGAATGACTTTAAAATTCAGCTTCATATTAATAATTTTGTTTTAATTAAATAAAAGAGTGTTATTTTAAGAATAGTATTTGTTATTATTTATACAACATGTTTCTTATAAGTAATGGCATGAAATCAGGGCACAGATGTCATATACGCGCCACATTGGGGCGATTTTTTTTCTTACTCCACATTGGCGAAAATTTTCCTTTTAAATACCAGTTATAAATTTATATATAATTTCTATTAATTCATAAAGGAAATAGTAATAAATAGATAAGTTTAATTTGTAAATATAGAAAAAAGAAATATTTATATAATTTTAAAATGGAAAATAAAAGTAAATAAACAGTTTATTAATAAATAATCAAAAATAGCCTGGTTACCATGTGAGACATGAAATCGCAGTAATGTGGTACGTATGTAACATCTGTGCTCAAATCAGTTATCGTTCCCTGACCGAAAAAGCATTCCCACATTTATTTAGAAGCAATTATAAAAGAAATATTCTGTTTAGATGTTGATTTAAGAATATACAAAAATTTCTCTTATCAAAAAAAAAAAAAAAAAAAAAAAAAAAAAAAAAAAAAAGGATCAGTTTTAATTGTAGCTGTACATCTGAATATTACATAAAAGCGTATTTATGTAATATTTACAACATTTTAAATTATATTTTACCTCGGATTACATCGCTTTTAAATCGTGTTTAAATCCTTTTTATCGTTTAATCGTTAGTGTTAGAGGGGATTATCTAATACCGCTTTTAAATTTCTGACAAAACTTTCGTTCTCTGCAGATCTGATGTACCCTATGGGCTACTCATCTTTACATTTTTTTTTCATATTTATAAAATAATGTTGAAAAAATGAATAATTAGTGTGAATGGAACCCAAATTTAATTAATACATTTTAATTTCCAAAATCCTTTTGAATTATATGGGTAATAATGTAGTATAAAAATTCACGAAGATTCACAAAATTTTCATGAATACATAATATGGGACATAAAGACATAAGATATTAATGTTGTATTTGATGCAGTGTAAAAAAAATTCTGCAAAGTTACTAAAGGTTATCTAAGAAAATGGGATTCCTAGAATTTTTTTTATGTAACGGAAAAAGCAAAAATTAATGTAACTGATACAGATTTGCGCGGAAAAAAAATTATAAGTTTATTAAGATTTTTTAGGAAAATGGGATTTCCTCGATTTTTTTATGTAACGTGAACCAAATGTACCGATAAAATTTTAGTAATATAACTGTAATTTTTATAGATTCGTTTATAAAGGTACAGATATTTATAGATTTATAAAAATTAATTTTGTAGATTTACAAATTTTCTTGTAGAATGTACCGATAAAATGTTAGTAAGCATACAGATTTCGGAAACTTTACATCTGTAAAATTAGATTTTTTTTTACTTTGTGGAGCCTAAATAGACAGCGATGTGGAGGATAAATTTAGAAATTACATTTTTCTTAAACACGAAATTGAATTAAAAAGTTATGCAAACAGCTTCTAGTTTTATTCCTGAGTTCTATTTTAAAATAAGCAGTTTATTTAAAGTTTAACCAGAATTAAGCTTCACTCAATTACTGAATCTATTTTAAAAAAGTATTTTTCATTTCAGTACATTTGTTTAGAAGACATTAAGACCACACATCATAGGCTGGAAACCCCTTATTTTGAACAATTAAGAAAATCTTCCAAGGAATAACAACATATTTTGCAAGCACCCATCCCAATACAAATAATATAAATTAAATTATAGACTAGTCTGACAAGCAAAGTTAATTTTACTTTGAGTTTTATAAAACGTATGTCTGAAAAAAAACTAGTCGCATTTGGAAATCTCAAAACTTTTTTCTATATTATACACGTTAATACTTCCAGAAAAAAATACATAGCAGCGTCACCGATTAAGTTATATTACCGCAAAATATGATCTGCATCAACTTATTTCAAGTTCTACATGTATCTGATATTTAATTAAAATCCGTGTATTAGTACTTGAGAGAGATAGTAACAGTAACTTGACAGAAATAGTAAGAAAACTGGATAGAAGTGCCCACGGTTTGACCATTTACTTTAACACTAGAACGGCGGTAGGGGTCATTTTGACACCTGAGCACTTTCGTCCTTGGATCACTTTTGTTTGGTTGGAAGAAATCGTTTGAAATTTTTTGACTTTTCCTAAATAGATAACATATATTTCTTTTTAAAAAATCAACATTCTAGATTTGTTAGATTTTGAAATATTTGCATGTATTCCTAGAACGGCGGACGGGGGTCATTTTGACCCCTTTGGTAAAATAGTCTTAGTACGCGAAGCATTATGAAACCATGAGAAAAATTCAGTGATAAGCTTTTTTTCGGATGCATTTATACTGTCTCCCAGAGAAATGCAAACCAGGGTGGTCACACTATATTGTTATCTCTAAGATAGTTGTTTTCCTTTGTTAGCTTTTTTCCATTATTTTGAAGAAAATATTTCAAAAGAAAAAAAAGCAGGTGCAGGGTTTTTCATACTTACATTTCTTTTCACAAATAGACAAATGTATTTTCGCATTTGTTACTTTTGTTAGTTCAGATTACTCGTAGCAGGTGGTAACCGTAGGGGAGGGATTTTATGATTTGAGTACGAATTCCATTGTTCCTAAGGCAGGCAGTTGAACGTATATCTTCCCGCTTTCATCGACAAAAGGGTGTCAATTTTTTGGCCATAATCCCTTTCTTTGCACCTGTCTGTTTTCGTTCTCGCAATAAAAGAAACATAGATGATGTCGGTGAAATGAATCCAGGTCCCTGTGTGGAACGCGCGAATACCAGTGACAGTTTGGCGGGAAAATTCTGCCGTCACATTCATTATCGCCTTACCTTTATTCAGTGAATGATAAGCTGAAACATAAACTCTGTCGTTTGCTGATATTCTGACTTTTTTCCATCTTATTTTCAAATTTTACAAAATATGTCTTATAAGCGAAAAAGAGGTCTTACTAATGAAGAAATTAAGAAAATGTTGCAGGAGCTCTCTGAAAATGAGTCTGACGGAGGTGAAAATGATAATTTTATCTGTAGAATCTGAAGATGAATTTCAGACACAAACTATCCGAGGACAGTGATGTGAACGAAGAACAGCTAAGCAGAAATAAACGAAAAAAAGCGGATCAGGGTATTAACAAAACTGTTTTCACTGCCCCTGATAACACTATCTGGAATGAAATAAATTCTAAAAATTCAGCTTGCGGCCGTGTTCCTGCTTATAATGTTCTAAAAGAAACGGCGGGACCAACATCTTTTGCAAAGACTCGTGTTTTTGAGGACAAAGTGTCTAGTGCTTTCAAGCTTTTCATTGACGATGCCATCTTGTTGCATATAAAGAAATGTACAGAATCAGAAGCTCATCGACAACGTGGAAATAACGACTGGAGTTTATCTCTAGCTGAGTTAGAGGCTTTTGTTGCTATATTATATATTCGTGGAGCAACAGGAGCAAAGGGTTTAGATTTATATTCATTGTGGTCTGAAGCATGGGGCATACCATTTTGCAAAGAAACTATCTCAAGAGATAGGTTCAAAGAAATAAAAATATTTTTGAGGTTTGACGAAAAAACAACAAGATCTAGTCGATTACAGACTGATAAATTTGCTCTTGCATCTGAAATGTGGAATAAATTTATTGAAAATTGCAAAACATGCTACCTATCTGGACAAAATATTACAGTTGATGAACAATTGTTCCCATCTAAAGCTAGATGCAAATTTACGCAATATATGCAAAATAAACCTGATAAATTTGGAATAAAATTTTGGTTATCTGTTGACGTTGATACTAAATACCTCTTGAATGGATTTCCTTATCTAGGAAAAGATGAAACAGCAAATCCTCAATTACGTTTATCTGAAAATGTTGTCATGAAATTAACAGATCCCCATCTAAACAAAGGGAGAAATATTACGACAGATAATTATTTTAATAGCATCAAATTAGCTGAAATGCTAAAATCTAAAAATACACATTGGTAGGCACAATGAAAAAGAACAGAGGAGAAATTCCTATAGCTTTGAAAAATATGCGCAGTACTCTTTATTCATCGAAGATAGTCGAACATGATAATATGACACTTACCATCTATCAAGCCAAACGAAACAAAAGTGTTTTTCTATTGAGCTCATTACATTCTAGTGTAAAAACTGAGGACAGCCTGAAAAAGTTGCCAGATTCAATAGATTATTACAATACAACAAAGTGGATATTCGTGATCAGATGTGCCAAAAATACTCCGTTACATCTGCTTCTAGACGATGGCCTGTACATAGCTTTTTCAATATTTTGGATCATGCAGCTTTGAACTCCTGGATAATTTATAAAAGTGTAACAGGCAAGCCCCTCAGTAGAAGAGATTTTCTATTGAAATTAGGAGAGGAATTAAGAATGGTTCTTATGGCTTCAAAACTCCCAAAGATCCTTCCTGAATCTTCAGAAAAAACAAACGAAAAAAAAGTGGATATAAAGAGAAAAAAGTGTCAAGTACAGAAATGCAATGGAAACAAATCTCAAGAATTTTGTGCATCGTGTTCCAAAGATGTGTGCGGAAAATGCACTGGAAAAATTGCTAAAAATTATTTTTGTATCAATTGCATTAATGTCTAATACATGTACGGGACTGTGTTAAGCATTAAAAAAATTCAAACGAAATGCTTTAGATATAAACCATTCAGCTACATTTATAATGAAATAAAGGAAACAACAGAATACGTTTCTCATTTATTGGATTCAGAGTGTGGTTCATTCGGCGAGTAAGTAGATTTTAAAAAAATATATTATTTTATAAATTGTGTTTTATTTTAGTTAACATTGGTTTTAATTTTAAAAACATTTATTTTAAACCATTTTTATGTCAAATTAATGAGTTTTTTGTGTAGTTTAGTGTGTACCAAATTGATCGCCTTGCAGCCGTTACATACACAGTACTTTAAAAATTAAATAAAATATCGAGTAATATTAACAATAAATTATGAAATACAGGGAAATTACATATTTGTCACAATGTATGCCATTTAAAATTGTTTTAGCATTGTTATTTCAGTAGTTTCATCGAGGGGTCAAATTGACCCCTTCCGCCGTTCCAGTAGGTAAAATTTTGCCGCCGTTCTAGTGTTAAAAACTAATACTAATTTATATCAGGGAATAACTGAACTTGAAGTTTGATAAAAATCCGTGCATTGACTCATGAGATAGAGTTTTTGCGAAAATCAAGAATAATGCCATATAGAAGTAGAGCCACCTGTAGAGTGATTTACTCCAAAAATTAAATAATACTAACTTACACCAGAGACAAAATGAATTTGAAGTTTGATGAAAATTCGTGAATTAGTTCCTGAGATAGAGCTATAGCAATAATCATGAATAATGCCGCATAGCAGCACCACCTGTTGGGTGATTTACAACAAAACGTAATCAGAACCATATCAAATCATGGAATAAATGAATCTAAAGTTTTATGAATATCCCTTCATTAATTCTTGAGATATGGCTATTGAGGAAATCGTGATAAAGGTAGGATGACAGTGCCATCTGTTCGATGATATACACAAAAAACTAATAAGATCCAATTAATATCAAGGAATATATGAATATGAATTTTTTTTAACTCTATAAATTAATTCTTGAGATAGAGCGCCTACAATATTTATTTCCTATACAGACAGATAAATTAGCAGATCCATAGACACATAAAATCACTAACAGACATTATGTAAAAATATGTGTTTTTGGAATCTCTGACACTTAACAGGTGTAAATCCGTCAAAAACCGAAATTTGAAAATTGCCACGAATCTAGTACTTCCTTCTTGTAAAGACAGAAGAAAGTAAAAACAATTCAACAACATCCCAAAATCACTAACGACTAGAAGAAAATATCACTTGTTAAGCATGAAGAAAAATGAATATTTTATTTATCTATGGTCTGATCGATTACGTTTAGTTTAACGCATTATGTTATTAAATTTAACAAAATAATTTGATATTTATAAGTAGATGCATTTACACAAGTTGACTGTTACTTGCGGATCTGTCAAAAAACTTTTAGTTTATTTATTTTAATAAGGTACCCTGGGGTAATAACGCCAGGCGGGGTAATAACGCCAAGTGCTTATATTTTGCATAATTATGAAATAATCAGGTAAATGACACCCATGTGCTCTGCGCAGAAAGGTTTTGAGTCATATAAATCGCAAAAAACAGCTTCAAGTTAATTTGTTTCATTTTTAGGTCTTATTGTTTTTACAAGCAACTAAAATTAATGCTTGATCTAAAATTTGCGAGATAAGGTTTTTGATCTGAAGACTATATTTTTTATCCAGAAATACTTTGTTTATTACATAAATTTGCAGTGTATTTCATATACTTTCAAATTGTTGTAGAAGATTTTGGATATCTTCTCGAGATAATTTGTAGTTTAGGATTTACTGCGCAACTAGTATCCCGGGGTAATAACGCCAGGGATTGGCTTTTTCTTTCACTTTCACAAATTTAATTCAATATTTTCTATCGCATAGAATGCATACATGGGAATATAAATACTGATTCAAATAATCCGTGAAATGTTTCTAATAATTCTATTTAAATGGTCATTTTTAAACAAAACGTAGCTTAGAATCTGATATTCTTTTGCCTCCTCCCCCCGCCACCACAACAGCATTCTTTTTCTTTCAGAGTCACAAAAAAAATTGTACATTTTCATTAGCTTAGATTGCAATTTGTCAATTTCTAGAGCTGTAGACTTTGTATTTATAGAATTGGGCAATCTACATGCCATTATTCCAACTTAATTTATAGTTTTATTTGCATGGCGCTATTACCCATATAGGTGGGTATTAACGCCAAATAGTATTGGTCAAGAAAAAACGCCATTACATTTTATGAATACATATCTGTTAAACTATTTTATTTTATATAGATAGTCAATGAGTTGCTGTATCAGATCCTATATTTGTTTGAAAAATACAATCTAAAACTAAGCCGTGAAAATTGGTAGAACCTTAACGTGGCGTTATTACCCCAGGGTAACTTACCTACAAAACCATCTATATTTATGCTTAGCATTTATAACAACTGTTCTTTAAATGTTATTTACAAAACGCACTAAACCACTTTAGCAGCTATTAGAGTAAATTTAAGCTTAACTGTATTAAAAATGACTTTAAAATTATATACAATATTTTAGATAGATTTCATAAGAAATACTACCTATTGCAATCGCACCAGTTTTTATATCTATCTATCTATCTGTATATCTCGCTTTTTTATGGACACGATAACTTCTGTAATTCTTCACCAATCTGCACCAAACTGGTACATGAAATCAAAGGGGATAAAATCTTGGCTAAGTTCGTTAATGGGCAAAATCGGACCAAGGGGGTCGGAATAGGGGGCGTTTTTGTGAAAACCGAAAAAACGCCATAACTTCTTAATTAAAGTAGATATCGAATCGGTTTAAAGTTTATATTACTTCTTAAAAATGGTCCAAAAGTATATGCATGACAGATTTCTGATAAATTTAGAAGTGGGCTCAAGGGGCGAAAAAAATACAAGGATTTTGAGAGAAAAAAATTCATAACTTCGTCAATTTTCAAGATATCAAGTCCAACTAAATTTTTTGTAAATGTTCTTAAAATTATCTAAAACTTTCGTATTTACAAGTTTTTGATAGGACCAACTTTTACCGACGAAAAAAATTAAAAACGAAAATAAAAAGGGCGCTGAAAAAAGAGAAAAATCCATAACTCTGTCAATTTTTAAGATATCAAATCTGATTAAATTTATTTTACATCTTCTCAAAAATATCTACAACTTTTATACTGACAAGTTTTTCATAGGACCAATTCGTATAGCCAAAAAAAAAAAAAAAAAAAAAAAAAAAAAAAAAAAAAAAAATAGGAGTTGGAGAAAAAACCTCAAATCCAAACTGCTTATATTCTGACTCATTTTTAAATTCATTTTTGATTTTAAACGCATCCAAATGGTAGATCCTCTTATTTAGAAACTGTATAAAGTGACGCATTGGTCAATTTTCTGATAAAGACAGAATATATTTCAAAAAAAGCTACCAAAAAAGGTATTTTGAACAAAATTTCCGAAAGTCATCGGGACTGAAAATTGAAGGAAGTATTCAAATAAGAAATTGCGTTTTTTTCTGACTCGTTTTTAAATCCATTGTTGTTCTTAAACGCGTCCAATTTACAGATCCTCTTATTTAGGAACTATATAATGTGATGCATTGGTCAGTTTTTTGATAAACACGGAATATATTACAAAAAAGGCTACCAAAAAGGGTATTTTGAACAGAATTTTCTGAAATCATCTTGACTGAAAATTTAAAGAAGTGTTCAAATAAGAAAATGCGTTTTTTTCTGACTCGTTTTTAAATCCATTTTTGCTCTCAAATGCATCCAATTTACAGATCCTCTTATTTAGGAACTATATAATGTGATGCATTGGTCGGTTTTTTTGATAAAGACAGAATATATTTTTAAAAAGGCTACCAAAAAGGGTATTTTGAACAGAATTTCCCGACGTCATCGTGATTTGAAAATTTAGGAAGTTTTCATATAGCAAATTGCGTTTTTTATGACTCGTTTTAAAATCCATTTTCGTTCTCAAACGCATCCAATTTACAGATCCTCTTATTTAGGAACTATATACTGTGACGCATTCGCCAGTTTTTTGATAAAGATAGAATATATTTTTAAAAATGCTGTCAAAGTGAGTATTTCGCACAAAATTTTCCGAAGCAATTATGATTAAAGAATTAAGGATGTATTCAAACAACAAACCGGTTATTTTATGACTCATTTTTAAATTCATTTTTTTTCTCAAATGCATTCAACTGACAGTTTTTTGTTATTTAGGAACTGTATAATGTACTGTTTTGGTCGATTTTTTAATAAAAGAATCTATTTCAAAATATGTTGTCAAAATGGGCATTTGAGCTGAATTTTTCTTAAGATGATTCTGATAAAACCAGTTTTTGCAGAAAAATGAAATTAAAAATTTTTCATAAACGGCCAAATGAAGTTATTAAACTGGGTTTATCTCTAATCATATATATATATATATATATATATATATATATATATATATTTTTTTTTTTTTTTTTTTTTTTTTTTTTTTTTTTGTTGAAATGAGCACTTTTCGAAATCTACCTCCGCCTATAGGCCCAGCCGAAAGGGATTTTTTGAAATTACATAAATATACCCTTTTAAATTTTAACGCAGACAAAATTAACAGTATACAAAATTACCTTTTAAAATAAGACATCCAACTACTAACTTGTAAAATTTTTTAAAGAAATGATATAATGAATGATGAAAATGATAATGAAATGTGATTCATTATTAATCATAATATAATTTGTAAAAAAGAATACATACAATTTTAGCCAAGAAAACGTGTGTTTAAACCTCGTCTTTTCAATTTTTTTTTATCAGGATATATAAGGTACCCTGGGGTAATAACGCCACGTTAAGGTTCTACCAATTTTCACGGCTTAGTTTTAGATTGTATTTTTCAAACAAATATAGGATCTGATACAGCAACTCATTGACTATCTATATAAAATAAAATAATTTAACAGATATGTATTCATAAAATGTAATGGCGTTTTTTCTTGACCAATGCTATTTGGCGTTATTACCCACCTATATGGGTAATAACGCCATGCAAACAAAACTATGAAATAAGATGGAATAATTGCATGTAGATAGCTCAATTCTAAAAATACAAACTCAACAAACTTAGAAATTGACACATTGCATTTTAAGCTATTGAAAATGTTCAATTTTTTGTGAAAGTGTAAGAAAAATAAAGGTGTGGTGTGGGAGGGGGGGATGAGGCAAAAGAATATCAGACCGTGAGCTTCTTTTTGCTTAAAAAAGACCGCTTCAATAGTAATATGAGAAACATTGCACAGTTTTAACTGTGTTTATTTGAATCAGTATTTAGGATGTAGCTCGGCCACTGTAGGGAATCAACTGGAGTATTAATGTCAAGGATTGGCGTTATTACCCCGGTATAGTTATTGCGCAGTACATTTTAAATTACAAATTATCTCGAGAAGATATCCAAAATCTTCAACAACATTTTAAAAGTACATGAAATGCACTACAAATTTATGTAATTAACAAAGTATTTCCGGATAAAAAGATCGTCTTCACATCACAAAACGTATCTCGCAAATTTTAGATCAAGCGTTAATTTTAGTTGTTTGTAAAAACAATAAGACCTAAAAATGAAACAAATTAACCTGAAGCTGTTTTTTGCGATTTATATGACTCAAAACCCTTCTGCGCAGAGCACATGGGTGTCATTTACCTGATTATTTCATAATTATGCAAAATATAAGCACTCGGTATTATTACCCCGCCTGGCGTTATTACCCCAGGGTACCTTATATATGTAACGTATTATTATGAGAAATAAATTTTTCGAAACATATTTATCATCGTGCGTCTATATATATATATAAACAAGTTGGAAATTGCACGTAAAGCGTAGCAAATGAGGTGCGTTCGTTGATAACGAAGTTTTAAAATATTCAGATCTTGCTGATATAGTAGAACGTACTTTGGATACAGTATAGTGGTCGAAATCTTTGTGTTCCTGTAAATATGCAGGGAGTAATTCTTATTATGCTTTATTAACGTATATCTTATTCATAAAATGTGAAGTAGTTTAATATAATTAAAACACCCCCCAAACAATGTTTCCCCGTATAACATTATTTAGTTGAATACATTTGTGTGGCCCTGTAATTTAATAATAAATATTCTTTGCATCACAGATTATACAAAATGTATTTTTAGTACATATTTCATAGATTCATGTCGATTCTATTATATTCAAATGAGTGTAACACCATTAAAATGCATTTGAAACTTTTTTCCCCATTGACCGTAATGTAACGGAATACTTTTGATTGTCCCTGTAATTGATCAATGCATCCGATTTTCATAACATTTGAAATGACTCGACAAAATTATGTAATAAATATACGTTTTAAATTTCAAACGATCAAAATGCATTTGAAACTTTTTTCCCCATTGACCGTAATGTAACGGAATCCTTTTCATTGACCCTGTAATTGATCTATGCATCCGATTTTCATAAAATTTGAAATGACTCGACAAACTTATGTAATAATTATGTATTTTAAATTTCAAACGATCCGGTTGGGTAGTTTTTGCGTTGTTATATGCGGACGGACAGATAGACAGACAGACGGACAGACAGATGGACGGACAGACAGACAGACAGACGGACAGACAGACAGACGGACGGACTGAGCGACAACAATAGATACTACGTATTTACATAATTACGAACGCACCTAAAAATGGCGAGTAGCGAGGGAAAAACACAGTCGAAAAAGGTGTTAAATACTAATATTTTGTTAAAGAGAAATTCCCCTTCTTTAACTAATGTATATTATTTCGAGTATTTTCTATTTAAAAAATGGTTGTTAGCTGTTTTTTATTGTGTTTTTTCCGGACGACTCACTAGCCTGATATATGTATATATTTACGTATATAATTTTATTATATATGTTACCGACCAAACCCGATTTTAGGATAAACTATATTGGCCTAGGCCAAACTAGTTTATCCTAACGCTCATCGGAGAAACTAGTTTTTCCTAGCCCAAACCAGTTTATCCTAATGCCCATCCGATAAACTATTTTTTCTTAGGCCAAATTAGTGTATCCTAAGGCCCATAGGACAAACTAGTTTTTCCTTGGCCAAACTAGTTTGGCGCAACTTTTATAGGATAAACTAAATCAGCCTGCTGTTTATTGATCTGAATTAGTTTTTCGTAGACCGATCTAGTTTATCCTAGGCCAGTTCAATTTGGCGTGATTTTATTCATTCCAATAATCTCCTCAGCGCCAACATTCTACTTTATTATATTTCCTCCAATTACACTTAACCATTGAAACCCAAAAACTATTCACAGATACGGTTTTAAAATTGAACAATTTTCTAAAATTTGAAGCTAATCCGATAATTCTGCATAAAAACATTTATTTGAGTTATTGACGGTAATCCCCCATTCCTCTCTATGTACTTAATCATTAATATCCCAAAACTATTCAGGGATTCGACTTATCCAAAAAAACTATGTAACCAAAATTTGTGGCAAATCAGATAAATCTGCATAATAACCCATTTAACTAATTTAAGAATGTCATCTTTAAAATGTAAAACCTTTGCTCATTTTATTTAGAATACATAACTTTAAAATGAAACATTAAAAACCATTGATTTCCTCTTACTTCTAAAAAAAGTTAAAATTTAAAAAAAACCCTCCTAAATCATGGCATTTAATTTCAAAATCAAAACACTGTTACAATTAAATATGTGAAAAATAAAATATACTGTCTGCCGATTATAAACATGTTATTGGCGAGATTTGCGACCGGCTATTCAGTCATAACTGTTTACAACATTCTCATGACTTGTACTGTCATAATATAGATGAAATGATGTCGATGGAATCCTATTTGGTGATTTATCACTTGCTCTGGTTAACATAAATGTAGTAAAACAGCTGTCTGGATATAAAAATTGAAGCGGACAGAATGGAACTGTTGATGACAGTCACATGACTTATGAGCTGTTCATATGTAACGTTATCATGTTAGGAGGAGGCGGGGGGATTTGGCACATGATATCGTAATACATCTCTAGGGGGTTGTCTTTTGATATCGATATCGTTTCTTATCCAATCAAAACTTTTCTTTTTTTTTTTGGATCATGGTCCTTGGTTCAAAAAAGTACTTTGTATTTTTCTTGAAAATACAAAGTTATAATTTAAATCACTAAATGATTAAAAAAATATTGAATTATAAATTTGAATCCCAACGTTTCCCAAAATATCCCAGCGTTTGATTTTCTTCTTCTCCTTTTCTGTATGGATGTATATTCACGGTTCGAGAACTCACATGTTAAGTACCTTTGAAATGAAGCTTACGTTTACTGATAGATAAAAGAGAAAGAATGTTATCCATTGGCTTTGTTGATAAGAATTTGTATGTTCACCCTCACCTCTCTTTCGTTCGTGGCAAGTGTAACAAGACTCTATTACCGTTGAATGCAATATGTAACAAATGTATACCAATAATTTTAAATATTTTTTATTAATTTTGAGTGTTATTTGATGTAAAGAGATATTTCAGTGACTTCTTTTAACTTGAATAAATAAAGTGTATAGGCGAAAAACAAACGTAACCAGCAATGTATACCACTCTAAACAAAATAAATAAATTCTAAAAAAAAAAATTACACTGAGATAGCGATATTATTACTTGGAAGGGAGGGGGGATTTCGAGGGATGATAACGCATGATATTGGAAGGGGAGAGGAGTTATAGAATTACGAAAAAAATTGACAACGTTATATATGCACAACTCCTTGGAATTGTATGATGTACATATATTTTAGCAGTTTAACACAATTGTTGTTTCGAGCATGAGAACAACGATAAATCCATCCTTTTAGAAATGTAATAATAAAGAATTTATAAAAAAAGTGAAACTGCAATAAAAAAAAAAAAAATCACAAAAACACATTTATTTGTGTATAACATTAACTGTATCGTATGTTTCCGTATGCTAACATAAAAACTTGCTATTTTATTTTCGTTTGTTATTTCCATACTTACAACGAACAATACGCCCATATGTTTATAATTGAACTGTCGGGTTCAAGTACGTTTTTCTTTATACATCATGTTTCTGAAAAAATAGGTTTTTCAGCTTTTCTGTGAATCGTCGATAGCTTTTATTTTATTTTATTTATTTATTTATTTATTTATTTATTTATTCGTATTGTGTCTAGTGATATAAAATATATCATTCTTTACGAGTAATATTTGTGTTTTTTAGAAGTAGGAAAGTCAATTATTCCGTTTTATTCTAAGCAAAATCATGCAATTTACGAAATATGGACTTATTATGCATAAACTCTGTTAAAAGGTATTAATAATTAATTTTTATTGATTACTGACCTTATTAATGAAATAGATGAGAATAATTGTAATATTAATCATTTCGTAAATTCTTTTTTGTTTTAATAAAAACAAATTACAAATACACTAAAATATCTAAATATTTCATTAAATAATATTTTTTTTAAGAATTAAGAATGAAATATATTAATGCAATATAATGATCTATAACATTTATTTTGCGCATTTGTTTTTACACATTTTGATTATTTGACGTCATTTTATGGAAATAAGGTGATGTTAAAGCATCAAAATAGAAAAAAAAAATGCAAAGAATGCTTGCGAATTTATTTACCAAGCAAAATCTAGCAGAAACAAAAGATGTAAGTATATATTTATGATACATTAATCTTCGTTACTTTACTTCAATAAATTAAATGATTTTTGAAATTAATGATGCGTTTCCTGTCAGTAACAACTTTTTTAAAAGAATCAGTATGTTGTAACATTTAGGAATAAGTAATTTCCGCTTGGAGGAAAAATAATCATACAATTTTAATGAAGTTTTTACTTAAAAGATATTGTTCCAAAAATAGAAAAAAAAACATTTAATTTTTAAACAGATTAATTTTAAAATACATATAATTACTTAATTTATTGTACTACTGACGTCAAGATTATAGGTTGATAGAATATAAATTGATATTTGATATTTATTGCAGTTATATTAATTTTAAAAAATAAAATCAGAATATCAGAGGACAGCTGGCAATGAGGGAGAAGCGAAAGCCAGGTAATATATTGAAAAAATGATCGGATCTTTATATGAGTTTTATTAAAGTACACATAAATTAATAGACATTATTTTGAAATTCAGGCCAAAAAGTGATGTTTTGATAGTTGTATTTTTTAATTGCTTTGATAAAAATGTATATATATTTTGTTGTTGATGTAAGTCATATTTAATAAATAATCTGCAATTATGAAGTCCTGAAAAAATTTTCATCCCTATAAAAAATTTCAAAATTCAAAGTTGTGAATGCCATTTTCATGAAAAATGAAATGCCAGTATGTTTGGAGTTTTTTTTTTTCTCTGACTAGCAACAACATCCGACAATTATTTTAGCATAAATTATTAGTATGATAATATCTGCTTATTAAAATTTATTTGTTTCTACGGGACATTGTTATTTTACATTGTTATGTTGCCATAAAGTATAGACAAAATGACATTTTTCCATTTTTCTGCACTTAATATCTTATTTAAGCAACAGCACTCCAAACTTTTTCTTATAGAATATAGAAGTGCACTACCAGTAAAAACTAAATAATGTAGTACTGCATGGAGATATTGTCGCTCTTAGTAAATATAACCTGTAAAATATTCTAAATTTTTAAAATCCGAAACATTTAAAGTAGTTATTTAAAAAAAGCGCCACAATTTAATGAAACAAAATATATCACGCAATAGATAAACATATGTACAAAAACCACTGCTTGAAGCGCGTTTTAATACTATGAAACTATTTTACATTTTATGAAATCGATACATGTTGTTGCGGTTTAATACAAGTTTTTGATTGTATAATCGAAACTAGACAGGGTATTTACAGAGATACACAATATATTTCCAAGAAAGCCACTGAAGTGCATACGATGTACTGTATATATATAGTATTACCTCAAGATATGAATACTTTTAAAACTATTGTTATAGTACGAATGTACCTCATTTGCTTCGTTTGACATGTAATTTTCAACTTGTTCACTTTGCAAAGAATTTAATAATTAACTTAAACGTTCCGAATTTGTATACCTTAATTCTGTATAACTCAAACGAAGAAAAAACTTAAACTAGAAGAAAAATAAATGATATATATTTGAGATATACTTATGTATTCCTTCAAAATGCCAAAGAGTAAATGAAATCTTATAGGAGAACGATTTGTTTAAGAAATATCTCAACAGTAAAATATCTTTTCGTGCAGAATAAAACAAATATACTTTTCTGCTAAGCATTTTCTGTTTTTTCTCTGTTATTGATATCTTTGATATTCAGTTGAAAAATTTTAAAAACATGCTTTTTAAGTTTGCAAAACGTTTCGTAGTAAAATTGTAGAAAATGCATTAAAATTTGTATATAAATGTAAATAAATATATTCCTTAGAACTTAAGAAATGGAAATCGTATTTTAAAGAATTTTTTTAAGAAAATAAATATAAAAATTTAACCTCTTCGCTACTGGCGATTATTACAGTATTTTTAATTATTACTGAATTATTTCTTCTCTCGTTTGACGTCAGAGCGAGATTTTTGTTTTATTTTCATTAGCTCGAATCTTAGAATTCGAAACATATTATTCTTATATCGAAATTTCATTTATATTTGAGTATCATTAATAAAAAGGGGCAAAACTGATGTACCCATTTGGGTACTCAGGGACTGAAGAGGTTAAGTAAAAATTCATTTCAACTATTTCGACTTTTTGTTAATAGCCATGTTTCAAAGTGTGAAAACACTTTAATAAAACAGAGAATCCGTGAGAATACACAGATATAGTAAGAAATAAGATGCCCAGTTTAAAAGACGATAGCATTTGTTCTACTGATCCAAATGAGATAAAAGTTTAACTATGGATAATTCAAATAAATTGCTTGAGATTTTTTTGAAAAAAAAATCAGAAACAAAAAAATACAAAACTCCACCGATAGTGGGCACATTGACATACATAAAACATTTAATTTTCTCTGAAAAAAATAATATTTAAAAAAAGTGAAACTTGTAAATAAAAATGCAAAATGCGCTGTAAGATCATTTGTACAGTGAAATACAGCACATCCAATACTGGGGAAATAAAAGTTCAGTATGCTCGCCGCACAGGGAGTCATACATGTAGGACCTTGGATACGGGCTTGGCCTTGAACTTATCTTTAACCGCATAACAGATCCCTTTGGTTCAGGTGCGAAGAATCTTTTGCTAGAAATGTTTAACCTCCCTTAGGCCTCAGATAAACTGCCCAAGACAAAGAAAACTTCTTTTGTTATTCCAATACTGCAACCAATAAAAATGCCTCAGAATAGAATACCTACCGGCTAATCTCACTTACTAGCACTCTCTGTAAACTTATGGAGTGCATCATTCACCGTAGACACATGGGCTGGCTCGTGGTACACAATAAATCCTTTTGTTTAACAAACTGCCTATCGAGCTATTAACAGCACTGTTGATAATTTTTTACCTGTGCCAATGTATTATAAATAGTCCATAAGAGATGCCACACAGGAAACTAGTGTCTGTGTTCTTGGACCTTTCAAACACCTTTGACCAGGTATGGCATCAAAAATTTATTCATAATATTCCCAACACTGGAATCAAGAGTAATGCGCTGCTTTGGATTAGCAACTTTTTAAGAGAAAGAAAATACTCTCTAAGATACAATGCTGTGCTTTCCGGGCCAAACAGGATGTGGGCAGGAGTATTTCAAGTTTGAAAAATGTGTCTTCTCCTCTTCCTAATTTATATGAATACTATACATTGCTACATTCATCCATATACAAAAATAGCATGCTAAGCTGATGATATCGCAGTTTGGAACTCTCACAGAGACTTTAGAATGTTCGAAATTCCCTGAACAAGACTCTGGAGAGCATAGTTATATGAGCAGGTGACTTAAAATTGTCCATCAATGCAAATATGACTAATTATTGCATGCACTTTTTCTACTGATAGATGATATAGAGGCACTTTTATGTGAAATAACAATGCAAAAGACTGACAAATTGACCTAGTTCCACCATTACACTTGCAGTTGCGAGCACTGTGGTCAAATACATATTTATAAATCAGCTTTCTAGGAAACCTTTAATCACTGATTTTGGTTTACCTAGAGATATAACGACTGCATTGGCTAGATTAAGAAGAAATCACCTTAAAGGAATGAAGATCCTGATGATCCAGAATCTATATATTTTTTCAAGAACTGCCCGAAAAACCAGCTCACACCAAGACACAAATTCGGGAGCTTATCTATTATACCAGATATCTTAAAGCTTGGCGGGTTTCTTCTGATGGATCCAATTCAGGAGATTCTGTACAGTCCTGAAATGCCAAAACTGGCGGCTGCGTTCCTCCGGACATTTGACAGTATCTGAGGTTTTCTTTCTTTTTTTTCCATATCTTTTGACACAATAACAACAACAATATGTTGCTTACATAGTGCAGCAGACACACGCGCTAATGTCGCATACATCACGATTAAAATAGTTTCATTCCATTATGTATCGTAACATAAAAATAAATAAATTTGTAAAATAAAATCCTATATTAAAAAAAAGAAAATTTAGTCAATTACTAATATGTTTGATACACGCATATTTTTATTTAATATTGATTTCTGTCAATGTTCTATATAAATATTCTCAATTTCACACACGTGCAAGTTTACAGTGCTAAAATATGAACTCAAACATTTTACAAAAGGCAGAAAATATTCTCAAATTTTTCAGGAAAAAAACTTTTTTTATTTACAGTTACATTATCTGAATACTTAGGCTCTTATTCTTGAAAATGCAAGGCGTATTTTTTTTAGTTGGATAAAAACATTATCATAAGTGCCTCGATGATTTGAAGAAAATGTTGCGTGAATATATTTTCAAGCCTACATAAAAAGTTTTCTACATTCTTTGAAAGAAGGATTCTTTTGAAATATTTAAATAAGGAACCAGAATAATAATAATGCTTTCATACGTAAAGAAGTGAAAAATGTTGTTGGTAAATATTAATACACATTTCAATGTATGGGATTTATGTATTTTTTTATAATTTAATTTTAAATAAATTAAACTGTAAATTTTGATGAAAAGATTCTTGAAATATACCAAAACATGTCTACAATTTTACTTCAAACGTGGCAAATGAGGTGCATTACTACAATAAGCACACGAAACATATAAGTAGTTTTAAAAATATTGTGACATAGGTGCAGAACTTTTGCAATATTATGCAAAAATGCCTGAATACGAAATTTATTACAATCCCATATATGATAACCTCTAACCCCTTCTTTCTGTTCAATCCATTGATAGAGAAAGTCGTGAAGGTAATCTGTGTAAAATTTTTGCTGCATTTTTGAACATTTTATAATAATTTCATCAGCTAATACCTGGTAGGTAATGAAGGTAGTAAAATTTTTCATAAAGTTAAACGAAATGAATCTCAACAAATTTATCTTGTGAGTACGTCCACGAGAATTGAAATATAGAAGTCCAAATAAAGGTGAAAAGGATGGGGGAGGGGGAGTAAATTTACAGGATTGTGATTTATCCAGATTTTCAGAAGTTTGGTTTCGTTTCCTGTAATTTCACTCCCCTTACCCTCCTTTTCTCCTTTATTTGGACTCTTCCAATGGGAGTAGAGACATCTGATTGGTCTCCTTTGGAATGCGCGTGTCATTTTGCTTTTTCTATTACTTTGCGACGCTTCGCGGTTAGTTCACCTTTGGCGGCGAGCTGCGATGCACGTTTTTCATTTAATGATGTGACTTATCTTTTGCATTTTACACTTATTTTTTAGTACTGATGATGGTACTTTAGAAGTCCCGAAACGGCTGTATGCCTTTTAAACATCTATTATTTTATATAATTTGTGCTCCTTAACGTTGTATCATTATTTATTCAATGCTTTGATAGCCTTTTCACTCAGAAAATGTACAAAATAATCATAGTAAAGTTGGAAAACTTTACTATGATTATTTTTTTCCTTGCAATTGTTTTTCCCATTGAGCTTTTTATAAGATTAGGCTTTACGGTTAACAGGTATCGTTAGATATTTGTGCTGATAAGATGTATTCATATCATTATTTTCTAGCTCCTACTATAATGAAGTAATATTGTTCTGTGTTTCAAAACCTGTGAAAAATGAATAATAAATTATAATTAGGAAATTATAATTAGAAATTATAATTAGGAGCCTTTCAATGCTTTCCATTATATGAGGTGGGATCAAATGTACTGATAAGTCTACCAGCTTCGTCTTAGAGTGTTTAATTTCTAGATTTTAATTAAGAAGTATACTTTGAAAGTTACAATTTTTAATTACAAATTCAATGAACAATATATGTCTTCACTTTGGAACATTTTTTAATTCCAGATAATACAGGTCACTGAATCCAAGCTGGAAATATCAGGCAATTAAGAGTAATCATAGCACATACTTTTAGTAGTGGCATTAAAATAGGGTCGAAATCTGTAAAATTTGTATGTAAATATTCTGCCATTATTATGTTGGTATTACTACAGGATTTGGAGCGGTAGAAACTTTAGAAATAGTATTAATCTTTTGCTACAATTCTTACTTTAAAGCAATAATTACAATTAATAGCGTGTAAAAATCATTTATATTTATTTAATATTTTGGCAGAACAAAAATAGTAAAACATTTATATTACCTGATTAAATATATGTTATAAATGGTAGTGCATTTTAAGCCTTTATCTACCGATGGTACTTATAAATACAGTGGACTCTCGTTAATTCGAACTCGTCGGGACCACAAGGAATGTTCGAATTATCCGAAGTTCGAATTACGGGAAATATGAAATGAAAACAAGCTTAATATGGTACTATTACAAAAGAATTAATGTTATAGTATTTTTTAAACTTATTTCGTCTTTCGTCATTAGAATATAACTTAATATTTAAATTAGAGTGTATAAATACATAAACTAATTAAAAGATTAGAAACAAACACAATGGAAGAAAAATTTAAAGCGTCACTTACGGACAGACGGACACTAAAAAAGTGGATATCAAATCATTGGATTATGTGTATACTCGTTCGGAACAATTTTCACAAAAATCAAAGAAAGAAAGTTATTCAAATGATCTGAAATCCGTAAGAAAGAAAAGAAAAAAGAAAAATTAGAATTCTCGTTAGTTCGAATTAAACGAAGTCAAGAATAAATGAGTTCGAATTAATGAAAAATTTTAACGTTATTCTGTCTTCAAAAATTTCGGGACTTCATGTTTAGTTCAAATTAAGCGAAAATTTGAATTATCCGATTTCGAATTAATGAGAGTCGACTGTACCATTAAAATAACTTATAAAAAATTTTTAATACGTCAGTTAGTTGTAATACTGTTTAGACTGAATTACAGATACATTACTTTATCTTGTTCCAAAAGCATCTTTGGTTACACGAAACAAAAATATTTTTAAAAGGATGATTTCTTTTGCTTTTGCATCTTTTCAGCTTTCTTGGCGCTGAGGGAAGAAGACGGGGATTTTTCAATGCGGAAATATCTCTATATTTATATTGTAAGCAAATCATATTTTTACATTTTATAATTCTACAGAATACTAAGAAAATAATTAAAAATAAAAGTTTTGAGTGGGGTTTTAAAAACTGTACAAAATCCCTGTAAATTGAAATTTAATTAATCTTCTAAATCCTTCTAAAGCCCTTTAGATGTTACTTAAACGATTATCTAAATCTTTAAAGTTAGTTTAAACAATTTGCCTAAAATGCTTTGGAATGTAAAATTTTCATGAATTTATAATGCGTAAGATAAAAGCTTAAGTAAATTTCGTATTCGTCTTTATAAATGCGAAAATCCGGTTCTTGTAAATAAACCACTTTTACTAGAAATTAATGTTTCAGTATTTAGCATTCTTGGGATGATATTTTTTAAAATAGGTAATTTAGCATTTTTTAACAGGGAGAATTAATAATGTGTACTGAAACAAGCGATCATACTGTGCTTATGAAGCTAATAAATAATCGAAACCACACAACACCTTTGAATTACTATCTAAACATTTAATTTCTTCCGAATTTAGGGTTAGTTATACTAATGCTTATATTCTTCTAATTACAAAGTTCTGTGTTATTCCGCCCAGAGTCCGTTAATTGTTACTCCTAGTGTTTTTACTGCATTTACATTATTATAATGATTGCCGCTTGGAGACGTCTGAGTCCTTTTATGTTGGCTTGTAATAGAAAATTCGTAATCTGTCCATTTCATAGACTTATTTTGGCCAAAAATACACTGTAGGATTCTTTTAATAAACTTTCTTTTTCAGATGTGAGCATAAATGATTTTACGTTTTGAAGAATGCTTAATCTTCCAGTGGCGGAGAACTCACAAATCCGTTCACTAAGCTGCATAATTAGCTGCAATTGTAGCATTTTCAAAATTAATATAATTATACAAATATAATTCGGTTTAAAAAAATTTTTGATGATTAATACTCCCAAGGTTTATATTACTATGCGTACAGGATTATTTGTTTATGAAACGTCGAAAAGAATCATATTTTAAAACATTACTCAGAAAACAACTTTACAGTTTTGTCCTTTTCTTGGCGGTCGGGAAGATTAATATGCAGCAATAGTCGCACATAAGCTGAAAATAATACTCTGTTTTTCCATAGCTTTAAACGCTTATTCTACGAGTTTTACTTTTTTTTTCACAAATCTTTCAAAAATTTTTTTACAGGAATATAAAATCTAAAATATGTTTCTTTTTTTTCTATATATGCAAAGTATGTTTGTTTTCGGTTGAGTGAAAGGATATTCAAAGTATGCTGAAGAATAGAGTTAAATGACGCATAAAAGTATTTTGATCAAAAAAATATTTTATATCTATGTGTGATTTACAAGCCATACTTCCAGTTAAAAGCGTGTATTTTCTTATAGTTTGTAACAATGCAAAATCACTTCCTTTCTTGAAATTTTGATTAAATTTCAAACTCTTCCTAATCTTTTTTTTTCTTTGATTTGTGATTAAAAAACCATCAAATAAATTTAACAATTTTTGACAAACATTCAAAAATTTACCTCTAGTTTTGTTTATTTACATTATTTTTTTAAGTTTGTATTTTTTAAAGTACTAAGCTAGCTAAAAAAAATAGCTTTGAATTATCTAATTTTTTATAATTCTGATGAAATGCTACGTCAAATTTTCTTTTTTAATATAAAGGGTGATTCTAAATTCTTATTACAAATTTCAAGGGTCGGTACAGGTGATTGTAATAATTATATTTTGTATAGGAATGTATGGCCGTAAGCGATGTATTCAGGTGGAAACACAAGACGACCATTTTTGTCCTTTTCTTATTTCAAAATTTCTCATTCCCAGCAAAAAATCCTAATACATTTTTTTCTTTGTTTAAGACAGACGACGATGTGAAGACTTTTTTCCAAGGTGGTCGAGACCTATCTCACACATCTCCAGTGAGAGAACACATGAGGTCGATGACAAGATTCAATCTTTTTGTCAGCAGTATAAAAATAAAATGTCAGGAATTAGGTTAAAACTAAAGATCGTCAGTTCAAAAAGAAATGAATTAACTATTACGTAGATAAAATGTTTTCAAAATAGGGCAATTTAACGCAGCGGACAAAGTCCTGCGACCTACCGGCATATCGGAAATACGGTGTTAAAAAACTCACGATGTAATTAGCTACGGCAATGTTTTGTGCTCACTATGAAAGCAGTTGGGTGACCTAAACCGCACTAAAAATCGCTGTTAAAACCTCACACTAGGCACAGAAAAAGACCCGGATGATAATGTAAAGTCTATGGCGGCATCCTTTCCAAATATCTCGCTCAAATTTTAATATTTTTACACGATATTTTTGCGCATGATAGCTGAGGACAATCCACAACCGGCCTAGTTTTTACTTTTTCGATTTTGCTTACATATTTTTTATATTACGATGGTTTCAATTTCAGAACCGGTTTAAACCGATTTCGAAAGTTAAAGTATTTAAAAAAAATCTGAAACCAAAACTGAAAATGTAAAAACTAGGCCGGTTGTGGATCGTCCTCAGCTATTTAAGACTCTAAGTTTTTTAAGAAGAACTTTTTCTTTAAATAATCGTGAATGTCGGTCTTAAATGTAGAAAAAAAAATAGTATATGAATTTTATGGTATGGATGAGAAATTTTGAAATAAAGAAATGGCCAAATTGGACTGCTGTTGTTTGTATCTCAACGCGTCATTTACGCCCATACATTTCTATACAGCAAATCATTGTTAGTGTGTCCTTTTATCAACCCTTGTAGACCGGGAGGCAGAAACACAGACAAACACCTCATCGAGGTCATCACAGTTAAACTGCCAGATTTAGTTAAAACTATATTCTCATGTTAAATCACAATCGGCCTGCTCTTTTAGATTTTGGTTTAAGACATTTTACCAGTTAACTCGTAGATTTAACATTGTGTTTTCCTGCTCCCAGTCTTCTGTGTTTGCATAAATTTGGGTGCAGGAAAATTCTGGTTCTGGAATTTCAGCCATAAAATCGATGAGGTGACTGTCTGTTCTACTGCCTCCCGGTTTATTACCCATAGTTTGTATCACGAATTTAGAATAACTCGGTATTTATATTTGAGAATAATAAGTATGAATTCAGGGGATCACAACAACATGTAGACGGAATTCATTTGAAGTATATATACATATATATATATAGTCCATTTCGGACATACAATCTGTTTCATTCACTGCCACGGTGAACGAAGTCTAATAACAGATGCCTTGTATAATAGACCGGGTGTTGGCAGCACGGACAATCACCTAACTAAGCTCGTGACTGAAATTCTAAAATTAACTAAAACTTCAATCGCATATTAAAAAGCTCTGTTAAGTCATATCTAGGTCATAAACAACTAGAAACCCGGTTTTACCGGTTTACTCATTAGTTTAGTACTATGTATCCTACTTCGAGTCCCCCATGTTTATGTTTTATTGAACAACATACATCTGATTTGTGTGCTCGACATGAATCCTGCTTGTAAATCATCGTCAATATTACAGGAATGAGTTAGCACAAGGAAATTTTACAACACAAGAGATATACAACCAGTAGCTCTACACAAAGAGTGCATTTAATAGATCCAGTAGAATTCGAACCTCCAACCTCCTACGCTTGATGACGATTAGCTGTGCTTTAACCACCCGGCCACGGAGTCTCCAGTCCTCTATGTTTTTATACCTTTATGTGTAGGAAAGCGCAATGGCAAACGTTCAAGTCAACCACTAAAATTGCATTTTCAGCTGTTTTCCACTAAGATATGACTTGGCATACCAATTGCCTTTTAATATGCGAATCAAGTTTTACTTAATTATAGAATTTTAGCCACAAACTCATCGTGATGATTGTATGTACTGCTTTCTTCCAATCTATAAAAAAATATGTAAAAAGAGACTTGCGTCAGTTTAGGAGTAGAGAAAATAGATTTTATGCATTTTCAAATCTTTTTTTTTTTTTTCAAACTGGACTCACTCTATTATAGTTAAGAGTCTCTTATTTAACGTATTGAGTTTGGTAAAGCTTGCTTATAAAACATGTACAAAAATATTTAAATACGAAAGCCTTTTTTGATTATGCGAATTTTCGGTACTATGCAAATAATACACTTTGAAATATAAAAATATAAAATAAAAGCTTACAAGATTTGATGTTTAATTTGGTGTTGAGTAATCTGTTTAAATTAATATATATATATATATATATATATATATATATATATATATATATATATATATATATATATATATATATATATATATATATATATATATATTACAAATTTAAATTTTTTTTCGCCAAAAATAACCTTTATGCTATCTTAATTTTCTTATAATAATATTCCGTACTTACTTCAAATTATTAAATTAAAATCTTGTTTCTAGTTCTAATCTGTTAATCTTTATGCAGACGATATAAATTCTTAATTTGCCTTAAAAAACATTATTCCAGTATGCGTAAATTTAATAAGATGGCTCTAAATTAAAAATATTGTTAATTAAACTTTATTTCTTAATATTCCAAGTAAAACTCATTTCTTCTATGTTTTTATCAATCCTTTTTAAGAAAGTCTTACTAAATTTATTCCAAAACCATACCTTTCAAAAAATATCATTATTTTATTTTATCTATTTATTTATTTTCCCTTCGTCAACCTTTGATAGTGTGCATATCAATAAATTCATTTCTTTTCTTTTTCTCTTAAAATTAATCATCTATGAAAATCATCTGCCTAAGAAATTCTGAGTCGATTATAAATTGGTTATATAATTTTTTTTTTAAATAAAATTATCGTCTGTGGAAAATAGTCTCGTAGCTGGACAAGAATTCTGTTTACATAAAAGAATGATGGTTTGAGGTTAGAGAATGTTCTAGAATTTTCTTTTTAGATTTAAAAGAGGAAGCTCGAGAGGTGGTAAGGAGAGATGAGAAGAAGGATTTTTGGGTGTGCTCTTGCATGAGTGAGTACGACTTGATGTAGTAAAGCATGGAATATTTTTTGGATGTTTCGGTAAAATATCGTCTGCAACAGGAGATATTCCCTCTATTATAGATACAGTTTAATAAAATGAACTTGCAGCAGCCAAGGAGTGATTACATTGACCTTCTACATTTTTTTTTTTTTTTTTTTTTTTTTTTTTTTTTTTTTTTTCTGGCTGGCTATGACTTCTGTGCGGAGCAAGGAAAACCTGGCGATGATGTTTCTGCCCCCCTAACTTCAAAATGTCACACACACACACACATATATATATATATATATATATATATATATATATATATATATAAATATATATACATAATCAATACAACGTAAATGTGTTTAAGCAAAAAAAATCTCCATATCCAACATTCATATGAAAAGGTATCGTTATCAAGGTAGGTGTTAAAAAAAAAAAAAAAAAAAAAAAAAAAAAAAACACTTAAAAGAAAATCTTTCGTAAAATGCAAAGTATTTAAATATAATGCATGAAATATAAATTTTATATCGAATAATGAAAATATATCGCAGCTGATTTAATTTATTTATAAGTAGTTTTAAAAATACCTGTTTTCTAATACAGAATCAAGAGTTCGCTTTTCAGGCATACACACAATGAGTTAAAAATGAAAGTTTCTTTTTAATTACATGAATATTTTCTACTATGTTAATATAAAATATATAAAATATTTGTTCACTACTTAATAACAGAAATATTTTTGTTCCAACATTCTGGTGCCAATCAAGCATTTATGAATAAAAATTAAATGGTTCAAAAATGAAGCACCGCCCTCCAAGGGCTTAATCTGCTGTTTAGTAATGTGTCTAAATGAAAAAAATATATAATAGTAACACAATCTAAATGCATTTGAAAAATAAAACTCCGAATACAATATTCATACAGAGAAAATACAGCTGTCACAAATATATGTTACAAAGAAATGCATTGTTTTAAATACACTTCCATGAAAAAAAATCACATAAAATGCAATGGTGTTAAATGAAATAAGTGAAATGTAAATTTTATACCAGATAGTGAAAATATATCGCTTAAAATATTTCCAGAGTAATGTGATTAAATTTATTTTTAAATACCTTTAAAAATACCTGTATTCTAATACAGAATGGAAATGTTTTCTACAGAAATGACTACGATGCTTGTTTACGAAATAAAACAAAATTCAATTGTTAATATAAATGCGTTTTTACAGAGAAAAACAACGCTTATAACTTATTTCAGCTCTTGAGAATTTTCGGATCATTAATTTCAATTTCAAATTTCAATTTACTGGAGCAATAAATCTTTTTTGAGCGGTTTAATATATAAATTGATTCTTTTTTACAAAGTGAAAAATGCTTTTCTCTCCTTCGAAATTCATTTAATGATATTTTATAAACATCTGCACTAGCTTTAAATTTTAAATAGCTAATGAAAACCGTACATAAAAATGTCTCAAAATCCATGCAATATTTTTTAAAAAGTTGATATATAGTGTAAGACTGATATAGTATTTCATGTATGTTTTGAGTAATAAAATTGTTTTCTATTATTTGAAATGTTAAGAATTAATTTCAAGAATGTATCTTCAAGCATCTATCAAAAAATTGCCATCAATATTATTTTTTGTATTGCATATTAAAGCAATTGCATACTGCAATTTTCTTTAAATTTGTAGTTAATCAATATTGATTATTATTCGGTAACAGTGGTTCACCTGTTGGACGCAGCACATAATTAGAAAATCAAATATATTTCTTTACCAGAAAAGAAAAAAAGCATATTCCAAGTCGCCTATTCACTTATATCATTATTTCCATTTTCTCATTTATACCTCTTGACTTCGTAGGGTCCTCAAATAAAAACTAATTGATGTCACTGGTATAATATAAAACAAAAGAAAATAAATTTCTAGCAGTGTTATTAAATAATGAAACAAAACACATCGAGTTACATTTTGGCTACCAGGAAACATTCTAAACATATTTTATCGAAAAAATTTCGACCAGTGTATAGCGTTAGTTAATCATATGTTATTGATAATAAATTAATATAGTTGATTTGTTTGTAATAAGGGAACATATAAGGGTGATTCTCAAAATAGGGGACAATTTATGTCTTTCGGCATACAAAAAAAAAATTGAGAGGTTTTCTGTCATGTTTTTATATTTAGATATGTTTGTCTTAATATTATTCATTATTTGCACTCACGAATTACTCACTTTTTAGTTAAAAACACCTTAAAAGAAAGTAACAGTAATAAAATACTAGCATTTTTCAAGAGTTAATATGATTTTTATAAAATAAACAAATGTTATTCTTTCTTTATATTAATCAAGAAGATGATTTATCCAATAAATTTCTTTTTAAAAATAAAATTATAGTACATAAAAAAAGAATTAAAGTTTGTCCTCCATATTCGATTTTCAAAACAAGGTCATACTAAAACAGCTGGTTATTAATCAAAATTTCATTTTCACATATGACAATAGTTTGAAAATATAAAGTTTCTCCATGGCAACAAGTAGCCATTTTATCCCAGCCAGAAAATAGAAGCATGTATTATATTTTAAGAATAGAAATTGAATATTAGGGGAGTACATCAATTGCATGTCATTAGAATGGATAATAATTTTCATGTTTATTTTATAGTTAAAATTTTTATTTTATTTATTTGCACAGAACTTTTGTGTTTTAAAAAGCCCCAGAAAGGAATATTGCATTGTGATTATATTATGGCTGATAATCTTATTTAAATTAAAATTTGCCATTAGCATGGACAGATATCAGTGTCTTTAGCATGGTTTTTCTGTCCATGCTAAAGACTCCTATGTACATAAATGTAACCAGTGCTTATATTGTATCCCTTATAAAGTTTAATTTTACGTATAAATTTAGGTATTACATTTATTATCCCTAAAATATGCATTAAATCTGTAGAAAAATCACTAAGACAGCTTCTTACATTGTTAGTGTCAGAATGTTGCTCATGTAACAAAGTTTGCTCTTTGGTAATGTTTTTATTCTCCTTATATGTATATATGTAAAAATGGAAACCATTTTCTGAAAAGGAAGGCTAATAAATATAGAAAAAAATATTTAAACAGGAAGAAAATAAAAATTTCATAATATATTTATTCCATGCAATTCGATTTGTCATTAGCATGGCTCAAAAAATACTAATTATTTTTTAAGTTAATTTTTAAATATTTAGCTCTGCTGACTACATGGAAAGTATACATAATACTATATTAACAACACCTATTTTTTTCAGAAATTTTGCTAACAGTAATTTTTTTAAGATTTCATTTTTGAAATCGTCCCCTATTTTGAGAATCACCCATAATTACATCCAGAATATTTGTACAGATAATGTTAAGAGAGGATGTCAAAAAATTTAATTTCGAAACTTTTTTTGCTGAAAGAGAATTAAGGTAATATATGGAATGTATAGATATCGAACAAGATTTATTTTCATCGTATGACGTCAAAATATTCATTATAAATTTATTTCAGTTCGCAATTTGACACTCCATTCGGAGCAAGCCATATTGTCGAACGAATATTCTTGAATTGACCAAACCAGGATTTTTTAACTAAACTTTTCCAATATTTTTGCATGTGTAAATGCTGCTTTAAATGCAATTAAGAAACATACCGGTAAATAAAGCAGAATAGTAAAATTAGCAGAAAAATGTAAATGAACTAAATGTAAATGCCGCTATTACACTTGACTACAGAATAACTATCAGTAAATGCATTTGTAAGAGGGGTTAAATATAAATCTTATGCAGAGAAAAAAAAATTCAAAATAAGATAAAATAAATAAATGATTTAACGCAAGAAAAAACTAATCAGATACACCAATCTTAAAACTTTCTTCAATTACGTGTTAATACCTCCTGAAAATTCAACATACGAGTGCAACCGGTTTGGTGATTTAAACGTAAATTGAGTAAGCAACAATTTATGTCAACGTTTAACTTAATCTGAAGTTTGATGAAAATCAATACATACAATACTTTCTGAGATAAAGCTATTGCAGAAATCGTGAAAAATGCTGCATAAAAGCATCATATGAAAGGCGATTTACACTAAAGACTGAACAAAACTATTCTATATTTGGGACTAACAGAATCTGAATTTTATGAAAATACGTGAATTAGTTCTTGAAAAAAAGCTATAGTGATAATCATTAATAATGCAGTATAGCAACGCCACCTCTTTGAGAAAATTGCATAAAAAAGTTCTCAGTACCACATTCTATTAAATAATAACTGAAATTAAAACTTTATAAAAATCCGTGCATTAGTTCTTAAGATACAGCTCTTGTGGAAATTTCTAATAATTTTCCACAGTAGGGTCACGTGTGAAGTGGTATACACAAAACTAAACTACTCCTGTTTCTATCATGGTCTAACATAAAATACAATTTTATAAAATTCCGTTCATTAGTTCTTGAGATAGATCGCCCATTGCAATACTAAGTATTTATTATATTATAATTACATTTTTTTGAGTTTTTATAGACACATTGTGTCAAACATTATAATAACCAATGTGCATTTATATATTTTATATATTTTTCAAAATTACTTAATAAAAATTTAAAAAATATAAGAATATTTTTATAAAGTATAAAAAAATAAAGTAATTTTATATAAAATATAAAACATAAAAATATAAATTTATAAAACTGTATAAATATATAAAATATTTTGTTGCTCTTATAGCAAAAAACTGTTAATTTTAAAATTTTGTTATCAATAACTATTGCAATGTTCGATCTTAAAAAATATTCATAGCACTCACATTTTTCTTGCACTAACCTAAAGTAAGTTTAAATACATTGTCTCCATTAATTTAGTATATGCATTGTTCTCAACAAAGTTTACAAAGATAATGCATTTCTCAAATTTCAATAATATATAAATTTCTAAAGGAGAAGCATTTTATGTTTACATAACAAAATTTTAATATGATTGAATGCTTTGTTATACAAAGTATTGAACTAAATAATACTGTAATACTTTAAATATTTTAATTAAATATGCCACAAAATAATTACTTATTTTGAATATATAATGTAATGAAGTAGAGACTGATATTCTTTCTTGATTTTAATTAAATATGCTTGAGAATAATTCGTTATTTTGGAATAATTGATTTCATTCTACATGAAAAGGGAATATTATTCAAGGGTTGTTGTAATAAAGGTCTTTAATGAAAAGTTTTCTTTGTCATTTAAATTAATTAAATTATCAGAAAAGAAGTTACTTAAAATAGGAAGTTTTCTTTATGAAATCCTATTATAAAATTAGGTTGTTAAAAAAAAAAGAAAGAAGAAGAAAACTGAAATATAAAGCTTGTGATAAAATTTTGAATGGAACTACTTGCATACTATTATTTTAACAATATCAAACTGTTTGGTAAATTTATCATACGAATTGAATATTTCCAACTGAGAGAAAAATTGCATAAGCCGGGAATCGAAATCACATACTTGCCTTATAAGCAGTGTTCTCGCTGTCGCTCGCCAATGCGCCAAATTGCGACTAAATTTTTCATTTGGCGAGTAAACAAGCGATTAGATTCGCCAAATTGCTAGTGCTCAATTTTTGCTTTTTCTTTTTCGTTTTTCATACATATGCATGTTTATATATATATATATATATATATTTAATAGATACATGTTTTTTATATTTGTAGTGGATAGTTCAAATTAGATTAATTACAATCGCTGTCACAGTTATAGAAACTTAGGTTATTTTAGAACATATGAAAAAAGGGTACTTTAGTAAAATATATTAAAAGATTAAAGATTTTTTTTTTTTTTTTTTTTTTTTTTTTTTTTGTGCTACACGGCGAATCTATTTTGCGAATACTTTTTTCGTTTGGCGAAAGTTTTTTATTTTTAATTAGCCAAATTACTAACGTTGGTCAAATGTCAGCGAGAACACTGCTTATAAGGCCAATACTTTACCTGTTAAGCTAACTGGGTGATAGCCAGCTGGGATTTTTCGCTCACTATGGGGATTCAAATCGTATTTGCTGGAATATTCAATTCGTATGATAAATTTACCAATCAGTTTGATTGAGTTAAAATAATAGTGTTACGAATTTTGTAAATAGTTAGTGTTTGTACTGTAAAATAATGTAAATAATCTTATTAAGCTCCATTCCTTTACTAATATTAGTTTTTGTTACATTGTCTCTGTTATCAAGCAAACTTGTCTATTATTTTCAGTGTATGTCTATGGCAGCTTGGCGAAATAATAGAGATATCGCCAAGTTGGCGTCACTTTTGACGACTAATTTTGGTCGCCAAATTTGGCGATATATCGCCAAGTTGGCGATAAACTTGGCGATTGTTGGCGATGGTAACCCTTCCCTCTCTATGGTAACCCCCTTATAGATATACTGATACATTGAATGTTGTTCCGTGGATTTTTCGAGAAGGTTGTAGAAATTTCCAGCACATGCTACGAACCTATATAAGGAGAGCAATACGAGCTGCTGTTGTTATTATTTACCAGTCAGTCATTGAGTGAACTTCTAGGGTATTGTTTAAGCAAGTTTGCTTGAGCTTTATTTACGTTATTTTGAATGTGATTTTAGTGATGAAATGTTGTATAAAGAGTCTCTGGGACCTATATCTGCACTTGTACGATAGATTTGAACAGTTATTTTTGAATATCTAATAATATTTGTGAGTTTCGAAGACTCTGTTGTTCTGAAGATCTGTAAATAAATTATTTTCTACTTTTCTAAGAGAAAAGAATTTGAAGTTGTCTAACCATAAGATCGAAAGAACCCTATATACGCAACAATAGTATATCTACGTTTCCATCGTTATATAAAGTTCGATTATATGCGGTTTATTCTACTGAGCTGTCTAAATTACAGACCAGATGTTATGACCAATAAGGTTATCTCAGCAAAAAATCCCAGCCAGCTATCGCCCAGTTAGTTTAAGTGGTAAAGCATTGGCCTTGTAAGCCAAGTATGTGGTTTCGATTCCCGGGGTGGGCAATGTTTTGCTCAGTTGGAAATATTCAATTCGTATAGTGCTACTTGGTTATCCCGTCGAATAATTTAGCCAAATTGTACAACTTTAAGTAATTTTTATATTAAATAACGTAAGAACAAATAAACGAGCAAATATTTAATAAAAATATAAATTAAAACCTTACATAAAATTACTTGATGACGTAAAATAAGTGTATATCGTGTTTAATATTAAGTCAATGCGACATTTACGATTATCCATTTTTAGGAATTAATCTCATACTTTGGCGATAATTCTTTTTCGACGGGATAATCAAGTAGTAACTTTTGATTTTGTTCAAATGTATTGGATTTTAATAAATTTAAATTTTTATTTATATATTAGCTACATTCTGTAAATAAAATCTAATACAGTCGAGTCTCTATATAACGAAATCGACCGTTCCAGTGAAAATATCGTTATATAGAGAAATTCGATGTATAGAGAATGATGTCAAAAATCGTGTTTAATGTGTGAAATTTGAACAAATATTATTTTTGATCTTTTGAATTAAGAATTTGAAGTGTTTAAAAGTAAATATTAACCTAAAATTTTATTTCTTAATTATTTAAGCTGTTTGAAAAAAGAGAACAGACATTTATTTGAAAGCTTAATGAAAATCAAATAAGGAAGACTTGCATTAATTTCAGACGAAGAAATCTGTAATTTTTTTTTTATTTTAAAATTGTTACGCTCTCAAAAAAATGTTCAAATTTTACCAAGGAATGAAAAATTGTAGTTAACATTTTCCTCCATTTGAAGGCTTCTGTTATGTGCCTCTCACTGATTCCTCTCTTACATGTGCATCAATCCAACTGACACTGTTTTGAGAAAGATGTGGAAAGGTGTATGGGAGGTGGGATGAATTCGTTGGATTTAAAGAACATTGAGAGAAGTAATAATAAAAAAAAATTACTCAGCACTGACGATAAAACAAAAATAAGTGATGGAAAATTGATTCCCTATGATAGCGAAGCTTTTTAAAACTGTTTTTTATGTCCAATTTATGAAAAAATTCGTTATATGGAGATAGATATTTCGCTATATAGAGACTGTTTTTAATGTAATCATGCGAAAAGGGGACCGTTCATGCTAAAAATTCGTTACATAGAGAAATTCGAAGTATGGAGTTTCGCTGTAGAGAGACTCGACTGTATTTCTTTATCTAGTAAAATATAAGATAATCCAGAAAGAGAATATTCAAATATCTTCTCTGAGAGGCATGCTATTTGAAAACAGCTCTTGATTTTACAATTACAAGAAACATGGGTATTTCGCCATTTGCATTCAAACGCTGAAAAATAGCCGCCCAAAATTCATATACATAACTTTATTCTTACATTCCATTTGCACCACTACATTTTAGTAAATTTAGTTTTGTTAGTTAATTAAAATGATTTTAGTAAATATATCTTGCACATTTTACAAAGGTGTTTACTAAACTATTTGTATGACGTCTGCTTTATCTTTTTACAAAGTTACCAGCTTTGAAGTTTCCGATCACTTTTCTTTCTTTTCTTTAACTTTCTTTCTTTCTCTCTCTCTTTTTAATGTCTTGTTAATTTAAATAATCCTCAGCTTAACATTTCTTAAACTTTTTGTCTGTTTTTAATTTAAATAATTTAGTATTTTTTTAAACTTTTAATTTTGTTTTGTGCCAATCTAGTTTTAAACATTTTATAACTTTTTTAACTGCAATGTATAGAGTTTCAAAAGTTTTTTTTTTTTTTTTTAGGGAATCTTTGTAGTAACTTTTCCATCCGTTTTGGATTATTTTAATCCAAGTGATTATTTTTGCACTTTTTTCTTTTCAATATTGTAAAATTTTTAAAACATATTTCTGATTTTATTTTCTCCACAGACAAATGTTATATTACTATGCTGTTTTCTTCCTGTGGCTACCAACCATGACTAAACAACATTTTATTTTATGACTCCCATTTACTTCTAAAGTCAATCTGCCTTACTATTGGATGTAATATTACCCAGCAACTGGGGAATTCATAAGTCACATGCATTGTTAAAGTATTCATTTGTCAAAGTTCAAGTAAAAACATTTATTAAACAAAGTGGTGCCAGCTAGATAACAGATGCCTCGGCCTGAGAGGGTTATTTCAAGCATAAAAGTGTGAAGAAGAATTTATAGACTACAGACGGTTACTTGTCTGTTACTGATTTGCTGAATTTTTTTTTTTCCATTATATTCTGCAGAATTATTCTACTAAATTTGGATTATAGGTTTTTCGGATTTAAAATATTGAGCTATAAATAATATTATGCTCAACAAAAAAGTTTATAATACAACAATAATTAAACAACAACAGCAGTAAAATGAAATATATTATTTGTCACTCTATCTGGATAAATTTAGCTAAACAGTGTAATTGAGATGTTTAAGGCCCCACATTAGTCACTGAAAAATACCTGGATGATAACGCAAAGTCTATGGAAACGTTCTTTTCAAATATCTCGCTCAAATTTTAATGTTTTAGCATTTTTCGGGTTTATTTTTGCTACAACCGGATTAGTTTTTACTTTTTCGATTTTGCTTATGTATTTTTTATATTATGACAGTTTCAATTTCAAAACCGGTTCAAATTTGTTTTGAAAGTTAATGTATTTTTTTAAATTCTGAAACCAAAATTGAAAAAATAAAAACAAGCCCGGTTGTGAATCGTCCTCAGATTTCCTATGCAAAAAAAAAAAAAAAAAAAAAAAAAAAAAAGTCGTGTAAAAATATTAAAATTTGAACGAGATATTTGAAAAGAACTTCTTTATAGACTTAACATTATCATCCGGGTCTTTTTCTGTGACTAGTGTTGCGCCTTAACTAACAGTATATTTTTGTGATAAAATAAACAAGGTTTAAATGCAAGAAGAAATATTATTTCTTATTTTTTTCTAGAAAAAATTCTGGTAATGAAAGAATCCCTCGTCTGAAAATTTCTGGACCTGTATGAACCTTGTTTAAGAATAATGGCACTTAAAAAATGATTTTCTGGTTTAAATTACTCATTAATATATTACACATTAATATATTATTTAATTGCGATGTAAAATGTAAAACAAATTGTAGTCTGTTTAAAAATATATCTTAAATACAAAAGTGGATTGAGTTCAAACTTTAATGGATCAGGTTTATATTTTAGAGCTTTCTAAAAACATAACGAAGATATTCTGTATACAGGTACGACAATGAGGAAATTTCGAAATTGATTAAAAGTAAATGAAGCAGATATGAGATTAAATAGAACAACTGCTGCGTTAGCAAGATTATTCTAAGTTCAAGCTATAAATGCAAATTTATTTTTCGTACAAGTAATTAGAAAGCAATTATAAAATAATACTATGAAATAATTTTGAATAAAAACCCCACTAAAAATAATCTTAAGATTATCTGAAGAAATCACCACTTTCTACAGAAATTCTACAGAAATATGAAGAAAATTTGCTGACTTAGCTTTATCTTTAAGATATCTGCAGAATTTTTTAAGATATTCTTAAAAATATCTGCATAATGGGCCAAATACCTTCGGATTTCACACAGATTTTGGGCCAAAAAGCTATAGATTTTCTACAGAATTTTTTTAGTGGGGAATATAGCATGTAATGATACATTTATGAAGTCCAGAAAAGATGTTGCATAATAGATGAAAGTATTTTTGTTAAAAATTGAAAACCTTTTTAACTCACCTTATTGTTACATAGTACATTTAAATTAAAATGGTTTATATTTAATTAATAAGCATTAAAAAAAATAAATTATATTAACGCAAATCGTGTGAAATTATCCGAAAACTTTCTGTTTTTTTTTTAATTTGATTTAATGTATTTTGATACATTCTAAATAATTTTATATTATAGACATGCTTATAAAAGCAATGTTAGTATGTTTTATTTGTGCTCTACACAAATTTTAATGACTATTTATTTTTTAATAATCGGTGTAATTTATATTATATTTAATCTTTTAATGCAATGTCAAATATCTATGAATTATATGATGTAATAAGTAGAAAAGGAATTTTTAAAGGGAACCTAAATGCAAATGGTATTCACATTAAATGTAAAGAAACTCATGGAAAAGGACAGAGAGAAAATATTTATCTATTACTTATTAAAATAACATAGTACGTACTTAAGATATATATATTTTTTATAATTGATTTAGAAATATTTTTATCTGTCTCATTTTTAAAAGTATGATTTCCATTTATTTCACTTATGTTATTGATCTATCCACCAAACTTAACAAACGTGAAGTTTTAAACCTACTAAAATGTAAATAATATTTTGCATATTCGAAAAATATAACTATTTTCTTTAATCAATGTAATTTTCCACACTTTCCAACAAAGTTAAAAAGTGTTTATGATTTCGATTTTTCTAGACGTCCATCTGTATGTCCGCGCTATAAACCTCGCAAGTATATTTGGATTGGTCTGAAATTTTTTAATGTAATTTACTATCTGTAACAAGAACCCTAGTTCAAATGAAGTTTGTAGCATGTTTGTTTATTTACAGAGACTGTCAAAATTTTCCGGTCAAGGAGAAAAGATTGTTCCAAAAGAATTTGAAAGATGTTACACATTTTCAAACATAACAAAATTAATATGCATTCACGACGTGTAGTAAAATATGCATTCTGTAAAATATGTGGAGCAAAGAATTGTTATTATTCATTTATAGAGCAACACTGGAGAATTTCATTACGAAATGGTATGGAAAGAAAATTCTTTGCAGTTTATATGAATGTGGTTAAACTTTTTCATAAATAATAAAATTGCTGTATTTCACTGAGGCTTACTATAAGTTATTTCATGTATAATACGAAGTACGTAGTAGTTACTAGGCCACGGAAAAGTTTTAAATTGTATATTCTATCCGAAATACTGTATAATAGCGACGATGTCAGGAAATGCATTTTTAATTATAATATTCATTATTAAGCATCCCTGTATTTATGCATATAATATTATGTGTGTACATTCTATAGTTGATACATAAGGCTAAACAAAATAATTCGTAAATGTTGCTGAATATGAGTGTAAATTGCTTAAATGTGATTTTGAAATGTGCTATGAATTTTTACCCTCACATTTATTTTACTAAGAAATGTTTGCAAAATATAGATAAAATGATATACAGGTCCACGCAAATTGGATACACGATCGTCTATAGATGATAATTTCTTATAGTATGTTGCATGTATTTTTAAAAGTGTTTTAGTTTGAACTAAATTTTATCAAAATATTGGCATGGAGTAAAATTTTACTAGGTAAACTTTGAAGACTGAACAAAAGTATTTAAGTATGCATCCATCTATTAAAAAAAGCTGGAACAGAAATTTCAACTTGTTATACGTTATCTTGCTAACTTATACTTATCAATTTAAAGATCAAATACAAGGACATTCAAAAGAAATGGAATACATATTTGGCTATGGAAGTTTACTGCTCAAATCATATTTTCAAATGTTTGATTATGATCCGTTTTCTAAAAGGTTTGCGCTTAGTTACCTTATTTACCTTCTCTAAATAACTAAGTTATATTAAGGATTTCAGGAAGAATTGGAAAGTATTTTAAAATCTGTACTTAACGCATGATTTTTCTTTCTTGTTAACTTAATCAATTTTTTATACAGTTATTTTAAGTACTACCTGTCATTCTGTTTCTTAATTAAATATATTTTTTAATAATTTATTATTTTAGAATAATTAATTTGATTTTGTCGGATTTCTATGAATTTCAATCATGTACTTGATCTTTCCAGCAAACTTAACAAGCATAAATTCTTATAACTATTAAAATCGGAATAAATTTTCGCATATTCAATAATATAAGCATTTTACTTCTTCCATGTAACTTTTAATTTATTGAGACGATTTTTATGCTATAATTTACGGTACTACCAATAATTCTTTTTCTTAATTAAATATGTTTTTTGATAATTAATAATTTCAGAATAATTAATTTCATTTTATGGGACACATAAGTATTGTTAAACAACAACAATGCATCTTTCTCAGAATTTTCTTTTGAGGTTTAAACTAATTAGAGTTTCATAAAAAAATATTTTAAAAAGAAAATATGTATTCTTTAATTTTCTGAAATTTAATTATTTGAAGAAGTTTTCAATGATATAGAAAAGTTAAACCAATTTACTTAGTTTTAATATAATGAGTTATTTTTCGTTAATCATTATTTTCATTGTATTTGCACTTTTAAAAAACTGATAACAATCGAAAATTTATTTTTTTCTAAAGCATTTTGTATATAATGTATAGAAGTTTTATAATATGCGTGAAAAATTAAGGAGATAATTTTCCTTTATTAAATTGATATTCTACACGTATTTTTTAAATAAAATGTATTTCCATTTTTATTATTTGTATAAATAAAACATATAAGTTATTAATAACTGTGAGATAATAACCATAAGATAAAATATAAAGTTATCGATTTCCTTTTATATGAAGTATGAAATACGAATAGTTTTGTCAGCGATGTATATGGGATATAGAATTTGTATATACAGAGCAAGAAGCATTCTTTGAATTCTGTATTTAAATTTAATATATATATATATGTTAATATCAATTTAATATATATGTTCCTGGCCAATATACTATCACAAAATTAAAACTTTGCTTTAAAAAATAATTATTGAAATGTAAGGTACTGTAGCTACACGCTTAAATTGTGAAGTATCAGATTCTAAAAAAATATATTGTGAATTATAAAACCTTTAAAGAAGCTTTGTTACGAATGGCTGGTATGCAGCTAATGCAAAAATAAACCAAGTATCGTATTTTTATCAGTTTTTTTCTTCAAATTTATGTGAAAAACCCAATTTTTACCCACCGCCTGAGGAGGACATCTACACTAGTTTAGAATATTAAAAGAATAATCATGATAAGTCAAGCTTCTAAAAAGTTATTTTTTCATCTTCGTCCATTTATATATTTAGTAATTCTTTTTTACATAAACAATTATCATTACGTATTAGTTTTGCCAAACTACTATTTTTAATAAGATAAAAAGACTTAATTTATACATGCCTCAAATATGAAGTCTTTAAAAAAGTATTAGGAAATTTAGACGACATACGAAACACTCTTTAATCGTATTTTAATATTTAAAAAATAACGTAATAAATCTTTTTTCATAAGTTTTCCTCGAATATTTTAATCCGTAGCGCCTTTTAAATAGAGATTAATATGCAAGCGCCGAAAGAATTATGTCTTGTACCTGAACATTAAGCTGATTATATAACTCATTAAATCTAAAATATAACTTATTTAATTTTTCTACGTAGTAACTCTTAAAAGGTATGTTAAAGTTATTGGGAAAAAGACTTAATTCTAAAATTCGTTTAAAATAAGATTACGAACGCATACGTACATCTAATATATTATGTTAAAGAAGCAGTTTCAAGACATGCGTTTTACACCACACAACGGTAAATAATTAAACGTGACATTTAAAAATAGAATTTTTGATACAGTCGAACTCGTTTATAACGAGCTCGGATTTAACGAGTCAAACGAGAATATTTGGTTGGATCAATGTTACGTCTATGGAACAGAAATCACTTTTAACGAGCAAGACCCGGTTTTAGCGAGCAAAATTTTTCTGTCTTGCAATCTTTTTTCTCACTTTTCTAGTCTTTCTGTCTTATCTCTTTTTTTCTTCTCCGCGGTTTAATACTTTTGTAGAAAAATTCCTCCAGCATTCCAATGTAAATAGCGAGGATTCAATAATCCGGTGCAACAGGTGGGACTTATTGTAAACAGGGGGGGGGGATGAGAACAGCTGCACCTGCTAATGTGTAGAGGTCAAGTAGGATGGTCAGATGTTCATTCTTTGGCCTGAGTTCGTTGAGTACACGCGACAATTTTTATCCTCTGACTATGTCGAAACGCAAAGCTTTATCGGTTGACGAGAAAGTAAAAATTTTACAGGAGTTGGATGGCGGTGCTAAAAATGTCGAAATCTGCAAAAGGTATGGATTGTCTTCATCTACTGTTTCCACACTGCTAAAAAACAAAGCTAAGTTAATGGATGCATACGACCAAAATAAAACAGACTGTAAGCGACTGAAGAAGTGTTCGAAAGAGGATTTAGACGAAGCGTTACTGAAATGGATGAAGGTGCAACGTAGTGCTGATTTTCCTGTGAGTGGAGTTATTCTAAAAGTGCAAGCAGAAAAATTTGCTGAACAACTTGGATATTCTGAGTTCGTGTGTTCTAATGGATGGATTGATCGGTTTAAAGTTAGACATGGCATAACTTTTGGAAAAATATGCGGAGAAGCCAAGTCTGCAAACATGGCGGACATTGCAAAATGGTTGAGTGAAAAGTGGCCAGGCATCAGAGAAGGATACGCAGCAGATGACATCTATAACGCTGATGAAACAGGGATATTCTACAATGTAACCCCACAGTATACCTTAAAATTTAAAGGTGAAAAATGCATTGGAGGCAAGCTCTCAAAAAATAGGTTAACAGCTTTAGTGTGTTCGAACATGTCTGGCACTGACAAGAAAAAACTCTTGATTATCGGGAAATCAAAGAACCCTAGATGCTTCAAAAATGTGAAAAAGCTACCGGTAGACTATGATCATAGCCGAAAAGCCTGGATGACTTCAGACATTTTCACAAAATTAATTTCAAAATGGGAGAGACAACTGCGGAGAGAAAATCGTAAAATTCTCCTTTTGATAGATAATTGTTCAGCTCATTCCGAAATCACTGGACTTTCCAATATCAGGATTGAATTTTTGCCACCAAATTCTACATCTGTTATCCAGCCTATGGACCAATGAGTCATAAGAAGTTTTAAGTGCCACTTCCGTAAGCAACTAATTTTGATGATTCTGGACCGAAGAGATAGAAGTGCAACAGCATCAAATACCAATGTGAGCGTACTGGAAGCTATACGTTTGATGAACGATGCATGGGAAAATGTCACATCAACATGCATCATCAAGTGTTTCCATAAGGCTTGGATTGGAGAGTTGTCAAGACGATCAATCCACTGAGGAAGAAGAGGTTGACAATTTCTTACAAACTGCAAATTTGGAAATGACCAAAGAAGAATTTCTAAACTATGTATCCGTCGACGACGATTTGATGACCTCAGATGTATTAACTACCGAAGATATTGTAGCTGACGTACTAGCGAATTCAGTGGAAAAACATGGCGAAAGCGATGAGGACACTGATGAATATGAATATGAAGAAACTGAACCACCCCCAACTTGTTCTACTATGTTGGAGTTCGTTGAAAAAATGCAGACCTTTTTTGAAGCGAGGGATGTCAATGATGATGTCTTCCGGGCGATGAGTCTTCTCCGAAGAACAGTAGCACAGGAAAGAGACAGGGAACGAATTCAAAGTAAAATAACAAAATATTTTAAATAGTATGTAGATTAATGAAAAAAATAAATGTTTTGGTAAGAATCTTTTCCTTTATATTTCTTTCCGTTTATTATTTCTTTCCTTTAAGACTGTAGCGCAAGTAGACATTTTTTGCTGGTTGGGGGGGGGGTTAGTTGTCATTAAAAATAACAAAAATATTAATTAAATTAATTAATGTAATTAAAGTAAGTAAGTATTAATTAAATTTTAAGTAAACTCAATCGTTTGACCTCCCAAGCAACCCCCCCCCCCTCTTCTGGTTGCACGCCATCCTGGAGGACCCGTTTATTACGAGCACTCGGATTTAACGAGTACATGTTACGGTCCCTTTGTGCTATTTATAAACGAGTTCGACTGTATAAATTTTCCGAATATCATAAAAATTCAGAAATATGCTAAAGTAAGGTAAATATTTTTATACTTTAACGAAACGGTTTATGTAGTTGAAATATAAAGAATAAAAATTCAATTTTTAAATTTAAAAAGACAGACTTAGGAAAGCAACATATTACCGTCTACAATTAAACTTAATTCACCATTCTATTTTTTAATTTACTATCTGTATCCGGCCACGTGTTGCTGTAACTCAGTCTGGTTAAAAGAAAAGAGAAAGCATGCGTTTCTAATATGTTAAATTTTACATTGCCTTGTGGGTATAAAATATTTTTTCTGTAATATTGTTTGTGCTAATATAGAGTTAAAGATTTATGCTAGGAAATGTATAAAGAAAAAAAAGATACAAATGAATTTCATAATCTTCTTTGTGGGAATTTGTTGAAATTCTATTCAAATTAAATATCAAAATTATATCATATTTATGTCAGAAAGACTACACTCGTTTGAAATGTTATTTACTTTATTGTTCTTGTATAAATATGGTCAATTTACAGTAGGGAGTTGGGATTACAGGCGCAATCACGTCGCAAACAGCCCGATCGATACATTGTTACAACAAGAGCAATCAGATGCGTTCTGATACATGAAAAGGATTTTACTGGTACATAAGAAAAATAATTTCTGACTCTGTAACAATTTAACAAAAGATTTATGCAAAGTAGCTAATTGTATAGTACGCCAAGAAATATAGAGTCTGTTCCATTTTAAATGCATGAAACTATCGCTGATTCAGCTCCATTTTCCGATGAGTCTGGTTGTTACCATATAAGCAGTCTATTAAACATTTTATGCATAATCTCAATCGGTCTGTGACCTCACCATTTGACACTCGGGACATTCTAATCCTGTTGGAATCTCAACAAAACCAGACGATGCTACAGTAGCAACATAGTAACATAATTTACGACATAAAACTCAGAAAGATTTTTCTTAAAAAAAAAAATTGCTCTAAAGTATAAATGAATTCTTACGAACTGAAGACATACCGATTAATACAAAAAAAAATTTCAAATCATTTAAAAAACAAAAGAAATTAACGTCTTAAATGCACTTTTACGAGTTTTGTACCATCTCCCGTCTTTTATTTCTTTTTCTTCTTAAAAAATAAATCTTCTTTTAAAAAAGTGGACAATCATGACACAAAATTTTAACCACTCCTACATTTGAAAGATACTTAAACTGAAATAAATCACGTCTTAAAACTTTAATGTGTCACAAAAAAAAAAAAAAAAAAAAAAAAAAAAAAAAAAAAAAAAAAACGAAATTTAGACGACATACTAAACATTCTTTAATCGTATTTTAACTTACAAAAATACTGTAATAAATCTTTTTTCATAAATTTTCCTCCAATATTATATTCCGTAGCGCCTTTTAATTTGTGATTAATATGCAAGCGCTGAAAGAATTATGTATTGTGTCTGAACGTAAAGCTAATTATCTAGCTCATTAAATCTAAAATATATCTTACTTATATTCTTCCACACAGCAACTCTTAAAAGGTATGTTGAAGTCACAGAAAAAAGTACATAAAATTCAAAAAATCATTCTTTAGATAAGTTTAAAAAATGATCACGAACACGTGCGCATATTTAATGTAACATCTTAAAGAAGTAGTTTCAAGACTCTGTTTGCTCCACATAACGGTAAATAATTAAACCTGGCATTTAAAAGTAGAGTTTCTGATATCATAAATTTATATTTCTAAAATATGCTAAAGTAAAGTAAATAGTTTTAAACGTCAACTAAATGGTTTATGTAGTTGAAGCATAAAATATGAGATTAAATTTTTTTATTTAAAAAAGACACTGCTAGGAGTGCAACATCCCCCCCTACAATTAAATTTAATTCACCATTTTTTTATTCTAGCTGTATCTGGCTACGCGTTGCTAAGGCTCAGTCTCATTAAATAGAAAGAAAGAATGGAGAAAGCGTACGTTTTAAATATGTTTAATTTCACAGTGCTTGTCGGGATACAATATATTTTATTGTTACATTGTCTGTGAAAATGTAAAATTCAGGAGTTATACGTGCAGATGTATTAAAAAAATACAAATGAATTCCACAATCTTCTTTTTTGAAATTTGTTGAAATTATATATACATTAAATACACAAATAACATCCTATTTATGCAAAAAAGACTAGACTTGTTTTACTTGTTGTTTACATTATTGTTTTGGGATAAATAGGGACTATTTATGGGAATTAGGATTACGCAGCCGCGGTCGCGTCCCAAAATGCACACATGATACATCATTACAACAAGAGCAATCACATGCCTTCTGGTGAACACAAAGAACTTTATAACTATTTAAGTAAAGAAATTGCTGTGCCTGCAACATTTTAAGAAGAGAGTTCTGTATAGCAGCTAATTTTATGTTACGTCAACAAATGTTGTGTCAGTTCCATTTTAAATGCAAGAAACTATCGCGGAATTAGTTCCATTTTCTGCTGAGTTTGGTTATTACCATGCATTTACTTTATTCAACCTTTTATGCATCATATCTATCGGACTATGATCTCATCATTTGATATTTGGTACACTCGGATCAGGTTGAACCCTGAACTGAAGGAGACTACGCTACAATAGCAGCCTAGCAACCTGACTTACCGTATATCACTCAAAAATATATTTCTTTAAAAAATAAAAATTATTTTAAAACATAAAGACAAAAAAAAGTGATAACTGAAATCACTCTCGTTAATAGAAAAAAGTTACATTATTAAAAAAACAAAAGAAATTAACATTTTAAATGTACTTTTGCGTCTTTTGATCCATCTTCCGTTGCTTCTATTTTCTTCTTTCAAAAATAATTTTATCCACTAAAAAGCTTAAAGTAAACCGTTTTAAGACAAAATTTTAACTTCTTCTAACTGTGAAATAAATTTAAACTCAAATAAATTACGTCTTAAAACTTAATTCGTAGTTTTTGATATCTATATTTTGATATCATCTAAATGAAGTTTAAAAAAAATATTCCAAAATTTAGACGATATTCCAAACACTCTTTAATCGTGTTTTAACTTTTAAAAAATGCTGTAATAAATCTTTTTTCATGAATTTTAATATTTTATCCCGCAGCGCCTTTTGAAATATGATTAATATGCAAGTGCCGAAAGATTTATTCTTGTACCTAAACGTTAGGTGCATTATCTAGCTCATTTAATCTAAAATATATCTTACTTAGATTCTACACAGTATAACTCTTAAAATGTCTGTTAAAGTTACAGGGAAAAATATTTAAAATTCTAAAATTCGTTTGCTCGATAAGTTAAAATACGAACAGAAGATTATGAACACGTACGTAAATTTAATGTAACATATTAAAGAAGTAGCTTCAGGACTTGCATACTACTCCACTTTAAGGTAAGTAATTAAACGCAACATTTAAAACTTGAGTTTCAGATACAATAAATTTGTGTTTCCGAATTTTCTGAAGTAATGTTAATATTGTTATACTTTAACTAAATGGTATATTTAGTTGAAACATAAAACATGAAACTGCAATTTTTAAGTTAAAAATGCACTCGTAGAAGAGCAAGATTTTTACCCTTACTATTAAAATTAATTCACCATTCTTTTTTTTTAGTTATAAGCTATACACGGCCACTTGTTACTGTGACCCATTATGATTAAATTGAAAGCACACGTTTCTAATATGATAATTTCACATTGTTTGTGGGGTATACAATGTATGTGCTGGCATAGTGTTCAAGAGTTATCCATGCAGATCTATTGAAAAACAAATTCATATACAAAGGAATTCCACAATCTTCTTTGTTAAAATTCTATTAACATTAAATATGAAAATTAAACCATATTCATGTCAAAAAGACTACTATTTTTACTTGCTATTTACTTTAATGTTCTTGGATAAATAACGAGTATTTACAGTTGGGATGTAGAATTACAGCGACGGTCACGCCACAAATTAAACGACAGATAGATCGTTACAAAAAAAGCAATCTGATGTTTTCTGATGCATACAAAGAACTTTACTAGTATTTAAGTAAAATGATTGCTGATCCTGCAACATTTTAACTAGGGAGTTCAGCAAAGTAGCTAATTTTATGGTACGCCAACAAGTGTTGTGTCAGTTCCATTTTAAATGCAAGAAACTATCGCTGATTTAGCTCCATTTTCAGCTCCATTTCCCTGATCGACGGTGTAAAAGTTTAACTGTGCGACGTTTAGAAATGAAAAAAGAAAAGAAAAAATGTGTGTGGCACTCGGGGACTGCCGCGGTAAAGCTATTGCATAGCATTTTTTATCAATTTATGCAATTATAATTATTTATATATTTTTTATTTATGCAGTTTTTTGGTCTTTGATATTAATTCAAATTTTTTTCTTTTTCTTTGATATTAATTCAAGTTACACGTTTTAAGCGTGATGACCGATAAGAAAACAATTTTTTTTCTTTTATTGAATAAATGAGAAGTTAATATCGTTTAAAATATTTTTATTATCTTACAATACATGTAGGTTAATCAGGAATTTTTATCATTGAAACAATAGGTTTATGGTAACTGAAATAAGAAACATAAGTTTGAGACTTGATATCCTCTAAATATATGAAAAATACTGCGTCAATGTCTGCCGAAGTATACGGAAGGATACCGTGCCCAAGTCTGCCGAACTGAAACGACGTTAGCCGGAGTGTTAGTTTTTTTTTCTAGATACGGAATTTCTACATTCGGTCACCGCGCTCAAAGCCCGCGATAAAAGCAATGCAATAGCTTAATAAATTACCAAATGAAATTTGGAAGCACTACGAAAATTAGATCGTGAGTTATAAGCATTTAAAATTTTTCGACCCTCACCGTGGGGGTCTCCTGTCACCAAAAATTAAAACTGTCTCATAATAAATTACCAAACTAAATTTGTCCGCGCTACGAAAATTAGATCGCGAGTTATAAGCATTTTAAATTTTTCGACCGTCACCGTGGGGGATCTCCTGTCACCAAAAATTAACACTGTCTACCCAGGTCAAAATTTATGCTTGTACCAGCAACAAAAATATGCTAGTTATTGCTGGGTATTGCTATGTCTGCTAGATTTCCATGCTATTATATGCTAGCTAGCATCACATGCTATATCGTTAGCTTGCACAACAAAAGTATGACAAGCTATATGCAAGCATTTCATGCTTATTTCCAGCATAGTGGGCCAATACACACCAGGAATTGCTGGCAATTCTGCTGGAACCAGCAATGTGTAATACAAGTTTATGCTATTTTTCTTGTTGGGTTATAGCACTTGGTGCTTGTCTAGCAAACAAATACCAGCACGAATTTCGACCTGGGTAATAATAAATTACCAAACAAAATTTGGCCGCACTATGAAAATTAGATCGCGAGTTATAAGCATTTTAAATTTTTCTACACTCACCGTGGGGGTCTCCTGTCACAAAAAATTAACACTGTCTCATAATAAATTTCCAAACAAAATTTGCCGCGCTACAAAAATTAGATCGCGAGTTATAAGCATTTAAAATTTTTCGACCCTCACCGTGGGGGGTCTCCTGTCACCAAAAGTAACACTGTCTCATAGTAAATTCCCAAACAAAATTTGCCGCGCTACGAAAATTAGATCGCGAGTTATAGGCATTTTAAATTTTTCGACCCTCACCGTGGGGGGTCTCCTGTCACCAAAAGTAACTCTGTCTAATAATAAATTACTAAACAAAATTTGGCCGCACTACGAAAATTAGATCGCGAGTTATAAGCATTTTAAATTGTTCGACCCTCACCGTGGGTGGTCTCCTGTCACCAAAAATCAACACTGTCTCATAATAAATTATCAAACAAAATTTGGCCGCGCTAAGAAAATAAGATCGCCAGTTGTAAGCATTTTAAACTTTTCGACCCTCACCGTGGGTGGTCTCCTGTCACCAAAAATCAACACTGTCTCATAATAAATTATCAAACAAAATTTGGCCGCGCTAAGAAAATAAGATCGCCAGTTGTAAGCATTTTAAACTTTTCGACCTTCACCGTGGGGGGTCTCCTGTCACCAAAAGTAACACTGTCTCATAATAAATTATCAAACAAAATTTGGCCGCGCTACGAAAATTAGAGCGCGATTTGTAAGCATTTTAAATTTTTCGACCCTCACCGTGGGGGTCTCCTGTCACCAAAAGTAACACTGTCTCATAATAAATTATCAAACAAAATTTGGCCCCGCTACGAAAATTATATCGCGAGTTATAAGCCTTTTAAATTTTTCGACCCTCACCATGTGGGAGGGGTCTCCTGTCATCAAAACTAACAATGTCTCATAATAAATTACCAAACAAAATTTGGCAGCTCTACGAAAATTAGATCGCGAGTTATATGGGCGAGTTATATGCAAATGACGTTAGCCGGAGTGTCAGGTTTTTTATCGTTACGGAATTTCTAGATTCGGTCACCGCGCTCAAATCCCAAAGCTCGCGATAATATATGCAATAGCTTAAAAATGGCAGTAAAAATTAATTTTTTGTCAAGCGTTATCACCGTGAATATGACGTCGACGTTGCTAACAGACTTGTTTTTGTTCTAAATAAAGATGTAAGTTGTTTTAGGATTGAATGCTGATTGTTTATTTAATTGCAGGCACTGTTACTAATTTGAAAGGTTAGCAATGTGTATGTTGCTATTTTTATATGATGCATACATTTCTGGTTTCCTTCGGGATGAATTTAATGTGATTATAAAAAAAAATGAGCTGTGTTTAGCCGTCAGCCGTAGTAGCGTAAAACTGTTTAAAATTGTTTTTAAAAAAATCAAAATTATTATTAATTTTTTTATGAATTTGTACGCTTAAAACTGAAGATTCTGTAAAGCATATTTTTAGAAAAAAATGCCACCTGTTTTTCTGTATGCTCCTGTATGTCTGTCCAGTTTGGTTATTACTATGCATGCATAGCATTTAATCTTTTATGCATCATCTGTAACGGTCTGTCACCTCACCATTTGGCACTCGGTACATTTTGATAGTGTTGTACTCTCAACCGATGGAGACGATGCTACATTAGCAACATAGTAACATACCTTAGCACAAAAAACTCAAAAAGACATTTCTTAAAAGAAATAAATTGCACTAAAAGATAAAATGAGGGAAAAATGAATACTTACGATCTGAAGACATACTTATTAATATAAAAATAAATAAATTATTAAAAAACACAAAAGAAATTAGTCTCTTGAATGTGCTTTTAAGTCATTGGAACCATCTTCCGTTTTTTCTTTTTTAAAATTTTTATCCACCAAAATGCTTAAAGTGAACCGTCTTAACACAAAGTTTTAACTTGTTTAAAATATGAAATAAATTTAAACACAAATAAATTATGTCCTAAAACTTAGTTTATAGATGTCTCAACAAAGTCTTAAGAGAAATATTTCTAAATTTAGACGGCATACAAGACATTTTTAATCGTATTTTAATTTATAAAAATGTCATAAATCATTTTTCACAAATTTTACTCTAATGTTATATTCCGTAGCGCATTTTAAATTATGAGTAATATGCGAGCGCCGAAAGAATTATGTCCTGTACCTGAACATTAAGCTGATTATCTAGCTCATTAATTCTAAAATATATCTTATTTAGATTCTCCTACACAGTAATTCTTAACAGGTCCATTAAACGTACAGAGAAAAATACTTAAATTCTAAAATTCGTTCTTTGGGTAAGTTTAGAATAAGATTATGAACACGTACTTGAAATTACTTTTCTAATATGTTATATTAAATATAACATATTAGAGAAGTAGTTTCACGAGTTGAGTTTTGTTACACATAGCGGTAAATAATTAAACGTGACATTTAAACGAAGAGTTTCTGATATCATAATTTTGTGTTTCTGAAATATGCTGAAGCAATGTAAATAGGTTTATACTTCAATTAAATGGTTTATGTAGCTGAAACATAGAATGTAAAATTTAAATCTTTAAATTCTACAATACGAAAATTGCACGTCAGATGTGATATTCTTCCCATTCATATTCTTTTTTTACAAAAATAAAATCTTATTGGATGTAGTTATCTTTGTAAGTCTTTATTTCTGTGTAAAATATAATGATTGCACATATGTTTGAAGGAAAAAATATAAATGAAATTTATTGCAGATTTTTACAGCACGAATTTAAGAACACGGTAAGGTTCTTGGCTAAGAAACGCTATATTATTTTTTTTAATTTTATTTTTCCTATTCTGTAACATGTAGAGCAGCCAAATTGAGCTGTTTTGTTACCAACATTTAATAAATTAAAGAAATTGCGCATTTCATGTCACAAATAAGTACGGTTTTTGGTAGAGAAATATCTTTATGTGTCAGATGTCTCAAAATATAGGCTTTTTACCTTTCTCGTGAAACTAGAATGGAGTTTGCTATTAAATGAATCTTGTTATAAAATGTCTATGCTTTTCTTATTTTTCTTTTTTATTAGTATTAATTTTTTTAGCCACAAGAAACTTAATGAACGCAGTTAATGGATTCAAGCTTATTTCTTTCGTATTTAAAATCAAAACAATAAAAAAAAAATACATACAAGACAAGAAGTTACACTTCCGGATATTCATAAATTATTTTTACTTGTAAAAAAGTTGTAACATGGCAGTGTTAAACAAATAAAGCTTCACAATTAACACAAAAATGGAGATTTCAGCATCTCTGCCCTATTGTTTAATCTCTTGGGGACGAGCCATACTTATACGTGCTGGAAAAAGGTTTAAGAATCCTTGTTTATCCCCAGCAGTAAAATTTGCCCTATTTAATCGGAGTATTTTTTCGATTTAATAAGGTACAAATTTATATTAAAAAAAAACCGGTGACAAAACATTAAAAATTTTGTAAAAGGCTCCCTTTGCGAATGGGGTTAACGAACGGCTGATAGGAGAGCCAGTAGTATCCTCTTGGTGCTACCACCTTATGGAAAACTGAAAAATTAAAACATTCGCCATCTTGTCCCGGTCTCCCCTATACGCATGTTCGAATTTTCGATTTAAGTGCTTCCAAAATAAAGGTGGTTACATGTTTTAGTATTAATGCATCTCTTTCAAGCTACAAGCAGTGTTCTTATAATAATGACCACTGAATGTATATAATATTAATTATTAACGAACTATAACTTTTTTTTTTAAAAAAAAGAGACTTGTCGGGAAAATTTGAATTATAAACATATCTGTATATACAGTCGAGCCTCTATATAGCGAAATCCATCGTTCCAGTAAAAAATTCGTTATATAGAGAAATTCGAGGTATAGAGTATGATGTTAAAAATAGTGTTTAATGTGTAAATTTTGAACAAATATTATTTTTGATCTTTTTAATTAAGAATTTGAAATGTTTAAAAATATATATTAACCTAACATTTTATTTCTTACTTATTTAAGCAGTTTCAAAAAAGAGAAAAGACATTTATTTGAAAGCTTAATGAAAATCAAATAAGGAAGACTTACATAAATTTCAGAGGAAGAAATCTGTAATTTTTTGTTGTTTTGATTTTAAAATTACAATTGTTACGCTCTCAAAAAAAATTCTCAAATTTTAGCAAGGAATGAAAAATTGTAGTTGATATTTTCCTCCATTTGAAAGTCTCTCTTATGTGCTCTCATTGATTCCTCTCTTATATGTGTAACAATTCAATTGACTGTGTTTTGAGAAGGATGTTGAAAGGTGTGTGGGAGGTGGGATGAACTTGTTAGATTTAAAGAATAAGGAGAAAAGTAATATTTATATAAAAAAAACCTCTCCACTGAACGATAAATTAAAAATAATTGGTGGAAAATTGATTCCATATGATTTCGAAGCTTTTTTAAAACTGAATAAATTAAGATCAATTTATGAAAAAATTCGTTATATGGAGATAGATATTTCGCTATATAGAGTCTGTTTTTAATGTAATCATGCGAAAAGGGGACCGTTCTTACTAAAAAATCGTTATATGGAGGAATTCGATGTATGGAGTTTCGTTATATAGAGGTTCGACTGTATATATATATTTCTCTTATAAGTCCACAAAATGAGACTTAGTTTATAGATAGGTAATGTCCGTAACAATTATTACAGCTGAGTGGCGGATAATGATGCTAAGTGGAAAATATACGGACCTATGACCCGATCTGTTCAGCAAATCAACATTCAGAAAGTATCTCTTTTTAAACACAGGTTGTTTGAGCCATGGATGAAAAACAGTGTGATTGGTTCATTTTACTGTGACGTATGTATTCGAGTTTTCTGATGATGAGACTAGCTTTTAGACACAGAAGAAAATGTTTTGTTTACAACATTTCGTCGTCTTATTTATAGTGTTTTTCAAAGAGATTTAAATCAACGTATGCGGCACTGTGCAATATTATAGATGAAAAAATGCATTTTTATTTGTATTTTAAACGTAATTTTCGGTATTTTTTTACATTAAGAATATTTGAAAATGTCATATATTAAAATTATTTGCGAGCCATTCTGTGCAATATTATAGGGGAAAATAATTTTTATTTCCTTTTCCGACGGTGTTTTCCATTAGATTTTTATACATTAAAAATATTTATAAATTTTATACATTGAAATTTTACAAGCCGTGCTATGCAGTATCATAGGTGAAAATATATTTTTATTTACATTTTCTCGAAATTTTCCATATTTTTAATACATTGAAAACATTTGTAAATTCTATATTTTAAAATGAAGACAATATTCATATTGGCTATAGATGATGCATATAATGCCGAAAGAACGAGCGAAATCAGCGAACTGAGACAAAGTAATTCAAATATGAATTGCATTGCAATTGAAGGGGGTTGGCGAGTGTTAGTTTGCAGGCGGCTAAGCCCCCTAGTTCATTTTTATTTATGATTGCGTAAAAATAAAAGATTATTTTTTGTTTTAGTTATCCATATAATTTTAAATTCAGTCTAGTAAATTCCGGTCCAAATTTAAATTTAGTTATACGATAAATGCAGATTATAGATGAATTACTGACTCCAATAAAATGTATTACTAAATTCAGTTATACATGACACATTGTTTTTATTATCAAAACGTTTTATAAACTTTTATGCTGAAGTACTTCAGTTTCTAAAAAAAAATAAAGTCATTTTAAAACAAAACTATTTTAATGTATCTTAAATATTTCTTCACACTCAATATCACGTCTGAGATCTATATAAAGACACGCATTACTTCATAATTTGCTGAATTCATTATTACACTTCTCAGCTCAGCAATCTGCTTTTTAGGTGTGTCCGTAATTATGTAAATACATAGCACTTAAAGTTTTCGTTTAGTGCGCCCGTCTATCCACATATAACAACGTGAAAATTACCAACATAATCGTTTGAAATTTAAAATATATAATTATTAAATACTTTTGCTGATAGAAAATTTGGATATATAGTTCAATACCAGACATAATATAAAAAGAATATTGCCTAGTTAAACTGATGGCACTGAGCTCACAGGCTACGCATACTAATTGTACATTACAGCCTTATATTTTCAAGGGTTAATTCCGTTCGAAAAAAAATATTAAGGAGAGGGATCAGCTCCTTCCTTTCCCCTTTTTATACTTAATCATTGAACCCTCTAAACTGATTGGGACATGCTTTATCATATAAAAAATACATATCCAAAATTTAGAGCAAATCGGAAAATTCTTAATAAAAACCCATTTAGATAATTTAAGAAGAGTTATCCTTCTTTTTTATATACTTAACCATTAAACTTCCAAAACTATTCAGAGATTTGAACGAAATCTGACAATTCTGATTGAAAAACCCATTTATATAAATTAAGGGAGGGGCATTAGAACACCCGTTCCCCCTGTTTATACTTATTCAATGAACACCTAATAACAGCCACGGAAGCGCTTCATCAAAATGATCCTATGTGTAAATTTTGAATAAAAACTAATATTTCTGCATGAAAAACCCATTCATATCAATTAAGGGGAGGGGCATGAGCCCCTCGTTCCCCCTCTTATACATATCGAATGAACTCCAAAAACTAATCAGGGAAGCGCCATATCAGGATATATCTATATACAAAGTTTCAAGTGGATGGTACATTTTTATCATGAGTTATCGCATTACGTACGAACGTATACAGACAGAACGGGCGGGCACATAAGCTCTCAGGCTATGATAGCCTGTGAGCTAAAAAAGTATTTCGATACATTACGGTCAATAGAAAAAAATGTTTTGAAAAAAAGGGCATTTTAACGGGGTTATGCTCTTTCGAACATGAAAGAATCTATATGCATCTATAAAATACATATTGAAACATACATTCTGTATAATCTGGGGTGCAGATAATATTTATTATTAATTTACCAGGCCACACAAATGTATTCCATTACATAATGTTTTAGATGGACACATTTCTTCGTTCGTGTTTTAATTACGTTAAACTGTTTCACATTTTACGAAATTCATATACGTTCACTACAAGTTACTTGTGTTTAATGGAATACATATATTATTTACAGGGGAATACAGCCGATTTCAGATATTGCATTATATGCAAGGTACTGTAAACATAATAAACTTCGTTATAGTATGAATGCATTTCATTTACTATGTTTGACATGCAGTTTCCGATTTGTTAATATAAACTTTAAAATTCCTTTCTGCTACCTTTTATGAATCTTTTACATCATAGCATGCATAGTCACAGTGACGTCACAATGACGTCACTGTGAGTCACTTTGGTCACATCACATCTGTGACCAAAATGCCACCACTCAGTGACGTCACATTGTGACTGAGATGTGACATTTTAAAAAATCTTTAGAAAATTAAAAAAATTCTTCAAAACATGTTATTTACTTTAAAAAACATGTTTCTGGCAATTTAAATATCGTCGCTTTTGTCACAGTTCCGTCACAATGTTAATGACAAAGTAGTCACAAATGATGCATTTTTCACAAATTTGTCACATTGTGGCCATTTTGTGAAGTGGTCACAAACGAGCTTTAAAACGGCCATAACGACTTCACATTTTAGTCACTGTGACTTCACATTGACGTCACGTGACGTCACCATGCTTTACGGGTTATTAGACCGTGGTGATAAGTTTAAAATTAAAATTACAAAAAAAAAGGAAAGATCTCGTAAATTGTCAACGGTATTCATCGATATATAAAATATTATACGTTTTGGTAACATTTTAATAAACATAACAATTTTCATGTCATTTGCATAAAAAATGTAAATGAATTTTGAATGTAAAATGTTTGGAAATTATATTTATTCCAGAGTTTATGATTCTAATTTTATTCTTAAAAAAAAACATTTACTGAGTTTAAGCATAATAATATTCAGAATAATATTTAAAATATCATAAATCGTAATCATAAAAATAATCAGCAGCATAATATTTAGAAATAATTTGAAATTATTTTTGATGTTTGACATTTTTAAGGTGCACAGTATTTTTTGTATGTGAATATTTTTTTTTTGTATGCATACGTAAAATATAAAAATAAGTTTGAAATATTGAATCCTTTTGATATAAATTGTAAATCTGGCAATATCACCTCATTTTTTTTCTTTTGATGTTAAAACATTCATGTTAAAACATTCATGTTAAAACATTCAAACAACCCAATTTAAAACTTACTTGCACATGTCAGAAATAAAAGTAAATGGCATTTAACCTTTAAAAACTAATTAATAAATGTAGTTATTCTATTTTAATTTAAACTTTTAACGATACTGGAACTATTTCAACAAAATTATGCATAAAAAAAATAAAAATACCATAGTACCAATTTTCTTTAAATTTTAACAAGCACAGAATAATTGCTAATTACACAAGAAAATCTGTTTTTTTTTAACCCTTAATACATGCAAAGTTTTTATTCCTTTTACATCTATACCCTAATATAGTATAGTACTTTATGAAATTATTCTCTAAATACAAATAGTAAATTTTGTTTTACATATTTCTTTAAAATGTTTAAAGGTGAATGTAAACGATAGATAGGACTATAAAATTTAAAAAAATAACGTTAAATCAGAAATACAAATTATTATATCACTTTTTACTTTCAATTGATATCACAACAGGTCCATATGACAAATTTTCAACAGGACCGTCTGACAAATTTTCAACAATAAAAAGTACGAAAATCGGTCAGTCAGTTCAAATATATAAGAAACTTGCATAATAATCACTGTTAAAAGTCTATTAATATTAAGTAGCAAAATAATATTCCATTTTCTGTTGAGCTGGATTTTATATATAAGTATTTTATATTTAGAACCAGAACTTGTTATTATTAGCATCATCAGAAACAATCATAATAATAATATTTAGAATAATATTTGTAATCTCTTAAATAGTAATAATAAAAAATATTCATCAGCATAGCATTTAAAAATAATTTTAAAAAAAACTGTTGTTTGATATTTATAACATTTATAGATTTTTACAGTTTTTTATGCATACATAAAATATCTTTATAATAATAATAATTTTAAAACATTCCTTTTGATATAAAATGTAAATTTAGCACTATCACCTCATTTTTGTTTCTTTTGATGATAAAATACTCATATATCTTCCAATTTAAAGCTTACTTACACATGTCAGAAAAAAGTAAATGACATTTAACTTTTAGAATTTAAATAATAATTGTAGGTACCTTTTTTAATTTTAACTTTTAATGACATTTGAAGTGTTTCAACGGAACCATGTATAAAAAAAATACCGTAGTACCAATTTTCTTTAAATTTTAACAAGCATAGAATAATTGCTAACTACACAAGAAAATCTGTTTTTTAAACTCTTATTACATGCAAAGTTTTCGGATTACACCTCATTATTTTTAGTTTAATGAAGAACACTTCTAAAACTCTTTACAAAATTTTGTAGTTTCTTTTGGGAAATTTAAATGCTTGTTTGCTTCAGAAAAGACGTGCTAAATAAAAGTAATTGCAGTGAAATGTTGTTTAAAACTTATTTCTTTATCCGAAATTTCAAACATTATTCTGAATTTTATAAAAGCATATTTTAGATTACAAAAATATACATTTTACATCTACAACCTAATATAGTATAGTATTTTATGTAATTACTATCCAAATACAAAAAAGTAAATTCTTGTTTAAATATTACTTTTGAATTTTTAAAGGTAAATTTAAATGATACATAAGACTATAAAGTCAAAAATCAACGTTAAAGAAGGCATACAAATTAATATATCACATTTTACATTTTAATAATGCCACAACAGGACCATATTGAGTCTGAAAAATTTTTAACAATAAGAAAAAATACGAAAATCGATCATTTCCTTCAAGTACACAAAAAAATTTCATAATAATCCTCTTTGAAAATCTATTAATATTAAATAGCCAAATAGTATTCCATTTTTGTAGAATAATATACTAAACATAATAGTTTTATATTTAGAACCAGAAGTTGTTATTAAAAATTTCACATTCGTTCGTATTTATATAATTAACTTGCCAAAGTATGTTACATATAAGAATTTGAATATTTCACAAAATAAAGAAGATTTGTATTTTTAATTTTTTCCTTTCTCTTCTTAAAATATATATTAAAATCAAATATGTTATAAAGCGGTAATTAAATTTGTAATTGAGTTAATATACTTGGTATTAATTGCATTGACATTTTCGTTTCATTCTAATAAATAGGGGGTGGAAAACACATCGATCTAAAGTTTAAAAAAAAATTTTAAAGCTGCTGTTTAACGATTCATGAAGGATCAGAGCCTAGAGCGTCAACTCTGTTTACTAAACCGTGGGCGCTGAAGTGGTATGCAGCATGTGTCCCGGTCTGGTGGTCAGTCCAAAGCGATGCTCTCGATGTTTCAGATTAATAATTTCAAAATCGTTGTAAAAATCTAATGTAGTGACAAATACATTCCTAGTTGTGACACATGTAACATTTATTTAATAACGAGCTGACTAAAGATTTAAGGCAAATTTCTTTGTTTCCTATTGCATAGGGATGTCAGCAGTATACAGTAGAAGTGCGTCAATCGGTGTACACTTGTCAGCACCGGTGAAATGACGAGGTGCATTCTTTAGCAATCGTTCCAGTCTATAAACACCTCCCGCAGATACATTAATAAAAGAGGCGCTAAAATAAGTCATGGCGGTTTATAAAGGTCTTAAAGGTAGCAAGTAGAGTCTGGCAGCACAGACCTATCTAACACCTGAAAGAAATTTAAGTAGTACCATTCACTTCTCAGCCCGCTGTTTCATATCATTAATATATAATTTCCAAGTTAGTTTACGGTTAAAAAATACTGCTTCGTACTTAGTGCTATCACTATTCAGGAGGGCTATATTGTTATAAGATAAATGCAATTGTAATGGTTGTTGAACAATGAAAAAGTTTGATATATTATTTTCTCTGTGTTAATAATCATATTGTTTTCAAAAAATAAGAAATGGAGACTGGACATGGAAATTTTTAAGTTACTCTTTTGCCCTGTTCTTAGGTCTAAATATCCATAAGACAAGATCGTCAGCATAGATAAGAACACTTATATCTCATCAATCAATGTGTGTATTATTGTGTTTTACATCTAATCTATATTCAATAATTATGAGCCAACTTTATGTTTATTTAATATTTTTGTTTCAGATTGTGACATGTGGGTAATGAACAACTATAATTTTCCAGATAATGATAGCAAGAAAAAATTGATGCTTCAAAGATTACATAACATTACTCAACATGGATACTCCCACAAAGCTTTGCTATTTAATATGGTCAATAAGATGCCTAAGTAAATGATTTGAGTAAATGTGAAAACAAACAAAATTTATAAATTAAATATCAGCAATAACCCGATTTCTTTTGTTGAGCATTGTATTTGAGCTATAGATTCAAATGCATTTCACATTGTATGCTAAAGTTTAGCACAATTAGTAGGGAATAATGCTCCATAAACTTTTATAAATATTTTTGTACAGCTTTTTATTACACTTCCAGCGTTTTACAGATGCATTATATTAAGTTAAATTTACTTCATGCTCATACCATCATAAATCTACTGAAATCACACTTAAAAAGCAAAGTCATTCTTAGCAAGCCACGTATTCAATTCTTTGTGTTTCCTGTATAAGATTTATATATTTTTGTAAACATCTATAAATACATAGTTCAGATTGAAAATGCATACCTTAAAAAAACACTACTTTTTAAGCAATTAAGTGTCATATTCAGAAATCCAGACGAATGATTTTGTGTAACCCTGTACTGTATTTATGCACATCGTGTAATATGAAAATATATAGTTAAATTTAAAGTATCTGTTATGAGATCTACCTAAAATATATGACTTCATTTCATTTTAAGAACAAAATAATTTTTTGAAAAGAATTTTCTCGCAAAGAAATCTAAAAACTGTTATTTGATTTAACATTATTAATGCTATTTTATAGTTTCCTGAATGTCAGAATGCGGGTTTTAAAAGATAACATTTAAATGTTACGGGTGGTAAGGGGAGGGGTTGATAATTATTTTATAAATGCTGCGGTTGTGCTTTGCCAAACAAATTGTGAATTATAGGAATAAACTAAAAATTTTTGTTTTATACGAAATACTATTACATGAAATTTCCTATTAACTTCCTGTTCAAAAAGGTTTTTCTATAATAAATTTTAATCGGTTCAAATCTAACGTCTTATATATGCATTATAATTATAAATTCTTTCAAAATTATAACATACTTTTTAAATTATAGTCGAAATATGCATTTAATATGGTTTTTATTTGTAAATATACAGAGTACGGTTATCTGAATATAAATTTTAATAGAAATGTTCACTTATTATTGCAACTTTCTATAATATCTGACACTTTAAGAAAAAATTGAGAAAGTTTCTTTATAAACCGCTGTACATATGTTTTGTATCTTCTTTTACAGACATTCTATCTGAATATTCAGTGTATTTTTTTCTAACTAAAAAGCATATTTTTGTTTCATTTGAATGAAAGCATTTCCATAAGTACTTGGTGATTTGAAGAAAATGTGGCATAAATATATCTTCAAGCTGAAACGTAAAATATTTATTCTTTAAAAATCTAGTTCAGTGAGTTAAAAATAAAATTCTTTGAAATTATAAGAAAAAGAAACCTGGATAATGCATGTACCTTTACTTTTGATAAATAGAGTATTATATATATATATATACATATATATAGAGAGAGAGATGAAAAATACTAATACATTTTTTTGCCACCTCCATTTTCTGTATTTTTTCTGTATAGTTATGAGAACACAAATACACAGTAAAATTTATATAATTTTTCATAAAAGTTTTTTAAATGTGTGAAATATTTTTGAGATGTTGTAAAGTAAGTATATTATTATCATTGAAAAGATGATAATAATTTCATACAAATACTATTTTAACAATTTAGTGGATAGTTTAGAATAAAAAAAATCAGGTAATTTCTGTTCATTCCCATATTCACAATTTGATTTTTTTTCTACATCGTAAAAAGTGATTAAAATCAAAATAATCATCATAAATGTCTTTTTGAAGGAAAAATACATATTAAGAGCCCACAATAGTCACAGAAAAAGTACGCAAAAAGACACGGATGATTATGTAAAGTCTATGGGAGCGTTCTTTTCTAATATCTTGCTCAAATTTTAATATTTTTACATGATTTTTTTGCATAGGCTAGCTTAGGACGATCTACAACTGGGCTAGTTTTTACTTTTTCAGTTTTGGTTTCAGATTTTTTTTTAATATTTTAACTTTCAAAACCGGTTTAAACCGGTTCTGAAATTGAAACTATCATAATATATAAAATATATGAGCAAAATCGAAAAAGTAAAAACTAGCCCGGTTGTAGATCGTCCTAAGCTAGCCTATGCAAAAAAAAATCATGTAAAAATATTAAAATTTGAGCGAGATATTAGAAAAGAACGCTCCCATAGACTTTACATAATCATCCGGGTCTTTTTGCGTACTTTTTCTGTGACTATTGTGGGCTCTTAAATCAACTTTGTTTAAATTAGATGCCTATTCCCGTAAGACATAGTGACGTCACTGCAACGTCATTGTGAAGTCACATTGTGACTTTGTAACCATCGATTGTCGATGTGACGTCACGTGACGTCGCTGTGAAGTCACAGTGACTAAAATGTGAAGTCGTTATGGCCGTTTTAGAGCTTTTTTGTGACGTCACATTGTGACCACTTTGTGACTTCACAATGTGACCAATTTGTGAAAAGTGTGTCATTTGTAACTACTTTGACATTAACATTGTGACGAACTGTGAAATTTTTTTTAGAAAGTCACATCTTAGTCACAAAGTGACGTCACTGAGTGGTGGTATTTTCGTCACAGATGTGATGTGACCAAAGTTACTCACAATGACGTCATTGTGATGTCACTGTGACCATGCATGCTGTGAGGGATTATACCCATTGATAACTATAAACTGAGAAGAAAATTTATTGAATCTGTACTTTTTTAAAATTCTGAATGCGGCCGTCATTCAGAGAAACGTATAAAAAATATTTTAAATCAAATGTATTTATTCTTATAGTGCGTTACCCGTGTTAAGTAAATATGATGCATTCTAATCCTCCTCTAATTTTAACTTTGAATATGGTTGTTACTTGGAAAAAAGAAATAGAATTCTTTTGCAAAATCGTAGAATACCGATTATGTGGAATTCAAAACATACTTTTGGAAGAATAAAAAATTTATTATGGAGATTTATTATATCAAACATTAAACAAAAAAAAAAGTTATTTTTTTTCTATTTCCAGGAAAATGATGCTGATAACTTTAAAGCCAGATAATTGCCAGATAAACAAAAGAAGAAAACGGCAGTATGGTTCCATTTGATACAACATAAAAATCTTTTTAAACCTTTTTATACAATTTTTCAACTTTTTGCAATTTTACAACTTTTAGGTAGATTTCGTATGAAATACTACCTATTGCATTCGCACCAGTTTATCTATCTATCTATCTATCTATATATCTCACTTTTTTATGGACACGATAACTTCTATAATTCTTTACCAATTTCCACCAAACTGCTACATATTAGGTAGATTCCGTATGAAATACTACCTATTGCATTCGCACCAGTTTATATCTATCTATCTATCTATCTATATATATATATATATCTCACTTTTTTATGGACACGATAACTTCTATAATTCTTTACCAATCTCCACCAAACTGTTACATGAAATCAAAGGGGATAAAATCTCGGCTAAGTTCGTTAATAGGCAAAATCGGACCAAGGGGGTCGAAATAGGGGGCGTTTTTGTGAAAACAGAAAAAAATACATAACATCTTAATGAAAATAGATATCGAATCCGTTTAAACTTAATATTGCTTCTAAGTAATGGGGCAAACGTTTATGCATGACAGATTTTTGATAAAGTTAAAAATGGGCTCAAGAGGTGAAAAAAATAGGGTTTTTGGGAGAAAAAAATATAACTTTGTCAATTCTCAAGATATCAAATCCGTCTAAATTTTTTATAAATATTCTCAAAATTATCTAAAACTTTTGTATTGGAAAGTTTTTGATAGCACTAACTCACCGGTAAAAAAAAATTAAAAACGAAAATAAAAAGGGGTTTCGAAAAAGAACAAAATCCATAACTACTCTGTAAAAAAAAATTCAAGAGTTTACTAAAAATTTCTTAGTAAATTTGTATTCCACAGAATTTTTTAGTGATCATTACAAACTTTTTTCTTGCAAGTGAAACAAGCATTTCTTTTGTAAACTGAACAAAAAAAAATTTTGTATAACTAACTTAAAAATTTTTAGTATGAGCCACAAAGCAAATTTTAGTAATAGCTCCAAAATTACTTTTAATAACCATTACGTGCAACCGAAGTGGAGGAGCTTCCTTCGAGTTGCATCCACTCTTCTGAAGCGGAAGATTTTCGGCAAAATCGCAATAGATGGCAGCACTAAACATTCTTAACTGCTCCGACAGGATTTTCATAATCCCTTTATTAACGAGACACTACAGACATTCGGGATGTATTTGGCGGTGACAAGTTTCGAACCCGGGACCATTTAGCCTAGAATCCATTACTATAACCACTATGCTATCAAGGCCACACCAGCTGAGTTTTAGTAAGAGCTATTAAAAATATAAAACTATTAACTCTATTCGTTGCTAACTTTTTTCTAGTAATTCTTACAGATTTTCTAGTAACCGACTAAGATTACTAAAAATTTTTTAGTAATTACAAGAATCACTAAAGTTTTTTTAGTAGATCGACCTTTTTTTTTTTTACAGTGTATGTCAATTCTTAAACTATCAAATCCAATTAAATTTATTTTACATCTTCTCAATAATATCTATAACTTTTGAATTGAAACACTTTTTCATAGGATCAATTCGTATAGCAAAAATAAATTAAACAAAAATTGGAAAAAAAACCTCTAATCCAAACTGCTTACATTCTGAATTGTTTTTTATATTCATTTTTTTTATTTTAAACGCATCCAAATGGCAGATTCTCTTATTTAGGAACTATATAATGTGACACATTGGCCAGAGTTTTGATAAAGACAGAATATATTTAAAAAAAGACTGCCAAAAAGGGTATTTTGAACAGAATTTCCCGAAGTGACCGTGATAGGAAATTTGAGGAAGTATTGAAATAAAAAATTGCGGTTTTTCTGACTCATTTTTAAATCCATTTTTACTCTCAAACGCATCCAGTTTACAAGTCCTCTTATTTAGGAACTGTATAATATGACGCATTGGTCAAATTTTGATAAAGACAGAATATATTTCAAAAAAGGCTGCCAAAAAGGGTGTTTTGAACAGAATTTCGAGAAGTTATCTGATTGAAAATTTGAGGAAGCATTGAAATAGCAAATTGGGTTTTTTCTGACTCATTTTTAAATTCAGTTTTGCTCTCAAACGCATCCAATTAACAGTTTCTTTTATATAGGAGCTGTGTAATGTCCCGCATTGCTCAGTTTTTTGTTAAAGGCTGAATATATTTTTAAAAATGCTGTCAAAGGGGGCAATCGCGCAAAATTTCCCGAAACTATCATGATTAAGAATTGAGGTTGTATTCAAAATGGGTTATTTTATAACTCATTTTTAAATTCAATTATGCTCTCAAACGCGTTCAATTGACAGCCTTTTGTTATTTAGAAACTATATAATGTACCGTATCAGTCTATTTTTTTTTAATAAAGTCAGAATTATTTCAAAATATGTTGTCAAAATGGGCGTTTGATCCGAATTTAGCTTAAGATGATTCTCATAAAACCAGTCCTTACAGAAAAATGAAATTAAAAATTTTTCAAAAGAGGACAAATAAAGTTGTTAAACTGGGTTTATCTGTAATAATATTTATTTATTTATTTATTTATTTATTTATTTATTTTGTTGAAATGAGCACTCTTCGAAATCTACATCCGCCTATTGGCCAAGCCGACAGGGATTTTTATTATACAATTTTCCATTTAAGAGGTGCTTATCAGTATGTAACCGTGACAGATACTTATTTTGAAGATTTATATAAAATGTTTTAAAAAATTAGTTTTATTTGGATAATTAGTCTGTTTTCTGCCAGTCGATGCTTTTAATTTTTATAACATGAGTTCTAAATTTAAGCCACTTTTTTTTATTTTCTGTCTGGCTGTTATAGAGTGATTTTTGTTATTTTAAATATGCTTAATTTAATTTTCGTTATTTTTTTTGATTTTATACATGCTACGGTTTAACTTTGCCAAACACATCGTATATTACAAGAATAATTTAAAATTGTTAGTTTTAATTAAATACAATTGGATGAAATTCCCTAAAAACTTACTATTCAAAATATTTTTCAAAATTACATTGTAATAGGTCCAAAACTAACAACTTATCTAAACATTATAATTGTAAATACTTTGAAAATTATAATATACTTTTTAAATTATAGTCGAAATAGGCATTTAATATGTTCTTTATCGGCAAATATGCAGAGTACGGTTATCTGAATATAAATTATTATATAAATGTTCACATACTTATGCAATCTTCTATAATATCTAACACTTTTAGAAAAAACTTGGAAAAGATTTTAATAATCCATAGTAAAGATATTTTGTATTTTCTTTTACAGTTATTCTTCCTGAATATTCAGTTAAAAAAATCTAAAAAGCATATTTTTGTTTCATTTGAATGAAAGCATTTCCATAAGTACTTGGGGATTTCAAGAAAATGTGGCATAAATATCTTTTCAAGCAGATACATAAAATATTCATTCTTTAGAAATCTCATTTAGTGCATTCTTTTAAAAGAAACATTTCCTTGAAATTATTTCAAAAAAGAACCTAGATAATGTATGTATCTTTACTTTAGATAAAAGGTGTATTATATGTATACACAAATATAAATATATATTGAAAAAAACTCATACATATTTTGCTACCACAATTTTATGTATCTTTTTGTATCGTTTAATGTGAACTCAAATATATAAAATAATTCATATATTATTTTCAGAGAAGGTTTTTAAAGGTGTAAAAGTACTTTTTGGATATTGTAAAGCAAGTATATTATTGTCATTCAAAAGATGTAAACATATATATTGACAAATACCAAGTAATATTTCACGCGAACGATTTCTAAGAAATCTTGATAAAATATTTAAGCATTTAGTATTTTCTCCCACATTTAAAAAATATTTTATGGATACCTGAATACTAAAACTCTAAAACATAACAGCATGTAAATACGACTGCTATTAACATAAGGTGAATTTTGTTTTCGATTCATAATTTGTTGGAAACGTTAATGGATTCTTCATTTGATTAATTAATAAAATTTGAGAAAATCAGTGATTTGTTTTTCAAACAGTCGTTTAAAGTACAAATAATCTAAGGGTATTGTTTGAATATTTAAATAAATTATTGTTTGAATGATAAATGATGCCTTATAGATGATGCTGGGTCTGATTAACGTAAGTAAATAATAGTATAAGTTACATTAATGGTATATAATGTTTGCCATGGCTGTTTTGTTAGTGAAAGAATACTTTAATTCATTATACTCCATCAGTACTTTAAAATATAATTGTTGGTAATTGCTCGATCAATGATAAATAAATATATTTTATAAATATATTTGAACTTCTGTAGCTTGTTCCTAATTTTTTAGTAATGGGCGTTTTAATGTGACGCATGATAAGTTTTGTATGTAAATTCATTGTATGTCTTTTTTCTACATTTTAATGCCTAAAAATAATATTAATTGTTAAAAAATTTAAACGAGATTTACAGTTTGTTTTATAATGATGTTTGAAGTTGCATTTTTAAGTAAGAGAGTAAGAAGCTACATATATTATGACTTCCAGCATGAAAACAATCTTCACCTTTTTCTTTTACAGTTTCATGTTACGAGAGAATTAAAAAAAAATTGTTTTTTTTTTTTTTTAAGAATTAAAAATTTAGAAAAAAAATGCAAAAAAAAAAATTGCATGACTTTTTTTTTTATTTGCCAGTAGTGATTACTTTTTTAACAACTTTTCTAAAAACTGCACACATACTAAGCAATGAGAAAAACTTAAAGGACAATTTTTGTGAAAGCTTGGCACAATAAATAACCAGAAAGAATTTTCGCAATGTTGAAATCTGGGATGAGGAAAAAGTTTTAGGCTGTCACATTTCCTCTGAAAAGGCCGATGTATATGAGCTTATTGAACCCACAAAATTTGAAAATGTCTTCAGTGTCGATAAAAAGGAATATAAAGGATTGGCTGAGAAATGAAGAAAATGCATCAACAATGACAAATTTAACGGGCCAAGATCACTAACGTTGTGCTAAATGGAATCGTACACAATGCTTGTAGCAGCTCGTAAGACGAGGATGAACAACTTCAAAAGAAAAGGTATTACTAGAAAAATGCATAAATTTGACAGGAGAATTAATATATGCTTTATCGAAACAAGACTGTCTTTCCGACATTTTCATTATTTTTTTTTTCGTGTACCATACAAAATATCAATTAAAGTAAGTTTATTTTATACATATATTTCTCTTTTTTATCATACTTATCAGTTAATAATATCTATTAAATTATTGCTAAAAGTACCAATAGAAATATAGTACTTTTTTCGATATTGTGGTATAGTGATAGTTAATATAGTGATCTAATTTTGATCACTAGAAAAATGTATAAATTTGACAGGAGAATTAATATAAGATTTAGAGAAATAAGACTATCTTTCCGAAACAGATATTTTTCATTTATGTCTTTATTCCAAAAAAGGGAATTAACGCTGTCACCGCCACTGGAAATGATTTTTTTTGTGAACTATAGTAATTCTTCGCCAATGTTTCGAAAACTACTGCACATAACGATATGAAAGTTCGTGGTATTTCCAGAAAAGCTTAATAAACACGCTGATGCAGGCAGTTTTCAAATAATTATTGTAAGAAATATTTGATGTTAAAGTTGGTCAAAATCGTTCATTTAAAAAGGTTTATAGGAGCAAAAACTCTACATAGGAATTTAAACATTTTAAAACGTTTTGTCCATTATACGTTCCCGGTAAGCAGACTGCATTATTTTAGGATTTATTTCCATTTTACATTTAAGTTTTAACCATTTTGAGAGACATTTTTTACATGTTTTAGAAAATGTTATTATTTTAAATCGTTGTTAAGTGACCAAAGTATAAAATTTCTTTCAAATAAAAATATATGTATATTTACACGGGACTATCACAAACAGGAAAAAACTTTCAAATGAGAATTAAATAATTACGAGTTAACAGGAAAATATATTTACATCCAATATTAAAAATTAAGTAAAATATTAAACTAATGACTTCATTAAAATATATTAATCTCCAAAAATGGAAAAAATAATGCCATATTTAAAATAGTCAAATAGCAATATTAATGCAAATAGATTAAATTAAAATATATGTATATGAGAGACACTTCATATTTCTTAATGATCTTCTAAACTGTTGGTGCAGTTAAGGCAGAGTAAATAAAAATATTTTTTTAGCAACAAAAGACTAGTTAAAACTAGTTTACTAATTAAAAATCTTTTAACTAGTAAATTTATTAATGTGCATTAAAATCAGCAAGTAAAAATATCTACGCCATACTTAAAATGATCAAGTAATATTGCAAATAGTCAAAATTAAAAAAATATATTTAGACGAGACATTTACTCCATATTTTGATATGATCTTTTTAACTGTTGTTGGTTATTCTAAGACGGCACAAATAATATTTTAAACAACAAAAGTGTTTTCACGTGAATGTTAAAAAGAGAAAGAAAAAATTAGTGAATCACGTGAATATTAAAAAGAGAAAGAAATATTTTGTGAAAATTTCATCAGATTTAAATGATACATCTAAAACACCTTACTTGAACTTTTTTCTAATGCCGCAGTTTAAAAAATACCAGGAGGTATAGGCTATGTGTATTTCACTGTGTAAATGAACTTGTTTAATCAGACATGTAAATAGCCAGTAGATGTTTAACAACAGCTGATTCGACCTTAAAATTCCCCAATCAAAAGGAAATTAATGGCAATCCGCTTATTTTTTTGAACTGTGGTTCAATAGAACGCAATATTTTAAAGGCCAATCAAATTAGAGCTCTGTTACGAGCAGAGCTCGTAGAGGGCAGACCCCACTGGTCAAAAAAAAAAAGGGTAAAAAACGGGCAAAAAAATTTAAGCAAACAAAGTTGACATCGATGTTTCCGAAGTCAGTCACAAGAGGAAAGGCCAATGCTTTACATAAGGAATAGGGATCTATGGCTCCTGCAGTCATCGCACGTTAATCCCTGAATGTCAGCATATTTTTGTGTTACAAATTTGTTACATTGGTAGAAACTCTATGAAGTAAACCATAAGCTATATATTCAAAATATCAGCCTTTTTTCCAATCTTGACGGCTATGCTGTTTTTTTTTTTTTTTTTTTTTTTTTTAATAAAGTTGTTAATTTGCAGATGTGCCAGGATTAGCTATTTTTTATTTATTTCCATTTGTATATTTATTTTTAATTTCAAAATCATTTCATAGTATTAATTGAAAATGGTGGCTATCTGATTAAGCTTTTCTTTCTATAATATAACTATGTTTTACTTTCTCACTCTCTAATAATGACAAGCCTACTTTCGACAGCGTTATCATATTTATACAATAATAATAATTATGTTTATTAAAAAAATAATCATAATAAAATGATTACGTGTAATAATGAATCAATTACGAAGGAATATATTATTTATTGAGGAATAATAAAAAAAAAAGTTATGTAAATAAAATAATAAAAAAATCTATGATAAAAAGGAATTTCTAAAGCTAAACATTACAGATGAGAAAAACAACGGCATTCAGAAAACAGTTAATTTACTCCTTTAATATAACATATGTTGTTATAATTGTGTCAATGATTACATCATATTAACTAACGTTTATTCCTGTAATCTATACAGACTGAACATTTTTTTGTTTTAAAATCCTTTGTGTGCACAAATTAAAATATTTCTACAAATTACGTCATTTACGTTTAATCATAATCTAAATATTTAAAAGTCTATTTCTTAGCCATCTAGTCTGATGTTTCTCTTAAACCGCTTTTAAAAGGTATTCTTTTAATTGAAAGTACATTATTTTTAGATATGTTTGTCAGATTTTTATACTTTCATTTTAATTTTATCAGTCATTTATTAAAGAACTACATATGGGTGGCAATCGGGATTGCACTGTTTAAGAGAGAAAAGAAACAATCGGAATTATCATATCATTACGTATGTCGTTTTCTCATTACAATTTAAAAAGAACTTTTTAAAACTTTTGAACAGAAAATGATGTTACTACATAAAATAACATTTTACCTTTTAACCCTTACAGGTCCGAATTTCTTTCCATTTTGAGAACAAAATTACTTTTATTTTAATAACATTAATCGTTGCTATTAGAATAGATTTACTGATATTTAAACAGTATTTCACGGTCTGAGATCTAACAAATGTATATGTTTTGTTTACTTTTCAATGCAGTTTAATATGAAAATATGTTAAGGACGAGTTTTTGGAGGCGTTTGGAAAATAACATATTACAACAAGATTTGGGAGATTATTACAACTTTTTAATGTTTTTTTGCGTTTTATCACATATGGTTCGTTAAGAAAAGTAACTTATATTTTTAATATGAAGACTGAAGCATATGTACACAATAAGGGAATCGCCAGTGGTGCAAAGAGAATTAAATAACGTTTATTATCATTGTTAATGCCAAATGTCAAATCATAAATGAAGTCATAATAAGAAAGGTATAACCATATACTATCATTTCTATATGTAGAAAGTACCAGAAGTAATTGTTAAGGCAAAATAGTATTCGGTGAAAAGACATGTACTAATAATATTACACCAGACCCGAAAGGGTTAATGCTTTTTTCATTCTACTGACACTGAGCTTGAGAAGCTGATCTGAGACGGCTTCAGTGGGTAAACATGATAGTGAAAATAAAATGAGATTTATTTTATTTATTTATTTATTTATTTATTTATTTATTTATTTATTGATAAAATTAAATATTTTACTGCGAATGCGTCTAAAAATAAATTTCGCTGTCATTAAGATTTGAACTTCTTTTAAAGAGGGAGGATGTTTAAAACAGTTACAGTTCCAAAATCTTAACTGGCAAACATAACATCGTTTGGGAATATATTTATTATTGGTTCATTATTGCAATTATTATTATTATTATTATTATTATTATTATTTTATAAATTTGATCAATCATCTTTATTAGACATTTGTATTCATCAAATTTGACGATTTTTGACTAACAACAAATTAAAACCTTTTAGACTAAGGGTATCTTATGAAAAATAAATTTCCTAGGATTGACACGCCAGTAGATAGATTATTTTCATACAAGTTCCGTTTCTGTGTTATGATAATTTGGTGCAGAGTTACATATAAAAAAAAGCGGATAATCTCTATTCATTTCCATATTCATAATTTGAATTTTTCTGCATTTTAAAATGTGATTAACACTTTGGGATCTGGTGTACTATTAATAGTACATGTCTTTTAAATGAGCATTACACTGTTTCAACAAATACTTTTGTTTCTGTTTACATGTAGTAATGTTAGTATGTGTCTATGCACTTACAATATGACTTCGCTAACGTTTAGGCATTTACTAATAATCATAATAATAAATATTTGTTTGGATCTCTTTGCACCATTTGCGATTCTTTTACTTTAAACGTATATCTTACCCTTTAAACTTAAAATAAATGCTACTTTTCAGAAAGAATAATATGTGATAAAACGCAAAAAGCAATAGAAAGTTATAATATCTGTTACATTTTGTTGCAATTCGATGTTTTCCAAACGCTTGCAAAAAATCTTCCTTAGTCTATTCTCATATGAGAGTGAGTTGAATAGTACGCAAAATAACTATAATCGTTAGATTTCAGACAATGAAATATTTGTTAAACTTCAGTAAATTTATTCGCATTATTAATACAAAAATATTTTTCTCTCAAAATTGACAAAAAATCGGACCCGGTTGTAATGAAAACAATCACCATAAATCTTTTCACACAAGGAAAAAAAAAAGATAAAATCAACTTTATTCAAATGATGTCTATTTATAGACAATGGTCACTACAAACGCAAAAGAGTTTTTTTGTTCAATACTAATTGTTTTTATCTTAAATGCCACCGTCATGCAGTGAAATTCATAAAAAAAAATCATTTAAATTTGGTAAATATATTTATTCCTGTAGTATGTTACTCGTGTTAAATAATGTTGCGTTCAAAGCGCTTTCTAAATTTAACTTTGAGTACGGTTGCTGCATGAAAAAAGAAAGACTTTTATTTAAAAATCGTCAAATACAAACTATGGGAAATTAATATCTAAACGTACATTCGGAAGAATCAAAAGATTATGATGAAGATTTATTATATTATACATAAAACAAATATATATATATATATTTTTTAATTCTATGTCCACTCAATTGTTGCTTTCTATAATAAAAACGTGTTCTAAAATTTTAATTTGAGGTAATATTCCATATGCTAAAATCTATAAAAATCATTTTAAAATTTTAGTTACGATCAGTTAGTAACCGTGCCCGAAACGTATTCTGTAGATTTTTATAAAATGTTTTAAAAAGTTAACTTTATTTACATTAATTAGACTGTTTCCCTCCAATCGATGCTTTTAATTCAAAAGAAAAGTGTACTAAATCTAAGCCACCTACTTTTATTTTCTGTCTGGCTATCATACAGTGATTTTTGTTTTTTTTTAAATATGGTTCATTTAATTTTCATTAGCATCTTTTTGTTCTAAGCTGCACTACGAATGAATAGATAAGTTGTGAAGTTGAATTAGTGCTATTTTTACTATGAATATTGTCATAATTTTGTGAATGGTTGAAGAAAAGACCTAATATTTAAATTTGTTTAACATCATCAAATATGGAATAAATATGTCTGATTGACTGTTTATCACTGAGATTGCAGCATTGACGCAAACGAATGTTGAGTTTAAATTACCCTATCTACATTTATCTTGGAATATGCTTGCTATATAAAAAAACATAAATACATTGAATTTGGAATTTTAATTGTGCGACATCTCGCCAGGAAAAATTAATGTAATCATAGTAAAACCACTTGCACTCCCCCAGTAAAACATTACCTGCACTGCACAAAATCCTTGTTTAAGCATGTTTTTATGTTAACCCTTTCCGATCTGGTATACTATTAATAGTACATATCTTTTAATTCCGTATTATTTTGTTTAAAAAATACTTTTGTTACTGTTCGCGTGTAATAATGTTAGTATGCGACTATGCATTTACAATATGAGTCCGTAACTCTTAGGCATCTAGTAATGCTACTAAAAAAAAAATATTTTCTTAATTCTCGTTGAACCAATTGCCATTCTTTTATTTTATTAAACTAATATCCATTCTTTCAATTTAAAATAAATGTTACTTTCTTGAAAGTGTGCAATAAAGCTTAAAAAATATCAGAGAAATTTAATATCAGTTAAATCTTGTTGCAATATATTATTTTCTAAACATCTCTAAAAATACTTCCTCCGCCTATTGTCATATGAATATGAATTGAAAAATACGCAAAACAACAACAATCGTTATTTTTCAGACAATGAAATATTCCTTAAACTTTAATAAATCTATTTGGATAGCTAGGTTAATGTTACTAAAATAAAAGTATTTTTTTTTTCTAAAAATTTAAAAAATGGACACGAAAGGGTTAACACCATTATATTTATTCGCATTTTTCATGCGTACAAATTAAGATTGAATTTCACTCAGTGTGAATTTATACGTCAGCATAATACGTCTACATATTAGAATAAATAGCGTGTAAAAATATTCTCTTCATAACAGTTTTATTTAAATGAGAAAAGTAAAGATGCAATGTCAATTCTTAATACAGAGAAAATTCTAAATATACCTCAATCCGCATTAGTGTGGAGTTATGGGTTAAAAACTATTTACTAGATTACTATAATAGCATTAACCCTTAACTGCTGTGACAAAAATTGTCGCATAACTCATTGTGAGCGGCCTATCAGACCGCTTAATCTAACGATGAATAAAATGTTAAATTAACTTATAAAATATTATTTTTGTATTGAACCTTATATACAGGACTATTATAAATAAAATTCAGCTATTCAAAAGTCTCTAGAGATAGTAATAGGACTCCAAATGAAACAAAATTTTCCCGGTATCTATAGTTAAACTAAAAACTGCAAGTTACACTCTGAAACTTGAAAAACTCAGCGGTATGTGAAACGCTAACAGCAGTTAAGGTTTAACAAAAATATTTATTACATATAACTCTAGTTATTATAAAACTTCACATGATTAAAATATTACATTATGAATGGTTAAAACCATGCAATGTTTCTTATAATCATATTTAAGCGGGACTTTTTAAGCAAAGAGAGACACAGGGTGTTATATCCTGTTGAAGCTCCCCCTCACTCCTTTTTCTTTCACTTTCACAAAAAAATCAATATTTTCTATCGCATAGAATGCATATATGGGAATATAAATACTGATTCAAATAATCCGTGCAATGTTTCTAATAATTCTATTTAAATGGTCATTTTAGAGCAAAACGTAGCGCAGAATCTGATATTCTTTTGCCTCCTCCCCACGCCACCACCACACCTTTCTTTTTCTTTCAGAGTCACAAAAAATTGTACATTTTCAATAGCTTAGATTGCAATTTGTCAATTTCTAGAGCTGTAGAGTTTGTATTTTTAGAATTGAGCAATCTACATGCCATTATTCCATCTTATTTTATAGTTTTGTTTGCATGGCGTTATTACCCATATAGGTGGTTATTAACGCCAAATAGCATTGGTCAAGAAAAAACGCCATTACATTTTATGAATACATATCTGTTAAATTATTTTATTTTATATAGATAGTGAATGAGTTGCTGTATCAGATCCTATATTTGTTTGAAAAATACAATCTAAAACTAAACCGTGAAAATTGGTAGAACCTTAACATGGCGTTATTACCCCAGGGTACCTTATATATATATATTTACTGCTACATGCATTTACTGCTAAAAATTCATTACAGTACGACAACACCGCATTTTCTACGCTAGACGTGCCATTTTAGACTTGTTTTAATTCGTAAAAATAAAAACAGTATCAACTGATAATTAATATAAGGAAATTTATTGTACAACTTGAGTTTTAATTGAATATTTTGACTTTTTCTTCTTAATACTTTGCAAGTTTAAACAAAATATTAAGAATACAAAGTCATTTGTGTCTGTGCGCATTCTAATTTCATATCTTACCCCATTAATAGGGAGTGAATTGATTGAACCTTTTGGGTTAACCTAATAAGTAGGCATTTTAACTGCTAGGTATTTGTAACATAGAACGTTACTTAAATATGAACGTATTTAAATGAAGTACAAAACATTTATAGTTTCATGGTTTTTAAAACCATTAAATGATTTTTTTGTTTCTTGACCTGGCGATTTAATACAGTTGACAAAAATAAAGAATAATTATGTATGAATACTCTGTATGGTTTGTTAATATTAACACTTATTTAGTTAAAAATGATAATGGTATATTATTATAACAATAAAAACAAGATAATTTGCAGTTATCAACCAGATTTGTTTAATTTGCTTTTTTCTTAAAAAAAACATTTATTGCTCGGAAAATTATTGCGTAAATAAATACTGAAATTCTGTATGTCAAAGAGAGATTTATAGGAAAATATTTAAATAAATATTAATACATTTTACATGTTATAAATGCGCACCTTATGATGAATTCATTTTCTACTTTTAAAATTTTGATGACAGATTAATATATTATCTAGAACACTGAAAATCAAATTGCCTGAAAATAATTTTAAATAGAAATGGTAAAGTAATCATCCTTCAAAAACACAAAATGGAATTTTAACAGAGTGTGCCCATAGGGTTTTATACATACAAGACTAAAAATAAGTAATAATAACAATAAATAAATGTTCATTGTTTTGTTAAGTGACCATAAATAATTTGTTATTTAAGATTAATTCATTCTTAAAATCTCGCTGTCCTAAAGGCAATTTATTTAAATGTTCTTTTAGTAATAAATGTTTAAAATGCTTCGCAAAATTTAGAAGTTTAGAAATAGTTTACGGTTGTTTTTAACTTAAGAGAAAGGCAATTATAGGCTTTCTCTACAATTACTATCAATCATTATTCTAAAGTTGGCTTTTTCCGAAGCGAAATATAATTTAAAAAAAATATTGTGAAAGATTTTCATTCCAGTTATCAGTTATAATCTTAAAAAATTTCCTCAAAAATTCTACCCAAATTTAATTGACCATTAGCTGTTGCAGCAAAAAACTATTTTACCTGTAATGAAATATAATTTTGGAGTTTACATTCATAAAATTTGTCATAACTATGCATCATATGATTGTATCAACTTTCGGGTTCTCACCATTCGATTCAAAATTAAAAAATCCATTGCGAACATTACCCCCATGTGACACAATGTGAAAAAAATTATAATTTCCCCTGTTTCTTATGGTCTCAGATGTAATCTAAACCTTTATTTCGCTAAAAACATAAGACTATCTGCAAATTTATACTAGCTCTCTATTAAAGGCGTTCGATTGAGATTAAGGGCAATTTATTTTATGGAAATTTGCATTTTCCTTGTTTCAAATTCTCAGTAGGGATTTCCATATTTTTAAAATTTTATTACAATTTTATTAGAAATACTCAAGAACATTTTACTTAAAAATATTTTATTTTAAAATAGAATATTTTGTGAAGAGAAAATTTGTCTCTGTGGATTTAGTGAAGAGTTTTATTGGCAATCACACTGTAAAAAAATCCGTTAAATTTACGCCTAAAACTGCAAAGTAAATTAGATGTAATAAAAAAATACATGAAATCTTACTGCAATTTTTACGGCAAAAACTGCTGGTAACATTGCTGCCAGCAATTATTGCCGTAAATGTAACTTTTTTTACTTTTTAACAGATTCTTCATTCACCATGTGTATGAAGCCTGATAATCCTTAAAATATTTCAAAACTGAATTATAAAATACATCTTGGGGGCAGAGCTTTAATAACACTAATAGCACAGTACCTATTCGCTACTAATAAAGAGGATCTAAAGAGGACTCGTGATCTAAATCTAAGTTGACTAGAAATTCATAAAAACTATTAATAAAAACTATTAAATTTACAGCAAAAACTGTTGTCAGCAATGTTGCCAGCATTTTGTACCATACAAATTGCAGTAAAGTTAGGTGTATTTTTTTATTACATTTAATTTTACTGCATTTTTTTACGGCAAAAATTGTTGGCAACACTGCTGATAACAATTTTTGCCTTACATTTAACAGATCTTTTTACAGTGTAGATTATTTAACTAGTATATCAATTCAAAATTTCTTTATTCTTTAAATTTTAAAATTCACTAATTTAAAAAAATAAACTAAATAGTTTTTATTAAAAATAAAGAAATAAAATTAAGTTATAGTCTTGTGTATTTTTGGACATCTAAATTTACATAGTCTACCGTAAATTTACAGAATAATTTCTTTGTTATATTATAGAATTTCTGTTTTCATATTTTCTGAATTTTTATATAAGACAAAAGAGAATACATGGCCGCATATTACCTATAAATTCTCCGTAATTTAACGGACATTATTTCCCTAATAATTCTAAAGTTAAGGAAAGTTATTGATCATTGGAATCCCTTGTCTCGGTATTACGTGGACTCATTGGAATAAATCTTGTGGTACTGTGCATATTTATGTCTCGTGTAAATAAAAATATTTATATATATCGTGTATTTAAAAATATTTAAATAAAATGTAAAGTATTATATATAAAGAAACATTGTATGAACTAAAATAAATCATTGAAATACTAAAATTTTTAATAAAAGCAAGCACATTCATAGAAAATAGGAAATTTTTTCTAAAAGTTTCAACAAATCTTTCTAACTTTTTTTGCAACACTTACAACATCTGGATACTTCAATTTTTATTCTTGAAAATCCAAGGCACACTTTTTTAGGAGGATGAAAGCATTACTACAAGCACCTCGATGATTTGAAGGAAATATAGCGTAACTACGTTTTTTGGATTAAACATAAAGCATTCATTCTTTAGAAATGAAAAGAAATGTTTAAGTTTTCAAATAAATATTCACATAAAGTTATTTAAATGTGGTAATTTCATAGAGAAAATCATTATAAATATCTGTATTTCCATTTTGCAAAGTTACAAAGTTAAAATATTGAATGTAATACGTGCAATATTGTGTATTCTATACTGACACTAATCAATGGATATATATAGATAGAGCCGCTTATCTTTTTGCTTCATTTTGGAAATAACGGATTTTGAGCTTATTCTATCGAATACAATTTTCAGAATTTATATAATTTATAAGGAAAAAACTTGGTAAAATTTAGGACTGTTCTTATAAAAAAGCTTAATTTCTTAATTTCTACGGGTCTCTACTCTATCCATATGAAAACGAACACAATTTATTACAATAAGCAACTTAATAATAATCTACAGTTTGAATGCTTTTGCAACATTAATTTTGGCAGGGTTAACGAAAAAGATTCGTTATTGTTCAATAGATTTACCATCCCCTATGGGGTTTTTGAAAAACATATTCACGGAAATATATGATGTGTACTACTCTCTTTACACACTTGGATTTTCAGAATAATTAATCATGTAATTTTTTAGATAATTAAAAAACGTATAACATCGCAAGTGGCTGGTCATTTTTGGGAATATAGTGTATTTTTAAAAGAAATGCAAAACTTTATATAGAAACATATACTATATAAATTAAACCAAACGTATTTAGACACTAAAATTTCTAATAAATTCAAACTTTTTCACAGAAGATGGTATTTTTTTTCCAAAAGTTTCATCAATTATTTTGAATTTTTTTCGCAGCACTTAGAGCATGTGCATACTTCCATTTTTGTTTTTGAAAATGCAAAACCCACTTTTTCAACAGGATGAAAGTATTACTACAAGCTCCTCGATGATTTAAAGGAAATGTAGCATGACTATTTTTTGGAATAAATATAAAGTATTCATTCTTTAGAAATGAAAAAATGTATAAATTTTCAAAAGAAATTATTATTTCAAAAGAAAGATTAATCATTTTATGGAGAAAGTCATTATAAAAATCTGTATTTCCATTTTGTGAAGTTGCAAATTTAAAAAATCGAATACAGAATCATGTGTAATCTATATTAACGCTAATCAACGGATATATGGATACAGCCGCTCATCTTTTTGCTTAATTTTGAAAAAGAAACGACGAACCAAATACGATAAATTTCAGAATTTCGGAAATGGATATTTGAGACTCTCACAAAAGTTGTTCTATGCATTTTGCAAACACATTATGTAAGTTATATTTTGTAAGCACTCACACATGCTCAATGAAAAAATCTTTAGTAAACCTGCTCATTTTTTCATACATTTGTTATTATTTTTTATATTTTATTGCAGGTTATTATGCACAATGCTGTTTGTCATATTTTGTAAAAAAAAAAAAAAAAAAAAAAAAAAAAAAAAAAAAAAAAAAAAAAAAAAAAAAAAAACATTTTTTTATATTAAGAACTCACTTATATTATATTATAAGCAAAATTTTATACTATTTTTATAAAATATCTTATTTTTTCTACAGGTAAACATGGTATCAACATAAATGTTAGCACAGTTTATTACCATAGGTCCACTTAACCATAATCTATAGTTTGAGCGGGTTCCCTGCTTTTGTTTTTACAGTGTTATCCAAAAGATATTCGTTATTGTTTAATTGATTGACGATCCCCTTTGAGGTTTATGGAAAACATAATTGCGGAAATGTATGATCTGTACTATTATGTTTATATACATAGATTTTCAGGATAAATCCTCATGTATTTTGTTTTTTATATTTATCAAAACACCTAAAATCGAAAAATGGGCGTTCACCTTTTGCCGTATAGTGTATTTTTAAACGAAGTGTAAAGCTTTATATAAAACCGTATACTATATGAATTAAACTGAACTAATTTACACAATAAAATTCCTAACACAAGGAAACATTTTCATATAAGACAGGAATTTTTCTTCAAAAGTTTCAACAAATATTTTGAACTTTTTCCGCAATTTCTAGAACATCTGGATGCTTTCAGATTTATTCTTAAAAATTCAAAACTCACTTTTTCAGCAGGATGAAAGCATTTCTGCAAGCACCTCGATGATTTGAAGGAAATGTAGCATGATTATATTTTTTAAATTATATAAAGTAAAAAATCTTTAGAAATGAAAAAAAAATTGTATAAATTTGCAAAAGTATATTCAGGAAAAGTTATTTATATGTCGTAATTTCATAGAGAGAATCATCATAAATATCTGTATTTACAGTTTGCGAAGTTAGAAAAGCTAAAATTTGAATATAATTGTATAATATTGTGTATTTAATACTGACATTAATCAATGGATACATGGATAGCCCCACATCTTTTTTGCTTCATTTTGAAAACAATAGATTTTGAGCTTATTCTGTAGACGATCATTTTCAGAATTTTCAAGCTATGTTTTTGAAACTTTCGCAATAGTTGCTGTATACATTTAGCAAACTCCTTATGTAAATTATATTTTGATTGCGTATACGCATGCGCAGTAAAACATTATTTACGAAAACGGCTCATTTTTCATAAATTTGTATTACTTTTTTTTTAAATTCTGAATACAGGGTTAACATTTTTCACTTTAAAAACTCTGTAAATTATAAGCAAAAAACTTGGGAAAATCTGGGGCTGTCTTCATTAAAAAAAAAAAAAAACTTTAATTTCTGTACCAGTAAACACGCTATCCACCATAAAAACGAACGCAGTATATTATAATATGTATAATACCCTTATGGGGTTTAGGGGCATTCGCGAACCTGTAGTATTATGTTTACACACTTAGAGTTTCAAGATAATTACTCATGCATTTTCCCTAATATTTATCAAAGCGACTAAAATCGCAAGTGGCTGGTCACCCATGGCCATGTAGTGTATTTTTAAGCGAAGTGCAAAGCTTTGTATAAAAACTTATACTATATAAGTTAAATTCAACGAATTTAGACACCAAAATTTCTAAAAAAAGCAAACATTTTCACAGAAGAGGTTTTTTTTTTTTCAAAAGTTTCAGCAAATCTTTTGATCTTTTTTCGGAATGGTTTAAGCATCTGGATACTTTCATTTTTATTCTTGAAAATTCAAAGCACATTTTTTTCAGCAGGATGAAAGCATTACTGCAAGCACCTCGATGATTTGAAGAAAATTTACCATGACAGTATTTTTTGGAAGAAACATAAAATATTCATTATATTGATGTATTGATGAATACAGAATATAGAAAACAATATCATTTTAAATAATAATTTAAATTATTTACGATTGAAAATTTATTTAACAGAAACAATTCAATTATCTTGACCATCAATGCAAACTATCAATTATCTTTACTTTATTTATTAACGAAAATAAAAATCTCATCAAAAATGAAAGATGCGACCTAACATCAAAATATGTATGATAAGTTTATTTCAATTTATTATGTGAAATTTTCCTCAGTTTTTATAGTCTACGATTCCATTTTATTTTATCTATTTCATTTCAAGTATTATTAAATGCCATTTATATACAACGTTTAAAAAATGTAGAAAGACCATTAGGATGAAGAAATAGCTTAATTTGCGAATTAAAAGTTAAATTCCTGGAAAGAAGTTTATTATTTTTATATCATTTATTTTTTCTTTGCTTGAAAAATATTATGATAGAACATTTTTCTCCTTCCATTATTTGCATGTATAACAAAGAGGGAGAAATTTTAAATTGAATTTTATGAATATATATGCATATCTTCATTAATAATTTCTAAAATGTATCTAGTTATCTGAAATAATATTGAAATTCGTCTCTTTTAATATTTTAAAATTTTAGTCTGCTCAGCATAGCCTTATAATTATGTGTAGATTATTTCTTCCTATTTTTCATTTACCGTATTTACACGCATTCATATATAAAGCGCATCCCTTATTTTAGAAGGAAAATGACGATTTTTAAAAATCTCGTACTTAACACTCACTATAAATTTGATGTTCAAATAAAAGAATGGTTAAAGGAATTTAAGTAAAAAAAAAAAAAAAAGTCAAAATAAACGTTGCGTTAGGCTAGAAAACAAGGCGAAATTACTTTTTTAGACTTCAGGCAGGGAGTGCATGACGGGGGATAATAATGAGTGACGGCAATGATAATTCCTTATTAGGTTTTAAAAACGTTACTAGCGTTTTTAGGTGCGTTCGTAATTATGTAAATACGTAGCACCTATAGTTGTCGTTCAGTCCGTGCGTCTGTCCGTCCGTCCGCATATAACAACGCAAAAACTACCCAATCGAATCTTTTGAAATTTAAAATATATAATTATTACATAATTTTGTCGAGTCATTTCAAATTTAATGAGAATCAGATGGATAGATCAATTACAGGGACGATCAAAAGGATTCCGTTACATTACGGTCAATGGGGGAAATTTTTACAGATGCATTTAAATCGTTTGAAATTTAAATTACATACACTGTAAAAAATATCCGTTAATATACACAATCTTTTCCCTAAAAATTACGGAATAGTTTCATTTTTCCGAAAAAAAAAAACAGAAGAATTTCCGTATTTGACATTCTGGAGTCTTTAATCCCGTTAAATAACGGAAGTGTTCTGTTATTTTTGTCAATTTTCCGAAAACAGTAGAGTTTAGTGGTGCCATCTACCAGGAAAATAAAAACCTTATACTAAGTTGATGTTTTTTAAAGAATTTGCTAGACTATTTCTCTATTTCATTCTGTTTTAATAATAAAAAGCTAACGTATTTTTAAAATATTAAGAAAATAATAATTAAAAAAATAAAAAAAAATTATTAATTCTTTTTAAGTTTGAAATAGCTGAAAGGGAAAGTTAATTGTGATTTTAAAATAAATTTTAATTTATTTTTATCATATATATATGTATATATATATATATTAAGTGCGTTGGATATTTTGAAAAAAGTGGAAAAAAATTCTTCTTTTAATTTTAATATATATATTTTTTAATTTATTCAAATTAAGAAGTTCGCATATAAAATTAAAAATGTATCGAAATATATTACCGATATATTCTTATAATTTTGGCGATTACATAAGTTACAAAAAATCAATAACTGAAATTTATTTTATAACTCATTGTAATTATCTTTATTGAGTTTACCTTAGATCGTCATAAAATAATTTGTTAAAATGCATGGGTTTTTTCATTCTTTTAGTATGTTAGTATTTTTTAAAATAAATAAATAAATATCAATAATATTACAATAGAATTTTAAAAATTTTCCAATAAAGAAGGAAACAAAACTCTTAATAAATTCTTTCATGCATGTAATATTTTAAAGACTAATTTTTATACGTATAAAGCTGAAATTAATAAGCTAAATATTCGAAATTATGGAAAGAAAATCGAAACTATGGAAAGAAATTATGGAAATTAAGAAAGCTAATTTTGGGGATTACATATGTTATAAAAAATCAATAACTGATTTTATATATATATATAACCCATTGTAATTATTTTTATTGAGTTTACCTTCGATCGTCATAAAATAATTTGTTAAAATGCATGTTTTTTTCTTTCTTTTAGCATGTTAGTATTTTTTTAAATAAATAAATAAATATCAATAATATTACAATAGAATTTTAAAAAATTTCCAAAAAAGAAGGAAACAAAACTCTTAATAAATTCTTTCATGCATGTAATATTTTAAAGACTAATTTTTATACGTATAAAGCTGAAATTAATAAGCTAAATATTCGAAATTATACAAGGAAAATCTGTGAAACATTTAGAATTATCCATTCAATAGAAATATATTATCTCTACAAAAATAAACCTGCGTTCAAAATCTTATCTTTACTTTACGAAATGTATCCGAAATAACTAAAGATATTTGAAAGGGCCATTTGAATAATCCTGGTGTAATGGTATTACACTGCAAGCTACGACACAAGAGGCCCCGGGTTCGAACCCCATGGAAGGTATGTAACATTTCTTCACTGTTCTTTAAATTAATTGTGTGTAATGTGTCCCTGATATTAACGTGTCTTTGAAAAGTAAAGAATAAAAATCACAAAGATGCTAGTTAGTCCTTGAAAAATTCTTTTAACTTTTCAAACAAAAATTTTTACATAATGAAAAAAATAAAAAAAAACATTTTGTGAAAAAACGGAACTATTTCTGGAATTTACGGAATTTTTTTCCGTTAATAAACGGAAATAGTACTGGCGTCTAGATTACCAGTACTATTTCCGTTTTTTAACGGAAATTTTTTTTACAGTGTACTTATTACATAATTTTGTCAAGTCATTTCATGTTTTTTTTTTTTTTTTTAAATAGGATGTATAGATCAAATACAGGGACAATCAAAAGTACTCCGTTACATTGCGGTCAATGGAAAAAAAAGTTTCAAATGCATTTTAATAATATTACACTCATTCGAACATAATAACATTGATATGCATCATAAAGTACATATTCTAAAATAGATTTTGCATAATCTGTTGTGCAAAGAACATTTGTTATTGATTTGCAAGGCCAAACAAAAGTATTCCATTATATAATGATTATAGAGAGAACATTCTTTGATGCGCATTTTAATTGTAATTAAATATTTACAATTTTATGAGATTGATACATGAGAATGATATTTTTAAAACTTCGTTATCGTACGGACACACCTCATTTGCTACGCTTCACGAGCAATTTCCAACTTGTTCTATTTAAAAAAAGTACAAGGAATAAAATAAAGATGCAGAAATACTTCTATTAAGTAACATTTTGTTATTTTTAATTTCTTCTTTGAATACATTTCTTAATTCATATGTATATCGTATGATTACTTCAAGTAGTACAAAAAGATATTCCGTGTATAACGCGCACCTACTAGTTTTGCCTTAGTTTTTTTTTTTTTTTTTTTTTTTTTTCAAAAAAAAAAAAAAAAAAAAGGTGCGAGTTATATACGAGAGTAAATACGGTACTATGTAATTTTTTGTAATTTGCATACTATATGTAAGGAAGATATATAAACGAATGCCAAATATGAGAAATGGTCGAAAAAAGGATCAAGTTATTATTATTTATATTACATGCAGAGTTATAATGGTATATAGTTATGCAATTATAAACTAATAATAAATAATTTCCAATAAATTTTCTGTCATGAATACAATTTTAGTTATCTATCATACGTAGTATAGGGTACGTCTTGCAATCGTTTTGTAAATCGAAAATTTTTTTTGACGGATTTACACGTTTTCGACACTGGAGATTTCGAAAAACATATTTTTAGAAAAAAAAAATGCCGTCCGTCCGTCTGTCTGTCTGTCTGTAAACGCTCTATCTCCCGAACGAAATGAGATAGAGACTTGAAATTTTGTATGTACTTAGTATGTAAGAATGGGACGAAGCCTTTTTAATATCAGTAATCTCGATTATCCGGAACTATTTTTTCGGACTCTCGAAATATTCGTTCTGATGAAAGGTATATAAAAATTTTCAAATTTTTTTATTTTAAGGAATGATCATAAAAGGCAATAAAATAACACAAATTTTGCATGAAGAACGAAGTTGATCGAGCTATTAGTTGCCGAGATATCTGTAATCCTGTTTTCCACATTCTTTGATTTTTCATGACCCTGTATTTCATTCAAATTTCAATTCAAAGATATATTTTAATTGGAAATGAGACGTTTAATCCGACGCAATAAATTGTCAGTTAATAAGATTATTATTTTTGGAGTTATAAGGATGTTTTTTTTTTCGCAGTTCAGTACTACTTGAGTAGTTAGGCGTGTTGTATAATTTATCGAAAGAGATTCATCAGCAACTCATTAATACAGCATTACTATGCACAATAAAAATATAAATACACGTTTAAATTTTGTTTTGGAATTGCAATTCATTTTACAAATAGCTTTCAAATGTATTATTTTCATATATTATTTATGCATATATATGATAGGTAAGTATTACGGTGACCCCCAACGATTAGTTTCTTCTACTAATATTTTTACAAAGAGGCCTTATAATTATAAGAATTTAATGGAAATTATCTTCAAAAAACTGTCACAAATATTAATAAGATTTGATTCTTCTGCGTCCCAACGACAACAGATACCAAAACAAAATTCGTTGAACTTTATCGTGGGAGTACTAGGAAGTCGTTCGGCAGTTTTGATCTTAGCTGCAGCAAAGTATTGGAAATTTTCCCATAGTTCCTATTAAAAAAAAAGTATGTATTTTTTATTCTTTTTCCAATAAAGTAAACTATTTTTTAAATAAGAAAATTTACCTTTTGAAAAAAACTTGATTCACCAATGTCATTTTCCGTTATCTTTTCGCGCATTTTCTCGGTTTGTATTGTTCAGTTTTATAGGTTAGAAAGAAATTTATTTTTGTTGTTTTAATTTTGATTGTAACAATTATATCATGTGTGAATTAATACCTTTTTTCGTTATTGTTTTAATTGGTTCTACAATAATAAAGAATAAATACCTTCAGCTTGAATATACGTAGTTACATTTAGATCATAACATACATGCATAACACACGCAATTTTAGAATATATGTAAAACAAAGTATATAAAACAAAGCTCTGAGTTACATTTAGAGAGATTTTATGTGTAAATAAGATCTGCTTGTGTATTGCAAATCATGTTAAATATGCAATTTTTGCTTAATATGTGACTTATGGACAGCTTCTTGTAAAGCGTATGAAGTGTGTTCGGCTAACTTAAGGCCCAAGAATAGTCACATAAAAAGACCCGGATGATAATGCTAAGTCTATGGGAGCATTTGTTTTAAATATCGCGCTCAAATTTTAATATTTTTACATGATGTTTTTGCATAGGATAGCTGAGGACGATCCACAACTAGCCTAGTTTTTACTTTACAGTTTTGTTTCAGATTTTTTAAAAATAAATTACTTTAAATTTCAAAACCGCTTTAAACTGGTTCTGAAATTGAAATGATCATAATATAAAAAAACAATTAGCAAAATCGAAAAAATAAAAACTAGGCCGGTTGTAGATCATCCTCAGCTATCCTAGTCAAAAAAACATGTAATAATATTAAAATTTGAGCGAGGTATTTGAGAAGAATTCTTCCGTAGACTTTACATTATCATCCGGGTCTTTTTGTATTACTAGAGTTGCGCCTTAAGTCATTTCTTAAAACAAAAAAAAAACAGTAAAATAAATTGAATTTTAGTAATCAACTTGTGAAAGCTGCTTTTTTAAAAATTAATTTAACAAGAAATCTAAACATAGTGTACTGTCAATTACATACAATTAAATGGAAATGTCTTCTAATTAGATTGAATTAAAAACAACCAAACCTATTTATTCCCAATTAAAAGTCATGGAAACGAAGTAAACGTCTTTATTTAACGATTAAAAAGTTACCTTAAATATAAAATTTAAGAACAAATTTATATTTATTTTGAAGGAAATAAAATGTCAGTTGAAATACAATTAATTGAATTAATTGTTGTTTATACAGTCAATTAATACGAACATTTAATTTAATTACAGGTGTATAAACGAAATTGTTTTTTAATTAAATATTTTATTTAAACATATTTCTTATTGCAAATCGAAATTGTAACATAATGCTTGAGGGGATTGGTCACACAGCTTCTTAAGTCTCTTCTGTTATGTTAAGTCTATGGATGATTGATGCTTTCGTATATCTAAAATATCTCTTGTGTAAATTCATATTTTTTATATATTTCTTATGTGCTACCTTCTTAAAGAATGTTTCTTTTCTCATAAATTTCATAAATTAGGCAAAGATGTCGTATACGCACCAAATTTGCACATGTTTCTTTTCCCCGCCAATTTGGCATTGCACTTTTGTGCCGATTATTAAATTTATAGCAATTGTTAGAAAAATAAAATGGGAAAAAATAAAGATTTCAGTGAAATGTGCTGATTAAATGATGCAATTGCATGCATTCAATGTAGCTATGAGTTTTAATATATACGATTTGTTGTGATACTTATATTTACTGTTTCGTTACGTATTAAGTTCATTATTTATAACTGTTTATTTATTGTTTTTTTATTATTAAATTGATGCTTATATGACGTTATATTTTTACTTTAATTTTTTTAATTATTTTTAATATATACTAATATCATTAATTATTTATATCAAACTATTTTTTTTTCCTTTTTTTAAATACTAGAATATCTTTCTTTTTTCACGTTATTTTATTTTTATATTGAAATAAAAAACTCAAGAGTTATTGCATGCACTTTGTAACTTATATTACTATATATATATATACAGTCGAACCTCTATATCACGAAACTCCATACATTGAATTTCTCCATATAACGAATTTTTAGTAAGAACGGTCCCCTTTTTGCATGATTACATTAAAAACAGACTCTATATAGCGAAATATCTATCTCCATATAACGAATTTTTTCATAAATCGATCCTAATTTATTCAGTTTTAAAAAAGCTTCGAAATCATTTGGAATCAATTTTCCATCACTTATTTTTGATTTATCGTTCAGTGGAGAGGTTTTTTTTTTTTTTTTTTTTTTTTTTTATAAATATTACTTCTCTCCTTATTCTTTAAATCTAACAAGTTCATCCCACCTCCCACACACCTTTCAACATCCTTCTCAAAACACAGTCAGTTGAATTGTTACACATATAAGAGAGGAATCAATGAGAGCACATAAGAGAGACCTTCAAATGGAGGAAAATATCAACTACAATTTTTCATTCCTTGCTAAAATTTGAGAATTTTTTTTTGAGAGCGTAACAATTCTAATTTTAAAATCAAAACAACAAAAAATTACAGATTTCTTCCTCTGAAATTTATGTAAGTCTTCCTTATTTGATTTTCATTAAGCTTTCAAATAAATGTCTTTTCTCTTTTTTGAAACTGCTTAAATAAGTAAGAAATAAAATGTTAGGTTAATATATACTTTTAAACATTTCAAATTCTTAATTAAAAAGATCAAAAATAATATTTGTTCAAAATTTACACATTAAATACTATTTTTAACATCATACTCTATACATCGAATTTCTCTATATAACGAATTTTTTACTGGAACGATGGATTTCGTTATATAGAGGCTCGACTGTATATATATTCGCCATATTGGCGGAAAAATATACATCAAATGTGGTGCGTATATGACATGTGTGACTTAAAATATTTCTATAATTACTTTAATAATATTTCATGCGTTAAAAGCTGACAAACTATGAGTAAAATTTAAATTCTTCATACAAAATATATATTTTATAAGTTTCCGTGACCGATATTCTAACAACTCGGTAATCTGTGGATTCAAATTTACGATATCTAACATCTGGGTTTGTCTAACGGCACTTTTTTTCGTTAAAAAAAAAAAAAAAAAAAAAAAAAAAAAAAATCAATACTTATCTTATTTTCTTTTGTCTCTCTCCCTCTCTGTATGCATTAATTAATATTTAAGTCTTTATTGGACTTTATATGCCTTATTATTATGCAAAATTTTGATGTATAACGTTTCTACTCCAGGATTTTGACATTAAGATAATTAAATTATCACATATAATTACTTTTTTGATATAAGATAAGCACATATTTCTCGCTTTGTATATTCTTTTTTTTTTTTTTTTTTTTTTTTTTTTTACTTTTCTTATTTTGTATATAATAAGATCATTTCTGTAATAGTTTATAGGATAATCCATTTTTACATTGTACATATTGGAAAAGTGCTGGAAAAAAGGTTTTTGTGAAATAGTATGTGACACCTGAAATATGTTTTTATTCTCTTTATGCTAACTAAAAAGTAAAATAAATAATTAGAAAAATAGGAAAAACTCTATATCGCACTCTTCCTTCCCAACCGTATGGTCGCTGCTACAGAATATACCTAATGAACCACATACTTTTTCCGTTTTCTTCTCTTTTTCCAAGGACCCATATTGAAAAATCTGGTCTGCCTCAAATTTTGCGGCACGCCGGATAATGCGGAGAAATACTATATGTACCTTTAAAAATAAATAATTAACAATCGGCTGTTAACTTCTATGTTGCTTAATGCATATTGCGGTTCGATGGATTACTAAAATTATTCATCGTATTTTTCATCATTGTGTACCGTGCGGTTATTGGCCGCAATGAAATGTCTAAAATCGCAAGTGACCAGTCACTTTTGGCCATATAGTGGATATATGGCTAAACAAAAGAGCTCGTAAACGTTGTTTAATATGAGAATAAATTACTTAAATGTAATAATACTTAATTGCAAGGCTCAGTATTTTTAACAAATATATTTTGAATAGTAGAAAATAAATTTTTCAACACATAGATAAATACGAGTTAACGTAACAGTAATTTTTATTCTAAGATTGAAAAAAAAAATGGATTTAAAGAGTTTAATATTTTAAGAAATGTTTGTAACGTCGAGTTTTTCTTTTGTACTATTATAGTAAAAAAATATAATTAAAATATTTTCAAAATATTACAAAAATTTCCCCATAATAACATTTGGTACATTTTTTATAACACAAGAATAGTATCAAAGGAAAATTTTCATTACCAAAGAAAAAGCTTATTAAACACTGTTTGATCGTTAAATAAATTTTCTGGAAACTGAATTGAATTTTCTAAACGTAATATCACATTTTTTAACTCGTTTAATCTTGATTCGATTGAATCTAAGACTACTATCCTTTTCTAATAAAACGTAATCCGGTAAAAGAGCCTTTAGGAATAAAGAAAATGACTTCTTTCGGAAATATCCGGTAAAAAAATATAATCTATCAACTTAGAGCGGGTTTTGTGTCTAACTAACCTTTTACTAGGAGATTTTATCTTAAAATAAAGCAATTATATTGTGATATTTCCCGAAATATCTCATCCGTTGTCAGTACTGAACTAAAATAAAAATTAATTTAACGATTTTTTCTTTTTTGAAAAAACTAAATAAAGTAAAAGGTTACATTTACTAGGGATTTTTTAAGTATTAATACGAAGCATAATACTTATGATATATGAATAACACAAGAGTATAATAGTTTTTAAAACATATATACAATAGTATATATAATATATATAGTATATAGTATAATAATATATATATAATAGTATAATAGTTTTTAAAACATAAAATTAAAAATTATGAAATTGGAAATGATGTATTTTCTTTTCTCGTATGAAAAATATTTCAATGAATGGAGTCGGATAGCCGATTGATTTAAATAAATAAATAAATAAATAAATAAATAAAAACATTGATATGGCAGAAAAAAGGAAATACCTCAAAAAATAATAATATTAATCATGCAAATCGTGTTTTTTATCTTGTGTTACAGGAATTTGTTGTGCGAATTTGTTTGTAGCAGCTTATGTTAAAAATACAATATTATTCTAATGTTGTACTTAATTTACCTTTATTATCACAATTTGGTATTAGCTTTATCACAAACGTTTCTTACTTTTTAATCAACTGAATTAAACGTAAGGTAACTTTTATTATTGACCATAAAGAGATTCAGATTATATGTGGTCAAAAATGCTAGGATGATTTCTAATTTATGTTGGCAGTGTTTCCAAATAATAACACTCTTTTTTTAATTCTAGAAATAAAAAAAATTTGAACATATTATAGGCCAAAAATTTTTTATTAAGGAACTATGATACTATAAATTACAAACTATGTGCCAACACATACTACGCACAAGAAAATCACACAAGTCTCAGAAGCACATCGCATACAGTGTATGGATGTGTTAGTTTAACACAAGACCTCTACGGAAAAGGGCAAATATAGTAGTTTTCACTATATCAATGTTCTACAGGCCAAACTTATCTATGCGTAACGCATACGCCGTTTTGCGAATGGCAACACTCTGAAATTTAAAATAATATTTGAGTCTTGCAATTGTTGATGCTACAAATTTTTAAACCTGTAAACAACGAACATTTTCAGTTTTTACACCGTTGTATAGGGAAAAAATTACTTTTAAATGGAATTTGTTTGAAAGCTGTATCTTAATTTGTTTTTAAGTTATTAATTTTTTGTAGTTTTTTTTGTAACTTTTCTGTGATTGTGGCAACAAAAGCATTTAATTTCTATTAAAAGTGGGGGGAAAAACAGATTACTGTATCTTCTCGTTGTCATTTTCTTTTAAAAAATGAAAAAAAAATTGAAATAACCATTAAATTAAAGAACTGGTTTTTAAAAACGTGAATACAGATATGAGAAATACACCGTAAAAAAAAAATTATGAGGTTACTAAAAATTTCTTAGTAAATTTGTATTCCACAGAATTTTTTAGTAACCATTACAAACTTTTTTTTTTTGCCAGTGAAACAAGCATTTCTTTTGTAAACTGAACAAAAGAATTTTTTGTATAACTAACTTAAAAATTTTTAGTATGAGCCACCAAGCAAATTTTAGTAATAGCTTCAAAAATATTTTTATTAACCATTACGTGCGACCGAAGGCAGGAGCTTCCTGCGAGCTGCATCCAGACTTCTGAAGCGGAAGATTTTCGGCAAAAACGCAAGAGATGGCAGCACCAAAATTCCTACCTGCTCCGACAGGATTTTCACAATCGCTTTATTAACGAGACCCTACATACATTCGAGACGTATTTGACGTATTTAGCGGTGGCAAGTTTCGACCCCGGGACCTTTTAGCCTGGAGTCCATTACTATAACCACTATGCTATCAAGGCCACACCAACTGCGGTTTAGTAAGAGCTATTAAAAATATAAAATTATTAACTCTATTCGTTGCTAACTTTTTTCTAGTAATTCTTACAGATTTTCTTGTAACCGACTAAGATTACTAAAAAATTTTTAGTAATTACAAGGATCACTAAAGTTTTTTTAGTAGATCGACCCTTTTTTTTTTACAGTGTACATATGTAAATTTTAAGATGATAAAGAATAAGGTCGTTCTTACATTTTCACGGGAAAAATTCTATGATTGAGTCAAAGTGCAATACATTTTGCTGTTTTCCATTTTGAAATACCAGGCGCAAGAGCCTTAATTTATAAATTTGCCTTAATAAAAATCTCTGTTATATTTTATTGTTTACATATACGACTAAGTTTTTTATTTTATAAAAATAGTATTTTATTAACTTTAGGTTAAATATCATTTGTTTAAGAGTTGAACTTACCAATATATATAAATACCAAATCATACTATAAATTAGAAATGACATACGTGGAATAAAGTGTATAATATAAAATGTATTTTTTATCGTAACTAGTTTTGTAGATTAATTATAAATCAATGAAACTGTTCCTTCTTAAACATTTTCTTTCGACGAAATTCGGCTGGTTCTACTTTGTTTTTTTTTTATGTTAAAAAATTTCTAGATGATATGAAAAATTCATTATGTATAGGAACTTAAGTCTTAGAGTATTGGTTAATTTTTAAAAACTAGATTACCTTTTTAGGATTACATTTATTTTAAAAAAATGCTTCTATTGCAGTGCAACTAACAGTGTAACAAACTTTTTAACAATGTACTCTTTTTCAATTTTAATAAGACAAAAGTGACATTAATTTCATTGAAATTAAGAGCTAATGACATAATTATGTTTATTTCTGTTTTATATTTTTTAAATGCTATCATTTTATATTTTGTAAAAAAATAATATTATAAACACTACTGAGCACATATATCATTACTGAACACTCATTATTATGCACATTCTTTATTTTACTACTATAAATTTGAATGTAAACACGCAGGAAAATTTCCTAGTTAGCTAAAAGCTTTTGAAAGAATCAAAACATAATGAGGCATGCAAAATATTCTTTTTTTTCATACTGACATTATGTCCATTTAATTTTGACGTTTACATAATGTGCATCATATTACAACATTGTCATGGCATTGTTCCTAAAAGCTTAGTGACACAATATTCGCAAACAAGATATAAACATTTTTAATTCAGTGTATATACAGGGTGTATCTAAACTACTGGGCAAAACTTTAAGGGGTGATAATACAGATCAAGAAAAATAATATTAAATGGGAAACTAAGGGTCCCAAACGTCTTCCGAAGGAGATAGACGCCATCAAAGTTTAGGGTCCAAAATTTGAAATAATTATAAAAAACGGAAAAATTGGTCGATTCGTTTGCGGTCTTCATGAAAAATATTCTTTATGTCAGTATTGTCTTGAAAATAAATTATAAAGATTATTTTCAAAAAATGCCGATAGAGGGCGCTTTAAACTTTGGAGTAACGGACAACTATTTTTTACCGTTATTGTTTGCTATTCATTCAATTTTTTTAGAAGTTTAGAGATAAACTTAAATTTTGAGCTCAAAATCTGTGGTTAAATAGCGCAAAGTGAACTGTGTTCAATGGGAGTGGGTAGGTACAAAATTCAAATGATTATAAAAAACAGAAGAAATGGTCAATTGATTTGCGGTTTTCACTAAAATTATTCTTTATGTCAGTATTGTCTTAAAAATAAATTATACAGATAAATTTCAAAAAACGTCGATAGAGGGCGCTTTAGACTTTGGAGTAACGTACAACTATTTTTTACCGTTATTTTTTGCATCTCATTAATTTTTTTTTAACTTAGCCATAAACTTAAATTTTGTGCTGAAAATCTGAATCGTTGAGAGTGGTTAAGTACCGCTAACTGAACTGTGTTCAATGGCGGTGGGAGGTTCAAATTTGAAATGATTATAAAAAGCGGAAAAATTGGTCGATTCGTTTGCGTTTTTCTCTAAAACCATTCTTTATGTCAGTATTTCCTTGAAAATAAATTTTAAAGATAAATTTCAAAAAATTCTGTTAGAGGGCGCCTTAAACTTTAGAGTAACCAACAACTATTTTTAACCGTTATTTTTTTTTAAATCTAAATAAATGTTTTAAAAATTTAAATTTGAGCTTTAAATTTGTTTTAAATTTGAGCCCAAAATCTGAAACGTTGTGAGTAATTAAGTAGAGAAAAATTGAACTGTGTTCGTTGGGTGGGCAGCGTAACATTTCAACTCCTGAACACAGTTCAGTTTGCGCTGCTTAGCCCCTCCCAACGATTCAGAATTTGAGATCAAAATTTAAGTCTAAGCTTTTGCAAGCATTTAATTAGATACAAAAAATAACAATTAAAAATTGTTGTTGGTTACTCTAAATTTTAAGGCGCCCCCTAACGGAATTTTTTAAAATTTATCTTTAAAATTTATTTTCAATGAAATACTGACATAAAGAATGGTTTTAGAGAAAACCGAAAACGAATCGACCAATTTTTCCGTTTTGTTTAATCATTTAAAACATGAACCTTCCCACCCCCCTTGAACACAGCTCAGTTAGCCCTACTTAACCACTCTCAACGATTCAGATTTTCAGCACAAAATTTAAGTTTATGGCTAAGTTTAAAAAAAAAATTAATGCGATCCAAAAAATAACGGTAAAAAATAGTTGTACGTTACTCCAAACGCTAAATCTCCCTCTATCGGCATTTTTTGAAATTTATGTTTATAATTTATTTTCAAGACAATATTGACATAAAGAATAGTTTTAGTGAAAACCGCAAATCAATTAACCAATTATTCTGTTTTTCATAATCACTTGAAATTTGAACCTACCCACACCCATTGAACACAGTTCAGTTAGCGCTACTTAACCACAGATTTTGAGCTCAAAATTTCAGTTTTTGTCTAAACTTCTAAAAATATTTAATAAGATGCAAACAATAACGGTAAAAAATAGTTATTCGTTACTCCAAAGTCTGAAGCGCCCTCTACCGGCATTTTTTGAAACTTATGTTTATAAGTTATTTTCAAGACAATACTGGCATAAAGAATATTTTTCGTGAAAACCGCAAACGAATCGACCAATTTTTCCGTTTTTTATAATCATTTCAAATTTTGGACCCTAAACTTTGATGGCTGCTATCTCCTTCGGAAGACGTTTGGGACCCTTAGTTTTCCATTTAATATTATTTGTCTTGATGTGTACTATCACCCCTTAAAGTTTTGCCCAGTAGTTTAGATACACCCTGTACATCTTTTTAGATATTATACACAAAAGCTTCTATTTAATGAGATAATGAATCTCTTATTGTATAGATATAATAAATCTCTTATTATTTAATGGGATGCGTCTACTAATTCAGTGATTAAATCCAAATCCTCAATTAAGTTTTTATAATAAAAAAGGCATTTTAATATAATATATTTTCTATTTAATATGTATTTGCATATTATTATAATTATTTTTTCCTTCAAATAAGTAGCTGGCGTAGAAAAATATAAGATTTTTTTTTTTTTTTTTTTACGTGATATGCATTTATACGGCAAATACTCAAACTTATATAAATAGGTATATATAAATAATATAAAAAATGGATTAAAAATGTGATTTATAGTACTCTTTTTGTACTTTTCAATGACATTACTTTCACTGAAATTAAGAACTAATGATATAATTTTTTTTACTCACAATTCTTTATTGCTAAAATGCTATCATTTTATATCTTGTATAAAAAAATACTTTTATAAACACTACTGAGGACATATTTAATATTACTACTAGAAATTGGAATGTAAACAAGCAGGAAAAATATCCAGTTAGATAAAAGTTTTTGAAAGGATCTAAACCTAATGAGGCATGCGAAATATTCTTTTCTTCCAGAACTGACATTATGTCAGTTTAATTCTGATGTTTACATAATTTACATCATGTTAAAACCTTGTTATGGCATTGTTCCTAAAACCTTAGTGGCTCAATATTCGCAAACAATATATAAAATTTTAATTCAGTTTGTTTACATCTTTTATTTATTATACACAAGAGCTTCTATTTATGCTGCAGAATTAATGAATATCTTATTATTTAACCTGATAGGCCTTTATAATTCAGTGATCAAAATCCAAGTCCTCAATTAAATTTACATATTAATACAGAGAAATTTTTCTGTAATCTATTATTTATTTAATATGCATTTGTAAATTTTTGTAATTATTTTTTCTGGTAAATAAAGAAATAAAACAAAGGAGAATTTAACTATCTTAACAAATAAATTGTTATTTTCTTCTATCTTTATAAAAAGAAAGTATTGAACAGTCCATGTTAATTATTAAAGGAAGTAAAAAAAATAGAATAACTAATATAAAAAAATGGACATAAAAGTAATTTATAGTACTCTTTTTATAATTTTATCTAGACAAAAGTGACATTACTTTCACTGAAATTAAGAGCTAATAACATAATTTTGTTTATTCATAAATTTTCATTTTTAAAATGCTATCATTTTATATTTAGTAAAAAAACAATTTTGCAAACACTACTGAGCATATATTTTATAAGTGAACACACATAACTGAGCACATATTATATTTCACTACTAGAAATTTTAATGTAAACATACAGTAAAATTATCCAGTTAGATAAAAGCTTTTGAAAGGATCAAAACTTAATGAGGCATGCAAAATATTCTTTTCTTTCAGAGTGACATTATGTCAGTTTAATTCTGACGTTTACATAATATACATCATGTTAAAACCTTGTTATGGCAATGTTCCTAAAAGCTTAGCGTCACAATATTCTCAAACAAGATATAAACATTTTTAATTCTGTGTATTTATATCTTTTATTTATTATACACAAAAACTTCTATTTATACTGTAAATATAATGAATGTCCTATTATTTAATGTGATGTGTGTTTATAATTTAGTGATTAAAATCCAAATTCTCACTTTAATTTACATAACTTTATAAAGGTATTTTCTTGTAATCTATTTTTTTATTTAATATGTATTTGCATATTTTTTTCTGACAAATAAATAACTAAAAAAAGAAACAAAAGAAAAACTTAAACAAAAAAATAATTACTTTTTTATCCAAAGATAACATCGAAAGAAATTTTACCTCAAATATAATGCATGGTGTACGTTGCGAATTCTCAAACACAAAAATGAACAACGAAACGCTTTTTGTCCCCAAATTTACAACACATAATAACGAACAATATACACTGCTCAAAACAATTAAAGCATATTTGAAGTTTTATATAAAATAAAGATATAAACGAATTTTTTTTGCCGAAAATAGAAGAAGAGAATCACAAATGCAAATTTTTCTGGTTTTTAAACTGTGGATTATGCATATTTTGAGTTCGACGTCAAAAACGTCGCTTCAGCGGCAGCAAATGAAATTTGACTTTCAACTGGATAAAAGAGAATGAAGACAAGGATGATCGGCATTCAGTGATTGCTTTGTTTCGATGAGTACGATGTCTCAGCGAAGTCATTTGACAGATTCAGAAGCTTGGAGAATTGTTGGTATGTTAGAAGGGGGCCAAACTCAAGCCGAAGTAGCGCAAGCAATTGGAGTGTCACAAAGTGTCATTTCCAGGATCTGGAACCGTTTTTTGGAGAGTGGATGTGCAGGCCGAAGACCAGGGCAAGGTCGTAGACGGGCAACAACGCCCAATGACGATCGGTATTTAGCGTTAACAGCTCGGAGACACCGAAACATGAACGCTACTCTTCTCCAACAACACCTTCGCTCGGCTACAGGCACCATGATTTCAACTCAGACTGTCCGAAATCGGCTCCATGCTGTCTGTATGCTCGTCGACCGATGGTATGTGTTAGATTAAGATCAAGGCATCGTCGCGACCGCAGGGAGTGGGCAACCGAGCATGTCAACTGGAGGAGAAATGAATGGAGCAATATTCTGTTTTCTGACGAGTCCCGTTTTTCTGTGCATCCGAATAATACTCTTATTTTCATCTGGAGGGACCGTGGCAGTAGAAATAATCCTGCGTTCGTGCACGAAAATGTCATATTTGGCGGTGGAGGAGTGTTGGTGTATGGTGGCATCTCCATTGACGGGCGCGCTGATCTCTACATCATTCGAGATGGAGCTCTGACTGGTCGCCGATATAGGGATGAGATCCTCAGACCTACTGTAGTCCCTTACGCTGCAGCAATCGGATATAACTTCATTTTAATGGACGATAACTGCAGGCCACATCGTGCAAACCTGGTGGAGGATTTCCTTTTCTAGGAATGAATCTTTCGAATGGAATGGCCAGCGTGTTCTCCAGACATGAATCCAATAGAGCACGTTTGGGACGCTCTAGGAAGACGAGTTTCTGGCCGCCAACAACCCCCACAAACTCTCCAAGAACTGGAAAGAGCTCTTCTGGAAGAGTGGGGCAGAATACCCCAACTCGTCATTAATAGCCTCATTGAGTCCATACCTCAAAGGTGTTCAACGTTGCTGGCCGCCCGTGGAAACCATACCCCCTACTGAAAATGATTTTTTTTGAAAAAAAAACCTTTTCTTATTCTTTTTTTCTCATATGCACAAAATGTAGTTTTTTCCTTTTGTACACAAATGCGCAATAAAATGCATTTTTTTCTGCCAAACATGTGTAATTTATTCTCGTATAACCTAATATGTCTGTCGACCATGTATCAATCAGCTAAAATTTTCCCAGATACAAAATCCACCTATTACTGCAATATCCTTTAATTGTTTTGAGCAGTGTATAATAATAATAATAAACCTAAAAGAGTCTTGCAAATGAATAAAACTGTTATGTTCAGAATTCGGTTTTAGACGTATTTACATGTTTTAGGATTCAGAGAACACGAAAAACATGTTTTTACAAAATGTCTGCCTGTCAATTTGTGAGTTTGTCTGTCTGTATGTGAAAAAAGGTTTTGTGGGCGCTCTAACTCAAGAAGTCAAATAAACTGATTAGTGTTGTTTAGTTTTTGGTGCAAATTGTCCTACAGATGGCACTGCTATGCAGCATTTTTCACGATATCGCAATAAATGTATCTCAAGAACTACTGCATGAATTTTCATCAAACTTCAGATGCAGTTAGTACCTGATAAATAATTTATCCTGATTAGTGTGATCCATGTGGTGATGTTATGCAGATTTTTTTAAATATTTTGCAATAGCTCTCTCTCAAAAACTTTTGATTGAACTTTATATTTAGTTATAAGTTGGCATAAGTTGTTCTTGAGTAGATTTTGGTTTAAATCACCTAACCGGTGGCCAGAGCCGTAGCTAGAATTGAAAAACGTGGAAAAAGCAAGAAAATATAGGGGTAGCTCACATTTTCTTACATGCAGAAAGGTAAATTAGTAAATATTAACACTGTAGTTACTATGGTCTCTCATTAAACTGATGTAATAGTTTCATTTTATGCTACGAAAAGAATAGGATGTTGAAAAATTCGAGTATATAACAAGTGCAATATTAAAGATCAAGTTAGCTTCCTATGTGCAGATAGAATGAGCAAGTGTTTATTTTAGTAACAGTTTAGCATTTTTTCAAAACTGTGAAAGGTCCTCAAAACTAAATTAGATTTTTGGACATAATTTCATCTGGATTTTCGGGACAGCAAATTTATATTTAGTGACCTTGGAATATTTTCCAGAGGGGGCTCAAAATGTTTTATAGAGGGGAGGGTGTATGAGCCACCGATAACACCTCCCCCCCTCAGCTACAGCCCTGCCGATTGCGCTGCTATGATGCATTTTTCAAGAAGTATTAACATTCATACTATAAAAGATAGTTTGGCGATAGCCACATCTCATTAGTTTTTATTTCTCAGTTAGCCTGCCGAGAGGGTAGACCAGTTTCTGGCGATGCTAAGCAGAACGAGAGTTTTCGTTTAGTGTTATAAAAAGTAGACGTTATTTTTGTTTTATTTTTAGTTCAAAATACTTCTATTGCCGAATAGTAATTACTGTGAAATAATAATTTCATATTATTATTTATATATAATATATTACTATAAGTATTATATATAATATATTATAGTAGTAATTTAATATAATAATATAATTTAACATAATAATACAATATAATAATATAATATTATAATTTATAAAATAATAATAATAATAATATATAATAATAATTTAATTAATAATCAATTTAATATGATATAATATAATTAAACAGTAGTATTCTTTCATAGTAATAATACAGCATTTCATATTGTATATTTTGTATAACATTTATACAAAAATATTTTTGTATAAATATTTAATTAATAATGTATTACAAAAAAAAAAAAAAAAAAAAAACCTGTATTATATAAAATACACAAGAAAACAAAAACATTCACATGACATCAAAAGGCAAAGCAGAATATTGTTTTTGCATTTTTTATCATTCGGGAGTGCTTCTTTGGTGCTACTATGTATAATTTTAAATTTAAATTAAAAATACCATATTAATTTTTCCTTTATTTAGCGACATTCCTGATTTGTCCATATGTCATATGGCAATGTATTTTTGACAATCACGATTTGCCCGTAATACGTACGGGCAACCATATTCTAATCATAATTTATTGATCTCACCAGTACAATTTTTATTGTAAATTTTAAATTATTTAATTCTAGCATCTTTCTGATTCAGTTAGGCGAGAAATTTTGCTTTGATAAATCAGGATAAAACATTAAATATTCCGTAAAAGACATGAAAAAACTAGTCGTTGGTGGCCACCGTAATACTTACCCATCATGGATTTTTATATGAAAATAAAACATGTGAAAACTATTTATACAATGCATTGAAATTCATAAACAAAATTTAAATATTGTTAATGTACATAGTAATGCTATATTAAAGAACTGCTGATGTACCAATTTCGACGAATTATATAAAACGCCAAATTACTCAAGTAGTACCAAACTGCCTAAAAGAAACAACCTTATAACTCCAAAAATAATAATTCTATTAACAAACAATTAACGGTGTCGGATTAAGCGTCTCATTTCCAATTAAAATATACCTCTGAATTGGAATTTGAATGAAATACAGGGTCATGAAAGTTCGAAGAATGTGGAAAACAGGATTACAAATATCTCGGCAACTAATAATATGATCGACTTCGTTCTCTATGCAAAATTTGTGTACTTTTATTGCCTTTTACTTCCATTCCTTAAAATTAAAAAAATCGAAATTTTTTATATTCCTTTCATCAGAACGAATTTTTCGAGAGTCCGAAAAAAATATTTCCGGATAATCGAGGTTTTTGATATTAAATAGGCACATCTCCCATCCTTACATACTAAGTACATACAAAATTTCAAGTCTCTATCTCAATTTGTTCGGGAGATAGAGCGTTTACAGACGGACAGACAGACAGACGGACGGCAAATATTTTTTCTAAAACTACGTTTTTCGGAATCTCCACTATCTGAAACATGTAAATCCGCCAAAAATTTTTTTTTTCGATTTTCAAAACGATTGCAAGACTTACCCCATGCTACGTATCATGGGTAAGTAATAGCCATTAGTTGAAAGATTTTTTTTTCCAAAAATATTGATTAGTTAAGTATGTTAATCTCTAAATACGTATAATTCGGAAAAGAAAATATCATTATTCTGAAATAGCAGTATGTGTTTCTCAACTTGGCAACATTGTCATAATCTCCATTTAACATGCATCATACAATGATTTCTTCATAAAACATTTTCAATATAATCACTTCTGCATTTCTATTAATAATCCTACTTGTTCCAATAGGAATATATTCAAGCACTTTGTAACAATTATCTTTAGTTTCTACCCCAATTTCGCATGTTTTAGAAAATAATATTCATGATGTAAGTTTCTTAATTTCCTGATTACACATAATTTAGTAGAAAGTATAATAATATCTTATTATGGAAAATGTAAGTTTAATTTTTGTTCGAAAATATCATGGAACAAGTGGTAACTTAAAACACACTCGATATATGATATCAACTGTGAATTTAAATTCAATATTATTGAAATATCATAAAACGGCCTTTAAAATGATACTTAGGTTGATAACACTGTAATGATTTATTGAAGCAAACGGTTGTTTCAGCTTTTTAAAATAATCGAACTCACTATTGTACTTTTGTTTGAGTATATATTTTAATGTCAGTATTCCAGTTAAAATAAATATTACTATTTGATTCCAAATACTTTATTTAAAATGGAGTTAACTGCAAATACTTGTCGAAGAACGTAACCCTGAAAAGAAAGCAAATAAATAATATGCGTCCTTAGGCACTTAAAACAATCGTCTCCAATTAAAATATTCGAATAGTTACTTCTCATAAGAATTCAATTAATGCTAACTGACGAGTAAAATTTTAATTAATTTTAATTAAAGTTTAATCAATTAATGTTATAGTGGCGTGATTTATTAAATGTATAAGTGTATTATTATTATAGAAATGAATGAAAATTACATTAATAATTTATATTAATGGGCACCGAACGTCAATTAAAATTTTGAAAAATTATTTATATTAAAAGCCAAAATTTGTGAAATAAAGTTGCTTTTATAAAATACATTAAATGATAAAAAGACAGATTATTAAAATCGTTTTTAGATATATGCAATTAGTTTGAAATAATTATCTTTAGTTTCTACCTTATGTTCGCATGTTTTAGAAAATAATATTGATCATGTAACATTCCTAATTTCTTAATTACAAAATTCTTAGTAGAAAGAGTAATAATATTTATTAAGCAAAATGTAAGTTTATTTTTTGTTCTAAAATACCATGAATCAAGTGGTAATTTAAAATTCACTTTAGTATGATACGAACAGTGAATTTCAATTCAATATTATTCAAAGATCAAAAAACGATATTTAGAATAATATTTAGGTTGAGAACACTCAAAGATTCACTGAAGCAAACCGTTGTTTGTGGCTTTTCAAAACAATCTAAATGTCTATCGTACTTTTGTTTGAGTATACATTTTAATGTCCGCATTTCATTTAAAATAATTATTGAATTATTATACAATTTCAATTAATTTATGTAAAACAAAATGAAGTCACCTGCAAATATTTACCGAAAAATAATCCATGAAGAGAAATAGATTAAAAATATGTAATCTCAGGTATTTAAAATAATCGTCTCGATATTAAGTATTCGAATAAGAATTAAATTCATCGTTAACGATCTAGTGAAATTATAATTAATCATAATTAATTTTTAATCACTTTTTTGTTCTATAGAGCCGTGACTTTTAAATGATTGAGTGTATTGGTATTATAGAAATTAATGAAAGTTATACAAATATAAAATATTGATGGAAATTGAACATAAATTAAAATTTTATAAAATTATATTTTAAAACAGGAGTCATAATTAGTGTATTTATTATCCAAAATTAGTGTAATAAAAATAGAGGTTTTTAGAGGTTTTGTGTTAGTTAATAGTTTTTTATTAGGATTCATAATGTAATGCATGCCCCTTGCATTAATTTATAAATCATATACTTTTAACATGAAAAAACTTATTTTCATAAATAGTAAGTTGGTAATTTATAAATTTTAATTAGATTAATAATTAATTATATGTCATTTGTTATTTATCAATATTTTTGATTTAAAAATAAAACAAAAATATTAATTTATATCAATATTTTTCTTTAGGTAGATAATTTTTATAATGGGGGATATTTCTGTAATTTTAATAATACTTTAGTATTTAATGAAATCGGTGAATTTAGAAATTTTTTCGTTGATATAATTTCGTTTTAGGAATTATAATGTAATTAAACGTGTTAGATTAAACAATATGTATTTGTAACAAAGAAAAATAATAATAAGAAAATTAGTTTGTAATTAATCACTTTTTATTAGTATATATATATATATATATATATATATATATATATATATATATATATATATATATATATATCAATATTATTTATTTCCCTTTGGTATTTTACTAAAGGGGGGAGGGATTCAGAATCTTTCATTTATATTTTCAGGCTAAAAAGCGAGTAGAATTCCTATATTTTTATAGCTTGTAAAATAATTTAAAAATAATAATAACTTGTTTTTTAAACAAAATGAAAAAAACTATTTCTTTTAAAATGAATACATAATTAGAAAATAAGTTGAAATAAATTATGAAGTATTTTTTATAATTATTATTTTTCTTTACGAGAAAGATTATAATGAATAATAATTTTAAAGAGCGAGTAAAATATGTTTTTGCTGATTCAAATAATTTTAAGTCCTTTTGTAAATGAATTGAAATAAATATATAAATAAATATTGGTTATTTTTAAAAATCTTTCTGTTAATGCCTGTTAGCATTTAATATGAATTACATGAAATTTAGATATCTTGTGAAAATAACTCAAACAAACTTTAGAAAAATATAAAATAAATGAGGGTTAAGAGTAAAAATTCTTAATTCGGTCCAATGTTGGCAAATCTAATCGGGCCACTATCAGAAATGACGTATTGGTCCTGCGTCACTTGCCGGTATAAGACGCTTGCCGATTTAAAATCATAAAATGACCGTTTACGATAACCGGCAGCTGTAACAGCAGATTGTTGACGACATGCTGCCGGCACTTTACCAAACCACTGTGTCCATATCGACACATAACCGACACTGCCAGCTGCGATCCGATTATGTGTCGAATGTGTTTGCTGGGTAATAATAAAAAATTGATTATGAAAAGTTAATCAGTTTGCAATAATTATCTTTACTTTCTACCACAATTTCGCCTGTTTTAGAAAATAATATTAACCATATAAGTTTTCTATTTTCATGATTACATATATCTTAGTAGAAAGTGTAATAATAGTTTATTATGAAAAGTTCAATTTCTGTTCGAAACTATCATGAATGAAGAGGTAATTTAACATACACTTGTACAAGATATTGACAGTGAATTTCAATTCAATATTATTCAAAGATCGTAATACGTTCTTTAAAATAATATTTAGCTTGATAACATTGTAGTGATTTACTGCAGCAAACGGTTGTTTCAGCTTTTCAGAATAATCGAATTCTCTATTGTACTTTCGTCATTTTAATGCCCGCGTTCCATTTAAAATAAATATTACTATTCAATTTCAATTACATTATGTAAAAGGAAATGAAGTGATCTGCTAATAATTACCGAATAATGATCTTTTAAGAGAAAGCGATTAAATAATATATATCCTCAGGCAGTTAAAATGATTGTATCCAAAGTAAATATTCGAATAGTTACCTCTCTTAAGAATTGAACTCATTGTTATGTATCGAGTGGCATTTTAATTAATTTTAAACACTTTTTGTTCTATATTGCCGTGATTATTAAACTTATAAATGTATTGGAATAGAAGAAAGGAATGAAGATTATATAAATATAAAATATTGATGGATAGTGAACATCAATTAACATTTTGAAATTATTTTTTATACAGGAAACATATGAAAAACAAAAATTTGTGTAATAAAGTTGCTTGTCTAAAACACACTATAAGAGTAAAAAAACAAATAATATATTATCAAAAGTGTTTTTAGAACGTGTTCATTCAATTTTGTTTTGCACATTTCTTATCTGGTTTTTTCAAATATATTAAATACAAAAGAAAAAAAGAAATCAAAAGAAAGAAAAATGGAAAAAAATCTTACATTTATCTCTGTAAAGCAAAAATAATTAGTCATTTATAAATTTTCATAGCACAAAATCAAACATGGGATAAGCAAATATAGGACTGAAGAAGAAAAATATGTTCATTGTACGTACATTAAATAATGTTAATCTCTGTTAAATAAAATATTCACAAAGTGATTATAAGGGTGATGCATTATCTGTTAAGAAAATTATGATTTTTTAGAAACAAAGCTGTAAAGAATTTTTTTTGTAATATTAGTAAACAGGGTAATATTACAAATAATATTAAATAATTATTATTATTTATTATTTATTATTATATTAATTAATATTAGTAATATTACAAATTTTGTAAAATTAGTATTATTAGTTTACACATTGTAATAAGTTTGATATACATTTTTCTTTTTACATAGACTGTTACTTTTTAATACTTCTTCGCCGTTTCCCATATATTTTTTCAAAACTTACGTAACATTTTTGCTTTTTTCAAGTACAAAGAAACAAAGAAAAAAATAAACCGATAAGTTATTTTGTTTTAGGACGTATATGCGCTTAGTGGAACATAAGGAACTTATTTCTTTTTATTCATAGTATAGATATTCTAAAAATCATTTTCGTTTAGTTGATTAGTAAATTAGTGTGCGATATGGTATGTTTATATTCTAAGCATTATCTTTCCTTAACCAGTTTCTTACTTCGACTTAAAATAAGAAAAATAATGTGTCTGACAAAATTTAATGAAAAATGAAAAAAAAAATCGTATACGTCATCGAAACATACTGTATTCCTATTTAAAATATATAGATAGATATGTACTATTATGGAGCTTATAACCATCATTTTTTATATTCTTCATTTTACAAGTTTTATTGTTAATTTTATTCCTTCTGATACAGAAAAACTATATATAAACTTTGCGCAATAATTTTTAATATTTTAAAAAAAAAGCTCAATTGAATTAAAATTTGTAAAATTAGAAAAATATAATAATATTACTATAAAATTAGAAATAGGTAATTACATTGTTTTGAATGTTTCAATTGCAATATTTTATTTAATTTAGTAAACAAATTTATTATATTTTTAAGTTATGCTATATATGTATGTATTATTATAGAGATCATAAGGTATCATTTTTGTATATTATTCATTTTACAAGTCTCGCTTTTCTACTTTGTTCAGTTTCATACAAAACAGTATATAAAAAAAGAGCAATAATTTTCAATTCTTAAATGTATCTCAATTGACACAAATTTTCTTCAATTAGAAAAACATAACACTATTATCTATAAAAATTAGATATAGGCACTTGCATTGTTTTTAATGTTCATTGCAATGCTTTATTTAACTAAGTAAAAGAAAATGATGTATATTTTTTTACGGTAACATTTTACTCTCTTTTATTTTTTTATTTTTTAAATACATAAGTGTATTTTTCCGAAAGCTTCAAAACAAAAACGAGTTTTCTTTAACTTGTATTGAACATTTGAGCAATTTTAAACTAGACATTCGTTAACAATTTATTTTTCCTGCCTTTTGCAAGAGTGATTTAAGAGTACAAAATATAGAAGACACTTGCAATGCCAAATGTGAAACAAGTCAATCAGTAAAATAGTAGTAAAACGTGTTAGAGGAGAAATTTAAGACCCAAATTAAATACAGAACAATCTGTCAGCACACAAATCAAAATAACGACTTATGTACTTTTTCCTGTTCTTTGATTAAGTACTTATTTTAAAACACAGTATTTTTAGATTGTTTACATTTCTTAAAAAAGACGAAAGAATGTGGTTTATATTTATCAATTCCTTTTAATTTCTTTGGACATCAGGTACACAAATTTAGACCTTTATTTTTCCGCATAAAAACTAAAATTGCTTCATTTATTTATTTTCTTTCTTTTTTTACATTTTTACTTTTTCAATATAGGTGAATGTCTTTTAGTTTGTAAAAATGTAATAACTAGCAACACTCATATGTACTTAATCATAAAATATTCATTAATTTTATCTGAGTTCAACGGGAGTTAAAAAATTCAGATTAAAGTTCACCTTGTTTACTATGCAGCGCCTTGACTAATTAACCTTTACAAAGAAATACCATATCTGGTAATACAGGGTGGTCATAAAAAAAACTTTGCCGATATACGGAGCTGGACGATATATAGTCCGCTCAACCGATCGAAATGAAATTTCAGATATAGCTATTCAGAGGTATGAGCTCAAGATTCTGTGAACGACAACAAAATGGCGCTTGCGGTTACGGTTATAGTTACAGAAACTCGAAAATTTGCAATGGCAACACCCATTTTTTTTCATCGCAAAATGCTGAGCGCATGCGAAAACCCTAAAGAGCGTTGGAACCGTACGTGTATCGCAAGAAACGGACATGTTATGCACGCACAAAAAACCGTTCTGCGAATCCTCCCCCTTATAAAAAAAAACTCGATTGGGGCGCAAGGAGGAAATTTGCTTATGACACAGAGTCAGTACACTAATCTCTGATTACAATACAGATCGGAGAAACTAAAACTTTTATTTTAACATTTATTTTGACTATTATTTTCCACATGGGTGTCATCACAGGCAATTAATGGTGATGGTACCCATGTGGAATTCCCAATACGCGTTTTAAGACAATACTGACATACGAGTAGTTTTAGTGAAAATCGCAAATAAATTAACGAATTATTCTGTTTTTTTTTAAATCATTTGAAATTTCAACCTACCCACTTCCATTGAACACAGTTCAGTTTGTGCTACTTAAACACAGATTTTGAGCTCAAAATTTAAGTTTATGTCTAAACTTTTAAAAAAATTTAATGAGATGCCAAAAATAACGGTAAAAAATAGTTGTTCGTTACTCCAAAGTCTAAAGTGCCCTCTATTGGTATTTTTCGAAATTAATCTTTATAACTTATTTTCAAGACAATACTGACATAAAGAATAGTTTTCGCGAAAACCGCAAACGAATCGACCAATTTTTCCATTTTTTATAATCATTTCAAAATTTGGACCCTAAAGTTTGACGGCGTCTATCTCCTTGGGAACACGTTTGGGATCCTTAGTTTCCCATTTAATATTATTTGTCTTTATGTGTACTATCGCCCCTGAAAATTTAGATATACCCTGTATGTGCATTCTCTGTTACCTACATCTAAAATATTTGAGTTTGACTAACTTTTTAATACATTAAATTCACACTCAAATTGATTACTTGAAGAAAATTTTAAAAATATGATAAAATTCTTTATCACAAAACAACACGAATAAATACATATGCGTATTTTTTTTCTAATGTTCAAAACAATATGAAGTTTTCTTTAAGGTATCCGCCTACGTGAGGAGCACTTTTTTTAAAAAAAGGACAGTTTTGAAAAATATAATAATTTTTTGTTCTATTGCATTACCAAATGATAAGAAAACATAAAATCCTAGCAATATTTTTTTAATATTCTAAAAAAATGGGGTTTTTTACTGTTTTTTTAGCAAAATTTCACGTTTACGCCAGACGGCGTACACTCAATTCAAAAAAATATATTTCAATTTCCTTTATGCTGCACACTTCTATTATACTTATCTGTGCACTGAACAAGGATTTTTACAATATCTTCAAAAATAGCTGAAATTTTTCAAAATATGTAAAAAAGTACATTTTTTTTCAGTAAAAATTACCATTTTTTCATATTTGAGTGCCTATAAAATAATTAAATTTTCAAATATAACTTAGATCCTAGTTCAGAGCATAGTGAGTGATATGGAAAGCATTCTTACAAAATTTTACTGAATTATCTTTAAAACTTTTTGTATAATGAAGTTTATCGCACATGGAAATAACGAAAAAAATTATTCTCCAGAAATCGCATTTAAAGATATATTTTTTGGCAAGAAACTACAATATTTAATTTTTACGCTTAAAATGCACCACATTTATATTCTAACACTTCTTTAACTTTATTTTTAACCATTTTTAACTTCTTAGTAGCTCTTTTTGTTTTCCTGGTAAGTTTTGCTGTGTGTAGCGAGTAACGATTTGAATTTTTCATTTCTAGCAAAACATCATGCTTACGCCAGACAGCGTACACTCAATTCAAATAAGTATATTTCAATTTCCTTTGTGCTGCATACTTCTATTATACCTATCTGTGCACTAAACTAGAAGTTTTACAATATCTTCAAAAATAGCCGAAAATTTTCAATATATGTAAAAAGTACATATTTTAGAAAAATTACAATTTTTTCATATTCGAGTGCCTATGAAATATTTAAATTATTACATATAGCTTAGATTCTACTTCAGAGCAAAGTGAGTGACACTAAAAGCATACTTACAAAATTTTACTGAAATATCTTTAGAACTTTTTATGTAATGAAGCTTATTGAACATAGAAATAACGAAAAAATAATTTTCCAGAAATCGCATACATGTATTTTCATGTAAAAATCTAATATATTTCATTTATACACTTAAAATGCACCACATTTATATTCCAACTCATTTTTAACTTCATATTTAATCATTTTTAACTCCTTAGTAGCTCTTTTGTTTTCCTGGTAAGTTTTGCAGAGGATAGCGAGTGACTTTTGAATTTTTTATTCGCTCATCATCAATTTTAAAATGGTTTGTGATCATATTTTGTTCAACTGGTACTCCTAATTGTTAGAATACAGGTAAAAGTCCTAAATATCCTGAATTATAAATTACAACTGATAAATTAAAGTGATTTAGAATCGTAATAGATTGTTCTTTCATATAAAACAATTTAACAAAATTGAAAAATTTTCACAAAAATGGCATTTTGATGTTTATTAAAATTGCCATAACTCCTCTTCTAATAATAGTAGGAATAAAATTAAAACAGATTTGGAATCGTAAAAGATTGCTCTTTCATATAAAACATTAAAAAAAAAAAAAAAAAAAAAAAAAAAAAAAAATTCGAAAATTTTCACCAAAACAGCCAATTTGATGTAGGCTTAACTGGTAGTAAATTCTTGAGCAATTCTAAACTATACATTCGTTGACAATTTATTTCTCCTACCTTTTGCAAAAGTGATTTAAGAGGACAAAATACAGAAGACACTTACAATGCAAAAGGTGAAGCAAGTCAATCAGTGAAATAGTAGTAAAAGTAATTAGAAGAGAACTGAAAGACCCAAATTAAGTACTGAACAATTTGTCAGCACACAAATCAAAGAACGTCTTCTGTACTTTTCCCAATTCTTTCATTAAGTACTTATTTTAAAACGCAGCATTTTTAGATTGTCTGCATTTTTTTCATAAAAAAGACGAAAAAATGTGGTTTATATTTATAACATTTTTTTAACATTTTTTTCCTCATAAAAACTAAAGTTGTTTGATTCTTTTCTTTTTTTTTCTTTTTATACATTTTTACTTTTTCTAAATAGGTGAATGTCTTTTACTTTGTAAAAATGCAATTATTAACACTGATAAGTATTCACTCATAAAATATTCATTAATTTTATCTCAGTTCAACAGGAGTTAATAATTTAGTGCAAAATTCACCTTGTTTACTAATTAAACTCATGGAAATACATGTAAATAAATATATGTTGCTTAAAAGGTGCATAAAAACACGGTATTTACGCAATCTGGAGAAATTTAAAGCATGATAGTTAAACCTGTGTTTTTAAAAATATTTTCAATAGTTTTGATTTTGGGGCATAGAAATTTACTGTATTATGTGAAAAAAAATTATATTTGAGTAAATTATTTATATGTGCATTCTATGTTACCTACATCTAAAATATTTGAGTTTGACTAACTTATTAATGCGTTAATTTCACACAAAAATTGATAATTCAAAAATAGATTTTAAAATATGAACAATGCTTTATCTCAAAACAATACAAATAAATATACATGTGTGTTTTTTCCCTAATTTTCGAATCAATAACGAGTTTTGTTTAATAGGTATTAAATTCTTGAATAATACTAAAATATTTACATGTGCCCTTTATTTTCCCCAAGTTTAAAATATTTGAGTTTGACCAACTTATTAATGCATTAATTTCACACTCAAAGTTTTTACTTGAGAAAAAATTTTAAATTATGATCTCATTCATTATCATAAAACAACACAAATGAATACATATGTGTATTTTTTTCCTAATGTTCAAAATATTAAAGTTTTCATTAAGTGTTATTAAATTCTTGAGTAATTCTAAACTAATCCTTTATCAACAGTTTCATTTCCCTGCCTTTTGCAAAAGAGATTTAAGAGGACAAAATATAGAAGACACTTACAATACCAAAAGTGAAGCAAGTCAATCAGTAAAATAGAAAAAAAAACTAATTTGAGGAGCCCTTTAAGGCCCGAATTAAATACAGAAAAATTTGCCAGCGCGCCAAGGAAAAGAAGATTTTCTGTATCTTTTCCTGTTCTTTCATTAAATACTTATTTTAAAACGCAGTATTTTTAGACTGTCTACATTTTTACTTTCTTCTATCTTTACAAGAAGAAAGTATTGGATTCATGAAAATTTTCGACTTCCGGTTTTCGACGGATTTATACGTTTTAGAAGGTCCTGAACACGTTTCGACTATTTTTAGAAAATGTCTGTCTGTGAGTCTGTCCGTCTGTTTGTCTGTCTGTTTGTCTGTACGTGACAAAAAATTTGTGGGCGCTCTATCTCAAGAACTAATGCTCGAAATTTAATAAAATTTTGTATTCAGTTAGACCTTGATATGAATTAGTGCCTATTGGTTTTTGGTGAAAATTGGCCTGCAGGTGGCGCTGCTATACTACGTTTTTCATGATTTTCAAGATTGCTATATCTCAAGAACTAATGCACAGAATTTCACCAAACTTCAGATTCGGTGACTCCTTGATATATATAGACGATGATTAAATTTTGGTGTAAATTGGCCAGCAGGTGGCGCTGCTATGCCACGTTTTTCATGATTTTCATGATAGCTATATCTCAAGAACGAATGCACAGAATATCATCAAACTTCAGATTCCGCGATACCTTGAGATACATAGCCGCTTATAAGGTTTTGGTGTGAACTGCCCTATAGGTGGCGCTGCTATGCTACATTTTGCACGATTTTTGCGATAGCTATATCTCAAGAACTAATGCAGAGAACTTCATCAAATTTTAGATTCTCTTACACTAGTATATATTACATAATTAGACGCTGATTACATTTTGCTATTAACCTTGCAACAGGTGGTGCAGCTATGCTGCATTTTGCACGATTTTTCCGATAGCTATATCTCAACAACCAACGCACAGAATTTCATCAAACTTCAGATTTTGTTACAAAATGACATATAACATAATTACACGATGATTTAGTTTTGTTATAAATCCTTCAACTGATGGTGCTGCTGTGCTATATTTTACACGGTTTTTTTAACTAGCTATATCTCAAGAACTAATGCACAGAATTTCGTCAAACTTCAGATTCTTTTACACCATAACATAATTAGACGCTTTTTTACGTTTTGGCATAAATTGTCTACGATATGGTGTTGCTGTGCTACGTTTTGCAATTTTTTTGTTATAACTATATCTCAAGAACTAATGGACGAAATTCCATCAAATTTCAGATTCTGTTAGGTCTTGACATAAATAGATGCTTATTAGGTTTTAGTATAAATTACCCAACATGAGGCACTACTAAGCTCATTTTCTCAGAATATTAATTAAATTTTGCGTTTTAGACTTTTCGGATACCAGAATCTCGTTAGGCTAGGTGAAATGTTCGATAGTGGGTAACTTTGGGGTCACCACTTTTTTTTTTTTGTTTTTGTTTTTTTTTTTTAATTCTAAAATGTACTTATGAGAAAGAAGAAAGTTTTGGGATTGACACATCCAACTAGTTTTAAATAAAAGAGAGTGAATGCGGTTTATATTTATCAACTCCTTTTAAAACCTTTAGACCTCAGGTACAAAAATATGGACCTCTATTTTTTTTCCTAAGCCTTAATTTTAATTATATATTATTGTGTACAATGGTTATTTATAATATTTTCAGAAAAGAACATTATTTCATATTAAGAACTTTTTTATTTTAAACAAAAAAATTGTAAAAAGTTGGGACTGTTTTTATAAAAACCTTAATTTCTCTACGATTATCCATATTAGCCGCATAAAAATGAACACAGTTTATTGCAATAAGCCACTTAATTGTAATCTACAGTTTGAACGTTTTTGCTACATTAGTTTTAACAAGAATATCTAAAAAAAATTTGTTTTTGTTTTCAATTTGTTGAAGGTCCCTATGAAGTATCGGGAAAAAATCTTCACGGAAACGTATGACATCTATCTCTATTTAAACACTTAGAGTTTCAGGATAATTCCTCGTGTATTTTTACTTTCTTCTATCTTTACAAGAAGAAAGTATTGGATTCATGAAAATTTTCGACATCCGGTTTTCGACGGATTTATACGTTTTAGAAGGTCCTGAACACGTTTTGACTATTTTTAGAAAATGTCTGTCTGTATGTGACAAAAAATTTGTGGGCGCTCTATCTCAAGAACTAATGCTCGAAATTTAATAAAATTAGATATTCAGTTAGAACTTGATATGAATTAGTGCCTATTGGTTTTTGGAGAAAATTGGCCTGCAGGTGGCGCTGCTATACTACGTTTTTCATGATTTTCAAGATTGCTATATCTCAAGAACTAATGCACAGAATTTCACCAAACTTCAGATTCTGTGACCCCTTGATATACATAGACGCTGATTAAGTTTTGGTGAAAATTGGCCAGCAGGTGGCGCTGCTATGCCACGTTTTTCATGATTTTCATGATAGTTATATCTCAAGAACTAATGCACAGAATTTCACCAAACTTCAGATTCCGCGATACCTTGAGATACATAGCCGCTGATAAGGTTTTGGTGGGAACTGCCTTATAGGTGGCGCTGCTATGCTACATTTTGCACGATTTTTGTGATAGCTATATCTCAAGAACTAATGCAGAGAACTTCATCAAATTTTAGTTTCTTTTACACTAGAATATATAGACCCTTAATTAGACGCTGATTACATTTTGGTATTAACCTTGCAACAGGTGGTGCAGCTATGTTGCATTTTGCACGATTTTTCCGATAGCTATATCTCAACAACCAACGCACAGAATTTCATCAAACTTCAGATTTTGTTACAATATGACATATAACATAATTACACGATGATTACGTTTTGTTATAAATCCTTCAACTGATGGTGCTGCTGTGCTATATTTTACACGTTTTTTTTAAAACTAGCTATATCTCAAGAACTAATGCACAGAATTTCATCAAACTTCATATTCTTTTACACCATAACATAATTAGACGCTTTTTTACGTTTTGGCACAAATTGTCCAAGATATGGTGTTGCTGTGCTACGTTTTGCAATTTTTTTGTTATAACTATATCTCAAGAACTAATGAACGAAATTCCATCAAATTTCAGATTCTGTTAGGTCTTGACATAAATAGATGCTTATTAGGTTTTAGTAAATTACCCAACATGAGGCACTACTAAGCTCTTTTTCTCAGAATATTAATTAAAGTTTGCGTTTTAGGCTTTTCGGATACCAGAATCTCATTAGGCTAGGTCAAATGTTCGAGGAAATTCGATAGTGGGTTACTTTGGGGTCACCATATATATATTAATATTAAAATGTACTTATGAGATAGAAGAAAGTTTCGGGATTGACTCATACAACTAGTTTTAGATATTTAACCAAATGTCTAAAATCGCAAATGGCCACCTTTGGCCATATAGTGTGTAATACGAATATTCAGATGAGTATGAGCTATAGTTTACCCCACACTCTGCGTTAAATGTTAAACGTGTTTGAAATTAGCTTTCCTTTTTATAAAACTCTTATGCCAATATCTTCATCGTCTTTAACATATTTTTAAAACAAATTAACTTTCTTAGTTTTAATAGCTACTTCATTATTTCAGTTTGAATTTGTGAAATCCTTCTACAATGAATAAGCATTAGTAATCTCTGATTCTTGTGCCATATATTTATCTGATATTCTCAGTTCTGTTCATCGACACAATCAACCGAACATTTGTCATGATTCAACTTTTTAAAATTTCCTGTAGCTTCTTTATAACTTTAAATTTCAATAAAATAATTTAGTATGGACATATATGTCTAAAAAAGCGTAATATGAACCCATACAAGCTTACAATAATGTGCCAATGCTGAAAATCGCATACGTTTCATATGAGGATGATAACTAATTTTTTCAATGAAATCAGCCAATAATATATTTAAATTGCTACTCCAATTAAACAAGTTTTATTACAGCCTTAATATTTATTTTTTTAATTCTTCGTGATAAGCTAAAAACCGTTTTAAATAGTGAAGTTTATGAGGCATAGTGAGAGCAGGCTGAAGGAAAGTTACCATTTATATTAGGTCTTAGTCAATTAAAATTTAATTGGTAACCACAACATATTTTTATTATTATTAGCAATAGTTACTTTCATTGAACACAAGACAGAAACGTATTTCTCATTCATTATTAAAAGTTCAGCGGTAAAATTTTGAGATTGTAAGATTAAGAATAAAACAAGAATGATAGAATTTGATGAATTTAAAATTTAAATACTAATTTAAATTTTACCGAACATTCCTGCCAAAAAACAACATCCATTTGTTTTGTATTTGAAACACAAGTAAGAAGACTTAACGATTCCACCGCGAGTGATTTTCTTCGCAGCTTGTGCAAGATTATAATATCTTGAAATAGTTTGAAAAAAGATATGAAGAAGAACCCTAAAAATATGTGCAGCCTATTTTTTGTTTATTTTTTACATAAAAGAATAGGTCCAATTTAGTTAAACAACTATATAGAAGTACTTTTTTTCAAACAATTTTCTTCAGGCATCCCCAAAATTAGCGTCAGGGTCATTAAAAAAATTACTGCTGCACTATGTTGTACAAGGGGACCGGGTGTTTTGTGAAATAGTATATAGAAAAACGTACGAGGAATTATCCTGAAACTCAGGTGTGTAAACAGAAAAGTACACGCAATATATTCTTGTGAAGATTTTTTTCCCGAAACTCCAGAGGGTACCGTGAATAAGTTGAAAAAGAACGAATAATATTTAGATAACCCTGTCAAAACCAATGCTGATAAAAGTCTGCATTGAATCTGCAAACTGCAGATTATGATTAAGTGTGTTATTATAATAAAATGTGTTTATTTGTAGGAGGGTATCGTGTATACTCGTAGAGAAATTAAGGATTTTATGGAAATAGTCCCAAATTTTGCCACGTTTTTGCTTATAATTTGCTGAATTCTTAGTCTTAAAAAATGCTATTTTCAGAAAACTTGACAAACAACGTTATACATAATATCGTGTAATCATCTTAAAAAATATAATTACACTTTGAAGGCTTTTGCTACATTAGTTTTGACAGGATTATTCAAAAGATATTCGTTCTTTTCCAATTTAACAGTCCCTTGTTGGGTTTCGGAAAAAACTCCTCGCTGAAATATATGATCTGTACTTTTTTTTTTTTTTTTTGCAAACTTGAAGATTCAGGATAATTCCTCATTTTTTTTCTAGATATTTAACAAAACGTCAAAAATCGCATGCGTTCGGTCACTTATAGCCATACAGTGTATATCTAAAGAATTAATTGCTATAACTAAATATCCTAAATCACTAAACACTTATTTATATTATTAATAGTGCTATCCAATCATGCAATGATTTGTTTTATAATATAAGAAATAAAAGAAAAACAACCATGTATACTTAAAAAAAAAATAAATATATAGAGAGGGACTTAAAACTGAAAAGTATGTAAGAAGTGCCCAAAATCTTGAATGTCAACAGTAATTTACAGAAGTAATAGAATCATTTTTTTCTAACCGCAAAAGAGTTTCAAAACAAATGTTCTGAAATTCTTTCACGGTACTTAGAGCATCTGCGTATACTGCATTTCACTTTTGAAAAGATGCAAAGCACACTCTTTTCAGATGGATGAAAGCATTACCATAAGTACCTCGGTGATTTGAAGAGAATATAGCAAAATCATTTCTTTATTTTCTTTGAGCGTAAACAGATTTTTTTTTTCAGAATTCGCAGGATATACTCGCTTTTAAAAGAAAAAAATTCCAACATATAATGTAAAAAAACCTGAATAATCCAAATGTTTTTACACTTTATATATAAAAAAAAAGTAAATGTAACTTCTAAAGAAAATAGGAACACGTTTCATTACTATTGGCCTTTATACATTCACATTTTACTCGGAAATACTAAGTATTCATTAATTTGAAAAATCCCAAAATAAAAAATGTTACTTTATTCTTTTTACATTAGCTAATATATTAAAGAATTTCATTTCTCTTTTCAATTTGGCCTTATTTAGCACCTATAATTGAATACTTTATTTTTTTTATATATTCTTATCTCCTATTTTACTTCTGCAATATCCTTTTTGATGAGCCGATTAAAATGAGATGGAATATGAAAAGGATTGAGCTATTTGCACAATTTTTATTACATAAGCTATGTTTTAGAAATATTTCTAATGACACCATCTTTTGCAACGTCAAATAAAAACAATATTTATATATATATATATGTCTATATGTTTCATTTTCTTTTACCAGATCAATTTGAATATCATATATTTAAAAAAAATAATGTTAATTTTTTCTTTAAACCTGGTTTCCATTGTGTTTAGACAATGTCTCTAACTAATAAAATAGAGTCAGCAAAAATCTTTTACTACGTTAAATACATAAAAAAAAAATAATAATAAATGTCAACTAGACAGGGAATGACAAACAGGCGCAGGGAAATGACAAACAGGTATGAGAACAAATTGTTAATTTTTTTCACAAAATTTTATGGTAAATAAGAAAACATTATTATAAACAAGAGCTCAAAACCAATTTTATTTTGAAATTTTTTTATGGAGAAAGTGAGTAAAATAAAATGTATTTGCCTGAGATCCATATGGTTTGGGTTCAGAGATTTTGGCTCTTATATCTTCAAACGTATATAGATCTATACGGACCTTTAGAATTGTAACAAAAAATCCGTTTCGTTGTTTCCACCCTCATTCCAAACCAAAAAACTCTTATCTTGTCTGCTATGTGTATTTTGGAAGGTAAGAACATTATTTCACTTGCTACCTTGCATTTTTTAAAAGGTCTTCTTGCATCATTCCTTTAAAAAATTGTTTTGCTTTTTCCTTTTTTCAAATTGCTATTTCCGTTTGCCAATTCCTTTGTCAATATTTCTCAAAACACCTTTTTTTTTTTTTTACTTCAGGCGCTGCATTAATCTTTTTGGAGATATTTCTAATGTATTTTCCAATTGATTCTTGATTGGAATATTTGTCTCTAAGTCTATAAAACTTCTTGTACTTTCAGAAGTTTGACGAGTCTTTAATAGTTTCTTTCTCAACTTTTCAAATTTGTTTAGCTAATTTTGCTCGATCCCTTCTTACTCGCCAACTATGACCAACATTTTTCTTCCATCACACTATGTTTTGGAATTTTTTTTCAGTCTCTTGGAATAATTTAGATTCAACTGAAGTAGTTTTAATAACCTTATTACCTTTTACCGAGTTTTGCCTGGTAGTAAGACTGTTCTTGTGGCTTATTTGGCTAGAGCAGTCTTTTCTTTTTGATGGCTATAACCACTGGATTTTCTCATGTTCAACTGAGACGATATCTTCAGTAAGGTAGAAATCTTAGTGATCAGTGATATTTTTCTTTTTTGCACAACTATTTCTTTGATATATCTTCCATCGTTTCCTTTGAATTCTCTCACCTCTAGGTAATAATTTGGATCCTGGCTTAATGTTTACAGCTGCTTTCTCATGCAATATTTTCTGGTCATTTGTTCCTTTTTTAGAGGCCATTATAAATCTAACAAGTATTTTTATTAAGAACACTCATAAAAACCATAATTTATATTTTAATGAGCTAACAATGTTTTTAACTAAGCCGGCGAATAACTTTTTAAAACTGATAAATTATAATAACCGCGAACCCTCTTATAGAGTTTATGCTTGACAACCATGTAATCACTCTGCTTTGTCCGATTCATCTGCTTTTTTAGAGCAATGTGTGTTTTACTTTTACTAAATTGTATACTTAAAAAAATAAATAAAATAAATAAAATCCAACTTTTTAAAGAGCAGTTCTTCGTCTTTTAATGAATAGAACTAAGAAAAACATGCATTTTTTACTTTTAAAACAGCAAATAGTCTTTGACAATTACATAAAATATTTAATTTTCTAATTATTTTCTAATAAATATTCATAATTTGTGAAAATTAGAGACTGCAGTCATTCCTCTGCCTTACATATGACAAGGGAATGACAAAAATTAAGATTAGCTTGTATATTATCTTAGCTATGTACACAAAATTTAATTGCACTTAAAGAAAACTTTAAAAACTTAATACCAATAAGGCTTAATCGTTGATTCAGCTTTTTTTTTTTTTACAAAATTTAGGTAAATAAGAGAGACAGGGTAATGACAGTGAATGAACATACTTACCAACATGTAACTGGAAATCACCAAGTTTTACTTGTCCAGACTTAATGCTGCAAAAAAGAACAAATTAAGATATCTTCTCTGATGATGTCATTGTTCACAGATGAAATTCTGGAGTAATGTAAGTGTTGCCATAGCTAGAATCACTACTTTTGTTTTATGACAGGAGAATGACAACAAAACCAAAGGACATTTATTATTATTATTTTTTAAATACAAAAAATGAAAAGATTTTATTTTTTCAAATTTGAGTATTCTGTGATATTGTTTAATAATTTAACCAACAAAAAAATTACAAATATATTCGGATGGTCAGTTTGTGAACTACTTTTGTGTTAAGGCGGTGACCGGGACACTCAATGGAATGACATTTTTAGAACATATAAAATTATTTAACTGGCTTTAATTTATTAATAGTATGTTTTATCGCGTTAGACATACATAAAAACATGTAATCAAAGTATTCTAGCATTTATTTAATTTTCATACAAGTTTATTCATTATTTTTGAAGCACAGACAAAAATATCGCTGTTTAGAGAAAAGGACCCATATATATATAAAATACTTTTGAGTCCAAAATACAGATTTTATAAAACATTTTTACATGTTGCAGTCGTAAAAATGTGTGAACATGCTAGTAAAAAGAAAAATGCTACATTTAAAGTTCTGAAATCACTAAACATTTATATTGTTAATTGTGTCATCCAATCGTGCAATGATTTATTTTATAATATAAGAAATAAAAGGAACAGAAACATACATACTTATTTTAAAAATATTAATGTATTAAGAGCGAAAATTATGTGAGAATTACCCGAAATCTCCAATGTCAACAATCTCCATTTCAAATTCCAATTCTCCATTTTCAGAAGGGATAGAAAATTTTTTCCTAAGGAATTTCAGAAATTTTCTCCCCAAAAGTCTTTTGTAACAAATCTTTTGAACTTCTTTCACGGCACTTAGAGCAACTGTCTATCCTGCATTTCACTCTTGAAAAGATGCAAAGCACACTTTTTCAGATGGGTGAAAGCATTACCATAAGTACCTGGGTGATTTGAAGGAAATGTGGCAAAATCATTTCTTTATTTTTTTGAGCGTAAACAGGTTTTTTTTCTGATTTTCACAAAATATATTCCTTTTAAAAAGAAATAAATCCAACAAGTAATGTTAAAAGAAACTGAATAGTCTAAATTTCTTTACACATTATAAAAGAAAGTAAATTTGAGTTCTGAAGAAAATAGTAACACGTTTGATTATTATTCAATTATATATATGTATATATATATATATATATATATAATTTAGAAAAGCATTTATAATGATATAATAGTTTTCATTGCGACGTAAAATAAAAGAAAAAAATGGATATGCACGTCAGCTGTAGCAAATGTCGTGCGAACATACAATAACGAAGTTTTTAAAATATACAATACTAGCACAACAGATTGTATAGAATGTATATTTTATCATACATTTCATTGATGCATTTAAATTGTGGAACATTGGAAGTTTGAAACATTATTCAAAGGCACTTGAAACTTTTTTTTTCTTTTGACCGTAATTTAACAAGTATACAATCATATACAAAGAAAAAAATATAAATATATAAATAATATATAATATATCATATATAAATATAAAAAGATCGCCCCTGTAATTGAACTACAAATCCGATTTTTACAAAATTTGAAACGACTCGGCAAAATTATGTAAAAATTTTACATTTTAAATTTCAAATTATTCGATTGGGTAGTTTTTGCCCTGTTATATACGGACAGACGGACGGATTGAACAATGACTATAGGTGCTACGTAATTACATAATTACGAACGCATCCAAGAAGAGACAGAGAGGGAGATTGAAGGAGAGATTTCAAAAATATTTTAAAGAAATATGCTAATTTGTTGATTCAACAATATAGATTTTATAAGAATTTTTAACACGTGACGTGTCTATAAAAAGTTGTGAACATGCGCCTGAAAAAGGGTTTTGCAAAAATAGTAATACACTGTTAAAAACGTTGCTCTAGTTTGAACCAAATTTTGGTGCTCAGTAGCATAGCTCAGTGCTACCATAAGATGGTGAAATCTCGTACCAACACCTCGAACTTCCTATTTCAAACTCGTTACAACTATTGACACTATGATTCAGCAGAAGCTAGAAATATTGGTTCAAGATTTCCCCATCTTACAGTGGCAGCTTTTGAGCACCAAATTTTGGTCAAATTAGAACTAGATTATTAACAGTGTATAGTTACGATTTTGTGAAACAGATTTTGCATTTCTCTAAAATATAAGTAGTTTGTGTTTTCCCATGTCTCGTTAGATACAGCTGGCAAAATAAAGAAAAAATAACTTACATAGTTCAAATTAGTTGTCTCGTGGAATTATAAATTTATATTTTCTAATAGTAATTAATATTTCTCCGAAAGAAATAAAACAAAATCAAAACATTCAATCAAATAAATCAAAACATTCAAGTTGTTCGATTTTTTTTCTTTTTATATTTGCCTGTTTTTGTATGACGTTTTCCTGAGTCGTGTCAACGATTTCTCTCTTATCTAGGGGGCGTTAATACCTTGCGCAGTTATTAGTTTTACTTGACTGACTATTTCACATCTATAACAAATTAAGCGCCATCTGTCACAAAAAATCGTACTCCTTTGATTATTTATTTTTTTTTCTTTATATCGGCCATTTTCAACATAGTGTCAAGTTCGTTCCCAAATATCAAGTCTGTTACCGCACGATTTTTTAATGATTATTATTTTTTCACCATTCTACTTTTTTTTATTCAACTAAAAACAGTTATATTATTAATTATTAACAACAAAATAAATACAATTATTATTTCCTTAAAATTGAATAATTAAAATGAATATATACTGCAATTATTAGAAAAAAGTTAATTTCTATGTGTTCAAAATCTTGTGGCTAAAACTGTATCTCATTTCAATTTAATTTAAGTATTATTGATAAATATCATGTTTTGAAATTTAGGGACATGAGTCACTTGAAAATAAGTTAATTTTAGGAAATTTAATTAATTTAAAGCTGAGTATTTTCAGTAATTTTGTATGGTAACGGACTTGACAATTCGCCTTACAAGCCAACTTTAAATAGAATTTACATATTATATTATAGGTTCAAAGTGCACAACCAATTATTTTTTCATTTACCTGAAATATTTACCATAACATCCGTCTCCATTTTTTAAAAAAAATATATTAAGTTTGAAAAATAAAAATAAAATTCTGAAATGCATGTGAATGGTGAAAATGGTCCATATATTTACTTTTTTTGCAAAAAAGAAGTATTATCGAAATAGAGATCGCAAGTATCTGTTGGTACCAATGGAATAATAGAAAAAACAAGAAAGCAACAGAATGAAAATCTTATTGGTTATTCAATATTAAATAAAAAGGTATTTTCTTCTGGGTTTGTTGACATTGTTGTCCGTAAAAAACATGTTGATTTATATGCAAATTAAATTGCGTAAATTTTATGATAGTAACACTATTTTAAATACGGGTTGTTTTGCTACTGTTTGGCACATAAGATTCGTGAGAAACTAGACTCTTTCATAAAAAATTGTTTAACAAATGATTTGAACATTTTTTGATATTAAGAGTTTGAAAAGAGAAAAAATATATATTAATTGAGAGATTTGTTGCAAAAGAATTTTTATTTTAAAGCATTCAATCGACTATGTGTGTTTGTTTCTTAATTTTAAAATGTTAAAGTTACAAAATTCTGAATTGTGTTTGACAAACTGAAAACTGTGGTAAATCTGTCACAAAATTGTTCATAGATTTCTATCCAGGCTATTTCTTTTTTTTCAGTAATCTTGTTCAAAGATATTTATATGACTAAATCATATCTGCTCGTTACTACTTTTAATTAAAAAAAACTATAAGTGCCATTAGAAAGAAATAGCGTAGTTTGCGATAACAAATTTCACAAATGTTCTTTTTTATGTGTAAATTTTGTTTTTCTGTATAAAAGTTTCATTTTCTTAAAAGAGTTAAAATTTTTAGATATTTATATCATCGAAAATTGAATATTGTTATATAAGTTATATCATTACAGAGGGTTGTTAATACATTGCTAGAAATGCCAACTTCAAAACGCATCGAATAATTATTTTAAAATATTTATGGGGTTTTTTTAAAGAAAAAAAATAAATTTTATTTCTAATTATATAAAGATTGAAATTAAAGAATGTAATTTAATATAGTTATACATTTTTGATATAATTCTTATAAATGAGATATGCATAAACAGGAAAAGTCCATTATGAAAAAAAAAAATAAGGGGGAGGGCAGAAAGTCCATTTAGGAAATTGCATAAAATCTTCTACTTACCAAATGCAGTAAATTTGGAAACAGATGATATTTATGAGAAAGTATGTGAAAGCAGGCTTGGTTATTGTGGGAGAGAATAAACCGGATAAATCATAAATATGTAAATCCATCTCTTGTAAAATATATTTTCTCAAAATCCGTCTTTGGTGGATATTAATCTCGATATTATTAAATTTAACCGTTTTTATGCCTATACCTGATATCCTATATGTGGTTACTGGATAACGTATCGTCATTAGAGAATATTGAAAATTATAAAGAAATATTAAGAATTACATTAAGAATTTTAAATTATTATTATTATTATTATTATTATTATTATTATTATTATTATTATTAGTAGTAGTAGTAGTAGTAGTATTTAAGTCGATTAATATTTTTTCAATCAGTTAATTTTATCATAATTACCGTAATATATAGAAGTCAACTGTATACGATTAAACTATTTGTTCAATCTTACACAGGAAAATATATGTCATGACATAATAGGAGTTCATTTTATAATATATTATACGTATACCAAAATTTCCTTATAACCAGTTTGTGATTTTCCATTATAAACCGATTTATATGTTTATAAAGAAACATATCACCCGAGAGATAGCAGCACAATTACGTCATCGAGTTCATAATTGAAATTCCAGAATTGGTTAAAACTCTATTCGCATTTTGAAATGCAATCGGTCTACCAAATTACATCTTTTTTGAAAACATCAGAAAACCGTATTTTTGCGGTTTACTTGAATATTTACAATTGGGGTTTCCTAAACCCAAAGGTTTGGAAACATACAGAGCTGGGAACAGGAAAAAACATTGCTAAATTTACGAATCAACCGCTAAAATCGAGACTTCAAATGTTTTCCTCCAAGAAATGATTTGGATGACCCAGTAATTTTCAATATGTGAATAGAGCTTTAATTAATTATGGAATTTCAGTCGTGAATTCGATCAAATGATTGTCTCTAATGCCGTCTCCCGATCTAATGCATCACTTAAAATCGTAGTTTAACTATGTATCAGAAATTTCCTAAATATTTTCATAACACAAATTTAACTCCATTTTAGTTATACTGTAAAAAATAAAAATTATTTCTGTTGAAATATTTTCTGTGTGTAAACTAACTTCAACCATATGAATTTATGCGAAAAAGCGAACATAATTTAGAAAAATAGACATAAGATTTTGAGAACAAAACATCCAAATCCCTTATTTCAGAAAAAGAATCCCGTAATGTATGGAAAAGACTTTTTTCACTGTTGAAAATGCAAAGCACATTTGTCATCAGATGGGTGAAAATATTATTTTCTGTGTCAAAAAGGAAAAAAAATCACAAGAAAACAACTGCGCAATAAAAATAAAAACCAACCATTCTTCAAAAAGTCGAGATTTTTTTTTCGTTAAATCAAATTCTCTGTTTTGAGTTATTTAAAACCAACATCTGAATAAAATAAACTTTTGTTGAAAAGCCAATAATAATGTTGTTGTCTCTGAAGATTAATATATTCTTAAAAATTGCAGATTTTGAAGACTTATCTAAATAATTTATATTAATGTTCACTGTAAATCAACTTTTAAAAGTTTTCAATGAACTTTTGACTTATTGCAAGACGAATTTTTTCCGAAATGAAGATTTTCAATTTCTTTATACATGTTACATACATAGAACATATAATAAAAAATTTCGTACAGTATTTTAAGTACATATTTTATTGTAAAAGGTTTAGAACAAAACTTATTAACCTAAAATAAAATTTCTTATGTTAGTTTTTTAGAATTAAAAAAAATTCTGTTACGTATTTTTCTAAGTATTTTAAATTTAAAAAAAAGTGTTTTTCTATTTTTATCTGTATTTTATTTTAGATGAAAGACACCTTTTCATGTATTTTATTTTTTTACTTATTTTTATCAGTATTTTATGTTAGGTTAAAAATCTTAATTCCTTAATGTACTTTTGTCAGCATTTTATTTTACCTAAAAACAATGATTAGTTTACATTTTTTTTTACATTACTTTATTTATGTAAAAAAGAATTTTGTCAGTGTTTTATTTCAGATAAAAAATTTAAATTCTTTTACGTATTTTTTACAGTATTTTTTTAAGATCAAAATCTTGTACATGTTGTCAGAAATTTAATTTAGAATTTAAAAAAGGACTTGTTTTTCATATCTTGCCAGTGTTTTATTTTAAAACTACAATTTAAATCAATTTAGGTATTTTTTTTTAGCATTTATTTTTAGATCAAATTTCGAGCAATCAATTTCTTCTATATGCATACTTACAAGAATTTTATGATAGACACAATAATTTATTATTAATATTTGTTTACTCATACAAAAAGCGAAAATTTTTATTTATTTTAAATTGAAATTAATTACATATTCTATGCAATTTTCTATTGAATGAAATATTCGAAATTTCACGTAATTGCGTGTTATCCGGGATAAGTAATATTAACATCAACAATAGCGATGAAAATATAAATTAATGTAAACATTATTTTATTTTGCTTTAAATGCGTAATTAATATTATATAGTTTATTTATTTACAATAATGGCAGAAATATTTATATAAGCGAGATATAGATATAATATATTACATTGATCGAGATACAGCATATTTATATTACGTAAAATTTATATTAAATTCATATTGGTGGTCTTAACAAATTGCCTGTAATTAAACTATCAACGTTGATTAGTTACCAAAGTTGGAAATTTTATGTAATGCATTTACTAAATGTCTATTAAATTCTTATTTTGTATAATTTTAGATTGTTTTTACATACTTATCATTTTAATGCTTTTATGTATTTATTAAATGCACATTAAATTACCGTTTTGAACTGGACTGACGATTGGCATCAATAAATAAAATTAGCGATAGACAATCATTCTTGGCGATCTATGCACGCAGCCCGGATAATACTTAAGTATCGTTTTCAGTTTAATTATAAATATTTATTCCTGTTTAGTAAAAATAATATAAGTCATTTAATGTTAAAGTAATAGCATTTGGACAGACCAAAGTAAAGCTATAGTAATTCCGAATTTGTTTTACAGCAGTCATATTTTCTGTGAATAAAATTTCAATCGATTTTTCAACTAAAATTCAAAAATATCTTAATAATTATTACCCTTAAAGTATTTCAAGATTAATGATATAAGTATCGTAAGTATACTATCTAAATTACTGTAAGGATACTAAATCCTTGTCAACAATTTTTAAACTTTCATAATTCATTAAATTCATGTTTTTAGAATTTCAAGATATACAGATTTTAGAAAAGAAAATTATTTTAGGATGTTGCCAACTATTAAAAAAGTGCAAAGTATAAAATATCCTTCAAATAAAAAAAATTATTTACACGCGACTGTTAAAAATAGAAAAAAAACTTTCTAATTAAAATTAAATGAATAAATTGAAAGCAGGAAAAAATGGATAGTTATGGCATAAAAACTATTCACACGTAAATTGTTAAAGCGAAAGAAAACTATAAAATAATTGATTCATTAATATGCGTTAAAAGTTGTAAATAGATTTTTTAAAATTACGTCAGATTTAAATAATAAAACAAAGCAGTGCAAATAATATTTCCTTTCTGACAATAAAAATATTTTCTCATGAATATTACAAAAAGTGATAACAGTTTGAAGAAAACTACGTCCGATTTAAAATGTTCCGTTTAAGAGAATAACTTATTTTAAAACCATTACCTCATAGCTTTGCTAAAAAATACCGGGAAGCTAAAACTCTGTTGACTAAGTTCATTTTAGATTAGTTTATTTTGAAATGTTTAAATAATGTTATTTAATTAAACACAAAAACACCGATTAACAGCTGCTCATTTGGCCTTAAACCTTCTCCGTAAAATGGAAAATTAATGAATACCCTTTTACTATACCACCTTTTTTCTAAAATTATAATTCAATCTTCCGTATTTTTTTAGCCGATCAAATTAACTGATTTATAGAGGTGGTTCGTATATTGATGAGTGTATCTCATAGGATACGGAGCCCCCCGTTACATCGGAATTCTGGTTCAGTGGAAATATTCTATCACAAATTTAATTTAAGGTGATTGACATTTTCTCAAAATTATCAAACGAGTATCTTCTTGTCTTGTTTAATTGGAAGAAAATATGTACATCTTATTTATACATATGATACATTATTTACATTAATTAAAAATTCTACATTCTCAGAACAATTCCTTTCATCAACACACATCTTGCACCTTTTCTCTCTCTGGAAAAAAAATCGTGACTCCAGGAGGGTTGCTAGGCGTACCGCTAAGATCAAACTTTCATCGCCCTTTTGGCGTTAAACATGATTCTCCACACACTCCCCACCTGGACTCATGAGAGTACATAATGATAAATCAATAAAACCAAATTCTTATGATAAACATATACTTAAATCATAACTCAAATAATGAAATAGAAAAAAAATTCACTCTTCAGATGTTGACACATAAAGCATTAAACATTAAAATGAATAACATCATGATTAATATAAATAAAAAAATGACACTTCTATAACATGTAGCTACATGAACGTATATGACCAGATATTTTACCTGAATTAAATAAACTAAATATATGTACATAATATAAACAAATTAAATACTATTGTTAACATTCCAATAATCCTTTCAATTTGAAATAAAACATAATTATACACAAATGAAACATTTTTCCTAAATAGATAAATTAACAATTGCAAAATACACACATAAAAAAATCTTTCAACCATGAATTTATAATAAGAAATAAATCACATTTATATATTCAAACAATAGTAGAAAAAAAGGAATAAATTTAAATTTCAAATATTGAATTCATTTAACATTCAACAATATAGTTCAAAAAGATACAAAAGTTGTACTGGTTTTCTTAGCAGTCCTTTAACAGTCTTTACCATGCAAGCTCTAATAAGCTGATCTCTGCCAAGAATCACTTCCTTAACTACTCCTAAGTCCACAACAGTTTAGATTTAGCACTACCGTCCAATAAGACATCATCACCAATCTTTAGATTTTTGTGTCTCTCAGGAGTTTTAAATTGATGAATCGATATTAAATTCAGTAAGTATTTTTCTTTCCATTTAGTCCACAACTGTTTCAACAAGCTAGTTTGGTATCCCTTTTTTCCTTAATAATGTCTCTCGGATACAGATTTTGGTCCTCTAATTCGGCAAAATGTAGTGGAAAACTAATGTTTTCTCTTCCAAGTGGAAGAAATTGAGCCGGTGTAAGTGGCTCTGGCTCGCAGAATGCACTTGTTGTATACGTAAGGGGTCTCATGTTTATTATGGCTTCTATTTCTGTCAAAATTGTTGCCAATTCTTTAAATGTTATGAGAGTTCTTCCCAAAATTTTTCTTAGAGGTTCTTTTACAGTTTTACGAGTCTTTCGTAGAACCCTCCCCACCATGGGGCATGCTTGATAATAAATTTCCATATAATGCCTTTGTTTGAGTTCTGAAGTCCTGAAGTTTTTGATCTTTAAAGATTTTTTCAAATTTTTGTAGTTCTTTGTCGACGGCTTTAAAGCTCAATGCATTATCAGAAAAAAATATTTTAGAGTTTCCGCGTCTCGAAATAAATCGATGAAAACACATCATAAAGGACTTTGTAGTCATGTCCCTGGCTACTTCCAAATGTATGGCTCTTGTTGCGGCTCAGGTGAACAGTACAATATATGATTTTGACGTCTCTTTATTATCTGTTTTGATGATTATTGGGAAGCAAAATCCAATTCTATAACGGTAAATGCAGGGGATTGTGAGATTCTTTCTTTCGGAAGTTGCCCAGTTAGTTGGTCAGCTGCCTTTGCATTATATCTTCTACAAATTAGACATTTTCTTAGATTTTTTTCTGATAGATGCATTTGTTTGATAGAGTTTGTCTTCGTTATGGAATCCAAAATTTTATGCGGATTTGTGCAAGCGTTAAAGAAACTCCACTATGAAGCAATTTTCTGTGTTCTTGCATAATTAGCAATTCTGTTAATTTTTCATTCTTCGGCATTATGACTGTGTTGGTATCATTTGAATCAAAGGAACCTTCATTAAGTCTGATTTTCATTCGTAAAATTATATTTTCATCCAAATATGGACACAGGGAATAAATGCGGGATGTTTTCTTAACAGAATTTCCCCTTTTCTAATAGCTCAATTTCTTCCTTATAATTCTTTATTTGTACTCCTTTGATTAATAATTTTTCAGATTCTTTCAATTCTTCAGCAGATAATGTATCTTTATGTTTAATTGGATTTCTTAAATGAAAAATAAATCTTTTAACTCTTGCCACTGTTCTAATTGCCTTAAAAAAGAGCTAAAACGTTCAATCTCTGTAAGTGGCTTCTGATGTTCGGATGAACAAACATATTGTAAAATCACATTTCTTTTAGCTTCTACTTGTTTAATATCTTCATCTACTTCTCTGTCTTCTTTGGGTCAAAATTTTGAATCTTTAACTAACGATGGAGGCCCTGACCGCCACAGCTAATCTTTCTTGAGGTGGAGAAGTGAGAGTCCTCTTGTAAGTCGATCAGCAGGATTTGAGCTACCAGGACAATGTCGCTAGCTCTTCGGATCTGTTAAACTTTGTATTTCTGATGTTCTGTTGCTTACAAATGGCTTCCAAGTACTTGATGAACTTTTGATCCAGTGAAGCACGATATTTGAATCGCTCCAATAGTGTAGTTTGTCTTAACTTATCTTGAGAACAGACATTACTCGCTTTCCAAGTCTAGCTCCAATCAGAGCACCCATCAATTCTAGACATGGCAAAGTTAACTTCTTTATGGGAGCTAATCTGCTTTTTGATGTAAGAAAACTTGTCTTTATACTATTATTGTTAATATATCTAAGATATATAACACTTCCATAGGCCTTCATACTTGCATCACTAAAACAGTGAATTTCTACATTCTCATAACTGTCTATTTCCTGAAAATAATATCTTGGAATTTTTATTTTACTAAGATATAGACTCTGTGCACACCAGTTATCCCATTTTTTCTCTAAATGTTCTGGCAAATTCTGATCCCAATCAATACCATGTTCCCATAATGATTGAAAAATCATTTTAATTACAATCGTAAATGGTGATAAAAACCCAACAGTGTCAAAAATACATCCAGCTGCTCGAATTATGGTTATTTTAGTCTTATCTTCACAATGAACAAATTCTAACAGACTTTGATTATCTAATCTAAAAATGTCTTCTTCCATGTCCCATATTAACCCTAAAATTTTAAACGGAGTTCTATCAGCTGATGTATCAGCGCAAACATTTATATCTAAAGATTTTAAATTTTCCTTTAAAATGGTAGAATTACTTTACCATTTCCGTAAGAACACATTTGCTTGTTGAAAAATAGCTAAAGATTCCTTTGAAATTTTTAAAGCTTCACTAACCGTATGTGCTCCTAACAACAAATTGTCCAAGTACATGGAAGAGTTAATTTTAGAGCACGTTTCCGGATATAAAGTTGCATACTTTTCAGATGATGTTTAATTACAGCTCCTAACAGAAATGGACTCGATGTTACGCTAAATAATTCAGGGCACATTTACATAATTATAAAGTTCATTGGGGAATTTTTATCTTGAGGGAGTTCTTCGATCCACAGGTAACGAGTCATATCTCTATCAGTTTCAGGAAGACTTTTCTCTATCAAAGATTTTTCAATGTCTGCCACTACAGCAATTTCATTGCTTCGAAATTGCAAAATTAAATCAAATAAATCTGAATTCAAATTGGGACCTGGGAAAAGTACATCATTTAGAGAAGGCTCAGAAGGAGCATGAGATGAGGTATTCAAAAACTGTGCGCAATTTGGTTGGTTGTTTGTCCCTTCGAATTACAGGGAGGTGGGATAAGTAATAGGTCAAATTACCATTTGGTGAATTTATTTCTTGTAGTTTAACAATTTCTACTATTCCCAAAGCCTTATATTCGTCAATGATTTCTTTATGTTCCTTAAATAATGCAGGATTATTTACAAATCGTTTAATTAGACTATCAAATCTATTTTTCGCAACATCATAATTATTTGGAAGATCAAGATTGTCATATTTCTTAGGTAGTTTAACTTCATACCTGTTGTTCTTAAATTTAATAGAATTTTCAAATTGTTCTAATATTTGCACACAAATTTTTATTAATTTCTATAGTTCAAAATTTTCCAAGTTGAATTGACATTTTATCATCTTCGTTATTATCTCAAATAGATATATACATAGCACCCACTAAATTTTTATATTAACTTATTCTGAGAACTTCCCATGAAGTGTCCAACCTAGTTTAGTTTAATTCAAAACAAGAGTTGGTGAAATACGTTTATATTTCCCTGTCATAATTGACCAATAGTAGTCCCTACCAATCAACAAATCTATTTCATTCTCCCCATCACTTAATTCATTTGAAACATCTGATAACTGTATACCCATTTCTTTTATTTTTTTCATTTAACTCTGAACTTGGAGCGCATATTATATCTGAACAAATTTTCTCTGTTTCTAATGCTTCCAGAAATATTACATTGTAGAAAATTTATCCTTTAAGAAAATCTTAACTCTATTATGGTTGTCAACAATAGGTTTCGTACCAGTAAAGGTAAGGATTTTTAATGATTTCTGTCTTGTCACCTTTAAATTTAAATGTTTTGACAAATTCTTTCCGACAAACGTACGTTGCGACGCACTGTCTAATAAGACACGAACATTAATATTTTTATCTTTCCCAATCCTTGTCCCCTTTAAAGTTTGAAAATAAACATATTCATCTGGCTTACAACAACGTGAAGAAACTGTTATTTTTTCATATTGCTTACGTTGCATTCCCCTTATTTCATCCCCTTCAGTTGAAACAAGGTCAATTTTATTTTCCTTTGATGATCTTTCTTTTACTTTTTTGTTGCAAAGAGAATTTTGATGAGCTTTTGAATTGCAAAGAGTGCAACGAATATTAGAACTTTTACAAAATTTACTCTTATGAAAACGTTTGTATCATCAGAAAAATTTCGCTTGTTTCGATAAAGATAATTTTCTTTCTTCCAAATTTAAATTACAGAAATTTGCTTCATGTTTCTGAGAACAAAAAGGGGAAAGATTTTCTGCAATTGTATTTAATGTAAATGATTAAGGATTTTTAATTTTTCCTTAAAGAAAATGTTTAGAAGAATTTTGTTTAAATTTATTTTCATGGGATTTATTCTCAAAACTAACGTAGGTAACATTAACAACCTTTTCCCTCGCTTCGATTTCGCGCTTAAGGAACAACAATAAATCATTTACACAAACATTTTTCTCTGAGTATTATCTGTGAAATTGTATTAAAAGATTATTAGGTATACATTTATAAATAATGGGTAATAATAAACAACCATATTGGTCTGATTTCACATCCAATGATTCTAAACTTCTTATCTGTATCGCTATTTCATCGTACAGTTTTCTCAAAGAATATGTGTCATTTGATCTTAGCACTGCTTCTAAATTTAATAATTTATTAGTGTGTGCAGATATTAAAATCTCTCTTTTTCCAAAATAATGCTTTAATATATTTATTGCCGTTGCGTAATTTTCACCAGTTAATGGCAGCCCGTTAATAGCAGCAGCTGCTGATCCCGAAATCAAAGATTTCAAATAGGTAAATTTTTCTATCTCTTGAAGGGCTTCATTTTCGTGAACAGCGACTTTAAACTGCTGCCAAAATGCTTGAACTTCACAAATGACGCCGGCTAATTTGTTTAAAGAAATTCGCGGCAATTTGGTGTTAGACTCTAACTGAATATCTGATATGGGGGGGCGTAGTTATTTTTGATTCATTCGTAATATTAGAAGTTTTCTTTAAAATATGCAAAAATCTATTTTGTCTTGATTTACATGTTATAATCGGTTCTTTATATTTTCAATTTCAGCTTGTAAGTTATCACTTTCGATTTCAGTATGTATCAAGTCATCCAAATTTTCTAGAGATACTTTGTATTCAAGCAGTGTTGCTAAATATTCTTATACTATTTCTGGTTTCAAATCACTTTCTTTTTGAATTTCGTTATCAATTTTTTTAATCAATTTTGTTCTTGTCGATCTGATTGATCCGCGTTTAGTAATATTTCGTTTCAAAATTTTACCGGTGTTCATCTTGTGTAGTAATGTTTCTTCCAATTACTCTTTCGTAAAATCAAGAGGAAAAAATAATAATAAAAAAACTTACCCGTTTAATAAAATGACAATCTCTTTAATCTTATTTGCGTTCACAAGTTCCGAGAAACGATGCACCATTGTTAGATCGTAATCCTGGTTAACTGGCAGTATTTTAACACAAATTTAATTTAAGGTGATTGACATACTCTCAAAATTGTCAAACAGGTATCTTTTTTTCTTGTTTAATTGGAAGAAAATATATACATTCTATTTACACATATGATACATTATTTACATTAATTAAAAATTCTACATTCTTAGAACAATTTCTTTCATCAACATACATCTCGCATCTTTTCTCTCTCTGAAAAAAACTAGTTGGATGTGTCAATCCCGAAACTTTACTCCCCGAAGTACATTTTAATATTTAAAAAAAAACGTGGTGAACCCAAAGTTACCCACTATCGAATTTCCTCGAACATTTGACCTAGCTTAATAAGATTCTGGTATCCGAAAAGCCTAAAACGCAAAATTTAATTAATATTCTGAGAAAATGAGCTTAGTAGTGTCTCATGTTGGGTAATTTATACTAAAACCTAATAAGAATCTATTTATTTCAAGACATAACAGAATCTGAAATTTCATGGAATTTCGTCCATTAGTTCTTGAGATATAGTTATAACAAAAAAATTGAAAAACGTAGCACAGTAACACCATATCTTGGACAATTTATGCCAAAACATAAAAAAGCGCCTAATTATGTTATGATGTAAAAGAAGCTGAAGTTTGATGAAATTCTGTGCATTAGTTCTTGAGATACAGCTAGTTTAAGAAAACCGTGTAAAATATAGCACAGCAGCACCATCAGTTGAAGGATTTATAACAAAACGTAATCATCGTGTAATTATGTTATATGTCATTTTGTAAAAAATCTGAAGCTTGATGAAATTCTGTGCGTTGGTTGTTCAGATATAGCTATCGGAAAAATCGTGCAAAATGCAGCATAGCTGCACCACCTGTTGCAAGGTTAATACGAAAATGTAATCAGCATCTAATTATGTTATATATTCTAGTGTAAAAGAAACTAAAATTTGATGAAGTTCTCTGCATTAGTTCTTGAGATATAACTATCGCAAAAATCGTACAAAATGTAGCATAGCAGCGCCACCTATAGGGCAGTTCACACCAAAAGCTTATCAGCGGCTATGTATCTCAAGATATCGCAAAATCTGAAGTTTGGTGAAATTCTGCGCATTAGTTCTTGAGATATAGCTATCATGAAAATCATGAAAAACGTGGCATAGCAGCGCCACCTGCTTGTCAATTTACACCAAAACTTAATCAGCGTCTATGTATATCAAGGGATCACAGAATCTGAAGTTTGGTGAAATTCTGTGCATTAGTTCTTGAGATATAGCAATCTTGAAAATCATGAAAAACGTAGTATAGCAGCGCCACCTGCAGGCCAATTTTCACCAAAAACCAATAGGCACTAATTCATATCAAGGTCTAACTGAATATAAAATTTTATTAAATTTCGAGCATTAGTTCTTGAGATAGAGCGCCCACAATTTTTTTGTCACATACAGACAGACTCACAGATAGACATTTTCTAAATATAGTCAAAACGTGTTCAGGACCTTCTAAAACGTATAAATCCGTCGAAAGCCGGAAGTCGAAAATTTTCATGAATCCAATACTTTCTTCTTGTAAAGATAAAAAAAGTAAAAAAAAAAAAAAAAAAAAAAAAAAAAATCGTGAGTCTAGGAGGGTTGCCAGGTGTACCGCTAAGATCAAACTTTCATCGATCTTTTGGTGTTAAACATGATTATCCACACCCCTTATATGTGCTATATAAAAGTTTTAAAAAATGTGCTATTATCCACTACTATTGAAAAATTTCAACATTTCTACAATTTCTCACAATCATTATTTTTCATAGCGTTAAGCCACGAACGTTATCGAAGAGGTTTATGAAAAATTAACATCACAGAATAGGATATTGGAGCGTAAGAGAAAAAAGTATATCACTTTGATCACTACATAAATTCACCTTGAAACAAGATTCAATTTTCTAAACGTAATTTCACATTCTTTAAAGTATCTTATCCTTTATTCGGTTGAATAGAAGCAGAATCCCTTCCTTAATAAAACATAATCCAGCGAAAAAGCTTTCAGAAAATAAAAAAAAAGCTTCTTTGAGAAATGTCCATTAAAAATAAAATAAAAAAAGCTATCAACTTAAGGGGATTTTTATGTTCAACTAACCTCTTACGAGAATTTTTAGCCTAAAGTAAGGCAATTTCAGATGGATTTTTCTTTAAATAACCCATCATTTAATCAGTATACAACTTCAGAAGAAAAAATATCTATTTTTTAACAAGTATATTTTTAAAAAGACAGTAAAATTTCAATTGCAGAAGTCAAAATTGCGGAAGTGGATTAGTTTTATTAGTTAGTAGTGGATTAGTTGTATCGACACTAATAGATGGAGATATGGAAAAGCCCCTCACCTTTTTGCTTTATTTTGGGAATAGTGGATTTTGAGCTTACTCTATCGACGATCATTTCAGAATTTTTAAGCTATGTTATTGAGACTTTTACAAAAGTTCCTCTATACATTTAGATAACACAATATGTAAATGAAATTGTTTGTAGAGTTATGCGCAGTGACAAATTATTTAGTAAACCTGTTCATTTTTCGTATAACTTTTATTATTTTTTCATTCTGGTTACAAGGTGATGTGTACAATGCTGTTTTTCATAGCTTCGAAAAAAAGCATTATTTTATATTAAGAACTCTGCAAATTATAAGCAAAAAACGTTGAAAAATGTAAGATTGTTTTTAAAAAACCTTAATTTCTGTACGAATATACATACTATCCACGTAAGAATTTATTGTGATAAGCCACTTAATCATAATCTGCAATTTAGACGCTTATGCTACATTGGTTTTGACAGGCTTATCCAAAATATATTCATTCTTTTTCTATTTGTTGACGATTCCCTATGAAGTTTCAGGAAAGTATCTTCAAAGAAATGCATGACCTGTATTATTAGCGTTTCAGGATAATTCATCATGTGTTTATCTAGATATTTAACAAAATGTCTAAAATCACAAGTAGCCGTTCACCTTTGGCCATATACTGCTGTATATATATATATATATATATATATATAAGCGTCTGTTCGAATGTGTAATATCGTTTCGTTTAATAAAATCTACTGAGACTTTCAAAATACTATATTATGATTTTGAATGTTTTTTAACGAACTGTATACAGAGTTTTCAACAACTCTAAAATTAAATTTCAATAGCATTCAAATTTTCTGTAATGATCTTTAAAATAATATTTACCCATGTAGTATTTATTGCTGCAGGTATCCGTTTCAGCTTTTCGAAATGATTGAGTCCTTTATTTTCTTTTCTTTTCGGTATATATATTAATTTCCGATTCCCTTTTGAACCTAACATTACCATTAATATTTCAGTTACTTTAACTAACGAGAATTGAAGTGATCTACAAATATTTACTGAAGTATAAATACCGAGGAGAAAGAGAATTAAATATTATGTATCTTCAGGCATTTAAAGTGTTCATATCTGAAGTTAATGTTCGAGTATTTTACTCTCGGAAGATATGAAACGATTGTTGAACTAGCAAGAGAAATATTAATTAAATTTTAAAATATTTCAAATGCTCTTTGGTTTAAGGTAATATGTATATACACTATCTACCATTAAGTATTTGAAAACTTTCAATTTTTGACATTTTGTCAAATATTTAAGAATATACTTGTCGGATTCTTCTGAAACTTCAGGATTATGAAGATTATGTCTAACCTCATATTTATCAACATTCATTTGATAAGCAGGAAAATTAGTAACCGACAAAAAATTAAAGAATAACAGAAATATTTGGGATAACCCTGTACATGAAAATGCACGAAACGATTTATCGCTGCAGAATACAAATATGTGGATACTGCAACAACATGTACACTGATTTTTGTAAGAATAGCATGTACATTCATGGAGAAAGAGTGATTTAAAAAAAATAAAAAATTCTGGTATGTTTTTTGTTTATATCATGCAGGGTTTTAACCAAATTTAAAGCAAATTTCAGACATATTGTAAAATATATTAGAAAAATATAGCGCAATTGGAATATAAATATATTAAATGTTTTATGAAATATTAGTAGTTTTATAAAATAATTTTTATCTGCGCATGCGCGAACGATAAAAACGATTCTTTTACATCATTTAATAGTCAATTCTATGGAGTAACGTATAAAAAATAATCCAATCAAATATCGTAAAAATTCAAAAATATATCATTATTATAAATAAGCTGTTTTTACATATCTCTCTAAAAACGGCTGAATGATAAGGGATTCTCCACAAATTGACATTTTTTATTAACTGACTTTTAGGAAAAATTTAGTACTATTTAATGAATGCAATATCTAATACAATATTGCTGCTAATAAGTATCTTGACACCTGTGATAGAAAAGGAAAAGAGCTTTTATTCTTTTCTATCACAGATGTCAAGGTACTTATTAACAGAAATATTGTATTAGATATTGTATATGTTACAGGCCAAACCCGATTTTAGGCCAAACTAGATTGGCCTAGACCAAACTAGTTTATCCTAACGCCCATCGGATAGACTAGTTTTTCCTAGGCCAAACCGGTCTATCCTAACGCCCATCGGATAAACTAGTTTTCCTAGGCTAAACCGGTCTATCCTAAGGCCCATCGGATAAACTAGTTTTTCCTAGGCCAAACTAGTCTATCCTAAGGCCTATAGGACAATCTAGTTTTTCCTAGGCCAAACTAGTTTGGCCTAACTCTTATAGGATAAACTAGTTTAGCCTGCTGTTTACTGGTCTGAACTAGTTTCTCCTAGGCCGATTTAGTTTATCCTAGGCCAATTCAATTTGGCGTGATTTTATTGAATTCAATAACCGCCACAGCGCCAACATTCTAGTTTGTCCTAGGCTGATCTAGTTTATGCTAGGCCAATATAATTTTACGCGTTTTTAGCTCGCAGGCGTCAAAGCCTGAGAAATAATGGGCTCGCAGGTTCTGTATGTATGTACGTATGTACGTACGTATGTATGTACATATGTACGTACGTATGTATGTACGTATGTGCGTACATATGTACGTGCGTATGTACGTGCGTATGTACGTAACGCGATAACTCGTGATAGAAATATCCGATTTGCTTCAAATTTTGGATGCACGTTCATTGATATAAGGTACTTTTCTGATTAATTTTGGGAATTCATTGGATAAGAATAAAGGGGAGCGAACGGGAGGCTAGTCACCCACCGTTAATTTAGATAAATGGATTTAAATTTTTGGGGAATAATGGGAAATAAATTTTTGATGCAGAATTATCAGTTTTCACTTAAAATTTTAGATATAGGATCATTCTGACAAGGCGCCTCCATTATTAGTTGTGAATGTTTATTGTTTAAGTGTAAAAAAAGGCAATGTAGGTTAACCCCTCCCCATAATTTAGATAAATGGTTTTTGACACAGAATTTACGGACTTGCTTCACATTTGTATATAGGTTCTTTCTGATAAGGCGATTCCCTGAATAGTTTTGGGGATTAATGGTAAAGTATGAAAGGAAAAATTACATCTCTTACATAGAAAAAACTAGTTTATCCTATGGGCATTTAGATAAACAAGTTTGGTGTAGAAAAAACTAGTTTATCCAATTGGCATAAGGTTATGGGGGATATTTATATAACATTATGGGGGGTAACCTACATTGCCCTTTTTTACACTTAAACAATAAACATGCACAACTAATCATGGAGGCGCCTAGTCAGTATGATCCTATATCTAAAATTTTAAATGAAAACTGATAATTCTGTACCAAAAATCCATTTATCTAAATTAACGGTGGGGGGATTAGCCTCCCTTTCGCTTCCCTTTATTCTTATCCAATGAATTCCCAAAATTAATTAGAAAAGTACCTTATATCAATGAACGTACATCCAAAATTTGAAGCAAATCGGATATTTCTATCACGAGTTATCGTGTTACGTACATACGCACGAACATACGTACGTACATTCGTACATACATACGTACATTCATACATACAGAACCTGCGAGCCCATTATTTCTCAGGCTTTGACGCTTGCGAGCTAAAAACACGTAAAATGAAATTGGCCTAGAATAAACTAGATCAGCCTAGGACAAACTAGAATGTTAGCTCTGTGGCGCCATTGAATTCAATAAAATCACGCCAAATTGAATTGGCCTAGGATAAACTAGATCGGCCTAGGAGAAACTAGTTCAGACCAATAAACAGCAGGCTAAACTAGTTTATCCTATAAGAGTTAGGCCAAACTAGTTTGGCCTAGGAAAAACTAGATTGTCCTACGAGCCTTAGGATAGACTAGTTTTGCCTAGGAAAAACTAGTTTATCCGATGGACGTTAGGATAGACCGGTTTGGCCTATGAAAAACTAGTTTATCCGATGGGCGTTAGGATAGACCGGTTTGGCCTAGGAAAAACTAGTCTATCCGATGGGCGTTAGGATAAACTAGTTTGGCCTAGGCCAATCTAGTTTGGCCTAAAATCGGGTTTGGCCTGTAACATATACATTAAATACAAATTTTTTCCTAAAAGTCAGTTAATAAAAATGTCAATTTGTGGAGAATCCCTTATCATTCAGCCGTTTTTAGAGAGCAATCTAAAAACAGCTTACTTATAATAATGATATCTTTTTGAATTTTCACGATATTTGATTGGATTTTTTTATAAGTTACTTCATAGAATTGTCTATTAAATGATGTAAAAGAATCGTTTTTATCTTTCGCGCATGCCCAGATAAAAATTATTTCATAAAACTACTCATATTTCATAAAATATTTAATATATTTATATTCCAATTGCGCTATACATTTTCTAATAGATTTTGCTAATATATATTTCTAAAATTTGCGTTAAATTTGGTCAAAAACCCTGCATGATATAAACAAAAAACATACCACAATTTTTGAATTTTTTAAAAAAAAATCACTCTTTCTCCATGAATATACATGCTATTCTTACAAAAATCAGTGTACATATTTTTCAGTATCCACATATTTGTATTCTGCAGCGATAAATGATTTCCTGCATTTTCATGTACAGGGTGATCCCAAATATTTCTGTTATTCTTTAATTTTTTGTCGGCCCCCTATTTGCCCTGCTTATCAAATGGATGTTGATAAATATGAGGTCAGACATAATCTTCATAATCCTGAAGTTTCAGAAGAATCCGATAAGTATATTTTTAAATATTTGACAATATGTCAAAATTTGAAAGTTTTCAAATACTTATTGGTAGATAGTGTATTTAAAAGACCAGACTGTTTTTTTAGTCATCAGCCCTGAGTTTTCTGTTCAACCGATTTTAAAAACTATTTTTTAAATGATGTGCCCTTAACAGCTAACTTTTAATTTATTTCGATTTTTATTGTTTATTTTTAATTTTTAAAGGTTTTTATGGTATTTCTTCAATATGGTGAAAATCGCGTTAAGCTCTACTCCACATAATAGAAATTTAATTTGATTTATCATAATTCATCAATGAGAAGCGAGATTTCATGACTTAATGTGTCATAATATATCTATAAATTCCGTCAAAAATGACGGAATTGTGACCTGCGTTTCATTCTCATAAGATTTCATACAAACAAAGAGAATGAAGGTTTTACTGATGAAGAGTATGTATGGTGCAAAAGTATATTTTAAAAACAGATATAGATTTCTACAAATACAAATAATTAGATTTTTTATTTTTTATACTCAAATTCTAAAATAGTTAAACAATTGCGCAAAAGAAACAGCAGTATTTGTCACAACAATAATAATAATCAGCAAAATAAAACACACTTTTTGAAACTTTCACTGAACTCTAAAATTAAATGTTGGATTTTTTTAACTTAAAATTTATTATTTTTATAAAAAGCAATGATTCGGCAGCAGTTTTATTAACAGACTTAAGAAGGACATAAGATAGATTCCTAGTTGATCGATCAATAAATCTTTATGATTTGTTTTTAAATATGGATTTGGCGCCATTTAGCACCAGTTAATATAATTAAAAGAACTTTTTGGTGAAGTTGTAGTTTTTTATAAAAGAATATGCAGATGTAGGATGCATTGATTTAAATCAAAATATTCTTTTTTTAAACTTCAGCTACAAAATCTTAAACTTTAAAAGTTTATTGCGCATTAAGGAAAACAATCAATTGTTATTGTTATTTCTTTCGTAAAATTTTAATTTAACTAGAGCATTTTTTTTTTAAACTTACCTTATACATTAGATCCACTTGAAATGTGCTTGCATTTTAAACGAAAATTATATTTCTTATCATGTGTCATTAAAATGCAACAATTATACAATCATATGCTACACGTACTACATATTAAACAATATAAGATTCGTAATTGTCAATACTGATTTTAATAAACTCAAGTAAATTTACAGCACCTTTTTTAGTATAAGTTTATGAAAATAATTTCCTTTGTTTCTTTTATCTTTTTAAATCAAGCAACACAGGAAAAAAAACTGATCCCAGTATTACTTAAACATTTTTTAAATAAAGAAGTTGATTTTCAAATTATTTAAGATATTGTGAGAAAATATAACAAAAGTAATTGAATGGCATATAACTTTTTAAAAATAATAATATATAATATTCTAACAAATTAACATTATGGCAAATGTAATATTCTATAATATTGGATTTGAGAAGAATTTTTTTATAACATAAGTATTTGAAAGTAACAATATTTTTTTTTTATTATTTTTGCACCTTTATTAAGCACAAACGCTATTTTATGTTATGGCGTATTTTAATTTTAAAAATGTAAATTCCGCCAAATAACTATAAATTTCTTTGGAATTTTTTATTTATTATATAAGACTGGTATTAAAAAAATATTTTCGAAGCAAAATTAAAAAAATATTTTTAAATTTTAAATTAAAATATTTTTTAAAGATCTTTTTACATTTTTCAATACTTCTGCTGTTTTATCAAACGGTTTAACAGAGATATGTTTCCAATCTTTGTAATTGATATTAAATAATTTTTATAGCTTAAAATAATATATTCGAAGAGAGCTTGAAGAAAATTATTTCTTCAAAATCATATTTTCTGGAAAAAAAATGAAATCTGCTCTCGTTGATGCTAATAATTACTAACTGTAAAATTTTCATTCTAATTTATTTTCTTTATGCATGCTAGCACACTGTAAAAAAAATCTGTGAAGGTACTAAACATTTTCTAGGAAACTGGGATTCCAAGAACTTTTCATGTAACGATAACAGAAAAAATCCATGTAACCGATTCTGAAACTTGAATTTTTGTTGTTACCGTTACATGAAAAGTTCTTGGAATCCCAGTTTCCTAGAAAATGTTTAGTACCTTTACAGATTTTTTTTTACAGTGCATAAGAGAATTTTTGATATTTTAGAATCTCTCTACATTTAATTACAAATATATATATTTTTTATAAACAATATTATACTCAAACCTATTAAAACTTTATGTATTAAAACTTTATGTAACAAATTATTAAATTTTTTTTATTTAAATTCTGTTAAAAAAATATTTTACAAACACATAAAAGAAGAGTAGTTTCCCTTATCTACATAAAAATTTAATGGAAGCTTTTAAAACCTACTTCCATCAAACGTAAATGTTCTGTTTTTCTTCTTTTTGAATTATGCAATGAGAAAGTTTTCCTAGAAACATTTTATTAACTGCCACCTCAGGCAAGATCAATTCAGGTTTTTCTGCAATCTTCTAAAGAATGTTTATAACTAGCAAGCAAAAAATATGTTTAAATGATGTAAAAATGTATGAAAATATTAAAGTGTTATTCACAACATCCTTAGGGTACTATTCTATATGTTTACTGCTTATATGTTGTCTTTTTAAACGATGAATTAGTGAAAGTAATTACAATTTATTTTTAAAAAAAGGACAAGGGAAAATACATATATGTAAAAGGAATAAAATGGCTTTAATATTAACCCGTCAGTAGTCGCGTATCGGTCTTATCGCCGCCCGTATAACTTATATTCTCCTCACTTGCATCACAATACAAATACAACGGAGATTTACCATGTAGCTGACTTTGAAGCTTTCTCGACCACCTTAATGAAGTAACAGGACATCTCTGTTTTTCTTTCAGGTATATTTTTAGAAACAAAGTTGAAATTGGCAAAAAAGTCTACGTAAAAATTACTAATGTCAGTTCATTTTTACTTTTCTAATTACTCCGGATCTCATGAATAAAATGCATAATTTAAGAAAACTGCAAATTTATATGTTTGTTGTAACGTTATTTTCGTGTATTAGGTGAAAAATATTCCTTATTTTACATATTTGGTATGCAGGGGGCCAGCGGCGAAAAGACCGAGCGCGACTAATGACGTTGTGAAAAAAGTCGCGACCACTCACGGGTTAAACAAGAAAAAAAAAACACATCAAGCATATATAATGAAACACTTATCAACAAATTCAGAATAAATTAACAAAACTGAACCAAACATTTTGTCTAATTCAACCACAGGATTCCCATAACAAATCTGAAAACGCGATTTCAGCTGCTCCTATTTACAATATGAAAATTATCCGAATTTTTTGAGCAACTCTGTAAATTATAAGCATATGTCTACGCATTAATTACATGCCTGCACTGTAAAAAAAAATTCTGTAAAGGTACTAAGCATTTTCTAGGAAACTGGGATTCCAAGAACTTTTCATGTAACGATAACAGGAAAAATCCATGTAACCGATTCTAAAACTTGAGTTTTTGTTGTTACTGTTACAGGAAATGTTCTTGGAATCCCAGTTTCCTAGATAAAGTATAGTACCTTTACAGATTTTTTTTACAGTGTGCTGAAGTTTAATTAGGTTAATATAAACATATACCTCAAATCAATCTACTTGAGGAATTTCCGTATGAAATAAAATAATACGTGAATTCTTTTATGCAGTCCTGTATATGAGGTATTAAAATTTTGTGTAACAAACATCTCATAACATTTTTTTATGCAAACAAAAGTTAAATTTAAAAACGCATACAGCTTTTTTAAAGCACACTTCCAGCAACCATTACTCAAAGACATGTGCGGTGACCAATTTTTTCTGTATGTTCCTGCAAATGAATGATAAATACTACGAATGCCGAATTCCATCCTGATCATCTTTTTGTTAAATTCAATGTTTGATATCAGTTTTAATGCATTTGAAAAAGCGAAATCTCATTAAAATACCCTGCAAACGATTTCTCGCAATAAAACATTATGTAAATCTTTTGATTAAATAAATTATTATTCCCACATCGCTCATACACAATAACAAACATGTCTTCTTCACCCAAAACTGAGTTAACAGTTGCATAAAAATCCGAGTATTCTTACGGAAGTTAGAGTGCTGACAGCCGGACTGATAAAATGGTATAATTTACCGTTTTTTTTCATTTGCTGAAATATGTTAAAAATCCTTCTATGCATTTTTAATTGTATAAACTAATGTGTAATTTAAAATATCTTCACTGAACGCTACGTTTAATATTTCTATTGAATTTTTTTTAAATAATTGTATAGAATACTATGATTTTGTAGTTACATGTCAATTGCTATTTCTTCCGGTTACCAAGGTAAAAACAATTCATATAATTTATCATCGGGCTACCCAAGTATCCATCTCATTGGGTCATTATCATTTATAATTTTTTTAAAGAATGAATTAGATTCAAGCTATTAAGGGACCACACTACTGGCTGAAAAAGACCCGGATGATAATGTAAAGACTAAGGGGGCGTTCTTATCAAATATCTCACTCAAATTTTAATAATTTGACATGATTTGTTTTTGTATAGGATATATGAAGACGATCCTCAATCGGGCTAGTTTTTACTTTTTCGATTTTGGTTATATTCTTTTCATGTTAGGATAGTTTCAGTTTAATAACCGGTTCAAACCGGTTCTGAAAATTAAAGTATTTTTTTTAACTGAAACCAAAATCGAAAAAGTAAAAACTAAGTCGGTTGTGGATCATTCTCAGCTATCCTATTAAAACAAATTACGTCAAAATTTTAAAATTTGAGCTAGATATTGGAAAAAACACCCAATAGACTTTATATTATCATTCGGATCATTTTCAGCCTGTAGTGTGGCGTCTTAAAGCGTTTAATTCTTTAATATTTATGTTGTAGATGATGATTGTAATATCTCATTTTTTTTCTGTATATTCCCAAATATGCCTCATACTTTTCAACTAATAGAGTTGACTTTCGTATTCATTACTCCTTAAAAATAATCTTGCAGACGATAGTTTATTTTAGTCTTAATGTATGAAAAGAGAATAAAATAATATCTTTATTCTCTAAGTATAAGTCCTCTTTTATTACTTCTTGAACAAAATGCATTAATCAAACTGAAAAATAGTTACTATGTAGCAAATTTGTAACCTATCAAAAGTGCGCTTTTTTTTTTGTTTTAAATAACTTTTTGACTTTCTATGGTAAGTTTTTTCCGCCTGTGAAAGTCGAGGTAATAACAAGAATATCTTTATTGATTATTTATCCGTTCTTAGTTAGTCAACGCTTTTTTTATATCACATCATTTTAATAATATAACTTTTAAATAATTCTTTTAATGAGATTATATTTTTAGAAAACTTATTTTATTAATTTTATTAATTTTAGCTTTTTTGAGCGAAACTTCTCAAAAGAATAGCAATTGTAGAACTAGTAAAACTAAAAACAATTTTTAATTTGATAAATAACTATTTTTATTTCCAAGTGTCCAAGTCAAATTGCTTTTAAACTCAAAGTCCTTTTTATTTATGAAATATTTAGTTTAAAGTTAAGTTTCATTTAAACATAAAAAAATATTTCTAAACCAAATCAACATATTTTCTTAATGAATTAATGCACTTATATTGTTTACTATCAAATGATTTTTTTTTAACTTAGTGTATATTTTTTGTAAAAACTTCTTGGAGTGTTCCAATAAACCTCCACTATCATCTACGTCACATTTGAATACTTTTGCCAGGTTAAAAGTGAAAACTATGCTAGAATCGTCCATATATATTAAAATATCTACTGTCAACAATCATTTTCAGAAATGATAGAAAACTTTTTTTCCCTATACTTAAAAGAATTTCAGAACAAACGGTTTCAACTTCTTTCACGACACTTAGAATGCATCTGTCTATCCTGAATTTCACTCTTGAAAAGATGCAAAGCAGATTTTTTTCCGATGGATGAAAGCATTACCATAAGTACCTCCGTGATTTGAAGAAAATGTAGCAAAATCATCTCTTTATTTCTTAGAGCGTAAACAGTTTTTTTTTTTCTGAATTCACAAAATATACTCGCTTTAAAAAGAAATAATCCAACAAGTAATGTAAGAAAAAACTGAATAATCCAAATGTCTTTACACTTTATAAAAGAAAAAAAAAATTTTCTTTTTAACAGAAAGAAAAAACAATAATACGTTCATTCCTATTCGCTCTCGCATAATTTTTCTAACAGTTTGAGTTAAATTAAATTTTGCGTTACACTATTATGAATACATTAATCTGATGAAAGCCAGAATAAAATAAGCACAAGAAAGAGATTGTAAAATCTACCTTTATATTAATAGAATTAAATATAGTTTTTTTCAAGTAAAATTAGGCATTTTGTAGCATACTTGTTCTAATATTTTGCAGACTTTTAAATGAATGTATTCCCTTTTATATTAGAAATAATTCTTATAATATAATGATTATAATAATTGCCTATTAACCATAAACTATTTGCCTGTCAATAAAATTTTAATGATATAAGCTGTCTTTTTGAAATACTTCTAATGGCACAATTTCATTCATTTAGGCAAATAAAGATAAGCGATGCAACTCTTCAAAATTCGACACAAAAAGAAAAAAAAAGTTTTAAATTGTCTTCATTAATTGTCTTGATTCAATATTGAATAAAGGGGCTTCTCCTTACCTAGAATTCACGCATTGTAGTACGGAAAAAAAAATATTTGGAACAATATAGGAGACATTTTAGATTTACTACCCATAAGGCATGGTGACGTCAGTGCGATGTCGTTGTGAAGTCACATTGTGACTTTGTAACCATCGATCATCGATGTGACACCACGTGACGTCAATGTGAAGTCACAGTGACTAAAATGTGAAGTCGTTATGGCCGTTTTAGAGCTCGTTTGTGACCACTTCACAAAGTGGTCACTACGTGACAAATTTGTGAAAAATGTGTTATTTGTGACTACTTTGACATTAACATTGTGACGGAACTGTGACAAAAGCGACGATATTTAAATTGCCAGAAACATGTTTTTTAAAGTAAATAACATGTTTTAACGATTTTTTATAACTTTCTAAAGATTTTTAAAAAAGTCACATCTCAGTCACAATGTGACGTCACTGAGTGGTGGCATTTTGGTCACAGATGTGATGTGACCAAAGTGACTCACAGTGACGTCACTGTGAATATGCATGCTATGAGGGTAGTTGCGAATAAACATTATATATAATGTAATGGTGGCTCTATGTAAGGCATAATGAGTTGAGACAGAAAAATGCTTAAGAATGACTAATTCACATTAAAAAATGTAAATATTACTTTAAAGTCTAAGATAGAAGCTACAGTAAAATAAATACATAAAAATTCATCATTATATTAGAATACATAATATTAAATGCCTTAGATTTAATTATATAAAGTTATAAAGGTGTTAAAAAATTGCACATGAATTAATTTGAAAAAATTTCGAAGAATTACATAAGTTTTATGATTAAAAAAAATCTTTAAATTTTGTCACATTATTTTGCTGTTCACCTTGAATGATTTGTGACAAACTAGACTCGTCATGGTAATGACGTCAGAAAATTGAAAAAAAAACGATTAAAACAATTATCACATTAAAGATATAAAAAATATAAATGCATATTAATTCGTTAATTTTGTCACAAAAAGAGTTTTATTTTTTTTTAACTAATTCTACATATTTTTAAATTATTATTGAAATATAAATCTTATAAAAATATAAATTGTGCTTGAGAAGCTGAAAAATGAAGTATAATAAATCTTTCTCAATGGAATGGCCAGCGTGTTCTCCAGACATGAATCCAATCGAGCACGTTTGGAACGCTCTAGGAAGACGAGTTTCTGGCCGCCAACAACCCCCACAAACTCTCCAAGAACTGGAAAGAGCTCTTCTGGAAGAGTGGGGCAGAATACCCCAACTCATCATTAATAGCCTCATTGAGTCCATGCCTCAAAGGTGTTCAACGTTGCTGGCCGCCCGTGAAAACCATACCCCCTACTGAAAATGATTTTCTTTGAAGAAAACACCTTTTCTTATTCTTTTTTTCTCATATGCACAAATTGTGTTTTTTTCCTTTTGTAACCAAATGCGCAATAAAATGCATTTTTTTAGGCCAAACATGTGTAATTTATTCTCATATAACCTACTATGTCTGTCGACCATGTATCAATTAGCTAAAAAGTTTCCCAGATACAAAATCCACCTAAAACTGCAATATCCTTTAATTGTTTTGAGCAGTGTATTTCCTTTTATTTAAGGAATTTTATTCAAATATACTGAAGTAATTAAATCATATGAACTCGTTACCACTTTTACTTAAAAGAAAAGCTATAAGCTCTTTTAGAAAAAATGAATAGCTTAGTTTACGTTAAGAACTCCAGAAAACACTTGTCTTATACGTATGACGAGTTTCCTTTTTAGTTATCTATTTAAAAGTTTCTTTTTGTTAAAAGAATTAAAATTTTTTAGCTTTAATATACTAAAAAATTGGATAGCATACTGTTTAAGTAAGTTATTTAATTATAGTGGTTTCTCAATATAATATATGAAAACAAAATTGAAAATTGCATTTCACGATTATTTTTACAAGGTAGGACCCGTCGAATTTCGACGAAAGAAAATGTTTAAAAAGGAACTGTTTCATTGATTTATAATAAACCGACAAAATTAGTTATAGTGAAAAATGCACTTTATATTGATTAGTCGAACTCTTAAACAAACGATATTTAATGTTAAATTAACAAAATACTATTTCTATAAAATTCAGTTGTAGAAATTGTTAAAATTAAACTTTAAAATCGTACATGTAAATAGTAAACAATAATAAAGATCTGCTATTATGATAAAGTTATCAATTTAGGCTCTTATGCTAGTGTTCCAATATATATATATATATATATATATATATATATATATTCAACTTTGACTCAATCATAGAATTTTTTTCCCATGAAATTTAAAGCCGGCATCATTTTCATCATATCAAAATTTACAAATGCATATTCTTATCTGTATTCACTTTCTCACAAAAAAATTGCATTTTAATTTGAATAGTTTGATTCAAAACTTGAAGTCTCAATGCTTATAAACTGAAACACATATTAAACTATTGATATTCTTTTACGTGTAAATCAAATTTTGTAAATGAAATCAATTTTCACCTGGTTTTATAACAGAACATATTTAAATTTCTATTTTTTCCCTTTTAATGGAAAAATGGCAACATAAAGATGCCGTAATAAATTTCTTCCCCTTTTATCCTTTGCTTTTAATAGAAATGAAGTACTCCTGTTGCAACAATTAGAAAGGCGGTATTAAATGCTATAAAAAATTAATATTAAAAAAAAAATTAAGATACAGCTTTCAAACAAATTTCATTTAAAAGAACATTTTTTCCTACATGAGGGTGTAAAATTTGAAAATCTGCGATATTTTTAAGTTTAAAAATTTGTAGTAGCAAAAACTGCAATACCGAAATTTCGTTTAAAATTTGAAGCGCAAAATGACGTATGCGTTACGCACAGATACGTTTGGTCTTTATAATATAGATATTTTTATCTTATTCATTTTAAAAATGAAAGCAGCGACACCTTGAGAAAAAAAAAACAGAACTTTATTTCTAATTATATAAAGGTTTATTATTTTTAAATATAGCAATACAATTACTATATAATTGTTATAAATATTGTAATTATTATTATTACATGGTTATTAAAAATTACATTTTATCTGCTTTTAAATGTATTTGTATTAGTTTTAGCTGTTTATCATAACTTTTAAGATGCTTTAGTTTAACATAAAATATATAATATTAACTTTAAAATGTTCAGGTTTTCTTAAAAAGCGACTAAAATAATCAACTATAAATATTAATAGTTAATAAAAAAAAATCTTAGTATTTTAAAACCTTTAATCAGTCAAATATTCTCTGAGAATGTTTGCCTTCTTTGAATTAGAATTCGTTGAAAATATTCTCTGAGAAAGTGCCTGGTTAAAGGTTTGAAACTACTAAGATGTTTTTTTTTAAATAAAATTAAATATTAAAATCTATAGTTGATTATTTTAATCGTCTTTTAAGTAATCCTGATCATTTTAAAGTTCATATTATACGTTTTATGTTAAAAGTAAGGCGAAAATTTCATTACATCATATATTTTATATTTATTTGATTTAGTTTAATGATAAATTTTAAGTAATAAATATTCAATTCACAGAAGCGGTTTTAAGACGGAAAATATGTTGGCTTCAGATACTTCTTAAAATAAAGAAGCTGTTCAATAATCAAAAGTAGCTCGGAAGAAAATACTGTAAATTTTCGTTCTTGTTTATATTTCATAGATTATTAAACATTATTCATTTTTTTCAGTGCACGCAGTTACTTCTTAGCTAATTGTCTCGCAACGTTGAAACCAGTATGACTTCAGCTGGTATAAGAATGGTCTAGATTCATTGTAGGTACGAATACTACACATTCACAAGCAATTTTAATTAAATGTTGCAAGACGTTGTCGTTTGGTAGAGAAATTTGAATTTTATAAATAATAATATTTAAAGAAATATCGCAGATATCATGTGAAAGAATGATAAACTGATAGTTCCATTAAATTGTTTTTTTATTTATTTATTTTCGTATATATTATATTATTATTATTCGTATTATATTATATATATATATATATATATATATATATATATATATATATACGCTTTTGTGACAAACGTAGCAGCAAACACAAAATGTCAATTTCTTTAGGCAGAAGTGTGACAGTCACTACAATAAAACAAAGTCCCTTCGGAACGAGCGTTTATTACAAAATTTTTAATCTTTTACCGGTTTTTAAAAACAGAAACTTTTGCCTAATAGATTCGGAAAAATGCTCTTATAACATAAAACAAAATTTACAATGAAAATTTACTGGTGAGAATAAACAATCATTCTGAGAGTCTTAATCGACACGTATACCGGTCTCTCGTCTCCAAGGGATTACGTGTGATATCGTTTATTCGTGTCAGTCTTACATACATTTAATCGTTGTACGGAGAAATCACCAGGAATTCAGCTTTTTACGAATAATCAGGTAATTTTACAATGAAGACAATCATTTGCAGAAACTCGTGATGGTCAATTGCAAATTTCATAGCAAAGTCATCATGATAGTTGTTTTGGGGTGAATTCTAAAATGAAATCATCTGGTGACTTTTCACATACGAGCTATATGGAAATGTCATATTAAGGCGCAACACTAGTTACAAAAAAAAGACCCGGATTATATTGTAAAGTCCATAGAAGCGTTGTTTTCAAATATCTAGCCCAAATTGTAATAATTTTACATGATTTTTTTTTCTTTTTTTCCTTTTTCTTTTTCTTTCTTTTCTTTGCATAAGATAACTGAGGCCGATCCACACCCGGACTAGTTTTTACTTTTTCAATTTTGGTTTCAGATTTTTTTTTAATTACTTTAAATTTCAAAACCGGTCTAAACCGGTTCTGAAATTGAAACTATCATAATATAAAGATTATATAACCAAAATCGAAAAAATGTCTTATTAAGGCGCAACACTAGTTACAAAAAAAAAAAAAAAAAACCCGGATGATATTGTAAAGTCTATAGAAGCGTTGTTTTCAAATATCTCGCCCAAATTGTAAGAAATTTACATGATTTTTTTTTTTTTTTTGCATAAGATACCCGAGAACGATCCACAACCAGACTAGTTTTTACTTTTTCAAGTTTGATTTCAGATATTGTTTAATTACTTTAAATTTCTAAACCGGTTTAAACCGGTTCTGAAATTGAAAATCTCATAATATAAAAATTATCTAACAAAAATCGAAAACGTAAAAACTAGCCCGGTTGTAAATCCTCCTCAGATATCCTATGCAAAATAAATGATGTAAAAATATTAAAATTTGAGCAAGATATTTGAAAGGAACTCCCCCTAGACTTAACATTATCATCCGGGTCTTTTTCAGTGATTAGTGTTCCGTCTCAATGTATCGATTTACTGAAAGTCACTAAACGACTTCAATGGGCATTATTTGGTGACTCATCATCGTACAACTCTAAAAATTCAGTTCTCAAACGTGAAAAGTACAAGGTTGTTTCATTGTTAACTGCCTTGAGACTGATCACAAGCAATAGTAACAGTATCTTTTCAGTATAGTCACTATATAATGACTAGTTAAAAATAATAATGAGAAGAGTGAATGGTACAGTACTTTGTTTTATCATAGTGACTGTGACAACTGTGGCCGTTTGTGACATGAAGTAGATCTCATACTCTAAATTAGCTGAAGTATATATATATTATTTATTGTATACAATAGTTGTTTACAGGGTGATTAAAAAATGTGGACAAATTAATACGACAAATCAAGCATACAACAAGGATAAAAAATCACATAGGAACATAGGGTCGCAAACTACTTTTTGAGTCACGAATACAGGGTGTTTCATTCTAGCTACACCCTGTTTGAAAGTAATAATTTCTAGGAAAATAAAAATAAGGCAATGAAAATGCAACGATGTGTACCTTATTTTGTGTGAAATGTGATAACGTTACGAAAAGATCTCGGAAAATGTATTGTTTAAGCAATTCATGATACCGTATAAACTGATATAAATCACAGTCCAAACTGTGAAGTACCAAGTGCATATTGCTGGTGCGCATAATGCAAACTTCTACCACTTTTTTTGTGTCATCACATTTAAACAAATGTGAGAATGTCTGTTAAATGTTTTATTATAATATACTGCAGTTTTCTGAAATTTATTACCGTCAACCCGAAATGAGTCCTGTTTTTGTGACTCAATAAGTGGTTTGCGGCCCTATGTTCCTGTGTGATTTTTTATCCTTGTCTTATGCCTGATTTCTCATATCAATTTTTCCAATTTTTTTAATCACCCTGTATATCCTTTTCTTTTTAATAGTCACATGCCCGAAAATTAGCATTTTATGTATGTTACTTTTTACACCAATAGAGAAACACACATTGTTTACGTTAACATACTTTGCTTCATTATAGTGACTGCGACAGTTGTGCCCCTTTGTGACATGAAGGAGATGTCATACAAATAAGCTGTACTGTTGAGATAATATTTATTTGCTCCAACTGGTGTTTATAACATTTTCTTTTCAGCACAATATTTGAAAATTAACATTTTGCTTTAGTTCTGGACACTGAAATCTATGCTATATCGTAGAAATATGTTGTTTCTATATTACATACTAGAAACATATGATTTTTTATCTTTTAAAGCAAAACAGAGATTAAATAAAAGCGGGTTCAAGTAGTTTTTAAAAAATGCTCATAATAGATGTCTGAATAAGATATTAAATATCCGATTATACTTTATAAGGCACTTCAAGCAATAATCAAATACTTATGTTTTCCTTAAATCTTTAAAATACTACTACTACTACTAATGATAATAATAATAATAATTTAAAAATTTCTTTACCATTTTATATTAACTTATCTAAAATTATTTTTTTGTCAATTTTGCAAGTTAACAAATATTAATGATTTTTTTAGCTACAATGAACTTATTAACAATTTTATAAATTTTCATCCTGCTTTATTAATTAATAAAATTAAGTAATTTAAGTAAGGTAATATTAATTTAAAATATACATGTACGCAAATGTTAATCATATCTGTTTTATGAATTTTTACAGACAATTTTATGTTTTAATTTTTCAAAATTATTTTTAACATTTAAACAATTTTTTATTCACGCATTCTCTTAAAAAAGTGTTTTTCTGCTTTTCGTGTAAATTATAATAAAAATTATACATATTTTACTTGTTATCTAATCATGAATTTCATTTATTCTATCCGCGAAATTAATGCAATATTAATTACTAGCTAATCTATCCGGCGTTGTCCGGGTTCGTCAAAAAACTGCAAGGATTGTGAAAAAAAACTTTAAAATCAAAATAAAAATCTCGAAATACTTAAAAATTGATGCACGAATTTCGTTTAACGTTCATCGAAAAGAGAAGGGCTAGAAAATTGAAACTGGGTGCTTTTTAAAATCTTACGAAATTTCGAAAGCATTAAAAAGTTTATAAAAATATAAAACAAAATTCAAAAATTGTATTTCGAAATTTGAATAAACTTAGAGGAATAGAGGACAGAATTCACTACATTCGGTCGAAAATTGAACGTTTAAAAATCGAAGCGGATCGCGAAGAAACGTAAAGATTGCATTAAAAATGGCAAAAATTTCAAAAATCACGGAACTAAAAATTTACTCTATTTGGAAAAAAGTTTTGATTATAATCAGTGTAATAAAATCGCAAGCAGTGAAATGCGAATAAGAATTTAAAAAAATCGCAATTAAATCCTTCAATGCAGCAAAAATCGCACAGGAAAATTTTTCATAGTAGAAAGAAGTTTCAAACCGAATTCTTTTTCCTTATAAAAAAAATCGCTGTGAACTCAAACAAACAAAAAAAAACTAAAACTTGCATTAAAAATCGCTGGAGGTCAAAATAGTAGAGCAAAACAATTACCATAAAGACTAAAAGTTTCAAACCAAATTTCCGTTCGGCTAGAATGTTGAAATCGAATTCCTTTTAAAAATGTCAAAAAATGTGAAAGCCCGAAAATTGCACTGAAAATAGTATTAAAAATCGCAAAATATTAAAAAATCGCTAGCGTAAAAAAATTACTGTTAAAAGATAAAATACTGCAATCAAAAAATTAACTATAAGCATTAAAAATCGCTAAATATTTGGAAGTCAATGCCTAAAAAACTAATATGAAGGGGGGGGGGGTTGTAATCAGAAATTAATCATGAATAACAAAATGTTGAACATGGAACGCCAAAAATCCTATTAAATGCTAAAACAGTGCAATCGGAAAATAACTATATTAGGCAAAAAGTTTGAAATCGAAATAGGTTTCCGAATAGCAAAAAATCGCCAAGGAACTAAATAAATGGCTAAATGTCACAGATGTCAGCAGAGATGTCATATAGGCACCACATTGGCGCGCTATTTTTCTGGCGCCAATTTGGCGAAAACCAGTTACGTGCATATTTTTTAAATAATTTCTATTGTTTTAAAAGGGAATAATCATAAATAAAAAAAGCTTAGTTAATAATTATAGAGTAAAACAATTTATATCATTTCAAAAAAGAAAATAAAAATAAACAAATAGTTTATTAATGAATAAGTAACAATAGCCGGTTACCATGTGAAGCGCCGGGTTACCATTTTGTTGCAATCGCACCAATGTGGTGCGTATATGACATCTTGTGTCTATTTCTCTGGCAGAATCTTCTAATTTAACAAAAAATTAAGCAATTAAAATAAATTATGGATAAAAGAAATGTGATTTAATGGTTAGCTTACATTCAAGGGAAACCAATCTGATCGCCAAGAGCAGATAATTTACTGTATTTGGGTAAAACACTGTAATCGGATATCATTTACGAATGATAAAAAATCGGCGCAAAGCGTAGAAAATGTCAAAAAATCGCATTAATTATATATATTTGGAAAAAATCAACTACATTAGGCTAGGGTATATAAGGGTAAAACATTGCAATTGGAAAACTTTCATGAATGGCACAAAATTGACGCAAAAAGTAAAAAATAATAAAAAGTAGCTAAAAATCACATTAAAAATTGCTAAATTTCAAAATTCGTAAATGGCAAATTTTTTTAAAAAGAGTAAGAATAAAAATTTGAAATTAAATTCCTTTTAGACATTTAAAAAAATAGCCAAGAAATTCTACAAAACTACAATTCAACAAAATCGCTGTCTGTTGCTTCCATATTCCACCACCAAGGAGCGCACTCTATTCTTATCTAAACAATACTCTGTTAAAAACCTATCAGGAGATATACACTGCTCAAAACAATTAAAGGATATTGCAGTTTTAGGTGGATTTTGTATCTGGGAAACTTTTTAGCTGAATGATACATGGTCGGCAGACATGGTAGGTTATATGAGAATAAATTACACATGTTTGGCAGAAAAAAATGCATTTTATTGCGCATTTGTGTACAAAAGGAAAAAAACACAATTTGTGCATATGAGAAAAAAAGAATAAGAAAAGGTGTTTTCAAAGAAAATCCTTTTCAGTAGGGGGGTATGGTTTCCACGGGCGGCCAGCAACGTTGAACACCTTTGAGGCATGGACTCAATGAGGCTATTAATGACGAGTTGGGGTATTCTGCCCCACTCTCCCAGAAGATCTCTTTCCAGTTCTTGGAGAGTTTGTGGGGGTTGTTGGCGGCCAGAAACTCGTCTTCCCAGAGCGTCCCAAACGTGCTCGATTGGATTCATGTCTGGAGAATACGCTGCCCATGCTATTCGAACGATTCCTTCCTCGAAAAGGAAATCCTCCACCAGGTTTAAACGATGTGGCCTGTAGTTATCGTCCATTAAAATGAAGTTATCTCCGATTGCTGCAGCGTAAGGGACTACAATAGGTCTGCGGATCTCATCCCTATATCGGCGACCAGTCAGAGCTCCATCTCGAATGATGTAGAGGTCAGTGCGCCCGTCAATGGAGATGCCACCATACACCAACACTCCTCCACCGCCAAATCTGACACTTTCGTGCACGAACGCAGGATTATTCCTACTGTCACGGTCCCTTCAGATGAAAATACGCCTATTATCCGGATGCACAGAAAAACGGGACTCGTCAGAAAACAGAATATTGCTCCATTCATTTCTCCTCCAGTTGACATGCTCGGTTGCCCACTCCCTGCGGTCGCGACGATGCCTTGATGTTAATCTAACACATACCATCGGTCGGCGAGCATACAGACCTACAGCATGGAGCCGGTTTCAGACAGTCTGAGTTGAAAACGTGGTGCCTATAGCCGAGCGAAGGTGCTGTTGGAGAAGAGTAGCGTTCATGTTTCGGTGTCTCCGAGCTGTTAACGCTAAATACCGATCTTCATTGGGCGTTGTTGCCCGTCTACGACCTTGCCCTGGTCTTCGGCTTGCACATCCACTCTCCAAAAAACGGTTCCAGATCCTGGAAATGACACTTTGTGACACTCCAATGGCTTGCGCTACTTCGGCTTGAGTTTGGCCCCCTTCTAACCTACCGACAATCCTCCAAGCTTCTGAATCTGTCAAATAACTTTGCTGAGACATCGTACTCATCGAAACAAAGCAATCACTGAATGCCGATCATCCTTGTCTTCATTCTCTTTTATCCAGTTGAAAGTCAAATTTCATTCGCTGTCTCTGAAGCGACGTTTTTGACGGCGAACTCAAAATTTGCATACACCACAGTTTGAAAACCAGAAAAATTTGCATTTGTGATTCTCTTCTTCTATTTTCGGCAAAAAAATTTCATTTATATCTTTATTTTATATAAAACTTCAAATATCCTTTAATTGTTTTGAGCAGTGTATTACTCGAGGGGGTGGAGGTCTTAAGCAAAAATTTAAGATAATTGATGAAATTTCATTTAAAAAATAGTAGTACCTAAACTTTTAACATTTTAGGTAGATTTCCCAAAAAAATTCAACCTATTACATTCTCAACGGTTCAATTTTTTGATAGAAAAACTATGGAAAAAATAGATACTAAAAGCAAAAAAACTCGAAAAATCGTTAAAAATCGCATTCAAACTCGAATTAAAAATCGTTGAAATCTAAAAATTGTAGCAAATAAAATTTTGTGCATTACAATAAAAGTTCGAAATAATTTTCCTTTTGTAAATATCGAAAAACAGCCGCAAAATGTGAAAAAACACTGAAAATCGCATAAAAAAGTCATTAAAAATTTAAAAATCGATGTAGGAATTCCGAATAAACTTTATTAAAAAAGAGAAAAAAATTGCAATATTGGGTGAAAAGAACGACCCGTATTCGTTTCATTAATGTAGAAAAATCGCCTAAAAAATTAAATAAAAAAATTCTAATAAAAAAACCAAAATACAGGTTTTGAGGTGCGAAACTACATGTATAGAGGTACCTTCACTCCTAATTTTGTAACTCTACGTACCGCAGTCTCTTCGGAACAGCGTTGACACACAAACATGCTTGTTTCTTTAGTATTATAGATTACATTACCGAATGAATTTTTTTCGCAAAAAGTTATTTTAACCACAAATTAAAAATAATGTTTAATCTATCATCTTCAAAGAAAAGGAAGATTATTCCAAACGTACTTACGTATTTAAAACTTTTTTAGTTATATTGAGACTCGTGGAAATGAAGTAAACATTGTTATTCAAAGTTTATTAAATCCAATAGATTTCTTAAATCACCAGATTTTAAAAGATTCACCTTTTATATAAACATTAATAAAAATTTTATTTTACTTAAGAAAGGTATTCGCCCAATCCAAAGTTGCGGGTGTGACATTTACACAACTTAATTTAGTCACCAGCAAAGAAAAAATTTGAACATTGGTTTCAATTTGTATGAATTTCAATGTAGACCACTTACACATACATTTATCCAAATCTGAAAATTGTCCGATGCATCATTTATTTATAAAAAAAAATAATTTCCGCCTGTTGCGGGTGTGACATAAAAAGGACATGCATTTTCATCTTTCAGTGCAAAAATGCAAAACTCTGTGAATTATGACAACTGAGGGAATTGATATTTTTATATATTAGACAGTAATACTTAAATAATTATTCTATGAAAAAATTAAATTACTTACTCAATTCTTGCTTTTGTGGAAAATATTGAAAATTTCCGTTGCGGGTGTGACTTGTATAGCCAATAAAATAATGACATACACAAATATTTTCAAGGCAGATTTTTTTAATTAAAGAATTAATCAATATTACAATTATAATATCTAGAGAAGAAAATATAAAAAAATTTTCATTTCCAATCTTGAATTTATAATTTCTGGTGGTGGTAGCTTTTTTTTACAAAAATGCTCTTTTTTCCCTAGGATGCATCTGACTGACTGGGCCAAATAAGTACGTTTTCTTAAATTTTTTTCAAACATTCTAATTCTACATCGTCACCATCCATTTGTCTTATTTGTCCATCAAAGTTTTCACTTTTTTAATGTCGAGAATAAAACAACTTCTACAAAATCTCCAACTGCACATTAGGGTGGGCCGAAAAAAACTTTTTTTCGATTTTCGATTATGGCGGGTGCGGAAAAGGGGCCACTGGTGGCACTCAGTTCATACAAAAAATTTGAGATTTTTTGGACATTTCCTTACCCTGCCGCAAACGGCTTGAAGTTTTGCAAAAATGTTCATTTTTGAACTTTTTTCGAAAAAAATTAAAAAATGTTAAATTAAATTTATTTTGATTGTATTTACTTTAAAAGGCATATTTAATGTACCAAATGTTTAAATAAGATCTGATCATGCATTATTTAATATCTATGTGTATTATAACTTAGGCTAATTTTATAGCTTTTTCGCGTATAATAGGCAAAAGTTGTATTTGTTTGAATCGATCGTTAGTTTCTATATTGTTTATGTCCCTTGGTCTTTTTATATTTTTTCTGTGTGTCAAACGTCATATATTTGGGGAAAAGACAGCAGTATGCTTCAAAAACAAATCTGGAAGGTGAGAAAGTGGTGAAGCAGGACTCTAAGCGAGCGCAATGACCCGTCGTAATACTCAGGGAGTGAAGGACGAAATAGTTGAGAGCCAAAATGCGATAAAGGATTCTTATTATTTATCCTTGCTCAGTTACCTGCGAAATTTGTTCAGTGTTAACGTGAAACCTTTTTGTAGTGATATACAGTGTTTTTTTTTGGGGGGGGGGTATTTTAATGTGCCATTAGAGTGTTTTGTGCGTTTTATTAACGACGAGCTTAGAAATGGCTAGTATAAAGGGTCATGACAATGCAAACACACGCGATAGCGTGAAAAGTAACTTTTTGGGGGCACCATGCATATTAAAAGAATTTCAATTGCCAACTTATGCTGATAATCATGGGCCAGTACTATTGGTTTCTTCACCATGTAGAAGTTGTGACAGCAGAGAATACGAATCTCGTCATCGATAAAAACAAAGTCAGAAGAGAGAAATAGAAACTTGGAAAGAAGATACAGACAGAAGAAGTTAATGAGAGAAGGAAAATTAAAAGCATATTTTTTGATGGTAGAAAGGATAAAAGTATATTCAGAGGAAACAATAGACAAGCGGCACCGTCGAAGGAAAGGCGAGGAACACATCACAGTGTTATTTGAACCTGGTTAGGAATACTTGGGTCACTTGATACCTCGTTCCGGTCACGGAAAAGAAATAGCAAAATCATTATGCAATCTTCCAAGTCACCACAAGTTAGACTTTTCTGAACTGACGAGGTATCAAGGTAACGGAACGATGTATCAAGTGACACAAGTATTCCTAACCAGATTCAAACAACACGGTGATGTGTTCCTCGCCTTTCTCTCGACGGTCCCGCTTGTTCTTTTTTTCCTCTGAATATACTTTTATCCTTTCTATCATCAAAAATTATGCTTTTAATTTTCCTTATTTCAATTACTTCTTCTGTCTGTATCTTATTTCCAAGTTTCTATTTCTCTCTTCTGACTTTGTTTTTATCGATGACGAGATTCGTATTCTCTGCTGTCACAACTTCTACATGGTGAAGCAACCAGTAGTATTGGCGCATGATTATCAGCATAAGTTTGCAATTGCAATTCTTTTCATATGCATGATACCCCCAAAAAGTTACTTTTCACACTATCGCGTGTCTTTGCATTATCATGGCCCTTTATACTAGCCATTTTTAAGCTCGTCATAATAAAACGCACAAAACACTATAATGGCACATTAAACGACCCAAAAAAACATTGTATATCACTACAAAAGGGTTTCACGTTAACACTGAACAAATTTCGCAGGTAACTGAGCAAGGATAAATAATAAGAATCCTTTATCGCATTTTGGCTCTCAACTATTTCGTCCTTCACTCCCTGAGTATTACGACGAGTCATTGCGCTCGCTTAGAGTCCTGCTTCACCACTTTCCCATCTTCCAGATTTGTTTTTGAAGTATACTGCTGTCTTTTTCCCAAATATATGACGTTTGACACTCAGAAAAAATGTAAAAAGACCAAGGGACATAAACAATATAGAAACTAATGATCGATTCAAACAAATACAACTTTTGCCTATTATACGCGAAAAAGCTATAAAATTAGCCTAAGTTATAATACACATAGATATTAAATAATGCATGATCAGATCTTATTTAAACATTTGGTACATTAAATATGCCTTTTAAAGTAAATACAATCAAAATAAATTTAATTTAACATTTTTTAATTCTTTTCGAAAAAAGTTCAACAATGAACATTTTTGCAAAATTTCAAGTCGTTTGCGGCAGGGTAAGGAAATGTCCAAAAAATCTCAAATTTTTTGTATGAACTGAGTGCCACCAGTGGCCACTTTTTCGCACCCGCCATAATCGAAAATCGAAAAAAAGTTTTTTTCGGCCCACCCTACTGCACATTCATCGTTGGATGTTATATACTTGTCAAAGTATGGATACATCTGACTGATTGAGCCAAATATACACATTTTCTTGATTTTTATTCCGATACTCTTATTCTATAATATCCCCATTCATTTGTCTTATTTGTCCATCAAAGTTTTCACTTTTTAGGTGCGTTCGTAATTATGTAAATACGTTGCACCTATTGTTGTCGCTCAGTCCGTCCGTCTGTCCGTCTGTCTGTCCGTTTGTCTGTCCTCATATAACAACGCAAAAACTACCCAACCGAATCGTTTGAAATTTAAAATGCATAATTATAACATAATTTTGTCGAGTCATTTCAAATTTTATGAAAGTCGGATGGATAGATCAATTACAGGGACAATCAAAAGGATTCCGTTACATTAAGGTCAAGGGGAAAAAATGTTTCAAATGCATTTTAATCGTTTGAAATTTAAAACATATAATTATTACGTAGTTTTGTCGAGTCATTTCAAATATTATGAAAGTCGGATGCATAGATCATTTACAGGGACAATCAAAAGTATTCCATAACATTACAGTCAATGGGAAAAATGTTTCAAATGCATTTTAATGATGTTACACTCATCCGAACATAATAGAATTGGCATAAATCTATGAAATATATACTAAAATATGGATTCTGTATAATCTGTGATGCAAAGAATTTTTATTATTAAATTACACAAAAGTATACCACTACATAATGCTATACGGAGAAACATTGTTTGGGGAGTGTTTTAATTATATTCAACTATTTCACATTTTATGAATAAGATATACGTTGCTGAGGTGTAATAAAAATTACTTCCTGAATATTTACAGAAACACAAAAATTTCGACTACTATACTGTATCCGAAGTACGCTCTACTATATCACCAAGATCTGAATATTTTTAAAACTTCGTTATCGTACGAACGCACCTCATTTGCTACGTTCACGTGCAATTTGCAACTTGTTTTTTAATGTGGAGAATAAAACAACTTCTACAAAATCTCCAAGCGCATTCTTATCATTGGATATTATATTTTTGACAAAATATGGTAATAAACAAATTCTGTTGTGATCGCTTTCTGAAGTTATTGCTACATTAATTGTTCCTACGTCAATAAAAATAACATGATGTATCAATTGAATGTTGAGCTCCGATTGTGCTTGGTGCCAGCATTCATGAAGCATTTTCACAATATCTTCTGAAATTTCACATTCAGCAAAGTTCTTTTATATTTTTTAGGACTTTTTCTACACACATGGCAAAATCTAAAGCTGAATTTATAGTTGCAGATCGTTGCTAGTGTTATCATTTTCTTGGCAACTGCACCATCCCCATCGACAACTCCTTTACCATGAGATGAAATGCAAAAGGATTGCCATCCTTTACCATGATTTTTTTAAATAGTCTCTTGTTTTCTCTCCTTGCTTTGTCTCTTTCCTTCTCTTGTTGTAGATATGCTTCATATTTAAAAGGGTTTTCCTTAATCTTTTTTGAATGATATTGTGATCTTTCTGTACTCTTCATTCTCTGCAAAAGAGAAGAAATTAATGTGTAAGCTGAATAAATATAGCACTTCCAGTCCAAAAATATAAGCTTAACAAATTTTGAATAGTTATCCCTTGAAATTTCTAATCTTACATAAAGTTAATTATGTTAAATTTTGGTTAATTTCAAACTGACTATATACATTTTATGCTAACTTAATAAACATTTTAACAGTTTCTATTATTCTTACTTCTACTTTTTATTTAATTTGAGTTAAAAGAGAGAAAAAATCTTTCCCTAATATTGATTTACTTATTTTAAAAAACTAAAAATATATATATTAGATAAATACTATCAAATAACAAAATTAAAAAAAAAATGTATATAAAAAACAAAACAAAATTAACAAATTTAAAGAAAATTGCTAAAATAGTGTTTCGTAATTTTCTTTTTTTAATTTCTATAAAAATCTTACCTTTTAAATTAATTTCTTAATCATATATCACTAATAAAATTATTTTCTTGCAGTAAATCAACAATTTTATCAATCCAAACTGAATAAATCAACTGCACACAGTGTCACATGCCCAGATGATGCAAATTTTTATTTATTAACTGGAATTCCCTCTATTAAATCAAAGGATATAGTTAAAGCTGCCAAGTACATGTTTTCCAGCATATTATTCTTTTATAAATTTACATATAATTTGTTAAATATGCATTTGTAATCAATTTTAAAAGACGTTGCGGGTGTGATTTTAATTAAATGTCACACCCGCAACAGGGACATGTCACGCCCGCAACGCTCAATAATTATAATTAAAATATTAATTAATTTCTTTTGTGTCTGTAATTCAAAGTATCTTAATAAACTATTTTTGAATATAAAGTTTTATAACTTTAAATCAAAAATATTTTTCTGCAGAGATATAAATGTAACTTTTTGTTGCGGGTGTGACACAATAATTAAGAGTAATTAAATATGCTTACCTTTTGTAAAGAAGATTAGTGAACACTTCTCTGCAGACAAAAACTCTCAATAATAGCTGTCAGATCATATAGTATCCAAGTTTGGAGATTTTCAGAATACTTGTTCAGCTGTACGAGACCATGAAATGTAAAGATTTTTGCCGCAGTCTATTTTACAAAGTCATAGTGTCACTTTATTAATTAAAATAAGTATGTTAATGGTAAAAATTTAATTCTTTTTTGATAAAATATGAAATAGTAAACTCTAAACAGTTAATATGCAAAATTTCAATCATATTTAAAGAAATTTAAATTTTCATCCTCATGTCCATTTTTTTGTGGATTGGGCGCTTTATAATAATTAAAAATAAAAGACATTAACATGTTTCGGATCTGTCTAATAAGATCCATAATCATAATAAAATTAAAAATTAAATTTCAAAACATTTCACGGTCAATACAAATGACACGCGACAATGAGATATAAACAAAAAAATATGGTTAGAATTAATGAATAAATTCCTCGTTAGAGCTTGAATGGGATGAACCATGTTGGAAATTCCTTTAGATCATGGTCTATTTTAATTTAATTTTTTACAGTAGAGCGCGTGTTTTTTGTTTTTTGTTGTTTATTTCTCATTGTCGCGTGTCATTTGTATTGACCGTGAAATGTTTTGAAATTAAATTTTTATTTTTATTATGATTATGGATCTTATTAGACGGATCCGAAGCATGTGAATGTCATTTATTTTTAATTATTATAACACCTTTCTTAAGTAAAATAAAATTTTTATTATTGTTATTCAAATATTAAAAAATACCACAATAAAATATAATTTTAGAAAACGTTTATATGTGGTAAACAAATGCTAATTTAAATATTTTTAATTCAATTAGAATCGTTTAAATTTACATTATAGAAATTTGAAGTTAGATTGGTAATATAATCATTCTTAATTTAGGAAAGCAAGTAACCATAAAATATTTCTTTGCAGCTAAGAATTTTATTTATCTTAAAAATAACACTATAGTCTAATGCTTTATAGAAAATTATTTAAATTATAAAACGAAAATAATGTAATTATCGTGCGTCATCCGTACCATGGCCAACTAGATCTATACGAAATATTTCATTTCAGATTAATGTATGAAGTCTGCCACTAGGGGACTCTGATACCTTGACCAAGTTATTTTGACTCATCGTGCAAACCCTGAACCAAAACAATGACCATGTGCACAGAACAGAAATCAGCTTATACAATGCTAATTTGGCGTAATTTTTTCGTCGTTCCAATTTCGTCGTTCCAAGCCCAAGATCGCACTCTGATTGGTTGTTGCTCTCGACACTGTTTTCATGTAACTTGGCGATGATCATACTTGGCGTAGCGATAGATGCTTCCGTCGAGGAGTTTGATTTCCTTCCGAACCGAGTACAAAGTAACTTTTCTCTTGCAGCATTGGATTGGATGGAACATGTCTTACTGAAAGCTGTACTCTTTAAAAGTTTTTAAACACAAATTTTTACTTTGTACTAGGCTCCGAAGGAAATCAAACTCGACGGAAGCATCTATCGCTACGCCAAGTATTATCATCGCCAAGTTATGTGAAAACAGTGCCGAGAGCAACAACCAATCAGAGTGCGAGCTTGGGCTTGGAACGACCAAGATGCTTGGAAAAAAATATTACTCGCTAATTTGGGCAGGGCTTGCGCCATGTTGTCCAATGAATTGGTTCAGGGTTTGAAGCTGAATCCAGCTTCACTTTTTAGGCGATGTTTAGTGAAATGGGCAGGCTGTTATATATCCAGTTGGCAATGCTCGTACACTTTCATTGAAAAGATAAATAAAAAGTGAACGAAACTATTATTCTTAATTACCTCTCCATAGCGCACTCGGTCAATTTTTTTAAACAAAAAGAAAGAAAGAAAAGAATGTACTGCATAAATATTTGTCAGTTATATTTAGTTTATTTTTTGAGACAGAAAGAAGAAAGGAAAATAGACCTTATTTGGTTTTATTTGATTTTTCTATAATCATCTTTATTTAATCTTTATATATATATAAATCTGCTGTGCGTGTGTATGTCACCGAACTCCTCCTAAACGACTGGACCAATTTCAATGAAATTTCTTGTGTGTGTTCCAGTGGATTCGAGAATGGTTTAGATTCACATTTCATCGAAATTGATTCAGTACTTTTTTAGTAATTAGGCAAAAACTAACAGTTAGTGATTTTTCGCTAATTAAAAATGTTGAATAAGTTCAATGGATAGAATGCAGACGGAATGGCCGAGCGGTCTATGTCGTTTGCTCTGTTTCTTGAAGAAAGATATCGTGTGTTCTAACCCCACTCCTGACATACGTGTATGGTTTGCAGTAATTTTTCTGTATAAAAATTTTAATTAACCGACTTCACCAAATCGTTAACTTTTAACTAAAAAGAGAAAAATAAACTTTTCTATCAAAAATTGAATTGACTTCAAAAACTACTGCAAAGTGAAAAGTAATTTCCTTACATAATTGTAATAAGAAATTAAATTAAGAGCTTAGTACTTATCGTACGAATTATTATATTTATGTACATTTATTTGATTATTTGGAATCGGTGCCAGCCAAACCAATTTCATAATTAAAATTAAGTATCCAATGCAAATCTTTATATATATAATTCTTCTGTGCTTGTGTATGTGACTGAACTCTTCCTAAGCGACTGGACCGATTTCAATGAAATGTTTTGAGTTTGTTCCAGTGGATTTGAGAATGGTTTAGATTTACATTTCATCGAAATTGATTCAGTACTTTTTAGTATTTAGGCAAAAACTAATAGTTAGTGATTTTTCGCTAATTAAAACTGTTGAATAAGTTCGGTGAGTAGAGTGCGGACGGAATGGCCAAGCGGTCTAAGGCGCCAGATTTAAGCTCTGGTTCTCGAAGAAAGATATCGTGTGTTCGAACCCCACTCCTGATATACGTGTTTGATTTGCAGTAATTTTTTCTGTATTATAATTTTAATTAACCGACTTCAGAAAATCGTTAACTTTTAATTAAAAAGAGAAAAATAAATTTTTCTAACAAAAATTGAACCGACTTCAAAAACTACTGCAAAGTGAAAAATAATTTCATTATATAATTGTAATTATAAGTTAAATTAAGAGCGTAGTATTCACCGTGCGTATTATTATATTTATGTTCATTTATTGGATTTTTTGGAGTCTGTGCCAGCCAAACCAATTTCAAATTTAAAATTGAGTATCCAATGAAAATCTTTACATATATAATTTCTCTGTGCATGGGTATGTGACTAAACGCCTCCTAAACGACTGGATCGATTTTAATGAAACTTTTTGTGTGTGTTCCAGTGGATTCTAGAATGGCTTAAATTCACATTTCATCGAAATTGAATCAGTACTTTTTTATAATTATGCAAAAACTAATAAAGTTAATGATTTTTTGCTAATTAAAATGTTGAATAAGTTCGCGGAATATAGTGCGGACAGAATGGCTGAGTGGTCTAAGGCGCCAGATTTAAGCTCTGGTTGTCGAAGTAAGCGATAATGTGTTCGAAACCCACTCCTGACATACGTGTATGATTTACAATAATTTTTCCTGCATTATAACCGACTTCAGAAAATCGTTAACTTTTAACTAAAAAGAGAAAAATAAACTTTTTTGACAAAATTTGAACCGACTTCAAAAACTACTGCAAAGTGAAAAATAATTTTCTTGCATAATTGTAATAAGAAATTAAAATAAGAGCGTAGTATTTATTATGCGTATTATTATGTTTATGTACATTTATTTGATTTTTTTGGAGTCGGTGCCCGGACAACGTCTGTCGGGTCCGCTAGTTTATCTATAAGAAAAAGGCTCACGGTGACTGCCTTTGCAGATAAATGATATCAGACATTGTAAATCTCAGAATGAGCACTTAATTTGAAATTCATATTCGAATTCTTTGAAAAAATTTACCCTAGGACAAGATTCGGTGAGGTAGTTTTGGATTTATGCATATTTAAAATTTTGAAATTCTAATGTTATACTCTTTTTGAATAGCTGTGTAACAAAATGCGACATGTATGTATTTTTCAGTAATTTAAACTCAAACATCACGGAACGAGCTGCATTGTTTTGTATTCGTTATAACTGATCATTTTAAAATCGATTCTTTAAATATCTTACACATTATTTTCATAATATATATGTACATAATAATAAGAAAAAAGATGAAATCACAAATATAAAAAAAGGGAAAATAATAAATAAATAAATACAAACAAAATATACAAAAATGCTGAAACGTTAAAAATATGAGTACCATACATATTCTTCAGATGTGCTGTCCATGCTAATTCACAGAAAAGATATCCTATTTCTTCGAATATTGACAGCAACTTGCTTAAATAAACAATATTTAGCACGTTATAATCTATTGGATTAGCCAAAACAGTTCAACGAAACGATATCATCCACTAGATAAAGATAATATAAATAAAAAAGTGCAAAAAAATGAAAAAAGAAATTTTTATCTATCTATATGTGTATACACACACACATATATATGTACAGATTTATACAGATTAATTAAAACATGTATAAATTTTAAAATATGTACTCGAAAATTAGTATTTGTTTTGGAACTTATACAGCTTATTTTTCATAAATCAATGTTTCAAATATTCGAAACTAAAATAATAATTCCTTTCGCTGAAAGTAGTCAAGTAATTCTTAACCTCTTCAGTCCCGAGAAAAATCTGCTGCATAGAAAGATTATTTTATTAGCAAATTATGGTGCTTTTAAGCTTAGAAAAAAAAGAAAATAAAATTAGTTTTTTATTTTTAAAAATTTTAAATAATGAAAATTTATGTACCCATATGGGTACATCAGGTCGCAATTGAGTAAAAATGTCATTTTTTAAACAAATAAAACCAATTTTGTTTTACAAAAATAAAATTATTTATTGTTTAAAAGTTATATCAATTTAAACAACTTAAATGATTTTTTTACCTAAAGCTATGTATTGAGCAAAAATATTATACACATCTTGTAATAATTGTAATGCATATCTTGCTACTATACATCTATCTGTGTATCTGTGGCTTCCAGTAATAACCAGGTATGGCACATTTTTGAAAAATTGAGATAATTTGGGAAAATGTAGCTTTATAAGAGTGCTTTAATTTGCCATATTACTGAAAAAAAAATTTGATACTTCCCGTCACAGGGCGACTATAAATTTTCATTTAAAAATTGAAAATTTTTTTAATTGGTTCTCAATTAATAAAAAATATTTTTATATAACTATTTTGGCAAAAAAAGAGAAGTTCTTATATCCTAATTGAATGTAATGAAAATTATTAAGTTCTAATATATTTCATAAAAGTAATGATAAAAAGACATTTAAAAACTTAAACATTAAAGACATTTAAAACTTATGTGCCTTACCTGATTATTACTGGAAGCCACAGATAATATACACATACTACTACACATACCACTATACATATACTACATACCTTTTAATAATAATCTTCTAATAAAGTATCATTTATTATAGACTTTTTTTGACTAATAAATGCGGGCTTGTACAACTATACAACCTTTCAAAACGTGTTAAAATTTTTTAAAGTTATTAAAAATTATGACATATTTTAGCAGTAAATTCAGTATATTACTTCATATTATTTTAAAAAATGAAAAAAGTCCTTTTAAATTGTTTTGTAAGACTAAATTAAATAATTTATTCGTTCCTAATTTTTTTTTCTTAATAACCAAGTGTACACAATAGTTACGCTGAAAATTAGTTTGTTTAGCTGGAAATGTATAGTTAAGACCCATTGTACCCAAATGGTACAACATATTTACAGATGTTTTTCACATCCATGCACATATGAACAACATTTATAAACAACTCCAAATCATTCTTGAAACATATTAGTTTATAAAAAATGCAATATATTTTTTTTTAATTTACTCAAAAATTTGTATTATTCACATACTTTGACGTGAAGTCGTTGGAAAATTGTTTATGTCATCCATCTTGGAAATGTTTCATTTTCAAAGTCACATGGTTCCTCCATCTTTAAACATATAGCACATTTATTGGTAATATAGGACACTGTGATGTATCTGAATAGTGCTAGCAGAAATCCATGCATTTATAAAAACATTTTGGGTGTAATTTTGGTTTTTGTTTTAATGTAACCAAATGGGTACTCCAGGACTGAAGAGGTTAAGCAATGCTAAAACATCTAAAAGCATTTTACTCCCTTTTATTTTTTTCAGCTGTGAAAACAGAATTAAATTTTAGGGATTCTAAGCACTTTCCCATTCGACACCAGCATTGGAAGATGAATTTTTTTTAGTTCCCTCCATTTTCTGTAAAATAGTTTACTTTATTAATACCGAAAATATTTTATATCCATTAAACAGTACAAATATTGTTTTATATTTTATCAATGCAAAAAAAAGGATACATCTTTTTAAAATGCATGTATGCGTATGTACCCATTATTTCAAAGGTCTTACAGGCCAAGTAAGCTTTGTACTCATTTTATGGACCCCGAAAGGAGCTCGTGTCCCGCTCGGAAATGAATTTTGACTTGTTGCATGACTGACAAATGCACTGACGATTATACCATTTGCCTTCCATAGACGAAGATGGTAATTTCTTTTTGGTAAAGAATTCTTTTGCGTTTATGTTATAAAGGAAATATCATGACGTATTTTGAGAGATCTATGAAGAAAAATAACATTTAAAACTCTGTTAATCTAAAGTTAGTACCTATATTTTGTAAGTAATGGGGACAGCAGAATATAAATAGCAAATACTTATGGCAGCCCAGCATAATGCATATATTTAATATATTTTAAAAAAATATTTTCTGCGAGAATATATTTTAAGCAGTTATAAATTATATTAACAAATATTGGTTGAAAACATTGAGGCGTTACAGCAAATAGTTATTTGTAATTTTATCAATATAGTTATTTAGCAATCTTAATTACTGCAAAAACAGTATCATTAGCAGTTTTATCACGATATATCTGTATAAGAATAACTTAGAAAAGGTTTTGCTTCTTCTAAGACTGTATTATATGAGCTTCGCATGGTTAGAACACATATGAACGAAATCTACAATGGTCATCAAAATTAAAGCAAAATGAGAAAAAAGATCCACATTAAGTTAATGATGCAACTAATGTCCAATGCTGCAGTTATTTATGTTAAATAATATTGAATGCAAAAACGCACATACGTGCAAAATATGCAAATCTGGTATGTTGTAATTGACAATGTCATGTGCAATTGACGCATCGTGAATTTTGACCTGTAATGTTATTTGAAGCGAATGTAGTAGCTCAGAGTGATCAATATTCATTAGTTACGTTTCAAAGTCATAAACTAAAAGAAGATGAAGAGTGGTTAATAATTGGTAGAATCAAAAGTGGTCAAAGAAAATGGATACCACCCGGGATTCGAATATCCTTGAAAATATGATATCAATAGCTTATATTTGATTCTAATCTTCATGAGTCCTGAGTCAAACTTTACGAGACATTAGAAAAACCAGTTTAAAATATTATAAAATATCTCAGAAAATGCATTAATCTATATATCAGTGCTTCTAATATGCACAAATTTATTGAAAAAATCTAGATGTAATTTTAACAATTCCAGAAGTATTTAAATTAATTTAAAGGGTGTTTTTTAGTTTAGCCGTCGTGAGACATCAGGATTGAGGAGGTTAAGCAGTGTATCCGTTAATAGACAGCCTGGTCAAAGGTGATCAAGAGCAATACCCGCTTTCGAAGACCATTTTTTGTTCTTATCGACTACACTGTAAAAAAAAAAAAAATCAAGAGCTTACAAAAATTTTTTAGTAAATTTGTATTCCACCGAATTTTTTAGTAACCATTCCAAACTTTTTTTTTGCAAGAGAAACAAGCATTTCTTTTGTAAACTGAACAAAAGAATTTTTTGTATAACTAACTTAAAAACTTTTAGTATGAGCCACCAAGCACATTTTAGTAATAGCTCAAAAATTATTTTTAATAACCATTACGTGCGCCCGAAGGGCAGGAGCTTCCTTCGAGCTGCATCCAGACTTCTGAAGCGAAAGATTTTCGGCAAAACCGCAATAGATGGCAGCACCAAATTTTGCTGCCTGCTCCGACAGGATTTTCATAATCCCTTTATTAACGAGTACTTACACTACATACATTCAGGGCATATTTGGCGGCGGCCAGTATTGAACCCGGGACCTTTTAGCCTGGAGTCCGTTACTATAACCACCATGCTATCAAGGCCACACCAAATGAGTTTTAGTAATAGCTATTAAAAATATAAAACTAATAACTCTCTTCGTTGCTATCTTTTTTCTAGTAATTCTTACAGATTTTCTTGTAACCGACTAAGATTACTAAAAATTTTTTAGTAATTACAAGGATCACTAAAGTTTTTTTAGTAGATCGACCTTTTTTTTACAGTGTAGAAGGAAACACGAAGCTATTACCAGACCTTCAGGCTTCCAAAGAAACGCAAATTATCCAATCTGTCTCTTCATGGACACCTAACGAACATAGACTGTGTACTAGAAAGGCAATAATTTGTGTTCCACTCACTCCAGATTCCAATGGGTAAAATTTTAAACTGGTTCTTTCGTCATGTTGACCTTATATCTACCGACGGTACTTATAAGTGCCATTAAAATTATTTATTATAAAATTCTTTTAACACGTCAATTAATTGTAATACTGTATAGAATGAGTTACAAATACATTACTTTATCTTGTTCCAAAAGCATTATTGGTTACACAAAAGAAAAATATGTTTAAAAGGATGATTTCTTTTGCTTTTACATCTTCCTAGCTTTCATGATGCTGAGAGGGAGGGATGGGGATTTTTCAATGCGTATATATTTCTATATTTATATTGTAAGAACATCAGTTATTTGTATATTTTATAGTTCTACAAAATAATAATAAAGCAATTTAAAATAAAAGATATGAGTGGGGTTATAAATATTGCACAAAATCCCTGTAAATTCATATTTAATGAATCCTTCTAAATCCTTCAATCCTTCGAAAATCCTTCGAAAATTTATTAAATGATTATGCAAATCCTTTAATTTAGTGAAAATAATATACGTAAAATGCTCCAGAATGTAAAATTTTCATGAATTCATAATTCGGCCGATAAAGTGTTAATGGAGCCAAAAAGACTATTATTGTTTACTGGTGATTCCAGACATTGTCTATGTCTAAACATTGATTTTAAAAATGTTTGGATTTGGGGAAGAGGAAGAAATGCAAAACTTATCCCCTTTTTAGGTGCATTCGTAAATATGTAAATACGTAGCACCTACTGTTGTCGTTCAGTCCGTCCGTCTCACAGTGGGGCAAAATCCCGAAAAGCTGGCCAAAATATGAAAATGTTATTCAAATTGTACCAAAATTCGTATACAGGTGTTTTTCAGGATGCTAAGTAAGAATACAAAATTAAAATTTAAAAAAATGGCGGATACAATATGGCAGAGCAAAAATTAAAAATGTCTGGAAAGTTGTTCAATTTATATGCAATTTTGTAAACTTTTCAGGATGATAATTAGGATTCAAAAATTAAACTTTAAAAATAAATAAATAAATATTATTAAAGATTAAAAGTAAAAACAATTAGATTTAAATAAAATTTAAAATTTCGAGGGTAAACTTAAAAAGCAATTTTCAAAAAACCAAGGCATATTTAATCGAAATTTAAGTACGTTAATGGAAAGTAAAATACTAGACTATTTAATTTTTATATTATTAAAACAAAAACGAAAATATATTGCAGAAATTCACCTTCAGTATCAACTGTTATAATAATAAAAAGATTCTTCGGAAGTCAAAGTGTCGAAATATTTAGCAAAACTTGTTGGCGGTATTGGAAGATCCTGTGACTCTTTGGATCAATGATTTTAATTTCTTCTACGATAATTTATCTAAACTGAAAATGAAAGAATCTAATGACATTAAAAGGCGTAAAAATATTTTTTTTTCCTCGCTACTGCATCTTTGCGATAAATCTTCTAGATAATTTTTTATTAGTTTGTTGTATGATTCTTGAGTATCTTATACCATTTGACAAATTTGCAGTTAAGAAGATAATGTTATTTCTTTGTCATTAATAAGTAGATTGTGTACTGAAGTAGGCATATAGAGCCAGGGGCGCAGCTCAAATCTACGGGCTATTTGTAAGGAAAAGTCTACGAAATTTATCAAGAAAATGACATGATTACAAGAAATTACTTATGATATAGAATCGTTTAATCAAAAATTCGTATACGATAGTTATAGATGCACATATAGTTGAGTTTTCAAATAATCGTTGAATTGCATTGCCATCATTTCTGCTTCCAAATCTGGAATTTAGTTTCTCGATGAGAAGTCTTAATTGTAAACGAAATATTTTTTGCATATTTTATTTTGCAATTTCAGTGTTTTTCTTTTCATGCAGAGTACGAGCTTTTCATTTTTTCTATCCAGTTTGTCTTCCAGGTGTAAGCCCTCTCTAAATGTTTTTGCATGTAACTTAGATATTCTGAATTCTAAATTACCTCAATCCAATTTTAATAAAAAATGTCAGATAGGTAAGATGCTGTTTTGATGCTGTCTGAAATAGGTAGCAACGTTGAGTATTAGACTAATTCGTTCAGTGACGACGATTTCTTCTGTTATCAATGATTGTATTAAATGAAATAAGTTGATTATCCTGGTATTTAATACAATCCACCTCAATGACATTCATTGACAGTAGCATCTGTATTTCTTGAAAAAGAAAAATGGATCTTGATTGGCCCGATAAAATCATTGAAATGGAAATCTCGGAATTTTGAAATTGACGATTCATGAATTTTTCGCAACATTTATGTGTTCTAGTAGCACGGGAGAAAAGAAAAATATATTAGACCTCCTGCAATCTTCATAGCTAAATATTTGTTTAAATGTACTCAGAATAGATGTTCCATCACATCCTCACTTGCAAATCAAATCCAAATTACTAATATATTCTAAAGTGATATTCATAATGATTTTTACTCGCATTAATGAAATACGCTCAGTAGTTTGATCTACAAATATTGCCATTCACAAAATAATTCTTCTAATTACAATAGAACAAACAAAATTACTACCTATAAAGATAAGAAAATGTTATTCTACCGCATTAATAATACAGAATTATTTTTATTTTTTCATTACTAAGCTTACTTATCAAATTAAGTTAATTTTATGATTATAGTACTTATTTACAATGTAACAAGAAATAAACTATAATAAAATTGAATAATTCAAAAATTTGAAAAATATTTATCAGCTAAATTATGTGAAAAGTAGTCAATTTCAAAATTTTTGAGGCGGCCGAAAAAAGTGACATTTTATTTGCGGTTACTAAAATATGCGTGAAATGCAGAAAGGCAGTTTTAGGCAGCTGTTTTTTTATGAATCACTAGACAATAGCCCAAGTTATTATTTCCATTAAATTTCGTTGCGGAACACTGTGGAACATTTAAACTTTTTCATGTTTGAACGTAAAAAAATGAAAAAATATCTAAAATTTTTTATCAAAAATGACAATGAATTTTTTAATTTTTATGTGCTCCATATAAATTTTGTAATACATGCAAATAAAATACACACTCTCATAGTGTGAATCCATTTCAAATCATTAAATTCGGATAATATTATAAAATGTAGCACGCGTTCAGAGAAACTGTTGTTTTGCTGTTTTTGTTCGCTCTGTGTGATATCCCTTCAAGCATCATTTTCGAAATAATGCTGCTTGTAAGGATAAAGCAAAAATCTTTTTATAAATACAGATCATGACTCTCCAAACATTATTCTATCCAACTGTACAGTCAAAATTCCCTAAATCGTAACTTCATTTTTCGACTTTTGGCCAGCTTTTTGGGTTTTTGCCCCACTGTGCGTCTGTCCGTCTGTCTGACCGTCTGTCTGTCTGTCCGTCCGTTCGTCTGTCTGTCCGTCTGTCTGTCCGTATATAACAACGCAAAAACTATCCAACCGGATCGTTTGAAATTTAAAATACATAATTATAACATAATTTTGTCGAGTCATTTCAAATTTTATGAAAATCGGATGCATAGATCAATTACAGGGACAATTAAAAGGATTCCGTTACATTACGGTCAATGGGGGAAAAAGTTTAAAATGCATTTTACTCGTTTAAAATGTAAAACATATAATTATTGCGTAATTTTATCGAGTCATTTCAAATGTTATGACAATCGGATGCGTAGATCAATTACAGGGACAATCAAAAGGATTCCGTTACATTACAATCAATGAAGAAAAATGTTTCAGATGCATTTTAATCGTTTAAAATTTAAAACATATAATTATTTCGTAATTTTATCGAGTCATTTCAAGTGTTATGACAATCGGATGCATAGATCATTTACAGGGACATTCAAAATATTCCATTACGTTATGGTCAATGGGAAAATTTTTCAAATGCATTTTAATGATGTTACACTCATTCTAGCATAATAGAATTGACATGAATCTATCAAGTATGCACTAAAATATGCATTCTGTACAATCTGTGATGCCAATAATTTTTATTATTAAATTACAGGGCCACACAAAAGTATTCTACTACGTAATGCTATACGGGGAAATATTGTTTGGGGCATGTTTTAATTATATTCAACTATTTTACATTTTATGAATACGTTGCTGAGGTGCAATAAAAATTACTTCCTGTATATTTACAGAAAAACAAAGATTTCGACTACTATACTGTATCAGAACTACGCTCTACTATATCACCAAGATCTGAATTTTTTTTAAACTTCATTATCGTTCGAACGCACCTTATTTGCTATGCTTCACGTGCAATTTCCAACTTGTTTTTTTTTCTAGATATCACATTTCTGTGATTGCTATTTAATAGATTAGGAGGGGGCAAGGGGATCTAGACAAATGGCCACACCGAGCTTCATATCCTCTAAGGAGCTTCTGTAACAGCTCGAAAGTATGCGAAAGTAATATTGTAATCCCAAGTTAGCTTGTTTAGGGGTGATTTTGAAGACAGAGTATTACCTAATGGATGATAATGCTCGGCCACATCAATCATATGTGGTGTGAAAATACCTGCAAACCAAAGATATAACTCGAATGGATTTTTCACCTTATTCATCCGATTTGTCACTGATTGAGCACATGCGGGATTCCTTGGGGCGACGATTTTCAAAGCACTAAATTCGATGAAAATCATAAAAAAGTCATAAAAGGATTCTAGGTTAATGGTTCTCTCATTGAATTTTTTTAACTCCCATTTGTTGTTTCGTATTGTGTCATCTCTGATTAAATATTTATTATTAATATAAGTATATCTTGAAAATTTCAGAAACTCAACATTACTAAATTTTAACTAATGTCAACCATATAATTGCCAAAAGTCAAACATAATTTAAGAAAAAAAAAATGGAAAACACATTTTTTTTTATTGTTGAAAATGCAAAGCACATTTGTTTTCAGATGGATGAAGGAATTTTCTTTCTGTGACAAAAAAGTAACTGCGAAAGAAAATGCACATTTTAGAATTAACGTAATGTGTAAAATTAAGTTATACACGGGAATAAAAATATTTGATCGGATTTTCATAGAAAATTATAAGCAGTGGCATAATAGGAGTTAAGATTAAATCATGTTTTTCATATACTGTAGTTTGATTTCTTCCAATTCGTGATTTCAAAACCTAAAATGGTTTCTTTTTTTATGATAAAAATCTTCATAAAATCAAAATGCAAGTACGTGTTGTAATTTGTCTTAACATTTTTAAAACAAAATTTAGCTAACATAATATGCACTTATTTTAAATTAAATTGAAGCTATAGAAATAATATATCTCTCTTAAAATGTTTACTACATTTTAACTAATGTCAACTATATAGGCAAACATAATGTAAGAAATTAGACATAATAAGATTGAGAAATAAAGCATCAAAATCCCTCATTTCAAAATTTAAAAAAGAAATCGGAAACTTTTTTTTTACTGTTGAAATGCAAAGCACATTTGTTTTCAGATGGATAAAGAGATTTTCTCTTTTTGCCCCTTCCCCCCCCCCCCCCAAAAAAAAATCACAAAAAGTAACTGCGAAATAAAAATAAAAATCAGATATTCAAAATGTATACTTTTAAAGACCAATTCTTTGTTTGGAGTTATTTAAATCGAAATTCAGAATAACATAAAGATTCATATTTTTGTTCAAAAGCTATAAATAATGTTGCTGTCTCTGAAGATTAATGCATTCTAGAAACTTGCAGATTCTAAAGACTTATCTAAATAATTTATATTAGTTCGCACTTTGCATTATATTTTAAAAATGTTTTCAGTGAAATTTTGAAACTACTGTAAATGTACTTTATACAGATATGAAGATTTTTAATTCTTATATATATAATACACATATAAAGAACACGTAAGAAAATTTTAAATATCGCATTTTTACATATAAACTCAGTTATAATAGTTTATAAAAAATTTGAATGGAAAATAAGATGTCTTAAAGCATGAGATTACTTAAAAAACAACTTATCATAAATATTTAATTAAAATATTTCTGTCTAAATTTAAAATTCCTATATCTTTTCGTTAAGATTTTATTTTATATAAAAAATCTCAATTCTCTTGCGTATTTTAGTCAGCATTTTATTCTATATCAAAAATGTATATTCTTTAAGGCATTAATCTCAATATTTTATTTTAGATACAAAATTCTCTTTTATTTGCATATACATATATTTACACATTATATTACTTAAAAAAAATTTTGACTCTATTTTATTTTACACGGAAATTGTAAATATTTTTTATGTATTACAGTCAGCATTTTCTTTTATATAAAATTGCAATTTATTTACGTATTTTTATCAGTATTTTATTTCAGATCAGAAATTGTAATTATTTTACGTATTTCTCCCGTATTTTATAGTATTTTATATAGTATATTATATTTAAAATTTCAATTCTTATAAGTATTATTGTCTGCATTTTATTTTAAATAAAATTTTTTAATTCTTTTACGTATTTTTATAGCATTATTTTTTAGATGATTTTTTTTTCAATATTTTATTTTAGATTAAAAATTTAAATTTATTTACATATTTTTAACTATATTTTATTCTAGCTAAAATAAATTAATTCATTTACGTAATTATTAATATTTTATTTTAGATTAAAAATTTAAATTTATTTATATATATTTAATTATATTTTATTCTAGCTAAAATAAATTAATTCATTTACGTATTTATTAATATTTTATTTTAGATTAAAAATTTAAATTTATTTATATATTTTTAACTATATTTTATTCTAGCTAAAATAAAATAATTCATTTACGTATTTGTTAATATTTTATTTTAGATTAAAAAAAAAATTTTTTTACATGTTCAGTCAGTTATTTTTATTTTAGATAAAAAATTTTGATTCTTTTAAGTAACTGTCATAAATCAAAATTCTAGCAAAAAATAGTTTTTAATTTTAATAGAAGCAAATTCTTAGTGGACTAAAAATATATTCAATGCACATATTTAGAGTAATTTTATGACAAACACAAATCTTTTATAATTTATATGAATTTAGTCATACTAGAAGTTAAAATTGTTGCAAATTTCAATTAGAATTAATTGCATATTCTATACAAAGTGTTTATGTTTCAATGTAAATTAAAGAAATATGTGAAATTCATAGATAATTAAGAATTACCTGGTCCACATCATATTTGCTGAAAAGAAAAAGTGGATATCAAATGCATTAGATTATAATCTACTGAGTTCCGAACGAGTATACATATAATTATATGTATACTTGTTCGGAACAATTTTCACAAAAATCAAAGAAAGAAAGTTATTCAAATCCGTGAGAAAGAAAAGAGAAATGAAAAATTGGAATTCAAGTTAATTCGAATTAAACGACGTCAAGAGAAAATGAGTTCGAATTAATGAAAATTTTTAACGTTATTCTACCATTGAAAATTTCGGGACTTCATGTTTATTTCGAATTAAGCGAAGATTCGAATTATCCGTTTTCGAATTAACGAGAGTTGACTGTAAATAGAATTTTATAATGTGATTAATATAGATACTATATGTTATTTTGATTTATCAATTTTTTACGATATATACCTGCAATTCTATTAAATTAATGACATGAAATATATGCCGCGATGAAACAAGATACCGTTTTTATTAAGCAAATATTACGTATTACCTTCTCAGTATTTTCTCCCGTTAAAAACAATAAATAACTTGTGATGTTATGTCAGTGTTTCATGGTTTGTTAGTTTTTTAACCGACTTCAAAGAGGAGGTTATGATTTCGACCTGTATGTATTTGTTGTTCACGCATAACTTTTGCAAATATGAACCGATTTTGATAATTCTTTTTTTGTTTGAAAGCGCATGAGGCCCATGTGGTCCCATTCGAATTTCATAAAAATCTGATAATTAGAACTTTTTTAAAAATAAAAACTTTAAATTTCAAATTCATTTTGTAGCAATCGACCAATTAGAAGTGTTCATTTTGCATGCTTTTCTGTTACATTTACATAGACACACGATCTTTTCACTGTTAAAAGGTTGAAGTTTTTTCTGCATCGTCACTCCACCGCTTTTATGGAATATCTCTATTTTGACCAATGAGAATTCACCATAATACAATGAAGTAATCATTTTCTATAAAAGCGATGGATTGACGATAAAGTAAAAGTTTCAAATTTTTAACAGTGTTCAAAGTGCAAAATCCTAACTGGACGAGGGCCAGGATTCACATAAATTTTGCGCTGTTTGCGAAACGAGATTTATTAACAAGAAAATTTATTTAAAACATTGAAAAATTTGCTAAAATTCAGGCTTCTGATTCGTTAATCTGGTTTCGCTAACAGTGCAAATTCTACCTGGATTCCGGACAAGTTCTTTTATGCAAGAAACCGGAAATATAGCATCTAGGGGATATAATGTGGAAATCGGCTATCTCGGGGCGTGTTCAGAGCAACTTACAAAAGTAACCAATGTTACCGACCGATTGTAGGGCAGTACGAAAGCAAATTGTGGCATCAATGAAAACTATTCTGTTGAATTGTAGCTGACGTCACACTTCGCTTTGATTTTCATTTCGTACTTGTCTACACTGTTAAAAATCTGCTGCATTTTGCTGCAACGCACTCCCCTGCTTGTACAGAAAACGGTTACTTGGCCGTGAAATGGCGCTTTCTCATTGGTTGGAATAGAGATATTATATACAAGTGGTGGAGGGCGTTGCAGCAAAATGCAGCAGATTTTTAACAGTGTACAATCGGTAAGTGGTCGGTAAGTAACCGGTAAGTTGTGTTGAACACGCCCTCTGTAACACTTAAAAAAGCGCTAAAATGTTCTATTCTTTAAATGTGCAACAATGCTAATGAAATTTAAAGATAGGCGCGACATCTGCAGGACATTTTCTAAAAATGCAAGAATTATTGCTAGTCTAGATAATGTATCACGAAAATGCCGCAGATGTTGCTGTGATCGACACTTTGGAATTCAGTAGCATCGTTGCACATTTAAAGGATATAAATTTTTAGCACTGCTTGCATTGTAAAAAATTGAACCCTTTTTCTGCGTCGTCACCCCATCGCTTTTATAGGAAACGATTACTTCGCTCTATTATGGAGCATTCTCATTGGTCAAAACAAAAATTCTATAAAAGCGATGGAGTAACGATGCAGCAAAAGGGTCAAATTTTTTACAGTGTCGATAGCAGATTTTCACTCCATGTATTCCAGACTCTCTCCTTCGAACAATGAAAAGTTCTCAAAAATGAAGGCTTATGATTGGTCAACCTTGTTTTGCTTAACAGCGAATAATCCTTCTGGATCCTAACCACTGTTGCAGAGATGCTAGTTTTTTTCCAAACTACGAAATCTTAGCTGGAACAATTCTCGTATCCACCAAAGTGAAAGATCCACATCGATCCAGACATGAGAATTCGATATCGAAAAGCTGAAAATTCATCTCTAAAGAGCCTTACACGTTAAAGCAAGAGTGCCTGTGTATCAGGGTGCTTGTTATGCCGGATTCCCAAAGTGATTAAAGTACATTGCTATGTGCTAGATTTACATTTAGACAAATATAAATGACGAAAAATTTTGATAAGCTTACCATTAAAGTTAAGCTATTTAACATCTTTCACCCATAAAACAAACTCGTTCAGGCGACTACCGCCAAGTTCTGGAATAAAAATTATTAAATTTTCTGTATTTTGGAAAACCGCGTTTATCAAAGAAAATTCTTAACTTCAAATATTACTACTTTCATATAGACGCATGCTGAATCATGGTGTGATTTTGATAATATCTTCCTTTTTAGTTTTTATGACTGAAAAGAGTATTTTAATACATACGAACATTTAGAATTACCTTGCTATGCATTGAATCATAGAAGCAACTTGACGCGCTCTGATTGTGTACGCGTACTTTAAACTGTAAAAAATCTGACCCTTTTGCTGCATCGTCACTACCCCGCTTTTATAGAATATCTCACTTTTGATCCATGAGAATGCTCCATAATAGGCTGAAGTAATCGTTTTCTGTATTAACGGTGGAGGAACGATGCAGCAAAAGGGTCAAATTTTTAACAGTGTACCCTGTTTAAAATATCTTGAAAAATTACGTCTGTTTTTAAAGACTATCTATTTTCTGACCAATGAAAACGCTCCATAGACGTTTTTAGATCGCTCTCATTAGTCAGAAAATAGATAGCTTTAAAAACAAAGGTAATTTTTCACAATGATTTAAACGTGTACTGATGAATTGTCAGCTTTTGAATGCCCAATTACGAAGTCTGTAGAATTCAATGTGGACCTTAAGGCACTACACTAGTCTCAGAAAAAGACCCTGATGTTAGTGTAAAGACTATGGAGGCGTTCTTTTCTCGCGTATCTCGTCAAATTTTAATATATTTACATGATTATTTTTTCATAGGTTAGCCGAGGATGATCTACAACCTTCCTAGTTTTTACTTCTTCGATTTTGCTTATGTATGTTTTATATAATGATAGTTTCAATTTCAGAACCGTTTAAACCGGTTTTGAAATTTAAAATATATTTTTTTTTAATCTGAAACCAAAATTGAAAAAGTAAAAACTAGGCCGATTGTGGAATATCCTCAGCTATTCTATGGAAAAAAATCACGTAAAAAATTTGAAATTTTATCGAGATATTTGAAAAGAACGCCCCCATAGACTTCACATTATCATCCGGGTCTTTTTCTGTGCCTACACTGTTAAAAATCTGCTGCATTATGCTGCAACGCCCTCCACCACTTGTATATAATATCTCTATTGCAACCAATGAGCAAGCGCCATTTCACGGCCAAGTAACCGTTTTCTATACAAGCAGGGGAGTGCGTTGCAGCAAAATGCAGCAGATTTTTAAAAGTGTAGTGTACGGCCTTAAAGTTTGCTGGATGCGATAAATTTCCTAAATGTTAAAGCTTAAATGGACAAGTTCTCGCATCCACTAAAGCGGAAATAGACATCGATACCAATCGACATCCTTAAGTTGTTGAAAAGATGAAAATCCTTTAGTATATATTTTGCTCCGGAGGAAAAAAATATCTCTACATATCAATGCAAAATAAAGTGCATAGATATGTGCAACAAAATTATCTTTAGATTCAGATTTGGTTACATGATTAGACACCAGAATGATTTCAGATTTTGTTCATGTAGGATTCCTCAATGTGAATATGACGTCACATGGAGCACATATACGATTGATTGAAATGATTCTGGACAAAAATGAGTCATCAAGGGGGTCCTTGTGGCCGAGTGGTTAAGACACCACGCTGCTAATCTCTTGAGAGCGTAGGAGATTGTGGGTTCGAATCCCACTGGCTCCGTTGCACACACTCTTTATGTGTAGCTCCCGGTTGTACTTATCTTGTGACGTAATATTTCCTTGTGCTATCTTGTCCTTGTATTTCCACGAATTTGTAAAATAATATGGATTATGCATTTATGTCTGTGTAGAAATAAAGGATCATTCGGCGTACAATCGAATTCTACCAGGAAATCATCATCAAATTTTATAATAGAAAATGCCTAGCATTGCGATACATTGTTAAAAATTTAACTTTTGCTGCATCATCACTCCATCCCTTTTATGGAATATCTCATACATACACTGTAAAAAAAAAAAAAAAAAAATTACCATTTTGCTGCATCGTCACTCCCCCGCTTTAATAAAATATTTGTCTTTTGACCCATGAGAATGCTCCATGATAGGCTGAAATAATCGTTTTCCATAAAAGTGGTGGAGTAACGATGCAGTAAAAGGGTGAAATTTTTAACAGTTTAGTTGGGACAAAAACGTCCGTGAAAAAAGTATTTGGGGTTTGAATGCTGTCACTCTCTTATAGATGCAGCCAAGTACAGGTTATGATTTTCGGATTCCTCGTCGAATCATCACCGCTCATTTCCGATGCCTTTACTGCATTTATAGGAATTAGATTGTTGCTGTTTATGTATTGAATCATAGAGAGATTTTTGTTAAAATCTTTCTTTTTGCTTTTTCTGACTGAAGAGGGAGCACTTTTGACTACACTAGAAAAGCATTTTACTATTCATTGATACATGGAGTCATTTTGCTGTTTACTCATATATGGAAGCGCTTTGCCGCGCGCTTATGTGTAAGGACACTTTACTTGAGTCATTGTCACCTTTCGATAACCACTTCCGATGTCCGTACGATTAGATGTTGACTTTAAGATTTCATGAATGCGGTAGCTTTTCGTCGTGCCATATCTGAAGAAGTTACCACATCCAGAAAACCTAAAGATTCACAACGATACTAACCAATATTGTAAGTGTCTTTTGAAAACTTGACAATCAAACAGTGACAAGTAAAGCGAATACATCAGAACTCAGCAAAGTGCGTTCATTAGTAAAGCGTTGCAAAGAGCCATCATATGTCAGTACACATAATTATGTATTACGGTATAAATAACTAAAAAGTAGGAAATAAATTTAAATTTTTCAAAAAAATGTGTAACCGACTCCAAAGAATAATAATGTATTACGGTATAAATAACTAAAAAGTAGGAAATAAATTTAACTTTTTCAAAAAAATGTATAACCGACTCCAAAGAAAAGCGCTAAAAAGAATTAAATAATTCTATAAAATTCTCTAATGACAAATCGTTATCCAATAACCACACATTGACTATCATGTACAGGTATAAAACGGTTAAATTTAATGTATAGAATTTAATATCCACCAAACATAGATTTTCCAGAGAATATTTTTTACAAGAGATTAATTTACATATTTTTTATTTAATTTTTGAATAGATACATATAAAAAGTAATGAATTACTTTTTGAAGTTGGTGCCATACTGTCTTAAGTATAGTAAGAATTGTGGATATATTATGTCTAGTACCATAAATAAAATGGGGAAATCATTATCGATTATGATTTTTTGGCACCAACATCAAAAAGTAATTCATTACTTTTTATATGTATATATTCAAAAATTAAATAAAAAATATGTAAATTAATCTCTTGTAAAAAATATTCTCTGGAAAATCTATGTTTGGTGGATATTAAATTCTATACATTAAATTTAACCGTTTTATACCTGTACATGATAGTCAATGTGTGGTTATTGGATAACGATTTGTCATTAGAGAATTTTATAGAATTATTTAATTCTTTTTAGCGCTTTTCTTTGGAGTCGGTTATACATTTTTTTGAAAAAGTTAAATTTATTATTTTAGGTAACAAAAATTTCAATTATTTTACGCTATTTTCTTAGATCAAAATTCCTGCAACTTTTCGTTTTTAAATTTATTAGAATTTCTTGGACCAAAAACTGTGTTTAGTATACATACCTGCAATAACTGTATTACAGAAACAAGTTTGATATAAAAAATGCGACAGACAAAATTTTAAATCGGAGTTTGATCTATTCTTAAAATATTAAATATGTAATGATTTTCAGAATGTGTTCACGAATTTCAAACCTTCTCTGTATGCTTTTAAATGTCATAAAGATTAATTAAAAGTTTAATTTTTTCACCTTAGAATTTGTCAATCCGCAATAGGGGATGCAATTTCTCAAAAACTGCTAGATTTTGAACACATAAATAATGAGCAAGGATCCCAAATTTCCATTTAAAAATCCACATGAAAATAAATGCTTGTTATATCAAGAAAAGAAAATGATGCAGTACATACTATTATTAAATTATTTTTTAATGAATGTCATTCTCTAAAAAATTCTTTCTGTTTTCTATAATCCATTTCTAACATTTTATAATATTCAAATAATTTATCCTGAAGTTATAAATATGCAATAACAAACTGCATTAAAATTACATTAACCCTGTGTAAAAAATATTTTAGTACGTAGAATAATAATATGGAAAAATAATACAACATTTACCCGAGCCAATGAAATATTGCAGATGTACATAAATACATTCATATGAATATTTAATTATTTTTAATTATAAATAGTCTTAGAAATAACTATTGGTATTACAAAAAAGTTAAAAATTAAATATAAAAATAATTTTATATTTTTATTTATTTGAAAAATATTAATTTTTTATAACACATTTTTCACAAACGTTTCTTTCTATAGATTTATCACACAAAATTTACAAGAATTACATATTTTATCTGAAAAAAAAAACATGATAGAATAGAATATTCTAACAAAACAAAGTATATATAACACAACTTCGATCACTACATAAATCTTCTTGAAAGTTGATTCAATTTCCTAAACGTAATTTCACATTCTTTAAACTAGCCTATCTTAAATTCGCTTGGAAAGAGGCAGAATATCCTTTCATATAATGACACATAATCCAGTAAAAAAGCTTTTAGGAATGAAAAAGAAACCTTCTTCTAGAAATGTCCATTAAAAAAATAAAAGCTATCAACCTAAAGCAAGTTTTATGTTTAACTAACCTCTTACCAGACTTTTTAGCCTGAAGGCAATTTCAGAAGACTTTTTCTTTAAATAATCCATCAGTTAACAGTATAGAGCTGTAGAAGAAAAATAATATTTTTTAACGAGTAAATTTTTCTGCAAATGGCACCGGTAAAAATTTAGTTGGAGAAGATTGAATTGTAGGAATATATTGGTTTGTAATTTATTTTATGCTATAGTCTGTTTAAACACGAATAGAGAATTAATGAATCAATCTTTGCGAAAGTTTATTTTTCTTTTAGATCATAATGATCAGAATAAATTCAGTGAACAGAAATGAATTACACTTGTCAACAGACAGTCTTAGAAAGAAAATATCTCATGTCAGTAATATTAACACCAATAACAGAGAGATAAAGATTACTCAGACGTATTTTTCCAAACATATTTTTCTTAAACATATTCTTAAGCATTTTAAATATTTTAAAGATGCCGGCGATAATCAAACCCTATTCCGAATTAATGCTACATAGTTTTTCATTTAAAATTATATTACAGTCGAAATCATAACAAAAATGTTGGAATACCCGCTTGTTACTGATAAAGAGTGAACGGTGTATATATAATTGTTTCGTTGTTGTTACAGTACATTTGTCTTTTAGATTTTATTAGAATTACTTCATGCAATTTTTAAAAAAACTTTTAAATGTATAATATCATTATTGCATCATATGTAAACATATTCAAGAGCTATCCCCCTTTCTAAATACGTTTTGAAGACGAAACAATACATTACGAGACACCTAGAGTAATCCTTTATTTAATAAATTAACGCTATGCAGTTTAATTCTGGAGTTCACAAATTATACATCATGTTAATTTTTTCTATTAGCTTAAAATCGACGGGAGTCCAAACGATTGAGATTTTCACCTTAAAACTTAAGTTGAAGTTTACGCTTTCGAAAGCATTTAATGAAACACAAAAAGTAATGATAATAAATAGTAGTTCTTTTCTCCAAAGTCTAAAGCACTCTCAATTGCCATTTTTTTAATGTTATCTTTAAAATTTATTTTCAAGAAAATACTGATATGAAGAATAGTTTTAGTAAAAACCATATAGGAATCGACCAATTTTTTCAGTTTTTTTTTCTAATTATTTGAAATTTTGGATTTTAAATTTTTAATGGCATCTATTTTCTTCGGAAAATGCTTGAGACTCTTAGTTCAATATTTAATATTGTTTGACATGATGTGCTGACTCCTTAAATATTTGCAAGAGTTTAGATTCCCCGCATAAGTCAAATTATTAAATTTAAAAACAAGTAGTAAAAAGTGTATGATTGGCTAGGAAAAATATTCATTCTCAAGGAAACAAGTATTGAAACTACATTAAACGTAAGGATCTAACTATAAAAAATTACATTAATATATAGGTATTAGCCAACCGTTTCATTTTAAAACGCAAGACTTTAGTTGTAATTATGTTATACATTTGCATATTTAAAAAATCTAAAAAAGTGCATAACAAAACTAAAACCAATTTTCAGCAGCATTCAAATACTCTGTAATAATCTTTAAAATAACATTTAATTATATAATCTTTATTGATGCAAACATAGGGAAGACAATGTTAAAACTGTTGTTAGCTTTCGTTTTTTCAAAACTAAAAACTAAAACAAAATCACTTTACCTTTTTCTTTTACGTATAAAAAACATTTCATATTTATTTACTTAGAACAGGTGTCACAAATAAAAAATTAAAAAGTTGACATGTTTCGGTTCATTCATAAGAACCGTATTCATAACACATAAAATCAGTAGAAAACTAAATGACACTGGATATAAATATAATTTAAAAACCCAAAACACAAAAACATTGCGATCCCTATGATCGTGAATAGCCATTGCCACCGCGGCATATAAATATAAAATATTTTGATCATATATTAAATTTAATATGTAAAAATTAATATTTAGTATATATAATTTAATAAATATTTAGAGGGTGAGTCTAATAGGGAGAGCCGCGGTGGCATTGGTTATTCACGATCATAGGGGGCGCAATAATTTGTGTTTTAGATTTTTAAATTATATTTATGTCCAGTGTCATTTAGTTTTCTACTTTTATTAATATTAATTTTTACATATTAAATTTAATATATGATCAAAATATATTTAAATGCCGCGGTGGCAATGGCTATTCACGATCATAGGGGGCGCAATGTTTTGTGTTTTGGGTTTTTTAAATTATATTTATATCCAGTGTCATTTAGTTTTCTACTGATTTTATGTGTTATGAATACGGTTCTTATGAATGAACCGAAACATGTCAAATTTTTAATTTTTTAATTGTGACACCTGTTCTAAGTAAATAAATATGAAATGTTTTTTATACATAGGGAAGACGTTTTTTTATTGTCGTTTGAATATACATATTAATGTCCAATTTCCTTTTGAACAGAATATTACTAGTGATATTTCAATTACTTTAACTAACGAGAATTGAAGTGATCTATAAATATTTGCTGAATTATGTCCCCGAGAAGTAAGAGAATTAAATATTATATAACTTCAGGCATTTAAAGCGTTCATCTCCGAATTTAATATTCGAGTATTCGACTCTCGAATGATATGAAATGATTATTCAACTAGAAAGATATCTGTTAATTAATTTTGATAATATTTTAATAACTCTTTGTTTTAAGGCAATATGATTGTTAAATGTACAAGCACACGAGGATTACAGAAGTAAAAAGAAGCTTTTCAATTTGAAATACTCTCGAGGGACGGAGAATTAAAGATGCGTACACAAAACAGAATTTCCGACGTGTTTGATTCCACAATTTCTAAACAGATAAATTATTATTAATTTTTAAATAGTATACCTTGTAGTCACATTTAATCCAAAAAAAAAAAAAATCTAATGTATCGAGCACAAAGAAAAAAAACCTTTATTTCATGGAAGATTGGTAATAGGGGAATTAAAGTATCCTTGTCTGCTGGATGTGTAGTGGTGTATATGACAAAAATCAATACTCCCAGTTGTTAAGTTGTAGCTTTATCATCATGTTTTCCATACAATCAAAGGTATGAAATGATTGTACGGCAGAAACAATGGTAAACCTACGAGTAAACCGCTAGTGGTATTATTTTTTTACTAATGCACTACTTCACTACCGGCAGACATGGATCATTAGATTCCCCTAGTTCTACTCTTCCAGAAAGTAAAGGTTTTTTTTGTTGTGATCGATACCTTAGGTTTTTTTTAATGTCTGCTGTTAGACTAATTGTTTCACTGAAGATATCACGAGTAAGTAGGAGAATATATTCAACAGTACATTATGCTATTTACCTAAAAAAACCGTATAACAACATTCAGATGAATTTTTAATTGAACTTAAATTATATTTAACAATATTTAAAATAATATTTTATTATTTAATATTTATTAATGCAAATATTGATTTCAAAATAGCCTAGGGATTTATTTTATTTTCATTTCACTATACATAGTAATTTCCAATTTCCTTTTGAATTGAATACTACTAAGGGTATTCCAATTACTTAAAATATTCAGAATTGATGTGATCTATAAATATTTGGTGAAGTATGATCATCGAAGAGAAAGAGAGTTAAATATTATGTATCTTCAATCGTTTAAAAAGTTTATATCTGGAATTATTATTCGAGTATTTGATTGTTAAAAGATATGAAACGATTGTTGAACTAGCACGTGATATATTGATTCATTTTAATAATGACTTTTTTATCCTAAATATTACAAGTAAATTTTTTAAATATTTTTTATTAAAATCTGCATTTTTTTCTATTCTTACAGTGATATTTTTAGGATGATACATGTTTTAGATCCAGAGAAACAATTTTTTGAAGATGGAACTGCAATCTCAAAATACAGACTCAGAAAAGCGCGATTTGAGAAAATCCCAATAATTCGATGCCCCATATCTCACAAACTATGAGGTCTAGGAAAGAACATTTTCTGATGGAATCATTTCATGATAGGATTAGTGTACACACAAATTTTCATCCAAATCCCTGTCGGTCGGGTTACAAATGGGGAAAAAATTGTTTGAATTGACATGAAATGACCCTAGTAACGGAACCACCTCTTATAAATAACTTGAGCAAATAATATATTGAGTTGATTGTTGAAGCCGGAACTTGTGATAGAAATGAGTTTAATTTTTTTTCCGTACACGTACAGGATATCTTAAAGAAGTGACATCAGCGTCTAAACACATTTGTCGTTTCAAAGATACAGATGGTTTCGTTAGGTCAAGATTGATGGACGGAAAATACATTTCAAATTTTGAAACGAAGCGTTACTTCATATCTTCAACTGCAGCAGTCCAAGAATAAAAAACAAATAAAACTTTACTCTATAGCATTAATTTTCTATTTTTTTAAAAATTATAATAGTCATAAACTTAATTTAATATTTTTGTTTTATAAGCATATTTGTAATTCACTGCATTATAAATTATATATTTCAATCAGCCTAAACAAAGAAAGATGCCTACTTTTCTGCTGCACTGCCTACAACCATGAAGATAACTTATCAAGAGAAACAGATAGTAAAATCGAGATTTATTTTGAACAAAATTTTCCAAATTCAATATTTAACTATTGTATTTGTAACCTTTTTCACTTAATCATTACATTTTCTGAGTTTTACTTTTATTTGTACGAGTGTGTTATTAAAAAAACTAGTTGGATGTGCCAATCCCAAAACTTTCTTCTATCTCATACATACATTTTAATATTAAAAAAAATAGTTACTCATTTTAATGCTTTAATAATTTTAATTCAATACTTTACCAATTTTTATTTTCATCTTAAATTTCTGCTTCAATCAATTAATCGGAGTAAAAACGAATTTCCGTCTCTGCACGTGCCGATGGACAATAGAATGATAGGCAGATTTTTTTTTTCAAATTCAGGGAGGACCTACTTGCCTTAGCAAAAATAATCATATACAAAATGTTTAGTGCAGTTCTAGAACTAAATTCATACACTTTTATGTGGTGCAATCTTGAAAACTGGCATAAAATTCGGTATTGCAGCGGCCCCTTCCGGCGGATTTTTTTCAGATTCAGGGCGATCCAACTAGCCATACCATACACTTACACAAAAAATTTGGTTAAATTCGATGCATAACTTCATATACTTTTGGTCGGTACAATATTTAAAGTAGCACAAAAATCGCGATTGCAGCGCCCCCTAAGGGCAGAATATTTCAAAACTGAAGGAGAACCTGCTTGCCATAGCCAAAAACATACTCAAAAAAATTGATTCATTTCTATGCAAAACTTCATACGCTTTTTGATGGTAGAATGGCGACATACAGACACACAGACACACACACACAGACAGACACACGGACAGACAGACATTTTGTAAAAACATGTTTTTTGGAATCTCTGACCCCTAAAACGTGTGAATCCTTCGAAAACCGAAAGTCGAAAAAAATTTCGATTACAATACTTTCTTCTACTGAAAATAGAAGAAAGTAAAAATTATAATGTCATCAGCCAAAAGAAATTAGACTAATAAGCTAATTTAAAACTAATATACATTTTATATGTATGAAGTCTGGAAGTTTGCAGATGTGAAAGGCAAGCTGGAAGAAATTAAGAACCATAAAGAAATTAATTGAAAATCTTAGATAATTGGTAAAATTATAAGTTTTTTTATTATATTCCTGGACACTTATATAATTCATGAAAGAAACGAAGTTTTTCTTAATGTAAAATGCCTATCTAAACTTTACGTTTTTTGTCCTTTGGAAAAAACAATCACTTTATATTCATATAAGAAAAAAACATTAAAAGAAAATATACATTTTAGGCCAAAAGTTTCAAAAAAAATTTTTTTGGTAAATATGTGATTATAGTCACAACTTTTTATCAATTTAAAATTTTGATTTTCAAAAAAAAAAAAAAAAAAAAAAAGTTTTTCGTGATACAACCTAGTGAACAACTAATGGTATTAATTTTCGTATATTATGCACCACTTCACTATCGGAAAACATCGACCATTATTAGATTCTCTTATTACTAATCTTTAGAAAAATAAAGGTTTTTTTTTCTTGTGCTCGGTACCTTTGGTTTTTGTGCTGTCGATTCATGGACTACATGTCACATTTCAGATTTCACGATTAAATAAGGTAATATATTCAACAGTGCATTATGTTATACATTTGCATATTTTTTAAAAATTCTGAAAAAAAAGTACAAAACATTTAAATGATTTATCAATATCATTGACATTTTCTATAAGAATTTTTAAAATAATATTTAATCATAAAATATTTATCGATGCAAGCATTCGTTTTAAAATAGCCGAGACCTTTAATTTATTTTTGTTTGAATATACATATTAATATCCGATTTGCTTTTAAACTGAATATTACTAGTGATATTTCAATGACTTTAACTAACGAGAATTGAAGTGATCTATAAATATTTGGTGAAGTATGATCACCGACGACAAACAGAATTGAATATTATGTATCTTCAGGCATTTAAAGTTTTCATCTCTGAATTTAATATTCAAGTATTTGACACTCGGGAAATATCAAACGATTGTTGAACTAGCAAAAGATATGTTATTTAAATTTTATAATGCTTTAATAACACTTTGTTTTAACTTAATATGCTTGTTATATGTTCCAGTAGAGGAGGATTACAGAAGTAAAAGGAAGTTTTTCAATTTGAAACATTCTCAAGTAAAGGTAAATAAAGGTACATACACAATACAGAGTTTACGAAGTAAATTCTGCTCACTATTTCTGAGAACTGCTATTCCTGTAACCTACTTGAGTGGAAAATGCAGAATTTACGAAGAGCATGGCTCCACTATTTCTGGGCAGAAAACTTATTATTAATGTGCTAAAGTACATTTTGTAGACACAATTCAAATTTCAGTTTCAAAATAATAAAAAAAATTATTTAATTTTCATGTGACTATACATATTAATGTTCAATTTCCTTTTGAACCTAATATTTCAATATATATTCAATTACTTGAACCAACGAGAATCAAAGTGATCTATAAATATTTGTAGAAGTATGATTACCGAGTAGAAGTATAAATAAATATTATGTAACTTCAGGCATTTAAAATGTTCATCTGTGAAATTAATATTCTATTGTCTGATTCTCAGAAGACATAAAACGATTGTTGAACTGGTAATGGATATGTTAATTTATTTTTATAATATTTTAGTATGACTTTGTTTTAACGTAATATGATTGTTAAAAGTACACGAGGACAACAGAACTAAAAACAAGTATTTCAATTTAAAATATTCTTGAGTAATGAATAATTAAAGGTCCGTATACTTTCCAAAACATATGATTCATCAATTTATGAGCATAAAAGTTATTATTAATACTGAAATAATATATTTTATAGTCATATTTAGTACAGGAGTCGACAGTACAAAAACCTAAGGTATTAACCTCAAGCAAAAACAATTTATTTCATTGAAGACTATTAATAAAAGAATTTAATGATGCATGTTTGCTGGAAGTGAAGTGATGCATAAGCCAAAAATCAATACCACTCTTTGATTATACAGCAAACACAATGATAAAACCTACGGGTAAACCACTAGTGGTATTAATCTTTAGCTTATGTATCACTATACTACCTGAGGACATCGATCTATAGGTTCCTCTATTTCTACTGTTCCATATTTTTTTTTTCTTGTGCTCGATACCTTGGGTTTTTCTGCTGTCGGTTCAACTACTTCTTTCATTACAAACTTCGCGAATAAATTAGATAAAATTTTTAAAAGTACATTCATCATACAGTTATGCATCTGAAAAAGCGTATAAAAACATTAAAATGAATTTTCAATAGCATTCAAATTTTATATAATAATCTTTAATCATATAATATTCATTCGTTTCAAAATAGGTGATACCTTTATTTTATTTTCATTTTACTATACTTATCAATGTTCAACTTCTTTTTGAACTGTGTTGAACTTTGTTCTTTTGAACTGTATGAACTCTAGTGTTATCTCAATTGCTTTAACTAACCAGAATTGAAGTTATCTTTAAAAATTTTGCTGAATTATGAACACAAATTAGAAAGTTAATTAAATATTATGTATCTTCAGGCATTTAAAGTATTCATCTCTGAATTTAATATTCGAGTAGTTGCTTCTTAGATGATGCGAAACGATTCTTGAACTTGCAAGAGATATGTTAATTAACTTTAATAATACTTAAACACCTTTTATGTTAACTTAATATAATAAGAAATGGAACATGTCGATATTCGACGCTAAAAAAAATTAAAATGCTCTCATCAAATATTTTATATTTTGATTTAATTTCTTATAAAATATATTTATTTTTTATCTAATTAATTTTTATATAAATCTGGAGAAAAAAAAATTCAATAATATTAGGACAATTTGCAGATGAAACAGATTTGTAATGCTTTCGATTGATAATTTCTTTGCATGTTTTCCTCTTTCTTTAATACGTGGTTATTTTGTTTTTTCTATAATAGGGATGGCTGCTCCATTTTCACCAACCGGGATACTTTCCTTGTTGCAAAATAACATATCCGATGGATCCTTAAAAAGTAATGAAATGTAAGTTCTATCATAATTTAATTCAAAACATATTTCAAGAAATTTGAGATGATATTAATTTTTATGTTCTAAAAAATTGAATACTTGTATTTGTAACTAGCGAATTATAATTTCGTGACAAAGTGCTGTATTTTATTATTAACCTTACCATATGATTTATCTTTTTTTGTTTGGTTTTTCCTCCGCTTGTAAAGTGTGTAGAAATAGATTTAAAAAAAAAATCATGCTTGGAAGTAATTTAAAAAGTTGCTAAATTCAGAGGCATTTTAATGAATAAATGCTGTTTGAATTTTGGTGAAAGTCGCTTAAAAGGTGGTGCTACTATGCTTTCTATTTCCCGATTTCTGCAGTAACTTTTCTGCAAAAATTAATGCACGGATTATTATAAAACTTCGGATTGAGTTAATTGTTAGTGTGAAGTGATTTTCATTACGCTTTGGTATCAATCACCCTATAGGTAGAACTGCTATGCTGAATGTTTCCCGATTAGTGTAATAGCTCTATCTTAAGAACTAATGCACGAATTTTGATCAAACTTCCGAATCAGGTTTTACCTTGTTAAATGTTATTGCTGATTATGTATTGGTGTAAATCGCAAAAGAGGTGGCACTTTTATTCAGCGATTTTAACGCCGTTGGCAATAGTCTGTATTCAAGAACTAATACACGGAATTTCATGTTATTAGAATCCTTACGGTGGGCATGGATTGACGTATATTTTTGGCATTGCGATAGCAAACATTGAATGAAATAATATATACGAGATAGAAGAAGATTTTAGGATGGCGATACCGTGAAATTTCCAAATACACCCCTTCCCAATTTTTTTATCCTTTTCCCAAAAGATTCATAAATTCTCCTTAAAATCATTAGTATTTCCTATTAACTAAAGTGGGGGGGGGACTTACTTTCGGCATTTTAAGTAATTTTTTTTCAAAGTTAGAAAATTATTTTATTTTAAACAAACGAATTCTTTATAAATAGTATTAAATCCTCAGCCTAAAGTACTAAATCCTATTGTAAAAGCAACTTAACAACAAAAATAAAGAGTATACTTTCAGTTTTCAACTGAAATGAAGTCAATTAGTAAAACTGACACGAAACTAATTGGAGTAGAACTTTAAACCCTGAATTAAATATGAAATGATTTGGAGGTTCAGTCAGGGATTGGCAATTACCTGTCATTGATCTTGCTCATGATTAAGTGTTTACTCCCTGGTGCCAGGTTTCAAGATTAAGCTCCAACCTTTTGACAGAGATAAAACTGTGTGATTTGTATTAAACAACTTCAATTAGAAAATGCAAAATTTTGTTTTAAAGAAATGACTCTGGTGAAAATTCCCTGCTTAAAATATTGCCGATTTTTAAATTAGAAATTTCATTATTAAGATTACATGACTATAAATTGTAAAAGGATAATACGAGTATAAATTATGATTGAGACCTGGATTTTTTCTAAAATTTTTTTAAACGTTACAATTTGCATTTTGGAAAGATTTTTTAATACAGTCGAGGCCGTTTATAACGCACCTGGGATATAACGATATAACGGATTTCCTTTCATAATGTAATCAGATGCTTGGTACAGAATGAAATTCTTTATAGGTAATGATTGCAATTTCGACTATGAAAACAACTTAATTTGGTTAAAATGTATGGTTAAAATGTAAAAATAACTAGAATGAAGACTAAATTGAAGGCGAAATAAGGCAAAATTCTGTGCATTCAACGTAGATTTGTTCATTTATATTTAAATACTGATATTTCTTCTGAAAAATTAACTGAAACGTACGAATACTCTTATAATTTAATAATGAGGAATATAACGCATGATCTTCTATTGCTTCTAAAAGATAAAAAATAAAAGTTCAGCGCCAAATTCACCTTGAATAACAATAAATATTTATAGAAACATACAACTGTAATATTCTATATTACTATTGATTATTATCAATATTGATTACTATTGAATAAATTATCATCATTATGTATATAGTGGAGGTCAAAAGTTTTCGGACAGTTATTTTATTTTATTTATTTACTAGAAGGTTTCAGCGAAGAAGTAGTCGATTGCTTCAAAAGTTAGGAATATGGGAATGAGAGAGATAGAGGAGGTTTGCACTGGCTAAAATTTCCATGGTGGAGCCCGGCCCGATTCATAAACAAATAAATTCGGCCCGTCCTGGCCCGAATAAAAAAAATATTGGCCCTACCGGGGCCATTATAAAAGTTATAATTTCGGCCCGAGCTCGGTCCGACCTGTAGAGGAGAATTTAAAGCGGGTCGGGCCCGACCCGATATAATAGCTAAGAAAAAGCCCGATCTCGGTCCCGAAATTTTTTTATAATTTTGGCCCGAACCCTTCCTGACGAAGAACATTGATTTGTACTCTTACGGAAAAGTATTGGCGAAAATAATTTGTCTTTTTTTATGTTTATAATCTTTATTTATGCAGAAGTGCCGTAAACCGTGATATTTATGTTTTAAATGAACCTCTGTTTGTTGCATGTAAATGTTTCAGATACCATTCATATTATAAATCAATATTCCATATTATAGAGACATAGAAATCAAAAGCAAGGTATATAGTAGAAATTAAAATCTTCTAAGACAGCATCACATAGAAAAGAAAAAAATATTTTTTAGACAAGTTCACTTCTTAGTAGGTGTAAATGTATATATATATATATATATATATATATATATATATATATATACATTTAATATATATATTTAATTTATATAATATTATAATTACATAATATAATTATTATATATATATTTAATTTATGTAATATATATTTTTCTAGCGTAATATTGTATTCATTTTGCATGGATGAACAATTTAAACAAATCTTAAAAGGAATTTTCAGTTTTCTGTTTTAAAAAAAGATTTCGTCTTAGGCAGGATATTTCTTCACGCGTTTAACTGTATTTTAATAAGCCTAGAAATCTACTCTTCTTTAAAAAAAATAATGTTTATTCGTAAAAAAAAGCGATTTAAAAGTATATGCCTTTATTGCAAATATTTTTGGGCCTAGACAAATTTTACTGAATTTTGAACAGACTTGGCCATGTTAAGAAAATGACTTTTGAACGGGATGATCCAACCGGGACTGAAAATTTTGGTTCGTGAAGACAAGGAAGAATGAAATCAGTCCCGACTTCGTATGGAAAAATAGGTTATGCCTGGCCCGGGCAGATTTGTGATTAAGCCCATCCCGACCCGGCCCAAATGTCGTTAATGAGAATTCCCAAGACCCCGTTCGTTCTCGATTTGGGACGGTTGAGATAGAATCATCGCAAAAATTGTAATATATATATATATATATATACACACAGAGAGAGAGAGAGAGAGAGAGAGAGAGAGGTGGAAACGTATTAAACGATTTTTTTACCAAAAAATAAGTAGTTCTAATTTTTATTAGGCACTAACTGAATATGAAGTTTGATGAAAATTCGTGCATCAGTTCCTAAGATAGATGTATTCCGATAATCATGACTAATGCCAATTAACAATGCCACCTGTCGAGCGTTTTACTCCAAAATGTAACGACTACAAACATACATCAGCGACTAACTGAATCTGAAGTTTGATTAAATTTCGTACATTTGTTATTGCGTATTAGTTATTGCGATAATCATGAAAAATGCGTTATGGCAGCGCCACTTGTAGGGCGATTTACTCCAAAAAATAGTCAAAACATATTATATCAAAAACTAAAGGAATCTGATATTTCATTAAAATACGTTCATTAGTTATTAAGATATAGCAATTTTGGAAATCGTGAAAAAGGCATCATAGCAGCGCCACCTGTTTTGTGAATTACACCAAAAACTAACCCCATCTAGTTTAGGTCAAAGTCAAACTGCATCTAAAATTTTGTGAAATTCTGTGCATTAAGTTTTGGGATAGAACGCTCATTATATTTATGTCATATACAGAGAGACAGACTGGCAAGCATACATTTTGTAAAAACATGTTTTTTTGTAATCTCTGATCCCTAAAACGTGTAAAACCGTCGAAAACCTGAATTCGAAAATTTTGACGAATCCCATACTTTTTTCTTGTAGAAATATAAGAAAGAAAAAATGAATATTTTATAAACAATATAGAAAAAGTTTAGTTTTCCTCATCTTCAGATAAATATAATGAAACTTTTTAAAACTCTTTTTCATCAATCTTAAAGAATCTCATTTTTTTCTTGCTGAATTATAAAAATGGAAAGATTTTCTAAAAACATCTTATTAAATGCTACCTCAGGCAAGACCAATTCAATATTTCTTTTCAATATTTTGGAGGATGCTTATAACGACCATAGAAGAAATATTTTAAAATGATATAAGAAAGTATGAAAATATTAAAAGTGTTATTCACGACATCCTTGGGGCGTAATTCTGCATTTTTACTGTTTATATATTAAGTAGTTTTAAACAATTAATTGGCAAAAATATTTTCATTTTATTTAAAATGGTATTTTGGTAAAAACAATACTTCTAAACTATTGTAACCTACTATGTGTTTGTTCATATCTACAAAATGTTAAACTAATGGTTGATGATGCAAAGTTACAAAGATCATCTTCCAATACTGTTTAAATCGTGATTTAAATAATTCAGATCGTATGCTAAGCCAATGCACTATTTGTTCAGATGAACAAAACCTGCTAGAAATGCTATGCTTCCATTTCAATGGCCCCGAAAATATTTTGGTTGATTGACCGTTTTTAAAAAATCTGATTTTTTTTTTTTTTTTTTTTTGTACAACAATCCTAATATGAGGGACGTTCAAAATGACTATTTATTTAATTTTAATATTTTTCATTGAAGCATGGTGGCCATCTTTGTTTCATCGTGTGCAGCTATTTCCTCGCATTGAAGATTAATATCTCTTGTGTGGCGCGAGATAAAAATCTGGAATTCTGGCTTTTGATAGTATTTTATGGTAGTGTTATGCACAAAAAGTTTCAAGAAGGAGATTTCACTATAAGCTGGGATACGGTGATATAAAAATGTTATGAAATACTATTACGAGTGCATTAGGAGAAATGAGATTAGTCTCTTTTATTACAATATTTACACAGAAAATAGCGTTTGTTGAAAACAGTTTAATAATAAATGTTTAATTTACAAAGATACTATATATGCTCAACAAAGAGCTTAACACTATTTACGAGAGATGTTATGAGTTTGACCAGTTACTCTTGTCAGTCCATCAGGCTGTTTTTCTCAAAATATTATTTGAAGCCCCCAAGTCTTGTCATCCCTTGTTAACTTGAATAAAATTCTCTAGGTTTAATAATTGAAACCATGTCGTCTCGATTAGTTGCAATCCATTGTCTGTAATTTACTTTTTCTGAAATGTGTTCCGATTAAAATTGTTGCAATAGCATTTCTAGTAGGTTTGTTCATCTTGACAAATAGTGTATTGGCTTAGCATACATTCTGAATTGTTTAAATCACACACAAGCATTTGAAGATGATCTTTGTAATTAACACTTAACTTTGCATCATGAACTATCAGTTTAACATTTTGTAGGTATGAACAAACACATAGTAGGTTACAATAGTTGGACAGTATTGTTTTCACATATTGTCCATGTCATATCTCAGCTTGTAGTTAAATCTCCTTCTTAAAATTTTTTGTGCATAACACTAATATAGAATAATATCAAAGGCCAGATTTTTCAGATTTTTATCTCGTGCCCCACCAGAGATATCAAAGCCTAAAAAGTGCAATTTTTTTAATTTTTGACGAACTTCGGATTTTTTTCGCAAAGACAAATCAACTCTCAGATCTTGGTGTATGAGTACACGCACTTTTGACCTATTTGTAGAAAAAAATGTGTAAGGTTGACAGTTTGCCTTGCATGAAAAATTTCCTCTTGCAAACGGATAGATTTTGGAAAAAAACGTTAAATTGTGTGCTAAAATTTCACCTGTAAAAGTTTATTTTTCAAAATTATTCTTCCACCGTACATTTAGCCTATTTTATTCTAAACAAAATTCTGCAAACCCCATTACGATTGGGAAAATAAAAAACGAGATATTTAGAATTTTGTGTATCCTAGTAACTGAGAAAATCGCTGCACACGATGAAACAAAGATGGCCGCCATGCATAAACAATAAATAGTAAAATTAAAATAATGGTCACTTTGAACTTCCATTATGTTAGGGTTGTTGTACAAAAAGTTTCAGATTTTTTAAAAATGGTCGAGCGACCCGTTGTGGACCACTTGAAATGGATTGACCCGCAGAAATTTAAGATGAAAATCAAAAGTGGTATAGTATTGAATTAATAATATAAAAATATTTACATATTTAATTAATTTTTGAAATATTAAAATGCACGTATGAGATAGAAGAATTTTTTTGGATTGGCGCATCCAACTAGTTTTTTAAAGAATCAATCTAATGAATGTGTATCAATCTTAAAAATTACTATTCTGTTAAAATCTTAAGATTGTTTTTTTTTAAGATTTTTATTTATAGATAATTATTTTAATATTTATTTTTTTATCTTCACATTCTCGAATATCTTTTCTATTTTACAAGCATCAATGTCGACTTTCCTTTTAATTACTTCTTCGAAAAAAAAATTCCTTCTTTTAAATACTTATAATGTATCAAAAGACAATAAGAAAGTATCATCTTTTTCATAGTTGTAATTTCTTCTTTATTGCTTCTTGAACGAAGCGCATTCATCAAATTAAAACCTAGTAGTTATTATGTAGCAAATTTTGTAACTGGTGAAAATTGCTTTTATTCAGTTTCGAAAAACTTTATGACTTTCTGTAATATATTTTTTCCATCTTTAAAAGCTAGGATAGAACAAATATGTATCTATTGATTTTTTCTCCGTTTTCATATAATGTATTATTTTCTTTTAAATGTCATCATTTTAATTATGTTATTTAACCGTCATACATTTAATGGCTTCTTGTTTTTTTAAACAAAATCCGTGGAAAATCACAAAAAGGGATTTGAAGGATACTAAAATTGATACCGTATTCTAAATTGATAACTACTTATTTTTATTGCCAATTGTCTGAGTCAATTTCTTTTGAAACGCAAAAGATTTTATTTATGGGATATGTACTTTAAAGTGTCATTTAGGATGATTCACATTTGAGTCCTTGAAGTAAATCTACATAAACTATTTTGAAAATAAATTATGTGAATGGCTTTAAATATTCCATCTTTTATAGCAAAAAAGCGTAAATAAATATGGGAAAAATTTATCGTAGAAACATGATTCTAAAAAACCAGGTCTTACAGAAAAATGAAATTAATTTTATCATATATATATATGTATATGTATATAGCTCATGGCATATGTGTATGTTCACGAGATTATCAGGGACTGACAATCTCGGTCAAGTTAGTTCATGCTTAAAATCGTACGAATGAGGTAGAAATAGGAAGGGATTTTGGGAAATCAGAAAAACCCCTTAACTTCTGAATTAATAAAACCAAGGTAAAGTTATTATCACTTCAAGGGAAAGGCCAAAAATTTACGCGTGACAGATTTTTATATTAAAAATGGGTTCACGAGGCGAAAAAAAAAGGATTTTAATATTTTTATTTTAATATTTAAAAAAAGGATTTTAATTAACATACAAGGTAAACTTCTACAACATACAAGGTATCAAATCTACTTAAAACTACAAAAATCTTCTTGAATCTTTCTTCTTGTCTACAACACTTATATTGACAAGTTTTTGATATGATTAAATATTACAACAAAAGAAAATAAAAACAGTAAAAGAGGGGGGCTAAGAAAAAAAATCATGAATTAACAAAATATGAAATCCGCTTAAATTTATTACAGTGCGTGTCAAAAGTTTAAGCACAACAGAAAATTTCAAAATAAAATTTTAATTTTTGAAAGTTAATTTCCTTTTCACACAATCTATAAATTGTAGTTTTAAAAAGATAGTTTACAAATTTATGTTATAAAATTTATCTTAAATAATAAAATTTATCAAAACAACAAAAATGAGTGTGTTAAAAGTTTAAGCACATTAGTTTTTAGTCTATAACAGAACAAGAAAAAAAATAATACTTGATTATTGCTCCTTTCTGCTGAACTACTTCAAATATACGGTCTTCCATCGATAAAATGAGATTTTGTATAGTTTCTGGTTCAATTTTAAACCAAGCTTTCTCAATGGCATCTTTTAAATATTTAACTAAAGAATACTGCTTTCCATTTGGATAAACTGCATAAGTGAGAATACCCCACATATTTTCTATAGGGTTTAAATCAAGATTAATTGCCGGCCATTTCAAAACAGATACTTTTTTTCACCTAAGCCACGATGAAGTTGAGTTTGAGGTATGGAGAGAAGCATTGACATGTTGAAATAACCAAATTTCTCCCCCCATAACCTCGGCAACAGGAAGCAAATGATTGAAAAGTGTCTCTTGATAGTTTTCAGAGTTTTCACGACCACTGATGAATTCTAGAGATGTCTGACCATTGAAAGAAATAGCCTCCCACAGCATTATAGAACCTCCATTATGTTGTCGGATAACACACTCCTAGGCACTTTGCGGAGATCATGCCAATAGTACTTAAACCCATCAGGGCCATCGAGGTTTCATTTTTTTCTCATCACTGAATATGACATTCAGCCACTTTTCACCAAAATACTTCTCTATCTTCATATGCTCTTTGGCCCATTGTAATTTAGCTTTTTTATGGTGTCGTTTGAGACACGGTAATCGAGCCATTTTACGGTATTTGATGTATATGAATTCCAAAACTCTTCTATGAACAGTTTTTTTGCTTTTATACTCCAGATTTTTATCAGCTCCTCCTCAGAAAATTCTTTCGACTTAGGCATTTTTACTAACTCAAAAACAGCAACTGACTACTTCTTACACACCCAGATACTGTTAATTAAATAATAAATTAAGTTAATAAATTATTAATTAATTAGTTAATAAATTAGTAAATAATAAATATTTATTAAATTTAGTAAATAATAAATATTTATTAGTTAATAAATTATTAATTATTTTGTTAATAAATTATTTAAACATAAAAATTTCTGAAAATTTGCATTTGTAGAAACACAGATTATTGATGGTATATCATGCATGCTTTATTTTCAATACAAAAACTGTCATATATTTCAGTATTATATTCTTTATCAACATAATGAAATATGTGACAATTGTACAATCTGTACTGGACAAATCTGAACAATCTGAGCAATACATGGCATCTGAACACGAGTTAGATCACGAGTGGATGTAACCGAAATTATAAGCACCTTTAAACTTCGCTGAAAAAAAAAACTTACTATTTTCCTTTATTTTGAATAAAATAATAATAGATTTTTGGTTTTTAGGTTTTATTATTAAGAATTTTAAGTATAAATAAATGATAGATAATTTACTTTGCTCTAGAAACTTGCGTATAGTTTTCAATAACTTCATATTCTGAAAAAATGATATCAACTTATACAAATCAACTTATAAAAATTCAGCTATCTAAAATAGATTTATACTGTTCTCTAAAATGGACAAGCCGATGTTACGTGAGAAATAAAACTATCGACAAAATACATGTCAGTAAAAAAAAATAACCACTGTAAGCAATTTTTTGAAACACAAATTTCCCCTTAAATGATTATTCAGTTACGCTATCATTCGTGAATCAATCATGAACATCTGTGTCTCAGAGTTACAACTTTGCTGAATAATTATAAGATATATACCCATAAGATTTTTTTATCCCTGAAAAATAGCTTAACTATGAAAAGTACTGCAAATTTTATAATAATTTTCTTTAAAACTAAAAATCTAAACCTAAATTTATAAAAGTGGTATGTTTAAATTGTCCATTATCAGTTATTTTTGAAAAAAATTATAATACAAAAAAGATGAGTTATAATTATAAAATGAAATTAGAAATTGAAAATTGGAAACTGGAGTTACCACAGAATTCAATTATAAGTTTAAAATGTCATAATATATATTAAAATACTTGCAAAATTTAAAAATGTTATTTTATTTGCCGAAAATGTGAAATATCTACCTTTGTTTTATTTTTATTTAAGAAAAAAAAAACTTATAAAACTTGTTTTGGAGTTATTGAACTGTTGAATTTCTTTAAAATCAACAGCAACAGCAACAAAAATAACAATGATGAATCAAAAAGCTATACTATTTTTATACAATTTTGATATAACCAACAGTATGTTCATGCTATGTATAATTTTACTTGAAAAGTCACAATTAAACATGTAGTTACTATTTACATTGTTCTTTATGTCAGAGAAATATTTCAATTTTTTCAGCTCTCTAATCAAGGGTCACGTATCCAATTGCTTAAGCTCTCACAAGTAAAGTTAACAACCATATACAATTCAATAAGAAATCTCAAAATATTGACAATATTAAAAACTTTAATATTGTAATATCTTAAATTATATATGAGGACCCCAGAAGCCAAGGGGTATAAGTGACAAAATTGAAAAAATTGAGTTAAGTGCACAGGGTATCTGGAAATAGGCTTTTTTCATTTCAGGTAAAGAAATATAGGTCATTTTCTGATTATTTGGGGGAGTTATAGTGATAAACCACTTTTTTCGAAAAACAAACAATATTGATTAATTATACATTTAAAGAAAATTGTACTCTATTTTTTAAAAAGTTATTGTAATGAGAGTTCAAAGATTAGAATGCAACAAGTAGATGTTTCCTATTTCAATTCACTCAATTGTTATTGATGTTCCAATTTAACATCAATTATCTTTAAACTCAATTTACTCCAAATCGATATTTTGTCACTTGTACCCCTTGGCTTCTGGGGTTATCATATATAATAGTGGAAAGCAAGCAACATCATTCTTCTTCTTTATTTTGCTTTTATACACATTTTTACTCCTGCATGCAACGCTAAAAGCGATAATTTCATGTTACAATAAAATCATGCAAATTTACTTTTGCCCCTCCTATGAAATTTACATTTGTCGAGATGCGCCATTTTTCTTGCGAGGGAGCAAACTGATGTTATATCATCCAAGTAATCAATTCTATCCACCAAAATATCTTTTATTGAAATCGCTCTCAAGTACTTTTGAAACTGGCGGGGTTTTTAGCAAAAAAAAAAAAAAAAAAAAAAAAAAAAAAAGTTTAGTTGTTTCTAACTTGCATGAAGTTATTGCAAATATTTTTCAAAACACAGGAATTAATGCGCACGCATGATCAATGGAATACAATTTAGTTACATACAATAAAGGAACATAAAATTTTAGGGCATAATTAATGTGAGTGAACGTTGTGTTCTAGACATGTCTTGCCTCGAGAGCCCACATTAATCATTCAGAAAGACCCAAATGAAAATCTCGAGATTATAGGAGTGTACTTTTCAAATATCTCGCACAAATTTCAATATTTTTACTTTTTTGCGTAGCACAGCAGAGTAGGATCTACAAATGGGCCAGTTTTTATTTTTTCGATTTTGATTTCAGATTTTGCTTTCGGAACCTGAAATTAAAAGTATCATATTTTTTAAAAAATCTAACCAAAATCGAAAAGATTAAAACTAGAGTGGCTGTAGATCGTTCTCATCTATACTATGAAAACAAATCATGTAAAAATATTGAAATTTGAGTGAGATATTTGAAAATAACACCCCCATAGACTTCACATTATCATCAGCGTATTTTTGAGTGACTCAAGTGGCATCTTAAACGTTTGAGATTTTAACACACACTGTTAAAAATAAATCTGTGAATTCCAGGTCAAACTACCGGCAGCAAAGTAGCCAAACTGTTACCGTTCCGTAAGCAGATTTTCCGTTGTGGGACATACAAGAAAGGAAAACTCCGTTTGAAGAAGCGGTAACTTTCTGTTACAAAGTCTGATTTTTAATGATAATAATTTAATATAATTTTTAAAATTAATAAATCGTTTAATCGTCAAAGAATTCGAAACTACCGAGTGATTTTAAGCTGCTATGTTATTTTACGTATTATTATTATTGCACAATTTAGTTCACGCCGTTATCAGGATCGAACTCGGGACCTTTTGATAGCGTAATAAATCCTTACTAAACGAGCCAAAGCTGCTGATGCCGGGTTCTACAGAATATGTCTTTTATGAATTAGTGGGAAAATCTTTTGTGCTTTTTAAAGATTTCCTTTCAAATGCATTCTTGATAATATTTGTAAAGAGTTTATTTTATTTTATTTTAGACTGATGCATAATGCTTAATGTTTTTTAAAATCAATTTTTATTTTTTAAATAGTTTAAATAAAAAAAACCACTGTTTTTTTTAATGAATGAATGAAAGAAAAAACTTTTCATTAACAACTTTTTTTTAGAAAAATAATGTTATAGACAATTTTTTGAAATTGTCGTACACTATTTATTTATTTATCGGCTAATTAATTAAAAGATTTTTTTAATAAGAAATAAGAGAAAAATAAACAGAAAAAATGTAATTTAAAAGGGACTTTTTACGCTTTCATTATTTCTTGCTGCCAGTGGGATACGAACCCGCAATCTGCGCTCACAGGTAATTAGCGGTATGGTTCTTTGACCACTCGGCCACGGAGTCCCTTACGCAGCGAAGTGTCTCCGTTTTTTGTTTTTATTTCCACCCATTTCGTTACTTTCAGGAAATATGGTGGGATTTGCTGATTTGTAACGGACAATGCCCTTTTGTTGTGAAAAGGGACTTTTTCTGTGAATTTCAGGAAAAAAATATTCGTGAATTTCATAATTTTTTTAACAGTGCAGTTCAAGATCACGTCAAGATATGTACATTTTTTTACGCGAAAGATTGTTTTTACAATTTTAATTACAGTAACCTGTGTCTTTTTTCTTCTATCTTATCCATATTTTATTTTTTAAAAGCTTCAGTATGAGGTATTTGTACCCTATATGGACAGTGCTCTCAATATGGACACCCCTAATATTTTTAAAAGTAAGAATTTTTATAGAGAGATCGCTCTACATGTCCGTGAAAGAAAGCAGTTGAAAAGGTAATTAAGCCAGCAAAGTAGAAAAAACGCGCTGTTCGCCATTTAGAAGGAAACTTGTGGTTTCGTGGTGTGCTGATAGTAATTACAGGTAAGTTTAAACTCTTATTAGATATTATAAAATTACTTTAAATATGGAAAAGTGGGGTGTTTTAGAAAGCTTTTAAAACATACTTTCGATTGCTGTTGCATATATTGCTTAAAAACATATTTTTAAATTATTTTTTACAAGATTTAATAAAGCTACTCCTGATTCCCAATATGGACACCTTATGTCGACATTGGAAATACAGCAGGTGAATCTTCAGATTCACAAAAATAGAAAAATAAGCAAAACCAACTACATTTTCTGATAATATTTTGTAGTAACTGAGGTGCGTTGCATCGGTCTTCGAAGAGCCACAACCGAAAATGACCCCCGTTTTAAAGTGCATGTTCTGAAGATATTTACTGTGCCCTATCCTCCCGCAATACTTTAAAATACATTTTTATCCCCTCTCATCTAAAATTCCATAGAAGAGTGACTCATCCATACCCCTGTGCAGTAGGTCAATAAGAAGCCACCTGTCCATAATAGGGACTAGTGGTTCCTTATATGGACATTTGTAAACATTTTTTTGTTTTTATCATTTAAATAAAAACCATAATAGTTACAAGGTCGCTAATTTTAATCTATCACGTGTACATGGGGGTGAAAAAATACATTTTCCTTAGGGTGTCCATATTAGGCACAGGTACTTTATTTAATATTAAAATATGACTAAGCGAAAGAACACTTATCTGAATAAAATCGAAAATATACCTTTATCTTCTATTTTATCCGTATGTATAGTTTGAAAATCTTAAATCCATTTATATTGAAATAGGTCTGTACAAAAGAACTTTTATCTGAGTGAATTGCAAGAGGTTGTGAAATTAATCCAACTTAGAATGTACACTTAAAACAAAATCTGTAAAATTATTAATAGTTTTCTAGGAACCTGGGATTCCAAGAACTTTTTATATAATGGCAACAGCATAAATTCATGTAAAAAACATTGATCTGCACTGAAAAAAATTCTGTATGGTTACTAAGAATATTTTTGGCAAACTGGGATTCCTAAAATATATTATATTATGTCAACTCAGGTTGCAGATAAAATTTAGTAAGATAAGAATAATTTTATTAGATTCGTTTGTAAAGTTGCAGAGTTCTGTAGCTTTATAAAAATTAGTTTTGTGGCTTTACATATTTTCTTGTACAGTGTACAGGTAAAATGTTAGTAAACATTCAGATTTCGACAACTTTACATTTGTAGGATTGAAGTTTTTTACAGTTTAGAATGCTGAAAATTCTTCAAACTATACGAATCAATATGATACAAGGGCTGTTGGGAAGTTCAGGAATGTAATAATTTCCGAACGCAACAGATGGCGCTTATTTGCCCATGGGCGTAAGCTAAGGTGGTGCTATGGGCGGCTCATATAATATATATATATATTTTTGAAGCTATCAAAAGTAAGACGTAAAGAAAACGGAAGAAATTTTCGTACAGGTTACATTTAAACATACACCATTCGATACTGGTAAAAAGCTAAAAACCGTACTACTTTCGAGAAAAATGTACAACCTGGCAACCCTAGACCTTTTCAAATCAGCATCATAAACTTCCAGAAAAATTTACATACTTCATTGTAACTTATTACTTTTAAAATGTAAACATACTCTTAAATTATATTATTTCATTCTGATAAGTCTTTCAATTATCCTGCTCCTTTTTTAAAATCTGATAACTGGCGGGATAAAAAATGATAATTTAGTGAAGGATACATGAGCTTTTTGAGGATATGTCTTATGGTAAACATTAAATTAAGTAGTTAAAAGATAGCATTCATATAAATATAAAAAATGCGATGCAAAATGTTAAAAATAAAACGTTATAAGAGATCATATTTTTTTAAAGATTTTCACAGCAGCAACTTAACAAAAAGAATAGAAAAACTAGTCGTTGGGGGCCACCGTAATACTTACCCATCATATATATGCATATATAATATATGAAAATAATACATTTGAAAACTATTTATAAAATGGATTGCAATTCCAAAACCCAATTTAAACGTGTATTTATATTTTTATTGTGCATAGTAATGTTGTTTTAATGAGTTGCTGATGAATCTCTTTCGATAAATTATATAATGTGCCTAACTACTCAAGTAATACTGAATTGCGAAAAAGAAACATCCTTATAACTCCAAAAATAATAATCTTATTAACTAACAGTTTATTGCGTTGGATTAAGCGTCTCATTACCAATTAAAATATATCTTTGAATTGAAATTTGAATGAAATACAGGGTCATGAAAAATCGAAGAATATGGAAAACACGATTACAGATATCTCGGCAACTAATACTTCGATCAACTTCGTTCTTTATGCAAAATTTGTGTTATTTTATTGCCTTTTACGATCACCCCTTAAAATAAGAAATTTCGAAAAATTTTATGTACCTTTCACCAGAACGAATTTTTCGAGAGTCCGAAAAAAATAGCTCCAGAAAATCAAGATTATTGATATTAAATAGGCTTTGTCCCATTCTTACATACTAAGTACATACGAAATTTCAAGTCTGTGTCTCAATTCCTTCGGGAGGTAGACCGTTTACAGACAGACAGACGGACGGCAAAAAAAAAATTTCTAAAAATATATTTTTCGAAATCTCCAGTGTCGAAAACGTGTAAATCCGTCAAAAAAAATTTCGATTTTCAAAACGAATGCAAGATTTACCCTGTACTACGTATGATGGGTAAGCAATAGTAAAAATGATAAATAGCAAAAAAGTGTTATTTTTTTTTTAAACATTACATTATTTTTATTAAAACATATTTCTTTCAAACAGACTAACCATTTAAATGATCAATATTTTTGAAAAAAGCTTTTAAATAATACATAATTTTTTCATGCCATTCACAGAATTTTTAATATTTTATCACCGGTTTTTCAAAACAGAAATTTTTGCCAAATGGAACCAGAAAAATTAACAGATTAAATAATTATTATGAATATTAAAATAAAAATTATCATTGCAAACAAAACTTTTACAAATTAATTAATAAATTTTTTTTATTTAAGTTATGCTTAATTCTGCATCTTAGCTTATGTCAAAATCAATATATAACATACAGGAATATATGGGCATAGAGCCGATACATTTCAATGTCTTGAATAATTTAGATGATGTTATATATCATGCATTAATAACATTATCATTGTGTACTTAATATTCGCAGTTAAACCTAGATATCAGCCAACATCGCTTTACAAAGCTTCTAAACTCCTTTTGAGTGATTAGATTGAATGTATTTGTGAACAGGATTAATAAAAGAATAAGCGCACAGATAATTGTGAGTGCAAAATTCTGTTAAATGTTTTAATTGTAAAACTTTTTTCTATTTAATGTTGAATAATACAGTTCATATGCAATACTTTTATATTGTATAATATAAAATGTACTGTAATAGTTATTACGCTATTAAATCATCGCACAAAAATTCAGTTTATATTATTCCTTAACACCTACCTCCTACATTAAAGATACGTCTTTAAATTTAAAACCACCTTTAAATTCTTTTATGATAGAAACACATAGATTTGTTATACTTTGTATTTTATGTGTTTTGAAATATTTTGAAATCACTAAAATCCGTATCTTTTTATTTTAATTGCTGAGAGTTTCATCTTTAGCTTGGAGTATATCTTTGTTGTACAGTATTCATTTTCTTTAAATTTTTATACATATTTTTATTAACTATTTCACTACATTTACAAAGCTGTAAAAAATCGTTGCGAATTTTAAAATGCACATTTTTAAGGTTATCATATTTTAACTTAATATCTGTCTGAATCACACGATAATTTGACTTAATATTTTGATAAAGTTTGGTATTTAAAAAAAATATTTTACATGGAAAATTAGATTTGCATATAAAAAATTAAGATTTAACTTTATTATCATAGTTTTATTTTTAACTTTCGAAAATAGTTTCTTCTTGTAAAAAATTACTTATTATAAAAACTTAACTTATAAAAATTATACTTCATAAATATTATATCCTTAAGGCGAGGGAAATATTACCTAAGATAATCTTTTTTCCTGGATCAATATTTTTTAAAGAAAAAAAATTCATAAAATACCGGTAAAAATTTTAGCAACTTCTTCAAAGATTTTTTTTCATATCAGGATTATCAGAGTTTTTAATTTTTTTTAGTAGCGCTTCCTCTATGTTAAAAGTAAACGTTTCGTAGAAAAAAAAATCAAATCTGAGATTTAAAAAAGTCTGATTATCTGTATGCTTCAGAAATCTATTTTTTCATTTATACTAAAATTTAAAAAGTTAGATGTAAGATATTAAATAACAAAGTTTAATTTTATATTTAAAAAAACTTCCGAGATTATTGTATACTGCATACAAGGTTCAATACAAATTTATTCCAATTTTCTAATAAAACTATCGCCTTTTTTAATAGAAGAAAAACATAAGAAATTGTGCGATTATACGCACAAACTACTTCAATATAAAACAATATTCGGCAAACTTTTCTAATCTAAAATATTGGTGCAATACCCCTTGGAATGTCAAACGAGTCTACGTAACTTGGTACAGGTGTTTAATTAAATACACATAAATCCTACCTCTTTCTGTTTTAATAATATATTTTCGCTTGAAAATGAAATTTAACATACATTTTTATAGAGTACAAAGAGAAATTACAGAGTAGAATATACAAATAACGATAACTGAAGTTAAATGTCAGTTATATATTATTATAAACTAGCGGCCTTCGCCCGCTACGCTGGTCGGTTTATCTAAAGAAATCTTGAAGAAGTAGTTAGATAAGGTTCAGACATACATTAAAAAAAAAAAAAGCAAGTCGATCATTCAAAAAACGTTGGGAAATATCAAATATTTACTGTAATTTTTTAAGAAAAACAAAGTTTCAAAAAAAAAAATTAAATCGAAAAAAAAATTACACTGACATATTAATGCAAGGAAATTTTCCCAGAGAGAAAATTCGCCTTGAATACAATATTTCAAATTCTTTTAATTGCTTATAGGCGTTAATGCCAACATAGTGAAAAAAAATTCCATGCTGGGAATCGAACCCGGGCCATCAGTATGGCGCACTGACGTTCTACCGACTAAACCACATGGAACGACAGCCAGCTTGAAACTTTCTCATACTTAAGTAGACTGGCGAAAACATAACGATAGCGCGTTTTAAAATCGCACAGTGACATCTATTGGATTTTATATGTACTAAAAAACGTTATGTACTAAAAAACGTGAGCAGCGCACCTAATAGTTTCTTTTGTTTCTTTTTGTTACTTTTTTGTCTGTTGTCCGATTTTGATGAAACAAAGCCTATACACTGCCCGGGAGTGTGCATTCTTCATTAGTGAAAACCGCATAAAAATCCATTCAGTAGTTACGAAGATAACCTCGAACAAACAGACAGACAGACAGACAGACAGACAGACAAAAAATTCAAAAAAAATTTTTTTGTGTTTCATTGGTTTTCTTTTATCGCCCTGACTCCATTTTTGTCAATTATCTTCAATGTACAGACACACCGGGTCCTACTGTTTTATTATATGTATAGATTATAAGATTTCGATTTGCAAAATAAAAAAAAAAAATGTAAAATTAAATTATGATTAAAATATTATTATTTTATTAGTATCTTTAGTTTCAGTAGAATATACAAATAACTATAACTGAAGTTAAATATCATTATAAGGTTTCAATTTGCAAAAAAAAAAAAAAAAAAAAAAAAAAAAAATGTAAAATTAAATTATGATTAAACTATTATTATTTTACAAACATGCATATTCTGCAGAATTAGATCATTTCGTGCAGTTTAACGTACAGAGTAATGCTACATTCTTTTTTTCTTTCATTTTTTGTCGTCCTCTAATTGTCCTCCTTACAAAATGAACGTTTACAAATATGATTTCATGCATAATCTTTATAATCCGGAAGTTCCAGAAAAATCCGACAAGTATAGTTTTAAATATTCGACAAAATGTTTAAAATTGAATGTGCCCGGTCAATAACGACCATATGGAGTACATTCCACTATTAAACAAAATATGAAAACATACAGAAATGAAACATAAATTTTGTATGAAAAAAAAAACCTATTTTATTCAAAACCGCATCATTTTAGTAATATAATTCAAGTTTCAAATTCTGTAATGGGATAAAATTTTTAACAAAATGAAAAAAAAAAAAATAAATAAAGCTTTCAGAAACAAAATGAATTTCAGCGGGTAGTTAAACACAGAGCTAGTTTTAAGTCGATATTTCTTTCCCTACTTATTCGCAAATGCACGAATAAAATTTCCTTTTTTCAACTATTAAAATTTCATTTCAGTATATATTCTTTTAAACTTAAGATATTTCATTTTCATTTAAGTGTATTTGGAATACAGTCGTTGAAATAAATGGGAATGAACTGCATGGAAATTGAATTGTTGTTACATAGAATTGCTTTATGGATTCCTGTTGATTTTTGCTACTCTAAATGTACTTACCTGAAAGACTTTAATGACATATCTTCATGGTTTAGTTTCTCTCTTTGTTTTAAATAAAAACTTCTGGTCATATTTTTTTTCCTCTCATCTACAAAAATAATGATATAAAATATTGACTTTCCCTTTTTGTCTATAAATAGTTGAATTTGATTCTATATCTATGAATTTCTTATGAGTTTCAATGATCCGTGTTTGGCAACTGCATAAACAATCTAAACAGATTTTTGTTGCATTTCCAGAGTTACTGGATATTTTTCTAGATATCTATTGAATATCTGGCTTTCTAGAACAGAGAAATAATAAAAAAAGACATAAAAATAGATATTTAAAATTCATGGCTAAATGCATTATATTGCGCTTTTAACGTAAAATAAAGTTACAAATACATGAAATCAATTGTTAACATTAGCGTTTTTTCTTACTTTTTTTAGATAACACATTATGCCCTACAAGGTAAGAGGGATAATCTATTATTATAATAATAAATTAAATTAAAACTACATAAAGTAAATGATATAAAAATATTAATGTTAAACAGAAATGAAATGTAAAAACATGAAAATTTAAAAGCTCAAAATAAAAAAACGCGTATTAAAAAGACTGATTATCAGAAAAAATATGAACCTTTATTGAAAAAACCTTACAATTTTTATCTAAAGCTTAAAAGTTCTAAAAGTTCTAAAAGCTCTAGTGCTAATTGAAAAAATACTTTATGCTGTCCAAAACAAGCTTTTTTAAAAATAGAATCTACAACATTATGAAAAATAACCTATATGAAATTATGAAATTGTAAAACCATTTACAAAATAATTCAATTAAATATTCAGTGCAAATTTAAAGTACTAAACTAATTCAAATAATAAAAAAATAAATTGCCATTGGATCTTTATTATTTACAACATAAAATAAAATGCTGCTTTTCAATTTTCTGTGAAATGCTACGTATTCTTATTTGCCTTTTTTATACGTTCATGAATAAATAAAACACAAAAAAACACAAAAATCATCTTATAAATATTTATGATAGGCATTAATACATATATGATTTGAACGTATCAACAAATGCTGGATATCATGATACCGTTATTCATCGTAAATTCATTAAATTTTAGAAACATGATTTAAAACAAATATTTATCTGGAGTAAGGGATTTAAATTTTCCAGTTTTCATATTTGAATAGATCTAAGAATGTATTTTATAAGATTGCTCTTTTTCATTACTAATACTGAAGCCGGTGATCTTTTGTTTGGTGTATATTATGATGTGTAATATATAAAGTTTACTTATTTATACTTGCTGCATATCTATAAATTTTTGTAACTTTTGCCACTTTAGTAACAAACGATCTGCCAGAATTAAAATTTAATTTTGTAATGTGTTATGATACATACTTATTATAAACATACAGTTACTTTTCAAGTTTAGCAATTTCTTTTCTATTTTGCTGGGATTTTCATCTAGTAATAGGATATATAATAGGTCAAATTTCTTAGGCAAAATTATGTACCCTTGGGAAATGATTTACTACATATTTTTTCTTGTTGTGCTTTTATGCATTTGCTTTTGATAAATCATTTATAATTATTCCATAAAATTTCATAATTCAAATAGTGATCTGTTTTATTTATTTAAAATAGGAGTTTAATTTTTCATGTTCATTATACATGCTTAAAGATAGTTTATCTACTTTTATTACTTAATTTTAAATTTTGTAAATATCTATGTTAAATAGGATTTATTTATAAAAAGTATTTGTATTTATATATATATATATATTATATGTGTGTCTATGTATATACAGAGTGTTTCAGTTAAACGTTTCAGAACTTCTAAGAGAAGTAGAGTGCATCCTGACGATTCGAAATCATATAGCATTGCGGGTCAGAAATGTTTTCCCGATGTGCTAGATGGTGTTGTGCAAAAGTTGGCCGTATGTCGGCCTGCACGGTCATCCGACCTATCATGTCTTGATTTCAATTTCCAGGGTCATATGAAAACACTGGTTTATGACACCCCTGTTGACAATGCTGAGGAGCTGGTTGCAAGAATCGCAGTAGCTGCCGGAAAAATTCGAGATATGCCTGGAGTATTCGAGAATGTTCGGATTTTCATGCGCCGGAGATTTGAGGTGCGCATTGTAGTTGGTGGCAGAAATTTCGGACAATTACTTTGACCCATGTACCTTTTGCTTTTTTACATGTATTAATAAAACGTTTTTCCACTTCCGGTGTCTTTTCTTAATGGTGCTTCCGTGTACATCACCGCTTTAGGAAAGTAATTCCGACCCCACATATTTATATGATTTCGAGTCGTCAGGATGCACTCTACTTCTCTCAGAATTTCTGAAACGTTTAAATGAAACACCCTGTATATCACATTATTGCTCAAAATCAATACACTTTTCATGTATGTGTACAAATATTTCAATAATGGATCTCATATGTTTCTTTTTATCCAAAACGGTTGTTTGCGTATTAAAAAAATATTTTAAAAAAGGAATTTGTTTGCTGAGATGTATTTATTGCAAAAAAAAAAAAAAATATATATATATATATATATATCATTTAATACTTTAAAAATCGTCACATCTGTCGCATTTTCGTTGCTAGTGTCCATCAGTAAAATCATATGAAAATTAATTCAGAAGAAACACCAAACAGTTCAAATCTATTCGAAAATAAAGTAATACCAAAAAACTCGAGAACAAATAAAGAAAAAAGCTGTTGAGAAATAACAAAAATTTGTATACCTGCATCGAATTGTATGCCAGAAAAAAATACTAATATATTAATATACGTTCTGCTTTATGCAAATAATATAAATCTTTCTAATTACGAACTTTGATCGAGAACTACGAAGAGGCAAATTATACGCCATGCCGCCAATAGTTTGCAAAATATCGCTAAATTTATTGAAATGTTGTCAACTTGGCGATTTCCCTTAAAATCAACCGTTTAACATCTTAAGAGCCTACACTAATCACTCCAAAAGACCCGCGTGATAATGTTAAGTCTATGAGAGCGCTATTTTCAAGTTTCTCTTTCAAATTTAAACATTTTTACAATATTTTCCTTGCATATGATAGCTGAGGTCGATCCACAACGAGTTAGCTTTATTTTTTCGATTTTGGTTTCACATTTAAAATAATAAAAACAATTTTCGGAATTGTTGTGAACTGGTTCTGAAATTGAAACTTTAATAATACAGAAAAATACTGCAAATGTCAAAAACATAAAAATTACCCCTGTTGTAGATCGTTCTTACCTGTCCTATGAAAAAAAATCACATACAAATATGAAACTTTTTGTGAGATAATTGAAAATAGCACTCCGATAGACTTTACATTATCATCCAAGTCTATTTGAGTAGCTCTAGTGTCTCTTAAGCTTCATTCCCATTGAAATGCATTGAGCAGTAGTAACCCGAAAATGACCACAAGTCGAATTTTCTATAGCAGGCCGCCTACCCCAATCTTTGTCTCGTCGTGATGCAAAACGGTACGATTGAAAATTTAGAAAAAAACTGTTTGATCTGTTTTTTCATAAATGTTCCATGCACATCCACACATACAGACAAGATTTACTAGTATTAAAAATCTATTATATCCTCTTCAGATCCCAGCATTTCTTTTTTATATTTATTAACTTGAGTTATGAATTTATATTAACAAACTGACTACTAAGAATTTTGGAAGGAGAAAAAAATTGGTATTTGTACGTAAAATTTGATGATTATATCGAGACCCCAATAAGTGCATTTTTTGATGCTTTATTAATTTTTTCATTACTATTAAGAAGATTATTGAAGTGGTTACTTGACCGTAACTCAAAAATGTCGTTACCATCATATAGACAATAATATTGTTGTAATAGCTTTATAATATCTTTAAGAAGCCAGTATTTCCCAAAACGGTCGAATATCTGGATCATTTTGCTATGGATGTTTAACAGTGTACCTATATGCACTTTTCAAATGCAACACCAAATTCATATCATTCAACTGAAAAATAAATGTTAAAAAACAATGGCTACTTCGATATATTACGATACATCAAACCATATTATTTTTTGTAAGAATGAAGTTGAAGTCATGTTATATAACAGTTTTTTTTTTTTTTTTTTTTTGTAAATACGTTCGAAAAAATGAACAGCTTTTGCAAATTTTTAACACTGTATCAGTCTGTTTTGTTCCATGTTTCTTTTAAGAAAACGTTATAAAATGCTATGATCATAATATATTTGAAGTGAAATACGGTAATTTAAATCACAATTTTAATAGAATATATAATGAAATATTCAAAATTTTACTGTAAGTTTAAATGAATAGTAAAATTTTGTACGCACATCTACATGTGTCAAGCATTTAAACAGTTCATGCAAGAAATTAATCCATGCCACATTTAAAAATTCCGTAATTAAAAATCCTTTATCTATCTATCTATATATATATATATAAAATAATATAGCATTTTATTATACTTTGTCTACTACTTTTTCATTAATCACAATCATAAGAATGATAAAATAATAATTTTATTTCTTCACTCACCATGAAATTATGCCTAAATCTTACAAGAATGCTTAAGATAATTACAGTTATATATGTTTGATAAAAACGTTGGCATTCAATATGTTTTAATAATCATATTCGTTACTTTATTATATTTTTATTATTCTTAAATTAATTTAAATGAGTACATTCTTCAGAATTATTTTATTGAAAACTATCGATTTTTATAAAAATGTATCTTAATGTCCTGTACCAACTTTTATTATCAAGCTTAACTAATAAAAACGTATTCAAAATTGATTTTATGTAATTACTTACACTGATATGTATTTTTGCAAATGATATGGAATGTAAAAAATACATACGTATCAAATAATGTCCTATGAAGATAAATAAATTTAGAAAATATTCGGCAGTCTAGAAAATGCATTATAATAAATAATCCGAAATATTGATCAAGTATTCTAGGCGATATTTTAATTATGCGTGTAAAAGAACATAAAGTGACATTAATGAATATACCATGATGGGCAATGGTTGTATGGCACTAATGTTATTTCTCTTATTATTTAAATTTCTTAATAAAATCTGGATATTCTTAATTATTTTACATTTACATACATATTCAATTGAAAACTTTTTCACATATTTAACATTCAGATAAATATTAGAAAAATATACTTGTGATTTTAATTAGTTACCAGTGTAGATGCCCATTCTAGGACGACGAGGTAAAAATTATGTTTTTAATATAAATTTGAAAAATATTTGACAATATGGAAGCATTTAGATCAGCAACGTTCGGCTAGTTTTTATACTATTAGCATTTCTGAATAAAGCGGGCTTTGCGGCTAATATATCGTAACAAAATTAAGCTCTCTTAATAAAACAAAATTTTAACAAATGCACGATAAAAATGAGTATTTAAAAATGTCCAGCATTGTGTTCAAACGAAACGCATCCCGCAGTTTACAAACACCAGTATCTTAAAATCGGTTGTAGCAGTTTTCACTGCATTACTCCCCGAAGGTTGGTTCACATGTTTATAATCATCAACTCTGAATGATGTTCGTTCTGTCCCTAGTGAACATTATCGTTTTCTAAAATAACTAAATGCAACTATCTTGGTTTGTTTCAGTGTTTGTTATGCAATGAATATTTATTTGTACTGATGAGGGATTGCGAGTAGCTTGGCGTTACGTTTATTCTTTCTATTTTTAAGTGTTTTTTAGTGTTTTAATTTTTTTTTTTTTGTATATAAATTTTATTTTTTAAAAATGTATTTAAGTCTGTCTTAGTTTATACAATTCAATCTTTAATAAATTTTAAATTCAGAAATTAAATGTATGTGTATTGCAAAGCTTTATTTGAGTTGTGAATGTTTTCTTAATAGGTTGCAAGAGTGTTGATCCATAGAAATATGTTGCAAACAATTGCTATCTAGAAATGTGTTCTAAAAATGGTTTTGTTAATTGTGACGAAATATTATTGTTAATATTGTTGATGAAAATATTTTCTTAAAATAGTATTGTGATGTGCAACACTTTGTCCCCATTTTAACAGCACATTGTAAACACCACACAATTTAGAACAGAACAAACAATTTTAACACTATTTCTGAAACACATTTTCTCATTTTATAATTTTTAACAACACTTTTTGCACAATTTCGCACAATACATTCGCAGCACATTCAAAACACAATCGAAAACAGTTTTAGTTAGAAGTGTTGATTGTTATGTTCAGTTAGTGTTGCAAAAGTGTTTCACGTATTTGCAGTGTACTTTTCTGCTTGTGAGACGGGGAATAAACCACGGGATGGCTCCAAAATTCCGAATACCTCTTAAAACATATTGTATTACTAATCAACTTACAATTCAGTTCCAGAAATTTGTATTAGAAAATCGCTTTCTAAATAAAGCAAATCTATCCTCTAGAAATTTTTGGTAAAATATTTTATTGTTCTTAAATTTATAATCGAAGAAATATGTATTTATCTTGGAATGAGAAATTTTGTATTTTTGACATAATAAATGGATTGCGACCTTTGTTTCCAAAACATGAATGGTTCTCCTTGATGTATCGGGTGATCCAAAAGTCAGGACGAACTGTAAAGCTGAATAATTCGAAAGCGAATCAAGGTAAAAAGATGCGGTTTGCCCCAAACGGATGCAAAGAAATTGGGTTTCGTTTAGCACCGAAAAAAATAGTTTTGTGGGCGACTAACAGATGATTCTATAGTGTTTAATTGCACCAAAAAAGGCTTTACAATAAAAACATGTTGACAGTTTACAAGTCAGTTTAATAACAGTTAATTAGTACCGCAATAAAAGTTCAATGTGATGTCCATAATTCAGAATTACACCTGTAAGAGGAGATACAAAACCGTTCACAACATTTAGTAGCATTTCTTGCATCATGGCAGGCACATTTTAGCGGATGGCATCTTTCAGTGCTGCGTGGTTATGTCGGTTGGTTGCGGTACATTTTTGACTTCAAGAATCCCCACAGCCTAAAGTCATAGCGTGTGAAGCCCATCTTTGTGACTTCCTCTAAAAAAATGAGCCAATTATGAAATCCGCAATGAAGCCACTCCAGACTGTCACTTTTGCTTGTTGAAAGGGTACCTCAACATATTCCAACAGAAGTATTATTTTTCGTTGCCACACAAAATCTGGTAATCTGGTTTCTTTTTTATCCCTCTGGTGCAAACCGTACCTTTGTATCTTGATTCGTTTTAAGATTATTATTTTTTAAAGATCGCCCTGACTTTTGGATCACCCTGTATTCTTGTTCTCTCTATTATCTACATATTTTGTAAAAATACCTCATTTATAAAGGCACTCAATAACAACATAAATATAAGATTAGCAATAACACATATTTATATTAAAAATAAGCAAACAAAAATAAAAAAAAACCTTGAAATAGAAAGCATTATACTTGATAACATTTGTTACGTTCATTGTCTGATTGCATTTTCATAAATTTCAAGTGTTTTTCTTTTTACTTTATTCAAATACAATGCACTACGATATAATTTAAGATAATCTTAGAAAAATTATATAAATTTTTTAAACAATTTTTTAAATGATTCAGTTCAATACACGTATAAAAATAAAAATGTCAGACAAATTTAAATAATAAAAACTAAAAATGTTATGGATAGTCTAAATTTAAAATCAATATTTATAACATTAAATAAAAGGTTTCATTGTCTGTGTTATCTACCTACTTTGTAAACCTTATTTGTGCGTTCATAAATACTCTAATATAACTCAAAAACTCGCCCCATAAATATTTATGACAAACATTAATACAAACATTTTGAATATTTCTCCAAATGCTAAACTTGTAGAACATGTCTCAAATATTAGTAACTTGGTTTATCTTAAATGTTTATTTGGTATAAGAGATTTGCTTTTCGAAGCTTGCATATTTGAGTACAATGTAAAATATTTTTCCATGTAGAATTTTTTTTTTTCAGTTACTAATATTTAAACAGTTGATTTTTCTGTTTTCCATTATTGTTTGAAGAAGTATTTCTGAATTTGTTTGGTGCTCAGAATTTTTTTTCAAGCAATGATGCATATACTTTGCCTTAAAAAAAGAGAAAAAATCAGAATACTAAATACTGTAGTCGAAATATAAATAATTTTCATACTTTTATTTTATTTATTTATTTATTTATTGGTAGTTGAAAGAAATTTATGAAATGACAAAAAGTTTTGCATTAAGATTTCATATAAAATAATTATTAAAATACACTTTTTAAATTTAAGGAAATTAGATAAGAATAAATAATAGACATTATTAAAAAAATGGAAAATAATGAATATGCCGGAAAAAGTAGAATAGTGAAAATGGATATTGCAAAGTAAAATTTTTACTTAACATATCTATAAAAAAACAGCATTACATAACAAATGTTGACTGGAGGTATAAGTTACATGTCTTTGCCGATGAATCCCAGCTTTTCTTGTCCTGCTACCTTGAGCTAATGTAACATATGCTAATTCATCAAACATCTTGTTACGTATTTTTGGCAATCAATTACCTAATCGGCTAGAAGTGTTGTTGCCAATCGTTCTTCTCCAACCTTCAATTAAATGGCAGCATGAGTCAACTTGAATCGCCGGAAATTTACTTCTACCAATGTATAGTGTGGTAAGTAAGTACTTCTAAAAGCTCTGGTGCTTGGTATTACAATAAGTGGAACGGACATTTTAGTGGATCACAACCGATATTATATATTTAATTTTCATTATGAACAAATTTGTAACTGAAAGAAGGTTAAGGGGTCACTACCTTTGATCAAAGAAATTAAAAGCACAATGTGTGTACGTATTGATCTTAATAATATTAAATCTATCAATTTTAAAAATTTCAAATTTTTAACACATATTTTAATAACCATCCTTAACCTTCCTATACAGGCCGTAGAATAATTTTATGTCTTTATCATAATATAAAATTAAGGAATAATAAAATGTCTTTTTTTCTCTCGGAGAAAAACCATATATAGTCTTGCGCGCACCATAGCATGCATCAAAAATATCATAAAAACCTGAAATCACTTTGTATACAAAAAAAAGCTTATAAATGACGATTTCTTGTCACTTTAAATTCTGTTTTTGTGTAAAACATACATATATGAACAATAAGAAAATTTAGTATTTTTTTTTTGTATAAAATTATTCATATATTAAAATATTCAAGCAAAAAGAGAGAGTAGTTCGTCATTTTAACCATATGAAAAAATTGCTGCAAAATTTTTATCAAATTCTAGCCAGCCATTTCGGAGCAATCATACGCGTAAGCTGAAAAAATAGCATTTTAAGAAAATCCAATTTAAAGATACAATTTCTTTTTAAAATTTACTATACAAAATATTCATATATTTATTACTTACCTGATTATATAAAAAAATAAATTTAACAAGTATATTATAAAACAAATAGTAAATAGTGTGTCTAAAACATGCAAAATGAATATAGAAACACAAGTAATATTTACTGATACAATATTGTTTTATATATTTATTCATAATTAAAAAAATTCTTTGATAAAGCTGATAATACTTCGCCATTTTCATCATTTATATGTCATGTAAGAGTTGTTAATTTTTTATAAAATTTTAGTCAAACGATTATCAAGTTTAAGACAAATTAACATTTCGTTTTATGTGGCGCTGTGCTCCGACAGAGAAGGCAGTGACTGGACAATTTGCATAAATAAACATCTAACTCAATATATCGTTATCAGTTTTTGGAAACAATTTAGCTGTAATTATGTTGTAAAGTATCTAAAAATAAAAATAAATGGTTTATGAAAATGATAAAACTGTTATTTTCTGATCAATTAATGATTGTAAATATACAGGGTGTTCCTCTCAACGGTGGCCAATGGCGAATTTCTAAACCGTTATTCATAGACATAGTTCCAATTGCAAAAATGCTTCAAAAAAGGTAAAAAAAAATTTTTTTAAGCAATTTAGGTAAAGAAAAAAATATTAACAAATTACAAAAATTCAATTTTTATACGGACCCCCGGTGCTAGAAGTGATATTTAGTAAATATTTTCCATCACTCTAACAAGCAATATAAAAAGTGTCTCATTCATCTAACATTAAAATCGACCGAGTTATGAAACTTTAAATTCCATGACTTAATCCTTTTTCTGTAACTGAAAACTAAAGGTCTGGATTAAGCTTTAAAGGAACGTACACTAATTCCTTAAAGTATTATAAAGGGCGTCCATTTCCAACGCTGTCCAATGGCTGATTCGTAAATTGTTTGTCACAGACATAAAATTCCAATTACAAAAATATTTTAAATGAGGTAAGCAAATATTTTTAAAGCGATTTAACCGAAATTGATGTCAGCGTATAAGTTTTATGGTAGCGTTAACTTTAATTAATTAACTTGTATATTAGTTAAAATAATTGAAGATGTTAGTATCAAAATTCTCTTTATTGAGAAAATAAAATTTTGAGAAATCGCGAAAAACTTTTAAATGCGTCCATTGGTTTTTATTATAAATTTGGAGATTGTAGTGCTACATTAGTACAGAACGGTATTCACCAGTTTTTACTTAAAATATCGGAAAAAAAATAAGTTACCTACCCTACGTTCATTTATATATATCTCTAACAACTAGAAATAACTGCTTTTCTATTCAAAAACCCGTTTATAAATATATTAATTTGAAGTTAATCGATTTTGCACATAGTTAAATTTTGTTTAATTATTATGTGTCTAATTCAAATTTATATTAGTATTTTAACTTCTTGTTTTAATTACGGTAAAATGTCTGCTAAAAATAGAAGGTTATCTGAAAAGAGTATTAATTATTTAAAGTTGCTTTAAGTTCATTAAAATGTTAACTATTATGTCCTCGCCATTCGAATCTGAGTAATTTATACTTAACAGAAATAGGTGTAAATCAATATAATTTAATGTTCTTTTCTTTTAAAAGAAAATTTCATGAGACATTAAAAGATTAATGATATCAATTAACGCGTTTAAAAATATTATAACCTTAAATTTTCGACAAATTAATTAGGAAATTTAAACCCAGAAACTTTTGAAAAGAGTAAAGATCTTTTCTTTGATTAATTTCTCTAAATTTACTATCACGCTACTAAATGCATAACAATGCACTTTTGCACAAGTACGCACGCATAATCTAATTAGAAATATCATTCAAATTCAAATAAAAAATGTTAAATTTTGTTGGTTAAGTAAGGAGAAATAATTTATTTATAACACGTTTCTGAAGATGAAATATTACTTCAATTTAAGATAGTATAAGTTTTTTTTTTAATTTTTTTCTATGTTTAGGAGAAAAAAGCATTGGATTCGTGAAAATTTTTGAAATCCGGTTTTCGACGGATTTGCACAGAAACAAAAAAAACCTGTTTTTACAAAGCGTCTGTCTATGTGACAAAAATTTTGTGAGCACATTATCTTAACACTAGAACGGCGGTAGGGGTCATTTTGACACCTGAGCACTTTCGTCCTTGGATCACTTTTGTTTGGTTGGAAGAAATCGTTTGAAATTTTTTGACTTTTCCTAAATAGATAACATATATTTCTTTTTAAAAAATCGGTATTCTAGATTTGTTAGTTCTTGAAATATTTGCATGTATTCCTAGAACGGCGGACGGGGGTCATTTTGACCCCTTTGGTAAAATAGTCTTTGTACGCGAAGCATTGTGAAACCATGAGAAAAATTCTGTGATAAGCTTTTTTTCGGATGCATTTATACTGTCTCCCAGAGAAATACAAACCAGGGTGGTCACACTATATTGTTATTTCTAATATAGTTGTTTTCCTTTGTTAGCTTTTTTCCATTATTTTGAAGAAAATATTTAAAAAAAAAAAAAAAAAAAAAAAACAGGTGCAGGGTTTTTCATACTTACATTTCTTTTCACTAATAGACAAATGTATTTTCGCATTTGTTACTTCTGTTAGTTCAGATTACTCGCAGCAGGTGGTAACCGTAGGGGAGGGATTTTATGATTTGAGTACGAATTCCATTGTTCCTAAGGCAGGCAGTTGAACGTATATCTTCCCGCTTTCATCGATAAAAGGATGTCAATTTTTTGGCCATAATCCCTTTCTTTGCACCTGTCTGTTTTCGTTCTCGCAATAAAAGAAACATAGATGACGCCGGTGAAATGAATCCAGGTCCCTGTGTGGAACGCGCGAATACCAGTGACAGTTTGGCAGGAAAATTCTGCCGTCACATTCATTATCGCCTTACCTTTATTCTGTGAATGATACGCTGAAACATAAACTCTGTCGTTTGCTGATATTCTGACTTTTTTCCATCTTATTTTCAAATTTTACAAAATATGTCTTATAAGCGAAAAAGAGGTCTTACTAATGAAGAAATTAAAAAATTGTTGCAGGAGCTCTCTGAAAATGAGTCTGGCGGAGGTGAAAATGATAATTTTTCTGTAGAATCTGAAGATGAATTTCAGACACAAACTATTAGTGAATCCGAGGACAGTGATGTGAACGAAGAACTGCTAAGCAGAAATAAACGAAAAAAAGCGGATCAGGGTATTATCAAAACTGTTTTCACTGCCCCTGATAACACTATCTGGAATGAAATAAATTCTAAAAATTCAGCTTGCGGCCGTGTTCCTGCTTATAATGTTCTAAAAGAAACGGCGGGACCAACATCTTTTGAAAAGACTCGTGTTTTTGAGGACAAAGTGTCTAGTGCTTTCAAGCTTTTCATTGACGATGCTATCTTGTTGCATATAAAGAAATGTACAGAATCAGAAGCTCATCGACAACGAGGAAATAACGACTGGAGTTTATCTCTAGCTGAGTTAGAGGCTTTTGTTGCTATATTATATATTCGTGGAGCAACAGGAGCAAAGGGTTTAGATTTATATTCATTGTGGTCTGAAGCATGTGGCATACCATTTTGCAAAGAATCTATCTCAAGAGATAGGTTCAAAGAAATAAAAAGATTTTTGAGGTTTGACGAAAAAACAACAAGATCTAGTCGATTACAGACTAATAAATTTGCTCTTGCATCTGAAATGTGGAATAAATTTATTGAAAATTGCAAAACATGCTACCGACCAGGACAAAATATTACAGTTGATGAACAATTGTTCCCATCTAAAGCTAGATGTAAATTTACGCAATATATGCCAAATAAACCTGATAAATTTGGAATAAAATTTTGGTTATCTGTTGACGTTGATACTAAATACCTCTTGAATGGATTTCCTTATCTAGGAAAAGATGAAACAGCAAATCCTCAATTACGTTTATCTGAAAATGTTGTCATGAAATTAACAGATCCCTATCTAAACAAAGGGAGGAATATTACGACAGATAATTACTTTACTAGCATCAAATTAGCTGAAATGCTAAAATCTAAACATACTACTTTGGTTAGCACAATGAAAAAGAACAGAAGAGAAATTCCTATAGCTTTGAAAAATATGCGCAGTACTCTTTATTCATCGAAGATAGTGGAACATGATAATATGACACTTACCACCTATCAAGCCAAACGAAACAAAAGTGTTTTACTATTGAGCTCATTACATTCTACTGTAAAAACTGAGGATAGCCTGAAAAAGTTGCCAGATTCAATAGATTATTACAACGCAACAAAGTGTGGTGTGGATATTCGTGATCAGATTTGCCGAAAATACTCCGTTAAATCTGCTTCTAGACGATGGCCTGTACATATATTTTTCAATATTTTGGATCATGCAGCTTTGAACGCCTGGATAATTTATAAAAGTGTAACAGGCAAGCCCATCAGTAGAAGAGATTTTCTATTGAAATTAGGAGAGGAATTGAGAATGGGTCTTATGGCTTCAAAACTCCCAAAGATCCTTCCTGAATCTTCAGAAAAAACAAACGAAAATAAAGTGGATATAAAGAGAAAAAAGTGTCAAGTACAGAAATGCAATGGAAACAAATCTCAAGAATTTTGTGCATCGTATTCCAAAGTTGTGTGCGGAAAATGCACTGGAAAAATTGTTAAAAATTATTTTTGTATCAATTGCATTAATGTCTAATACATGTACAGGACTATGTTAAGCATTAAAAAAATTCAAACGAAATGCTTTAGATATAAATCATCTAGATATAATACATTCAGCTACATTTATAATGAAATAAAAGAAACAACAGAATACGTTTCTCATTTATTGGATTCAGAGTGTGGTTCATTCGGCGAGTAAGTAGATTTTAAAAAAAAATTATTATTTTATAAATTGTGTTTTATTTTAGTTAACATTGGTTTTAATTTTTGAAAACATTTATTTTAAACCATTTTTTATGTCAAATTAATGAGTTTTTTGAGTAGTTTAGTATGTACCAAATTGATCGCCTTGCATCCGTTACATTCACAGTACTTTAAAAATTAAATAAAATATCGAGTAATATTAACTACAAATTATGAAATACAGGGAAATTACATATTTGTCACAATGTATGCCATTTAAAATTGTTTTAGCATTGTTATTTCAGTAGTTTCATCGAGGGGTCAAATTGACTCCTTCCGCCATTCCAGTAGGTAAAATTTTGTCGCCGTTCTAGTGTTAAGAACTGATGCACAGAATTTCACAAAACTTTAGAATCTGTTCGACCTTAATATAAAGTAGATTTGATTAGTTTTTTGTGAATATGGCTCAACAAGTGACGCTGCTATGCTGTATTATTTACAATTTTCACAATAGCCATATCTCAAGAACTACTGAATGAATTTTCCCAAAACATTAGATTTTGTTTGTATTTGATATGATATAGTGCTGATAACATTTTGGTGCAGATTACAAACTGGTGGTGCTCTCATGGGGCATTATTTGTGATTATCGCAATAGCTCTATCTCATAAATTAATGGACAGAATACGACAAAACCTTAGATTCTGCGAGACCTTGCTATCAACTAGATTTTATTAGGTTTTAGTGTATATTCTCAACAGGGGGCCCTTCTATGCTGCATTATTTACAATTCCCTGCAATAACTAGATCTCTAGAACTAGAGCATGGATTTTCATGTAATTTTAGTCTGTATTTTCCCGTAAGGCATGGTAACTTTACCGAGACGTCGTTGTGAAGTCACATTGTGACTTTGTGACCATCGATTGTTGATGTGACGTCATGTGACGTCGATGTAAAGTCACAGTGACTAAAATGTGAAGTCGTTATGGCCGTTGTACAACTCGTTTGTGACGTTTCACAAAGTGGTCACAATGTGACAAATTTGTGAAAATTGTGTCATTTGTGAATAATTTGACATTAACATTGTGACGAAACTGTAGCAAAAGCAACGATATTTAAATTGTCAGAAACATGTGTTTTAAAGAAAATAACATGTTTTGAAGAATATTTAACATTTTCTAAAAAATTTTAATAAAGTCGCATCTCAGTCACAATGTGACGTCACTTAATGGTGGCATTTTAGTCACAGATGTCATGTGACCAAAGTGACTCACATTGACGTACTGTGACCATGCATGCTATGAGGGTTATATAATATGGTGCTGGTTAAATTTTCGTGCAAATCGCTCAACATGTGGCACTACCATGATGCATTATTCGTAATTATCCCATTTTCTCTATTTCAAGAACTAATGGACGAATTTCGAAAATTTCAAATTCAGTTACTCCTTGATATAGATAAGTGTTGTTTAATGTTTGGTGTAAATCACTCTACAGCTTGCAAACTGTTTGACTTACAGCTGTACAAATTTCGTTATTTAGGGAATTAAAATAAGTAAGATAATTAAGTAAGCATTTTCGAAAACACATAAAACACACACAAAAAGTATACAGGGTGTCCCTTAACACATGGTACATACGCTAGGGGGTGATAGAACACATCAAGACGAGTAATAGTAAATAGGAATCCAAAGGTCCTAAACGTTTTCCAAAGGCGATATCCGCCATTAAAGTTTGGGGCCCAAAATTTCATATAAACATAAAAAACGGAAAAATTGGTCAATTGATTTGCGGTTTTCACTAAAACTATTCTTTATGACGGTATTTTCTTGAAATTAAATTATGAAAATAAATTTCGAAAAATGCCGATAGAGGGTACTTTAAACTTTGGATTAACGAACAACTATTTTTTGCCGTTATTTTCTGCATCTTATTAAATGATTTCGTAACCTTATACTTAAACTTAAATTTTTAGCTATAAATATGAATAGTTAGGAATGGTTAAGTAGCACAAACTGAACTGTGTTCAGAGGGTTTAAATTCCAAATGATTATGAAAAATGGAAAATTTGGTAGATTGATTTGCGGTTTTCACTAAAACTATTCTTTATGTCGGTATTTTATTGGAAATATATTATAAATTCCAAAAAATACCGATGGAGGGCGTTTTACACTTTGGATTAACGAACAACTACTTTTTGCCGTCATTTTTTGCATCTGATTAAATGTTTTCTTAAACTTAGACTTAAACTTCAATTGTGAGCTCAAAATCCGAATAGCTGGGAGTGGTTAAGTAGCACAAACTGAACTGTGTTCAGAGGGTTTAAATTTCAAACGATTATAAAAAACGGAAAAATTAGTCGATTCGTTTGCGGGTTTTGCTAAAACTACTCTTTAAATCAGTGTTTTCGTGAAAATAAATTTTAAAGATAAATTTCACAAAATGCCGATAGAGGGTGCCTTAGGCATTGGAGTAGCGTACAACTATTTTTAACCGTTATTTTTTTAAATCTCATTAAATGCTTTCAAACGCTTAGATTTAAATTTTGAGATCAAATTCTAAATCGTCGCGCGTGTTTAAAAAGCGCAAAAGTGAACTGTGTTCGAGGGGGGAGGGGTAAATTTCAACTCCTGAACACACTTCATTTAGCGCTTCTTAACCCCTCACAACGATTCAGAATTTGAGTTCAAAATTTAAGTTTAAATCTAAGATTTCGGAAACATTTAATAAGTTTTGAAAAGCATTTAATTAGATGCAAAAATAACGGTTAAAATTAGTTGCTGGTGACTCTGAAGTTTAAGGCGCCCTCTAACGGATTTTTTTGAAATTTATCTTTAAAATTTATTTTTAAGAAGATACTGACTTAAAGAATAGTTTTATTTTAAACCGCAAACGAATCGACCAATTTTTCCGTTTTTTATAATCATTTGAAATTTGAACCCTCTGAACACAGTTCAGTTTGTGCTACTTAACCACTCCCAACTATTCAGATTTTGAGCTCCAAATTTAAGTTTAAGTCTAAGTTTACGAAAACATTTAATCAGATGCAAAAAATAACGTAAAAAAAAGTTGTTCGTTAGTCCAAAGTCTAAAGCGCCCTCTATCGGCATTATTTTAAAATTATCTTTAAAATTTATTTTTAAGAAGATACAGACTTAAAGAATAGTTTTATTTTAAACCGCAAATGAATCGACCAATATTTCCGTTTTTTATAATCATTTGAAATTTAAACCCTCTGAACACAGTTGAGTTTGTGCTACTTAACCACTCCCAACTATTCAGATTTCGAGCTCAAAATTTAAGTTTAAATCCAAGCTTACGAAACCATTTAATGTGATGCAAAAAATCACGGCAAAAAATAGTTTTTCATTACTTCAAAGTCTAAAGTGCCCTCTATCGGCATTTTTCGAAATTTATAATTTATTTTCAAGAAAATACCAACATAAAGAATAGTTTTAGTGAAAAACGCAAATCAATCGACCAATTTTTCCGTTTTTTATGTATATTTGAAATTTTGGACCCCAAACTTTAATGGCGCCTATCTCCTTTGGAAAACTCTTAGGACCCTTGGTTTCCCATTTACTATTACTCCTCTTGATGTGTTCTATCACCCCCTAGCGTATATACCATGAGTTTAGGGACACCCTGTATATATATTTTAACAGCTACCATCCATAGCCAAAAACATATATCCTAATTCTTTTGCACAACCCTGTATTTTGTTGGTTGATATATCTAGAATTATATTATAAAGAAAGGAAGTTTGTTTGATTCTCTGTAAAAAGATAATCTCTGCTGCTACCGAGCCGAAATCAAAAGTAATTGTAACAAAATAATACTGTTAATCACTATTCCAGCATAGGCTATATCATGTGTCTGTGCCAGGTGTTCAAAGAGAGCACAAACGTTCTAAATATGCGTTTTTTTTTACTGAAGTGCCTAGAAATGTGAAATTTAGAATGGTAATTACTTATTTGATATAACTAATCTTTAAGGAAATTTCTTAAGAAATTCAAAATTTAAAAGTTGTGATCATGTGCGAAATGCATTAAAAAAACGTTCTAAATGGAGATTTCTGGTATCAAAACAATAGTGATAGACCTTGCTCTACATAAGGTACATGTTATATTGCTGTTACAACCTCAAAGGAATTCATAGGAGCTGAAACCACTGTAAAAATGCAAATTCTGTGTTACTGAAGGAACACTATACATGAAATTTGGCAAAATAGTCACTTATTAGATATAAATAATTTTTAAGAACATTTCCTAAAAAAATCTAAATTTAAAAAGAAAATGCACAAAATGCGTTCTAAAAAACGTTCTAAATTGCAATTTTTACAAAATAAGAGAAAATATAGAATCAATTTTTAAACAAAATAAGGTAAAGCGCCAAGCACTCCTTTAGCTGACAGGAAAGTCTAATAATTCTACTGTATGGATATAATTGGCACTTTTGCGAATTAAATAATAGGAAAAATTAGGAGGACGAAGGGATATATATATATATATATATATATATATATATATATATATGCTAAAATTAATAGAATGAAGTGCCCGAAAGCGTTCTAAAAACATTCTAGGTTACTATTTTTACACAATATTTTGAAGTGCCAAATCAATTAATAAAAAAATAGTTGCAATTTGATGATGACAGTATATGCTCAAACATAAGCTATATTTTATGTCGTTGCTACTACCGCCAAATGGTTGCTGGAACAAAAAAAAATGAGATATCTTTGATACTGAAGAGTCTGGAAACTTTAAATATGGTATGGTAGTTACTTATAAAGTATAAATTTCCTCTAAGAACACTCAAAAATAATGATTCTACATAGGCTATATTTTACGTCGTAGCCACCGCCAAGAAGGTAGTAGTAAAAATTGCTTTAAAAATTTTTCTAAGTTTTCTTTACTATGAAATATTAGAAAATATCTAAACAGATCTCAAAACTGATATAAGCAAATTAGTGAGTGACCATCTCTGTTTTCACATAGGTATTTCATATTAAGGCCATTTCAACCAGAGAGGTGTTTGACCGTTAGACAGGAAGCTTGGAATTTGACATGGTAAGTAACTTTAAGATGCAAATGCATATTAAATATCGTTTAAAAAAAAATCAAAACTTCAATGAATACTGTAATAAACTTATGAAATGTTCATGAAAGATTCAAAGTACTTTCAAAATTACCTTTTTTTTATAACTACATTGCAAACTCTCATCACAAAAATCCTTTCACAAAAATGAAGATATTTCGGAACACTTTTGATTTCCTAATTCAGAACACATTAATGTGATGTGAAGAATTTTTAAGTTGTGGTTATATTCTTAATATGTTTCAAAAATTGTTGCTGTCTAGAAATATATTCTTAATATTTGCAAAGTATTGCTACCTAGAAATGTGTTTTAAAAATAGTGTTGTTAATTATGTAGAAATAGTGTAGATGAAAATAGCTTCTTAGGATAGTGTTGATGAAAATAGTTTCTTAAAATAGTGTTGATGAGTACACTGTAAAAAAAAATTCAAGAGGTTACTAAAAATTTTTTAGTAAATTTGTGTTCCACAGAATTTTTTAGTAACCATTACAAACTTTTTTTTGCAAGTGAAACAAGCATTTCTTTTGTAAACTGAACCAAAGAATTTTTTGTATAACTAACTTAAAAATTTTTAGTATGAGCCACCAAGCAAATTTTAGTAATAGCTCCAAAATTATCTTTAATAACCATTACGTGCGCCCGAAGGGCAGGAGGTTCCTTCGAGCTGCATCCAGACTTCTGAAGCGGAAGATTTTCGGCAAAACTGCAATAGATGGCAGCAAAAAACATTGCTAACGGCTCCGACAGGATTTTCATAATCCCTTTATTAACGAGTACTTACACTACATACATTCGTGGCGTATTTGGCGGTGGCCAGTATCGAACCCCCGACCTTTTAGTCTGAAGTCCGTTACTATAACCACTATGTTATCAAGGCCACACCAAATGAGTTTTAGTAATAGTTATTAAAAATATAAAACTATTTACTCTCTTCGTTGCTAACTTTTTTTAGTAATGCTTACAGATTTTCTTGTAACCGACTAAGATTACTAAGAATTTTTTAGTAATTACAAGGATCACTAAAGTTTTTTTAGTAGATCGACCCTTTTTTTTACAGTGTATAGTTTCTTAAAATAGTGTTATGCTGCAACTTTTTCCCCATATTAACAATACATTGTAAACACCACACAATTTATAATACTATAAAACAATAGATGTAAAACACTTTCAAAATATTTTATACATGGTGCCTATAAAATTACACAATTAAAAAAATTAATGCTTCGAAATATGTTTTAAAAAAACATTTTCTCCTCTAATATTCAACACATTTTGCTCAATCTTCTTTTTTCCTTGCACTGCAACAAATTCACAACACGTTCACAAGCAACATTTCTAACTAAAATATTTTTCAATACTGAAACGATTTTAGTTAGAAGTGTTGATTTTTATATTCAATTAACCCATTAACGCCCAGCGTCCTCGTTTGAGGACGGTTACAAAAACAGCAAGAAAGCGGTTTTCCCACCAGTAAAGAGGAAGAAAAATGTATACCTTATTTCACGAGACAGAATCCTTGATAAATTTAGATAAAAGTTAATTTGCTTTTAAAAGTGGTGGGAAATACAAAATTTAAATTTTAGCGAAGAAAATAATTCGGGCGTTAATGGGTTAATGCTGCAGAAGTTTTTCATGCGTTTGCAGAGAAGTTTTAGTTCTTCTTATTAACTTTATACTCATTACTGCTTATTGAAATTTAAAAATGAAGTTCAGTCAAACTGTTGCTTAATTATTAATTTTTGAATTATTCCTAAAAGTATTTATTTACAAAAAATCTATATATACAAACATCTTTTGGCATATTTCAATTATTACGTGAGGAATTCAGCGTGTTCATGGTTGCGTGTTTTTTCTAAACTGTATAAAAGGATCATTTGTTTATCTAAAAAACATTATATTTATTTAACAGACATAAAGTAGCCACCTCTCTTCATGTATGACTCTTGTACAACAACAAAAGCAAAAAGACCGATTGCCATGCAGCGAAAATAACTTATGCATTAAAAAAAGCTAAGTGCGTGCCAATAAACCATGGACGCAACATTTCCTAGTATAATATATTCACTTAAAAAATATGTTTCTGGCATCTAGAGTCTAAATTTCGACTCTAGAAAAAATAGTTCCATGTCATCCCTATAAATTCTAGTTTGCTTTGCTAGAAAATTCTAGAGTCTTCTAATAGAATTCAAAAAAATGTATCTGCATTATCATGGTCAAACCTATTTAAAAATCTCTGTAAATCAATGCGAAGACAAGAGGTTAGATTTAGTGACTATAATTCTAGTTAATGAAATCTTTTCAGAAATCAAGCAGTCATTTCTCATTACTGAAATGATTCAAGATCGTTTCATCACTTAGAAAACAAGAAACTAGTTATTCTAGATCATTTCATCTATTCAGCCTAATTGTTTACCCTATTCACATAGTTCAAAAATTTATACTTCTAGTTTAGGTATTCAGAAAATGATTACATGTTAATTCTTGGTGTAGGAGGTATCTGTTTTACTCAGTGTAATGAGAAAATTTAGTATAGCAAGAAAATTAAATACGTTGCAAATATCCCCCCCTCAACCTTATACCATTATGTAACGGAATTTTTTGTGTGGTCATATAAATGCATAATAACTATTCTTTGCAGCGCATATTCCGCAGAATGCCTATTTCAGTGCACTTCGTAAATGCATAATATTTTTTTTTTATATATTAAAGGGTGTAACATCATTCAAATTCATTTGAAACAAGTTTTACCTTTGACCGTAATGTAATGTAATACCTTTGGCTGTCCTCATAAATAAACTAAACATGTTAAAACTTTGTTTGAAATAAGGATCGTGCTAAGATAAATATCAGTAACATCCAAAAATTCCTGATCATTTCAAATATATTTACGAGAGTCAGAGCGCGGTCAGGCAGCTAGGCGACCTGACAGGGAGATGGCCACACAAAACGAATCCATAAACATTTTTCAACTTTGTTGGAAAGTGTTAAAAATAGAAGCTGATTTTGTTTCTTCTTCAAATAAATAAATATGTGTAAATTTAGTATTTTATAACGTCACTATTTTGAAAGTCAGTCATCTAAAATATCTATCAAACATAACATAATCCTTCACATAGATTTTTTACCAATTTCAAATTAATCAATACTGAACACGTTTGAAAATATTCACTTCGAAAGTTTGCCGCAAATACTTAATACCAAACTTTCGTAAAATAAAAAGAAATCTGCATCTTTATAAATCTTTTTAAGATGAAATATTTTTCGAGTTCACAGTCATGCATCTAGCAGAAATCAATAGTTTCAATTCTTTACTGAAAAAAATCGATCAATTTAACATCCTCTTAGCTGTCTGTAAATTTCCCAAAACATTTATGTCAAAATCTATATTTTTTTATTAATTCAAAAAATACTATTTTGAAATAAATTTGTATTTAGAAAAAAATAAATAATTAAAAAATAAACTTTTAAGTAGAAATTAATAGCTTTATGCGTATCAATTAATCTGGATGCTTACACTTTGGTAATTAAAATACTACTTTTTCTGGAAATTTCATCATATCATAAGTAATATCTGTATGAATAAACAAAAAAATAATTATTTTAAATGAAATTGAGACATTAATAAGCATCAGAAATTCTCCAGTATTGAAATTATAAATATTGAATAATATATTTTTTTACAACCTCTGGCAACAAAGTTCGGTGAATAGTCGTGTAACATTAATATTGGTTAAATATTAATGAAAGTTACCATAACATCCTTCGAAATAGTCACCTCCCATAACTAAGCATCGCTGAGATTGGCTAATACATGTCCTGGGAAATTCGCAAATAGTCTTCCTTTGGGATGGAGTTCAAAAGCTTCGTCATGTTTCGTTGGATGTCAGCAATAGGGTCAAATCTCTTTCAAAGACAGTTTGAGTCGTGGAAATAGGAAGAAGTCTGGAGGATGCAGATCTGGCGTGTATGGTGGATGTTCAATTTGCACCACCCCTCATGAATTTCTTTCGGTGTCTTGCAAAGCTCAAAACCAAACTTTAAACTGATCTTTTGTTCGTTCAGTTTCCTCTTCTCAGTTAAGAACCAACACAATGAAAAAGCACTTTGTAAAGCACGTCTTACACAGAACATAAACGACGCTGAGCTGAACAACGGTGGTTGGAAGACGGTTAACACTTGCCTCCTTGCAGGTACAGCGTTTTGTTTCCCCAGTGTTGCCAGATCGGCCGTTCTGAATTCATTCACCGAACATTTTTGTCAGAGGTAGTATTAAAGAAAGTTTATCAAAACATACATTTATCCGTAAAAGAATATATCTACTTATAAAAAAACTGTATATTTTTTTGTTTAGACATTAAACGTGTCACTCTTGACAGCTAATTTCTAAATAATATCTAATGTCTAAAAACTTTTTCAATAGCTAATTTCTAAATAATATCTAATGTCTAAAAACAATAATCAATAATCCAAACTATTAGTTTGAATGCATAATTTCCAATTGAAAAAGTTTTTCAAATATTGTTTTTTTTTTTTTTTTTTTTTTTTTTTTTTTCATGGCGTTAGAAGGTATTTATATCAAAAGAGTTTCTGATTGTAAAAAGAAATATGCAATTTAAAATTTAAATTATAAAAAAAATATTTTTCGAGCTTCTTCAAATAAATAACATGAACAACAACAAAAATAGTTTTTGATCGACGAAGAATTAGTGATTTATCAATTCTTCGATATTTCTTAAGATTCGAATTTTCTGCCAATAAAACTGCATTTTCCCGCTTGCAGGGCACGACAAATCTTAAAACTTTTTAAGGGGATCCACTACACAATAATCCCCAATTTTTCTAAAAATATTTTATGGCATTTAAAATGTTATTGTTTTTTCATGTTTAAAATGACGTTTAAATCGTGCTTTTTTAAAAATTTTAATTAAAAGACGAAATATTAATTTAGGTTGTCTTCAAAATCTAGCAATTTGAAGCCGTTTTTGTCATGAAAATGACATTTTTTTAAATACATTTTTCTTCATCGTGTGTTTTTCATAATTTCTCGGATTTAAATTGTTATAACTCAAGAATCGTTCGCCCTCTGAGTGTTTTGCAAGTGGGTAAAATTGTAATTTTGTTTGACGTTTAAATCGTGCTGTTTTAAAATTTTAATTAAAAGAAGAAATATTAATTTACGTTGTCTTCAAAATCTAGTAATTTGAAGCAATTTTTGTCATGAAAATGACTTTTTTATAAATGCATTTTTCTTCATCGTGTGTTTTTCATAATTTCTCGGATATAACTTGTTACAACTCAAGAATCGTTCGCCCTCTGAGTGTTTTGCAAGTGGGTAAAATTGTAATTTTGTTTGACGTTTAAATCGTGCTGTTTTAAAATTTTAATTAAAAGAAGAAATATTAATTTACGTTGTCTTCAAAATCTAGTAATTTGAAGCAATTTTTGTCATGAAAATGACTTTTTTATAAATGCATTTTTCTTCATCGTGTGTTTTTCATAATTTCTCGGATATAACTTGTTACAACTCAAGAATCGTTCGCCCTCTGAGTGTTTTGCAAGTGGGTAAAATTGTAATTTTGTTTGACGTTTAAATCGTGCTGTTTTAAAATTTTAATTAAAAGAAGAAATATTAATTTACGTTGTCTTCAAAATCTAGTAATTTGAAGCAATTTTTGTCATGAAAATGACTTTTTTATAAATGCATTTTTCTTCATCGTGTGTTTTTCATAATTTCTCGGATATAACTTGTTACAACTCAAGAATCGTTCGCCCTCTGAGTGTTTTGCAAGTGGGTAAAATTGTAATTTTGTTTGACGTTTAAATCGTGCTGTTTTAAAATTTTAATTAAAAGAAGAAATATTAATTTACGTTGTCTTCAAAATCTAGTAATTTGAAGCAATTTTTGTCATGAAAATGACTTTTTTATAAATGCATTTTTCTTCATCGTGTGTTTTTCATAATTTCTCGGATATAACTTGTTACAACTCAAGAATCGTTCGCCCTCTGAGCGTTTTGCAAGTGGGTAAAATTGTAATTTTGTTTGACGTTTAAATCGTGCTGTTTTAAAATTTTAATTAAAAGAAGAAATATTAATTTACGTTGTCTTCAAAATCTAGTAATTTGAAGCAATTTTTGTCATGAAAATGACTTTTTTATAAATGCATTTTTCTTCATCGTGTGTTTTTCATAATTTCTCGGATATAACTTGTTACAACTCAAGAATCGTTCACCATCTGAGCGTTTTGCAAGTGGGTAAAATTGTAATGTTGTTTTCTCTGTATTTTCTTTTAAATGCTTAAAAAATACGATTCTTTCAATATTATATTTAAAAGCTTTATTACAAATAGGAATGTAGTTTTTGAGAGTATTGATCATTCTAAAATGTATTGAAAATTCATTAAATCTAGAGAATTATATCTATATTATAAAGGCCAAACGTATCTGTGCGTAACGCATACGTCATTTTGCGAATGGCAACATTTTCCCCTGCAATTTCGGTTTTGCAATTTTCGCTACTGCAAATTTTACATTTGTGAACATCGCACATTCTCAATTTTTACATCGGCGTATACAGAAAAAATGTTCTTTTAAATGCAATTTGTTTGAAAGCTGTATCTCAATTTATTTTTCAAATATTAATTTTTTATAGTTTTTGTGCGAATTTTGTAATCGTGGCAACAAAAATGCGCCTCTTTCTCTTAAAATTGAAAAAAAAAAAAAGAAATTAAAATTTCGTATGTAAATTTTGAGAAGATGAATATGGATTTAGATTTCAAGTGAAATTTTATGATCGTGTCAGTTTGATTTTTTTTTTTTTTCATTTTCACCAATCGTAAGAGCCTCAATTGATAACTTCATCATAATAACTTACCTTTATCATGTTTTACTTATTACATATGCGATTAAAGTTTAATTTTAATAATTTGCACAACTGACTTTCTAGAAATGGTATTTTGCTGATTTTAGCTTAAAATTATATTTCTTTTAGAGTTAAACTGACCAATATAAGATGCATTTTTCACTGTAGCTAATTTTGCAGGTTGTTATAAATCAATGAAATAGTTCCTTCTAAAACATTTTCTTTCGTCGAAGTTCGACGGGTTCCACCTCGTCATCATAAATACTGCTCATATTGCTGTGAAACCTGGCGCTTAGTTAGCGGAATATTACGTTCCAAACACTTAGTGTTAAAAATAATTTTTTTTCAATTTAAAACATGTCTTTTGTTATTATTTTACATTAATTTTGATTCAGCAAATTTACAAAAATCATTTATTTTTGAAAATATGATTTTTTAAAATAAGAGTTAGATCTTTTTTTTTTCAAATATTTATTTTAAATATTTTTAATTAAAAATTAATATGTTTAAAAATACTGAAAAATGTAGATATTCCTGTTTATTTAAACGTAAAAAAATGAAATTCTTCAAACAATATTTGGAGCTATAACGACTTTTATGTACCCCCTTTTTTTAATTTTTTAAGTAAATAATAATAAAAAAAAATTATGAGAAATTTTATCATATGATTTTATTGCAAATAATATGGTTAAGCATCACAAAAAATTCTAAATTTTAATTTTATAAATGAAAATTATTTTAAAATGTATTCCAGACCCCCTTAAGGAAATTGCAAATATATTTGGAGCAAAGGATTTTCTGATTTGTGGTAAAAATTTCTGTTCTAAAACAGTAGACGTAAATAGTAGACGTAGCATTTTGATAGTGACAGAATATAACATAGTTTACTTCATTAAGAAATGTCATATTCCAAGATTCTAGTCTAACAAGATAAAACACCCCTAGTAATAATAGCAAAAACATAAATATAGCCTACATTGGTGCAGGAACTATCCACATCAATTTCTAACCATTATTTTTGAAATTTGTCTAGTACTTTCTAAAATTCCATGGAAATCGAAATTTAGAGCATTTTTAGAATGCTTTTCGCTCATTCAAAGGGGTGAACCCTTTAAATCTACAAATCTTAGATAGTGTCGACTCTCGTTAATTCGAAATCGGATAATTCGAATCTTCGCTTAATTCGAACTAAACATGAAGTCCCAACATTTTCATTGGTAGATGGTGTGTGTATTTTTGTCGGCCGATTATCTACGCTATGGGATATAGGCCTTATGGATGAGTTGCCCTCCGTGGGGGTCTTTCTAAGGGAACCTAACCCGTATTTACGCAAGGTTCGAAGAAAAGCACGGAAAACTTCGAACGGTTAGGCCGACGGTCGCGATTGGGTTCGAACCCAGCACCTACCGTCTACCAGTTTGGAGGTCGGAACCTCGCGGCCACTGGTGGGGCTTTCATTGGTAGAATAACGTTAAAAATTTTCATTAATTCGAACTCATTTTCTCTTGACTTCGTTTAATTCGAACTAAGGAGAATTCCGAATTTTCATTTTTCGTTTCTTTCTCACGGATTTCAGATCATTTGAATAACTTTCTTTCTTTGATTTTTGTGAAATTTCTTCCGAACGAGTAGAGTATACATGTAATCCCATGCATTATATGTAATCCCATGCATTTGATATGCACTTTCTTTGTGCCCCGTCTATCCATCAGTGACGCTTTAAATTTTTCTTCTATTGTGCTTGTTTCTTATCTTTTAATTAGTTTATTTATTTATATATTCTAATTTAATATTAAGTCATATTCTAATGATAACAGACGAAATAAATTACAAAAAAAGAAAAACACCATAACAGTATTTCCTTTGTAATAGTACCATATTGAGCATGTTTTCATTTCGTATTTTCCATAATTCGAACTTCGGATAATTCGAACCGTCTTTGTGGTCCCGGCGAGTTCGAATTAACGAGAGCCGACTGTATTTGCTTAGAGAGAATCTACACGTGAAGTAAAATTTTATTCTTGATGAACTAATAATATAAACATGTCTCACAACATATATTTAAGCAAAAGAGTTGATAATATTTTATTTCTTCAAACAAAAGATATGTGCTACATCGAAACAAACAAATAAGACAGAGAGCAGTAAAATATTAAACCAGTAAAAAAAAAGTTTTTAAAGATGGCAATACTGTTATCCACAAATTTTATCTTTGATAACCTAATAAAATAAACATGTCTCACAATATGTATTTTAGCGTAAAAGATTAACTTTTCCACTTAAAATTTTTCTGTTAAAGCGTTTTAAATATTTAACAGATGATTTTATAAGTTAAAGCATAAAATTTAGATAAATATTAAACATAATTTAAATACAAATTTGTTTAAATAGTAACACCTTCTAAAAAATACCATTTTCTGAACTATATATAAAAATGTGCTTCAAATAAAAATAAATTTTAAATCCAACTAATAAATAAACGATTACTGAGAAATCTTTATTATCTAAAATATAATTTTAATACTTTTTTAATTGGTTACTCTTTTATTGGTTTGATTGATTTAATTTTGATTTTTTTTAAAATTTTAATATCTTTTAAAAAATACCTTTTAAATTTCGAAGATGACAAAAATGACCTTTAAAAAATAAATAAAATGACCCTCTTTACATTAAATACTACCCGTGTCAGATTTAAAAGAAAATATAATTTAAAAAGATGATAGCCAAACAAAAGCGGTATAAAGTATTATTATAATTTAAGTTAAATATAAATTACTGCCAGTACTTAAACAGTTTCACAATATAATGATTAACAGAAATTGTAGCTCCACCCTTGTTGCGTGTAACACAGAGACTATTTCAAAATCCATTAGCTAATTCAAATATTGAATTTCGCTTATTGTCACTTGGGTGTGTAAAGTAGTACATTCGTCTTTAGGTATAGAAAACTATAATTCATTTATATTTTTGACTTTACAATGTATTCTCCTTTAAAATATCTTAAATAGCTAAATTTGAGTAAGATTAGAAAACATTTGTTGTAATATACAGTCGTTATAAAAAAATATTTTAAGATATATTTTGGAACAATCACATTTGAAAATATGATGTGATATTAATTCAAATATAATTTATTTTGAAGCTAATCTAATAAAGTTTTTTTTTTAATTTCTTGTTACGTTAACTTACATAAAAATGCAAGATTTGGTAATAAAGCAAACAAAACGTTTTATTATTAAATGTTGTTGATGAATGATCATCGTCAGTACAAGATTGTCATTCCAGTATCCTTCATTATTCCGAAAGTCCAAATGATAGAAGAAATTTAGAATAGAAAACTTTGCTTAATTTAATGAAAAACAATTTATAATAACATATTTATTCATTTTTTGTATTTTTTTTAATTTAATGGCACTTTATATCCGTGGCTTCCGGTAATAACCAGGCAAGGCACATTTTTGAAAAATTTGAGATAATTTGGAAAAGTGTATCTTTAAGAGAGTACTTTCATCTGCCATAGTACTGAAAAATAAAAATCGAATACTTCCCGTCATAGGGCGACTATAACTTTTCATTTTAAAAATGCAAAAACAGTAATAATTGGATAAATGCATAAATTAACGGTAATAACAAGATGAGATTTCTATTTATTTCGTCGCTAAAAATTGAAAAAAAAAAAAAAAACAGTAATATTCGGGTAAGTGTATAAATTAACGGTAATAACCAGATAAAATTTCTATTTATTTCTTCGTTTCGTCGTTCTTTTAATCGTCTATTATTCAAAAAATAACATAAAAATATAATAACATAAAAAAGTAAAAATATTTACAATGTATTTAATTGTTTCGAAATTAATGTTTAAAATGTTAATAAATATTTAATTTTATTTACATTTATTAAAAATAAATGTAAAACGGTAATAATTAGATAAGATTTACATTTTTAATTGTTTCTGAATTAATAAAACCCATTTATATATAACTATTTTGGGAAAAAAGAGGCTCTTATATCCTAATTGAATGTTGTGAAAATTATTAAGTTCTAATCTGTTTTATAAAAATAATGATGATAAAGAGACATGTTTGAAAACTTTAAACGTTAATTACTCAAAATATTAAAAATGTGCCTTACCTTGTTATTACCGGAAGTCATAGATATGTAAATGTACATATAAGCCACAGATATATACAGTCGACTCTCGTTAATTCGAAATCGGATAATTCCAATCCTTGCTTAATTCGAACTAAACATGAAGTCCCGAAATTTTCAATGGCAGAATAACGTTAAAAAATTTCAATTATTCGAACTCATTTTCTCTTAACTTCGTTTAATTCGAACTAACGAGAATTCCGATTTTTCATTTTTCTTTTCTTTCTCATGGATTTCAGATCCTTTGAATAACTTTCTTTCTTCGATTTTTGTGAAAATTTTTCCGAAGGAGTATACATATAATACAATGTATTTGATATCCACATTCTTAGTGCCCCGTCTGTCCATCAGTGACGCTTTAAATTTTTCTTCCATCATGCTTGTTTCTAATTTTTTAATTAGTTTATGTATTTATACATTCTAATTTAATATAAGTCATATTCTGATGATAACAGATGAAATAAATTTAAAATGCACTATAACATCAAATCCTTTGTAATAGTGCCATATTAAGCATGTTTTCCATAATTCGAACATTTCTTGTAGTCCCGACGAGTTCGAATTGAGAGTCGACTGTATATATATATATATATATATATATATATATATATATATAAAGGGTGATTCAAAAAATGTTGACAAAAATGATATTACAAATCAGGCATACGACAAGGATAAAAAATCACATAGAAACATGGGGCAGCAAACCACTCATTCAATCCCAAATACTCAGGGTGTTTCATCCTAACTCAATTTGGGTTGACGGTAATAAGTTTCAGAAAACTGAAGAATATTATAAAAGAATATTTAACAGACATTCTCACCTTTCCTTTAAATTTAAAACACCAAACAAAGGTGGTAAAATTTGAATTATGCGCACCAGCAATATGCACTTCACGCCTCACATTTTGTACTGTAATAATACGGTATCATCGAATGCTGGAGTAAGATGTTTTTTTTCGGATCTTTTCGTAATATTATCACATTTCACACAAAATAAGGCACATATCGTTGCATTTTCATTTCAATGTTTTTATTTTCTTCTAAATTTTTAGAGTCAAACCGGGTTTAGCTAGAATGAAACTCTCTGTATTTGTGACTCATTAAGTAGTTTGCGACCCTATGTTCCTGCTTGATTATTTATCCTTGTTGTATGCTTGATTAGTCATATCATTTTGTCAACTTTTTTAATAACCCTGTATATATAACAAAACTGCAAACGTTTGATTTTTTACTTTTTCCTGCTGGGTTGAAAAATGTTTATGAATTTGGTTTGCCTGTTGATCATCCGAACGTCCTTGCTTAAAATCTCGTAGATAAACTTGGATTAGGTTAATTTTTTATGGTATAATGATTTTATCTAAGGAAATCTTGGTATTGAAACTATATTGCAAAGGATTCATAGCTCAATTGTAGACACACAGAAAAATTCAGTTACATTATGATTTATGGTGAAAAATAAATTCTTATGAGATTTTAATGATGCTACACAATTTCAAAAATGTTGAAATTGATATACTTCAAAGAAAATGATTTATTTTCTACCAGTTATATAAAATTTGCATTTAAAGCTTAAAGGAATGCAAAAAATAATTCCATTACATTGTAATATATTGAGTAAAATCTCTTACAGTGAATTTTAATGTTGTCACCATACTTAAGACATAATGCATTAACAAAGGATAATTGAAATGTACGAAAACATATTTTTAGTAAAATAAGGAGTGTGTAGCCTTTATATTCTTTGAGAGGGATACACAAAGTTATTCAGTTATACGACGTACTGTAATCGTTTTTTGTATGAAAAAAAATAATTATACTGCTTGAATTCTTTTTAAATCTATGTTTGATGCATGATTTTCCGTTATTGTTTATTTAAATTAGAAAAAAAGAAAGTGATTTTTTATTCTTTCTACGTATCAGCTCAGTAGATGGATAACGTCAGAGTTATTAGATTTAATTACCCAGGTACAAAAAAGTACGCGTGACAAAATACAAATTTTACGTGTATTAAATAGAAAAATTTGCGTGTATAAAAAACTCATTAATAAGATTTTTCAAAAATTGCATTTAAAACATTTTAAAATTTTGTTTTAAGGGGATATTTTTCTTGCCCCACTTATTTTTATGTTCAAATATCACAAATATTCCACATTTTATGCTAAAAATGTAAGCTAATATTTGTAAATAAAGTTTTTTTTTTAATTATGTTCAAAATATCACACCATCTTATTTGAGAACAAGATAAAAATAAGTACGGATTTTAGAGTAGTGAAATGAAATATAAAATGTATATAATTAACTGCACAAAAGAGAAAAAGCACAGTGATATCATTAAATACAGTCTTATATTCACTAAGTAATATTTACAATACAAATGACCAATCAAAATTTTGAGTGCAATCAAAAAGTTTATAATAACTTAAATATAATAAATTGTTAACAGGTCATTATATTTTCCTAGATACTCCATGATGAACTACATTTATGTTAAGTTAAACATATTTGCATGTAAATACAAATTGAGTAGCCTTAATTATAGGATTTGTCATGTAGGAGATAATGAATCGTTATATCATTATGCTATATTAAAATTTTGGATGCAAACACTGAGGATAAGCGGATTATGAGATTACTTTAAAACTAACTAATGCACTAAATTTAACCTTAAAGATTAGGCAGATGATTGAGAAAATAAGTAGAGAATAAGTATATTATAAAATATTGCTGTAAAGATATAAAAAACGAGATAACTTATTTTTCTTTATTGAATTTAGGAATCATCTGTGATTAAAATATTTTCATTTATTATTTTAAAACGTATAACTTGAATCAAATCATGTATTTGTGTTTAACACCAATAAATACAGGTAAATACAAGGATACACAAATAACTCGCTTACTGTCTATCAATGGAAGGGCGTATTTAGTATTAGTTCGCTCTTTTCAATTTACCTTTTCATTTGCCTTTTACTTCGTGTTATAAATTACAAGGATCATATACAAGGCAGTACAAAAAATCTCATTGCTTGACATCAATAAATACAGGTAAGTACAGGAACACATAAATAACTCGCTTACTGTACTGTCTATCAATGGAAAGTCGTATTCAGTACTGGTTCTCTATTTTAAATTTACCTTTTCATTTGCCTTTTACTTTGTGTTATAATTTACACAGATGATATACAGAGCAGTACAAAAAAATTTCAAGTACATTTCCGTATATTAATGGAAATTATAAGTCCTAAATTATTAAATGTGCTATGCATTTCCTTACGGAACTAAATTGTGTACACTATGTAGTATATACAGAATACTTCATAAAAGATAAGGAAAATGTTAAGAGCTTCATGTTTAAACAAATAAATTTCATCTAAGAATACATGATTAGAAATAAAAAGCAAAGATAGAAGAGCATTTCGAAACTCGGTCAATGCAAATTTTAATCCCCTTAGCGCCGAACAAAAGGATAAACTTGTAAAATTGTATTGTTCTATTCCCTTTTTTTATATATATGCTACAAAAAAGATTTTTTTTTTCAACGTAATCTAAAAAAAAAAAAAATTAATTACATGACGTACGACGGCTCGACGTACATAGATCGGTTTTCCATCAGGCGTCTGTCACTTTTTCGTTTGTTGTGTGTTTTTACTTCGTTTAAGGTATTTGGACAGCTTTAAAATATAATTTTTTATCAAAATATCTACTTTTCTTTACTGTAATAATATTAAACCCGACTCTTTTATCTGTCGAATTCTGCTTAAATTGCGTCGGTATCTTAATTATAACCAATGTTACAGGCGTTTAAAGCTACATCTATTGCAGCTTCTGAATTGTGTTTAAAAGTTATTTTTAGATTTTTTTTGAAAATGGAGTTTTTCTCATTTTTACTACACTGTAAAAAAAAAAAAAAAAAAATCTTTGAAGGTACTAAACATTTTCTAGGAAACTGGGATTCCAAAAACTTTTCATGTAACGATAACAGGAAAAATTCATGTAATCGATTCTGAAGCTTGAATTTTTGCTGTTACCGTTACAGGAAAAGTTCTTGAAATCCCAGTTTCCTAGAAAAAGTTTAGTACCTTTGAAGATTTTTTTTTTTTTACAGTGTAGACACAAAACATCCCTAAACAAAAGATTATGCATGAAATGCCATAAGATTATCTGTACTTATTTTACAAATCTCTTTTGAGGGAATGGACTACACTCTGAATAATATATTATTAACTAGTTTCATGCTTACACTGGTATAAATGGCAAACTTGAGAGAAATTTTGCGAATTTTTCATTGCATTAGTACATTAATTGCCTTATCATCTGAGATAGAAATGCGATTATAATGTGTGTAGTATAAGTAAGTCCTAGAGAATGTTATTATGTTTATTATGCAATTTACAGAATGTCAAAACATAGTTTTAATTTTGAGTTATCACGTTTTAAGGAAAAGTCAATTTTCGTTATTTTTCTCTTAAAAAGATTGCTTCTAGGTAATAGCTGAAATTTTTTAAATTATTTTCAAAATCTTAACGTAAATATTATTATAAAAGATGGATAACAAGGATTTTTTTTTATATTTCAAAAAATCATATACGAAGGTGCGCGGATACCTTAACAACATCATCGTCAATGCTCTCTAGCACCTTTGCGTCTTATATTTATGACTATGGATTCTCTTAAGAATGATTTTGTCTGGATGTGTACTATCACCTGTGAAAGTTTTATCCATCTTTTTTTGATACATCTTGTATATTAATTAATACATCATATTCAGTATATTTTTCCTACTACACTATAAAAAAATCTGTAAAGTTACTAAAATATTTTACGTTTATTTGTATTTCAAGAATTTTTCATATAACGATAACAGCACAATGTTATGTAACCGAGGAAGGTTACATGAGTTTTTGCTGTTACCTTTACATGAAAAGTTCTTGGAATACAAATCTACAAGAAAAATCTTAGTAACTCTACAGTTTTTTTTTTTTATAGTGTATGGGTAATAATTTTCCAAATGGTTTTTAAGTGGATTATGCGTTTTCGAATTATTTATGCAAAATCTTAGTGAAATATTTTTATAGTATTCTGCATTTTGTGGACAGTTTTTCGCAATGCTTCCGTCACGATTTTTCGTTCTTGCTGTTAAAAATGTAGTAAAGGAAAATAATTCTTTTTGCTGTTAAAAATGTAGTGAAGGGAAATAATTCATGTAATTTTTGTGCTCAGTTCAATTTTAGTCATTTTTAGGATACGGCCACCAATTTATATTAAATTTAAAAATATGCATTTGGTAGTTGCTTTTTTTTTTTTTTTTTTTTTTTTTTTTTTTTTTTTTTTAGAGTACAGTGATTACGCTATATAAAACATACGTAGTTCAATATTAATGTGTGTATTTAAATATGCTGCGTTTGAATTTGTTAAGATATTGAAAAAGACTCTTTTTAAATACCGTTTATTTTGCTTTTTTCGTTATGCATAATCATAAATGACAAATACGTTCAGAATTTCTATACACTTTTAAATGCTTTTTCCAGTTATGTAAGTGATAATGATAAACATATATAAACAAAAAAAAAAAATTCGGGCATCCCACTCATCTATTCTGCACTCTTTACACCCAATTTTCTTTTTATGTATTAAAAAATATATTTTAAATGCCATTAAAACCACTTTAAATATATTTTCAAACAAGTAGCTAAATAAACATTATTACTGAAGATTAAAACACAAAAAGTTTTAAACATGTAATAACTATGAAAAATATTTCCTATCTTCTCTAAAACAGACTAAATATATCAAAGATTAAAGGATGATCATTTTAGATACAACAGAAAGTGTTTATATATTATCAAATTTAAGTAACTATAATTAATTCATTTGTCTTGAAGGAGACAATGCATATATGTTCATGTCATATTAAAATTTAGGACATAAGCAATAGCGATAATAGGATTATGAGATAAGCTCAAAACAGCTGAAGCATTAATTTTTTCTTTAAAGCTGGTGATTGAGAGGTTAAGAACTGCTGATTAGAAATGTGCTAGCAAACAAATTTATATCCACTGAATTTTTATCTAAGCGAAAAGTATTTTCTTTATTAATGTATACTTATTCTGTAAAATTATTGAGTAATGCTAATAGTTTTAATAAATCATGCAGTATTGCTTCATTTAATAAGAAGAAATCGAATAGTTATGATACTGATATCTTTTTTTTTTTCGTTTAAGGTATGCACACACCATCGGAAGGGAATTTTTGAAATTGTCTCTGGTTATCCATTTTTTGCAATTACATTTAATTTAAAACTTTTTAAATTTTATACTTTAATAGTAATATATATATATCTCTATGTGATCACTATAATATACTTTTATACCAAGTTTAGTAATTTAAATCAGAACACCTATTCTGTAGATTTATTACTATTATTATTATTATTATTATTATTATTATTATTATTATTATTATTATTATTATTGTTGTTGTTGTTGTTGTTGTTGTTATTGTTATTATTATTAATCGGAATAATTTTAAAATAATAAATTAATACATAAATCCCATAGAACCTATTAATTGAAGAATGATATACACTGGCGGAAAAAAAAAATCCCAACACCAAGAAAAACTTATTGTAGAGTAATGAAATTTGGACAGTGCATTTGTCTAGTTAAAATGTTTAATTGATTAGATTTTCGAGATCATAGGTTAATTTAAGGTCAATAAAATGCATTTCAAATGTGAAATGCTGTTACATTAAAAGTCGCTATAACCTCCAGAATTTTGAATGCATACTTACACACGTGCATTCATAGTGTCATACAGGTGCCGAATGTCACTTTGTCGTATGGAGTTCCATGCTTGTTGTACTTGCTGTGTCAATGCTGTTATGGTCAGTGCTGGCTGGGGATGACACCGGAGTTCTCATCCAATGATAGCCCATACGTGCTCAATGGAAGACAGATCTGGTGATCTCGCTGGTCAAGGTAACAGGTCGACACTCAGTAGAGCACGTTGCGTTACAGTAGCGGCATGAGGGCGCGCGTTATCCTGTTGAAAAACGCCCCTTGAATGCTTTTCTTGAATGGCAGCACTACAGGTTGAATTACCGGACTGACTTACAAATTTGCAGTCAATGTGCTTGGGATAAGCCGGAGAGTGCTTCTGATGTCATAGAAAATTGCTTCTTAGACCATGACTCCAGATTGTAGATCCAGTGTTTTTAAGCCGCAGACAGTTTGATTGCAGGCGTTCCCCTGGCCTCCTTCTGACCAGCACACGACCATCACTGGCACGAAAGCAGAAAATGCTTTCATCATTAAACACAACAGATCTCCACTCCATCCTCCAGTGAGCTCTGGCTCGACATCATTGGCGTCGCAAACGGCAATGGCTTAGAGTCAGTGGAATGCATGCCTTCCATCGAGCTGTCCTTGAAGTAACCGATTTCTAACAGTTCGTTGTGTCATTGTGGTACAAACTACGGCTCAAATTTCCGTCGCAGGCACAATACGATGAGCCACCGGCGTACGCCGAATACGACGGTCTTCCCTCTCAGAAGTGCCACGTGGTCACCCGGAACCTGGTCTTCTTGAGGCAATAGCATCCCTTGACCATTGCTCCCTACAATCATGCACAGTGGATACATTCTGTCCAAGTCTTTCTGTAAAATCGCGGAAAGAAAATCCACTTTCTCGTTGCCCTAATTTACGACCTCTTTCCAATTCGGGGAGCTGATGATGATAGCTTCTTCGTCTTCTTAAAGGCATTCATGATCAACCTCAACTCAATTCGTCAAATTTTGAAGAGAAAAAATGCTCACGAACTTTACAGCACTCGTTTAAAGCAAACCTGACTATAAAGTTGTGAGTGGCGCTACTAGCGCCACACTTATACGCGAAGCCCGAAATTTGAATCAATGTCATCTTTCAAATGTATAAACACGCCTACAAAATTTCGTTTGGCTAACACAAGTCTTTCTTGGTGTTGGGATTTTTTTTTCCGTCAGTGTATATGCTTTTTGGTGGATTCTTATCTGTAACCTTTTAACTAAAAAAAAAAAATAAATAAATAAATAAATAAAATAAATAAACAAAAGTTATTAAATGAAAATTGTATTTAAAGTTTTTACTACTTTTATAAATAACTATACCAAATCTAAGTATCACTAAAAGTTTCAATAATAAAATGTTTAGTAATAGTATGTGTTAATGTATTGCTGAGTGGTTGGAAGATTTTAAACGACAATTTAGAAGAGAGTTATATTTTAGTTTTTACCTATAAATAAAAAATTATCGGTCTGATGAATGCTAAAATCATCTAAATTTGCAACATTATTAAAACTAACTTTTATTTAAGGGGACATGGAATATCTTGACAAGTAAAATAAAGCAGATTTTGTAAAGTAATTACAATGATTTTTTTTTTACTTGAAAATAGAGATAAAAACGATTTTTTATAATATATATATATATATATATATATATATATATTATAATAAATATATAGCCCAACAGGTGGCGCAGTTATGCTGTCACACACTGGCCAAAAATGCTAGATATTTTTAAATAAACAAGTTAGTTAGAGAATTTTGAACAGTTTCATCTGTTTACCTACAATAGAATTTTAGAAAAGCGTACCAAAGCGTAAAAAGAAAAATATATACCGTATTTACTCGTGTATAGGGCGCACGCGTGTATAAGGCGCACCCCTACTTTACAAGTAAATATGGCGATTTTTTAAAATCTCGTATGTGAGGCACACCATAAATTTCATACGCTAATGAAGAATGACCAAATGAATTTCAGTAAAAGAAAAGTCGAAACAAACATTACACCAGACCAGAAAACAAGACGAAAATGCATATTTAGACTTGGGATTCTAAGAGAATGACGGGAAATAAGAAAGAGTGACGGTAAAGAGAATTGCTAATTAGCGTTTAGATAATGTCATTAGTTCTGTTGTATAAAAAAACTGCAAGAAATGAAATAAATATGCAGTAATACTTCAATTAAGTAACATTTTCTGAGTTTTAATATCTTATTTGATTAATTTCTTGTTTCTTATGTATATCGTTCGACTGCATCATACAGTAAAAAATTATTCAGTGTATAAGGCGCACCTAAAAGTTTTGCCCTAATTTTTTGGAAAAAAAGTGCGCCTTATACATAGGTAAATACGGTATTTCAAAAATAGTACTGTCAAAAAAGTACATAGACAGATACATAGATACTCAACTTCCATCATCATAATTTTTTAGGTCCATTATCATATTTTTCTGCACTGTAATTCTTTAGCTCTGTCTTTTTAGGCCAATAATTTAAAACTAAGAAAACATAATCATTTTATGTTGAATGTATCTTTAACTAATCTGTAAAATGTGCATTTTAATAAATTATTGAAATGCAGAATAAGTATGATAAAGCGGGAAACCTAAAATGCATATTGTGCATTTTTAGGTGTCACGTGTAATTTTACACGTATTTTGTCACGTGTAATTTTATAACACGTGACAATTATAAAATCAATAAAATGCAAAAATACTATTAAATTAAAATTAATTTCTCATTTAAATACTCTTAGCCAAATATAGAACTGACTGCCCTTAGTTTTTTTACAGAAGATAATTATAAAAAACACTCTTTAAAATATTATTTTAAAAATGCAATTTTACACATTAATTAACTTTCGAGATGAAAACGATTCATTTAAACAAGTATTATACGAGCTCACAATAATATCATTAACTACCATTTGACAATAAGATGCATTAGAAAAGAATTTCTATTTAAAATATCATTAGTCATAAAGACAGGTATGCAATTAGCTGTCTTTAGGTACTTCAAAAAATGATTTATTTTATCTCATGATAAAGATATTATTCACGTTCTATAAGTGTAATTTTTGAGTTTATCTCTCTTAAATAAATTATATAGATATATATATCTAGCGATCGACATTTAGGTGCACCCAAACATTTTATCCAAACTATATTGAAACAGTATTTGATTTTTAAAACTTTTCAAATTTTTTTTATTCGATATGTCTATACAAAAAAAAGAAGATAAAAAATTACTAATAATCTAGGAAAAGAAAATGGTGTCACTACAGTTAGAAATTTTAAGACTAAGCTCAAATTTTTCCACTTACGTGAGAAAGCAATATATTAAACAAGTGTAAAAATATTGAACTAAATTACAAAGTATTTATCATCTAAATCCCGTTAATCAGGAAGATAAATACAGAATTGGTTGCTGTTAGTTATTTTCGGTAGATAATAATAGAAATGATTTCAAAAAATGCGCGTTTATTGATTTATTAATTTTAGAGCTGAAAAAAAAATATTTAAACAAGTATTCTGCACGAAGAATCCATAAAATCCTTCATTTTTTTGGCATTTGGCGATAAGATGCATTAGAAAATAATTTCTATTTAAGATCGCATTAGTCATGATGACAGATACACAATCATCTGTCCTTAGGTAACTGTAAAAAAGACTTATTGCATCTTACGTTAAAGACATTTTTAATAATCTGTAAATTGAATATTCAAGTAAGTTTGCTAATCATGACCCCTGGACCGCAAAACGAACCTCAGTCCAAAATTATATATATAAACCAGTTGATCCACCAGGCGTTGCTCTGGTTCCGTTAAAATATCTTAAACAAAACTCAATTTGTATGATTTTATAAATTTTGAAAATCTCTTAACATGAAGCTAGTTTCGGAGATCCTTGTTGACTGCCGCAGCATCTAATGTGTTCCTAAAAAATTTTTTTCGAGTAAACTTGGGATTTAGGTCCCTACATCTTAAAGCGGCATTCATTGAAAGTGCATTAATTTTTTGTCCGCGTGTGCAGAAGACTATCTTGAATCAAGTTGATTGAACTAAACCTCATAACAATCAAGCCAATAAAAGCCGAGAAAATAATGCACCATTAATATTTGAAAATGTAGCTAGCTGATGTCGGAGATTAAATTTCACAATACATAAATTAGCCAAATTTTCATGCAAGTTGAATGAACCAAATTCCATTGAAATTAGCCCCTTAAGATCCAATTATAGAATGTGCCGATAAAGCAGTGGAAAGTGTCTCTACGGTAAATTTTGGAAATCAGTTTTGACGTAAACACGATATTCAAAAACGAATGAAATCTTTTAATCTTTAACGCGCTACTTTTAATGTAACGCAGTTTTTTTATTTATGGCTGTAGTGAGTAACGGATGTTGGAAGTTTTTGATCAAAATAGAGATTAATGTTCAAAAAAGCAATCCATTAAAAAGTCAAAAAATTTCGAATGAAATATTCAATTTATTTTCCATCAAATCTTGGCTAGTAAAGTTAGAAAGCTAAGACTCAGCTCAAACTTTTCGATTTACGTGAGGTAACAGTAAAATTGAACAAGTTTTAAAATATTGAATTACAATGAATTTCTCATTTAAATGCCATTATTCATGTAGATAAATACAGGATTGGTTGTTCTTAGTTATTTCCAGTAGATAATTATAGAAATATTTTTTAAAAAATGTACGGATATTCATTAATTAATATTAGAGCTGAAAATTATTCTTTTAAAAAGTACTAAAACGAAGAATCTATGTAATCATTAACGATATTTTTGCAATAAGATGCATTAGAAAAGAATTTCTATTTAAAATCTCATTAGTCATGGAAACAGATATATCATAAGTTGTTCTTAGTCATTTTCAGTAAATAATTATAGAAATGCTTTTAAAAATTACACGGTTATTCATTAATTTATTTTAGAGCTGAAAATGATTCATTTAAATAGGTATTATAATAGAAGAATCTGTAAAATCCTAAACGGTAATTTGACATATCGTGATAAGATACATCGAAAAAGAATTTCTTTTTAAAATCCCATATTCATGAAGAAGGATACACAATTAATTGTTCTTAAGTATTTAAAAAGAAAAGAAAAAAATTTATTGCATCTTACGTTCAAAGATATTTTTAATAATCTGTAAATGTAACATTCGAGTAATTTTAAGAAATAATATTTTCACAGGAAGATTTCGTAAGAAAACACTATACATTACATTCTATCCTAAGCTGGGGTTTCTGAAACAAATTCGCAAATTTACGCCGATCATGACTCCTAGAATTCAAAACCACCCTCAGATCAAAATTTTACGTATGGACTAAATGACCCACCAGACGTTGCCGAGTTCCCGTTATAATAACTTTTTTAAGGGGGTCCGGGACACATTTCACAAATTTTTAGATTCAAAATTTCAAATTTTTTGTGATGGTTAACTATATTACTTGTAAATAAAATCACATGATAAAATTTTTCATATTTTTTTAATTAATTTTAAATTGAAAAATTATTTAAAAAGGGGTAATTTAAAATCGTTATAACTCAAAATATTATAATTTTGATTTTTGAAATTTGATTTTTTTACAATTAAATAAACGAAAAATATCCAAATTTAAAGTTTGATTCAGCGTTTTAAAAAGATATTAATTTAAAAAATTAAAAATATTTAAAGTAAAAAATTGAAAAAAAATCCGCAACTTTCATAAAAAAAAATCATATTTTCAAAAGTTATTTTTTTTCTTTTTCAAATTTGCTCTTACGAAATTTATTTTGAATTCCTAAGTTTGGAAATTCTTCGTGGTTCAGTAAAAAATCAATAATAATACATGTAATAAATTCATAAAAAAAGAGAAATTTTTTTAACTCCGCTGGTGGTGTTACAGCTAATTATCTGCACAAGGGATATAAATAAAGATTCCAGAGATTTCTCTTGATGGCAGGGACATTCTAAGGAAAACTAATTTTGACCAGAAGAACATTGAGCAATAAATAGAACGAATTAATTCTCCAATGCGTATGTATAGTAAATTTTGTAAGCAAAAGATTTGAGACGACCTTCCCACTAAAAAAATCTGTAGAAAATCAGTAGGTATTTGGCCCAAAAATCTGTAAAAAATGTGTAGCTATTTGGCCCATTCCTCAGGCGTTTTAAAGAATATCTTAAAAATTCTACAGATGTTTTTAAGATAAAGCTAAACCCACAAAATTTCTTCCGATTTATGTAAAATCTCTGAAAAAAAGCGGAGATTTCTTAAGATAATCTTATTATAAATTCCCACTAAAAATAATCTTATTATTTTTAGTGGGGATCCTGACTTTCCTGCTTCCGACGTTATTTTCCTTGTTTGTTCGGCGTCTGCAATTGTGAGAATATAATAATTTACTTTTTGTATTCTGTAACGTGTATTCGCAGTCACAGCTGGTCCGAAGCCTGATATCGAATCGATCTGCTACACAAATTCGTTCTCATTTCATCATAATAAACAAGTGCCGGACCTGGGACTGTTTGTTTCCAGCAGAGATGAGTTTCAAATGATTATTTGCATGTACTTAAAATCTCAAGGTACTTCTATGAAACTATATGGGTTAAGATTTTCTCAGCAGACAAATTTGCTGCAAAAATATACATACGTTTAAACAAAAAAGTGTATAAATTTTATGATAAATGTGTAATTTTACACATCTACGCGTGTACATATGCAAAAGGGACTAATTTACGTATTCATGACAAATTCACTTTTTCCTAATAGGATGTATAAAAATCATGGCATTTCATCTGGCGTACAAACAAAAAATTTTATTAAAAATATGTTTATCTCGACTTAAATTATAAATTAACGCCCTTTCTTTGCAATATATTAATTATGTCACAACACAGACACACTAATAATACGTTATACACATTTTTTGGGAATTTAAATTTACACCAAAAACTACAGATATGCAACAATATTAAATACTTCATAAAAATTAGAATCATTTTAAAATGTTAAAATAAGCATTTATTACAATATTTAAAATAAATAAATGAAAATAGTATCATAAAAAATTATTTTAACATGAACAATGATTTAAACTAGTTATTAACAAATAAACAACATCGTAATTTGTTTTTTAAATAATTTAATTATTTCAAATAAATATTCCGAAATTTTAACGAAATCTTCAACCAATTTTGAAAAATGTCTATAATAATAATATCTCAAAGTTAAATATTAAGTATCAGTCATTCACGGTCATGACAAGCTAATCTACATACATTGATGAAAATTCGTTTTTTTCCGCAGAATCTCATATAAATGGAAATGCGTAGATTAATATTACTTCGTTAAATTGAAGAGAAATTGTTCGTTCTCTATAAGGTTCTGTAAAATAACAAAACAAAACAAAAAAAAAATTGTTTCTAGTAACATATGTAAATATGGCTGCTGATTTTCGTGTAAATATCCTCACTATTCAAGGAATCCAATCATCTTTTCATTAATGCTTTGTGAAAAAAGATTCTTGCCGAAGAGTTATTGGATTTGACACGCATTTCATTATTATTTAATGAGTTGTTTTACTAAATTTTCAGCTTCTCCCCGTTTCTGATTGTATATATTAAAATATTTTCGATAATTCCTCAATTTCACTTGCTCATATCTTTGAGTCAATTATAATATATTATCGAGATATACTGTTTTGAAAAATAAATATTTATAATATGGTAAATGAAATTTATTTTGCTTTTATAATATAAAGTACATGATAAAAATTCGTAATGATAGATTAAAATATATGTTACCTTAAATAATAATAAATAATAAACATTAAATTGTTTAGACACTAAATTTTCATAGTAAGAATTATTTTACATATTGTAACTAATCACATCTTGTTTTTGAAATTTTAAATGTTTATTATTTCTTACTTAATTTAATTTCAATTTCTCCGTGTTTCTGTGATTGAATATATTAAAATACCAACTATAATTCCTTGTTTCCACTTACGCGTAATTAAAAAATTATGTATTATTGAGATATACACTTTTCCAAAAATAAATACTTAATATTGTAAATAAAATATATTTTGTATAGAATAATATAAAGTATATGGTAATATATAATTATAAAAAAATAACATGTATGCTATATTACAAAGTACCAGATATTAAACTTAAAAAAATTTTATCTGTAAATTTTTCTTAGTTCTCTAAATTGATTTTTTCTCATATAACATCTGACTAAGCATTTTTAATTTTTTTTCTTTTTTCAGATTTTTTTTTAACAGAAAGGAAATATTTTCGAATAAAAAATCTCATTATTTCTCATTTCCTTAAGTAATAAATACCGCTTCTCAATATTTTTACATTATTGTTGCATCAAAAAAGGCAAAGAAATTTATTATAATTTTATAAAAAAGCAAAATATATAACTTTCAGTAAAGTAGTGAATACCAAATTTTAATAAAAAACAAGAATGTCGTCAAGAAAATAAACATGAAAATAAGTAAAACAAGCAAAATAGTATCTATGGTTGTCGGTGGCAAGACGCAAACAATTTATTAAATTGTAACATAATACTTTAGTTTTTAGATTTAGTATATTTAATAAAATAAGTAACAGAATAACATTCTCATTAAAAATTTTTATTTTAAGAATGGAAATAATTTTAACGAGTACAGATAAAAAATATCATGATTTAGTTTTAAATTCATTTGAATATTTTGAATAAATATTCCAACTTTGTAACTAAAACACCAGTCAATTTCGAAAAATGTCTATGATAATATTTTCTCAACATTAAATATTAAGTATCAGTCATTCATGTTCATGGCAAGCTAATTTGCATACATTGATGAAAATTCGCTTCTTTCGCGGAATCTCATATAAATGGAAATACGTGAATTAACATTAATTCGTTAAAATGAAGAGAAATTGTTCGTTCGCTATAAAGTTCTGTAAGAAAAAAATCTATTTGTTTCTTGTAATATATGTAAATATGCGTGCTGATTTTCTTGTAAAAATCCCTCACTATTCGAGGAATCCAATCATCTTTCTATTAATGTTTTGTGAAGAAAGATTCTTGCGGGAGGAGTTATTAGATTTCACACGCATTTCGTTATTATTTAATGAGTTATTTAATTTAATCTTAAACGTCTCCCCGTTTCTGATTGTATATATTAAAATATTTTCGATAATTCTTCAAATCCGCTTTCACGTATGTTTCTCTCACTAGGGAACTGCAAGAAGTGTAAGTCACCGATTTTGACGAAAGTGGTATCGTTGGAACGATTTCATCGGGAGCTGTAAAAAACTCAATGGAACTACCGTCGCAAATGATTCATTTTAGAGATATCCGGCAATTTATGCCACGTAGCTAATGCACACTTAATGGGAAACCGCAAAAAATTTTAGTCTCGATTTTAACGAAAGTGGTATCGTTCAAAAGATATCATCGTGAGTATTAAAAAACTCAATGGAACTGAGTTTTTTAATCCTCACGATGATACCACCCGATACCGATTCTACCCGTTCGAATTGAGCCGTTTTCGAGATATCCGATAATTTGTGTCACATTGCTAATGCACACTGCTGGGAAACTGCATTAAGTCACATAAATTGTCGGATATCTTGAAAACGGCTCATTTCAGGTGGTTAATTCCATTCAGTTTTCTACTTCTAACAATGATATCTTTACAACGACACCATTTTCATTAAAATCGAAAAAAAAAATGCGGTCCCCCATTAAGTGTGCACTAGAACAGTTAGCACTAGCTACCTGACATAAATTATCGGATATCTCGAAAACGGCTCAATTCCGACGGGTAGTTCCATTGAGTTTTTTAATCCTCACAATGATATATTTTGAACGATACCACTTTCGTTAAAATCGGGACAGAAATTTTTTTCGGTTTCCCATTAAGTGTGCACTAGCTACGTGACATAAATTGTCGGATATCTCGAAAATGAATCATTTGCGACGGGTAGTTCCATTGAGTTTTTTAATCCTCACGTTATTTTCTTTTGATTATACTCTTGTTTTATTTTTATTATCATTAAGATTTCTATAATGAATTTTAGTATTAATTATATTCTTGTTGAGAAATATTAGGATATGGAGAATTATTATTACTATTATTGCTATAAATTTTAAGTCTTATTATACTACTTATTATTATTGTTATTATTATTATTATTTAAATTTTTCTGTATTATTTATTATTGATATTGAGAGTGATGCTATTTATTATAAAAAATTGATATATTATTGAAAGAAAAAATTGATATATTACTAAAAGATGTTGGATCCAACATAATATTAAAACATAAGATTAAAACCAAAGGTTTAACTAGATTTGAGGATCTTTAATTAAAGAGACTGTATTCAGTGAATTTTAGAAAAGACTTTGTTATAAACTATTTATTAAGTTATTGTAAATATTTAAACTTCCATGAGAAAGAGTTTTTATTGTTTTTATTACATTTTTAATCTTTCTTGCTTATTAATATTTATAACTTATTTACTGTTGTTGTATGTATTATCTCCTATGCACTTAAAAATGGTAAGTGATATTGTAATATTATTGTATTTCTTTTAGGGAAATGATCCTACCTAATCTTAATTCGATTTAATTTGCTCTTAACTATTTTTCTTTAATCGCTAATATTTTTTATATTGCGTCAATTTTCTTTTTCTTCCATCTCTTAGCTTCTTGGGTTTGACAGTTTTATTCCAAAATATAACTTTTCTAATTTATTAGATTTCTGTTGTCTGAACTTGTAGTTTTATTAGCTATCAATTTTATACAAAGTTTGGGGGAGGGGGATAACATTACAAAATTTAATTTTTTTTCGTCAAGATTAACCTTTATACTATATTAATTTCCATATAACCATATTCCGTACTTAGTTCAACTTATTAAATTAAAATCTTATTTCTAGATCTAATCTATTAATCTTTATGGAAACGATATAAATTCTTAATTCGCCTTAAAAAACATTTATTCCAATATGCGTGGATATAAAATAATGGCTCTAAATTAAAAATATTCTTAATTAAACTTTATTTCTTAATATTCCAAATAAAACTAATTTTTTCTATGTTTTATCAACCTATTTTAAGAAAGTCTGATTAAATTTATTCCAAAACCATACCTTTCAAAAAATATCACTATTTTTATTTATCTATTTATTATTTTTTCCTCCTTCAACATTTGATATTTGTGCATCAATAAATTCATTTCTTTTCTTTTTCTCTTAAAATTAATCGTTTGCAAAAATATCGTCTATCTAATATATTTGGAATTTCGAGTCAATTATAAATTAGTTAAATAATATTTTTATTAAATAAAATTATCGTCTGTGGAATAATAATCTCGACTCTGGGCATGAGTTATATTTACATGGAAAAATAATGGTTCGAGAGTAGAGAATTTTCTAGAACTTTCTTTTTATATTTAAGAAAGGAAGCCTGGAGGTGGGAGGGAAGATTCTTGGTTTTTTCATTGATGCGTACGGCTCGCTGAAATAATGATGGGATTTTTTTTTTTTTTTATGTTTCGGTTAAAGACAGTTTGCAAAGGGAGACTTTCCCTCTCTCATGACTACAGTTTAATAAATTAACTTGCAGCAGCCAATGACTAATTTATTGGATCTTCTACATTTACTTACTTTTTTTCTCGCTTCCCATGACTTCTGTGCTGTGAAAGGTGAAACCGGCGATGATGTTCCTGGATCCTAATTTTAAAATGTCACATGTATATCTACAACTCAATAATAATGTATTATTGAGATATACACTTTTCAAAAAATAAATAATTATAATATGAAAAATAAAATATATTTTGCTTATAATAATATAAAGTATACGAGAATAATTATTTATGATATAATAAAATACATACTATCTTAGCTTAACTTGTTTAGTCTCTAAATTGTCTGTTTAAGAAATTGATTTATTTACAACATAGCATTTTAAATTGCATTATTTTTTTTCTACTGTTAGATTTTTTTCTAACTGAAAGTAAATATTTGTGAATAAAAAAAATGTATATCTTTATTTCTCAATTCTTTAAATAATGAATTCCGTTTCTCGATATATTTACATCAAAAAAGGAAAATGAATTTAAGACAATTTTATAAAACCGCAAAATACATAACTTTCAATAAAGTAGTGAATTCCAATTTCTAATTAAAAGCAAGTGCAAGTAGTCGAAAAGAAAAATAAGAAAAGGATTAAAATATACAAAATAGTACCTCTGGTTGTTGGTTACAAGACACAAACAATTTATTAAATTTTAAAATAATACTTTAGGTTATTAGATTTAGTATTTTTAATAAAATAGGTAAAAGTATAATATTCTGATTACTGATTGCTATCTGAAGATTAGGAATAATTTAAAAGAGTTCTAAACAGTTAAAAAATATCAGAATTTAGTTTTTAATTCACTGAGAATTTTTGAATAAATATTGTATCTAAAACTCCAGCCAAATTCTAAAAATGTATATGATAATAATATTTTAGCGTTAAATATTAAGTATCAGTCACTTACGTAGAAGACAAGCAAATTTACATACATTGATGAAAATTCGCTCTTTCGCGGAATCTCATATAAATGGAAATGCGTGAATTAATATTACTTCGTTAAACTGAAGAGAAATTGTTCGTTATCAATAAGGTTCTGTGAAAAAATCTATTTGTTTCTAGTAACATATGCAAATATGTGTGCTGTTTTTCTTGTAAAAATTCCTTACTGTTCAAGGAATACAATCTTCCATTAATGTTTTGTGAAGAAAGTTTCTTGCCCGAGGAATTATTAGATTTGACACGCATTTCATTTTTATTTAATGAGTTATTTTACTTAATATTCAACTTCTCCCCGTTTCTGATTATACATATTAAAATAATTTCGATAATTTCTCAATTTCAATTACGCATATCTTTGATTCAGTTATAATGCATTAACAAGGTATTCTGTTTTGAAAAGTAAATATATATAATATAGTGTGTCTCAAAAGTTTAAGCACACTGCAAATCTGGTTTAAAATAATTGAAGAAGAAAATATTTTATGCTACTTTTTAATAAATACTCGACATTTAATCAAAATAAAATCAAATAAACCATTTTGAGTGATTAAAATAAAAAATATATTTATTTTTATTTAATTTTTCTTTTTTCTTGAAGAAACACTGTCTCAAAAGTTTAAGCACTTTATTCAATTGTTTTTAGAAACACGGAATTGGCCGTGTGTAATGACGTTATATGACATTATATTGCACTTTTATAAAAGTATAAAATCGTGGGGAAATTATTTCCATTCGTTTTAGAAAATGGTGAAGGATAAAGAATTAACAAAATGTGAGATTTTAAAAGTTTTTAAACTGAAATTGCAAAATAAAAATGTTTCTGAAATTGCAAAAGTTTTAAATCGATCAAAGCGAGGTATATATCAAGCACTCTCTAGAAATGATAATTTTAAGTGAAAACCAAGATGTGGACGACCACGTATGACGACTGTTCTGACTGATTGGAGAATACAAAGATCGGTATCTAGACAAAATATGTCCATACAGCAAATTCAAAATAATATCAATGTGCAGGTGTACAAAGACACGGTACATAGACGTATTAAAGAATACGATTACATCATACGAAAGAAAATGGCTGGCAAACCGTCTCTCAAATTACATTACAAACAGGAGGAATGAACTGGGGTAAAAAACACATATCCTATGGGGACAAATGGTTACTGTTTTATTCAGCGATGAGAAAATGTGGAATTTAGATGGCCCTGATGGTTAGAATGTGTATTGGCATGATTTACGAAAGGAACCAAAGACATTTTTCATCAGACAGCAAAACTGTAAATCTGTTATGGTTTGAGGAGAATTTGGATTCAACGGCAAACCACTCTAGCTTTTCTAAAAGGAAGACAAGATTTTAAAATTATCAAGAGACGCTACACCAATGTTTGTGTCCATTCGGTGACATTTCGGGGGTTCTGAATAGACTTTTCAACAAATCAAAGCTTCTGTCCACGTATCGCATTCTTCAAAAATACGGTTAATTTTCTATTAATGTTCAGCAGTGAAATTACGCTTAAAATGCCTGAATATTTTAATAAGTGAATTATCACATTGCTACTAAGCGTAGAACCAACAGGGTGACAAATG